>OZ053308.1:28136645-30536645 GCA_964056655.1 Arabis hirsuta | reverse complement strand
TCAGACGTGGTGATGGGAGCTTGTACAAAAGGCAGAGTTTCATCAGTGGAGTTGCCTTAAAAGAGACAGTGGTCGACTACGCACTAAGAACAGGTAGAAACCTTTATCAATACAGGTTTGATAAGTTGAAGGTTGGGTTTAAATGTGCTGGTGGGAATGATGAGGAGGGTAAAGGATGTAAATGGCAAGTCTATGCATCACTTCTTCCTAAAAACTCTAAGTGGAAAGTTAGTAAGTTCATAGATGAGCATAGTTGTATCCCTAATGGTGAGTGTCTTCTTTTAAGAGAACCTGTGATAAGTAGGCTCTTCCTTGATAAGCTTAGAGAAGAACCGGAGTACTATATGCCTATGAAGATCGAAGAAATAATTAAAGAGAAGTGGGGAATCACTGTGTCTAGGTCTCAATGTCAAAATGCTAGGCTTGAGGCATTGAAATGGATCGAAAAAGAGTACGATCAACAGTTTGCTCGACTGAAAGATTATGCTGCTGAGATTTTAGTGTCAAATCCGGGTTCAACTGTTGAAGTACAAACTTTGAAGAATGATGCAGGTGAGGACTTGTTCAACAGATTCTATGTCTGTTTTGATGTCTTAAGAAGAACATGGAAAGACACATGCAGGCCTCTAATAGGAGTTGATGGTACATTCATGAAACATAAGATCAAGGGACAGCTATTGGTAGCTTTAGGTAGAGACGCAGATAATGCTATATATCCAATAGCATGGGCGGCTGTACAAGTGGAGAACAAAGACAATTGGATATGGTTTGTGAAGAAGATTAAGGCTGACTTGGGATTACGTGATGGTCATGGCTATATCATGGTATCTGACCGTCAAAAGGTGAAGTGATTCTGTTTAAGCCTGATTCTTTTGCTTTTGAGTACATGTACTGATTCTGTTTTGTTGTGTTTCAGGGACTCATCAGAGCAGTGGAGCTAGAGTTACCTAAGATTGAGCATCGAATGTGTGTTAAACACATATATGAGAATCTGAAGAAGAATCATGCTGGAAAGAAACAGATGAAGCCACTGATATGGTGTAATTTCTAGTGTAATTTCTCGTCGAATTGAAACCTCAACTATTGAATTGAAATCGTCGAATTTTTTTAGTGTAATTTCTTTAAAGCAGCAATAATTTCGCTTTTTTGTGTTTTTACTGATTGAATGATTTTATTTTGCTTTTATAATACCAAAATAATTATCTGAATCTTCTACAAAGTCCACCGGTTTTTGAATAATTTCTTAATTTGAATTTAAATATTTCGGAAAAAAAAATAGTTTAAATTTCACAGATTTTGCGATTGTTTGTTGTGATGGTTAACCGAAGAACCGATAAATTAAACCGGTTTGAGCTTATATATAGACTGGCTCGCTTATGACTCAGTAGTCACTTCTGAGTCTGCGTTTTTTTTTTTTTTTTTTTGCTGCTTCTTCTTCTTCTTCTTCCGTTTTCTTCTTCTAGATCTGATCGCGAATTTCGCTAAAGGTATGTTTCTGCAACCCTAAATTTCTCCAGATCGCTTTCGTTGTTTAATTTTCTTCGTTTCTATGGTGTGTTAAGGCGAGTTTAGATCGTAGATTCCTCTGTTTTTGATTCCTCGATTATGCTTCAGATTATGGTTGTATTTTAGCCTTAATTTTGAAGAGATTTAGGTTTGTATCGGTTTCGTAGATTCAAGAGTATAAGAATGGTGATTCGATTTCGCTTGTTTTAGATCTGATTGATAATTTCACTCTTGTTCCGAATTTTTTCCCCCTTTGTTCCTTTTTGTTCTCCCTTTGAAAAAACTTGGAAATGAATTGTGGATTTTGCATTAGCGTTTGTAGTTTTGTTGTGTATAACTTTCAAGAGAGAATCATAGTACTTTCCAAATATAGGAAACATAGAAAGGATGTATGTTTTTCAGGACTATAATAGTATCAGGACTTGCTACAACTCTGCAATCTGTAATCTCTAATTGTGAACACAAAGAAATTATGATGCATTGATGCTAGAAGCAGCATTCACTGTTAGATCACAGTTGAATTGAAACAGTGTTTTAAGTTGTATCTGTTACTTGTTACAGCTCTGAATCTATTCGAATGATAACGGTACTAAGACCGGTTTTTGCTTTGTTGATAGGGTTCAAAAGTCCTTCAGTTTATACCATGGGTCGTGGAAACAGTTGTGGTGGAGGTCAAAGCTCACTGGATTATCTCTTTGGTGGAGATGCTCCTGCTCCTAAGCAAGCTCCAGCTCCTCGTCCTTCTCCTACTGAGCCAAACAACGCCACTGCTGCACCTGCAGTAGCACCTGTGACTGCAACCGCGCACACAACTGCTACTACTACTGTTGAGCCAGCAGAGCTCAACAAGCAGATTCCTGCTGGTATCAAAACTCCAGTTAACAACTATGCCCGAGCTGAAGGACAGAACACCGGAAACTTCCTCACTGTATGTTTTTGTTTTCGTGTCCATGACTACTCGAGTACACGAGAGTCAAATGATCTCTTTATAAAATCCATTCTATGTTCTGCAGGACCGTCCTTCGACCAAAGTTCATGCAGCTCCTGGAGGTGGATCATCTCTGGATTATCTCTTCACTGGTGGCAAGTAAAAAATAAAATGCATTTGTGTGCATTGCAAATGCGTATCCATTGTGTCTCTGTTTCGTTCTCTCACTATAAACTGTTTGATGTGAGCCTTTAATGATAAGGAGTCGGTTTCTTGTCAACCTTTATCTCAATTGTTGTTATCTGTAATATTCTGCTGAAAATGTTCGAATCATTTGAATCAAAAACTTCAAACTTCATTGTTTATCAAGCATCAACGATAGTACAACGGAATCAAAACTTGTTTACAACTCTTTATCACTGAATCAAATACCAATTACACTGTAACCAGTTCTAGTGTTATCGAGCGAAAACAAAGTAGAGTCGAAAAACCATCATTTTGGATGTTGAGGAGCAGGGATTATACCCCATTTTCTTCGGACTTGCTCTAAATCTTCACTAAAGTGACGCTCATAGTACACACACATGAGGTCTGTGCATTGACTTCCCGCTCGAATGGCCCAAGGAAGGTAATGTCTCAACATTGATCTTTGCTTCTCATTGAACCTCACAGTGCCTCCAATAACAGAAAGCATGCACATTGGAAGATACATTTGCTCGAATTCTATGACTTTTAGAGCCGACTCACCTATCAGATTTGTAGGGAGTCCAAATAGAGTGTGCCATAAGTCGTGAACTTCACGAGCCCGTGTTGCTACATAAGCCAATTCATCTGTCTCCATGAATCTTACTGGCGGACGATCATCGGGAGAGAAGTTTCTAGATCCCATGAATTTTGCGTACGCAGCTCCAAATGTATTATCTGGTAGATCCCAAGCATGACCTACTTGCTCTGATACAACACGAGGACGCTCCAGTAATATAGCCTGCAGAGAAACAAGAATCAAAAACACCATTGTATGTAAACCAATAACTTGTAAACAAACACAAACCATTCATCAAGCAAAGTGGTACTAAAGCCAGTCCAGAGAAAGAAAACAAACAAAGAGAACATCAAATTATCTCCATAAATTTAACCAAAGATTTGGACTCAAGAGCAGACCAAATCATAAGTAAATCTCTCTCTTGTTCATATATCCATTGAACATCACTCATAGATCAATTCGCAACCAAAATCACATCGATTCGCATCAATCATATCATTCGAACAATAAGATAAGAGAGAAACTTAAGAACTCACTCTTCCTTCAGGGCTCTTCTTCATCCTCTCGAGAACCATTTCAAAAGCTGGTTTCCCAGTGGTTTCACCGAGAGCAGCGATCAGATCCGCTCTACGAGGATTTACCAACGCACCGACCGCAGATCCCATCGCTACCGCCGCTTGTTGCCACCGGCTCAACGGGACTCGAGCTCTTTCGATCGTCATTGTTTCCAAGCGATTCCCTTCTCCAGTCACCGAACAGTGAACCTCTCTAATATCAGATCGAAATCGTTAGACGGCGACGACGAGGATTTTAGATGACACGCGCTTATGGCTTCGCGTGGCGCGTGGACTTTCTATTCTCACTATTCACAATTGGGCTTTCAATTGTCTCAAGTTATATAACTTCGTATACTTACTACGGCCCAATTAAAAAAATTTAGATCTTGACTCAGTATTCTGTTACTTTTCTTGACGTTTTTTAAAAACTGAAATATCAAATTACTTTTAGGAAAATTAGGTTGAATAGCCCCCAAAAAAATTAGAATTCAAAATCTACCCAATTAACCTAAATCTAGTGGATATGGTTATGCCGCATGGGTTAATTTTGGTTAGTTTTCTAATTATTATTGGTTTTTGGTTATTGAGCAAAAAATTTTCTATCTAAACATTTTTTCCGGTTATTGAACAAATTAACCCTTACTTTTAAACAATAAATAGAAATAACTGAGTAATTTAAATTGGTTCCGTAATTCTGTGTCCGACTGGATGAGCGTCCCATCATAAGCGACAGTGATTGACACGCGTCAATAGGCAGTAATATGTCGACACGTGATTAGTACAGACACGTGATGTACGTATGCCTGTTTTCGTTCAATCGCCAACATATCCGAAGTTGTTAATAAAATAGTTTCCGTCCGCATCAGAGTTCGACACGTAGCCTATAATCTCTGTCCCCTACCTCAACCTGCGTATGCTTCCCTCATCTTTACGTTTTTATCGTTAAAAGCAAAACTAATGATATATTTTGTCTCAAAATAATATTGAATGCTTACGACTTTTTGGCTAACTTTCTTCCTGTTATATACCTCGTATTATGGACTAGGTTTAAAGTTACCTTTTCTAGAAATTCTTTTTTTTTTAATTGTTAATATTATTTAGTTTATCAAATTTCTTATGTATGATTGAGATCGATTATTCTACTATGTAGGAAAATGATTTATTGGTGAGTATATGCTGAGTTTTTATTTCAGAATCAAAGATCTTTTGTTGTCTGAAATAAAAGTTCATTTGACCTAAAATACTTCTACAAGGAAAATTCACTAAGCAATGGATTAGCTTTATGAAGCTAATATCGGATACGAACCAGCCACAAAACAAAATTTCCTCTTAAGATATGTTTTCCAAGTAACAATACATGAAATTTGGCAAAAGAGAAATAGACGTCGACATAGAGAGGAACCAATCCCGACACAACATCTCATCCAATACATAGACAAACAAGTACGAAATCGACTCTCCTCTATCCGAAGCATTAATCTGGACCTAGACGGGGCTATGTAAAAATGGTTTGAAGCAAGAAGCGTATCATAAAATCCTAAAATTCGGTCTCACTTTTTAATTAAATCACTTTCTCGATCTTTTGTAACACTTGATGTAAAACAGTTTTCTTAGTTTGAATAAATTTTACATTCATTAAAAAAAGGTTCATTTGACCTAGTAGTGATAGTCTAATGGTATAAGAACTCAAAAAATAAACATTTTCATTTTCATTTAACTGGTCAAAATGTTGGTAAGTTTTAAACCAATTTTGTGACAATTTTGCTATTAAATTTAACGAGAAAAAATTTGGTTAGAAATTTAAGCAAAAAGAGATTTATGGCTCGAACCACACGATCATGGAGATCGAGCATAATCCTCTCATGGCTCGAACCACACGATCTCAGTCGATCTCTGCACAAATCCAGTGACCAAAACACAACAATCCACACCAAAACACAGCAAACAATCGCACTCTATCCAATCCTACATCCAAGGACCTATGGTCGTGCACTTGTTTCGGCAAAATTTAACCAGGTTCGCAAGTTTACAGATCTACGGAATGATAGAGAGAAGTATAGCTTTATTAATCAACAAAGTTGGCTTGTAGCCGAATTGTATTACAACGTCTAGATGTCTAAAGCGTTATAAAGAACTTCGTTGGATGTGGAAAACAAGGCTAGATCTCTGGTGGTTATCTCTTGGATGCTGTGAAGACGTAGCTCTTGAGTTTTCTCTGTCTCTTTTTCGATGCTGCCTTCTCTCTTAGATGTCTCTATTTATAAGACTTGATCAAAACCCTCTTAGGATTAGGATTCTCCTTGACGTGCAAGCTTATCTCCTTAGTAATCGGGATTCTTGATATATTTGAATCACATTATGAGGTGTAGATAATGACAAACCTAATATTGCGAAATCTCTGCAAGTATATCTTAAAAGCCATGTATTAGTTTATATCAAATAAGGTTAACTAACCTTGTAACGACGTCATAACGACGTTACCACCTTGATGACGACGTAGCAACGATGCCTTACTAGACACCGACAAGTTATTTCTTCATTTTACATGACATACATGACGTATTGTCATGTATTAGCAGGTTACTACCTCATTTAGCATGTTGTAGACGACATGTAGTCGGGTATTAGTTAGGTCACTACCTGACTTTACCTCGCGTAGACAATCCCTCGTCAGGTATCAGACCTCGTTCTACCTAGCATAGATGGGCGTATCGTCAGGTAGAGGCAAGCTATATCCTCGTCCTACCTGACGTAGATGGACGTACCGTCACGTAGAGGCAAGCTATGACCTCATTCTACCTGACCTAGATGGACGTATCGTCAAGTAGAGGCAAGTTATGACCTTGTTCTACCTGACGTAGATGGACGTATCGTCACGTAGAGGCAAGCTATGACCTCGTTCTACCTGACGTAGATGGACGTATCGTCATGTAGAGGCATGTCATCAGCTTATTAGACCATGCTTGAATAGTGTGCAGCCAAGTCTTATGCTCGACCTGCACTAACCAAGGTCTACCAAGTAGTGATTTGATTTTCCCCAACAGTTTGCCCCCCACTCTTTAATTTCTGATTTAGAACTTGAAGAGTAGTTAACTTAGAGCTTGGTGTGGTGGACTTCATCTGGCGACGTATCGCTTAGACTTGACCAATTGCCTTTTTATTTACGTATGCACACATACTATTTGACGTGTAGAGACATCTAGATCTTTGATCTTTCTTGACCCGAAAATATCCAGATCCACGTGATACCTTGTGGACAAATGAACACAAGTAGAGAAATAAATACTACATCCTTTATTTCTCTTGTAGACTCAGCGTTTATTTTTTATCTAGAAAGGTCCATAACCATGTAATACCACGCTTGTAGCCTACTTGCTCACGTGTTCGTGATAGATCTTTTATATTTTTGAATGAAAGGAAGGCAACACGCGTGTGTGTTGTTTTGAATCGGCCAAGTCCACGAGAGAAAATATTTATTTCTTCAAGTAGTGGTACATTGGATGCTATCGAGCACTTTTCATGCTAGCTAAAGCATGCAGTTCCATGTGATAGAATAACTTTTGACGAGCTAAGGTAATTTATACTTGTCAAGTTGCAAATTCATCTCATGGATGTTCTCGCCTTGTTTACATTGATGAGGTTCCCGCCTAAAGTTGATGAGGTTTAGGGAGGTAGAATTTGCATGGACCAAGCTCATGGTGAGGTTCCACTAATTGATCAAGAGGTTTTCATAGACTTTACCTCTCCCAATACCCAATAGTTGTTTGTAATCATTAATTTCTTTGTGAGTTCGTTGTGTCACTTGGACTTATTTTCAGAACTCTTGTGGTGTTGTTCCAATGTTGAGGACTGACCTCGTAGGTTCTTCCTGACATGTATTGTTTTGGACGCAGATATTTAAAACCTTATGGAGATGATCTCCTCTTTTATTTGCTTATTGCAGACATCATTGATCTCGTGGGTTTACAACAACCATTTTGAGAACACATTTGGTGGACGTAGCTATATATTTAGCATTCATTCATGTTGTCGTATTTTATTTTTTGGAGGTCTTGCCTCTCGTTTTAATGTGGTAAAACAGGTTGTTATAACCTGAGGAAGCCGGTAACTTTTTGTCTACCTGACTATATACAATATTTTGCGAGGTCGTACCTCTTTAAAAATTTGGAATTGACTTCGTTGAGCATTTTCCGGGAGGCTGTGCCTCCTAATTTATATTGTTATAGAGATTGTCACAAGTTCGAGGCGTCCCTCTTCGTCTTGTGGGTCTTTGACCATTATTTTTGTTTGCGAGGTTATACCCCTTGTTTTGTCAAGTATTGACTCTCGTCATGACTTGATGAGGTTGTACCTCTTAATCTTTCAGGTCATGCCTTTCAATTTGTTACAGGCGCTAATCGCAGTCAGGTTATCAACCATGCCGTCTGTGGTTGTTGTTTGTCACATTTCTAGGGAAGTATTGCCCCCCACTTGACTGAATACTTGACCGTAGTCATCATGAATTAAGGGCGTGCCTTTTAGTTCTGAGGAAGTCGTGCTTCTAAACGTGCTTAAGCTTGACTACTACTTGAGTACTTGTATAAAAGACCTCGTGAGATTGACATGTTAAAGCTCCTATATTATAATCTGCGTCCGTAGACATGTTGTGAAGTACACAAGTTAATAGAAAATGCATTGTTGCATCACTTTTTTTTTTAGATTCGCAACTGTGCCTTTATTAAGGCTGCCTACGTACCCATGGCGGGATCAAGTCGCTCGTAGTTCATACATTGTTGATAGATAAAACACACTTAGGGTTTGTCATCCATGTTGGTTCTTTCCCTCCTTGCCTCGCGTGACTCATCTCGTGGAGAGCGTCGATAATAATAAGCAGGATCTTCTTCCCACTTGATTTGCGCCCATGCTCTTGAGAGCACGTCTTCCATGGTTTTGCATTGATACTTTGTCAGTTCTTTGTACAGGTCACTATCTGGTAGTAAACCTCGTTTAAACGCTGATATAGCAGTAGACGTGACACAACTTGAGATGGATACTTTTTCCTTGTTGAAACGTCCCACGTAACTGCGCAGCGATTCGTCTTCCTTCTGGATCACCTCGTAGAGGTCGTCTGATGTTCTCTCAAGGTTCCTGCTACTTGCAAATTGTTCAACAAAACGATCAGTTAGTGAAGCAAATGAACCTATTGACCCGTTCGGTAGGTTCGTAAACCATTGGAGCGCAGGTCCTGTAAGACTTGAACCAAATCCTTTACACATGCTAGCTTCCCTATACTCTCTTGCAATCGCAGTGGTAAACATTCGTTGTTTGTATTGTGCGATGTGATTGTCAGGATCTGTGGTTCCGTCATACATCATCATTGAGGGAAACGAAAACCTCTTAGGCATCTCTACAAGCGCGATCTCGTCCGTGAACGGAGTATCCGCGTAGCAGTTAGGTGCACTCTTTGTTATTGGCGGTGCTACACCAGGAAGTCGTTTTATCATCGCTTCTATGTCTTCGAGACGTTTGATAATCAGGTGTGGATCTCCTGTTGAACGGGTATTTGCTGCTTCACTAGGGTAAAGCAAAGATTGGATGACTTGTGTCTGAACCTCATCTCTAACTGCATCGGCGATAGATGCACCAGCTCCTGGAAGCCGCACCGTCCTTGCATCTGCAGCAGGTGTAGTTCCATCAAGCAACTGCATCGGATCGACACGTCTCTGGAATCGGTTTCGAGCCTCGAGCTCAGTGTTTCTACTTCCAGCAAGTAGAGACTCGTTTGTAGCTTTCAACGTAGCGTTTTCTGCTTCCAGCAACGCTGTTCGTTCTTCGGCCCGCTTCATCTGGGCGGTGAGTTCTGCCAGTTGAGCAGCGAGATCTTGAGGGTTGTCACCTCCCGTATTTGTCACGTTTTCATCTCCGTTCACCATGTCTCACGTAGTTAAATATGTAACCCCTCCTTCCAGCGCCAATTGTTTCGGCAAAATTTAACCAGGTTCGCAAGTTTACAGATCTACGGAATGATAGAGAGAAGTATAGCTTTATTAATCAACAAAGTTGGCTTGTAGCCGAATTGTATTACAACGTCTAGATGTCTAAAGCGTTATAAAGAACTTCGTTGGATGTGGAAAACAAGGCTAGATCTCTGGTGGCTATCTCTTGGATGCTGTGAAGACGTAGCTCTTGAGTTTTCTCTGTCTCTTTTTCGATGCTGCCTTCTCTCTTAGATGTCTCTATTTATAAGACTTGATCAAAACCCTCTTAGGATTAGGATTCTACTTGACGTGCAAGCTTATCTCCTTAGTAATCGGGATTCTTGATATATTTGAATCACATTATGAGGTGTAGATAATGACAAACCTAATATTGCGAAATCTCTGCAAGTATATCTTAAAAGCCATGTATTAGTTTATATCAAATAAGGTTAACTAACCTTGTAACGACGTCATAACGACGTTACCACCTTGATAACGACGTAGCAACGATGCCTTACTAGACACCGACAAGTTATTTCTTCATTTTACATGACATACATAACGTATTGTCATGTATTAGCAGGTTACTACCTCATTTAGCATGTTGTAGACGACATGTAGTCGGGTATTAGTTAGGTCACTACCTGACTTTACCTCGCGTAGACAATCCCTCGTCAGGTATCAGACCTCGTTCTACCTAGCATAGATGGGCGTATCGTCAGGTAGAGGCAAGCTATATCCTCGTCCTACCTGACGTAGATGGACGTACCGTCAGGTAGAGGCAAGCTATGACCTCATTCTACCTGACCTATATGGACGTATCGTCAAGTAGAGGCAAGTTATGACCTTGTTCTACCTGACGTAGATGAACGTATCGTCACGTAGAGGCAAGCTATGACCTCGTTCTACCTGACGTAGATGGACGTATCGTCATGTAGAGGCATGTCATCAGCTTATTAGACCATGCTTGAATAGTGTGCAGCCAAGTCTTATGCTCGACCTGCACTAACCAAGGTCTACCAAGTAGTGATTTGATTTTCCCCAACAGCACTCACCTTTGCAAACGGATAGAATGAAGACTAAGGAACCCGACACAAACATAGAGGAATATCTCGCGACTTCCTCCACCAAAACCAAGTCTGAGACCTGTTCCGGAAACTAGACACTGAGAGCTTTCCAACGGTATATAGAACGTCTCTTGATTCTCTCTGGTTCGACGGGAAACCTCCCTCGAAGTGGACTGATCGCAGACTCGAGACTGCAGAACCCTCACACAAACAATCGGCCATAACTCAGCGAAAACTCAACCAAAACACACGCGGTTTTCGCCTTCGGCAAGAGGAAAGAAAGGAGAATTACCCTCAAAGTTTCCCACCGATCCGTTCTGATCTTCCCAGCCGTCTGCCTCCTCTAAAACCGACGAAATCTTCTCAACACTCAAGAGGAAACCCTAGTTCTCACAACTCTCTCTTTTCTCTGATTCTAAACAAAAGAATGCAGCTAAACCTAGGAGGAAACGCCTTCTCCAAGTATATAGGTCCCCCAAACCGGCCCAACTCAAAACAAACCGGAAATCAAACATCATTGAATGATTTTAAGCCCGTGTCGATCGACAAGCTTCGCCCGTGTCGATCGACAGAGAACTCCATGCTCAAAACCCTTCACGAGACAAACCCCGTGTCGATCGACACTCAGCCCTACTGTCGATCGACGCTCCTCCAAAATTCCATTTTTGGATCACGGGCGTTACAATTCTCCTCCACTTATAAGGATTCGTCCTCGAATCACAAGTTACACCAACCCGTCCCTGCTAAGGCTAGCACTCTTGCCCAAAACCCGACCAGATTCACCCGAAAACCGCCAGAATGTAACATTTCTTGGTTTTATCCAAGCCTGTCCGGTTGATTGTACAACAATCAAACAAGAACATGCCCAACCAACCGTAATCCTAGAATAGAACCAAGTGACCGCGCAACAATCAAACAAGAACATACGCGACCACGATGCTACACAAGTTTACCGGGATCACCTAACCCGAATTCCCGAGCGCAAGTACTCAGCCTAAACTAGACGCATCCACTGAAATCACTCCAGATCCCTGAGACTCAGCCAGTCTCCTAATCACGGCCTACTCAACCGCTACTGTTCACAGTCCATACTTATATCCATATACACGCACACCAAGATCCATGCTAAGGTTACCACTAATGCCCAGAACCCGACCCAATTCTTCCGAAGACACACCACATTGTAGTCCCGACCCAGTCTGCCCGATTGATCGAACAACAATCAAACAAGAACATGTCCGACCCACCGTAGATCCGGCAAAAAGGACATGTTGATCGTGCAACAATCAGACAAGAACATGCACGACCAAACGTTACATAAGTCCCCAAAATCGTCGGAATCGAGGTTCCAGACGCAAGTACTAGCCTAGACTGGACCCTACAATCCAATCGCATACCTGACCCCACCGGTCGACCCACCTGAGATCCCCCTCGATCCCCCGGAAGTTCATCCATAACCCCCTGAGATCCCCCTCGATCCCCCGGAAGTTCACCAATAACCACCTGAGATCTCTGTTAAGGTTAACACTTCCGCCCGAAAACCCACCAGATTACCCCAGAACCACACCAGGATGTACCATTTATAGTCCCGACCAAGCCTGCCCGTTTGACCGAACAACAATCAAACAAGAACATGTTCGATCATCCATAGACCCGGCGAAAGAACCAATTGATCGTGCAACAATCAAACAAGAACATGCACGATCAAGACGATACATCAGTTCCAGAGTCATCCAATCAAGTTCCCAAACGAGAATACTAACCCCAGACTAGACCCCAAAACCCACCACTACTGCTCACAACCCATACTCATACCCATATACATGTACACCATACCTACCCGCAGGATCGTCACCCTTTGGACTACGGTATGCAGAGGACCACATCCCCTGGAGAGACCTCCAATCTCTCAAAGCACATTAGGAGATCCACATCCTCCTAGAGAGAAAACCACTTTCCCTCATATATGCAGGGCAACCACCGTCCCTGGAGAGAACAACCCACTATCCTCTCAAGTACTGAGGAGAACCCACTATCTCCCGGAGAGACGCCACAATCTCTCAAGCATGCAGGAATCCACTTCCTGGAAGGATCTCTATCCTTCAAGTATCCAGAAACCCACCGTTCCCTGGAGCCCTAACCTGCAACGTGCCTCAAAGCTCCCGTCGCCAGCATGACATTCCCTAACCTGAAATATCATGCCCCACGCCCCTCCACTAGGCCACCCGAAACCACCCACTCACCCTGGGTGTTTCCCACCAAGTCCCTGGAAAGATGGTTCTATCCACAGAAACCTCATTTCCAGACTCTCCCTACACCACAACCAGATTCTAACTCCCATAGAACCTCTATTCCCAGCCATCACATGACTCCATGACCTCACCAGTCATCCAATAAAAGAACCCACAACTCAACACACTTAAAAGAATCCTTCACCTTAAAAACTCCAGAACGCAAAAACGCTACCACAAAAACGAGAGTACAACCAATGTAGCCACCCGCTACCACAAACCGAACCAAAACAACGCAACAACTTCAAACTCTACCTTTCTCTTATCGGCATAACCCATCTGCCGATCCTGAACTTCTTCCTAAAAGTTCCGCCACAAAACACGGATCTTCTCCGTCATCTCCAGAATAGTTTCTCCACCAAACATGCTCCTCTCCCCCACTTGAGTCCAGCATATTGATTCCCTACATGACCCTCCATAATAGCCTCATACAGAGTCATCCCAATACTCGCCTGATAGCGGTTGTTCTAAGCAACCCTACCAGATTCAGATGATCAGCCTACGAACAACCTTACTCGAGTACACACATCCTCAACAACGCCTTCCATATTCTGAATCCTACTCCCAGACTGCTCATCCTTCCGAGAATGATACGCTGTACTCCTATGCACCGTAACGTCTATCTCCTTCCGAACTTCTCCCAGAACGCTGAGATAACCTTCGAATTCCTGACAGACACATCTGGCTACATTCCGTGCAGCCTCCCACATACTTCTCATTCCTGGTTAGAACAAAATCGTCTGTTCACTAGTATCGCCCCATTCACCGACACCCGATACTCCAAACCGGTAACCCGAGAAACATCGCTCACTCCTTGATCATTCTCCTGAGCTACCTGAATCCTGCTCAACAATTCTGTCTGGTCCACTGCTTCTAATCCCAACGGCTCCTGCGAGTTAACACAACTTTTCCATTTGCTAAGCTCGCTCAAAAGATCAGGCATGCAAAAACTGGTTCCCCGAAACCGCCCTTACCTGACTTAACCTACTGCTTCTGCTTCCACTACTTCCCCAATGCCAGCCCAAGAATGACATCAAACGGCACCACCGCCTGATAATCCACTCTGTGGCACCAACTGAGCTTCATGGACGTCTCACCTCTGATCTGGAGTAGGTCAACTGACTCAATTGATCGCACAACAATCAAACAAGAATATGTGCAACCAGCCATAAGACCAGAACCAGACCAAAGATGCTACATACACCATCTTACTGTTTCTCAATCGTACAAGATTTCACATGACTACTCATAGGAATTCTTTATCCTATAATTTCAAGCCATAAGAATACTCATCCATAACTTCCAACAAAAGAGAACTCTTCAATCTTATAAAATTCCAAATGAAATAAAATAGAAACTCCTTCTCATAAAATCTCAAAATGAAAACTCGTTATTCCTCAACGGAAAGTCATAAATTCAAACACGTAGCGAACATGCTACTCTGAAACTGAAACAAATAAAACTTAAAAAAAAAAGGAAAACAAGTTCAGCTTCGGCCCGTTCCTAGACCCTCTCCTGACCCTTGCTTCCCTCCTAAATCTCTCTTCTCCGCCGGAGTGTACACTCGCGGCGCCACAATCTGACGCAACGGCTGCGCCTCTATCGGAGCCTCCTGCACTGGCTGAACCACCGCCAATGCCAACTGCAACTTAGGACACCTTGCCTTGATATGCCCCGGCTCTCCACAATGAAAGCATGCCTGCGCAGTCTGACTCTCTCTCCTCTTCGGACAGCTCACCACTCGATGCTCCATGCTTCCGTACCCAAAGCATCCTCAACCAACCTGTCCCTTCTGACTCACCCCGGAAGTGCTCTCCCACTTCCTCTTCTGCCCTTGAGCAGGCTTATTGCCCCTGCTTGAACCCGCCGACTGCTGCAGCCTACTCTGCTGCTGTACCGGTGGACTAACCACCACAGCCTGCTCAGCTCGGAGATCCTCCTTGACCGCCGCGGCTGTCTCAACCAGCTCTGCCCTCGTGGCAAACTTGCTCGGCCTGCACCGAGTCCTCAGATCCGCTCGAAGTCCACGCATGAACCTCTTCACTTGAGCCTCCTCGCTCTCGAACACCCTACCAGCATGCACCAGAAGTCTACCAAACTCCTCATCATACTCTCTAACTGATCGCTCTCTCTGAGTCAGCTCCAAGAACTGCAACTCCAAACGATCCACTACCTCTTGCGAAAAATACTTGGCGTTGAACTCAGCCAAGAAATTCGCCCACACCATACCCGTCTGGGGTCTCCGACTCATCACACCTCGCCACCAGAGATGTGCATCTCCCTCCAGATAGTGAACCACCAGGTCCACCCTAAACTCCACTGGACACCTCTAAGATTGGAAGTTACGTTCCAACCTACTCCTCCACTGATCCGCCTCACAAAGGTTGGCACCACCCGCAAAGAACACTGTGCCAATCCTCTGCATCTGCTCCATCATCCACAGATAGGATGGAAGCTCTCCCACAGCCGCCACACCTGGCTGCCCACCAGCCACCACCGGCTGAACCCTATTCCCCACGGGCTGCACAACAGGCTGCACCACCGGAGCCTGACCCTGCCCTGGCGCCCCTACTGGCAACCGCGCCAAGATCAACTGCAGCAGCTCCACCAAGCGATCATCTCGGTCCCGAGCACCACCTGCGCCAGCACCCCTTCCTGGGCCCTGCGCACCACCGGCTCCACTAGCACCCTCGACACCCACTGTGTCCACGCTCGTTGACCCTTGAGATGCCTGTGACTCTGCAGCTTGCCCCTGCGTGACCTCATGAGACTCACTCGCGTCGACAGACACTGACACCTGTCCCCGACCGCGCCCACGGCCACTCCCTCTGCCCCCACGGGCACCACGACCTCTACCTCTAGCACCCCTAGCCATCTCACACTGCACCACAACAGTAGACTAAGTACTAAAGCAGAAAGGCCAAACAACACATACCGTGGAATCTCTTTAAAAGCTTGGAGATGATGATCTAGGACTCCAAACCCAATCAACATTCAAATGACTTACTATTCATAATCAGTCAACCACAAACCACAGTTCACAAACCAAACAATGATAGCACACAATCACTTAACTACATTCTCCCGCCCTAGAACCATATGGGCTCTGATACCAAATTGAAACAATCCGACCCGTTTTTTTTTTTTTTTATATATATAGCAACGAATTAGCATTCCCATAAATATTAACTCTCAATATGCTAAATTCACAATCACAACAAACCAGCGGAAACAATGACAATTACCAATAAACCATGCAACATCAATCAATAATCAATTCCACTTAACCATTCTACACCATTCAACAATCCAGAATTACTAATACGAAAGATAAAGAAAAATTTGGAAGACAATCTTGGAGCCTCCAGAGTTTGTCTGACATAATCGAGAATGTTGGCTACTCAGCTGGATTCTTGACGATATCCACCAGATCAGAGCAATCAGTCTCAAAAGTATGGCATTCCATTCCACTCTCCAATATACATGTCATTGCCCAGAGTAGAGCTTCCATCTCTGAGTGCAGTGGCGACCTCCTGTGTCTCAGTCCTTTTGCCCCGAAGAAAACAGGAAGGTCATCTTGAAAACATACCCAACCTAACCTTGAGGTTACGTCTGTGTCCTTCCAGGATCCATCCACTTGACATCGACTGAAACAACCCGATCCGTTTTTTTTTTTTATATAGCAACGAATTAGCATTCCCATAAATATTAACTCTCAATATGCTAAATTCACAATCACAACAAACCAGCAGAAACAATGACAATTACCAATAAACCATGCAACATCAACCAATAATCAATTCCACTTAACCATTCTACACCATTCAACAATCCAGAATTACTAACACCCTAACAGTTCCAACAAACTCAACAATGACACAAGCAACCGAGCCCCTAGATCATCCATCTCGTCCTCGCCTTGATTCCACGATCACACTATATCTTTACTTGCATCACATGGCAAAACGAGATGCGTGAGTATTATCATAAATACCCAGTGAGACGGTCCTCCCATCTACAGGCCAATTACTCAAATGCAGAATGAATAAAATACCAGGGTTATCAATCAGCAAGGCATAGAACAAGCAACAACATAAACCAAACAGCAGCATCGATGTCGATCGACACAACCACTAGGTGTCGATCGACATGATGTTGTGTCGATCGACACACCACCATGATGTCACGCGACACGGATGTCTGTGTCGATCGACACGAAGCAATCATGTCGATCGACACGCACCTGCAGATCATGGAGATCGAGCCTAATCCTCTCATGGCTCGAACCACACGATCTCAGTCGATCCCTGCACAAATCCAGTGACCAAAACACAACAATCCACACCAAAACACAGCAAACAATCGCACTCTATCCAATCCTACATCCAAAGACCTATGGTCGCGCACTCACCTTTGCAAACGGATAGAATGAAGACTAAGGAATTCGACACAAACAGAGAGTAATATCTTGTGACTACCTCCACCAAAACCAAGTCTGAGACATGTTCTAGAAACTAGACACTGAGAGCTTTCCAACGGTATATAGAACATCTCCTGATTCTCTCTGGTTCGACGGGAAACCTACCTCGAAGTGGACTGATCGCAGACTCGAGACTGCAGAACCCTCACACAAACAAACGGCCATAACTCAGCGACAACTCAACCAAAACACACGCGGTTTTCGCCTACGGCAAGAGGAAAGAAAGGAGAACTTACCCTCAAAGTTTCCCACCGATCCGTTTTGATCTTCCCAGCCGTCTGCCTCCTCCAAAACTGACGAAATCTTCTCAACACTCAAGAGGAAACCCTAGTTCTCACAACTCTCTCTTTTCTCTGATTCTAAACAAAAGAATGCAGCTAAACTTAGGAGGAAACGCCTTCTCCAAGTATATAAGTCCCCCAAATCGGCCCAACTCAAAATAAACCGGAAATCAAACATCTTTGAATGATTTTAAACCCGTGTCGATCGACAGAGAACTCCATGCTCAAAACCCTTCACGAGACAAACCCCGTGTCGATCGACACTCAGCCCTACTGTCGATCGACGCTCCTCCAAAATTCCATTTTTGGATCACGGGCGTTACATCGACAATGATTAGGTGGCACATTCATTATTTGGGAATCTGCCCCTGAAATGACATCCACCTCTGTTACACAGAGTTGTGCATCTATCCATGCGAAGAACTCACTCTCCGCCAATTTGAGAATGTCTACTGGTTCCACACCTTGGAAGCATTTTTTATTCCTTGATTTCCAAATATACCACATGAGCCATCGAAATATTTTACAATCACCCTTACGGGTATCCTCCCTCTTTATCCTCCAAAAAAGATAATCCATATTTGCATATATTGATGAAAAGGGAATAATCTCCCTACCTCGAGGTGATAAGAATAATGCCCATATATGTTGAACCACAAGAAATTCAAATAAAGAATGATTAATCGTTTCCTCGTCTACTCCACATCTCCTACATACTATAGTGCAATTAACTCCACGTTGATTAATCTTGGTTAGCACGGCCATAGAGCCCGATAGGGCCTGCTAGAGGAAGTGCTTGATCTTGGATGGACACTTTACCTTCCACACCTAGGCTTTTAAAACCGTAAAACTTGGTTCTGTTACCAAATTGACATTTTGATTCCTTTCTAGTTCATTGGATAGCCAATAACCTGACTTGACCGTATACTTCCCTGATTTTGTAAAATGCCAAATGAACCTATACTTCATGAATGAAGAGTTGATCTCGAGACCTCGTATCAACTGAATGTCCTGTGGTTCCATAAATTCTTGGAGAATTGGGATATGCCAATCTCTCGTGACATGATTATAGAGATGATTCACCTTCAAATTTGGATGCAAGATGCTCCCTCTATCTCTTGGCGGTCTAGGATAATAATCAGGAATCCATGGATCCTGCCAAACTGCTACATTATTGCCTGACCCTAATCCCAGTCGACTACCCTTATATAAAAGGTCTATGGCCGATAATAAACTCTTCCACCCATAAGACGGTGAGTAGGGTTTCTTTGCTAGGAGAGGATGTCTATCCCAAAAATATCGTCCTTTAAAAACTTTTGCTACCAGCGAATTAGGGTACTGATACATCTGCCAAAGTTGTTTAGAGAAGAGAATTGAGTTAAAATTAGTCAGAGAGCGAAACCCTAAGCCACCCTCTGCTTTAGGATAGCATAAATTTTCCCAAGCTTGCCAATGGAAGCATAGGGTAAGTCCATTGGAGCTCCACCAAAACTTAGCTATTGCACTGGTTAACTTATCTGTTAAAGACTGTGAAAGTCGAAAACATGACATAATATACGTCGGAAGGGCTAGAGCCACCGACTTAATCAAAACCTCTTTACCACCTTTTGATAGAAATTTAGCCGACCAACCATTACTCCGATAATGTAATCTCTCATTTACAAAGCTAAAGATCTTGGTCTTTGATCCATCCAGACTCTCCGAGATCTCCAAATATTAGCTCATTCTCCCTTCCTTGTCGATTCCAACTAAATCTTTCAATTGTCCTTTCACTTCTCCATTCACGTTCTTTCCAAACATGATTGTGGATTTATCAAAATTAATTTCTTGACCTGATGCCTTCCCATAAATCCTTAACACGTCTAAGATTGCACTGCATTCACCTCCTCTGCTTTACAAAAAAATAGGTTGTCGTCCGCAAAAAGTAAGTGAGAAATCGAGGGACTATTGTGAGCAATATTTATACCTGTAAGATGACCTTCTCTTTCTTTTTCTGAATATTCGCTATTAAAACCTCCGTACATAAAATAAATAAATACTGAGATAAAGGTTCACCTCGTCTAAGTCCTCTCCTAGGCACAATTTGCCCTCGTGGCTGACCATTAATCCGAACCTGGTAGGAAACCGATGTTACACATTGCATTATCCAAGAAGTCCAAGTTTGACCAAAACCCAAACGAAGCAATACGGCCTCAAGGAAGTCTCATTCAATCCTATCATAAGTTTTACTCATATCTGTCTTAATAGCCATAAAATCTTTTCGGCATGATGTGTTTCTCCTTAAACCATGAAACATTTCCTGAGCTATCAGAATATTATCTGTTATAAGCCTCCCTGAAACGAACGCCGATTGTGTTTCCAAGATAACCTTTGGTAATAATCTCTTAAGCCACAAACACATTATTTTGGAGATCATTATTTACCTCCTCAATGCTACCTTTAACGATGCAATATTGGCTTGGTTTGTTAAGACATTAATTTTTTCTCCACCACGAATTGTTTCGTTTGGTTTGGTAAGACAATATTGGTTTGGTTTGATTATGAATTATTTCGTTTGGAGGGGGTGGATTTAGGAGAGAATCAGGAGAATGAGGATGAGCATCTTCTCGGCGAGGATGGAGAGCTTATGGTTGAGGATTATGACTTAGGGATTCAGAGTGGACTGATCAATGGCTCCACTAGTCATGGAGAGGCCCTGCTTCACCATTCTGAAGGTAACTCTATTTCTCTTTTACGATCAGAGGACATAGATGCTTTAGATGAGAAGTTGATAAACTGTTCTTTAGATGTAACTAAAGTATCTTTTTTTTTTTTTTCCAACAATCACCATTATATTAAATCAAATTGTTACTGATTGAAAGGTTTTCTTTACAGGCCACCCCAAACGAAAATGTCTGACTTACATGGAAAAATATATAACCTCGTGCTCGAGCTGCATTTACAAGGGAGTTGGCCCGGGCATTACTAATACGTGAAATATGAACCAAACTAAAAGATACAAAATATTATCTAAGCATAGTGAACCAGTCAAGCTCCGCACTGAAAGATGGCCAATCAAGTGTATGTGTGGTCATAGAAATCAGGCTTGCACAGTCCGTCTCAATCTTCATTGAGTATAGTATTCTCTCGTTTAGACACTCTTTCACCCAAAGCAACCCGTCAAACTCATCTCATTATTCAGTAATGTTATCAACTAGCTAACTTCTTACATATATTTGAAATTAATTGTTCACTATATATACAAGCCCTGGTAGGTGTATGTAAGAAATATACTATTTAATATTTTCGTAATGCGTTTTAAATGAATAGGCTGATGAAAATAAGAAACATCTAACTAGAACTATATTTGAACGAGATTCCTTTATTTTGTTTTGTCAGAATTTGAACTAGATTCCAACTACTAATATTAGGTGCGGAAAAACAAAAAAAACATATTTCAAAAAACTTCAAATGCCTATGGTCGTCCATGGAGTAACTAGGGTTTTAGCTCATCATGGGGTCTAATCTAGTTCCAATTTGTTAGAGCATGTACATTAGGTACTCTCAATGGTGTTTTTAAAATATAAAATTATTAAAATACACACTTTCTCTTTTTTTTATTCAACTTTATACCTTTTCTTTCATCTTTTTACTCAATTTTTATTAATTTTATATTTAAACACTCTCTTTTTATTTTGAGAACACTATCTAAAAATACTATTTTAAGAACACTCTCTCTTCTATGCTCTCAACTTTTATTAATTTTATATTTAAACACATCCACTATCTCTTCTCTTTCTTTAAATTTTATTAATTTTATATTCTATACACCCTACAAAAATACTCTCTTTATTCCTTTTACTCAAATTTTAATAATTTTATATTTTAAAAACACACTTGAGAACACCCCAATGAACATGCTTTTAGTCTAAATATACAGAAGAAAAGCCTGCAAGCATCAGAAATCCTACATTATTTTAATACATGGTTTTTGTAAATATTATATGGACCGTATTTATGAACCTACGGTTCTTGTTACCTTGGTCTACAAAGTAAAAAGTTGCAATGGTAAAGCCAATGGACAATCTTTAAATTCTCCCACCAAAATTAAGAAGAGAGAATTGCTACTACATACCCCAAATGTATACAAAATTTATCATAAAAATTATCATGTGTATAATTTTTAAAATTTAAAAATATGCAGCTTTGAATCTGGATAGTAATGATATTGCCACAACCAATAACTAGATATCTTGGTCTAACTATGTTTTTTAAAATAGTCATTATTAATGATATGTTTTTAGTACGTGGTTCTTACAAAATTATTCTTCTCTTTGTTTTTCTTAATTGGTTATACAGTCAATACTAATAATAGGTAGTACAATTATTATTTTCAATAATATAATTATGTAACAAATGAAAAATTTATTTTCTTGTTAACAATATTCAAAAAAGTAACAAATGAAAAATTACGTAATTATGTAACAAATGAAAAAATATGTAATTATTTTCCTGTTTACCACATATAATTATGTAACAAATGAAAAATTTATTTTCTTGTTAACAATATTAAAAAAACTGCATATCAAGCTACACTCAATGATAATTATCATGATTAATAATAATGTAACAGAGATAAAATATAGCAGGTAGCTTACACTAACTTGCGGCAGCATTTAGTCATTTGTGGAGATATACAGAAATTATGAAAATTGTGTTCGAAATCTTTTTTTTGGGGTCTAATTATTGGAGATCTTTTTCTTTAGACATTTTGTATTTATGAGTTATATAGCTAATTTATGAGATATTTTGTATATATAGCTAAATTATCCATATTGTAATATTCTCTCCTACTTATTCTGTTTAATTAGATGTTTACTGTTAAAGCATCTATCTACATGTTTACATATTGTAAGGTGACCACTTGGAACCATAAAAGAATGGTGGAGAATAGCGAGTACGTCGAAGAACCTTAAGGATCTAATTTTTACATGATGATATGGATAAGAAATGCATATACATCAAGTTTCCATCAAGAAGATTAATAGATAATTTAGCACAAAAGAGAAAACAAAATTAAATATTCTATTGATGTATAGGTTGGAACAAAATAACTAAGGCACCAATTGTGAAATATGAGTCAGCAAGCAAAGTTAAAAAAAAGTTGGTTGAGAGACATGTCACATGAGTAAATTAATGATGATGATATAGATATATAGTATAAATGCCATGAAAGAAAGTGAGAATAAGAAATTAACCATGGGAAATTTAGTTACTAAACCCTATTTTTTTCTTAGGTCTGGGCATAAAATTTGAATCTGAAAATCCGAATCTGTATCCGATCCAAAATCTTACAGATATTTGTATGGATCTAAAACTCTTAGATCTGACTAGTTGATAAGATTCGACCTGAACCAAATCCGAATACCAATATGCCGAAGCCTAGATATCTTTTTCCATTTTTAACTCATTTGAATTTTAGATTTGGTATTTTAAATTTTTTGTATTATTTTTGGTTCAAATATTTTTTATTTTATATGTTATTTTTTGTAGATTTTAGAGAAAAAAATATTTTTAAGTACAATTGAACCTAAAATAACTTGTACATAGACCTGTACCTGAAATTTTTAGGTATTTATTTGTATAATTAATTGTGATCTGATCTGAATATGTACCCATAAAAACCGAACATATATCCGATTCGAAACTTTACATATATATGTATGAGTCTAAAATTTTTAAACCCGATAAAATTGTACTTGATAGAATCCAACCTAAACCCAATCCGAATTCTCGTAGGACTATTTTTTTTTTCAAGTGAAAAAATATTGTATTAACCTGACAAAAAGCATCATACCAAAAAGTTGAAAAATCTAAGGATTTGAGAGCTAAACTATTCCTATGAAATTCTCTTTCGTTTTCCTTCTTTTTGCAACCATATTTTATACATACACATATACATATGTGTGTGTGGGATTTATTGAGCATAGAGGATCTTATATTTATCTTGAAATCTATTTATCTTGGAATCTACTGTATTTTACGAAAATCGATTAAGATTTTTGATTAGACAAAAGCAAATACATTTGTCCAATAAAAAGAAGACATAAGCAAATACTAACTTGGCCTCCTTTAGAAGGGAACGGAACCTACACACGATTATATATTAATTACATGATTGGAGTGATTCTATAGTATTCAAAACTTACTAGTGTCAAAACTTAATTACATGATTGGAGTGATTCTATAGTATTCAACAAAATCATGACTTAAATTTTCTAAAATCTGAAACACAACAAAAGAACCATGATATTTTTCAATATATCTACCATAGATAAAAGACAAAGTCATGTACGTAAAAACCTTCTATATAAAACAGTAAAGTTTTGATTTAAATACTCAGTACTACTATATCAGATTAGCCATTTCAATTTGACACAATTTGTTTGTAACTGTAGAACCGTTTTATGCATTTAAACGATCGTGAAGTAGCTGTCACACGAAAGAATCTGTCGGCAAGAGAGGCAAAGCAAACAAACATATCATTAGAAGCCTATCATTTTCTTACTTTTATTCACAAACACACACACATACAAAATATATGCATTATAGACTTATAGTGTTCGCTTTATAATCTAAACGTGTCAAAACCTAAAAAAAACCCCCTAAATTTATTTCTTTCATTTCATGAAACAATATAACCATATCATGAAATGCTAATAGATAGATAAGACTTGGACTTGTGAATATGCTCTATTTAAGGCATATCTCTAAAGGTTATATATAGAATCTTTTTCTTATTTCTTTTTTGAGCATGCTAATAAACTAGGGACTAGATCTGATGAAAGAAATTAAAGCAATCTATATATATACACACGTGAATATGGCATAAATATATCTATCTTAAATTCCAATGGAGGAGGTTGAAAGAGAAAAGTTGGAGCATTTTGTTTGGACTATAGAGAGTGAGAGAGAAAGGGAGACATATCTTAACTCTCATTGGAAAAGTACTAGGAATCAATTTTTATTTTCTGCAAAAAAATAAAAGATGTAGAGAAAAAATAATATCTATATATATTCCCTGATGTAGTAAGAATAAAATAATGTGGTATATATATAGGTATTTATTTAATTTAAATATTAAAAAAGGAAAGTTTATGAGGGTGGATATAAGTAAGTTGTAAGCTTTTATTTGGCCAAGAATGGCTTAGCATCTGCAAAAATCAACACAAAGCTATTCTCTTAAAACATTCCAACAAAAGAAACTTGAACACGGTGGCCCACCACCACAACCACCACCATCTCCTCCACCACCACCAGTCACCGGACAAGAGAGGAAACCAATCCATGCCCTAGAGTTAGAACCAGAATCCTTTTTATTAGGACAAGATCTATACACTCTACACATTTCACTTTATCTATGTGTGTGTTTATATAAAGCTTCTTTACTTCATCATTTGTGAGGTTAGAGGTATAAAGGAAGAAACTTTTTTGTTGGGTCTTGGTGAGAGAGAAGAGAAGATGGGAAGAGGAAAAGTGGAGTTAAAGAGGATAGATAACAAGATCAATAGGCAAGTTACTTTTGCAAAGAGAAGGAATGGTTTACTTAAGAAGGCTTATGAGCTTTCTGTGCTTTGTGATGCTGAGATTGCTCTTCTCATTTTCTCTAACCGTGGCAAGCTCTATGAATTCTGCAGCAGCCCTAGGTAACAAATCTTCCTCAAAAGTTTCTATTTTTGAGATTTAGGGTTTTGATCCTTGCTATATATAGAGGTTATGAAAGTTTGGGTCTTTCTTGATTTTGTTTATATTACATGATTAGGGTTTATTTCTTATGGAGTTGTTGGTTTTCTTGTGCATAAAGCTGGCTCCTAGAGTGAGATTAAGTTAACAAAAAGATGATCAGATTATGAGGGTCGTCTTAATTGCTATAGATGATGATTAAAGCTATAGAGACATTGAATAGAAATAAAGTATTGTTCATGAGATTTATGCATAGAAGCTAGCTGTATATTATTTATTTATAGTTAATGCTTTTACACATGAGGTTGAGTCTTATTGATGTTGCTGCCAAAGGGTTGATCCAAATTTCCAAAGAGACAAAGGACTGACCTTTGGTTTATACACAAAGCTGTAAAGAAAACACACACAAAAAATGCTTTGAGTACTTGTTCAAATTAGTATCTCTCAAGTACTTGTAATTATACTAAAGTTAAAGAGACAATACTCAATTTCACAATTCTCTTTTGCACTTAAACAAATGTTTCTGTTTTTCCCCTACTTTGGAAGAATTTAATTAGAAACTCTTTTTTTTTATTGCAAAACATCATGAGATTGATAGACCGATCTTGACGTGTACTGTGCTTATATATCATTTCATGCCCAGACTTGTAGTAGATGTTTATGGATTAGAGTTTTTGTTTACCCTTTTAAATTATATTCTTAGAGGATATTCAATGTTTGATAGATTAATTAACTCATACAAGTTCAATGATCAAATTGTTTGTATGAATAGTGGTATGGCGAAGATGGTTGAGAAGTATCGAAAACATAGTTATGCAACTATGGATCCAAATCAATCAGCTAAAGATTTACAGGTACATACATAACTTCTCTCTTTATAAATGATCAAAGACTGACCTATTTAAAAAGTTATCCTTAATTTTCTCTTAAATGGCAGGAGAAGTACCAAAACTATTTGAATCTCAAATCAAGAGTTGAAATCCTTCATCATTCACAAAGGTACATATAGCTTGATTTATAACACAGTTTAAAAGATGATAATGCTTTACTCCAATTACTTAACTCTAGTGGAATCTGCAATTCTCTCTAGGCATTTGCTAGGTGAAGAGCTAACCGAGATGGGAGTGAATGAGCTTGAACAGCTAGAACGCCAAGTAGATGCATCACTAAGACAGATAAGATCCACAAAGGTATACGAAATCGATAATTTTTTATTCGATTATTTGGTCCGAAGAGCATTTAGAACAGTACCAAATCTTGGCTTTGTTTTTCATGACCAGGCTCGGTGTATGCTTGATCAATTATCTGACCTCAAAACAAAGGTACATACTCTATAGTACAATAGTCACACAGTGTCCAATAATCTCAATACGACACACTCTTAGACTCATCAATTTACAGGAGGAAATGCTATTGGAAACCAACAGAGATCTTAGGAGAAAGGTAACTATCGAAATCTTTTAGCGCAAGAAATTGAAACTCTTCAATATTTCTTATAACATTTCTTTCTCTCCTTTTCAGTTGGAGGAAAGCGATGCCGCGCTAACTCAATCGCTATGGGGACCTTCTTCTGCTGCAGAACATTCCCAACAACAACAACAACAGCAACAACAAGGCATGAGCTCTTACCAATCAAACCCTCCAATTCAAGAAACAGGTTTCTTCAAGCCTTTACAAGGCAATGTAGCATTGGAAATGAGGTATGCATATACAAATATTCAAGACCCTTAATTTGACTTTCTATAGTCAGAAATATTTAACCCTTAAATTTGTTTTGATATGATCCAACAGTCATAATTACAATCCTGGTGTGACAAATGCAAGCAACTCTGCAACAACATCACAGAATGTTAATGGATACTTCCCTGGGTGGATGGTCTGAAACAATAATACATATATATGTATACATATGTGTGTTTATATATTAAAGATCATTGCTTTGTGTCATTTGATTTTTGAAAGAGTAAAACATAGTTTATGATTACAAAACTCTCTTATATAATCAAGGTCTGTAAAAGATGTGATCAAACCCAAATTGTTTTGAGCTTTTTTACATACAAAAATAGTTTGTTGGATCTTCTTTTTTTTTTCTTTTTTTCTTTTACTCGATTTAGAATATGATTCATTTAATCAGTTTACATGCCTCAAGAATTGGATTCTCAAAACAAGTAGTGCTCTGCATTTGTATCAAGATTGTGATGTTGATAATTAAAAGCGACTAAATAATTCTATTAGAAAAATATAAAAATGATGAGAACAAGTCCAAAATGGGTTTTTAATTTATTTTCATGGCAAGCACGTTCAAGAAATGGCTCCAACCAAAAACCAAACAAACAAAACAGTATTTAAAACTCTTCAAGAACAGAGAAGAATAAACACAAAGAAAAAACAGAGAAAATGGGGAAACCAGCAGGGTATTGGGTGAATAAGATTAGGACATCATTCAAAGGAGAATCGTCTTCGAGCAAATCATTAGACGAAGGAAGTACTTCTGGTTCGAGAAAGAACGATTCGAAGCATAGTAAGAATCAGAAAACAGAGGAAGGTAATAAGAATGGTGAAGCAGGAGGATCTCAAGCTGAGAGTGGGAGGAAAGTTATGGTTGTTGTGGACACAACTTCACAATCAAAGAATGCTCTTCAATGGGCATTAACACATTGTGTTCAAGATGAAGACAATGTCACACTCCTTCATGTCACAAGAACACCCGTAGGACAAGGTATACACACACATAATATATATAATCATAATATGCATTTACTATAACCTTTAGATGAGAGATAAAACCATTAGAGCCAAAACTTGAAACCATATTATTCTATCTTGCCTTAAGAAAAATATCAGGGTGAGGACCAATTCTTATGGGTTTTAGGCTTATCGGCTCAGATTTTATTCTGGGCTTGTCTTGGGCCCAATGTTGTCTTTTTATATCCTTTATTTTTTTGTGTGTGTTTTGATCTTTTTGGTTTCATTATAAGTGGTTTTGTTTTAGTTTTAAAAAGAACATTGTTTTTGTTGACGAAAAAGGAAAAAGAATTTTGTTTAGAACTTTAATGTAAATTTTGAAATGAATCTAATATTACTTCATAGTTAGAATTAATAAAAATATATCTGTAAAGATCAACATGGTATATATGAAAATGGTTATAACAATATCAGAATAAAATAATTCCATGATGAATTAAGATTTTCAGATGGAACTTCGACCAACCGTGGAATTTTATCGAGAACCTTGAGTTAGAGGCGTTGACTAGAGAAAAAGACGAACTAAATTATACATGTCTCGGAAAACTATAGAGAGAAACTGTTTTAAGAAAATACATTTCAGATCGTTCATTGAACGGAATTTTTTTTTTTTTTTTTTGGTCATCAATTTGGTTTTTATATTTTAATTTTTTTTTATCTAGCGTTTAGAATTTTGGGTCGGCTCGAGTTAGCCATATACTAGAGGTGACCTCGAGCCATATCCCGAAAAATCATCAGGCGTGGACCAGGCCAAACTAGCATGCTTGACATCGCTCCCTTGTTGAGTCTCTATTAACCAAGAGATTGTTATGTTAATAGCTATAGATGAGACACAAAGGGAGAGAAACTCAAGGGCTCATGAACTAGTTCATCCATTGAAGAACTTTTGTCAACTCAAGAAACCTAACGTAAGCTTTCTGATAACAAATCACAGAAACTGATTTGATTAAAAAGCTCTTTTTTGACATTAGGGTTTATAATTTTCAGGTGAAGACAGAGATAGTGGTGGTTGAGACCGCGGAGGAAAAAGGAAAGACAATAGTAGAGGAATCAAAGAAACAAGGAGCAGGAGTTTTGGTTTTAGGGCAGAGAAAGAGAACTTCGAAATGGCGCGTGATATGGAAGTGGCGCGCGAAGGGAGGAATGGGAGGAGGAGTGGTTGAGTATTGTATTCATAACTCCGATTGTATGGCTATTGCCGTAAGGAAGAAGAGTAACAATGGAGGTTACTTGATCACCACGAAACGTCACAAAGATTTCTGGCTCTTGGCCTAATTATATTCAATCACACCCTCATTGATCCCAAAATCTTTATTTTTATTTTTTTTCTCGACGTATACTTTTTTTCTTCTAAATCCTGTTTTATGGATATGTTTGACTTTGATCTCTCTATTCACTTTTTGTTTTAATGTAAAGACTGATTTTTCTATGCTTGTCCTTGTGTTGAGCCTCGAAATATAAAATAGAAAAAAACAAATTATAAGCAGAACACGAAGTCACGTATATAAATATAAATACGATATTTTTATTCCATATTCGATCTTTGTTATTATTTCATCACATAAAATAAATAAAAATAGAAGTACTATTGCACTACTACTTCAAGATTCTTTCAAACATCTCGAGATTTTTCACCTTCTTTTTCATGACCCGAATTCTTTTCGGAAAGCACTTCGGAGACGACTTTAATGACGGCTCTTAAGTTTTTCGCGGCGACTACGACAACGACTGCAGTAGTAACGGCGATAGAACCGATGCCTATTAGAGCAATAGTAGCGAAGAGATTCATGTTGACTATTTTGATTCTTATTCTTCTTCTTCTTTATGTCTTACAAAACATGAGCAAGATTGATCTGATATATATACTACGTACTATAATTGCATAAATTTTATGGCAAAAGAAAAAACGATTAATGAGGAAGTCAAAATTTGAATGGCTAATTCTTGTACGATCAACTCAATTTTCTAGGAGCTTTTAAGATTTGTACTTATTGTACAGTTTAAAGATTACTTTGAAACTCTTTTGCGGTTTCTACCAACTTTAATGAGACAAGCTCTTGGGAGACGTCGTACGAACTACTTTGAGTTTGAACAATTCAATGTATTTTCTTAGTCCAATTATATTCTAGTGATTTTTAATTACTAATAGTAGTAATCTTGTTATTACGTCACCACCGTTTACAATTTAAATTGATATTGGCTGTGACATGACTAGAATGACGAAATCTATTAGCGAGAGAAACTTTATGAAGCGGTAGAATTATGGTATGTGATTGATTAGTTGAAACTGAAAACTATGGTGGACTTTCTATAAACTAGTTTAATCATTAATATGCGGAATTATAAAATAACTATACATAAATCACAAACTAAAAAGATGCATGTGTTTAATAGAATTTTATGTAACGGTAGAATTATTTAGTGAATTATTTAATAAATCACAAATTAACACTCAATTCCTTTTGAATTCAGCACTGGATTTTATATTGACGGAAGACGAATCATTTAGCTCTATCAAATTGCGTATTTTTATCATCATTAACGGTGAACTTAGATTAATTAAATAATAAACAAATATTTATTGTAGACAGAAGAAAGAGAGACAGATGAGAATCTCAAGAGTCTCTTCATGTAGAACCGTTTCTCTTGTTTATAAGCAACTTTTTGTCAAATATCTTTATTTTATTAGTTGGACTTATTTTTAAGTAATTAAAATTTAAGTAAATAATAAATTTATTTTAAAACTAGTAATTGAGAGACTCCATAAAAGTTCAACGTTGTGGATGCTCTAAAATTCTTTCCGTATGTATTTTATTGTTTCATTCAATACTTACTGTTTCTAGTATTTATCTTCATGCTAATACTTTTGGGTTTTTTTTTGCTAAATTTCATATTAATACTTAACTAGATTTTGATTTGAATGATTAAATATATTTTTAATCAATTTTAATATTTAAATATGTATGACAAAAGATATGATTTCTAATATTTATAAACTTACAAAAAGGATATACATTGTGGATAAATGTAATAAAATTATATCTTTTTGGGGAGATAAATGATGGTATACATACATACGGCAAAAAAAAACTGATTGTATACATTTTAAACATGTATAAATATAGATATTGGGTATGCTTTATCAAGTTAGCCAAAAAATGACAACGTTTTTAGGTACACAACAAAATAGAAACCATTACCATCAACAAATTAAGCAATCTGAACTAAATTAGATGTGAGAAGAAACCCTTTCAATCTGGACGAATATATAGCGACAGAATTGCGGGATAGCAAAACACTTTGAAAAACAAAGATGTTAGACGAACTATTCTGTTTTTGCTTCAAAGGTATAGAAATATAACATCAAATATATAGAAAACACCTTCGCTTAAAGGATTCGCCTAATTTAGTTTTATGTTCTATTAGGATAATGATACTATGATTAGGATATTGATGTAAATTATATTAGGCCTTATCTCTTTAGTTAGTTACTTCTCCTTCAAGTTATCAATTCTTGTATAAATACTTTGTAATTGCAAACATAATACAACAACACTTTTACCGATCTTACATGGTATCAGAGCAAAATTTCGATCCTTGACCTAAATTTTGTTCATCGTGTTCTTCTTCTTCTTCTTCAATTTCTTCTTTCAATTGCTTCCGCCTTCTATTTCTATCTCTCCTGCTACTTCTAATTCTCATCCTACTACTACTACATCGTGTCCTGCAAGATGTCTACTGCCGATACCTCTACCACCGATGCTACCTCTCTTCCTACTGCTACTGCTGATTCTTACTACACCTTGCACCCATCGGATAATCCAGGAGCTCTCATCACACCGGTGCTTCTTCGTGGTGATAATTACTCGGAATGGGCGATCGAACTCTACAACTCACTACAAGCTAAGCAAAAGATAGGGTTTATTGATGGCACAATCATCAAACCATCAACAAATCCGGATCTAGCTCGTTGGACCTCCACCAATTCAATGATTGTTGGTTGGATCCGAACTTCAATCGATCCTCAAGTACGTTCTACTGTGTCTCATGTTCCCGATGCTCATCAGCTATGGGAGTCTCTCAAGCGTCGATTCTCTGTCAAAAACGGTGTTAGACGCCATCTTCTGGAAGATGAAATTACTAGCTGCAAACAAAATGGTCAATCTGTTCTTGAATACTACGGCAGACTCACAAAGCTTTGGGAAGAATTGCAAGGCTTGACAACGTCTCCTTCCTGTACTTGTGCGGCTTCGGCTGAGATTGAAAAAGAACGAGAGGATGCCAAAGTCCATAAGTTTTTTTTTGGTCTTGATGAGCCACGATTTAGCACGATTCGTTCTCAGATTATTGACGAGGACCCCTTACCTGATCTCAATCTTGTCTACTCCCTTTGTATCCTATTTCTGCATACATCCCTGATGTTCTTTTCTCTGCAGCTCATACGGCTTTCATTGCCGCTATCACTACTGCCGTTGAACCTACCTCTTACGCTGATGCAAGTAAGGATGATGTTTGGAACGATTCTATGTCCGATGAGATGAATGCTCTTAAGATCAATAATACTTGGGATATCACTACGCTTCCACCCGGAAAGAAAGCCATTGGAAGTAAATGGGTTTATCGAATCAAACATCATTCTATTGCTCGGTATAAATCACGTGTTGTAGCTCTTGGAAATCGACAAAAAGAGGGTATTGACTACACTGACACGTTTGCTCCGGTTGCTAAACCAACTACTATTCGATTATTGCTCGAAGTCACGGCTGCCAAAGGATGGGAAATCCATCAAATGGACGTTCATAATGCCTTTCTACATGGTGATTTACATGAAGAGGTTTACATGAAATTGCCACCTGGTTTTGAGGATCCCGATTCATCTAAGGTATGTCACTTGAAAAAGTCGATATATGGGCTCAAACAAGCTCCCCGGTGTTGGTTTTCTAAACTTAGTACTGCTTTGCACACATATGGGTTCATCCAGAGCACATCCGACTACTCTCACTTCTCCTATATCCGTGAGACACTATGTGTTCACATTCTAATTTACGTCGACGATTTCATCATCGCTAGCAATGATTTACCTTCTCTACAGCGGTTCAAGGTCTATCTTGGTCAGTGTTTCCACATGAAAGATTTGGGAAAACTAAAGTATTTTCTTGGTATTGAGGTTGCTCGAAATACTGACGGAATTTTCATCTCACAAAGAAAATATGCTCTTGACATTCTAGTGGAAACTGGTCTTCTCGGTGCAAAGCCTTCTCGTACACCTATGGAGCCTAATCATCATCTCACAGTTGCTGTTAGTCCTACTTTCGACGATCCCGCAAAGTATCGCCGGCTTGTTGGCCGCCTAGTCTACCTAACTTGCACTCGGCCAGAACTTTGTTATGCCGTTCACATTCTCTCTCAATTTATGCACACTCCTCTTGAAGTTCATTGGAATGCAGCTCTACGTGTTGTTCGGTACATAAAAGGCTGTCCAACTCAGGGAATTTTTCTCCGTGCTGATTCTTCTCTACGCATCATTGCCTACTGCGACTCAGACTGGAATGCTTGTCGCATCACTCGGCGTTCTCTAAGTGCTTATATTGTTCTTCTTGGTTCATCGCCAATCTCTTGGAAAACGAAGAAACAAGACAAAGTATCTTTATCTTCAGCTGAAGCGGAGTATAGAGCAATGGCATTTACACTCAAAGAGTTGGAATGGATTAAGCCACTTCTTCTTTCTTTTGGTGTTTCTCACAACGAACCAATGCAGCTCTACTGTGATAGTAAATCTGCTCTTTACATTGCCGCTAATCCAGTCTTCCACGAACGTACAAAACACATTGAGTCCGACTGCCATTACGTTCGCAACGCTGTACAATCCAAGCTCATTGTCACGGAACATCTATCAACAAAGGAGCAACCAGCTGATCTTCTTACTAAAGCTCTACCGTATCCGTCATTTTCATACCTTCTCTCCAAGTTGGGGATTCAGTCACTCCCATCACCAACTTGAGGGGGGGTATTAGGATAATGATACTATGATTAGGATATTGATGTAAATTATATTAGGCCTTATCTCTTTAGTTAGTTACTTCTCCTTCAAGTTATCAATTCTTGTATAAATACTTTGTAATTGCAAACATAATACAACAACACTTTTACCGATCTTACATGTTCTGACTAGAATTGAGAATTTGAGAGCACTCAATAAAAATAACATACAGTATACTCATTTAACAATTAGATAGAGAAGAGTCGACGTCATATATTATAATAAAAACTGATATCAAATCTTTTATTATGATTATCATTATATAAACTCGGAAGTATTATTCCAACAAGGTACGATTATGAAGATAGATATATATAGACTTCCGAGTCGCTTCATGATCATTCATCTTTGGTTACTTCTTGATCATCTTCTTCTTTTTCCATGCCGGAACTGATATCGGAAAGTAAATTTCCGGCGACTCCGGCGAGGCTAATGATAGTCACTGTAGTACTCGCGACGCTTATCGCAGCACCTACGCCTATGATAGTGAGTGCAGCACCGAGGAAATTCATGATTATTTAGATTGAAATACTTTGTTCGTCTTCTCAAAATATGGACATTCATGCGATATATATGAGGTTCCCAACGTTGCAAAAATTTATAAAGAAAAGCATTTAATGGCAGGGTCCAAAATTTAACGATGCCGTTCAACTCGTTAATTCGGGTATCAATGAAAGTTCAAAGAGATTCTTTGGAGACCTCGTAGAAGCTTGAACAATTTAGGCTTTTAATTTAGGGATCCCTAAATCAAGCTTTTCATAAATACCTTGTTAAAGTAGACATTTTTCAAAATTATCATAGAAATAATGATTTTTCATTATTTAAAAGTAAAAAAACACTAAAATAACCTTATAAAAACCCAAAAACTTTTTGATATGACCGAGGAGGATAGCTAGCTTAATAAGTATATGACTAACATTTCTATAAATCTTTTCCATTTGATTCTATAGAATATAATGGATTAAAATTAGGTGCATAATCTTTTATTCAATTGATTCAAGGATGGATGGAAAAAAAAACCGATGACTTTCTAGAGGTACTTTTGGATTTTTCTAGTCGATTCTTCACTTAATTAAATTACCACGCAAGGTTCCGATTGAAAACATAATGCCAGAAAATGTATCGAATAAGTTATATGTAATGTCCGCGAACCAAAATTTGAGAATTTTGGTGATGAGTCGATCGGCTCTAGGAGTGTGTCGATCGACGCAAGTTTTAATTGAACCGAAGAGTTTGGTTTTTAATTATTCGGTTTACGGTTTGGGTTACGAAAACCCTAGGGTTCGCCCATAAAAGACGTGGAGCCGAAGAGAGTTGCGTTTTTGGAGAGTTTCCAGAGAGAAAGACAGAGTTTTTATGAGGATTGAGAGAAGTGGAAGAATCATTGTTGATTTCTTCGAGTTCTTGATACTAAAAGCTTGTTCTGCTGATTGTGAGGTTCTGGAATTGAGTTTTGGTGTGCGTTCTTCGTGAGGGAAGAAGAGGATTCGATTTGGAGTGTTAGGAGTCTCTGATTTTTCGTGTTCTTCTTCTCTTTTCCTGTCCGAAATCGAGGTGAGTGCGTGACCATGACTTATCTGGATAATTGGGATGTCATGATGCGTTTGATTGACGTTTGGATTGATTTGATGATGATTGATGGTGTGATTTGAGTGATCCTCGTGTTATTGGATGTTTGTGTTGACGTTTTTGGTGCAGGAGATCGATACGTCGAGTCCTGGAACGAGCCATGAGAGGATATGCTCGTGTTCCTCGACACTGCGATGTGCGTCGATCGACGCAAGTGCTATGTATCGATCGATGCAAGGTCTGAAATCGTAAATTTTTCGCAATTGTTCATTGTTGATTGAGTTGTTTGGTATTATGGTATTCCTTTATGCATGTGTGTATAGCCGGTAGATGGAATGACCGTCTCACTGAGTATTTGTGATAATACTCACACATTTCGTTTTACCATGTGATGCAGGTAAAGAAAAGGTGTGATCGTGGAATTATGGCTGAGAAGAGGAGATGATCTATAGTCTCGTTTTATGTGATTTTAGTGATTGTTTAGAATTACTAGGTTGTTGGATTGTTGAATTGGTTATTGAATGTTCGTTGAATTGAATGTATTCCGCTGGATGATTGAATTGTTTTGCTGATGGTTTGATATGTTTGAACCTGACGTTGAGGATTATTATTTATGAGAATAATAATCCAAATTTAAATAAAAAAAAAATGGGTTGGGTTGTTTTATTATATAGGGACCGACTGGTAGCATGTGGTATCAAAGTCGAGTTGCAGTAGACGTTATAATTTGATGTAACTTGCAGTAAAAAAATATGTGGTAGAAAATGCAGAAATATGTAGTGAGTTTGCTGTAGAAATACGAATTAGCATTTTAATCAATACAGCTGACTGGTGACTTTTATGATGTATAAGTTGGAGTATGTATTATTAAGCACAAATTAAATTTTAAATAATTAACATTTGCTACAAATTTATAAATATTAAGACAAATCAAAATGATCCTAACTTAAATATAAAACCAAACGTTTTTGTAACATTAATATATAATATTAAAAAACAAATAATACTCACTTAAACATAAGCTAAAACACAAATTGTATAACATTAAATAAAAAAACTAACAACATACTTGTTTAAAATTTTTCAAACGAAAATATAAAATAAAATCAATAATTAAGACAATAGAAACAAAATGTTTGAATAAAAAATCTTTAACCAAATTGATAGAACCTTGTTAATTAAAAATTAAATACAATATCTTGTTGGAATTATTATTTTGTGTACAATAATAAAATAATTAAAATTGGAATTAGCACCCAAAAAAAAAAAGTGGTCACGTTATATACAAAAAAGCAACAAAAACACTTAACTCAACATCTAATTCATCCCATTTTTCATGATGTTGGATTAACTTTTGAGTTAACAATTTAATAAAGAACATGAATCAACCATAGTTCATGATAACTCAAACTCAAATTCTTAAATTTTAGTTTGATTCATGATTGATAACATTTTTGAGTTATTAATGAATTAAACCTTTAATTCAAACTAAATCAATATCAACTCATGCTACCAATCAAAGCTATAGCAAAGGAAAAACTCAGAGTCTAAATTGTATTTAGCCTGAAATTTAAACAGAGCAAAAACTCTGTTATTTGTTATTTTTTCATAAATATATATTTTTTTCATTTGTAAGCCTTCTTAACTGACTTGAGCCACAATTGGGTTGGACCGACTAGCACGCTTGACATCTGTACCTACCTTGTTGAATCTCTACTAACCAAGTGTTTGATATGATAATCGCTATAGATGAGACATAAAGGGAGAGAAACTAGTTCATCCATTGAAGAACTTTTGTCAAATCAAGAAACCTAAGCTTTCTGATTACAAATGATATAAACCTGTTTGATTTAAAAGCTCTTTTTTGACATTAGGGTTCGGAGATAGTGGTTACTGAGACGGGGGAGGAAAAGGAAAGACGATAGTAGAGGAATCAAAGAAACAAGATGCAGTAGTTTTGGTTTTTAGTGCAGAGAAAGAGAAATTCACAATGGAGCGTGATATGGAAGTGGCGCGCGAAGGGAGGAATCGGAGGAGTAGCTGAGTATTGTATTCATAATTCCGATTATATGGCTATTGCCATATAAAATCTATTATAATTAGGGAGTTTTCTCTCTTTCCAAAGTTTTCACGAAGGTAAAACTTTTTTTTAACATTTAAATTTTAAAATTTTCATTTATTTGTTTATTTATAACTTATAAAAAAAATTAGAATAAAAATGTGAAACACTATGGAAATGAATGATAATAATAAATAATAAATTGAAGACTATACAAATCAACTGACGTAACTATATTTCTAAAAGGTTTACAGTCTATTTCTTATTAAAAAGTTTGTACCTTAATAAAAAAAATTATTACATTTAATCAATTTTTTTTAACCACGCATTTAACTTAAAAATTATTTTAATTTTTTATTTTTTAACATTTTAGAAAAACCAAAGTTTAAAATATAGTATCATAAAATCTCAAAAAAAATTATATGATAAACAAAAATCAAAATATATATAATAAACTTACGAGACGATGATAAATGACAAACAAAAATGATTAATAATCATACTATAAGTATAGATTATAATATGATTGATAGTTTTATCTTCATAATCGTAATTGGTTATTTAGATAACATGATTATTCAAATGGTCATATATGTATGTAACAAAGTTTTAAATAAATATATTTTACATGTAAATATCAATATTGAAATAATTGATAATTATTTCATATTTTCAAATAGTATTAATACTATAATCAGAAATTAATTTAATTTATCTTATTTTAAATCAATTATTATTTTGTATTCATGAAGAATTGATTATTTTATTATATTTAAATACTAAACTATTGTATTAAATAAGAAATAAGAAATAATAATTTAATAATAATCTAGTAAGAATAACAATGGAGGTTACTTGATTTAGTAAGAGTAATAATTTAATAATAGTCTAGTAAGATTTCTCGCCTCTTGCCTAATTTATCATCAATACACCTTTGACATCAACAATAAGATTCAATAATAATGTGAGATAATAATAACACTCAACAATTATTTTAGAGAATCAGCCATATTTATATCAAGTTAATTTTCTTAAAAATAGTTTTAGGAGATGAAATTTATCATACAATCTCACAAAACTATAAATATGAAATAATAATAACACTCAACAATCATTTTAGAAAATCAGCCACATTTATATCAAGTTAATTTTCTTAAAAATGGTTTTGGGAGATGAGATTTATCATACAATCTCACAAAACTACTTGAATTTATCAAATTTTCATTTTCCATTCTAAAATTATAGATAAAAATTTTATCCTATTTTAATAATTTAGCTATTGATTATTATAATAATAAAATTCTAGAACATTTTCATAAAATATATATTCTTTTTAAAATTAATAATAAATACTTACCAAATTTTTAAAAGAACTTTTGATATGTTTATGAAAAAAACTTCTCAAATTTATAACAACAAATATAATTATTATTTTGAAATATTTTTTTAATCCAAGACAATTTGAAAGTAATAAATATATTATTTAATTCAAAAATAACAAAAAAAATTAATCTTTTTTTTTATTATAAAACTTATGTTTATATATTTTAATGTTTTAAAATATTTGTTAAGTTTTTTTGTATTCTAAGTTTTACTTAAGATATTCGGACAAATCAAATTTAACATAATTTATACTTATGATACAATTCAAATAAATATGTGCTTTACATATTTATTTAACAAATAAGTATTCTTTAAAATATTATTCTAATTTATTTTTATTTCTATAGTAAACTTCATATTTTATATGTAAAATTCTAAAATAATTAAATAGTAATAAGAATATTTTTATAATTTACGTAAAATTTAAAAAAAATAATGGTTAATCTAAATGTCCAAATTCACTATTAAATCTAACAAAAAAACAATATTTGTCTAAGATCTATTCAATTAAAGGATATTTAACTAAAATGCAAATATAAACCAAAGACAAACTATACAATATTATCCATAGTAGATATTTTTATTTTATATATTGTTATTTAAAAATAAAATAATTAACACAGGTTTAATCAAATGGATATTGAACACAATTAATCACAATATATCGTGTTTTGTTTTGTCAAATTTTCAAGATTTAAAAGAATTTACACACACAGTAGTAATAGTTTGGTGCAATGTGTTAGCGATAAAATCGACATTACAACATCAACAAAAACGAAGAAATTTTTAGAAACGACAAAATCTTACTTGATTATTACGATATAAAATTGGATATAATAACCAATTCAATTATTTTTGTTAATTGAATTGTAAATAAAGTTATTATCAATGTTATTAATGAAAATAAAATTAGTGCTAACAAACGAAAAATAAAAAAGATCATTAGCAAATTGAACATTATTAGCAATTTTTAACCACGAAATAATATTTATTTTAATTAATTTTATTTTTTTTAAATATTTAACCACAGAAATAAAATTAGTGCCAACAAACAAAAAGAAAAAAAAAGATATTATTTCATATAAAGAAAATTAAACTTAAATTCAAATTGAAGTTATTATCAATGTTATTAATGAAAATAAAATTAGTGCTAACAAACAGAAAAGAAAAAAATCATTAGCAAATTGAACTGAAATTCAAATTGAACATTATTAGCAAATTTTAACCACAAAATAATATTTATTTTAATTTATTTGATTTTTTTAGAATATTTAATCACAGGAATAAAACTAGTGCCAACAAAAAAAAAAGATATTATTTTATATAAAAAAAATTAAACTTAAATTTAAATTGAATATCATTAGTAATTTTTAATTATAAAATAATAATTTTTTTAATTTATTTGATTTAAAAAAAATATTTAACCCTGTGTATAAGGCGGAAAGTCACCGAAACACTAATTCATAAGAAAGACATTACAAAAGAGAGGGATCAACTGAATAATAAAATATTCCGAAGCAGATATTAATCAGATCATGTAAAGCTTTGCCCTACAAAAAACCTTCTTCCGACCACGATCTTTGTTTTCCCTTTTTAGCGCGACGTCGGCGACAGCCATGGTGATTGTTCCGGCCACGGCTAAGGGAGCTGCAACCGCACCGACTGCTGTTGCTGCTGTACTAACAGCAGTTATAGCAGTTGTGATTGTTCCGGCGGTCGCTAAGGGAGATGCACCACCACCAACGGCGGTTTCTGCAACACTCACGGCTGTTACAGCATTTCCTACTGTTCTGGCTGTGTTGATTGCTCCAGCGAATGATACAGGACCTGCAGCGGCGTTGACGGCGGTTATAGTAGCTTTGACGGTGGCTGACATAGTACTCACGGTGGCTGTACCGATGTTCGTAGCCGTTGTGACAGCTCCGGCGGCTATTGGAGCTGCTGCAGCGTTGACGGCGGTTATAGTACCTTTGATGGTGGTTGCCGTAGTACTCACGGTAGCTGTACTGATGTTTATAGCTGTCGTGACAGCTCCGCAAGCTATTGGAGCTGCAGCCGCAGTCGCACTAGCGTTTGCAGCCGCGTTTGCGACAGTGGCCGTGGAGATTACACAACCGATAAAATTCATTGGATTTATCTTTTTTTGTTATTATTGTTTTCTAATGAAAATATTGCATTATGAGATTTATATACAGTACTAGTTGATTGCGATACTGAAACATTTATTGGAGTCCAAAAGTTGAGTGACTGCTACATCTTTCAAGATGAGTACAATTTTCTAGAAGGTTGTTTAAAGTGTTTGAATTAATGATGCTGGTGGTGCATGCATGGGATTCTAGCAACTTAGCAAGAGACTCTTAGAAAGACGTGGGAATCAGTTAGTCTTTTGAGGAGACGTGTAAATTTATTAGAACTATATCGATCAGATAAAAGAGCTGAACCATTTTAGAGTATCAATTAAGTGTAAAGCTGCTAATGAGGGTTAATAATTTTTTTTTTAATTGAATACTATAAATTTATTCAAACCAAAAAAACGTTTTTATAATAATTGTGACATTGTTTTTGAGCTAACTTTTTAACAAAATAAGAACTAAAATGAAGAAGAGAGCAATGCCTTCACCGCAAACCGAACCAAGTCACTAATCCATCATACTTAGGATCAATATCCGGATAGATGATACTTTGTTACAGACTTGTTTATCGATTTATTGAATGAGATTAGATGTAAAGATAAGGGAATCACCGTGTCTTCGAAAATTAATTTTCTGCCAGATGCAGTATATTGTGGTTTCGAAGACATATCGAATAAGGAATCGGGTAATGAAGTCATGCGAGTCGATAGTGAGCAACTGCACACATTGAAACGACTCGACCCAAAATTTCAAAAAATTTTCCTCTAGATTATTATCATCACAGATAATAATCCTCAATGGATCAACAACCAAGCAATGCGGAACAATAAAACATCAACGACATATTCCAATTTAACAAATCTCATACTTTATTAAATATCAACCAATATGAATAAACAATATCCAATGACTAACAACCTAACAATTCCATAGAAATACAATCCAAGTGAGACCCTAAATCATCTCTTCTTCCTCGCCACAATTCCATGATCACAATTTCTCTTTACCTGCAACACATGGCAAAAAGAGTTGCGTGAGTATTATCACAAATACTCAGCGACGCGGTCATCCCGTCTACATGCTTTTTAAATACAAGTATAAACAACCAACACAATACCAGGATGATCACAGAACAAGCATACACAACCAAGTAAACAAAACCAGTCCAGAATACACCGTGTCGATCGACAATACACACTGTGTCGATCGACACAACCACTAGGTGTCGATGATCAGTGAGCCGTGTCGATCGACAGGATCCACTGTGTCGATCGACACAACCACTAGGTGTCGAAGAACACAGGCCCCGTGTCGATCGACACACCACCCCGGTGTCGATCGACACGAAGTCGCAGAACCCAGAATCGAGTCAATCCTCACACGACTCGAATCTGATGCGATCCGTCGAGTCTCCTGCACAAATCCACACACAAACACACGAAAACCACCAAGCAATCGTATTCCATTGGTCCCCTATACTTATACGAGCCTACGGTCACGCACTCACCTTGATTGGGATTGAAAAGGATGAAGAACGCGAAGAACGAGCGAAGAACACCAAGACAGCCTCTGATTCCGTCCCCACAGACCCGAAATCAGCACAGCAACAACCTTTTTCTCGTTCTACCTCCACTCACGATCAATTCCTCCATGAATCTCCCAACAATCACTCAAATTCTCTGATTTCAGAATTTCTCCCCAAAAACTCTCTGAAAAGTCTGATTCTCCAGAAAAAAATGGCCAGAACCTCTGATTCTGCCTTTTATATCGAACCCTAGGGTTTCCCTAAACCGGCCCACCAAACCGGCCAATTGGAACCAAACCCGACGGTCTGATTTCAACACGTGTCGATCGACATACACCACCTGTGTCGATCGATATAACGCCCAAAACCCGACTTCTCCTAAGTCCAAAACACACATGTCGATCGACACACACACACCTGTATCGATCGACACCACCAAAAATCCACTTTTTGGTTCACGGGCGTTACAATTCTCCCCCACTAACACGGATTCGACCTCGAATCCTGCGACACCGTCACACTACGGTCTCAACCACCTGACCCGCACCCGGCCAGTATCCTTCGAGATCACACTCGAATCCCACAACCCGTCCTGCTAAGGCTAACACTCTCGCCTAAAATTCGACCAGATTCACCCGGAACACCAACGATGCACGCCCTATAGTCCGGATTAGGGCTGCCCGATTGACCGTCCAACAATCAAACAAGAACATGTCCGACCAACCGTTGACCCCGCATTGGACCAAATGATCGTACAACAATCAAACAAGAACATGTACGACCATCGGTGTAACATATGCTACCAGGATTATCCGAACCGAATTCCCGACTCCAGTAATAACCCCAGACTTGACGTCCACCACACCCTTGGCCCTCAGCCAGCACCACTCGTGATCACACCTGATCCCCGAGTTCTACTAGGCTCACACTAGCCACATTGCACCGTCTCACCACGGCTGCAATCCTGACCCCACCCGGTCAGCACCACCTGAGATCCACTCCTGATCCCCGAAGCTCATTCAGTCTCATGCTCACGACCACGCTCAGACGTTACTGCTCCTAACTCATACTCATAACTCATAAACATATACACCACACCTATGCTCGTAGGATCGTCACCCCTTGAGCGACAGTGTACAGGAGACCCACCCATCCCCTGGAGAGACCCACTATCCCTCCATGTATATATATATATATATAGGGAACCCACCCGTCCCCTAGAGAGAACCACTAACTCTCGAGTAAATGCAGAGAACCCACCCGTCCTCTGGAGAGATCCACTATCCCTCAGTATACAGGAACCCACCCGTTCCCTGGAGCAATACTCTGAAACGTGCATCATAAGCACCTGTCGACCAGAATCACCTTCCGTGGTCATCCGAAACAACCCAATCACCAGGGTGTTTTACAGAGTCCCTGGAAAGACAGTCCTAACTCACATAAGACTTCTACTCCAGACTCCCCCTAGGAAATAGACAAGTTCTAACGCGCGTAGAGCTTACATTTCCTGCCACTCCTGGAACCTGTACCGTCTCATTTCCAGCCACTCCTGGAACATGAACGATCTCTAAGCCGTGTAAAACTTCTATTCCTAGCCATCCTAGCCGATAGGCAAGCTCTAACTCACATAAAACTTCTACCGCTAGACCTCCTCATGACCTACCAGTCATCACGAACCCATGACATCACCAGTCATACCATAAGAATTCACATCTTATAACACATTTAATAAGGCAAACTCATCTTATTAAATCTCAAATTGTATACTCGTTACATCCATCACGAAATACAAATATCACAAACATAACAACATGCTAATACAGACTCCGAAAACCAGAAGAGAACTCAAGCCACCGCTTGCTTCTCGAACCATTTCGAGAACTTCGTCTTCATCAGCGCCTCTGGTTCCCAAGTCTCCTCCTCAATACCGTCACAGTCCCACACGACTCTCACCAACGGTATACTCTTCCGGCGTAACACCTTGATCCTCCTCTCGAGAATCCTCACAGGCCTTGCCGCCAATGTCATGTTGGGCTGAAGATCCTCCGGAATCCTCGCCAACACCTCCTCAGACTCATGCAGACACTTCCGTAGCATCAAAACATGGAAGACCTTGTGAAAAGCCTTCATACTCTGAGGTAACTCCAATCTATAAGCTACCGATCCGACCCGCTCCACAACTCTGAACGGACCCATAAACCTCGGACTTAGCTTATTCTCCGAAATGGATCTGTTAGGACCCCTCAACATAGCTGCCTTGAGATACACCATATCTCCGAGCTCAAACTCCAGCTCCTTCCGTCTCCTATCGGCGTAACTCTTCTGCCGATCCTGAGCCTCTCTCATGTTCAGCCTCAAGACACGGATCTTCTCTGTCGTCTCCTGAACAAAGTCTGCACCAAACATGCTCCTCTCCCCCACTTGAGTCCAGCATAATGGTGTCCTACACGACCTCCCATACAGAGCCTCATATGGAGCCATCCCAATACTCGTCTGATAGCTGTTGTTGTACACAAACTCTACCAGGTTCAGATGATCCACCCAATGACCACCATAATCCAGTACACACATCCTCAGCAAATCCTCCAATGTCTGAATCGTCCTCTCAGACTGCCCATCCGTCTGAGGATGATATGCGGTACTCATATGCACCTTAGTGCCCACCTCTGCCTAGAATGCCCTCCAGAACTCTGAAGTGAACCTCGGATCCCTGTCTGACACAATACTTGCTGGCACCCCGTGCAGCCTCACTATCTCACGCACATACTTCCTAGCCAATACCACTGCTCCGTCGGTCTTCTTGATGGCCAGAAAATGTGCTGACTTGGTCAGACGATCCACAATAACCCATATCGCATCATAGGTCCGCGACACTGGCAATCCCGTCACGAAATCCTTCGTAATCATATCCCACTTCCACTCCGGAATAGGTAAACTCTGCAATAACCCGCTCGGGACCTGATGCTCAGCCTTCACCAGCTGACACACATTGCACGCTGCAACCCAGCTAGCTATATCCCTCTTCATCCTGACCTAGTGATAATACCGCTTCAAGTCACGGTACATCTTAGTCGCTCCCGGATGAATCGATAACATGCTCGAATGAGCCTCCCTCAGGATCTCCCGCCGCAGATCCTCATCCTTGGGTACACAAACCCGCCCGTTCACCAGTATCATCCCACTCGCTGAGACCACATACTCTGAACCGGCCGCCTTAGAAGCATCAATCATACCCTGATCCTTCTCCTGTGCAACCCGAATCCTGCTCAACAGATCTGCCTGGTTAGTTGCCTCTAACCCCAACGGCTCCTGTGAGATCACACACAGCCTCAACGTGCTGATCTCGCTCACCAGAGCCTCCATATCCCGCTCCTGATCTGAAGATGTCCTCTTCCGACTCAACGCATCTGCAACCAGATTAGGCTTACCCGGATGGTACCCAATCTCCAGGTCATAGTCTGCAACTAACTCCATCCAGCGCCTCTGTCTCTGGTTCAGCTCCGGCTGAGTGAAGAAATACTTCAGACTCTTATGGTCTGTGAAAATCTGCACCTTCCCGCCATACAGATCAGACCTCCAGATCTTAAGTGCAAAGATAACTGGAGCCAACTCCAAGTCATGGGTAGGGTAATTGCACTCGTGCTTCCTTAACTGCCTCGAAGCGTACGCAATAACCTTCCCCTGCTGCATCAGCACACAACCCAGACCAACTCCCGAAGCGTCTGTATACACCACATAAGGCTCACCCGGCTCGGGTAACGCCAAAATAGGTGTACTGGTCAGCATCTCCTTCAGCTTCCCGAAACTCTCCTCACAAGCTGAAGACCAAACAAAAGGGACATCCTTCCCTGCTAGCTTTGTCATCGACTGCGCCATACTCGCGAACCCCTTGACGAACCTCCGATAATAACCTGCCAACCCAAGAAAACTCCTGATCTCGGCGGCGTTCCTTGGTCTAGGCCAACCTCTGATAGCCTCTATCTTAGCCGGATCCACAGACACCCCCTCTGCAAACACAACGTGGCCAAGAAAGCTCATCTCTCGCTGCTAGAAACTGCACTTACTCAGCTTCGCGTACAGCTTCTGCTCCCGCAGCTTCTCCAACACCAACCTTAAATGCACCTCGTGCTCTTCCGGACTCCTCGAGTATACCAGGATATCATCTATGAAGATGATCACGAACACGTCCAGATACTCCTGGAACACCCCGTTCATCAACCGCATGAACGCTGCTGGGGCATTCGTCAACCCAAATGGCATCACCACAAACTCATAATGCCCGTACCTCGTCCGAAAGGCCGTCTTCCTGACGTCCACCTCATCGATCGGAATCTGATGGTAACCCGACGCCAAGTCTATCTTGGAGAACCAGGTAGCCCCTCGCAACTGATCCAACAACTCATCAATGCACGGTAGAGGATACCTGTTCTTCACAGTGACTCGGTTAAGCCCCCGGTAGTCGATACACAACCGGAAACTCCCATCCTTCTTCTTCACAAATAACACCGGTGCTCCCCACTGTGAAATAATAGGCCGGATGAAACCCTTCCCCAACAGATCATCCAGCTGCTTCTTCAGCTCTGCCATCTCTGCTGGAGCCATACGGTAAGGTGCCTTGGATATCGGAGCTGTTCCGGGTTCCAACTCAATCGTAAATGGATCCGACCGCGACGGCGGCAAACCCAACAACGATTGGAACACATCCTGAAAATCCCGAACGACCTGGATATCCCCAACTGCAACCTCTCCAACAGTCTCTGGCATCACTATCGTCGCCAGATACGCCTCACAGCCTTTCTCAACCAACTGCTCGGCCTGTATCGCTGAAATCATAAGACTTCCGGAAGTCGGTCTCACCCCCTGAAACACCAACCTCCTAGCCTCCCGCTCAAACACTACACGTTCTCGATGACAATCCAGATGGACCCTGTACCGATCCAACCAATCCATCCCCAGGATGACATCGTACAGCTCCACCGGACTAATAACCAGGTCTGCTGACATCAACTCTCCTGCCACCAGAACGTCTACACCTCAAGCCTGCCCGAAAGTAGTTAACGTCCTCCCACCAGCAACCTTAACTACTCCCGGCTGCTCACCAGAATAGCTCCGGATCCCACTGCCCTCCGCACACTCCGGAGTGATGAAACTATTCGTAGCTCCCGAATCGAACAACACGTGGGACTCACATCAGCCCACAACTAAGGTCCCTGCACAATCCCATGTGCTTTAAGACCCGACACTCTAACGCAGACACACAATCCACACAGACTAAAATAAATTACCACAAGAATTTTAAAGAGAAGTCTGAATTAGTACCTGTGATCGGTCTGGCGCTAGAACCGCCCGCCTCAGCCGACGTAAAAACCTGCGGCGTTGCTGCAATCTGAGTCAAGGGCTGCACCGCCAACGGCTGCACTGCCGCCACAACCATCTACTGCAACTTCGGACACTTGGGCTTAATGTGCCCGGGCTCCCTGCAGTGAAAGCACACCTGTGCTGCCCGAGTCTCTCTCCTCGTCGGACAGTCTGCCACCTTGTGGCCCATGCTACCACACCCGTAGCATCCTGAACCACCCTGTCCACCCTGTCCACCCTAACTGGCCCCGGAAGTACTCTCCCACTTCCTCTTTTGCCCCTGAGCCTGCTTGCCGCCCCTGCTCGAACCACTCTGCTGCTGAGATCTCCTCGGCTGCTGCTGCTGCACCGGTGGACTAACCACCACAACCTGCTCCCTGAGATCCTCCTCAATCGCAGCCGCCGTCTCAACCAGCTCCGCCCTCGAGGCAAACCTATTCGCTCTGCAGCGAGTCCTCAACTCGAAGTCCCCCGAGGAACCTCCTCACCTGGGCCTGCTCGCCCTCCATGCCTCTACCAGCATGCACCAGGAGTCTACTAAACTCCAAATCGAACTCCCTCACGGTCCGATCCCTTGAGTCATTTTCAGAAACCTCGACTCCATCCTGTCCACCGCCTCCTACGGGAAATACTTGGCATTAAACTCAGCCAAGAAATCCTCCCAGACCATCTCGGCCTGCACCCGCCTAGTCTCAACGCCTCTCCACCAGAGATACGCATCACCATCCAAATAGTGCACTGCTAGGTCTACTCTGTATCCCTTCGGACACCTGATCGAGCGAAAATTACGCTCTAATCTCCACCGCCACTCATCGGCCTCCTCAGGCTTGGCACCACCAGAGAAAAACCCGGTGTCAATCCGCTGCATCTGCTCCATCATCCTCAGATACGATGGAAGCTCCTCTGCAACCGCCACAACCGGCTGCACCCCAGCCACACCCGGCTGAACACCCGCTACTACTGGCTGCACACCAGCCCCACCTGGCTGAACTCTTGGAGACTGACCCGGAGCCGGTACCCCACCTGGTAACCGCTCCAGAATCAACTGCAGCAAACCCGCCAGACGATCATCTCGGTCTTGAGCCACACCTGCGGGAGCACCCCCACCTGGGCCTGCCGCACCAGCAACTACACCGGGACCCACACTAGCCCCATCAGCCCTCACACTGACACTCGTAGAAGCCGGACCCACGGACCCCTCCTGAAACGCCTGAGAGTCTGCCACCGGCTCCTGCGTGGTCTCCTGGGCCACACTCGCGGCTACCGACTCACTCTCGAGCCCTCGCCCGCGCCCACGACCAGCACGACCTCCACGGCCTCTGCCTCTAGCACATCTAGCCATACTTCTGCACTCACAGTAGATTACTAAGTACTAGAACAAAAACTGAAATCATACAACACTTACAGTGGAATCTCATTGAAGGCTCGGAAGAGATGATCTAAGACTCCATACCCACACAACAATCAATCAATTAACTTCCTAATCAATCAATTGCACCCGCCCTAGAACCGCTAGGGCTCTGATACCAAACTGAAACGACCCGACCCAAATTTTCAAAAATTTTCCCTCTAGATTATTATCATCACATATAATAATCCTCAATGGTTCAACAACCAAGCAATGCGGAACAATAAAACATCAACGACATATTCCAATTTAACAAATCTCATACTTTATTAAATATCAACCAATATGAATAAACAATATCCAATGACTAACAACCTAACAATTCCATAGAAATACAATCCAAGTGAGACCCTAAATCATCTCTTCTTCCTCGCCACAATTCCACGATCACAATTTCTCTTTACCTGCAACACATGACAAAAAGAGTTGCGTGAGTATTATCACAAATACTCAGCGACGCGGTCATCCCGTCTACAGGCTTTTTAAATACAAGTATAAACAACCAACACAATACCAGGATGATCACAGAACAAGCATACACAACCAAGTAAACAAAACCAGTCTAGAATACACTGTGTCGATCGACAAGACACACTGTGTCGATCGACACAACCACTAGGTGTCGATGATCAGTGACCCGTGTCGATCGACAGGATCCACTGTGTCGATCGACACAACCACTAGGTGTCGAAGAACACAGTGTCGATCGACACGAAGTCGCAGAACCCAGAATCGAGTCAATCCTCACACGACTCGAATCTGATGCGATCCGTCGAGTCTCCTGCACAAATCCACACACAAACACACGAAAACCACCAAGCAATCGTATTCCATTGGTCCCCTATACTTATACGAGCCTACGGTCACGCACTCACCTTGATTGGGATTGAAAAGGATGAAGAACGCGAAAAACGAGCGAAGAACACCAAGACAGCCTCTGATTCCGTCCCCACAGACCCGAAATCAGCACAGCAACAACCTCTTTCTCGTTCTACCTCCACTCACGATCAATTCCTCCAAGAATCTCCCAACAATCACTCAAATTCTCTGATTTCAGAACTTCTCCCCAAAAACTCTCTGAAAAGTCTGATTCTCCAGAAAAAAACGGCCAGAACCTCTGATTCTGCCTTTTATATCGAACCCTAGGGTTTCCCTAAACCGGCCCACCAAACCGGCCAATTGGAACCAAACCCGACGGTCTGATTTCAACACGTGTCGATCGACATACACCACCTGTGTCGATCGACATAACGCCCAAAACCCGACTTCTCCTAAGTCCAAAACACACATGTCGATCGACACACACACCTGTATCGATCGACACCACCAAAAATCCACTTTTTGGTTCACGGGCGTTACACACATGATGGTTAATATCAGTGTTTTGAAAACCGGACTGGACCAGCCGATTCGACCAGTCCAACCGAGAATCGGCTACTTAGCCGGGTGCTGAGTTGAGTCAAAAATCAGATTGGAGTTAAGCCGGTAAAACCGGCAAAACCGGTGACCCGATTTCATGCCAAAAACTGGTTCACAAAAATTAAGTCAAAATTTTGAATCTTTTAGTCAAAAATTTAAACTATAATTTATAGTTACTAATTATTTATATACAAAATAGATTAAAATCTTGTTATGTACATGTTTTAATAATAAATACTACATGATAAATCATATTTAATTTTTTATTATTATAAATTTAAATGGTATAATATATTATTTTGTTATCATTTTATTTTGTTAAGAGATGAGATTATTTAAAAAAAAACAAATTAAGAATACTTTGTATTTTAAAAATTAGTACAAGGTATATTTTTATTAATTTTAATATATATTATTAAAAATATAAATATTTAAAAACCCGATTGAACCGGTCCGACCAACGATGCCGAATCTTTGTCCGGTCCAATTTTCAAAACATTGGTTAATACTTTCATTCATGCGTATATAAATACTAATAACACAGTTTATTCTCAATGGACCATTGGATGGGAGAGGAAACAGTGGAAGACAAGAGGTGGTCGTAATAAGAACATTTACACAAGCCCCAACTAAAAAACAAATTTCTTCTGACCTTGTCCATCACTATTCCGATTCCGAACATGCATTGGGCAACTAATGGAGCATGACCGGACAAAACTGATTCAAACATGTATTGGTCAAATAATGGAGTATGACCGGACAAAAGGAAACAAATTAAGAATAACAATAAAATGTTAAATTTGGGTAAATACTCGCTTGCATTTGTTTGAATAACTAAATTTGGGGTTTTGGCTATATTTTTTATAAAAACGTTTTTATATGCTTAAAAGCTACTAAAGTTTTTAATTAAAGAATAGTGTTACAAAAAAAAAAATATCATTGTGAAATTTAATCAAGACTTTTATTTTTAATGGTATGCAGTTTAATCAGGCCAAATTGAAACTACTTAGGGAAGATCCAAAGTTCAAAGCAGATTGAAAATTTGAGCATGTTTGAAATATTATTAAGAACTTTGAAAAGTTTCAAATTGGTGTCATCCCTGTTAAACGCGTATCAATCCCATGTGGTTTCAAGTATACATTTTTAGAGTCAGAAAATCGTACATATGATTCTCCTAGTATCTACATTTTTTTTGTCTTCTCTAAACTTAGATTATGACAACAAGATCATTGTTTCTATCACACCTCTTTTTTTGTATCATCTATTTCATTTATCAATTAGGAAACTCATACATCCAAGGCAGAGGTACATGGGAGAATACAAATCAACATTAGACACATTTTCACACATCGGCTAAATTATCAGCAATAATTTTCGCTATTCTAGGGGCATGGCCCAAAGAAGAACATTGGCTAAATTGTTAAATTAAATCAGACCTCATTAACCCTAAAAATCTTTTTTTTTTGTTGGAACGAATCTTTTTTCAATAAATGTGTAATGGATATGGTTGATCTATTCGCTAACTTGATATGTTGTTGTAGTTTGTTCTTGTGTTGAGCCTCAAAATATAATATCGTAAAATTATACTACTATACTATAAGTGAAGAAATATAAGATCTTGAAGAAATCATAATAAGAATAAATTGCATATATTTATTATCAAAAGATCTCTTAGCAAAAAAAAACTTATAATAGATCTTATAAAAACTTATTAATAGATCTCGAGAATCATAGAAATGAAAGGGTGAGCGACTTCTAATTGACTTAGAAACATGATTTTTTTTTCTTTTCAAATTCCAAATTATATAGTTTCCAAATCCACCATTATCAACAACTACCATGCAAATCATACAATGTGACAATGTGACGTATATATTTAGTAAAAATTGATTTGTATTTTGGTTCTGTGGTGAAGACGGTCTAATCCCGATCCTTGTAAGAAACTTCAAGTTGGCGCTTGATTTGTAATTGGTAGATGAGTATATTTTTGTTTTCTTGTCACGAACACACTTTTTTTATCGATTAATTAAATAAGAGATCGAAGTGCCAATAGTATACCAATATGACCTAAACAACTTTTATTTACATATTTCAGTTATCCAACTTTTTTATTTAGATGGGCGTATTTCATTTTTTTTCCTTTGATTGATTGCTCATATTATCTTGAAGTTGAAAAAGGTTTATATTTCGTTTGTTTTGGCCATTTGTCATTTATTTCTACAAATTGATAAGTATTGAAAAACAGAAAGAGTAAGATAGATAGACTCTTATTATCACATAACGATCATAAAATGGTACATGAAACAACCCAACCCGTTTTTTTTTTTTTTTTTTTTATAATAGCATCGAATTCGTATTCCCATAAATACTAATCCTCAACATGCTAAATTCTTACAATCACAACTAACCGGCGGAAAACAAATAACCAAGATAATCCAATAACTCAATCAATCTCATAAACCACCCTAAACCATTATTCAATACAATTTATTCTAAACCGTTCAACAATAACCAATAACCAATGTCACACAACAGCAATTCCAGAATCTACTAGCAACCTAGCAATTCTAAACAACATAACCAAGCAAGCGAGACCCTAGATCATCCATCTCGTCCTTACCCGATTCCACGATCACACTTTATCTTTACCTGCATCACATGGTAAAACGAGATGCGTGAGTATTATCATAAATACCCAGTGAGACGGTCCTCCCATCTACAGGTCAATTACTCAAATGCAGAATGAATAAAATACCAGGATTATCAATCAGCAATGCATAGAACAAGCAACAACACAAACCAGAACAGCAGCATTGGTGTCGATCGACACAATCACTAGGTGTCGATCGACATGATGTTGTGTCGCTCGACACACCACCCTGGTGTCGAGCGACACAGATGCGCCTGTGTCGATCGACACGAAGCAATCATGTCGATCGACACGCACCTGCAGATCATGGAGATCGAGCCTAATCCTCTCATGGCTCGATTCTACACAATCCCAGTCGATCCCTGCACAATTCCAGTGATAAAAACACAACAATCCACACCAAACACAGCAAAACAATCGCACTCTATCAAATCCTACATCCAAGGACCTATGGTCGCGCACTCACCTCGAAAAAGGATTGAAACGAAAGAAGAACGATGAAGAACACGAAGATCAACCCCTGATTCGCCCCCTCCCAGACCCGAATCAGCCCAGCAACAATCCTTCCTTGATCCAAAAGCCTCCCACGAACGCACAATCCCCAAGAACGATCAACCCTCTCTCAGAAAATCACCAGAAACTCTCCCAAACTCTCTGATTCTGATTTCTACCCAGAAAACCTTGTTTCCTTCTGCTAACACGCGGCCACAACTTCTGATTTCCTATAAATACGAACCCCCTAGGGTTTCCTTAAACCGACGTCAAACCGCGCGATTAATAAATCAGACACTCGGTTCGATTTAACTTCGTGTCGATCGACACCCACAGACTATGTCGATCGACACAACCTATGTCGATCGACACAACCTCTACTGCCCGACTCCTCACGAGTCAAAACACCCGTGTCGATCGACACACAGCCCTGGTGTCGATCGACACCCTATCCAAAAATCTACTTTTTGGATCACGAGAACATATCATATGCAACCTAATTAATAGCTCTTTTTATTTCACATACTCAAATATTCATTTGTTACGCAGATTCTTGAAATACGCTTTAGGGTCGTTTTCGAAAACTTCTCTGAATATACGACCATCCTTCCCCGGAGCTTTCATCGTCTTCCTTTCCGGTCCTGAGCCCATACCGCAGAATAAACCGGCAATAGCTCCGACGACACCTAAGACGGCCATACCGACTTCAAAATTAGAAGTACATTCGTTCCCGTTAACGTTACGTTACTATCATTGTCACTCATTTTGATCATCACAATTTCAAGATTTACTTTTTTCTTTGATAAGAAGAGATTCGTGTGATTTTTATAGTTGTAGATGTGGTGCCGAACGGTTCATTAGATGAATTAATTACTCAATGCCATTTGCTAGGACGAGATCTTAATTACGATTCTGTATTGGAATTTAATGGTACAGTTGGTAGTCGATTGGGGTTTCTAGGGAAGAATATGAAGAGATTGATTGAACTTCCCTTTATTTAATGGTAATTGGAACAAATTTAAACGTATTTGATCTAAACTTAATATCTCCAATTAAGCTACTGAATTTACTTCTGCATGTGATAATAATAAATAAGAAAACAAAATAGTCGGTTCTTTTAGATTTGTACCAATGTAATGTGATGGGGATTGGAAAGAAGAATCTCTAAGCGATTTCAAGAATCTACCAAGATTTCTTTAATGGGACCAGAAACAGACGGACAAGTGTGTATAAATAGATTTTTTCTTTTAAATCAGGAGTGATCCAGATTCTTATCCTGAGCCGTGTCTATTCAATGAAAATTGAAACATTGGCTTAGGACATCATCTCATTTCATCTAAAATTTAAGGGCATATATATTGACACATATTTTTATTATATATAGTGTAAAGTTTTGTTTTCCTTCACAAATGCTTACCAAAGCCCAAAGTTAAAACTATTTTTTCTAAAATGTTCAATATATATATTTTATTTATTTATCCTCACACTTATTTAGATTTAATTTTTAAATCATATTCTTCACTAACTTATTATTTGTTAGTCAATTTTTATTCTATTTATCTTTGTTTACACTTTATAACTTTAATTGTATATAACATTTTTCTATATAAAGTATTGTATTCATATAAGACAATTTTATATATATTTATATTTTTCTGTTTTATCTATTTATAAACAATTTTCTATAAAATTTTGTATGGAAAAACTCTAAGCACATATCTGTTCTTACCATTTTAGGATGAATGTAACTGTTACTTACCAGTTTTTTAATGGACGTAAAAACATGATATCATTTTGATTGGCCAAACACTAATCGGACTCAAAAGAATCGAACTTATGTATATATAGATTTTTAAAAGCAACATAGCAAAGCTTTTTGCAAGTGTTTCTATAATTATGCCTCTTTCAGATTTTGTACGTCTTTGGTTACAATATTTTTATAGGAATATAAAAGCATCAATATTGCCGTTCAAAATTAGATGTAATCGTGATGGCACTACATAATCACAACAAATGAAATTTATTAAACTTTTAAGTTCGTTGGTGCAAGTTTTTCTCAATAATTTCATAAAAACCAATAAAAAAGTTCTGGATACAACAAATGACGTGGTAGGAGGAGTCATTACTCGAAAGGTGTGGCACACCAATCAACAAGGATAATGATCCAATTTTCGTTTTGACTTTTTGCCAAAGTTAGCATTATACTAGCCAACGATTATTTTTTTAGGTTTTTAAAACATAATTAATTTAAAAAAATAAAAAATGAAAAAATCTATCACCTTCTGAAAAAGATGTTTCAACAGGACCAGTCAAAGAAAATCTTATGAGATTTACCAAACCAGCGATTATGGAAAATGATCGAAAGTGATTGCTAAGGCCACTAATCAAGAAAAATCCAATTTTATATACACATCCACAATTATAAAACCAAATTCTACACAAGAATCTTACTGTAAACCCTGTAAAAAAAAAATCTAACTTTAGTGTCCTAAAGCTTCTTCTTCTTCTACATATTCACACAATGTACTAAACTTCTCATTTACAAATATAGGAACCACCTCCTTCAAGAGTTTAAGACCTGATCAACCCGAAATTGACGAAAGATCTCGACTTGAAAACCCCAAAGAGAAACCCCGTCGGAGATTCTTGAGAACTCGGTTTTACGTCTGTGTTTCCGCCTTTTACTTGAAGTATTGTCTGACCAATCACTTGTCTAATGGACTCTATGGTCTTAGCATCAACTTCATAACCAGAAGCATCTCTCACATAGAATGTGTTGAGAGCTTTGTTTCCTTTTGTTTTCACTTCAGCTCTTGTAACTGTAAGACTGTTTTCACGGAAAATCCGAGTCACATCCGAGAGTAACCCGACTCTGTCCGATGTACAAAGCTCAAGCTTCAAGCCCTAAAACATAGAAACAAAACCCCAAATGTTAAGACACAACATTATTACGATTCTTCTTCAAGCAAATCACAACAATTTTTACCTCAGAGACTCTTCTTTGGATTGCTGCTTTCAGACATTTGATCACTCGCTGTCTTTCTGCTTCGGATTTGACTGGAGATCCATCGGTATGTCTTATGTAGTATTCCTGCAAAAACCCGAGATTTAAGACAACGGTATAAAAGACAATATGTGTGTGGATCAAAATCAAGAGCTAATAATGTATGAATATATACCTGATAGGCTTCAGGGCCTTCAGCATCAATGCTGGCATGTGAAACTACATATTTCATATCGGTCAAAGTAAAGACGGTGTCGAAAAGGAGTTTTGGTCTATCTTTGCATTTGATCATCACAATTGAGTAATCCAAATCATGCAGATTAGAGACATCGACATCTGGAACTACTCTCCCACTTTTATCCTCATCATCGACATTATTCTCCCATTCATCATAATCTCTATCCGCAAACATCATTTGATGAAGCTTACGATCCGTGTAAGTTTCATTGAGAGAAGAGGAAACCGTAGTTTTCGGTTCACGGAACCTCCTGCTGCTGCTTCCTCCTGTAAGCACATAACCAAGAAGTTTCCTGATTTTCGATAACCTCTCTGGATCAGTGATTGCACAGCATGTTTCTTCATCGGTGACTTGTAAAACCGCTGCTGCTTTTGCTCTATGTGTCCAGATTTCAGCGTTCACAACATTACATTGAAGGTCCATTAGAACAGCGCAAAGCTCAGACAACAAACCAGGTCTGTCAGTTCCTGTTAGCTCAATCACAGTAAAGTCGACAGATTGTTTAACCCCAATAGATGGTCTCATTGACGAAGTAAAGCAAGAAGACTCATCAGGGCCAAGAGACTGCAACAAACCAAACCAAACCACAACCACAAAGAGTTAAGAATCATATCATCAAACCTAAACCGAAAACAAGAGGTTCAAACAAATCGCTTTTTACTTACTTTACGGATATATTCAAGAACGATTTCATCAGTGACTTTGTTCCCATCTTGATCAGTAACATTAAAAACATCCATGAACCAACCACCATCAGAGGAGATATAAGCTTTCTTAATAGTGAGATTAAGATCAGTCAAGATTTGAACAACTTCAAGAAGTATTCCATGTTTATTCGCACTATCCACCTAACAAACACAAATCACAATGTTTATAACACTTTTTTCTTCTCTCTCTCTCTACACAAAAATGAAATCTCAGAGAAAGTTTATAAGTTACCTTAATGACAGTAACATTCTTGCAGACTTCGTTATCGATTACAACCCTAAAATGATAATATAACCAAATTAAAAACTCAGTCTTGTTGAAAAGAACAAAATTATGGAAGAACAAAAAAAACATCAAATTATGTACCTTGGTGGATTTACTCTTCTGATGAACTTTGCAATCTCATCATCCATATTGTATGAATAGCTCAAGCAAACATCTGAATCACAAATAAAAACCCAATTAACCAACAGATTCAATCAAATCGTCAAATGAAATTACATAATTGGGAAGAAATTTCAACGAAAAGAGAAACAGAGACTAACTAAACCCAGAAAGATTACAAAAACCTAAAATTGAACAAAACCCAGTTTCGGAAACTGATCATCAAATCGGAAAACAGAGAGAAAATAACGAACCCATTATCGATTCGTTGGTGATTGCCTTGAAGTAGATCTTCGCGCCAGTATCAAAAGAAGAGACTTTCTATTTGATGATTGATCTGAAGAAGAAGAAGACTTTTTTAACAAACTGCAAATTTGCCAGAGAGAAAAATCGGAAGAAAGTTTGTTAATTTATTTATATATATATATACGAGAGGATTTGTGAAAGAGATTTATATGAATAAAAATAAAATAAAAGTTTTGAGTGGAGATCAAAATGGAGAAATTACTCACACTATGCTGTGTCTGACACAGATTTAGCCGACACGATTATCCTAAAAAACTGCAAAAGAAAGAGTCCACAAAAACAAATTTTGTGATTTTTTTGTTGAGGATTTGAGGAAGAGTCTACTCTCTCTCTCATAAATACCCCTTTGGCGCACGTTAGTAGCCGCCCTTGGTTTAGTACTTTAATTGGGTAAGTGAGTGAATTTATCTCTGGTTTAGAAGATTTTTTACTTTAATTAGGTGGTAGTGAATGACAGACAATCTTTTGGGTTATATTGGAAACAAATTGATCAAGTTTTGACTAGTTGAGTTTCGGTTTATGGAAGATTAATTGGAGTTTGAATGACGGATAAAACTAATTATCTTGGGACATAGACCAAAAAAACACACAAACGGACAAATATAAATACACATCATTTAAAAATAAATATGATTTTTTGTTGTTGTTGAACAGTAATATAGATGGTGTAAGACATTTATGTTGTAACACTCCGACCGTCGTCATCCGTGGTTTCCACATTTTTTTTTTCATCAACAGTGAATTTTAAATTCGTCCAAAGACCGATGCGCTTGTTCGTATAACGATCATGTAACGTTATAAATTGGTGACGCGAAGTATCTACACACCAAAATAGAGTTTTGATTTTTTTTAAATATATTTTTGCACGGTTTTGATTCATAATTTTGTGGGTTAAAAAATCAGTATTACAATTGGAAACTAGTAAATTGGAAACAGTGGTAATCAAAAAAATATTACATGATTATTTTTTTTAAAACAAATATGAACTTTCACAGTTGAACAAAACATAAATTGTAGTTACTTGTACTACACTTGAAACTAAAAATTGTAGTTAGGAATCTAGTTTAATATTTCATAATTATCGAAACATATCTCACACGAACTTCTCCATTCTTTGTGGTCTAAACCCTAATTGAATCTAACAAATTCTAGTTTGAAATATTATCCTAATCCAAGGAAAACTCTACAGATTAAAAAGGATGTTTTTATTGTATCTAAAGATAATAAATACCTGAAAATAGCACAACCCCACAAATTTCGCTCAAAAATATCAAAAATTAGGTAATGTAGTATTTTAATGATTTTAGTTTGTGCAATCTTTAAAATTTTATGATTGTGGTCATAAGTTTAGAAAATAAAACATAAAATGTGGTAAATTAAAATTGATATTAATTTATTTGATTATTTTCTATCAAAAGTAAAAAAATTTTCTAAGAAATATTTCAAGTAGCTGGATTGTGGTTTTCTTTTTCCTATTACCATATTTATGATTTTGGTTTTCGAAAATTACCATATTTATGATTTATTATTTATATAACTGATATATTTATAACCCTTTTCCGGTTGTTCTTGAGTTGGTCGAAGAAGTCATGTATCAACACTCCAAAGATTTTGGATGTTTAGAGTTTAATGGAATCCAACCAAAACGGCAAAACAAAGAACATGAACACTTATGCACTTAACACGGGCCATAATATGAGGAAATATGTTTCACATGTCACATTAAATTTTGAGAAATTTTGAAAAATAACGCTTTTTATTTATTTATTATTATTTTTGTCACTAAAAAAATAACATTTTTTAAAAATACTATATTTTCAAAATCTTTGCAAAAATGCTATTTTTTAAAATTATTTACTCATTATATCATTTATATTTGGGTTAACTATGTTGTATTAGGATTTAGTTTTGAGAGTTTAAGGGTTTTTAGGAGTCAAAACAATTCATAATTAACGGTATTTTTGCAAATAAATAACATATAGTGATATTTTTACAAATATATACTCCAAAAATAACATTTTTACAATTGTTTCTTAAATTTTCCTTTAATTTTGGTGAATTTTCAATAAATCTTTACTCGGTTGACAAAAAAAATCTTGAAAGCGGATATTGATCAATAGATAAACTAATTCAATAGTTCTTTATAATCGATAATTCGATATGGAATAGTAAGGTGAAATATGTATGTAAAAAGAATTTGGATGACCCATATATATATATCGCACTCAAAAGCCGTTGACATGCTTGCAATAAACATAATTCAAGAAGTCAATTAAGATCAGAAAAACACTAGTTGAGTTTGATTAGTGATTATAATTGTATTAAAATAATCTCTAATGGAATATAAAAATAAAATAAACTAGAAAAATAAGGGGGAAAGCATGCTGTTTAGAAGGTCAAATGCGTAGGAGGAGGGGCCAGGCCGGCCGCATGTTCTACTCTCATTTCTTTTAACTTTTTAATACTACATAGATACATATATATTTTTGGTGACCAAACAAAAAAAAGATACATATATTTTTTATATATTATATTAAACCACAGCACAAAGTTTAGAAATAGAAAAAAAAAAGGTTTAAAGGACATATGATGTATTGAAGTTTAATATCATTGGACATTGGTTTAACTAGCTGAATATACCAGATTTTTACTTTAAGAAAAAGAGAGAAATAAACTTTGATTCCAACTTCTTAAGGTGATATTTGTAGACGAAAACTTGGTTTAAAGCCTAAACCAAATTGGATTGAACCATTTTCTCATGAACGTTTTTATTGGTGTTTGTATGGCTCTATATATCGTCGATCGATAATTAATTAACATCTATTGATTTACGTTTTTTTTTGTCGTTGTTGAATTTCTTTGGAAACACATTATTATAGGCACATCGGAAATTATAATTAATTGACTTAATATTTTTACAAAAATGATTTTTGTATAGAAAGAGGTACGGTGGTATTATTATCTCTACATTTTAACAAGATTGACGCCATTGTGCTTCTTTAACTTTATATGGCATAGTTCTGTTAATGTGTTAGGATTAAATAATTTCATTTGATTGGTTAACCATTAATTATAACAAACTAAGTTTATGTATTGTTTTGTTCTCACAAAATACAAATATTTCCTTAATAATTGCCTCAATTTCTATATTCTTTTTCATATATTAGGGCTCCAATTACATATCAGTACTAGCTACTTTAAGTTTTTTGGAGGCAATATCGATTCTTTTGCTTCTGCTGCTTTATCTCCTACATACTTAGCCGTTTTCTTGCTCATATCCGTCGCATTATCTTTGGCTTCACCGGCTTTTTCGACGATGAAATCTTTGGCTTTCTCCGTCATCGTAACAGCTTCGTCCTTGGTCTCTTTGCCTTTTTCCGCCACAAAATCCGAAGCTTTGTGTGCATTTTCAGCCACCGAGTCTAACGCTTCACTAGCTTTCTCAACAATATAGTTTCTTGCTCTCTCCATGTGATCTTTAATGTCTTGTCCACACTGAGCAGTCACGTGTCCCACTTCGCTTCCTGTCTCCTTCACGTAATTGGAAGCTCTCTGTCTTTTATTTTTGTGTGACAATTTTACAAAATTATTACAATGAACAAAATAAGTGGTTTTATTATAGATGATAAATTCCACTATATAAACAAATGTTTAAAGAAACTAAACTATATGTAAAGATGTATATACCACAAAAAAAAAAACTTAAGAGAATATCTTGTTTTTCAACTAAATTTGATGGTTTCTAAATAATTTACTAAACATTGATTTAAATTTTGGAAAAATGTAAAATATGATGTGAAATCATGTCATTGGAGATGATAATGTGTATAATTTCTCTCTCTCACCTAACATATTTTTAGTAGTATTAGTAAAAGGTTAAAAAATTATCATCTTCTACGATTTGTTCATGTTAGAGCATATATATATATGAGAATTTTGATTTAGTCGATCTCCAATATCTACATCGTATCTCCAAACAAAATAGACTTACGATGCATCATCGAGCCATTTGGGGTCGTTCTTTGAGTTTCCGGCATCACCTTTCACTGCTGTCGGGACCCACAACTTCTTACGTTGAGGTGCAATGATCACATTCCTCCGGCCAACTCTTATACCGCCAATGCCGGTTCTCTTGCCTCCATTAATAAAGAGCGAAGAACCTATCCCACTAATCACAGCCCCGGAGATCGAAATCGCCATGAGAATTTTTAGCTTTTCTCTTTAAGATGTGGAAAAAAGTGTTTTTTTTTTTGCAAAAAGAAATACCAAAAGGAGCACAATTTATTAGAGGACAAAGTGAGAATCATTTATAAGGAACCTAGGAGCTTGACGTGGATTAGTTTCTAACCAATTAGAATCAAACTAGAGGTACATGTTTGTATTTGAGAGGAACCACCAGCCCAAGACCTATTTGGTAACATATTTTTGTTAATTCTTATTTCGCCACACGTACTCAATTTCATCGTAACATATTCCAATTTGCGTTAGTTAAAGAAACATATATAGGTTTGGTTAGCCAAAAACCTGTTTTGTTCAACAAGACGATTTGATCAAACATAACTTATGACGAAATCGGTTTGGAGCCATCGAGGGAGATATTATAGCGACCGCATAAACCGCAACGCCTTTTGCTGCTACTATATATTTTTCTTCAGTGACTCCACCAAAGTTTTCCTATAAGCTATGTTTAATTTGGTTGTCTCCATGAATTAAATCGGGTTTTGACTAACCAAAGCCATTTGTTGTGTAAAACCAACTCAATTTGAATGTCTGAATTTCAACCTCAGCAATCGAAATCCTATAGTCGAGTCCAAATTATTAAACCTCTCAGTCATCTTGATCATCTAAGACTGAATTGAGCGTGTGAGTTAATCACTTTATTTCAATTTTCTTAAAAGTTCTAAAGGAATTTAGATAAAAAGAAGGTTGGGGAAAGCATGCATGGTGTTTAGAAGGTCGAATGTTTTGGGAGAGAGTGGAAAGATAATTGCATAGAAAAAGGGGTCATGTTGGTCGCATGTTACTATCCCTCATATCTTATCTTCCTCTAATTGAATATAAAAACATAATGAAAAGGTAAAGGTAACAGAATAAAAGAGGAATAAAATAGAGAATGGTGTTTAAAAATTAAAAGATTGAATGTTTGAGATTGAAGGGAAACAGAATTGCGTACATGCCGGTCGCATGTTTATTTTTGGTTAGACAATGTTAAAATCGACTATATACAAAAAATCGACTATGGTTAGACAATCTTATACGTAGAGATTGGATAAACTTTAATCTTTGGATAGTTTGCCATATTAGTTTGATTATGTTTTGTTTCGCTTTGTTGGATTTGTTAAAACATTTTTTCTTCTAGAAACCCAATATTCAACTATGTGGAGGAAAAAAAACTTTGGAGAGAGATTGTTAGCTTGTGTAGTCAATCGCGATTCAGTGATGTAGCTGATGATTTAGATCGAAAACGAGGTTTGGGAATTGGATTTCTTAAAAATTCTATCTTTGTTAATCAAACTAATGTATTGCATTATGGACGGTGGACGCAAGTAATATATATAGGTATTATCATTTTCTCCGAATAGAAACTCAATACTGAAGCAACATAATCAAGAAAATTCGTAACTGGCCCACCATTAGTTCTGAGTTTTTGTTTTCATTTCCACGCATTTTCAGATAAGCATCAAATCTAAACAACTTTTGAACACACCACTAAACAGTAACAATACACTTCAATAATCTCCGGATATTGGTGTCGACCAAATTTGACCAAACGTTGATTAAGATGTATAAAAAAAATATTAACTAATATTCAATGTAAATTCTATTGTTTTTTTTTCTGCATTATGAACAGTTCTATAGTTTTGATGTAACATACAATACTTTTAAGAACTTAGTTAATCAATGGAACATTTAATTTACGAAACCCGTGGTCCGACGATATGATGGTCAAACTATAACTGGGTTAGGTAGGGCTTACGTGAAAGTGACCAAAGAAAGTGATCTTACAAGATTAAGATCTGGTTAAGAATATGTCCACAAAACATAAATATGATTATAGAAAATTCTAAAATCCAGATCATTGGCTACTTCAACTTTTCATATTGTAGTTATGATCACAAATAACAACAATAATTAACAACGTACCATGTGAATAACAATCAACGTAAACTTTGTCGCCGTAAATTTCAGACCGCATGCTATATATATAAAAAAAATTAAAATATCAATCATGTTCTAAAAGTTTGGTTTCTTTTCACGTTGAACTTGTTGTCATCTTTTAAAAAGCTATAGTTGAACCGTCAATATTCAAACCACTAAAACATAGTTACCACTAAAGGTATCGTGACCTAATGTATTTTCTTGTGTTCCAGTTCATATCCCATTTAGAATAAAGAATTATTTTTTAAATCTAAAATTTTTAAAACTGACTTTGAAAGTTTAGATATCAAAAAGATTATGTTATAAGAGTTTAGAACTCCCACTAGGGATGGGCAAAATATCCGAAATCGAAAAACCAAACCAAATCTTACTCAAAATTACCCGAACCGACCCGAACCCAATTTTCTAAAATATCCGAATGGATTCTAAACATCTAAAACCGAAAAACCAAATTCGAACCGAACCGAAATCCGAACGAATATCCGAATTAACCGAAACATAAATTAAACTAAAGATATTTAGATGTAAGGTCGGATATATTCATATATTTTAGATAATTTTGTTTTGTTTTGTTTTTTTGTCAATTTTGGTATTATGAATATATTTGGGTAAAATAACTAATTTAATTATGTATAAATTTTATAATTGTTGTTATTTTCGGATAATTCGAGGTAAAAACAACAAAATTGAACAAAAAATAAAAAATAAAAATCGGATAGTTATGAATATTTTGGATAATTTTTAAATATTTTAGGTAACTTTTTAATATTTTGGATAACAGAAACCGACCAGAACCCGAAAATAACCAACCCAAACCCGATCCAAAATTTTTAAAAACACGAATGGATATTATATTTATATAACCGAAAACCCGATACCAGAACTAACCGATCCAATACTCGATTGGATTCCGAATGCCCACGCCTAACTCTCACAATATATCCAAAAAAAATAATAATAATAATAATACCCAAATCTATTGATACTTGAACAAATAATATTATTGTTATATTTTTAAAACAACAAATAATATTATTCTCATTAACTTATTTATAAAGTAAAATATGATGGATCTATAATCCAAGAATCTTCTCTAGCTTTGGCCCCATAAAATCAGCCAAACATGTTTTCCACGAATGTTCATAAAATAAAGACTATACATTTCATTTTAGCTTTAACTTTAAGTAATACTTTAAAAAATTTCTAATAGCGACGCCGCATAATATTGTCGTTGTTAAAGTTTACATACTAAAATTATTTTGAAATCTACTGAAAATGATCAATAAAATATCATATAAGACCAAAACATTGATTTGTAAGAATTCCAGTAAATTATTATTAGTAAGTTAATAAAAACAAAATTCAAAGTATATTCGAGATATTCTAGTTATATATAAACGCACATATAGTTTATAAACGCACAAAAATTTGATAAAATCAAACAAAAATTTCTAAAACTATTCTCAAATTTCAAATATAGTTATAAACGCACAAAAAATAATTTTAAATTCATAATTGAATAGCACCACTTATATAAATTTAACCCACTAAACCAATTAAGCATTCTTTACGTAATAATTTAATTAAAAAAAGAAAAAGAGAGAGACGAATGTTGTTTAATTATAATGACAACATATTGTATTACAAAATAATATTCAAGGTCCCTACCAAAAAAATAAAAATAATATTCAAGGATTACATTAATTGTTGTGATGAAAGTATGTGCGAAGATTATGACATTTAAAATCATAATATTATGACTTCTAATAAAAACAATATGGGAAAAAATCTAGGGGTAATTGCAAAAATATCACTTTTAGTGTGTACATTTGAAAAATGCCACTTATTGGTGTCTATTTGCAAAAATGTCATTTATGGGTGTCTATTTGCAAAAATATCACTAATTATAGATTTTTAAGGCTTAAATCTTAAAATTATAAATCCTAGAAAATATTTTGACCCCTTAAACCCTCAAAACTAAATCCTAATAAAACATAGTTAACCCAAACATAAATGATATAATGAAAAAGTAATTTTGAAAAAGTGGCATTTTTACAAAATTTTTGAAAATGTGACATTTTTGAAAAGTGGTATTTATTAAAATTTCTTAAAAATTATATATATAACTATGTTAGTATTTTATCCGGAGAAATGAATAAAAGACGTTAGATTTTAAAATTTATCAAGATGAGGAGTAGAAGCCTACATAAGTGATGCGCAGTCATAATTCGTCGGTTATTGTAAAGAAAGCTTGGATAAACTGAAATACATGATGATGATTTTATTATTGTCAATTTGTTTAAAAAATCGTGTAGATTTTTAGGTGGAAATATATTGGTTGTGTCTTTTTTTTTTTTGGGTCAACTACAAATCTTCATTAACTTAGAGAGTTTCAAACTCTATTACAACAATAGTAGTTACATCCAAATTAAAGGAAAATACCTAAAAGTAAAACAAGAAATGCCAAATAAACCACCAAACAATGGTTAAAAAAGAGATAGATTGACAATACAAGTCATAAGAAAAAGCCATAAGAGTCGAACACCTAGTACGATTTCATAAGCTTCTTGAATGATTGCATTCACTGCAACCCGAAGGGTTACAAGCACTGCACCAAAGGCAGAGAAGAGCATTAGTCGGGAGGAAGATCCTTGCAAAACCGACGACACTTGAATAACCAAATCACTCCACATAAGAGGATATATTGGTAATTCCAACATCTTCATTCCTAAAAGAGGTTTTGATAACACAATACACTCCATAAAGGAGTAGACATCGCAATGGTTACCCGATACACCATGACAAATATGGTGAACGGAAACCTTGAAATACACTAAAACGTTAGTGAATGAAACCTCAAAGAAAGGGAATCGACCAAAAGCAATAAGCTTAATGTCAATAATAAAGCTTGAATTCTCCACCAGTGAGAACCGAATCCATGGTTCACAATAGTGATGGTTTTCTGCAATTTCTTTGTTCATATCTCTAGAAAACAATACCGGATGAGCAATAGAACAAACTGAAAATGCAAGGATTTTTCCAATAACAACCTCATATTGAGGTAATAGACGACTAAAAGCAAGCCTAAGAGCCTCATACTGAGGTAATTTGAACCTCATATTGAGGTAAGTAAAACCTAAATAAAGGTAGATGTTCGGGAAAAGGAACTTCACCAATGATACCTGTCCAAAGCTTATCTAGGAACAAGGGAGAGAGACGAGGCTTTGTTTGTTGCTCGGGACAGACCACAGAGGAGAGGAGGAGATTTAAACCGATGATCATGAATGAAAAAAGTAAGTAATAGAAGCACAAAACGATTTTGACAAAAAAAAAAAAAATCAAAAAAAAAAAAGTACAAAACGAATTTTAGAGGATATATATTAGAAACAGAGAATTGGAGAAGGATAATGAAACATAATTAAATATCAGTATGAAACATTGAAGAAAAGATCTCAGAGAATGTAAATCTAAACATTCACTTTATCGCATTTTATTATACGTTTTCATTAGATAGCATCAATCAGTGATCCTCTTCGGTTCTCTATTACATGTTTTTGTTGTTGATATCTATGTTTTTTTAATTCTCAAAATTATACTAAAACAAAGAATAAAACGACTTTATCGCTTCTAATTTATCACCAAAATGTTTAATTTTAAATCATGGGTTATTATAGATTTAGCTAAGTAAACTGGATTTTTTCAGTTTCCTCGATTGCATGTCATGTTATCTTTCGGGTCCGATTGGTGACCACGTTTAATTTCAACAGAGTGGTTGAAATTTTTTGAGTGGTTGTACACAGAGTTGTTTGAAATAAGGCAGTTAGAAACAATGGTTAAAGAAGGCGGTTGGATAACAGAGAACAATTCAAATATAAGTTTGGTTGGTAGCATTATAGCGGTTAAATAATATAATTAGATAAAATTATATAAAATAACCGTCCGTTTGCAACTGCTCGTTTGCCTTTCTTTTCCAATCGTCTGTTTCAACCGTCCGTTTCAAACGGTCGTTCGATTGGTAACGATCAAGCGATTCAACCAGACCACTATGCCAAACGAAGCTACCATTCAGAGTTTTCGTTAACATAAAATACCGTTTTAACCATTTGACGGAACCAATATTTGAATAATGAACACTTAAAAATTTAATATTTATTTATGAAGATTTGAGTTAAATTTTTCTTTTTTTGGGTATATGTCATGCATTTTTTCCGTCTCGTGACACAAAGAAACTGTATTTGAATATATCCTATTGGTAACCAAAAACAATATACGTTTTTCAGGTGTAAACTGGAACCGTAAACGATTATAATATAATGCAAAATTGTAAAAAGAAATTATAAAAAATATTATATAAATAAAACTGAATGTTATGTTTTTGATAAAACTTTTGATATCATTTTTGTGATTAGTATAATTTAAAGCGTTATAAATGATAGCAATGGATTACAAATCAATCACTTATATTTATATATTTGGGATCACGAAACATGCAGTGTACATTAGAAAAAGTTCATATAAAATAAGCTAGTTAAAAAGCAGCCATCAGAACTTCTGACTAGATGCTGATTCGATCGCCACGTTAGGTTAATGGATCCGAACTCTTTCGATAAATCTAAACTCTTTAATTTTCTACTCTAAAACAAAACAAATAAATTTTAGTCAAGCTTTTCTTCTCTTTGAACGTAAATTTGCTCTTCTTTTTTTCTTTGTCAACAGCTCTCTTCTAAATTTAATTTCTACTGAAACATTGTTGATTTCACTTGATCCATTGAAATGGTGCTATGTTTTACCTTTATAAAAAAAAATTCAATAAATAATATTTGACGGTCATATTTATTTTAAAAGATTAGTCGGATCTTGACTCAAAACTTCTTAGTTAATAAGAAAAAGTCTAAACGCTCGAATATTATGCAATGAATCGACTTAGACCGTCCAATTTTTTATCTAGGCCACTGCATATATATTTTATAATGATTTTAACACTAAATAGATAACACAGCATAGAATACAGTAAAAGCAAAAAAAAAAAAAAAAAAAAACATAGAAAACAATGGCTAAAGCATTCTAATGGATATGTTACACATCGACTAAGATTGGCAGTCGTCAGACCCACTAAGATAAGCACTAAAATTCATTTGAACGAAACTGAATCAACAAAACTCACCCAAAAACACATGAAATTTCTAAGCCAAAACATAGCACAACATGGTGTCAAAAAAAAGAAACAAGTAACAATACAACCTTATTGAAATATCAAACCGGAGCCTCGTAGTCTAGATTCAACGATCTCATCAACGATTTTCGCCATTTGAGGAGTAAGATGATTCTTCCAATCACCAACTTCACCTTTCCTAAAGAATACATTAGAATCTATACCAATTCTCGTTGTCCCTTTCTTATTAATCTCCAAGTTGCTCAAATTACCCAAACTACACAACTTCAAGATCTCCTCGACTGATCCACACTCTTCTTCTTCCTTGGTGAATGGAAAATTCAAGAACTCGGCGAGTCGCTTGACTTGAAGTTTAGGCTCCTCAATTATATCTTCATACTTCATAAAAAGAACATTCTCTTTATCTTCCAAGCTCCCTTTCCAATAGCTCAAGACATGTTCCCAATAGGGTCCATATAAGAGAACTCCTCTACAATATGCATCAAACATGAGCTCAAAAGCATCTTGACTCAGATTGGTGCGATGCAACATGTTTCTATAATGCCAACCGGAGACAAACGTGTCTTTGATACCTCTACACACATACACGATCTTGCAGGAAGACTTGGTGGTGGCTTCATACAATGTGTTTAAGTGCATGTGTGTAGAAAAGATCATAGGAGAAGGAAGCTTTGAGAGGTCTGGAGTTTGGATACTAGTGTATAATTCAATCTCAAGAAATGGGACAAGGTCATGAGGGCTTTGTGAGAGCAAAGGATGGAGTTGGGGATTTTCACGGTATTTTTCTCTATTTACAACTGCGAAAGCTAGAGATTTGAGCCAAGTGGTGCCACCTTTGGGTAAAGAAGCAAGGATTATATCGGTGCTTCGTGGCCGGAAGTGTTTTTGGACGTCAAGAACGGCTTGGAGTGTGTTGGGATAGTACCAACAACCTTTGTAGTTGTAGAGACCGTAACCCATGAAATCTTTGTCTGAAGGTAGAGAAGAGATCAAGTTCTTGGTTTCTTGGCTAACTTTGTCGTCTTTCATGTAGTTTGGAATGTGTGGTTCTTGAGAAGCCTCCATTTTGATGATATTGCGAACGCAAAGATAGAATAGTGAAAAAGGAAGAAGGTAAAAGAGATTTTGATGTGGACAATTAGGTATCACAAGGTTAGATATGTATAAACTTTATAGACAAGTGTTTAGATGTGTCGACTTTCATGTACACGTTTTAATCATGAGTGCATCCTAACCCACACATAACCAAACCACTATATGTTCTGTTTTGAAATAAGAACCTTATCTTGAATAAGACTTGTCTTCAAAAGAAAGTGAGTCTCTCTTTGACATCCACATAATGCTTGGATAGTAGGATTCATTTCACAGCCTTTTTTTTATATTAAATTTAGAGTTTTACGAAATTATGATTGAAGTTTGTGAAATATCATTCTTAAGAAGCCATTTGCACTTTTAACTTTTTGTCTTTTGTTATTTTCTTAAAAAACGTTTATGTTTTGTTGTTTTTTGTTGTCGTATATATGATATATATATATATATATATATATATATATATATATATATCATTTTGAAGATACTTATTTTAGTTTGTGATTCTATTGATAATTTCAATCCAGACGAGTGAATATAACTTTATGTAAAATGTGTGAAACACAACGAAAAATTACTTCATGAACATATAGTTCTTTATTCTACAACGGACAATTATATATCTGAAATACAAGTGAGTTATGCTTATAAAGTTATAGACACGGTAAATGTTTAGTACATGTACACATCATGAACTCATCTCAAAACCACACATATTTTATTTTCTGCTGTTCTTATCTTGAAAGTAACATGACATTACTTGTAATCAGCCGCCCACAAGAAAACAGATTGAGCAAAAAAGGATAGAACCACCAAACAATATTTAATGCTTTTGTCTTTGTATGAAATACGTTGTTTTAAAAATCTTTTTTTTTGTCGGCAACATAGTTTTTTTATTAAAGTCCAATGACATAAGTAAAATTACAAAAGAAGCTAAATAAGGCCCATAGGCCCAAACACGGTAATGAAGAAATTTCCAGAACATCTTCATCTTCAACCTGTGACAATCATCTTCTGCAACCCTCTTCTGCAACCTTCTAGAAAAGAACGTCCACGACGAATCTTCATCACCAACAAGCTTTTTTGTAATCTTGAAAATCACCTTTCGCATCAACCGCAAGTTTATGTATCATTACACCTTTATCATTTAAAAACAGGGAAATCTCGAAACGGATCTCCGACTTGGATGAATCCAATCCGAAATCTTGATCGAGACACTTTACTCCTAAAACCATTATGGTGAGTAAAGATTTATGCCCATTATACTTGAAACCCAGAACGATAAGAAGCAAATTGAAACATAAACCAAGGGGATTAAACATTAGAGAACGAAAGGCAAGTCAAAACCGAACAAATCGGAATATAAATCCGAAGACCGGAAAACAGATCCGAAGAAATCGGAACTAGCCAGGCCAAACCGGAATCCTATCCTAGAACATAGAGCATAAAAAAAATAAATATACACAACTCGGACCGACGACGTGGCTAATGAAGGCTACAATCGCCGGCCGGAACGTCAAAGCAGAAATCTGTTTGGTAAAGTTTTTAGAGAGAAAAGTTTTAGAGAGAGAAGTTTTTTCAGTCTTAGATAATTTGTTTTAAAAATCTTTAAGACCACAAAAATCCTTCTTTTTTTACTAAGAAATTGTTTTAAAATTTTTTTTAACACAAATACCTATTTCTAAAGCTAATATGAGTAATAATTATAGAATGAATTATATTATATTTTTATGGGAGATAGTTGGTTTTTGATCAAAATAATGCTCATCTTTGAATATTACTCAAACAATTTTCTGTACTTGTTTTACCTTTATTTGCTTTGAAGACAAAAAACGTATTTACGAAACTGCCATTAATGAGGCAGCAAAAATTTTTCCGCCAAAAGCGAATAAGTTTACCGTTCATGTGATAGTAGATTTATTTTACGATTGGTATATTTATTAAGTGGTTGGCAGACTTAATTCAAGTATGTAGATTTAATTGACGAACGGTAGAGTTAATATTTGAATGATAGACTTATTGTGTAGACTTATTTTTATTTAGTGGTAGAGATGTTTTAGAGTGGTAGACTTAACGCCAGTAGTGGTAGATTTAGTTTTGAATGATAGACTTATTAATCAAATGGTAAATTTATCTTGGTAGACTTGTTATTGATTGGTAGACTTATTTGTATGTGATGGTAGACTTAAATTCCTAGTTGGTAGACTTAAATTCCTAGTTGGTAGACTTAATTTTGTGATCGATAGACTTATTGATGGTTCGCAATCGTAGACTTATTTATAGTAGTTATAGATTTATAATATGTGGTAGACTTGTTTATAGTAGTGGTAGAGTTAATTTTGTGATCGGTAGACTTATTGATGGTTCGCGCAATCGTAGACTAATTTATAATAGTGATAGCTTTATAATATATGATAGACTTATTTATAGTAGTGGTATAATTAATTTTGTGATCGGTAGACTTATAGATGATTCGCGCAATCGTAGACTTATTGATGGTTCGCGTAATCGTAGACTAATTTATAATAGTGATAGATTTATAATATGTGGTAGACTTATTTATAGTAGTGGTATAGTTAATTTTGTGATCGATAGACTTAAAGATGATTCGCGTAATCGTAGACTTATTTATAATAGTGGTAGATTTGTAATATGTGGTAGACTTATTTATAGTAGTGGTAGAGTTATTTAATATAGGGTAAAATTGTAATTTATTATTCATTTTCTCCACACGACCCAACTTCTCTCAAACCCTAACAATGGCCGCCAACCACCTTTTAGCTCGTTCTTACTATATTTTAAATTGTTTTCAACTGGATTTAGCCTAAAACTAGTATATCTAACATCATATATCCCTTTTCTAACAAAAGAATCAAAAGATTTCGAGTCTTTTTTTTCAGCTTCTGATTTTTAATCCGATTTTACCTAAATCTCGGCAGCACACCTCCGTCGAGCGCGTATCCGGCGCCTCCGCGGCCGTGGTTTCGAACAGATTTCTGTTTTTTTAATAAATTCATAATTACATTTTTGTAATTAAAAGCTTTTGTGATGGTTATAATGTCTTTTAAGACCTTTGTTAAATTTTTGTTTTGTTTGAAAGTTGTTTTAGTAATTAGGCAACTTTCCAAAGTTGTTTTAGTAATATCTCTATTTTTATTCAGATTACTATTTTTATTAAACCGTTATGTAGTCAAGTGATTTGTATTAGTGTCGTTGATTCGTTATAAGATGAGTTATTAAATGAGAAGAGTGGGTTGGTGGAGGAGATCTTGAAAATGTGCAGTTATGTCGATATACAAGAACGGAACAACCAGAATCATCATAATTCTAAAAGCTTTTTTACAAGAGCCGAAATAAGTGATTTGAAGAATCATTATACTTTTTAAATGGCGAAAATATTTGATGAGATAGTGGAATACAAACTAAGTGGTTCTGGTTCATTAGTTGGGTTTGTCACTATATCTCCATAAACTCAGACCTATTCACTATCAACTTTTACTAGATAAGGTATTTTTTTTTAAATCTCATTCTAGAATCTAATTAGCTAAACATTTGTTTTTTGCAGGGCAATTACAACTAATCCAATTAATGATGTATAATATTACCAATCAAATGGTTCAGTCGGGAGGTCCTAAGAGTGGGTTTCGTGTGCACGAACTGCTCCATTCTTACTTCGAAAAAGGTTAAAGACGATTTGTTATCATGATTTTTGGACTAATCTCAGACAACTTATTGATCTTACAAGAACTATCAGCTCTCAAGTAATATGAATTCCATTAATGACCACGGTCATATGCAATAACATAATATTCCATTAATGACCACTTTGATTTTTTCTTGAAGTAGACATCTGATGGTTGAGCTGATAAGTGAAACATAAGGAAGATTGAAGCCTCTTACCTACACCAAAAGCCTCTCAAACTTCTTCAACGAAAGGGTTGCAATTTGCTACCTCATTTCTTAATGTGGTTAGTCTGGTTAGTCTCTTGCAAGCGAGATCTATATGATTCACAAGCTTCCGATCATATTTGCTCACGTCTCCTACGTAGGTTCTGAGAACATCCGAGGCAGCACTGGCTAGAGTCGCGGTAGCAGTGGGATCCCATCTCCCTGTCCAAACAGGATTACCGTCAATCATCGGCCCGAAAAAACAGGTTTCTACGAAGTCGGTTTTGAAGGCCTGACCAACAACATGAGAGTTTACGAGAACAAATCGGCACCCTAGATTCTTCAAACGAATCATGACACCCATATGTGACAAACATGTTTACCAACTTTTGCAGGGCATACATGTAAATTTCTTAGTGTTTCTCACAAAATTCTTTGTTAATATGTGAAGCTGCAAATAAAATCTGATACTTTTATTTTGGACTACAGTAGATACTCAAAATTTGATACTTCTACGCTTTAGGCACAATAACTAATCCTTCAAGATGAGTGTAGCCATCGAGTAGTCCACTCACCGGGTTTTCTAATGGGTCTAAAGCGAGGAACCATCTCAACTGGCCAAATGGAGGTGAAAATATTTCTGGAAAGAATCGAACTCATGTTGAAATGGTGTCTCGCTTTAGACCGTTTAGAAAATCCGTTGAGTGTGCTACATGACATCTACACTAGACCACCAACACTTTGTTACTATTCATATAACATGGAGGTGCTTGGCAAGACACTTTTAAAGCTTTAGAACATATAATAGTTTTTTTAAACATTTTTTTACCAAGCACAATTTTCTTTTTAAGTCTCTAAAATTTGTCTTTTATTTTATTTTTGTCTTGTTTTTTAGTTATTCTAAAGCCTCGTTGGAAAAGTCTTAACTTTGAGAAAATAAATAAATTGAAATGATTTATTCTCTCACTTCTTTTCCAAAATAATTTAAAGCTCGTTTTAGATTTATATATAGTTTACGAGTGATTTTTTTTTATTTATTAATTATTATTTTATTATTCTTTTGAGATTCATTTTATACAAATTAATAAATTATCATCACATAAAACCAAAACCGGAATAACAAATATATTCGTTTAAATGTTCTTCAAAAACAAAATACTATTCATTATATCAACGATCATTTTGTAAAATGGGGTCACATGGCTATTCATTATATCAACGATCATTTTACAAAACAAGACAAAATCTGTTATATGACACCATTTTACAAATAAAATTAATACAATTTATCTGTTATTTTATTTTTACCTTGTTTTTTAGTTATTCCAAAGATAAATAGATCTGTTACTTTTCACCATATATGCAAAATCAAAATAAATTTTATTACTAGAATTGAGGGGTCACATGGCTCTTCCAAGTTCATACAATTTATCTTTCCGAATTCATTTTACGCGGCTTTATGTGAATGATTTGTTGCGTTACGTGAATGATCCGTTGGGTCGTGTGGATGATGACCTAAAAATGTCGAATTTTAACCGATGAGATGGATAATTAATATTATATTTTAATATAATGTAGAAGCGAATGATGGTTAGGTTTAGTGGCTTAAAATTTGAGTTAGCCAAAAAATTGTTTGAAACAAACCATCATTGGACGGCAAAAACAAAAACAACTAACCATCATATTATAATAAATAGAAAAAATTCTTTCGCGTATATTTTAGAAAATATTTAGCATATCTTATTATATAAAGCTTAATGTGTCAAACATGATAATTAATAAGATCATAACACGTGTTAAGTCGGTTGATCATATTAGTGTAAAATAAATATTTTTAATTAGATTTTACCACAAATAAAAAGTTTTATCAATTTATCTTTATTTGTAAAATATTGAAAAGTGACATAATTTAATAGGATTAGGAAAAATCTAAAACTAATTTAAATTTGATTAGGTAAATTTATTATTTTTTCTGTTTATCTTTATTTGTAAAATAGTGAAAAGTAACCTAATTTAAATAGGATTAGGAAAATCTAAACATAATTTAAATTGGATTAGGTAAATCTTATTATTTTAAAATATGTGGAATGATTTAATTGAAAATCTTATTATATAAAGCTTGATTCGCAAATTTCGTAATTAACATGATCGGGACACGTGTCAAGTCCGTTAACCAGATGTTGACACGTATATACAAGTGTAAGAGTTTTTTTTTTTAATTAGATCTAATCATATGTAAAAAAATTATCTATTTATCTTTATTTGTAAAATGATGAAAAGTAAACCTAATTAAATAAGATTAGGAAAATCTTAACCTAATTTAATTAGGGTTAGAAAATTTTCACTATTTGAAAATTAAATAAGACTAAATTTATAATGATCGTGACACGTCTCAAGTCGGATGACCAGATTTTGACACGTGTATACAAATATAAAGTATTTTTTCAATTAGATTTAGTTACATGTCAAAATATTTATTCATTTATCTTTATTTGTAAAATAATTAAATGTCGGATAATATAAGAAATAAGTATGAGAATAAAAAATAGATAAATATTTGACATATTTCTCTATAAGTAATTTTGTACAAATATTCTCAATTTTATTTTATCTTTTCGTGGGGTGACCTAATTTTATCTTTCATTTTTTCGTGTTTGATTGTTTTACAGGAGTTACAAAATATTTAGAGAGTAAAAATTGTTCAAATACAAATATGAAAATAAATTTATCAATATTTTGAGAAATAGAAATTTGAGTAGTAAAAAAGGAAAACAAAATTTAGACCTAATTTAATTTTAATATGAATAAGAAAACTAATGATTTGAAGATATGTGATATATTTAATTTTAAATCAAATAAAAAAGTATCAAAATTAATAAATAAATGTTATGTTTCTCAATTAGTGGGTTTACAACAACGTTTTTATTTTTAATTTATTTATTTTAACAGATTATTTAATTTTATTTTGTACAATTAAATATTTTTTTTTCACAAATTTATAAGATGTCAAATTACAAAATCCGCATATATGCACGTCTAGTTACTTCATAAATTTAAAGAAAAAACAATTCGGGGGATCTCTAGTGGAAAACAAAATAAAAGGCAAACATGATCCATTTATTCATACAAGAACAACAGCAACAACAAAAAAATATAGACTGTTGGATAATTCCAATATTAAAAAGAAAAAAGAGATTTAGTTTTTGTGTAGGGTTTTCTAAATCAATAAGAAGAGAAGTTCTTATACACACAAACACCAATAAACAAACGAAACAGAGCATCTGCGTTTCCTTTATTTGGTATCAGAGCTTCAAGTTGCGAAACTTGGGAGACAAAACACGGTTTGTTTGAATAAAAAAAGATGACAAACCCAATGGTAGATTCATCACAGACGAGTGGTAATGATTCATCGTCAAGAGGAAAGAACCTTAAAGCCCCATGCTCTCATCGACAAACTATACTGTTTGGTCAATGAGAATGAAGGTTATTCTACGTGTGAATGAAGTATGGGACACGATTGAGCCTGGATCAACGGATGCAAAGAAGAACAATGTTGCGATTGCATTGATCTTCGAATCCATACCTGAAGCCTTGATCTTGCAAGTTGGTGAGCAAGACACATCCAAGAAACTGTGGGATGCGATAAAAGCAAGGCACCTTGGAGCTGATCGCGTGAGAGAAGCACGGCTCCAAACTCTCATGGCTGAATTCGAAAGATTGAAGATGACCGAAGGAGAGAACATCGATGAGTTTGCAGGAAAGATCTCTGGTCTTGTGTTAAAGTCAGCTTCTCTAGGAACGATTATTGAAGAATCCAAAGTAGTTAAACGATTTTTAACTGGTTTACCTGGAGGAAGATATATTCATATCGTCGCATCTCTTGAGTAGGTTTTGGATTTAAATACGATAAGCTTTGAGGACATTGTTGGGAGGCTTAAAGCCTATGAAGAACGAGTCCTTGCTGAGACACGAGACGGAGAACATGGGAAGTTAATGTACGTGTCAAACACAAAACCAAATCAGGGTGGTTTTGAAAATAATTCTGGATCTAAGAACTTCGAAAATCAGAACAGAGGAGGTGGTTCTTTTCGAGGCAGAGGAAGAGGAAACAATAGAGGAAGAGGTCGAGGAAGATCCAATTCTCAAAACCGAGAAAGAGAAGTCGGTAACAATCAAAACAAAACACAAAAGGACACTTCAAAGGTTCGATGCTGGAGATGTGATAAGTATGGACACTACGTGAACCATTGTCCCGAAAGACCTCTAAGAGATCAAGAAGCTCACGTTGCAGAGTCACAAGAAGCAGAGGCATTATATATGCATGAGATGGTCTTTCTAAACGAAGATAAATTGTTCCCAAAGGAACTTGACACACGTGAGATAGATGATTGTGTGTGGTATCTAGACAATGGTGCGAGCAACCATATGACGGGAAACAAGAGTTTCTTCTCTACACTTGATGAATCCGTGAAGGGCAAAGTAAGATTTGGTGATGGATCACAAGTAGACATTATAGGAAAAGGAGCTATTATTTTCGTAGGAAATGCTAGAGAAAAGAGGCTAGTAAAAGATATCTATTACATTCCAAGCCTTAAGCACAACATAATCAGTCTTGGACAAGTAACTGAGCATGGCTGTGAAGTTAATATGAAAGGAAAGACTTTGGTATGGAAGGATCCTAAAGGAAAGCTAATAGCCGAGGTCACAAGGTCGGTTAATCGTCTCTATAAAACTCCTATAAAGATACATATAAATAAGTATCTACGTATAGAAAAGGAAGATCTTACTCAAACTTGGCACGCACGATTGGGTCACGTTAGCCATGGTGTAATGAAGAAAATGGTAGATAAGAAGATGGTGGAAGGAATGACACAGTTCATCTTAGAAAGCGAAGTTTGTAGAATCTGCCAAATCGGAAAGCAAACGAGGAGTTCGTTTCCGAATCAAACTTCATATCGCGCTTCTACAAATATCACCACCAACACCATCTAGAAATCGGTATATCTTTGTGTTGATCGATGACTTTTCAAGATATATGTGGTCAATATTGCTTAAAGAGAAGAGCGAGGCATTCGAATGTTTCAAAAGATTCAAGATACATGTGGAAGCTCAAGCTTTGAAATCCATTAAAACGTTTCGTACAGATAGGGGTGGTGAATTCACATCACTTGAGTTCACTAAATTCTGCGAAAATAATGGAGTAAATCGACACTTGACAGCTCCGTATACACCACAACAAAACGGTGTGGTAGAAAGGCGAAACCGAACTCTAATGGAGATGACGAGAAGCTTACTAAAAGGTATGGAAATCACTTGTGGGGAGAGGCAGTACGTCATGCAACATACATAATAAATTGAGTTCCCACCAAAGCATTAATCGGACAAACACCATACGAGTGTTTCACGTCCAAGAAACCAAATATTGAGCATTTGAGAATCTTTGGTTGTGTTGCTTATGCGAAAATCAATGGACCAGGATAGAGAAAACTTGATGATCGGTCGAAAATGGTGGTGAACTTGGGAACAGAACCAGGGTCCAAAGCCTATCGGCTTTATGATCCAAAAGCAAACAAGACACTTGTTAGAAGGGACGTTATCTTTGATGAAAAGAAAGGTTGGAACTGGACTGAAGAAGAGCTAAGAGGTGAAGAACCAGGAACCTTCTCTGTTTTTCAAGATCCATTGAACAAAAACAGAGTATGTGAGCAAGATCAAATAACTGTTCAACCTGAAACTCAACCTCTCGTGGTTGAACACGATCAAAACGACACTCATGAAGGACCCGGAGAAGAAACGGTGAATGTCGAAGAAGAAGAAAAGTCTGAATCTGATTATGAAGCTGAGCATGAAACGGAAATTGCAGGTTCTCAATCTCATGTGACACAGCAAGTCACAACACGAGCTAGAAGAATTGTAACAAAACCGAAAAGGTTTGATGATTTTGTCCTATTGCCGAGTGTGAAGGAGGAAAAGTACTTTTCACCATTGATGGAGAACCTGAAAATTATGTGGAAGCAGCAAAGTTAAAAGAGTGGGTCGAAGCAATGATGACTGAGCTAGAATCCATCACAAAGAATAAAACATGGATCCTTGTGGATAAACCGAATGGAGCTAAGCCTATAGGACTTAAATGGATCTTTAAGATCAAAAGGAGAGCTGATGGTACTGTGATAAAATATAAAGCGAGGCTAGTCGCAAAGGGGTACATTCAACAACATGGAATAGACTTTGACGAAGTATTTGCCCCGGTAGCTAGACTGGAAACCATTCGGTTATTAATATCTCTTGCGGCAAGTAAGGGCTGGGAGATTCACCATGTGGACGTAAAGACTGCATTCTTGAATGGTGATCTAAATGAAGAAGTGTTTGTATCACAACCTGAGGGATTTGAGAAGAAAGGGCAAGAGAATAAAGTGTACAAGTTAAGCAAAGCCTTGTACGGATTACGTCAAGCTCCGCGTGCTTGGAACCTGAAGCTAGACTCCACGTTAAAGGAAATCGGCTTTGTCAAATGTAAAAAAGAGCCATCGGTGTATCAGAAGAAGAACAAGAAAGACATCCTAATTGTTGCCATATACGTTGATGATTTATTCATAACAGGAACATCAGTTCATGTTATCAAGCAATTCAAGCAAGATATGTCAAGAAGATTTGAGATGTCTGATCTCAGAAAGTTATCATATTACTTGGGAATAGAAGTTATACAAGGAACTGATGGAATTCAAATAAAGCAAGAGGGTTATGCTTATGGAATACTCTCGGACAATGATATGGAAGATTGTAATTCAACTCAAGTTCCAATGAATTCTAATCTGAATTTGTCAAAGGCAGAAGACGAAGATGAAGTTGATGCTACACGCTATCGAAGAACAATAGGATGCCTAAGATATCTACTCCACACATGTCCGGATCTAGCGTATAGTGTGGGTATGCTAAGTAGATATATGCAAAATCCAAGGACTTCACACGGGCAAGCACTTAAACAGATTCTTAGGTATGTGAAGGGAACTACCAAGTATGGATTATTCTTCAAAAGAGATTGATCAAGAAGATTTATTGGCTATAGTAATAGTAATCATAACATTGATGTTGATGATGGAAGAAGTACTTCAGGACACATATTCTACTTTGGCTCGTCTTTGATCACTTGGGCGTCTCAGAAGCAACAAACGGTAGCACTCTCTTCGTGTGAAGCAGAATTTATGGCTGCTACAGAAACTGCAAAGCAAGCTATATGGCTTGGTGAGTTACTAAGCGAGTTCTTAGGAAGAGGGAATGAGAAGGTTGTCCTTAAGATCGACAACAAGTCAGCCATCGCTTTGACAAAGAACCCGGTGTTTCACAAAAGAAGCAAACACATACTTGGCAAGTATCACTTTATACGAGAATGTGTGGAGAACCAGATGATTGAGGTCGAACATGTTCCAGGTGTCGAGCAAAAGGCAGACATACTTACAAAGCCTTTAGGAATGATCAAGTTCTGTGAAATGAGAAGCTTGATTGGAGTTGAAGAGATAAAGCTCATCCGAGATTCATGTTGGAATTAGGGGGTGAATGTTGGATAATTCCAATATTAAAAAGAAAAAAGAGATTTAGTTTTTGTGTAGGGTTTTCTAAATCAATAAGAAGAGAAGTTCTTATACACACAAACACCAATAAACAAACAAAACAGAGCATCTGTGTTTCCTTTATAGACAACAACAACAAAAACACACAAGATTGAAGAAAAACATCATTAAAGCAAAACATAAACATACCAACAAAGTCTCAAAGATCAATTCAACAAGAAAATTTTAGACCAGAACCTCGAAGTTTCTCTTCAATGTTTCTATCGATTTTCTCAGCCAATGACTCACTCAAAGTATCTCTCCATCCACCAATCTCTCCTTTTCTAAAGAAAGCTTTTATCTCCATTCCATTTGGCAGTTTCCCTTCTCTATTAACTTCCAAATTACTTAAACTCTCAAAGCTACACAACTTCACAATCTCCTCCACTTCTCCTCTCACTTCTTCTTCTCCTGTAAAACCACATCCCAAGAACTCGGCGATCCGCTTAATCTCAGCTCCGGTCTGCGTCTTGAGCTCCTCGTAAGTAACAAACAAGACCTTGCTCGGATTCTCGCGGCTCGCGTACCAATACTCCAACACATGGTCCCAAAAGGGTCCACCTATAAACTTCCCTTCACAAAACGCTTTAACCGCCTTTTGATAGGGTAATCCGCGGTTTCTTCAGGAGCAAGTTTCTTCCCAAAATGCCATAAGGAAACAAACATGTCTTTAGGGTTTCTACAACAATACACAATCTTACAAGAAGAGCTCTTGGCGGATTCGGGAAGCGAGAAATGCGAAATGTGAGTGTTCATGAGTCTTGGAGAAGGCAACTCAGAGAAATCGAAGTCAGGAGACTCATAGTAAACTCCTTCCAAGAAGGGTACAAGAAGATGTGGATTGGCAACCAGAAGAGGATGATTACCAGAAGGAGAAGAAGAAACTGGAAACTTGTGTCGGTTAAGGAGAGCAAAGACAAGAGCTTTTAACCAAGTGGTACCTGATTTAGGATAAGTGACGAGGATGATGTCGGAATCTTTGGCTTGAAACTGATTTTGGCAGTTTAAGATTCCTTGTAAGAGAGCTGGTGTGTGCCAAATTCCTTGGTATTGATACATTTGACTCACTATCCAACCTTCCTCTCGTGGAAGTGAAGAGAACAGATCTCTTGTTTCTTTTGTCAGATTTTCATCTCTCAAGTAATCAGGAACTGATGATGACATTTTTAAAGAGTATTGGAAAATTTTGAAACTATGAGATGTTTCTGCTTAAGCACTATTGTATCTATGAGAGTAGTGCTTGGTTGCTTTTATATTGAAATGAGAAATTTGCTCAATAAGTAAATTAGCTCATTACTTTCGATTTCTCTTTTGGTCAATACTATTTTATATCGGTGGAATGCCCCACACTACTTGAAGAACACGTCGAATAATAATATATCTAAAGAAAACAAAACAAACAAAAAACGAAAGAAAGGGAATCACGACTCTAATTGGTTCGTTGCATCTGAAAAAAAAAACGTATTACTAAAAAAATCAAATCACCTAAGCATTTGGTATTTGGACCAAACGATCAAATGGTGACACAAAACGATGATAGAGAACAAAATATCGTTTTTGGTACCGCTAATTGTTATTACTTGTACTGGTGGTGACTATGGAAGCAGTAGACCCCTTACTGCGGTTGGTCTACCGCGGCAGTAAACCAATCGCAAAACAGACCCAATTGCAAAAAATTATCAAAAAAACATGTTGTTTTCGTCTGTTTGCTCTACAATTAGATTTCTATCTACTTACGTTTAATCGTATAGCGTTACACACCAATTTAAACTCCCTAGTGAAACCTGTCATTCAATCTTTTTTAGGTTAACCGCGAACCAAATCAAAATCAAACTGAATCAAGACCGGATTCAAAACAGACCAGACCAGTTTGGTCTAAACAAGAACACTATTCGTTTGTATTGATGCATATTAAACCAATACAATCACAATGAATAAGAAATGCTCAATAAATAGAGAAATGAGTTTAAATTAAGCAGATTCTTAGCAAAAGAATCTAAAATCAGAACCAATTAGTTTTTCCTCAGTGGTTCTATCTATTTTTTCGGCTAATGAAGGAGTCAGAGTATCTCTCCATCCACCAATAACCTAAAATATGTCTTAGTCTCCATCCCATTCACTAACTTATCTTTCTCATTAACCTCCAATTTTCTCAGATTCTCGAGACTTCACAACTTAATAAATGAACAATTTTCTCAGATTCTCGAGGCTTCCATTCTCTACCACTTCCTTAGTAAATGAACATCCCAATAACTCAGCGATCCGCATAACCCATTTCTCGGGCTGCTCTCTCATCTCATCATACATAACAAACAAAATCTTTCCCAGGTTTTCTCGGCTTTCTTTTACTTGAAGAGTGTAACGCCCGTGAACCAAAAATGTGAGTTTGGTGGGTGTCGATCGACACCATGTGTGTGTGTCGATCGACACGGGTTGTTGTCTCCTCGAGGAATCGAACAGTGGCGGCTGTGTCGATCGACAGGAGTGTGTGTGTCGATCGACACGGGTCAAAAATCGGAACTTAGGGTTTTGATTTCTGGTTCGATTTGAGTGGCCGGTTTACGGGAACCTAGGGTTCCGTATAAAAAGAGGGGAAACACGTTTCTCAGCTCTTTTTGGCCGTTTTGGGGATCAGAGAAAAAGGGTTTTTGTGAAGTTGAGAGAGAGAGAAGAGGATTGAGTGTTCTTCGAGGCTTTCTTGTGGAATTCCCTTGTTTTTCTCAATCCTAAACCTTGTTCCTTGCTGGGATTTCGTGGGAGAGGGTCTGGAACGGAGTGGAGATTGATTTCTGGGCGAAATATGAGGTTGAGCTTTAGGGTTCTTCGTGTTCTTCGCGTTCTTCGTTCTTCCTCTTCAGAAATCAGGTGAGTGCGCGACCATAGGCTCTCGGATATAGGATTGTGTATGATGCGATTGTTTGCTGTGTGAATTTGGTGCTTTGAGTGGTTGATTGCGCAGGTGATCGATTAAGGTTCATGGAGATTCGGCCATGAGAAGATAGGCGATCTCCATCGAACAGAAGGTGTCCTGTCGATCGACAGGATTGCTTCCTGTCGATCGACACGGGGTCATCTGTGTCGCGCGACACCGAGGTGGTGTGTCGAGCGACACGCAGTCTGTCGATCGACACCTAGAGGTTGTGTCGATCGACACAGACGTTGCTGGTGGAGTGTCGAGGGACTTTTGCAGTCTGTCGATCGACACCTAGAGGTTGTGTCGATCGACACTGTCCCTGCTGTTCTGGTTTGTGATGCTTGTTTGTTCTATGCGTGTTGAGTGATAACCCTGGTATTGTATGCATGTTATATTTGAGTAATTGGCCTGTAGATGGGAGGACCGTCTCACTGGGTATTTATGATAATACTCACGCATCTCGTTTTGCCATGTGATGCAGGTAAAGATAAAGTGTGATCGTGGGAATCAAGGCGAGGAAGAGGAGATGATCTGGTGTCTCGTTTGTTTGGAATTGCTAGGGTGTTAGTAATTCTAGATTGTGGAATTGTAGACTTGGTTAAGTTGTCTGGTTATTGGCTTGACATTGTTATGACTATTGTTGAATTGAATAATGAGTTATTGGATTTGTGGAATCGATTGGTTGATATTTGCCTGGTTTAGTCGTTGATTGAATTGCCGTATTGATTGGAAATTGAGAGTTAATTGTTTATGGGAACATTGACTTGATTCCAATGTATAAAAAAAAAAACGGGTCGGGTTGTTTCAAAGAGCACGTAGAATAATATGATATCTAAAAGAAACAAACAAAAAAAGAAAGAAAATGAATCACGACTCTAATTGGTCCAAAGAGTCAAATAAAATCAAAACCAGACCGAACAAGACTGGATACTATTTTGGAACATCTACAGCTGGTATAGGTGATTTTGAACTTCTAATTCATAGTTTTAAGTCCGAAGATCATTAATAATTTATTTATATTTATATCTTTCTCCACCAATTTAATTTCTCCCCCTAATGTTGAAAAAATTGATTCATTAAAATGAATAAATATATATTTCTAGGATGGCTCTTGATACTTTGTTTTCATTCATACCAACATATATTTTTATCCTCTTTTGATGTCCCATCTTAGAGCGCTGTGGTAGAACACTTTTTATACTTAAAGATTCTCATATAGGAACTATTTCGTTTCTGACCCTAAACCAATGATGATGGGAGCAACTATATTTTTGTTATTTAATGGCTTGATGCGAATCAATGCTGTTAAACCACTGTGTGTATGAACATAAGCTTCATGATGTTCAACACTTGTCCCAATGAACTTTAAATATAAATTCACCAACATTATCAAATAAATTTTTCTTTAAATGAAATATATATATCTCAAATAACCTCATAAGTTTCAGGTTGCGATTTGATGACAAGGATGCATCTATTAAGTAAATAAGGTATCCAAAATACTTCACATAGTGGGTGATCGGCCCATAAATATCTCCTTGTATATATTTCAAAAAAAACTGTTAGATTCCAAATTATTTGTCTGGTGAAAGCTACATTATCATATTGCTTTCTGAGCAAGCAATATATGATAAATCATTAGAAATAATCTTCTGGTTCTTTACTAAATGTCAACATAATTTTTCATTAGCTTTCGCATCATCGTTAGATCAGGATGACCAATCCGGTTAACCCAAACATTTAAATTCTTAATAAACATCTGGTTTACTTTTCATTCTTAATAAATTTCTGGTTTACTTTTTATTGTTAATATCTTACTCTCTTCATCATATTAAGGGAATGATAGGAAAAACTGAAACAACCCGATCTTTTTTTTAACTCAGATTATTATTCCCATAAATAATAATCCTCAACACTTGGCAAATCTCAATACCAATTCAACAATCAAATAATCATATCCGGTGGAAATCAAATCAAACTCAATTCAACAAATTATCCATTAAATCTATTAACCAATAAAACCAATTCAATTTAACAATTAACCAATGACAATTCCATTTCATAAAACTAGCAACCTAGCGATTCTAAACAATCACATAAAAACAACAAATCGAGACTCTAGATCATCTCCTCTTCACAGCCTTGATTCCACGATCACATCTTTTCTTTACCTGCATCACATGGATAAAAGAGATGCGTGAGTATTATCACAAATACTTAGTGAGACGGTCATCCCATCTACTTGGCTAAACACACAAGCATGACAGAATACCATAATACCAAGCAATCAAACAACAATGCATAACACAATAATCAACACGACTCGCACGTGTCAGGCACTTACGTCGATCGACGCACCCACCTGGTGTCGATCGACGCAAGCATACTGTGTCGATCTCCTGCACCTAAACGTCAACACGAACATCCAACAACACGAAAAACACATCAAAACACACAATCAATCAATCAATCCAAACCTCAATCAACGCATCATTACATTCTATTTACCCAGGTAAGCTATGGTCACCCACTCACCTTGATTCTAGATCGATTCTAGACAAGGATAGCCACGAAAAGAGACTTCTTTGACACCTACAACCTCTGCTCTATCTTCTCTTCCTCATGAACCAACAAAACCTCGATCCTTTCTCCAAAACCCTCCTAAACCAAATTAGAGTTTCAGAAAACATGAACAACACGCTGACTTCAAAAGCACACGGAGAACGGATACTACCTTAGAATCAGGATCGAAAACCTGATCTAGAAACTAGACAGAGAGTTATCGAACGGTATGTGGATCGTCTTCTGAGTCTTTCTGGTTCGACGGGAATCCTCCTTTGAAGTGGATTGATCGCAAATCTGAAACTGAAAGTTTCCCTCCGATCCGATCTGTTCTTACTAGCCGTTACTCCTCTTTTAAAACCAGACAGAACTGCCTCAAAAGCCTCAATCGTGCCTTTTCTTAGTCTTAAGGAACAAGAACACTCAAAGATATCTTTCTCTTCTCTCTCGAAACTCTGAAAAACCACAGAAAACGCGGCCCCTCAGCTTTTATAGGGATGCCCTAGGGTTTCCTTTTAAACTGAACTGAAACCGCCAATTAAAATCGAACCAACCGGTTCAATTGTAACCTTGCGTCGATCGACTCATCCAACTGTGTCGATCGACGCATCCAACTGTGTCGATCGATGCATGCTCAAAATTTCCAAATTTTGATTCGCGGCCGTTACAAAAATTGTGATGAAATAAATTGGACTAGAAAAACAAATTTGTTTAGCAATTTTCTAGCCGTTTATTGTTACTAAAATGAGATTTTATGATATTTAGGACTACCGAGAAATGACAAGGCTGTTGCAACCAACACTACAAGAAAACATGGGGATTTTTGACCCTTTTTTTGTGGTCAAAAACTATTTTGACCTTTTTTTGACCAATTTTACATGATATTTGTTTTCGTTATAAATTGGTCAAAAAATTATGACGCAATATAATAGTCGAAATTTGGTCCAAAAATTTTGACCAATTTTTGACGGATTTATAAATTTGTCAAAAAATGGTCGGAAATTTGTGACAAAAAAAATTGATTGATAATTGGTTAAGAAAACAAGTTAATTATTGACAGTGTTTTTACCAGTATACTGGTCAAAAAAATTGTTGCCAAATTTTTAACTAAAATATTTTAAAAATAGAAATGGTTGAAATGTGGTCAAAATATGTCGACCAAGTATTGACCAATTAAAACCACGGTATTAAATCAATTATAGCCGATTAACATGGTATCATGTTATTAAAATCAATTTGTAAACAAGGTAGCCGATTAAATCAATTTGTAAATTGATTGCGCAGACTTAAAGTAACATTGGGCCATTGGCGAATTTTTAGAAGCCCATTAAAGACTTAAGTAGGTAACGTGGTGTTGATCTTCTTCTTCTTCATGTTCGATATCGCTGACGTTTCTTCGACATCGGCAATCATTAAAAATTTAGGTTTATTCTTTGGTTTTTTTCACTAAAGAAAAACAGATGTCTTCTAGTTTTGTTAATCCTAGAGAATGGATGTACAAACACAAGAATCCAAACACAGGTGAAATTACAAAAGAATTCGGAGAAGGACTTACCGAGTTTATGCGATTTGCCACTAGGGACGGTCTTAATAAAATTGTTTGTCCTTGCACCCAATGCAATAATAGAAAAGATCGAGATGTTAATATAGTGTGGAATCACTTATTTAGGAACGGGTTTAGACCAAATTATTTTGTATGGTTTTTCCATGGGGAAGATTCATACACCATGCCTAGTTGCAGTGAATTAACGCCGGATATCTCTAAACAATCTACTAGAGAGACGGAAGACTTAGATAATACTGTTCAGATGGTGACAGATGCATATGGGGAGAATATTTTGTTGTTTACGGATGATGAAAACCCTATAGAGCAACCCAATTTAGAAGCAAAGAAAATTTTTGATATGTTAGATGCAGCAAAGCATCCGATATATGAAGGTTGCAGGACAGGTCATTCACCTTTATCAGCTGCAACTAGGATGATGAGCATAAAGACAGATTTTAATTTGAGTGAGGATTGTGTCGACGCAATTGCTGATTTTGTGAAAGAGTATATGCCAGAAGAGAATCTCTCTCCAGCTAACTACTATGAGATACAGAAATTGGTAGATGGTATTGGTTTGCCTTTTCAGATGATCGATGTATGCATTGACAATTGCATGATTTATTGGAATGTGGATGAAAGTCTGTTGAAATGTCGATTTTGCGATAAACCAAGGTTTCAGGTGACAAGTGGAAGAGTTTGGGTCCCGTATAAGCGTATGTGGTATTTGCCATTAACACCGCGTCTTAAAAGATTATATCAATCTAGGCGAACGGCAGGGTCTATGAGATGGCATGCTGAACATTCAACCGATGGTGAAATTGCGCATCCTTCAGATGCAGAAGCATGGAAACATTTTAACTCAGTATATCCGGAGTTTGCAGAAGAGCACAGAAATGTCTACCTTGGTTTATGTACATATGGCTTTAATTCGTTTGGGAAGCATGGTAGGCAATATTCTTTGTGGCCAGTCATTGTTACACCTTACAATTTGCCGCCAAGTTTGTGCATGAAAAGAGAGTTTTTGTTTCTAACCATCCTAGTTCCTGGTCCAGAACACCCGAAGCGATCTCTTGATGTGTTCTTGCAGCCTTTGATTCATGAGCTGCAAGAATTGTGGAATCATGGTGTTACAACATTTGATATCTCACGCCAGCAGAATTTTGTGATGAAAGCAGTGCTTATGTGGACGATTAGTGATTTTCCAGCTTATGGAATGTTATCCGGATGGATGACGCACGGAAGGTTATCATGCCCATATTGCCAGGATAACACTGATGCTTTCCAGCTAAAACACGGACGGAAGCCTTGCTGGTTTGATTGCCATCGAAGGTTTTTGCCGATGAACCATCCGTATCGTCGGAACAGGACATCATTTCTCAGTATGAAAGTTGTTGAAGTACCTCCACCTCCTGAGTTAGATGGTTACAAGCTGCAAACACAATTGAGTGAGTTTGGTGCAGAAAAGACTGTTCATTGCGGAGGAAATGGACATTCTCCTATATATGGATATGGTGTGAACCATAATTGGCATAAACATAGTATTTTTGGGGATTTACCATATTGGAAGGATCATCTATTGAGGCACAATCTTGATGTTATGCACATAGAGAAGAACTTCTTTGATAACATCATGAATACTATCTTGAATGTTCAAGGTAAGACAAAAGACAATTTAAAATCTAGGTTAGACTTGCCGAATCTCTGCAAGCGTGAGGAGCTACATGTCATGGAAAATGGAAAAGGTCCAATACCCATTTTTAGTTTAGATGCAAATGCAAAGGCTGAGTTTTTCCAGTGGATTATCCATTCTGTTAAATTTCCCGACGGATATGCATCTAATTTACGAAACTGTGTTGACACTCAAAATGGTAAGTTATCTGGAATGAAGAGTCATGATTGTCATGTTTTCATGCAACGCCTCCTTCCGTTCGCTTTCAAAGAGCTTCTACCAAAAAACGTGCATGAAACAGTTGCAGGTGTGTATTAAATTTGGTGTGACTTCATACTTTTTTCATGGTTTATATTTTAATCATCAATTTTTTTCTAATGTTTTCATCAAAACTTTAGGGATTGGTGTTTTTTTTCGAGACCTATGTTCGAGATCACTTACAAGTGATGGAATACGGCATTTGGAACAAAATATACCTCTACTCATTTGTAATCTGGAAAAGTTGTTTCCACCATCGTTTTTTGATGTAATGGAACATATTCCACTTCATCTTCCTCGGGAAGCAATGCTTGGTGGACCGGTCCAATATCGATGGATGTATCCTTTCGAACGATTCATGTTCCATCTCAAGAAGAAAGTGAAAAATTTAAGTAGAGTCGAAGGTTCAATTGTGGCTCAAAGCATAAATGAAGAGACATCAAACTTCTCAACAAACTACTTTGCACCACAAGTACAAACAAAAGCTAGGAAACCCGGCCGCAACGACGATGGGGGTGAAAAACCTTCTTACCCAACTCATGTTCCTGAAATTTTTGCACAAGTTGGAAGGCTTAGTGGAAAAAGCAAAAAGAGGTGGTTAACGGAAGAGGAAAAAAATCTTATACATTGCTTCATTCTCATGAATTGTGAAGAATTGATGGCATATGAAAGGTATAATTTAATTACAGTACAACACATTAATGTAACGATTGATGGCATATGATAATTTGAAACGATTTTTTTTTAAATTTCAGCATTTTCGATGCGCAAGTAAGGGAAGCATGTCCACATTTGTCTGATGCTGAGATTGGTAATCTAAAACAAAAAGAGTTTCCATCATGGTTGTCGTCTTATGTGAGATTTCCTCTTTAAGTAATTAAGTTAAAACTAAATCATACTTTAATATATAAATGTTGTCAAATCTAATTACTAAGTCTGTAAATAGGTTAAGACATTGTCTACGAAGGGTACATCATTCCCAACATGGTTGACAGAGCTAATCGGAGGGATAGTTTCACTTGCTTGGTGTTCGCCGATGTATTGTACCCGTGGATATTCTTTTCAAATTTACCGGGAAGATAACAAGAGAACAACAGTCAATTGCGGGATAGTTTCACGAGCGGGTGGTCTAGAATACTATGGTGTTCTTAAAGAAATTTTGGAAGTTCGTTATCCGGGTGTCATTAACTTGAAATGAATTCTTTTCATGTGCGAGTGGTATGATCCTACGGTTGGAAGAGGCGTTCGACATGATAAATTTGGTGTAACATCAGTCAATTCCTCACGGAAACTTGGCAAATATGATCCTTTTATACTCGCATCACAGGCTGACCAAGTGTGTTATATACGTTATCCCCGAATGAAAAGCAAACAAGACCCTTGGATCACAGTCACTCAGGTAAATCCGAGAGGACGTGTATACGGCGTGCTAGAAACTGATCCATTACAGCAAAGCTCAACCGGATTTGTAGGCTTAGCTGAGCATTCCCTTGAAGACACATCGCTAGTTGATTTACAAAATCCAGTGGTAGACAATATGTTGGAAGCTTCTGATGAAGAAGTTGGAGAATTCGAGACTTCTAGTGAATCAACATCTTCAGGATATTCATCTGATTCTGAATAATTGTGTTATGTAAAATAAACAATTCTTGCATTTGAATTTTTTTAAGTTATCACTTACGAATGGTTCTCAGGCATTGAGCATGGTGCTCTGTTTTTGTTACAAATTTTGTATAATACAAAATAGCAATACGAGATGATAATGTAGTTAGAAACAGTGATAAGAGATAGAAAAACCGAATAGCAAAATGCTCACAAACATTTTACACATGTGTTTTAGATTCTTCTCATGCTAAAATTGAAGAAATCAAGGTGTGTTTTGTAGATGAATCAAAAACTAGTATGGTCATAATGTAATTTATTGAAAAAGATAGGACGAAGATGGGAAAAGGTAATAAAGTTAGGAGGAAGAAGAAGAAGAAAGGGGCCATAGAAAATGGCAGCTTTGACTCTTCATCACTCGTGCTCTGTTTTTGTTGCAGAGAGTCTTGGGGGATAAGTTTATTTTTGACTCACGGTTTTGTTTGTGAAATGGGCCTCGCTTCTTGTCATGGGTCTTCATCCCTTCACGTTTATATAGCTTGCTTTATAATGGACTCTTACAACTATTGTTTTTACTTATATTATCCCTTACCAATTTTTTATTTAATATGATTTGATCTCTCTCTCTCACAATCTGATCTAAAAGCAAATTACTTCTCTTTCTCTCTCTCTCTCTCTCACAATCTGATCTAAAAATTTGTTGTCGGAACTGAGAGATGTCTAAATTTATTACAGAGATCGAATCTCGGTGGCAAAGAACGAGTTATGTAGTTTTGGTTTGGTTTAGACTCGATTTGGGTGACGAAGATCCTGGAGAGATCTGATATGTCTTCGAATTAATTTTTAAATTAGCTTCTCTTCACATGAGTTACCGCGGCAGTAATTAATTTGATAGTTTCTTCATTGTGTTATAATTTCTGGTAATTTTCTTTGTTGGTTGGTACAATATGTTTCCCTCCTTATTCAGAATCGGAAAAGGAGAGTAGAAACAGATTCTATATCTTGTTAAAGATCTGGAGTTTCTTTATTTAATTAATTTCTGATCAAACCTTGTTTGTTAATTTTGTTAGCGTTAGATGCTATTGCTTGATTTGGATTTAAGGTGAAAAGAAAAAATGAGTATGGTGGATGCGATGTGGGTTTGGATTGTCTGGATGTGGATTTGTTGCAGCTACAAGAGAGACCTCTTGTTGGGTTTCTGTCCAATACCTTTAACCAAGTGAACAACTTGTGCTTCGGGAACCAAACTTGACGATTCCAAAGGTGCGTGATCCCTAAGTAGATAGATGGTGGAATAGTGATTATTAATCTGATTTGTTAAGAAAGTTAAGACCTTTAGCTTGATTTTAGCGGAACCTTTGGGGTTAAGTATATAGAATTTCATATCTTCGCATAAGTGTTATAATAATCAAACATCAGTTTCTGTAAAAATAGCAAAACTAGTGCTATTGAGCCATAACCACTTGTTTCTTAAATGTTATTGGATGTTGGTTTCGTATCATTCCAATTTTGTTAATGTCAATTACATAACTTACATGAAGTGGTTCTTTCTTGTTAATTGTTACTAAAAACAGAAGAACTAAACTACTTATCATTATTCATAATTAATTCATGATGGGTAGTGTCTTTGATGCCCATTTATATTTATTTATTTATTTTCAACTTCTTTTGGAAAAAATGCATATTCTAGAGTTGGTGAATAATTTAGGGATCCCAATAATTTACGGATATTCGATTACCGTAATTAAACAATTATAATTGTTTAATGAAAAAGATTAAGATTGGGCAAGTTTTGATCGATACACTTTGCCGCTTTTTGATCCCAAAAAAATCAATTTCCCTCTTTTTGACCCCAAAAAGATAGCACTTTGCGGCTTATATATATGCTTTAACCCTAGATCTGTCAGTTTCATTTAGAGAACAAAACTCACACATTCTCCTAACTGCGGCTTTGTCTCCGACTTAGCTCCACTTGCCCTTGCGTCTTCCGTCGTCATTCTCGTTGTATGTGCACCCTCTATCATTGACGGTAACTCAGTTCCTCCGATCTCTTTATAGTCTTAGATTTGAGGTTCTGTAATAGTCTCAAATTTGATGTTGGGTTTTTGTAATAGTCTTGTGATAGCCGTGTGTTTTGATTTAATCTATCAATTAGATTCTTGTGCTAACGTGTTCATGTGCTAACTATTATAGTTTACAATAAAAAAACTTAAGACTATCTAAAACAAAAACACTTCAATGCTCTGTTTTGTAATCGTACAAAGAACATAGTACGAGATATTTACTAAGTCTATGATCTATGCTCAAGCTAGAAAATCATTAACACCTCTATACTTTGTTTTGTGTCGTTTTGGTTGCTTTAGCTTTCCTTTGTGACAAGTATGTACTAATTTTGTATGGAAACGTGATATTTTGATTTTTTATATGCAGATGCAATGTAATAATTTTTCTAATGACCACGAATGGGCCGAATTCCAATACTGGAAATCTCATGTTCAGAATTCGCAGTCGAGTCCACGGTCGTCCAATGCAACACCACCTCCAGAAACGACCAACGTTCCGGAGACACAAGCAGAAGGAGCAGCAGCATTTTTGCAAGTGACGATAAATGATTTGTTGTTGAGTGAGGAGAGAACAAGCCTGACAGAGCTCAATCCTAAGCGCACTGGCGACACAACATGGTATGTGACAAACGCCTTCATATTATTTTATTCATTACATTTTAGTTTTTCTTCGAATATTAATATTTGCTTTGTTGTTATGATTAGGTTTAGCTATGATCCAAAAATCACTAAGTCCGTGTTGCAAATGATCAAGTGTGATCTGCCCATTTTTTGTCCTACGTATGCTAAACTTCCCGAAGAAATAAAACTACGATGGTTCAAGTCATTTGCGGTAAGTCATACTAGTGTGAACATAAATGCGTAAATATATGATTGATTTGTTGGCTTTTGGTTTATTGCAGCAAGAATACACTTGGAATCCCACATTTACAGCTGTTGTTCGTAAGCAGTATGACGTTGTTGCAGCACGGGTATTTACTAGCCAAGTTTTTGCATGGAAGAATGGCTGGAAAAAAAAACAAGGGACCCCCTGACAGGATGAATAGTGTTGATGTTTGGAATGGATTCATCACTTACTGGAAAAGCGAGAAAGCAGAGAAGACAGCAAACAAAAACAAAAACAATCGGAATAGCGAGCGCGGAGGTGACGGCAAAGCAGTACACACCACTGGCTCGAAATCGTATGTTAGGCGTTTTGATGAAATGGTAATATCTAATTTGGTGTCTTAATTATATTCGTTTTTCTACATTTTATTTCTAATTACTAAATATTAACTAACATAATTACTAAATATTTTCGTAATTTTGCATAATCCTAAGACACAAGAACTTGGCTGTCCTCCGAACATGGTGGATTTTATGATTGACACGCATAAAAGCAAAAAAACCAAAACAATTATCGACAAAAAGGCAGCACGAATCGCAGAGTCGTTGAAGCAAAAAATGGATTTGCTTTTGGAAGAGACGCAAGATGGATCAGTACACTCTAACTCACTTTTGCAAACTCAAGTAAACACACTTTTTCTCCAGGTAACTACGATACATTTCTTAGCTTTTTAGATTTGGTATATTCACCCACTAATCATGTGCTTACTGTTATTTTATAGTTCAATCATAGCATAACCATATGTACATGAAATCTATTGGTTTAATCTTGTACGTAGGCAAATTGTCTGTTACTCGTGTTTAGTTTATATATTACTATTTTTTAATATTTATTTTCGTATTTGTTAATCTTCCAGGAGATCAAAGGAACTCGTTTTGGAATTGGGAGTTTATCAGTTGGTGGATCTTCTACCTCTGTCTCGGATCTTGAAATGCAAGAAGACTTACAAAATGCAAAGCTTAAGATCGCAGAAATGGAGAAAGCACAAGCAGAACAAGCAAAGGCGCAAGCTAAGCAAGCAAAAGAGTTCAAGGATTTGAAGAATGAGTTGATAAAGTTCTTGCCAAACTTAAGTGAAGAATCTGATCCTGTCACCGAAGATGATAACTGATAGTTATGTTTTATTTACCGTTTTCAATACTTTAACATTTTATTCTATTTTAGCAATTGAACCTTTAAATTTCGTAATTTCCATATTTAAGTTTCTTATTTTTTGTTTAGAAAATAATATTTTAATTTCAATTTTAGTTTTATATTTATTTTGTTCAAATATTAGTGAAATTTCATTTTCGACCATTACAATAATTATTGACCATTATTTTTTATCAAAAATTATTGACATTACTTTTGGTCAATAACTAAAAGGTGTTTTGACCCATTATTTGGTCAAAAATATTCCGACCACTATTTTTTATTATAAATTTTTAACCATTATTTTCGGTCAGAAATTATTGACTATTCGTTTTGGTCAAAAAGTAAAAAATGTTTCGACAAATTGTTTGGTCAAAAATATTCTAACCATTACTTTTGATCAAAAATTACTGATCATTATTTTTGGTCACAAGTTAGTAGACATTTCGACCAAATGTTTGGTCAAAATGGTTTTGACCATTACTTCTGGTCATAAATTTGTTGACCATTTTTTTTGTCAGAAAATTTTGACCAAATTGAGACCAACTGTAATGATCAGAATTTGTTGACCATTTTTTGACGAAGTAATGATTTTCGACCATCGATTCGTGACGAACATGATTTGGTCAAAAATTAATCAAAAACACCTGTTTTTGACCAATTATTGATCAATTTCGTGGTTAAAAATGGGATGTTTTCTTGTAGTGCAAAGTCGCGGGAACTGGATTGGTCGGGATCGTCTTAATTACGATATCTATGATGTTTTATTAAAGGAAACATTTAGTAAGGTGTAAACCAGTACAATCTTGATCCATGTATATAAACAATAAACAATCCATATATATAACTGTAGGAGTCTTCTTTACGACAAGGTGAATATGTGCGCACACAACAAGACATCATCGCCAGTTACGGGAATTGGGAATTTTATCCAATCGAATTGAGCAATCCGTTTTCGGATAGTAACAAATGATCGGTTCATATCTTAGTAATTATCCACGGCGAGTACGAAATTTGTCTTAAAAGTAAAAGAGATTTTGATGTGGACAATTAGGTATCACAAGGTTAGATATGTTTATACTTTATAGACAAGTGTTTAGATATGTTGTCAACTTTCATGTACACGTTGTAATCATGAGTGCGTCCTAAACCACACATAACCAAACCACTATGTTCTGTTTTGAAATAAGAACCTTATCTTGAATAAGACTTGTCTTCAAAAGAAAATGGGTCTCTCTTTATAAAATATTTAACATACTTTTACCCATTTTTGAAGCTAATATAATTTGAAAATTTGAGTACTAAATATATATATTTTTTAAAATTGACCATCGTTCTCGTTGATCTAGTCTTGTTTGCAGTCTAGCGATTTGTATTATTGTTTTCAATGCGTTATAAAACGAGTTTAAACCCGCGTAATGCATATTATCGATAAAAAATGGCATGGAAATTTCTTTTGTGTATTTAAAAAAAAAATATATATATATATATAGCATATTACTTCATAATTTAAAGAAAAAACATTTTGGGGAATCTCTAATGGATAACAAAAGAAAAATCAAACATGATCCACTTTTTTTTTTTTTTTGTAATATGATCCATTTATTCATACAAGAACAACAACAAAAACTCACAAGCTGAAGAAAAACATCATTAAAGCAAAACATAAACATAACAACAAAGTCTCGAAGATCGATTCAACAAGAAAATTTCAAACCAGAACCTCGAAATTTCTCTTCAATGTTTCTATCGATTTCCTCAGCCAATGACTCACTCAAAGTATCTCTCCATCCACCAATCTCTCCTTTTCTAAAGAAAGCTTTTGTTTCCATTCCATTTGGCAATTTCCCTTCTCTATTAACTTCCAAATTACTTAAACTCTCAAAGCTACACAACTTCACAATCTCCTCCACTTCTCCTCTCACTTCTTCTTCTTCTGTAAAACCACATCCCAAGAACTCGGCGATCCGCTTAATCTCAGCTCCGGTCTGCGTCTTTAGCTCCTCGTAAGTAACAAACAAAACCTTGCTCGGATTCTCGCAGCTCGCGTACCAATACTCCAACACATGGTCCCAAAAGGGTCCACCTATAAACTTACCTTCACAAAACGCTTCAACCGCTTTTTCGATCGGGTAATCCGCGGTTTCTTCAGGAGCAAGTTTCTTCCCAAAATGCCATAAGGAAACAAACATGTCCTTAGGGTTCCTACAACAATACACAATCTTGCAAGCCGAGCTCTTGGCAGATTCGGGAAGCGAGAAATGCGAAATGTGAGTGTTCATGAGTCTTGGAGAAGGCAACTCAGAGAAATCGAAGTCAGGAGACTCATAGTAAACTCCTTCCAAGAAGGGTACAAGAAGATGTGGATTGGCAACCAGAAGAGGATGATTACCAGAAGGAGAAGAAGAAACTGGAAACTTGTGTCGGTTAAGGAGAGCAAAGACAAGAGCTTTTAACCAAGTGGTACCTGATTTAGGATTAGTGACGAGAATGATGTCGGAATCTTTGGCTTGAAACTGATTTTGGCAGTTTAAGATTCCTTGTAAGTAAGCTGGTGTGTGCCAACGACCTTGGTATTGATACATTTGACTCACTAACCAACCTTTCTCTCGTGGAAGTGAAGAGATAAGATCTCTTTGTGTCAGATCTTCATCTCCCAAGTAAGTAGGAACTGATGATGACATTGTTAAGAGTATGGAAAAATGTTGAAATTGTGAGATGTTTTTGCTTAAGCTCTCTCTATTGTATCTATGAGAGTAATGCTTGGTTGCTTTTATATTGAAATGAGAAATTTGCTCAAAAAGTAAATTTCTCTATTGGTCAACACAATTTTATATCGGTGGAATGGCCCGCACATGTTTTACTTGAAGAGCACGTAGAATAATGTATAAATAATCCCCTAAAACAACAATAATAAGAAAGAAAGAGAATCACGACTCTAACATATATTTTAGTCAAATAAATCGGCAACTCAGTTATTCGTTGCATTTGCCATTATTCGTAGGAAAAAAATTATTTACTGAAAAAAATAATTTGCCATCACCTAAACCTTTGTGATGGACCAAAAGTCCATATACCAAATAATAAGCTACAGACATAATAGTATAACCGGACATAAATTACAAAACGATGATAGTTTTTAATGAGAAGGAAATGGTAAACGATATGAAAATAGTTCTAAAACAAACCGGTAAAGATTTCAGACAAAGCTTAAAAGTTGCTGGTTTAAGTAGTGGTTTAAGTAGCGCTTAAGACAAAACTAATAGGAAAAATCATTCTTACCTACACCAAATATTGACTAATATGTTGCAAACCATCCCAATTATAGAAATATGTTCTAAATTACACAAACTATTATATAATACATGGTAACATACACCAACTATATATAAACATGTTAAAAACTACAAATTGGTGTTTTTTTATAAATATTTAACAATTTGAGGGTCAATTTGTAATTATTTTCATAAAATATAAAAATCCAAAAAATGAAAACTTACAAAATATAACAAATTGAAAGAAAAATCCATAAAATTTCAGAAATATAGGGAAAACATAATTATTAAATTTTTAAAAATCCCAAAGTTTCTAAAATTACAAAATTCAAAAACAACAAAATAATTCCAAAACATTAAATTTACAAAAATACATAATGTGAAGGTTGATATAAATATTTCATTATATTTTCAAATTTAATTTCGGAAACAAAATTAATTTCTTAAATTACCAAAATTTATAATAATACAAAATTTCAAAACAAAAAATCTAAAAACCTAATTTTTTGTTTAAAACAACAATTTATAGTGTAGATAGAAGTTAGATTATACTTTCAATTTTGAATTTCAAAGTTAAATTAAATTTAAAATTCACTAGTTAATGTTGGGATAGTACCGCAAGCACAAATAAAAAAAATTCTGAAGAAAACGCGTAATATATATGCCGGTTATATATTTTATTCTAAATTATTGAAATTTATTCAATATAATTTAAACTATACTTGTTGACCAAAATTTTTAAAAAAATTGTTTATTTTTGTTTAACAAATTCAATGATTTCAAAATATATAATTTTGTATCTCTATATATATTACATTTTCAATTATCTTTTAGATATTAATAAATTTTTGTAAATTTAAAAATTTTGGGATTTTACAAATTTGAATTTCTATAAAAATTAAAATTGAAACTATAATTTTAATTTTTATCTAAAATTTAATATATTTTTCCTTACATTTTCGAATTTTTATAGATTTTCAGTCGATTTGTTAAGTTTTTTTATGTTTTTTGTTTTTTGGATTTTTATTATAAAAAACAGTTTTTATGAAAATAATTACAAATTGACCTCCAATTGATAAATATTTATCAAAAAACATCAATTTGTAGTTTTTAACATGTTTACATATATTTGGTGTATGACACCATGTATTATATAATATTTTGTGCAGTTTATAACACATTTCTATACTTGGGATGATTTGGAACATATTAGCCAATACTTAGTGTAGTTAAGAATGATTTTTCCAAACTAATACTACCTCTTTCCCTCTGTTTTTCTATATATGATGTTTTAGTAAAAAGCAAAAAAATTCAAAAACACTTTAAAAAAAAAATTAAAAATAAGTCAGCCAAATAAGTACAATTAGTAAAAGAGTTTATTTGTTTTAATTTTATTGGTTTAATTAAATATATAAATTTCTTAATTGAATTGAATTATTATTATTATTTTATTTCATTGAATTGAATTGAATTATTAATAAAATAAATAATTTTTGAAGAAGACACAATTTGGGGTTCACGATTATTACTCAATCCAATAACAAGATTTGTTTATTAATTACGTTGGAAGTAACAAAACATTAAACACAAAATAGTATTTTATGTAATTCAAGTGGTGTTTTCCACAAAATAATTAACAAAATAGTATTATTGTTATTGTTATTGTTATTGTTTATTATTACAATTAACAATTTTCGAATATTTTTTTAAATCAACCAATTTCGGATTTTAAGAAAACATTAACAACCAATAGAAAATTTTGAAAATCTTATCAATGACTATATCAAACAAAAAAATATTATACGCATTTTGTATTTACTTAATATTATACTAAATTTTATATTAAAATGGTAATATTACACAAATTATAATATTACGCATTTTATAGTCCCAACAACAAATGTAAATAAATGGTGAGAACATTCGAATAATTTAAATTGAGTAAATCTTGATGACAAGAATATATTAAGATTATCTATTAAATTCAAATATGTTCTGTTTAAGAAACAAAAGTTAATAAGATTTCCTTTACTAGATTTGAATATATTTTCTACTATTTCATTAATTAATTCATTTTGTTTTTAGAAATTTCAAAATCAAAATATGGTAAAAATTAATCGATTTAATAGATTATTACTGGATCTTCTATTTCTAAATTCTTTATTGTTATAGGTGTGAAATATTTTAATTAGTTGCCGAAAATCTCAAGCTTTGTCTTAAATAATTAAAATATTTTAATTTCATTCTCCATCATTGTTTCATGTCATTCACAATCCACCATCTCTGAAACCAACAAAATCACTCACTTCTTTGTCGCTACTTTAAACCAAACTATCTCAAAAATCAAACTCTCGTCCTCCAACTTCCTCTACCTCCAAAACCATCTCGGTCCAAAGCTAACTCACCTCGATCGCGCTGCATTCGAAGTTTGCCTTGAGTTACTCGATAACACAATCTCGGATCTCAAAACCGCAATCACCAAGCTACAATCTCACTCTCTTGGGTCTCACCACGTCAATATGTTGCTTAGCGTCGCCATGCCTCGATGGTTTCACGACAAGTACCAGTGAGAATAATAATGTCAAGACGTATGATAGCTTGAAGAAGAGCATGCTAAACATTTCTAATCACCTTAGTAACTCTCTAAGTATGCTTCAGAAGCTATCACAGACAAAACATTCTCCGGAAGCTTATGATGTAGACGTCAAGTTCCCGAATTGGGTTTCAAAGAATGACAAGAGTTTCCTTCAGGTTGCGGTTCGAGAGACTAAGTTCAATCTCACAGTAGCAAAAGATGGTACCGGAGACTTTAAAACCATTAGTTCCGCCGTCTCGGCCGCTCCTAACTCGAGCAAAACAAAGTACATAATTTCTAACCCAACGTCGTAATTAAAACATCTAACATAAGCATTTGAATTCTATCTTTCTCTCTTTACAAATATTGAGATGTAATAATGTGAAAGGAGTGCATGGTTTTATAAGAAAATATGATGGTGGAGTGATCAAAATGTTTGGTACGTTGGTTAGTGGAAGCAAACTCAAAAAGACCAAAAGATCAAAAAAGCAAAAAGAGTTTTGATTTCCAAAGGAATCGTTGGATTGAGATTAAACAACAAAAGCTAAAACTAAGGCTAAGAACTATCGGTTAAATAAAAGCAAAAAGAAATGGGAAAAAGCTAAATGTAATTAAATGATACAAATTCAAAAATGAATTGCACCATTCAACATTCTTCAAATTATTTATAGGTTTTGATATTAGTTACCAAACTTTGGGTGTAGGTTTTTGATTTAGAGAAAAAAAGTGGGTTATGTCATTTTCTAAGTTATTTATAGGTCTAAATATTAGTTAACAAACTATGGGTATAGATTTATGATTTATATAAAAGATGGAGGATAATGCCATTTATCCGAGTTATTAATAGGTGCGATGTTTCTCCTTAAACATAAACTAAAAGGTTTTGAAATTATTACTTTTACGCATCAAATGATATCCACTATGATGACGAGGTTAGCAAATTGAAGATGAGTGAATCATATATTTGTTCTAACAATTAACAGACGTGAGAATACGTTAATAGTATTTGTTCGTACAGACCATTTCCTGCATTTTTTTCGAGAAAATAACAAATTGAAGGGAAAAACTCTAGATTGGAAGGAAGATTAAATCCAAACCAGTTCTAAAATATTTCCAAGGCATATATAAACCCTCAAATTAGTTAGAACCTTAGACCATCTTCAACCCATTACTCCATTTTTCACTCCAAAAAAATATTCTAAAAATATTCTTTATTAAAATTACACATTTTATCCAATTTATTTATATTAGTACTAACTCACTAAATATACCACATTATTTTAATTAAAATTATTATAGAAATAAAATTACAGTGCACAATAAAATAAATAAATAAAAAATAATATAGTTATATTCAAATATCATTATCAGTAATTTGTTCCCACAAATGATCAGTTAAATCATTTTTTGTCATAATCAATTAAATCATTACAAAGTTATTTTTTTTATAAATCAAACTAGTGTGGACTATGCTAATATTAGTCATCAATTTAAGTTTGTTTAATCCAATTTAAGTTTATTATTCGTTACATAATAATGTTGTGGTTACAATTTTTTTTTTCAAAGTGTGGACATTGATAACTTTATTAAATTTAGTGGAATTGGAATCAGTAATTAAATTGACAATCATTCCTAATGTTTTGTTAAAAACTAATGGAACAATAACCAAAATATTTTTTAATAATATATTTTAAGTACAAAATTATAATCATTTAAAAGTTAAAGGACTTTTTTATAAATAAAATAATTTAACTCCAAAATGGGGGAAGAAAATGGTCTACTCCAAATATGGAGTAAAAAATGGGTTTACTCTATTTTTGAGTGGGTTTTGGAGTGGGGTTAGAAATGCTAATTAGTGTCTTTAGTCGCAAAAACCGTCACTTATTAGCAACTTGTTTGCAATATATATTTCAGATTTGGAAAGCTGAAATTAAAACAAAAAAACGAATATTTGAGAACTATTAACGCAAAAGATACATCAGATATAAGATCCATGTCTTACATAACATCAATCCAAGTTTTAACTAACATCACAAATCAAAAACATATCTTATACCATTTATAATGGCCAAAATCAAAACCACAATAAGGAATGTCAGCACCCGCTTCTTCAGTTCAGAGGAATTAAATCAGCTTGATCCTTGTTCGGTTAATGATTTGGACTCCAACCACTTATATACTAGTTCCTAGTCCATGGAATCTGAGTGTGGGAAAAGCTAAAAAAGAAGAAGATGAAACACTGGAATTTGTAAGTTCAGGATTAATGTTTTGGTTTAAGAGCAAAGCTCGATTAAATTCATCAAGGAAAACACATTTTCAATGTCATAAAGCTGTCTAACTTTAGTTGTTGATAATTTTCTCTAAATGGTTAATGTGATAATCAAAGATAAAAAAAACATATAAAACAGGAAATAGAGATTTAGATGATCTTGAGAGTCGCTCAACAAGGCTTTTGCAGCACTATCCAATGTGATGAGATCTTCTGAAGAAAAATCAGCATACAGTTTGTGAGTAGTTTATAAGAATACTTGTGTGAAAAAAGCCAAAAAGAGGTGCCTAGTCAAGTTGTTCACTTACATCAGAAAATAAATATTTTCACAAAACTCTGAGAGAGATTCCTCCTTTTGTTGTTTGAAAAAAGATATTAGTTTGCCTTCAAGTTAGCTCCAAATAAAAATCTTATCCTGGTGTTTTTTTTTTCTTGAAATACTTGAATCATTCGCAAGAAACTTTGTTTACTCAAAACAAGTTCTGGATTGAAATCCTAGTAGTGATTAGCAATGTGATACAAGAAAGAAAAACACTAGAAAGAGAAAATTACCCATTTTAGAGGATGATAAGTTTTCTAGATCATCAGGTGTTAAATTGAAAGACTCTTCTCTTTCATCATTATTTGAAGCCTATTAAAGACAAAAACATTTGATCAGAACTAAGAGGTTCTTGCTAATGGCCACAAAATCACACGCGTTCATATACATTTTTCAAAGTCAAGTTCCTAACCACTTGTAGGATCTTCATAGAATCTGTAACAAGATCTTCTCTGAGTTGCTGGTATTTGAGATACCAAAACTCTCTCATTCCTTCATCCTATAAACAAATAAACAAACCAAATACTAGTTTCAAAACCATTATTATCTAAATCAGAGACTGAGACAAACATTGAGACTTTCTCCTAGTATAATTTTATATATTAGGTGAATGTTTGTATCAGGTGTAAGCATAAAATTATAAGAACTGGTTTTCCTATATTAGAAATCTTTGTTTTTCTTATTTTTTTAATCACATAAATTATAACTATTTTGTAACTAGTGATTGTGTAAGATTGCATATTAAAATAAGAGGCAACAAAGTAATATTTGTTATAAGAAATGATTTTTTGCATTATGCGAAAACACACGATATGTTAATATGATCTTCATCTATCATTACTTTTGGTTGGAGATTTTATAAGTTGACCCACCGCACTTTTTTCGAGTGACTTGAATTGCTTTTATGTGTCTGAATCATCTCGTATCACATCATCGATCAAAAGCTTCACAACACTGATATATCATGGTTTTTACCCGTTTTCAGCCATGATATAAGTCATTTTTGTAGAGTCTTTTTGGTGTTTTTAGTATCTTCACAGGTATTTGGTCATTTGGAGCTTAATGGAAGCTTTTGGAACATTTTGGAGTAAGATCAAGTTGGAATCGGCGACAGAAGCTTCTCTGTCGATCGACAGTTACTAATCTCTGTCGATCGACACGCGAGTTGACGAAACAGAAGATTTTACCAGAAAGCGTCCTGTCGATCGACACACATTACTCCTGTCGATCGACACGAGATTTAATGAAGATTTCCACACGAGTTTTCCAAGGCCCAATCCGATTTTTGACTCCTTATATATAGTTTTACTTAGGTTTTTAGTTGAAAAGCAAGTTTTTCATTGAGACTTGGAGAGAGATTGTTAGGGAGAGCTTTTTAGAGAGATTTCAGAGTTTCTCAGATCTTCAGCATAAAACCCTCTGTATCTCTAACTCTATTTTATTTATGCAATTCTATTCTTTCATTATGATTTCAATCAACATGTTTGAGTAGTTTGTTTGTTAGGTTGTGGGGAATTCTAGGGTTTTGATGAGAAATTGTTAGGATTCTAAATCTGTTAGGGTTTATCTTCTGGTTCTTCATCTAGATTGTTTCCAATGCTAGATATAGCATGTACACCTAGAATCTAGATCTTAGGTTGTTTAATAGACACGGAAGTGTTATTAATAACTTGAACTAGTCTTAGATGAGCAGAATTACCTCTTCGCAAAGGAATTTGGTTTAGGGATTCTGTGAACAATTGAACCTGAACGTTAATGCTTGCTTGGATTCAATAGATTTGCAAAGGAATTTGGAATCTAGGGATCTAGGGATAGATAGTCTCTGCAACGGAAGTTGATTGGCTTTACATTCGTGTTTGAGTTCTAGAACAGTGCTTAACAAACCCTGACCATAGTTTTATCCTCAATTTCGATTCATACCTGAAGAATTACCCATCACCTAGCTTTTGTCTCATTGAATACTTGAAATTGAACCATCTCTTGCTTGTTTTAATATTTGCATTACATTACGTCATTTTTGCTTAGCATAATTCGAATACTTAAATTGATTGTGTAATTCTTTTCCCTGTGGATTCGATCCCTAAGTACTACTACGATCTCTTAATTTGAGAGAGTAGCTCAGGGTAAATTTGAGCATATCAAATTTTGGCGCCGTTGTCGGGGAATCGAATTTACCATTCGATTTTAGTTACTAGGATTTTGTCTAAGTTTTTATTTTACTTTATTTATTTATTCATTTACTTCTATTTTCTTTTGTTTTTGCTGTTTCAGGTGCATGCTTAGTCGCAAAACCAGAAGCAACAGGAATCAAGAGTTAGTAGATTTTATTTCTGAGTTAGGAGCTTTAGAGCGAGCTAACCGAGCAGCAACGAAAGCAGCCAGAATGGTCAACAACAGGCTGATTTTGATCCAAGGTGTGGATGGGACCATCACAGACCGCCAGGGTAACAAGTACAACGCTAATGGTCAGCGTCTAGATGAGAATGGAGCTGTGATTGCAGAGGATATTGAGCAGCAGGGTCAGTTGGTACAGCAGCACGAGCCAGCTGGGCATGTGCGTACTTTGGGAGAGCACTACAGACCAGAACAATTTTATGCCAATAGGGCAGCTATCAGGCCTCCCGCTTTCCCTAGGAATGACTTCGAGCTGAAGCCAGCTTACTTCTCTTTAGTTGCTCAGCACCCCTTCCACGGTCTTCCTTCAGAGCATCCCATGGATCACATTGAGAGGTTCGAGGACCTAGCATCTAGCATCAAGGCTAATGGAGTGTCCAGCGACTACCTTTTCTGCAAGCTTTTCCCTTACTCTCTAGCTGGGGAAGCATCTTACGGGCTGAAGCAGTTGGCACCTGGATCTCTGACTACTTGGGAGGACACCAAGAATGCTTTCCTCATCAACTTCTTTGATGAAGCGAGGTCCGAAGATCTGAGGACCAAGATCTCCACCTTCGAGCAGGGTCCGACTGAAGCATTCAAGGCTTCCTGGGTGAGATTCAAGGCCTATCAGAGAGACTGCCCTCACCATGGGTTCAGTGATGTCCAGCTGTTGGGCATTTTCTTCAGAGGAGTCGACTGGCGATATCAGATGGCTTTAGATGCTGCAAGCAATGGGAACTTCAACACCAACTACCCAGAAAATGCTATAGTGCTTATCGAGAACTTGGCTTCCAGCAATAGTACCAAGAATGCAGATTTCGAAAGGAAAAAGCTAGGAGGTAACATGGATGGGAACCAGATTGCTGCGGTTAATGCCAAGTTGGATTTTATGCACAACTTGCTAACGGGGACGAAGACAGTGCAGTTTGCTCAAGAAGTGGAGACTTTCGAGCCAGAGGAAAGGGATGTTAACTACATCAATGGAGCTGGTTATCAGGGTCAGAGGTTTGGTAGTCAGCAAGGGTATCAGAGGAATGATTTCCAGAAGCCGTTTCAGAGCAACAACTACCAAAGGAATTACGGTTCTTCTTCTTACCAGACGCCTCCTGTTCAATCTACGAATAGCGAGATGAAGTCTATGCTAGAACAAATCTTGGAGGGTCAACAGAAGATGACAGTGAGCTTCAATGGGAAGATAGATGCCATGTACACTGATCTGAATGGGAAAATTGAGGCTCTCAATCTCCATGTGAAGAAGCTAGATACTCAAGTTGCTCAAACAGCGGAGTCGGTGAAAAGGCAGGAAGGATTTCTACCGGCTAAGACTGAGATGAACCCAAGGTTGCATATTAATGCAATCACTGTGGGGAATGAGGAAGAAGTCGCTGATTTGGAGACAGCAGAGCTCGTGTCGATCGACAGAACTGGAGCTTGTCGATCAACTGGATGTTACGCAATCACTGATGACAAGGACAGGAAGTCTCCTGTCGATCGACACACTTCTAGTGTCGATCGACATGCTACCCAGAACAGCCCACTTTCTTCGAGATCATCGAATAGCTCAGAGGAAAGGGTCTACAAGCCTAAGCTACCATTTCCAAGGAGGAAGTCTAAGCAAAAGATAGAGGATGCCCAATGCAAAGCCATCATGGAGAAGCTTGTTGTGGATTTTCCATTGATAGGTGCTGAGAAGCTCTCTCCGATGGTCAGGAAGTGTTTGCAGAGGATGGTTATAAAGAATTTGAGTTCAGAGCAGTTTAGTGCGATACTTTCCGTAGAAGTATGCGCATTGATTCAGGACATGACCCCAGAAGAACCTACTCAACCCTCATTGAGGAAGCTACCCAAGGTTTCGAGTCCTGGAACGTTTGTGATTCCCTGCTCTATCGAAGGTACGCAATTCAAGAACTCTCTCTGTGACACTGGGGCTAATGTGAATGTTATCTCTGAGGATGTTGCAAGGAAGCTAGGGATTGTGGATCTACAACCTTCACGGATGTCTATCTTGCTAGCTGACCATTCTCCCAGACCTTCAAAAGGATTCATTGCAGATCTAATGCTTCAAGTGGGAGACTGTCTTATTCCAGCAGATTTTCATGTTCTAGAGACAAAAGGAGGTAGCGGCAGTCCATTGATTCTTGGGCGAGCCTTCCTTGCCACTGTGGGTGCGATTGTCGACTTTTCTAATAAGCGAATCTCCTTCTCCAAGATCAACAAGAATATCTTCTACCCAGCAGTTCATGTTATGGAGAATTCTTGTTTGACCGTCACTATTGAAGGAGGAAAGCAAGGTCTAGACCCTAGGGATGACGTGGAGAAGGTGCAGAATGTTCTTAAGATGGCCCTTTCCGATGCACATCATGGAGCCGCCAACCCAGCACAGCCTAAGTGTAAGAAGGTCCCAAGGGTTCCACCTTCGACTCCACCCCGTCTGAGATCCGATGGAGACTTGACTTCCTGCAAGGTGAAACGCAAGGGGAACTCAAAACCTTTCTCCAAGTTCAGAATTATCATCCCTATGGATTTAAGGGAGAAAGGAGAGGAAGTGATCCAGGAGATGATGCAGAACACTGCAAAGCTCTTTCCCGGTGTTGTACCCTTCACCGACCCACCCGTTACCTGCGTCCTGACACAGTCAAGCTAATGACTGAAAACAAGCGCTTAGTGGGAGGCAACCCACTGGTAAGTGTAGATTAGTTTGATTTTTTTTGTTTTGTTTTACTAACTTTTTATTTTAACTGTTTCAAAAAAAAAAAAAAAAAAAAAAGGAGACGAGCAGAGACCTGTGTGTCGATCGACACACATCACTCGTGTCGATCGACACACCCTGCAGAGGTAAGTTCTCGTTCTCTTTTTCATTGGTGTTTTGTTTTCTTTTCTTTTCTTTCTAAGCTCATGATTTGACAACACTGGGGACAGTGTTGGTTAAGTCTGGGGGAGGAAACTACTAATGTGTTTCTTTTTGTTTTGGTTTATTTTGAGTCAAATTTTTGTTTTATTGAGTCAAAACTAGTTAGGAACAAACTTTTCCTTGGTTTAGTGGAGTGTCTTTTCAGCATGTGACCATTCTTCCAGGATCAGTTTCAAAGACAGACTAATGGGAAATCCTAGGATTGACCAGTTGACTGGAGACGTCCGTTACTTCCAGTATAATCCGCCAAGTCAGAGCTACTGCACGGTTCTCTTTGGGATCGATGTTCATAGAGCTTGACTCCTCATTCGTACCTGACAAACGCAATCTCCTGTTGAAAGTAATGGTACTCCTCTCCCTCTAATTCATCTAAAAAAAATATATATATTCAATTGTGTTAGGATTGGGGTGAAATGATAGCTCATGAGTATAAGACGAGGAATAAAATCCAGTGAGTCTATACTCAAGAGGTGATCACCCAGCTCAAAAGCAGCAGTCTGAATCCCGTAAAACGGATGAAGAAGACGAGCAATCTCACGAGCCTGTCTCCTCACAAGGAACAATAGTAGTGAGTCACGACCCTGTCTCCTAACAAGGAACAACATTAGTGAAATATGCACTGTTTTGAGTTCAGCAATCATGAAAAAAAATAAGAATATAGAACAAAATAAGTCTGGGGGAGAGGAGGAATACCAAGTGTTGTATAGGTTGATTTGTCATGGTATAGTCTGGGAATGAGTCTAGAAGGTTCTTGGCATTGAGAACATTGAGACCAAGCTATGAAGACTAATGGATTATGCTGTGAAGTTGTGGATGAATTTGGAAGGCTGCGAAAGTCTGCAGAGAAGTACATGGTGGTCTGATTCTGGTTGGTTCTAGATTATGTGGTTCACTAGTTGGAAGGGTCAATTCAATGCATCAGAGGAAGGTAAGTTTTGTGTTTTCAAACCTCTTTCACATTCTTAGTTTATGTTTTGCTTGAGGGCAAGCAAAGGCTAAGTCTGGGGGAGTTGATATATCATGGTTTTTACCCGTTTTCAGCCATGATATAAGTCATTTTTGTAGAGTCTTTTTGGTATTTTTAGTGTCTTCACAGGTATTTGGTCGTTTGGAGTTTAATGGAAGCTTTTGGAACATTTTGGAGTAAGATCAAGTTGGAATCGGCGACAGAAGCTTCTCTGTCGATCGACAGTTACTAATCTCTGTCGATCGACACGCGAGTTGACGAAGCAGAAGATTTTACCAGAAAGCGTCCTGTCGATCGACACACATTACTCCTGTCGATCGACACGAGATTTAATGAAGATTTCCACACGAGTTTTCCAAGGCCCAATCCGATTTTTGACTCCTTATATATAGTTTTACTTAGGTTTTTAGTTGAAAAGCAAGTTTTTCATTGAGACTTGGAGAGAGATTGTTAGGGAGAGCTTTTTAGAGAGATTTCAGAGTTTCTCAGATCTTCAGCATAAAACCCTCTGTATCTCTAACTCTATTTTATTTATGCAATTCTATTCTTTCATTATGATTTCAATCAACATGTTTGAGTAGTTTGTTTGTTAGGTTGTGGGGAATTCTAGGGTTTTGATGAGAAATTGTTAGGATTCTAAATCTGTTAGGGTTTATCTTCTGGTTCTTCATCTAGATTGTTTCCAATGCTAGATCTAGCCTGTACACCTAGAATCTGGATCTTAGGTTGTTTAATAGACACGGAAGTATTATTAATAACTTGAACTAGTCTTAGATGAGCAGAATTACCTCTTCGCAAAGGAATTTGGTTTAGGGATTCTGTGAACAATTGAACCTGAACGTTAATGCTTGCTTGGATTCAATAGATTTGCAAATGAATTTGGAATCTAGGGATCTAGGGATAGATAGTCTCTGCAACGGAAGTTGATTGGCTTTACATTCGTGTTTGAGTTCTAGAACGGTGCTTAACAAACCCTGACCATAGTTTTATCCTCAATTTCGATTCATACCTGAAGAATTATCCATCACCTAGCTTTTGTCTCATTGAATACTTGAAATTGAACCATCTCTTGCTTGTTTTAATATTTGCATTACATTACATCATTCTTGCTTAGCATAATTCGAATACTTAAATTGATTGTGTAATTCTTTTCCCTGTGGATTCGATCCCTAAGTACTACTACGATCTCTTAATTTGAGAGAGTAGCTCAGGGTAAATTTGAGCATATCAGACACCAAGAAGGTACAATGTTTTTGTTGCAATAGTCGATTTAAAGAAGATGAAGCAGAAAAAATGATTTTGTGATTTTTTAGTAGATGGTGTTAACGTCACTTTTTGCTAATTTTGTATTGAACTTTTTATATGATGAGAGAGCAAAAACAAAAGCATTACTAAAGAAACAAAAAAAAAAAATCGTTTTTAGCATACCCAACCATATTTATTTCTATGTTTTTAATATGAAAATTCTGTTGTTTTTTTTTGTTGTCGGTATAAATATTTGAGAATTGTTAAGAGATGTAATATGTAGGCTGATGTATTATATAGTTTTATAAAAATTCTTTTTTTTAACTCGTTTTACATTATGAATGTTTCAAAGATCATTAGCCCAAATTGCCCTTCAAACGTTCATCCCAACACGTGAAGATAGGTGGCTGATGTCAGCCAGATGAGTAAAAAAAAAAAATTTCTTTCTTTGAAACAAAAAAAAATGAGTAAAAGTTGCAAGAGAATATAAAATATGTGAGGATGACTGTTCTTTGAAGATCTATGTGTCTTTGACCGGATCGATGCGTCTTTGGTTACCAGATCAAGCGAAATCTGGGTGTTTTTATAGTTTATCTGTTCCGGTTAACCGGAGTTGTAACTGTTCCGACGCTCTCTTTGGGGTACAAATCAATATAATTAAAAATATATATATATATATATATATGTGAATCTTATTTATGTAAAAACAGACAAATGACCGAAGATGAAATATGTAGTAATAAATATGTAGATCTGATCTTTTACTTTTCTATACTATGTAAAACCATGTAACTATGTCATATAACAACAACACTCACTATTGTACAAATCAAAACCAGACTGGATTCAAAACAGGTTACACAAGTATAACAACAACACTCACTATTTGTTTGAATTGATGCATATTAAACCAACAAAATCACAATGACTGAAAAATGCTAAATAAATAGAGAAATGAGTTTAATTTAAGTAGATTCTTAGCAAAAGAATCTAAAAGATGAACCAATTAGTTTCTCCTCAGTGGTTTTGTCTATTTCCTCTGCTAATAAAGGAGTTAAAGTATCTCTCCATCCACCAATCTCTCCTTTCCTAAAAAATGCCTTAGTCTCCATTCCATTCACTAACTTACCTTTCTCATTAACCTCCAATTTACTCAGATTCTCGAGGCTACACAACTTAATGATATCTTCCAGAACTCCATTATCTATCTCTTCCTTAGTAAATGAGCATCCCAAGAACTCAGCGATCCGCATAACCCATTTCTCGGGCTGCTCTCTCATCTCTTCATACATAACAAACAAAACCTTTCCCGGGTTTTCTCGGCTTTCTTTCCAGTACTCTAATGCATGATCCCAAAAGGGTCCGTAGACACTTGACCCTCTGCAAAACCCGCACACCATTTCCTCCATTGTGCATCCAGCCATCTCCTTGAGATTTAATCTTTTCATGAAATGCCAAAGCGAGACAAAGGCGTCCTTCGGGTTCCTGCAGCAATACACAACTTTACAAGGCGAGTCCTTAATAGACTCGGGGAGCGACCCAAGAGGAATGTGTGTAGAAAAGATCCCAGGAGAAGTATCTTGAGTGTGAAAGTTGAAACCTTCTACAAATGACACGAGGGTATGCGGATTGTTATCGAGCAGAGGATGTGATTCTAGAGGAGTTTTGTAATCCTGTCTGTAAATCAAGGCAAAGACAAGTGCTTTTAACCAAGTTGTACCTGATTTAGGACTGCTTACCAAGATGATGTCTGAATCTCTAGCCTGAAAATGCTTCTGGCTGTATAGAACACCTTCTAAGAGGTTTGGTGGGTACCAAAATCCTTGGTATTGATAGAGATACTCTGCAAAAAAGCTTTTGTCTTTCGGAAGAGAAGACAACAACTCCTTGCATTCTAGGTTAAACTCAGATTCTGCCAATAACTTCGATAGAGTGGTTTCGGAGTTTGTCATTGTTTGTCAAGTAGTTTGAACAGAATGCTACAAAGCTCATGACTTTATATCATAACTACATAGATTAGAACGAGCATGGATATCTTAAAAGAAATTCTTTTTGTCAAGTTCTTATTGGTCAATTTTATCTTAGCCATACAAATTTCAATAAAGATAAAAGTATATAAATATAACCATCTCTACAAAATGTGAAACTTGTTGACTCTATTTCCTTTTTCATAATTAAATAATCTTATTATATAGATCCATCTATAATAAAATACAATTTTTTAGCAAATGTCAATATAACTGCATTCAAAGGTAAGAAACCTATTGTCTTTCCTCATTAAAAACAAGTGAAACAAGAACCAGGAAATGTACTTTCTTGATTATGAAAAAACGAAAAAAAGAGAAAGAAAGACCAAACTTCTTTACTAGAAGAAGAGAAAGCAATGAGATTCTATAGACTATAGTCCATAGGCAATCTACTGGCGAATGGCGATAAAAGGAAAAATTCAATTTATGACAAAGGAAAAATTCTACCATTCATTTTTAAAAGTCTTGCAAACAGAGAGATTTTTGAGCCTGCTGCTTTTAAGGTTCCTCTACAGCAGGAAGTCGCTAAGTTCTACGAAAGTAGTCCATACGAAAATGATCCTATTTCTCTTGATAACTCCCAAAAACATACCAACCTTAACAAGATCCTAGAAATGTGTCCGAGAGGCAGAAAAAGAAGACTCACTTTTAATCATTCGACATCAGCACCTCCCAATATGAATGATGTTGGTGCATCATCTCCAAGCATCGGAATATACTCTGATCCTCGCACGTGAACGCTAAAGCAAGCTAATAAACAAGACAAACAATTACAAAACAGTATAAAGCGGAAACAATACTGATAAAATAAAAAAAATTAGATGCGTATATGAAATTGGTGCATACCATTCTCTATTTTGATCACACTTTGAAGCAACACTTCCATCTTGGATTTCATGTCGTAACTGTCATCCATCTTTGGCACGACTAGCATTAATTCCCTATGAATCTGTCGAACAAACTGGCAAATCCGCTGCGCGAAGTCGATTTCACCATCTGATATCCGACCAATTGCCATCCGCATTAGCTCTCCAGTCAAATCCGCAACCTGTGAAAGCAAAAGACAATAATCAACCACAATTAAGAAATCCAAACAAAAGTGCAACAGTTAACGGATAAACAACAAACCAAGAGAGTCCACATACCCCAAGAAGATAGTCAAGGATATTGATCTGCAGCGGCTCTAAAGAAGGGTCACTAAACGGTAAAAGCGTTTCGTTGATCTCATTGAGAGTAACCAATGTCCCGGACAAACAGAACTTATAAAACGTTGCAGCTTCAACATATTCCTGCACCTGTAAGTTACCCAAACACACAAACATACCAGTTAGCATCCTCAACCAAAATGGTTTCAAAAGATCAATGGATTTATCTCTCATATACCCCTGGAGAATAAGCTCTTCTCAGCTTCCAAAAATCAGTCCCTTGAAGCTCTTTCATTAGCCGAGAAAAGTGTTGCTCTCTCACTGCTTCCAAATCTTTCCCAGCTTTCTCCAAAACCTCATCTTTGTTATCTTTACTGAGCCTGCCACAGAACATTGTAACCCAAACAAACATAGTGTAAGAGTTAAAACCAATACCAAAGTCATCATAACAAACATGAGCAAAAAACATCATATGATGTTGTTACCTATGAACTTGAAAGATAACCTTTTTACTGTTCATGGTGATATCACGACTCGCCTTCACCACTCTTTCCCTCTTCTCATTCTACGAAGAAAGAAGATAAAGCATACTCCTTTATACCCCAATTTCACTAAAGTCAAGGTTCAAACTGAGAAAGATCATTTCTTTCGTCTACCCTACAAGGCAAAAATCCAATCTTTTTGTCAAAGCTTCAATCTTTTTTATACAGGAGAATAAACTTACCAAGTTATTGAGATAATCAGCGTAAGAAGAGAAAGCATCTTTCATGGAGGATTGAGTACTCATCGTCCTTGCTTTCTTAACCAATTGCTCAGCACCAGTCTCTGCGACTACACACACAGAAAAAAATCCAAAACCCTCGTTACGAATTTACAGTAAATCATAAATGCGTTTCACAAAAATACATACTTTGGTGGAGTCTCTGAGGTTTCAATTTGGGAGCCATGAGTAAAAAGGCTACTCTTTGGAACGCCGACGAACAACCTAAACATCTGTCTGCTTTCTTCTCCGATAATCGGTCCAAATTCCAAAGGAGTTAATTCCAGATATTCATTTTGTGATATATATAAATTCTTAAACCAAGGTAAACTACACTAGGTGCTGTGGTGTAGTGGTTATCACGTTTGCCTTACACGCAAAAGGTCTCCAGTTCGATCCTGGGCAGCATCATAGGTTCTTTTTTGTACCCTCGCTTTTTAGTTTTTTTTCTTGGATTAGATTTATAAATTATGGTTGGTTTATGAGTTTAAATTTTTTTTTTTAATATGGTTATTGAACCAATTATCCATTTACTCTTTTGGACAACACATTTTTTACAAATCATAAACATTGTGTATCATCAATTTTTATTAAGTTAATACTTTACTTTTCGCTTAGATTTTTCATTTCTCATTATATACTTTAGTTCAATTATATAATTATTTAGCATTATATTACATTTATAACCATATCAAATTATTTGTTATTTGACAAATTTTTATTAATCAAATATTATCTCTTACTTTTCACCCATTTTTCACTTGCTTTTATTCGAATCGTGTTATCAAAAGCCCAAATGTTTAAAAAAAAAAAAAAACACTCAAATTATTTCCTTTTATTAACTTGATCACTCATTAGTAGCTTAACTTGTTGCCCAAATCCATAGGAGAAAAAAAACAAATCGCCTATAAGCTTTTTCGAAACCTAAAAAAAAGTGTTTCACACAATTCATGATTTTCAAAATAAGCGGCCAAAACGTTACACGCTTCTTCAACACACACATCAAATTCCAAACAAACGCAACTCATATCAAACCGTTTCTAAACGCTACTTTTCGCGTTACAGTAACAAAGAGAGAAATGGTAACACTGATCGTAGCCACCACCAACGACCCAGCGTCGATCAATCCCGCGACGGCTCTTCTCTCCATGCCCGGATGGATCGCCGGTCCCATCTTACCGCCGGTAACATTCCGATCATTCTCCACACCTGACCGATTTCGCTTTTTCCCTCTTCTGATTCCTTCTTCTTCTTCTTCTTCTTCAGGACATGAAGAGTTTCAGTAACCAGCAAACGAGATTGATTCAACACGATAGATCTATAGTGAAAGAAGACGATCTCGATTTACGGTGGGAAGAAGCTACCGGAGAATCTGTTGATGAAGTCATCTTCCTCAGCCGTCACACCGCCGTATCGAATCGTCCTGCTCTTACTGTTCATCCGATTGGTATGTAAAAATCCCAACTTTCGATTTGGGTTTTGTTGTTTTATGGATTTTTGTGAAGAAAGTTGATGAATTTTTGTAGGAGTTCTTCATTTGAAAGAAGGAGAATCGCCGCCTCAAGGAGGAAAGCCAGGATGGGCTGCTTTGCCAAACCCTAAAATTGGTCCATGGTTTCGTCTCTTGAAGAAATTGGCTGATTCTCATAGCTTAGTTCCTGAGTTTGAGGTGCTTTTGTTGTTGCTACTTTTGAATTTCTTGCTTTGGGGAGTTTTGAAGTAAAAAGGTGTAATTGGTTTTTGTGTGGATGTAGATAACATTGGAAGGTACTCATCATGGACCAGTAACTAGCAAGCCTACCATGTTCTTGGAGATTGGTGAGTTTTGAATTTGTTAGTTTTGTTGTAATTGATCTCTGTGAATGCTTAACTCGTGCGTATCGAGAGCTCAAGGCTTTAATATGATCATTTGCTATGTGTGTATATATATATGTAGGTAGTACCGAGGAATACTGGAAGAGACAAGATGCTGCTCAAGTCATGGCTCTTGTAAGTGAATAAAATTTGTTACTTTAATGGTTTTGAGAAATGGATTTGGGTATAGAATTTGCTTCTGATCGTCAATATCGGCTTAACATGACTGATTAAAAACTACTTTTAGTCTATAGCCGCAATTGCTTGTCAATATCTATTTTCATTTTAGTCAAAAGCATTGTGTGTTGTGATTCAGTTAATGTGGGAAGGACTTGGGCTTGGAGGCGGTGAGGCCGTGGGGAACTGGAACAGGTATATAAATCCATTGGAGCTTAATTGTTTGCTCGACGTAAAGAAAAAAGTAGTAATAATCTAAACTAATGTGAATTTGGTTGACAGTGAAACCGGAAAGAGGAAAGTTCTTTTAGGGATTGGAGGTGGACATTATGCTCCTCGTCACACGGATATAGTTTTGTAAGTTGTCAAGAACTCTGAGCATAACATTAAATCCGTTCTCTGGCTGATTTATTTTGGTCGCGTTATTCAGGAAAGACCATATTTGGGTTGGTCATTTGCTTTCCGGATACTCATTGCCTATGGAAGAACCAAAACCTGGAGAGAATTACATCGGTGGAACTTGGAGGGAATCAATCAAAGCAGCATTTGAAGCTACTAAAGTATCATTCCCCGGAGGCGAGATCTTGGCTCATCTTGATCACAAGTAAAGTCTAAAATCATTCTCATTTAAATATCGCTTGTTTGCGTTCTTGATCCTCTCAGCTTATGGATTACATGGTTTTGTAGGAGCTTCAAAGGATGGCAAAAGAAGGCCATTACGGAGTTCTTGGCAGAACAGAATATCAATGTCGGGAAGCCAAACGATTTCGCATAAACTGTGAGACTCGTTAAACGTATTTAAGTTCTGAGTTTCGATATATAGATTCAGCATCTATCATTTGATAGGTTTAGATTATTTTCAACTGTTACAGCTGAGTTGAGATTGAAATTCATCTATAAGCCTTTTTTTAAGTTCACTTTTAGATTTAGATGGAAGGAGAGAAAAAAACATGAAAAGGCAATAAAAGTTGAGTTTTGTTTTTGTCACTTTTCATAGTTTAGACTTCTGGGATTTTTAAAATGTCACTTTTATCTCTATTTGTCTGTTTTAATAGTTGACTTTACTTAGTTTTGGATAGGATATTCGTTTGAGTTTTATGGTTTTTATACTGAGTTTATGGTTTCTGTCTTCGTCTGAAAATTTCACAAATTACAATTTCAAAATTATTGCTAAGAAGAGATTAACTCGTGAACTTGAATACTTGATTTTCTTGTTAATGTATATTATCTAAATAATCAAAATCTGAAGTTTATAGTGGAGAAGATGTATGATTCAATTCGATGATTAGTACTAATAGAAATGTTAATTTAGCAAATCATTGAAGATTTAGACCATGGAGGTAGTTGTTTTTTTTTAGTTTTGACTTTTGAGGCTATTGGTAATCATAATTTACTGTTTTAAAAAATCCTAAACAGTAAAAGACAACATTTGGTTCAACATCCAGTGATCGACTACAACAGTTATAGTTTGGACACTTTTGTTAGTGCATTTTCTTTGTCTTCACTTCCTCGAAGAGGAGTGGAAATTATCAATGAGAGATGTGAAAATCAGATATAGGACCACTTTGATATTTTGAGTGTTGTTCAATAATATTATAATAAATCATATAGTTTGCTTATGATATTTTTGAAATACTTGTATTTGTGTTTGAAATAAGAACTTATAAATCATCCATTCAAAAGTTTTATAAAATTCCGTTAAGTTCTAACAATTAAGTCACGTAGAATCTGGGGATTGTAAATAACGTGACTTTTGCGCATTTTATTGGAAAAAAAAAAAAAAACAAATAGATGACATGATCTAATGCATGCACCTTATAAATATTGTCATATTCATGTTATCGATTTAAAAAAAAAAACCTTTCGATCCGACTTCAACTTGAGATAATATATTTTTTCATGAATAAGATTCATACCATATAGTATGAGCATTCATACCCTAACCCGAATAAATATTTATTTACTGTCTTGTTCCAAAACATTTTTACACCTATTCTCATTTTTCTTAAAACTACAAATCAAGAATTTCCACGATAGTTGTGTTTCACACCACCACCACAAGGTCCAAAACATTTTTTTTTTGTTAAAGGGTTTTTATAGAATAATAAATTCAAGTACAATACAAATAAAAACTTTTATCAGAAAGCTCAAATGGGTATGAGCCAAGAGATTAACCTAGATCTAGGATTACTAAACAAGTTTAGGCCAATAAGAACAAGAAGCCTCAACAACTAGATCGAGGAAATCTAGCCACCGCAACCATCGAACCACCGAGCAAAAACCAGAGCCTACGTCTTCGACAACGAGAAGATCTTCTTGATCCAAAGTCCCATCTGCATCGAGTGGAGAAAAAGAAGAACTCACACCTCGACACATTTGAAGCTTAGCCACTGATGTATTGCGTTTTTAACGCATTCTAACATGTGTTTTCAGAATTTTATCGAGTCTTTTCTATATTTTTAGTCTCTTCAAACCGAAGTACGTTTGGAACAAGTCTAAGGAAAAATGGAGTAAGAAATCGAAGAAGAGCAAAAGAGCATGAAAACAGGCCAGATCGATCGATCCACACATGGATCGATCGATCCGATTTTATTCAAAGTTCCGGAAGACCGGCGGATCGACCAGGCTACTCAGATTGAAGATTTGATGGACGGATCGATCGATCGATCCACTTGTTAAAATTGAAAAAAGGAAAATTCAGATTTCCTTATTTTACTTGGTTTTTGCAAAAAAATTCGACCAACATGTAATTTGATCTATTTATTCGAGTTTTTAGCTATTGTTTAGGCTACGTTTTATTTTTATCATCAGACTTTGGCTTTTGCAATTTGTAAGCACCAGGGAGACGAATCTCTTACTCTACGATTATTGAGAAGATTTGTGAACCCTATTGGATTTCTATTTTATTAATCATGAGTTTTTTTTTCATTTTGTTGTTATCTCTTCATCTCAATGTCTGAGTAGATCCATAGTTAGGTTTAGGGTTTCAAAAGATTTGATGAATCGATAAATTAAACATAGATAGGGATTTGTATTTGTCTTCATCTATCGTTGTTCTTATTGCTTGAATTAGATTGATCACCTAATTCATGATGTTAAGATGTTTAATGCACCAAAAGTGTTCGATTAAATGCCTGAAAGAACGTAGATGAGCAAATTGTCCTTAGCCAATGAAAGCTGATGCTAAGGCAATTTGTGAACATATCAAACCTCCTCATTATTGCTTGTCTAGAATTCTAAGTTCAAACGACAGTTTAGAATCTTAGGTTGTTAGATAAAGTGATTGATACCACGACAGTGGATTGGTTATACATTTATGTTTGAGTTTGAGACTGCGCTGAATTGTTCCCTGAATAATTGTGTAGTTCATGATTTCTGATTTCCTGCGTATATCCCTAAAGTCTGACGCTTTTAATTCCATAGTTTACATCGTTTATTTATCATTCGTATTTTATTTTGCATACAACTATCATTTTCATCATCTTAGCTAAATTTCACTCTCATACTTTCGTAGTGTAGCATTTAATCTCTATGGATTCGATCCCTTTTATACTACTTCGTTTCTGTGTACTTGTAGTAGTTTGATAGGATTAAAACCTGTGTTATCAGCCACTGGAGATAAACCATACGACAAGAGAGAGACCGACGACAATTAAGGGTCCAGACACCGCAACCTCCGAGAAACCCACCCGAAACCCTTGTACTGCCTCAAGCACCAGAGATTTAAACGGATCATAGTGGAGTAAAAAAAACGCAGGTCTCCAATATGTTGAAGATGAATCTCCCAAAGGTCTCATCACCAAGGAGCCCTTCATCACCGTCATCTGTCGTCACCTCTTCACAACCTCGAGGAAGAAGGAACGGTGAGGGATTCTGAGAATCACTGGTGAGTATACAAGAGCCACCGCACTAAGCTGTGCCCAGGAAAGACAGAACCCACTCCTTTATTTCTACAGCTAACCCCAAAACCACGATGAAGAGCAAGGTAAAAGAAACACACAAAAAAAAAAAACAAAGCCCTCTTGCAGCTACCGACTGTTATACCAGAGCGGGAGAGACAGAGGAGACGAGATTTTGGAAGCTGCTAGGATTTTGTTTGGGTATACAACTAATCGCCTCTCAAAATTCCACGACCATTTTACACTTTTTAAAAATCGAAACCACCGTGATCTTATCATTCTCCTACTCAGTCATTACTCTAGGTTCTCTTTTGTTTTTTTAGCAAGGGGATTACCTCTCTTTTTAAGCTTATTTTAAAAATACTACAAACCGTCTTCATTTTTAAATGAAATTATGCCAAAAAATAATTTTCTTCCGAACAAGTGTTCGTGCTTGAGCTCCTGAATACGATCAAGAATCCAAATGGGAAGAACTTGAGCTCCAAGTCAGATTTGTTCATCTTCTGTTTACGTTTTCCAACAAATTCAATGCTTTTCGAGCAAAACCTCACCAAGATATAAAAAAAATTCGCCAGCAAAACTTCTCATCTCTTAAAAGCTTTTCATTTTTTTAACATTTTTTAAAAAATATTAGAAAAAAATTAAGTGAGTCTCAAATATTAAATTAATATTAAATTCAATATTAAAAATGAGTTTAGAGTTTTTAATGGTATCGATGCTTTAAGAATTGATGACAGTAGTAAGAAGAATTATTTGTTTTTTCTTTCTTAAAATTAATAAATCATAGATGAAACGTAGGGTCCAACGTAGCCAACGAAACATAGCCGTCGATTTACGTAGGGAACAGTTAATAAAACGCTGTCACACGCAGAGATCGTACGGTACTCATTAGCTGTGACTTAATATTATTACAAAACACCTCCACGTACGCAGTTTTTTTTTCCCTCATTTATTTATTCAACGTAACGACGAAATTAGCTTTCGAGAATTTCATTCCTCAATTTGCTTCCATTTATAAGCTGCACAGGTAATATTTGGTTAACACGTGTCACCTTGTATGTGGTTGTTTTACCTTCGAGAATCATCCTTTTTCCTAATTCCTTAAACAATAGTTAGACCATCTCCAGTAGGAAGGCAAATTTCTCCTCCTATATTCCTTCCACATCACTCTATTCTCCTTCCACATCATTTCATTTTTTTATTTCACACTCAACTCTACAATAGAAAAGCAAATCATTTTCTCTTTTCTCCAACTCATTTTCTCTTTCTTCCACATTACTCCATCATAAAAACTGTTAGGGTAGTTCATATTAGGTGAAACATTGGTGTTTCCTGGAACTGGTGGGTAGCCATATGACATATATGGATGATTGTACGGGTATTGCATGCCAAAATTCGGTGGCATCATATATGGCATTTGAAAATTTGGATGCATTCCCGAATTTATAGGATTTTGTGGAAGTTGTGTATTTGGATTTGGTGGTTGTATGTTTGGATTTTGAGGGTTTGGAAAACCATAATTTGGTAGGAAATTTTGATTGCGAGATGGATCCATAAGGAAGTTGAAAATTGAAAAAGAAAAAACACCAAAAAGAGTGACAATGTAGGAGAAGAAATGAAAAAAGAGTGTTAAAACTTGAGATTTTTTTGGGTGTCCAAATGATATAAACGAAAAGATGGGGAAAAGAAAAAAAACAAAATAAATAATAATGTCAATTTGGTGGGTCCCATATAATTTCCCACGAAGGGAAATTTTCTCTGTCATTGTGTGTTGGCATTTTCCCTTTTTAATTTGCCTATCTATTAGAGAGAAAAACACTCTCTTTCCCTACCTATTGCATTTGGTCTTATAAAATTAATTGAAAATACCAACTAGTTTATCGAGTGTAACGCTACGTACCGTAACAAAGAATTAATCTACAGTCCCGGTTTAATTAATGGATACAAAAACACTCAAAGTTTTATGATCCTAGCAAAAATTCTATATATATTTAATAACCTTAACAGAATTCTGTTATATATATATGGATACGTATATTTCTTTCATTATACTCCAAAGTATTCCACGTTCATATATTTAATTAGACTGTTATACATATATCTATGAGAAATCATAAGATATACGTGGGGAAAATTGGCAACAAGAAATTCATTCATGTAACTAAAAAGATTGGTGTGACTTAGAATTCACGTCTATATCATTTTTCATGGATACTATATGAACCACTATATATTAAAACAAATCATTCAAATTACAATAATGAGAAAAATATTCAGCAAATTGGACAACCATTTCCAATAAGACAAAAACTCATAAAACAAAATTTTAAATTAAATTAACAAAACTTTTTTGACCAAAAAATAAAAATAAAAAATAAATTAAATTAACAAAACTTAATTTTATAATAATAAATAAATTAAACATATATGTATTCATGTTTTAATAATTAAATAACGTGACAAAAATTTAGAATATAGCGTAAATAAATCAATTTTTAAAAATTGAAATTTTGAAAGAAAACTGATTGACATTATTAAAAGTTAGTCGGACGATCGATTGTTACTAATTTAAATTATATTTCAATCCGATGCTAAGTTGAATCATCTAAAAATTAAACAAAATCCATAAAAAATATGGTAACTTAGTGATATGGTAACATAAGAGAATTAGTTTTTTTTTTTAATTTTCGTGTTCAAAATTTTTTTGATATGAAAAATTATTTTTTATATCAAAATATCTAAAAATTAATTTTAAATATTATAAAAATTATAAACCAAAAATTGGAACTTTTATTATTTATTGAAAAAAAACAAATATGGAGCAACACACTTGAAACAAACAAACAAAAAATTGAAATTCAAGAAAAATAGAGAGAGAGAGATGAAATTAAAATGGAGTAAGTGACAAAATATAAACAGCCTCGCCAAATTCTTTGGCAGATAGTTGACTTTATCTTTGTTTTCTTTATAAATTTCCAAAACTTTATTTTTATTTTTATTAAAAATCTGAATCCCCCACCCAAAATAAAAAGTCAAAATCCAAAAGAGAGAAAAAACACTCTCTCGAGGATACCGTTTCATAGAATCCGATTTCTCCAAAGCTCAATTCTTTTATTTTCCCCTTTCTTCTTCTCTTCCCTTTTGAAGCGGCTATTTATTTTCTGGGGAAATCAAACAAAAATCCGATCTTTTTCCCTTTTCTCCGAGAAAAAAGTTCCCATCTTTCCAGTTTAGTTCAGACACTAGAGAGAAACAGAGACAGAGTAAGAGAAAAAAAAAGAGTACAAATTTCTGCTTATGATCTCATGATTTTCCGAGAAAGTTTTCATTTTTCTTAGGACAGTTCAGAGATTATTATAGAGTATATTGGTAAGTGAAATGATTCAAGAAAGTTTTGATATTTTCCGGGAAAGTAAATCAATCGTGAAAGGGAAAAAAAAAGTTTCTGTTATTCTGATTCATTTAAATAAAAAAACTCTTTTTACCGTTTCTAATAAATGGTGGCATTAAATGTTGTTTTCCATGGCTGGATTTTTTTTTTTTTTTTAATTTGGGGTTTGGTTATGTAATTTAATGCAAAACAAAAGGGCAATAAAGAAGAAAGAGATTTTGTGTACCTTTTTTTTTAGTTATCTCTCTTCTTCTCTCTCTGTGTTCAAATTTATTGCAGAGATTGTGATTTTTTAATTGACCTTTGAACATCCTTTTTACATGTTTTTTTTTTGTTTGTTTCTTCTCAAAGGTTGGATTTTTCTTCTTCAATCTATTAGGGTTTTTGTGATCCCTCGTTTGATTGATTTGATTGGTATATTTAGGTTAAAAGTTTATGGCGGAAGAAGAAGTTTGAGTGAGTCTCTGTATCTGTTTGATCAAGTAAGGCTTTTTTTTCTTTTTCTTTTGTTGTAGTTTCTACTTTCTTGTTACTCTGTTTTATGAAAGATTCATCTTTTTAAGTTTAAAGTCTTAATCTTTGATTCAAGATTAGGTTTTTTTTTTCATTTGGATTCTAGTTATTAGATCTGTTGATATTCCCTTTAGTTTTGATTTTTTTTTTTTTGTGTGTGATTACTAGATCCAATATTTTATACAGTAATACTTAAAAAAAAAAAACTTTTTTCTTACTGGGATTCTCAGTTCTAGATTCTTCTTCTTTACTCCTGCAAATTCCATTTGTTTATTGATATTCTTGTGAAAATTTGAATGTTCTTATCCATTTTTTATTTTCTATTAGAAAAAAGATTTGCAAAAAAAAAAAACTTTAAAGCTTTCTCCTTTTTTTGTCTTTTTTTTCCTCTTTCTATAACAATGCAAAAGATTCTTCATTCTTTACCTATAAGTTTTTAGCCCCATGGATAGTACTTATGTAACCTTATCATTGATTGATTGCAATAAATCTTATTACAATTGTTACAAGTAATTTCTTATTAGGGAAGCTTAACTTTTCTTGCATATTATTATGGCATTACAGCTTTTTATCTAATTGTCTTTTTTCTTTACGTTAGCAAAAAAGTTGGAAAGTGGTCATTGTAGTGGTTGATTGCATCTTTTGCTGTTTTATTACCTGTTTAGAACTCATGATGATTTGTTTTTGGACTTTGAGAATCTTTGACATGTGTGACTGATGACCATAGAATATTGTTGCCCCAAAGCTTAGTTTGTTTCTGTCACAATCTTCCTTGTCCATTGCTTCGTTGAACAACTCTTCTATCTAACTCATATGGAGGTTGCTTCTGTATCTATCCTTGAGAGTAACAGATAGATAGATTATAGCTTTAACTTTCATGGATTCTATTCTCTAGAATGAAGTTTGCTTATAATACTTGTCTTCTATTTGCAACTTCATTCTTGTTCTCTTTTTTCTTTTCGATGGATTTGCTTGAAGATGCTTGATAAATATTTTCCCTTGGATGTGTAGATCGTCGTGCTTGAAGATACCGCTCTGGTTTGTTGAACTTTTGCAAGATGAGAGCAGGTATAAAGTCGTTAGCTTTCGAATCTTTAGTTGTTTTCTGCTTTGTAGCTTTAAGATCAATTGGTTGTTTCAATTTTCAGATAATGATCACGCGGTTGGAGACTCGGTAGATAGTTGCAAAGATGAGTCTAAGACTCATCAATGCCCTGAAGAGAAGTGGGAGGATGCAGAGCTAAAGATGTCGGAAAATGGGAAGAACAATAACAATGTGTGTGAGCTGTTCTATGATACAAGAAGTGGCGATGAATGGGATAAAGAAAACGATGAAAACACTTTGGAACGCCATTCTTGTGGATATTCTAATGACGCCGGAGGAAAGACAATCCGAGATAATAGTTGCGATTTTACTGCGAAGAGGGATTCTCTTGAGGAAGTTGATCCGGTTTTCTATATGGACAAGAATGTTATGGCCTGTGACTTACCTGAGATTGTAGTTTGTTACAATGAGAATACTTACAATGTCGTGAAGGACATATGTGTCGATGAAGGCGTGCCTGTTCAGGAGAAGTTCTTATTCGGCGAGAAAGATTCTGTAAAGAGTAGCTCAAACTCAAACCAGTGTGGCTCAGAGGATTTGATGAAAGCAGACAAAGTCATTGTGAATCCTTTCGAAACTAAGTCCGTGGAAGAAAGCAACAGTGAGTTTTGTAATGATTGTAAGAGAGACCGAGATGTCGAAGAATCTTCAAGAGAAGATTTTGCTGATGCTGAAGGTACTAGCAATTTCAATCAAGAACATTTGATTGTGACAGAAGAAGTTAAGGATTCTTCGCCCACGCACGGGTTAAATCCATCTGAAGTTTCTCGTGAAATTGAATCTGATGAGAATTCGAAAGACGCAGTGGCTATTTCATCGGAGGATATCTTAAAGGAATTTTTAACCTTGGGAGATATTCTATCAAGGGAAGATGAACAAAAACCTCTCAACAACGAAAGTCGTAGACCTGAAGAACAATCTCCACTTCAGCTTCAGGCAATACATTTCATCAATCTACATCATCAAATAAAATTTCAGTTTTGTTATTCAAAAGTATGCTAATTTGTGACTGCAGGATAAGGAAAAAAGAAGCTTAGAAACCACAGCTCTCGAAACAGAGCTTAAGGAAGCAAGGGAGCCAAAAAAAACAGAGGAGAAGCTTTCCTCTGTTTCTACAACAACCTCTAAAGAACCAAACAAAACTTGCAACAACTCCGAAAAACCCGAAACCGAGAATCATCAGCAAAACTACTTAGTGGAAGAAGACAAACTTTCCTCAAGCAGATTTGGAGAGACAAGTTTCTCTGCAGCAGAATCAGTTTCGATTTCAGGTCATATAACATACTCAGGACCAATTGCATTCTCTGGAAGCCTCTCTGTTCGTTCTGATGCAAGCACAACGAGTGGAAGATCATTCGCTTTCCCAATGTAAATCTTCATTTATTTCTTTGATTCATCATAATCATCATCACTTGTTGTGAAAGAAACTCAGAAAGAGAGAGAATCTTTTGCTGAATTTGAATCACATTGTTTGCAGATTACAGTCGGAATGGAACAGTAGTCCTGAAAGAATGGCGAAAGCGGATAAGAGAAGACAAAAAGGATGGAGACACTCTTTTCTCTGTTGTAGATTCTCTTGATTCTCCTCCATAACTAGTCCTTAAGGTTTTCACTTTGAAGCATAGTGCAAGAAGAAGAAGAATAATAATTCACAATATTTTTTCTTTGAAAGGGGTGCCTTTTCTTTTCTTTTAATACTCAAGTAAATAAATTTTCTCTTTTTTTTTGGGTGATTTATGGTGTGTAATTGGCATTTTGGTAGTAGTTTTTTAATTTTTATTTTGGGTTTAACAGTCTAGGGCTTTTGGGTTTGGTAATAGATGCAAAATGGTCGGGGTTATGTAACCGATGATTTTATTATAATCTCATTCATGTATACATGCTTTTGTGTTTAGCTTTATTTTTAAAGGTTTATAATTTTGTTTTCCTTATTATGTTTCCACATTTCAATGGCCCTTTTGGTCAAACGTATGAGCGACTTGGGTCAATTTCATTTCAATGTTTGTCTAGACTCTTGCCGATTTCAAGACCATTGTCTCACTGTGTTGTTGCTATTAGCATCAAGAAAACACACAAAAAAGTATTACTATCAGTTATTCACATTTTTTAAAATGTTATTATAGGTTTTATCAAGTTTTTATAATTTTGTATTAGATCAGTTATATGTGTAGTACTGTTAAAAATATGATTCCAAAGGATAAAATTTCACCAGTCTACAAAAATATAGTTTCAACATTTTCTGATTAGTCAGCCAAAAATAATATATTTATTTTAAGTTATTCCACAACTTTATTATTGTTTTATCTCGTTATTCTAGTATTTGTTTGACATGCTAGTTATCAATGACTGATTCTTAAGACTGATTCTTAGGATTTGCAGTCTAGTATGAAGTATTGGTTATTTATGTATATCTTTAGCAGAATTTGAATTAGTGGTCAAATTATCGATGAGCTAATGATTGTGATTAGAAATGTCATGATGGAATAACCCAACCTGATCCTAACTAATCTTGCCTATGGATCTTAATATTAATTATATATAATGCAAGCTCAACGTTGTAGTCATGCTAGCTAGCTCATTGTTAATCCAAAAATCAAAACAAAAACTTATCGGATTTAACGTTATTAGAGAATAATATTTGATTTGTTTTCAAAACATAAAAAAACACGAACTGGTACCGACAAGGCCAAATTGATCTATATAAGGTTTTGGTCTACACACACATATATTGGTTGTAATTGACTTGTGTTTGAAGTTGAAACGCTTTGAGATGTGATAAGATCAATGATGTTATTAGCAAATGTGTTTTGTAACAAACTAGAAAGTGATGTTATCATCTTCACCTCATTTGGGTAGAGCTTTTATGTAAGTAACTTAAGGCGTGTGAATGTCAAAATGCGTGAGAAAAGAAAAAGGCAAATAGCAAAAGGTTTAGGCAAATATGATGTGATACTCTCAACAACTTTGTTTATACCTACTCGCAAAGAAATATTAACCATTTGTCAATAACAACTTGGATAATAAAATTTTTTAATATAAAATACTATTCAAAAATAATTCTACACCATATCTTTTGGGGTTTATAGGAACATATAAAAACAAAACATTTAGCTCACTTTAATACTCACTCTCATTACGATATTTGTATTCTACACCCTTTTGCGATGACATTAACAAAAAAAATGGACTTAACATAGATGCATGCCCGCACATATGTTGCCGGGCATGGCATTATCTCGCTCTTCTCTAAATTTAATTCTCAATTGATCATTTTTGGTGAGCATGGTTACGCTACGCTCGGAATAAAATTTGACCTAGTTGAATTTTCGGTAGGATAACTTTTTCGGTCGGACTAACTCATCTTTGATATTAGTCAGACTTGTATGAGATATTGGTTAATTGTGTTTGACTTAGTACTCAAGATGCAAGTTAGACCTCACACCTTCCAAACCAGTGCCAATCACGGCTCTTATACACAATTTAAAGTTTGAATCTTATTGCATTGCAATATTCATTTGAATAGGATGTGATCGTCTGAGCTAGGAGCCTAGGACACAAAAGACCAATTTTCTAAAACAATACATTAATAGGGTTTCTAAGAGTGGATACAAGATTGGCTCATTCTCTATTCATATGTTGTGTATAATTAAGAAAAAGTGAATGAAATCTGGTAGATAAATATTAGATATAGAACGTGTGGAATATGTGAGAGAAGAGAGACAAAAAAAGGACAGAAAGGCTCGACAAATTGGGTTTGATGAAGTGTGATGCCAAACTTGTGTTTGTCCCAAGACAGACAACCCCGAGAACGAGCCTCAATGGCGTGAACCCTTTTCCCAAACCTTTACATAATAAATTTATAAATTTTCTTCAAATTTGTTTTGGAACTCTCACTTTTGTGTTTCGTGCACACACATACATTATTATTATAATACATAAGAAAGATACACGTACTTATGTGTGTGTGTGTATAAGTTCCTTTTGGTTAATATAAAAGAAGCAGAATGAAAGAAGAAGGATAGCACCAAAAAATAAAACTTCTCATAGCTAAAATCATTCGAAGAATATGAAGCTAATTCGAGTCACCTTCTTGCTTTGTTCACTAGCTATTTCATTGCTTTTTACTCCAATCTCTTCCTTACAACTTAACCCTCGCTACTCATTTCCTAGCCAAGGTGATTAAGTTTGTTTCTTTTTCTTTTTTAATAACTCGCAAAGTTTTGAGTTTTAAGTTTGTTTCTTTTTTGTTTATTTTGGGATAGATAACAATCCGCTGCGAAAAATTGGGTTTTTTTTTATGAATGTGAACTCAAATTTATGACTGGTGAAAATATAACGTCTTGTCTACAAGTTGACTAACCCATGCAACCATTCAAAACTAGATCTCTAAAAGTTTTCCAATCATACATATGAGAATAATTTTTAGTCTTGATTCGACAAAACAGTTTTTCCTGATCGATTGAACTAACTGACTTTAGTTACTACAATATAGGTTCAAGCGAAAAGATCGCTATCAAAATGGCATCGCGGAAACTCATGATCATCTCTAGTGAACATGTAAATGTAAGAGAATGCTTTATATATGTAGTATGTACACATTCCTCTCATTAAAACTATACGGAAAAAGTTTCTAATCAAATCTCTATGTGTTTTGCAAATTAAACAGGTGATGACGTCAACCGTTCATGAAGGTTCAAGCGAACAACTTCAAGTCACTTTTTCTGGTAAATCAATCAAATCAATCATTTGGAAATGATAAGCTTTTTGATATGTAAATTAGTAGTATTATTTTCTTAAAAAGAAATTGATAATTAGCAAAACTCATAACACACTTCTATAGTCAAACGAAGTAAAAATAAATGCATACATATATGAAGTCAAACATATGAATCTTTGACCTGTCAGGAGAATAATCAATTATCAATGTTTTTGTTTTTCTTTCTTCTTCATAATTTTGTTTTTAGCTGAAGGAATATAATTGTAATTAGTCATTTGCAGGAGCATCAAGCAAAAATAAAACGAAAAGATTCGAAATCTCTATGATACTATCAAACCAAAAATTTGTTTTATGCATGTGATGATTTGTATTAAATCTCGTTTATGTGTTGTTTGTCACAGAAAAATCTAAGAATGAAGAGAAGAAATTAAGTGAAGAAGAAGAGGAGAAAGCTCTATCAAAATATCTATCAATGGATTATCCAAAGTTTAGAAGAAGACGACCAGTTCACAACAAGTCTCTACCTCGAAGTCCATGAAGCGATGCATTATCCAAAATTTCTATTAATTTTTTTAGCTAGATTAATCGATAAATTAAGATAAGTTAGGATGGTTAATTGGTTGGTATAACGTAGTTAGTTTCTCTGGGAACATTGAGAAACAAGTTTTGGCGATATTATTGTAATTAACGGAATATGTTCGTGTTATTTTTTTTTTAATATATGGTTTAATTAATGATAATGGCCGACAAGAATGGAGCAAAACCCTAAAACTCTGGTTTGGGGTTTGAGCTTATCTGCTCTTCGTTTCACGCACTGTAACATGGTTGTTGAGGTGGTTATAATAATTTCATTTTATTTTGCAACAGAAAACAGCGTTACATACACTAATTAATGATTCCACGTATGCATGTAGACAAATTTCCAGAACTATTTTATTTCATATATACGGTTAATGTTTACTTATTTGAAAGAAAAAAATCAAAGGTTAAAAAAAAATAATAACGAAACTAAATACAAAAATACTTTCGTATTTAGCAATTTAAAATTTTTATTTATGGTACATGTTTTAATCCGATTTTTCATTTACTAATTAAAAACTTATTAATATTATATATTTTGGTCAAAACAAATAAAATCTTAGTTAATAGTTAGTTGTTGGAATATTTCGATAATCTTGAATATTTTTCTTTTTGTATTTACATGTGAAAATTAGATTATATGAAGAGGAAGTTATGAAATGGTCAACAACAAACAAATAGACCGATGGAAGAAAAAAAAAACAGACAAACTCTAAGTTAGGTTTTTTTCTGTTCTCATATATTTCCTTAGATCACAAGCTACTTTTAGCAAAAAAAAAAATCCACCAGCTACAAACCCTAAACTTATCTTTTGCAACAAGTCATCAGTTCCTTCTTCATTTATTTCTTAAAATTTATAACATTGATACACAATCTAATGGCGAAAGATAAAGAAGAACAAAACAAAGAAAATTCTTCATCATGTTTCAAGAATATCTCATTCCCATTCAACACTACTTTCTTGATTTCAAACGCAATCTTCCTCGTTACAGGCGCATTCTGGTTCGTTACCGTCGCAACATTACATTACAAAAGCGATGAATGTAATCGGTTTGTGACAACTCCCGGAATCTTCGTAAGCTTCTCATTACTCGTAATGTGTCTCACCGGATTCTACGCTGCTTACTACAAATCCGATTGTCTATTCCGAATCCACTTCTTCATCTTCTTCTTGTGGATGTTCGTGGTCGTGGCTAAAGCTGTTTTCGTTTTCAGTCTCCATAAGGAAACTCACCCTAGGTTGTTTCCTGGGACAAAGATCCATGAGTATAGGTTTGAGGATTACTCGGGATGGGTTCGTAGATTGGTTATTAAAGAAGATGAATGGTATCGTACAAGGAGATGTCTTGTTAAGGACAATGTTTGTAACAAGTTGTTCTCTAACCAAAACATGTCGGCTTCCGAGTTTTATCAGATGAATTTAACTCCTATACAGGTACGTACGATACGTAAGCTATTCATATGAATGCTTAATCTTGGTTACAATTCATTTTGGTTTAGAGAGAATAGTTACAATTAATAAAATTATAGTTGGCAGTTATGGACATCTTAAATGTAAAATCATTCGCTTTATTAATAAATTCCGGATATTAGTTTGAATTTCGATATAGAATTTTCCAAGCTGATATATATATAGGATTTCGGTTTTGTTCAAATTCAGTCTTTATTTTATAATTTATAAAAAATGTTCAATTTAATTTTAAAATTTAGTTTATTTTTAAATGATTCAATCCGTTTGATCAAATAAATTATATCACTGCGACTAAGACATGTAATATAGTAATTTGTGCTAGTATTTTTGTTGTGTTATTAACCTATCAATGACTTTATTTCGTTCTACTATTGTTTTTTTCTTAAAAACAGTCAGGTTGCTGCAAACCACCACTTTCATGTGGATTAAATTACGAGAAACCAAATATTTGGAAAGCTTCAAGATATTTTAACAATTTAGAAGATGATTGCAAGAGATGGAACAATGCAGAAGAGACATTATGCTTCGATTGCTATTCATGTAAAGCTGTGATTATTGCAGATTTACATAATACTTCATTTTCCGTTTCAATTAATATTCTTCATATCATCTTTAGTCTTTCTATTGGCATTGTTGGTTGGTTTGGCTGGTTAAGGAGCCTTCGAAAAACTCAGAAATAGAATTGTAACACAAATACTATACTATATAAAAGTTGAAGCTATTAGCTTTTAAAGCTGTCCACGTAGGATTTAAATCAACCAATAGCGATATGCCAAGTAATCATTTAGAATTAAGTTAATTTAGTTTTGATTGTTAATAAGATTTTTTCTATTTTCATAAAATTCGTTTTCCTTAAAAAAATTATAATCTTTTTCATTAAAAAAATTATAAGCATTTTGGAAAATGTAAAATGAAAGACAATAGTTGATAAGCATTTTTTTTTTCAATTGTACATTTTTCCTAAAAATAAATAAAACGAAAAAATAAACATTGCAAAACATACACAATTATATAATAAAATTTTGGTAATACAAGAAATTACTAAATCGATAAACCCAAATGAAAAAAAATTGAAAATTATATAATATAATGAACAAAGAATAAAATGTAAACTTGAACTTATTTTAAGAAATAATTTATTGTATATATGTGTGTGATAAAGTATGTTCTTGAATTTGTGTGTTCTATTCAAGTTTTAAGAATGCATATTTTGATTTCTTATATGTGTGACTCTCTCCAAAAATTAGTTTGGAATAGTTTCTAAAGCTATCCACATAGGATTTAAATCAACCAATAGCGATATGCCACGTAAGCATTTAGAATTAAGTTAATTTAGTTTTGATTGTTAATAAGAATTTTTCTATTTCCATAAAATTCGTTTTCCTTAAAAAATTATAATCTGCTCCATTTAAAAAATTATATGCATTTTGAAAAATGTAAAACGAAAGAAAATAGTTAATAAACTTTTTTTTTCAATTGTATATTTTTCCTAAAAACAAATAAAATTAAAAGTAAACATTGCAAAACATACATATAAGAAATAAAGAAACATATACTATTTGGTAATACAAGAAATTACTAAATCAATGGATCCAAATGAAATAAAATGGAATATTATATAAAATAATGAACAAAGAGTAAAATGTAAACTTAAATTTATTTTATGAAATAATTTATTGTATATATGTGTGTGATAAAGTATGTTCTTGAATTTGTGTATATTCAAGTTTTATGCATGCATATTTTGATTTCTTATATGTGTGCGTTTCTCCAAAAATTAGGTTGAAACTTTTGAATAATGTCATACTTAAGCTACTATATTATAATTATGTTAAATCATATTTCTTTAGTTTGTTTCTCTTATGGAGATCGCCTATAGAAATTGATTATCGAGGTACGGAATTTTATATTTTTGTCACTTATATAATTTTTTTGTTTTGAATTTTAAGAATTTGATCTATGATTATGTTAAGTTTTCATGAAAAAAAAAATATTTAAAAACAATTTTTATCATGACAAGAAAAATGATGACTAGGAAATAGTTTTTGCTCCCATCTAAATAGGTTTCGTTTTTTACTCATGTTGCTGAATATGATATCTATTTTTTATTTAAAAAAAAACAATTTAGTAGTTTATGTTACTCAAAAAAAACATTTGATTCTAAAGAAAAAAATAATGGATTTGGTAATGTGTTAACAAATAAGATTTTTTGTTAAACAAATATCGTATAAATTCATCTTTTTTATCGTCTATTATGATTATTTATGATTTTGTTAATGTGTATTTGTATTTGTATTATTATTTGTATGTTTATGATGAATGACGGAAATATCAATCCTTATATTCGATTTCAATTTTAAAAAGTAAATTATACATTTTATAAATGAAATTTCGATGATAAAATAGTCACGGTTATTAAAAGTAGACTTTTGAAACGAGATATATTGGTCGAAACAAAATTTTTTTTTTCTTCTGAATATGATATTTGTTTCCACGTTATCTTTATCATTGTTATAGATGTCCATTTTAAAGCATTTAGTATAATTTAATTTCTTTTTTGTTGTTAATAAAAAACTTCTATTTTCTTAAAGAATTTAATCTATTTTTTGTTGTTAATAAATAAGATTTAAATTAACCTGCAGTGTTATGCCATGTAAGAATTTATAATTAAGTTAATTTAACTTTTTGTTGTTAATAGGAAATTAAGACATAATTTTCTTATTTCATAAACTCATAACTTTAAGTAATTTCCGTTTTTTTGTGGATTTTTAATTTTTAATTTTCCTATTTAATTTTTATATACTATAGATTAGGAAATTTTCTTAATTTGAAGATAGTAATAGTTTTAATGATAAAACTAAAAAAATCATTTTTTATAATTCGTTTTTTACTGTTAACATTTAGAATTAAGTTAATTTTACTTTTATTTTTTATAAAAAAATTTCCATTTTTCTTAAATTTGTTTAGAAAAAAAATCAGAATACTTTTCATTTAATTATATGCATTTTGAGAAATGTAAAATGAAATGAAATAGTTAATAAGTTTTCTATTTTTTCATTTATACATTTTTTTTGTAAAAACAAATAGAACAAAAAAAAGTAAACATTGCAATATATATATATATATATATATATATATATATATGAAATAAAGAAGCATATACAATTTGATAAAATTTATTACAATTGCCGAAAGCTTATAAATGTGAAAAGAATGATAAAAAGGAATGTATAATACTCTATAAATATGAAAATCTGCCGAAAGCTTTGATCTTAGTGGAACCTAGCAGCTTTTGAACTTGCATAGATTTTGATCTTAGTTGAACATAGATGAAATTCTTGGGTTTTGGAGATTTGAAATCTTGGTGAAGCTATCGATTATAATACTTATTTGTTAGAGACTATGCTGGTTTTTACGTGGATAAGTTTTGGTTCTTCGTCGTCTAGGTATTGGACCTATAATTTGTTTTTGGATCGCACATTGGTCTTGCTTTAATCCAAACGAAGTGGATCGAATCTGAATTTATGAATTGTTTGAGATTTGATACTTTGAAGCACGTCTTGGTACTTGAAAAACATACTTACAAAGATAAGTTCATTCTCAAGAGATATGAGGATGCTATGATATATAGAGAGTGTTATCTACAACACGATTATGCTGTTAAAATTCAGATTTATTGGTGCTACAAGCTTGATGGTGGAGGACATCGACTAAAGAACGATGAATATGTTTTTGCAAAATATCTACAATTAAATTGTTAGGAGTGAATGATATAAAATGACTATTATGTTATTGATTATTTTGATTGATCTAAACAAGAGTACTATGAGGAATTTGATTATATTTGTAGGGCACTGACACTGTATATTTGACTGTCATGTAAACTAATATAAATCAACCAATAGTGTTGTTCCATGTAATATTTTAGAATTAAGTTAATTTTCTCTTTGTTGTTAATAGAAAATTCAGACATAATTTCTTTCTTTCATAAACTTATAACTTTAAGTAGTTTCCGTTTTTGTGGATTTGATTTCCTTTTTCAATTTTAGATACTATAGATTAGGAAATTTTCTTAATTTTAAGGTCTTAATCATAAAAAAACTATAATTGACCAATTATCAAAACTTTTGATATATTTTTTTTAGTTATAATAAAGTGAAATACAGTCGTATATGGACATAGGATTTAAAACATTCAATATTTATATGCCACATTAGCATTTTCATTTATTTTCTTAATAGGAAATCCATAAAAAATATTTTTATTTCATAAACTCATAACTTTAAAGAATTTTCATTTTAGTGGACTTTTTTTAATTTTGATTTTCTCTTTTAAATTTCATTGCAATTGTAAATTATTGATATGTCAAAAGATAACAGCAGCTAGGCGAATAAGTATTATGAACTTATTAGTAATCTTACTAAATTTTTAATATTACAATATATAAGTTTGCTCACATGTATAAATATTTTTATTTTGTTGTCTAAAAACAAGAGAACTGAACACTTTTATTGTTAAAATAGATAAAATATTCGATCATTAGTAATATCATTAGATTTGCTACTATACAATTTTATTGAAAGAAATTATCAATAATTCATGGAAAATATATGAAATTATATTTTTAGAAAATAATAGTCATGTGATAATTTGAGATGTATAGTATGAATTGATTAGTCTCAAAAGGTGATGTTGAAATTGCATACATTTATCATATATATGTTTTGGGTTACATAAATATAACCTAATTATCATATATATGTTTTGGGTTACAGAAATATAACATTTATCAGCATATTTGTTATTAGTTTTTATTATATATAAAAGAGGGTTATATGAATATCCAAAATTGAATGTAATTTAATATGGTTGGAAAGAATAAAAAATTGTTTAGAGTGTTACATTGCGTATGATATTTATATGAGTACTATCTAAAAATTGAAGTGAAAAAGAAATATAATAAAAAAAATATTTTTGGTTAATTCATTAGAGAAAACTAAGATAGCTAAAGAGCGAAAAGTTATAGAGAGGCGATAAGAGTTTATGTGTGTAAGAGATTTTTCAAAATTATGTTATTATTTTGTTTATGTGATTTTATTGACATTACATCAACAATCTAACTAAATTTTGAGAAGAATATATATATTTGTTTTAAGAAATGAAAATTATTCTCTTAGAAGTGAAATAATGTGTTGATTTTAATAAACATGCTAAAGTTGTAACAATTATTTTTAATGATGTGGAAGTAGAGTATGTTGATGGTTATGATTGAAAAATAGCTAAAGATTTGTTTTTGTTTGGATTGGAAAAGTTCAGCAAACCCTTTGTAGAACATGGACACCCAACCCGTAATCGTAACGATGCAATTGTAGGAATTAAGTGTCCAATTGACAATATTGTTTATCACTTTATTATAACCAATATTTTTTTGTAAGTAGGTAGATTGTAAAATTTTATTTTTTGCAATAGTTTAAGATGATATATTCAAAAGAAACACAGATGCACTAAAAGAAAAAGTAGCATTTGGTGCCACAATAACATGAAGTCTATATGTATATTTTTGATAAAACAAATTTGCGATCATAATATTTACATATAATTAAGATTTTCACTTCTATTGATTTTTGTATAATTTTTAATTAAATTAATATCTAAACAAAACTCAATAAACCATTACTAGGTAAAGTTTGCCAATTTTTTTACAGTCTTCAATTTTTTGCGATTGTACTTTTGCATTCATTTATATCAACATTACTTATTAAAAAAATTACTAATTTCAAGAACATATTAAACCAATTGATAAAATATATTATCTGATGCAATGCACTTAAAGTTGGAAAAAAAAATTAATAAAATGTTATTTTTCATATATTTTTTTTAAGTGAGCGGTTGAATTGGTATGAAATAAATACATAATTTTTTTTTAAAAAGTTTTGTGTTTGAGCTAAAAAAATCACCATTTTGGTATTATTAAATTTTAAATAGTCGACGAATCCAAGAATTTTTAATCGATTAAATTTATTGTTAAAGAATGAGTTATAAGGTAACCAAAAATACATGTCGCCAACAAGTTAATTGTGTACTTATTTTATGTACATATTTCACATGAATAAATTCTGAATTTTAAACAACAAAAACATTTAAAGTGAAAAAGATCAATTGATCAATTTATCAATTTTATTTTAAAAATATAAATTTTTGTTCGATCCACATATAAAAAAAATTATGATACCATTTTATTGATACTAAAATAGCAAACAAATCTATAACACATACCCGGGCATAGTCCGGGTCATTTTCTAGTGTATAATATATAAAAGTTGTGTAACGTCCCGACCACCGTCGAGCTATCAGTATGCAGGGGAAATTCTTATCCCCTCGAGAGAAATCCTCATCTCTATATAACATACATGGGAAATCCTTATCCCCTCAGGAGAATCCTCATCTCCTAATGGGCCCCACGCCCACTCTCGGCCCGTGGGCCCACCCCTGTCCGACAGTCGGTGCGTTAGTCCAGGAGGCTCGAAAGACTTGTTTAGTAACCCTACAAATCACCACGTGATCTTTTTCCATGTTTTGTCCTTACTCATACGGTACTGGAAATGAATTCCCAGTAGGTCACCCATCCTTAAATTGCTCCAGCCCAAGCACGCTTCACTCTGGAGTTCTCTCTAGATCTGTGACGGAAAAGATAAGTGCACTTTGGTGATATAGATAGCCAAATCAATTCTCTTAAGCCTCTCTGCATGCACCACATAGTTCCTGAAACGGGGATGTTACAATCACCCCCATTAACTGATCGCAACGTCCTCGTTGTGTACCAAGATCGTTACCCCCGACAGTGTGACTCACACACTCGTCAGGGTTCACTCTGATACCAAAATGAAATGAACCGACCCAAAAATTTTAAAAAAATTTCAATTGAAAACCCGGATTATCATTATCATAAATGATAATCCTCAACGGTCAACTACTCAACATGTGGAAAACAATAAACCAATCAATAATCAACATCCCACCAATAAATCCCATACTTTATTGAGTTACTAAACCAATACAATAACCAACCAATTCAATTCCAATAACAACATCTAATAGAATCCAAATCAACCAACATCAATAGAAGGTTCCAGAATTACTAACAACCTAGCAATTCTACTCAAAGACCATGAAACCGAGACACTAGATCATCTCCTCTTCCCGGCCATGATTCCACGATCACATTTTCTCTTTACCTGCAACACATGTCAAAAAGAGTTGCGTGAGTATTATCACAAATACTCAGTGAGACGGTCATCCCGTCTATAGGTTATACAAACAGGCATAAGAGACGAACCACAACACCAAACAATAACCGATCATCACATATCAATCAATACGTCAAACTGACGGCAATAAATCGAGACACACCTTGTGTCGATCGACACAACAAATGCTTGTGTCGATCGACACAAAACTTGTTTTGATCGACACATGCTGCAGAATCGAACCTTCTCCTCTCTGGTCCGATTCTGACCTGCACATATGTCGATTCCCTGCACAGGAACCGTCTACAAACACATCCAAGCAACACATAATATCTATAACACGATAATCAACCATCAAATCATCAAAAAATGCATTGGGATCAATCCCTTTACCCAGATAAACCTACGGTCACGCACTCAACTCGGTTTTTGGATCGATTCTGACCCCAATACTCCTTCAAAACACGATCGAAAACCTGTTCTGAAAACTAGACAGAACAAGCTACACTACGGTATGTGGATCGTCTCCATTTTAGTTCGACAGGAATCCTCTCTCGAAGTGGACTGATCACAGTAACGAGTCTGCACAAACCTCCCACATTAAAACGATCATAACTCAACGAATACTCAACCGATTGACAAACAGTTTTCTCCTATATCGAGATCAAAGAATGAAGAACTTACCCTCAAAGTTTCACTTCGATCCGACCTGATCTTCCCAGCCGTTCGTATCCTCCAAAAACCCGAGCAGAACTTGCCTCCAAAACCTCAAACACTCACAAGGATCAACAAGGATCCTTCTCTCCCAAATCTCTTCTGATTTTAGCCAAAAGAAGAGACAAAACGCGGCTCCCACGTTTTATATCGAAACCCTAGGGTTCTCTAAACCACTCGCCAAACCGAGCGATCAAAAACTGATCTTATCGGTTCAATTTTAAACTGTGTCGATCGACACACCCACTTGTGTCGATCGACACAACGCCCAAATCCCGACTTCTCATAAGTCAAACAACGTGTGTCGATCGACACACACTCCCCATGTCGATCGACGCACCACCAAAAATCCACTTTTGGTTCACGGGCGTTACAATTCTCCTCCCACTAACACGGATTCGACCTCGAATCACGCTACACCGTCTCACTAAAGTTAACACTCCCATCCAAAACCCACCAGATTCATCCGGAAACATCAACAATGCAATGCCCCTTGATCCGGATTAGGGCTGCCCGATTGATCGCGCAACAATCAAACAAGAACATGCACGACCAACCGTTGACCCAGAATTTGGACCAATTGATCGTGCAACAATCAAACAAGAACATGCACGACCAAGAACATCCTCATCCCTCCTGGGTGGGGGTGATTGTAACATCCCGGTTTCAGGAACTATGTGGTGCATGTGGAGAGGCTTAAGAGAATTGATTTGGCTACCTATATCACCAAAGTGCACTTATCTTTTCCGTCACACATCTAGAGAGAACTCCAGAGTGAAGCGTGCTTGGGCTGGAGCAATTTAAGGATGAGTGACCTACTGAGAAGTCATTTCCAGTACTGTATGAGTAAGGACAAAACACGGGGAAAGATCACGTGGTGATTTGCAGGGTTAGTAAACAAGTCTTTCGAGCCTCCCGGACTAACGCACCGATCGTCGGACAGGGGTGGGCCCACGGGCCGAGAGTGGACGTGGGGCCCATTAGGAGATGAGGATTTCTCCTGAGGGGATGAGGATTTCCCCTGTATGTTATTTAGAGATGAGGATTTCTCTCGAGGGGATGAAGATTTTCCCTGCATACTGATAGCTCGACGGCGGTCGGGGCGTTACAAGTTGAGGCTATAAGTTTTTGAGGACGTCCATGTAGGATTTAAATCAACAAATAGCGTTATGGCATGTCAAAATTTAGAATTATGCTATTTTTTTTTTGTTATTAATAATAATTTTTCCACTTCCTTAAAAAATAATTTTTTATTTAGTTACAAACTTTCTATTTTTAAAAAATATATTAATTTTTGATAACGTCGACATATGATTTTTAACATCAAATTAAATCATTCCACATCAATATCTTAATTATACATCTAAAAAATGTCATAACTTCTAAAAAAACATATCTCTCAAAATAAAATAGATATCAATAATAAAAAAGCTAAACTAACTAAGGAAAATATCAACTATAAAGGAAATTAACTTGATATCTAAACCATCTCTTTGGAAAATCAACATAAAAAGCTCAACTAACAAAGAAGAAACAAATTAAACGTTTAACTTCAAAAAGTTAAACGTTTGAGATTTAAAAAGAGCTAAACTAACAAAAAACAACATTTAAAAAGGAAATTAACTTATAAGTCAGAAATTTTTCTATTTCTAAAACATTTGTATCAACTATAAATAGGTTACACAAGTTTCGAAATCAAACATATTCTTTAAGAGATATATAGAGTTTACTAAAAGTCTAAAACAATGTCTGCATTTGTTTTTTTTCCTGCACAATCGCTTTTGGTTACACGAGTTTACAAAAAAAGTTATCAAGGAATTGCTTGCTGGAGTCGTCCAATCAATTTTGGAAGGTATGAAACATCAAAACAGCAGTTTACTTATGGTTTCAAATTGTTTCTTATCGATCAAAAGATACTAGCAATTCTATTTAATCATCACCAATATAAAATCTAATTAGTATATAGTTATTATATATATATATATATAATTTTTTAAAGCAGTTATTATATTTTGTTTTAACACAAATTTTTTCAGTCAATTATAATCCAAGTCTACAAAGCGGAGTATGGAGTTATGAGACAAATCAAAAGATCGGTATAGTCTACACGATTTAAAATTTATTGGTTAATTAAAAACAAGGCATGCTACATGGAATAAAACATATCAAAATTTCAAATCGTCATTCTATGCTTAAAGTCAAAACTTTCATAAATTCCATAGCTATGGAGTAAGTAGATTCCCAACATTAAAATTCATCAGGAAAACAAAGCCGATCAAAATTATGATGGTGGCAGGGACTTAGCTGACTTTGTAAGCTTCATCAACGAGAAAGTTGGGACGAGCAAAGACAGTAAAAGGCAGCTTACAAAGATTCATTAAAATCATTGTATGTTTCTAATCCTTTATTTTTGTTGTGGGTATGTTTCTAAAACTTTTGTTTATGTTTTTGTATTGTTTGTTTGTTTCGTGAAATCTCTCTTTTTCAGAAGCATGGATGGAACTAAAACTTATACTATTTGAAACAACACAAAAACAAACAAAAAATTATTCAGCTTTAAGCTGATACTATAAATTTTTGAGAGTGTCCACATAAAATTTTAATCAGCCTCTAATAAACATCCATGGAAAAATCAGCTAGATTAGGAAAATTTATTAATTTAATGATAGTTTTGTTAATAGAAAAAAGTTTTAAAAAAAAAAATTTATGTCATGGCTTTCTATTTACAAAAACAAGATAGTTAAGTGAATATTTGATTAGGAAAGTTTATTATCGCAAAACATACAAATATATATGAAATAAAGAAACATATATATATATATATATATATATAATTTGATTTAATTTAATAAATTTAAACACATATATTGTAACGCCCGTGAACCAAAAATGGTGTTTGGTTGGGTAGGTGTGCGTGACACGCGTCGTTTTCGCAAGGTTTGTGCGTTTTGACGCTGTGTCGCGCGACACAATGTGTGTGTGTCGCGCGACACATATGTAATCGGACCGACTGGTTCGGTTCTGTTTTGTCTCGGTTCGGGGCCGGTTTAGGAACTAGGGTTTCCTATTTAAACAGAGGAAACATGTTCTGCTGTTTTTGGCCGAATTTGAGAAGCAGAAAAGGGGTTTGAGAGAGAAGAAAAGTTCTTGAGAGGATTCGAGTTGTTTCAGGGAAATTCTTGTGGACTCTTCCTGTTTCTCAATCCAAAGTGTTGATTTAGTGTTTTGGGGAGGGTTTAGAACGTAAGGGAGCTTGTGTTGAGATCGATTCCAGACGGTTTTGGGAGGTCCTGGGATTCGTTCTTCGCGTTCTTCGTTCGTTCTTCGTGTTCTTCACCTTTTTGCTTCCAGAATCGAGGCGAGTGCGCGACCATAGACTCTCAGGAAGTAGTTTGTGTGGTATGATTGATTGTTATTGTTACCTGTTGGATTGTGGTGTTTTGTTGAGATGATTCGATGCAGATTCGTGTACAATCGAGCCAAGAATTGAGTCATGAGAGGATGAAACTCGTTCCTGGGTTCCGCGCGATGTGTCGCGCGACACACTAGTTTGTGTCGCTCGACACATGGGCGTGTCGCGCGACACACGTTACCCGTGTCCCGCGACACAGAGGGGTGTCGCACGACACATAGTACCCGTGTCGCGCGACACAGTACGTTTCTGCATGTTGTGTTAATGCTTGCTGGTTCTTTGCTGATTGATCATCCTGGTATCATATATTCTATCACTGAGTAATTAGTCTGTAGATGGGAGGACCGTCTCACTGGGTATTTATGATAATACTCACGCATCTCGTTTTGCCATGTGATGCAGGTAAAGATAAAGTGTGATCGTGGGAATCAAGGCGAGGAAGAGGAGATGATCTGGTGTCTCGTTTGTTTGGAATTGCTAGGGTGTTAGTAATTCTAGATTGTGGAATTGTAGACTTGGTTAAGTTGTTTTGGTCGAATGGTTTGCTTTTGTTCTGGTTTTGTTGGATTGAATAATTGTTTACTGGTTTATTGAAATTGATTGGTTGAAATTGTCTGGTTTAATCGTTGATTGAATTGCCGTATTGTTTGGAAATTGAGAGTTAAATGTTTATGGAAATATTAACTTGATTCCAATGTATAAAAAAAAAAAACGGGTCGGGTTGTTTCATATATTATATAAGATTTCTGTAGATTTTGATGATATATTCTGTAGAGCAGACGATTCTAAGGGCTCGTAGTTAAAAGCTTGCGCAATAAAAGTCTTGTGATCTTATATTAGGAAGAGATCATGGAGACTGCGATCGGTGAAGAAGACGAAGCTGATTCTGATGATGATGATGGATGACGAGTTGACGAGCCTCGCCAACTAACTTATTTGGAATTTTCAAGAAGATTTACTTCGAACAACGATAATAAAGAGTAAATCAAACGATAGCGGGAGAAATTGATAGGAAGAATAGTCAATACCCATCCATAAGCAAGAAAGTTAAACTATATAAAATATTAATCAACAAACTAAAATGACTAAGAAGTTTTGATAAAATCATAACAGTTGGGGGTAAAAAATATCTAGACTCTAATAGTGAAATGGAGAGTCCTCTTAAATTATGGAAGAATTGTTAAAAATCACACGGTAAAGGGCATGCTTAACAGAAAAGACAAAACTTTCGAATTTCAAATGCTACATCTAAAAGAATATGAGCTCCAACAATACACCTTGACTGAAACATAGAAGGTAATGCTACAACATGAACCCTCACTAGCTGAGTTGAAGGATATGCCACAAGCAGATATTAATATTACGTATATATACTTCTCTATACATGCAAGAAACTACCAGTACAAATTAGTATTTATGGTAAACTAATTAACTAATTCTCTACTATTGCTTCACTTTCTTATCACTATACTTTTGAATTCATATATGTTGACGTCTAGCAAAAACTAGCAAGTCCAAATATATATTAAAACCATTGATAAAACAAACCCACGCGTAGCGTGGGTATAAAATCTAGTCTATACTATATAAAAGTTGAGGCTATAAGCTTCAAAGGCTGTCCCGTAAGATTTAAATCAACCAATGTTGTTATGCCATATCAGCGTGTATAATTAAGTTAATGTTTTAATTGTTTTAATAAGAAACTAAGACATAATTTTTTTATTTGATAAATTCACAATTTTTTAAATAATTTTTCGTTTTGTAGATCTTTTTAGTTTTGATTTTTCTTTTTAATTTGTATCCATTATAGATTAGGAAACTGTTGTACGAAAAAATATTAAATAATTTTTAATTACCAATTTGTATAGGTAGTATATATATATTTCTTTGGGAATTTTAGTAAAACACCCCTATTTCTTTTTATTAGATTATATTACGGTTGGATCTAATCTTTTACAAGGCTATGGTTTATCTAATAAAAGTCCATGTTTTTTTTATATATATCCTATTTAATTAGTGGCAATCTTCCATTACTATTTTTTGAAAAATAAGAAATATTCATATTTTATTCGATAATTACAGCATAAGTGCGGTTCTAATTTTTTTAACCATCTTTTATATATATATATATATATATATATATATATGTACAATGGCGTGATGACCATCATAAGAAGAAAACCACACCGTTGGTTCATTGTTTTAGTTTATGGTTTTGTTAGTTGTTATTCATGTTGCCAAAATATTTCATGTATAATCGTTTTTTTTTTTGCTTTCTGTTTTTGTTTTTGTAGATCTTTTCAACGCATATATGAGTTTGGTTCTTTAACAAGGTTCGTTAGTTTTTTTTTAATAATTAGTTTGATTTGTGAAAGTTATATTAAGCTTCTTCGAAACGTTTTTTACTTTTAATTTGTGTAAACTAATTCTTGGATATCAAACAAAGTCTTTTTTTATGAAACCTCTTCTGTGACTTTTTTACAGTTTGGTGTTTATCATTAAATCTAAAACTTGCTTCAATCTTAATAGTATATAACTGGTACCGTTTCTTTGTCTAAGCTATTTTTCATGCAGACAAATGCATACTTCGTTTTCTCTTTTAATATCATCTACACTTGAGACTTTCTTTTAATTTGAACTGTATGTTTCTAATTCTTTGTTTGTGTGTGAGTATATTTCTAATTCTTTTGTTTATGCTTTTGTGTTGTTTGTTTGTTTCGTGAAACTTTTCTTTTCTAGAAGCATGGCTGGAACTACCTTAGCGAAGGAGGTAACTAAGTATTAGGGTTTATATTCTTTAATAACTATTGCTGAAACTAAAACTTATACTATTCGAAACAACACAAAGACATAAACAAAATAATTATTAAACTTTAAGCTGAGACTATAAATTTTTTAGAGTGTTAATCAACCACTAATAAATATCCATGTAAACATCTAAAATAAATTAGTTAGATTAGGAACATTATTAATTTAATAATAGTTTTGTTAATAGAAAAGAGTGAAAAAAATAAAGAAATGATGTCATCTTAGATTAGGAACATACAAATATATATATGAAATAAAGAAACACATATACATATATATCTATATATATAATTTGATTTAATTTAATATATTTAAACACATATAATATGTTTAATTTAATTTAATCAACTAATCATAATTTTGATGGTATATTTTGTAGATTTCTATTATATAGGATTTGTCATGATAGCACAACAGACGATGCTAAGAGATCGTAGTTAAAAACTTGTGCAATAAAGTATTGTGATCTAATATTAAGAAGAGATCATGGAGACCGTGATCGGTGAAGAAGACTAAGCTAATTCTGATGATGATGATGGATAACGAGCTGTGTTACTAAACATTTTTTTTTTTGGGTTGGTTGTTTTTTATTTATAATATATGTTTTGGTTTTTTTAAAAGCAATCGTGAATTTTTTTGGAGGATCTTTTCTAATTTATTTCACGGTTACTTTTTGGTTTTAGTTTTCATATTTTTCTAGACAAAAGTGTTTAAAATTTTAATGATTTGGTTTTGGTATAAGAATAAATCGAGAAGTTTCTTTTGAAATTATTTCTAAGGGTTTATGGCTTTTCACGGTTTCTTACTTCTACTTTCTGAAATCTAAATTTTCTCAGTATTTTAATTTTTTTTATCACGGAGGAGTTTGTTTATGAAATTTACTACTACAGGAGAGCTTCTGTTTTTAGGTTATTTTTTAGTCCGAAATATGGACTGTCCGAGACAAGGACAATTATTTGTGGAGTTGCAAGTTGCACCCATGGGATGTTTTCCCCTTTTATCGAGATCGAAGACGATCTAAAGATTCATCCCTCTTTTCAAGATTGAAATCTGTTTAGGATTGTCGAATCATTAGGTGGTCTATCAATGGTGGTAACTTTTAAGAGTTCACCTCATATACAAAATCTAACAGTCACTATTGCTAAACTCTATTGATTTCTAGAATACGATATTCCACAAGTATTAATAGTGAGATCAACCCATGGGAAATCAATCTTCAATTTTTTTTAAACATTGGAGTTTAACTATTCAATTTCCATTATATTTTTTGACGATTATGTTTGTTTTGTCTATGGACAGCAAAACATAACATATAAAACTAAAGATGATCTCAGTCAATTTATGTTTAAGGAAGATATTGAGAAGATAATATTTATAACGTGGATGAAAAAAAATAGAAAATCTGAAAAGACCCGCCAACTAACTTATTTGGAATTTCCAGAAAGATTTACATGGAACAACGACAATAAAGTGTAAATCGAACGAAAGCGGGAGAAAATGATAGGAAGAATAGTTAAAACCCATCCATCAGCAAAAGATTTTAATCTATTTAAGAATATTAATCAACAAACTAAAAGGACCAAGAAGTTTTGATGAAATCCTAACAGTTGGGGGTAAAAAATATCCAAATTCTAACAGTAACAGTAATCCTCTTAAATTAATTAACTCACCAAATCGTGACATGTGGCTAATATTAAGCAGATGATGACATGTGTTAACACTTAAAACTAATTAAGAAAAAGCAAAAACAAAAATGGAAAACAAACAAAATAATTGTCAAGTAACTAATCAAATAAAAAATAGTAAAATTATATCACATAATTAATATATATTTATAAATTATAATGGGTAAGAATATTTTGTTCACTTATTTATATATATAGATTTGCATGCTATGAATTGTGATATGAGAATTAAGATATAGATTGATCACTACTAATTTAAAACTCATATTTAAACAGTATTTCAATATATGTTTGTAATTCAAGTTACTAACTAAAAATTAAATATTTATATTAATAATTTTTAATTTGCTTACCCGTGTTTCAACGCGGAACCTGTAACGTCCGTGAACCAAAAAGTGGATTTTTGGTTGGGTGTCGATCGACACAGGGTGTGTGTGTGTCGATCGACACGTGTGTTTTGACTTGTGAGAAGTCGGATTTTGGGCGTTGTGTCGATCGACACGAGTTGGAATTGGACCGACAGGTTCGGTTCAATTGTCTGGTTTGGTGGGTCGGTTTTGGGAACCTTAGGGTTGTATAAAAAGGCAGGAACAGTGAAGGTTGGCCGATTTTTCTTCCAGAAATCGCAGACCTGAGAGTTTTTGGGAGGAAATCAGAGGTTTGGACGATTTTTGGAGTGGTGGGAGACTTATGGTTGATTGGTGATCCTTGTAGTCTGGGTTTTGTGGTGTTGATTGAGGATTTTCGGATTTGGAGGTTGTGTTCTTCGCGTTCTTCGAGTTCCTCATCCTTTTCAATCCTTTTTCGAGGTGAGTGCGTGACCGTAGGTTTATCTGGGTAAAGGAATAGATGGAATATGATTGTTTGCGGTTGTTTGGACTGGATTTCGTGTGTTTTGTGGATGAAAACGTGCAGGAGATCGATGGATCGCATTAGGGTTCGAACCATGAGAGGATAGGCTCGTTCTCTGTTATGCGATGTCGTGTCGATCGACACAATTGCTTTGTGTCGATCGACATAGGTGCATCATGTCAATCGACACCATGGTGGTGTGTCGATCGACACAAGTGCAGTCTGTCGATCGACACCTAGTGGTTGTGTCGATCGACACAGTGCTCCTGGACTGTTCATTGTTTGATTGTTCGTGTATGCTTGTTGTATGCTCACTCTGGTATTGTATATTTCTTTATGCTTGTGTGTATAACCTGTAGATGGGAGGACCGTCTCACTGAGTATTTGTGATAATACTCACGCATCTCTTTTTGCTATGTGATGCAGATAAAGAGAAATTGTGATCGTGAAATCATGGCCGGGAAGAAGAGATGATCTAGTGCCTCACATTTCATGGCTTTTGAGTTAGAATTGCTAGGTTGTAGTGATTCTGGAACTGTTGTTGAGTTGCACTTGGTTGTTATTCGAATTGAATTGTTGATTATTTTATTAGTTATTGACGTTGATTTATTGAATTGAACTGGTTAGTATTCAGTAGAGTATGAGATATATGGAACTTGTTTAATTGTTTATTTGTTTTCCGCATATTGAAATTGGACCGTTGAGGATTATCACTTGTGATAGTGATAATCCCGGTTTTAATTGAAAAAAAAAAATTAAAATTTTTGGGTCGGGTTATTTCAAGTCTTAATTTAGTTAGTTATGTATAATCAAGAATGTATTCAGTCAATTAAACTCGATTTAAAATCGAGTAAATTAAAAGAGAAAAAAACTGGTTGTATATTTTATTTAGAAACCAACAATTTGAAAACCGGAGTCTATAATGGTATCCAAAACATTTGAAAAGTCGGATATTTTTGCCAACTAAAGTATTTACATTGATCAACCATGACTAAAATCGCAATGAAAAAACTTGAAACTTGGTCTTTTTTCAACTCCATTATGAATATTTCAAGCCACTAAAAAAATACCGCAATTGGGGGATTGACAAAAATGCCACAAAAATGGCCGCTTTTTACAAGCGTGCCACGTCCAGAAGCACTTTTACAGAAATGCCACCTATTTTTCACGAACTGACAAATTTGCCCCTGCACAATAACACGACTCGATTTCCTCTCGCAAACGAAACCGACTCAAAAACTTTTTCTTTTTCCTCACAGACGAAATCGAAGATTTTTTACGAAATCGAAGATCGAACATCGAAGCTAATTTACACACGAAGATCGAAAAATAAAGGTAACTTGTTTCGCGATTAGCGATTTCTCTATTTCTAGATCTAGATATGTTGATTTTGATTTGCGATTTCTAGATCTAAATCTCGATTTAGTCGTTTTGAGTTTGTGCGATGAGATTTTGTAGTCGTTCGATAGTTAATTTGTATGATTCAATGGTTTTTGATTCGCAATTTCTGGATTTGTCGATTTGGGTAATTTTTAGCAAAATGGATCTCGCAAAGATATAAAAATATTTTTTTAAGGATTTTTTACAGATTTTGTACATCTAAAATGTATATCTGTGCAAAATCATTAATAAGTTTTTTTTTAACATTCTTATAAGGTTTTTTTTAACATGTGTTTCCACAACTTATCAGATGGATCACACAGATGATGAGATGTACGATAACATGAAGATGCCAGATCAAGTGTACAAACCTGGTTTCGAACCAAACGATAACAAAACAGCCCAGCAACATGTCAACCTGCAATTAGTTGACACAGTCAGAACTGCATTGGGACAAGACTTATTTCAGAGGATCGAAAACAGTTTTCTCGGTCCTATTGTACAGCTTGCAAAGAGGAATATCACATTTTCTGGAAAGATGTTCCATTTTCTGATGCAAAGGAGAATCAAGACCAAAGGGCAAGACTTGTGGTTCAGGGTTAATTCCCAGCCCACAAGATTCTCAGAAAGGGAATTCTTCTTTACCACAGGTAATTTTAAGGATTTTATACAGATTTTTAAAGAATTTCATACTGAGTTTTAAAGATTTTATACAGATTTTTAAAGGATTTTATACAGTTTTTAAAGGATTTTATACAGATTTTTAAAGGATTTTATACAGATTTTTAAAGGATTTTATAATCATTATAAAACAAGTTTTATGCGTTTATTATTGTTGTACGCAGGTGTTCACTGTGAAGAATTGGAATTTGAAAAGAATAGAAAAGGCAAAAGGCCAGAAGTGCATCCTTATCACTGGATGCAGCATAAAAAATTTCTACACAGTGATCTCCTCAATATTTTGCAAAAAGGAGACATTGAAGATGATGAGAAGCAGTGCCTTAGATTAGTTGTACTGGTCGAAGGTATTCTAATAGGTGTTAGTTCGACGGAGAAGTTCCATACTCCCGCCTCAAATATGCTTCGGATTTTGATCAGTACTGCTGCCAACCGTGGGGTAGAGATGCTTTCGCGATCATCTCTTCCTGTGTAACAAAGATGGGTCCAGAGACATGAACCAAAGACAGGTACAACGTCAAAGGTTTTTTTCTTGCGCTTTACCTATGGGTGCTCAGTGCAGTTTCTATCTTTGGCGAAAGATTCGCCAACAAAAGAGAAGGATCAGAAGATGCAATTCCATTGTGTCTAAGATGGGAAAGCACTGAAGCACCAAGAATGACAGACATTGTGCTTCTCGAAAAAAAGGGTCATGTAAGTTCCTACTCCCTTTCTCTAACGGCTTATTGGATGACAAATAATAATTATTGAATGACAGACATTTTTATTAGGTTTTTTTAACATTTTTATTAGGTTTTTGTAACATTTTTATTAGGTTTTTTTAATATTTTTATAAGGATTTTTTTTCCAGGTAAAGGTTCACGCGATTGTTGGCGATTCAGAATATCACAAACATTTGGCCTCAGAAACGCATGAAGACGACCTGTCTTTTATGGATATGGTCAACCTTATCATGCAAGGAAAGCTCATCGTACTGGATCAATGGAAAAGTTGATATTTCTGATCTATGTCTAGGGTTAGAAGAAACCTATCAACAGGCAACACAGATGGTTTACGAGTCGCTTAAAGAACAATCGAACCAACCCAATTTTTGTGGAATGACAATGGACCAGAAGCTGGAGATGATCATCGAAATTCTTCTTAAATTGGAAGAAAGAATAAAAACGATAGAGAAGGTCCTGGGTATCAAAATAGATGAAGAACAAAGAGAGGTAAGTGTAATAAATATGTTACTTATCAATGTTTTTTTAATAAATATGTTACTCATTTTGCATAAACTGTTCCTTTTGCAGAGCGAGAAACAAGAGAACGAGACCCAAGAAAAAGAGAGCCAAGATAAAGAGGTTAAAGGATTTTTTTAGAGTTTCAAGGATTTTTACAGTGTATACGGATTTTATAAGGATTTTGTAACGATTTTATAACGATTTTTTAAGGATTTTATACGAGTTTGTAAGGATTTTGTAAGGTTTTTTAACAGTGTATTAAAGAGTATTTTATAACTGTGTTGTAGTTAAACAATGATGATGCCGAAATCAATTTGCCAAGCACATTTGAAGATTTGGTTCGAGAGCCAAATACGCAAGACGCAAGTTATGCGGCAGATGACGAAGAAGAGGAAGAAGAAAGAAACACAAATAATGATGTTCACGAAGTACAAGATAGACAACCAAACACAAAGGTACATCTCTCGGCTGGATTCCAGTTTTATACGAAATTTATATGGATTTTATACGAAATTTATATGGATTTTATACTGATTTTATACGAAGTACAAGATATATAAAATCTCTAAGATGGTTTTACTTTAAAACCAAAATATTATTGTAAACTTGTCTAAAAAGTTATACTATTATTTTTGCAGCCTAAATCAACTACTACATCTTTCTCCACTCCGAATTTTAACCTTCTTTCTCCAGAAGTTCCCAGTCCGAAGGAGGGCGAGAAGATGGATGAAAATCCAGAATTCATAAAATCCTACAGAAAGCCAAGATCAGGAAGAAAGACTACGAAAAAAGTGATTAGCATTTGAAATTCAGAAATTTATCCGATATATTATAACCTTTTTTTAATGCTACATTTTAATCCCTACATAGGTGACAAAAAAGACTAGAGAAAATGAACAAGCTGACAACCCTGACAACCCTGACATCGTGCAAAGGTGAAGTAAACGACATCATATCCCCTCATTGAAAACTGTCTCCCCTTACACGGAAGGGAAAAAGAAGCACCCAACAATTTATCCGTTTATAAAAGTTGCTCCAGCTAGGGCCGCCAAATTGGCTGAATGGAAGACAGTGTGGAAAAACAAGTAAGTTTAATTTATAAAGATGTTTTATGGATTTTATAACTATTTTTAATGATTGTATATGTAACGCCCGTGATCCAAAAAAAATAGAATTTTGGAGGAGCGTCGATCGATAGTAGGGATGAGTGTCGATCGACACGGGGTTGTCTCGTGAAGGGTTTTGAGCAGGGAGTTCCCTGTCGATCGACATGGATGAAGCCTGTCGATCGACACGGGTTTAAATCATTCAAGGATGTTTGACTTCCGGTTTGTTTTGAGTTGGGCCAGTTTGGGGGACTTATATATACTTGGAGAAGGCGTTTCCTCCTAGGTTTAGCCGTTTATTTTGTTTAGAATCAGAGAAAAGAGAGAGAGTTGAGAACTAGGGTTTCCTCTTGTGGGTTGAGAAGTTTTCGTCGGTTTTGGAGGAGGCAGACGGCTGGGAAGATCATATCGGATCGGTGGGAAACTTTGAGGGTAAGTTCTCCTTTCTTTCCTCTTGCCGTAGGCGAAAACCTCGTGTGTTTTGGTTGAGTTTTCTCTGAGTTATGGCCGTTTGTTTGTGTGAGGGTCTCGAGTCTGCGATTAGTTCACTTCGAGGGAGGGTTCCCATCGAACCAGAGAGAATCAGGAGACGATTCAGATACCTTTGGAAAGCTCTCTCTGTGTAGGTTCTAGATCAGGTTTCGGATCCTGATTCGGAGGTAAGCTCCGTTCTCTGTATGGTTGATCTAGAGGCTCGATTGAGTGGTTATGTGGAGTGTTAGGTTGTCAGTGGAATCTGATAGTAATTGTTTAGGTTGCTGGTTACATGATGATTGTTGATTGAATTGGATTCTTGGTTTAAGGGAATTGAATTGTGAACCGATTATGTTGATTAGTTGGGTAAGTTGATTTATGGTTAATCGTATTGCTTTCGCTGTTTGCTTGTGATGAGAATTATAGCATGTAGAGAGTTGGCATTTATGGGAATGTTAACTTGATGCTATTTAAAAAAAAAAAATAGGTCGGGTTGTTTCAATTTGGTATCAGAGCCCATATGGTTCTAGGGCGGGAGAATGTAGTTAAGTGATTGTGTGCTATCATTGCTTGGTTTGTGAACTGTGGTTTGTGGTGATTGATTAGTGATTAGTCAATTGATTGTGGTTGGGTTTGGAGTCCTAGATCATCATCTCCGAGCCTTTAAAGAGATTCCACGGTATGTGTTGTTTGACCTTTCTGCTTTAGTACTTAGTCTACTGTTGTGGTGCAGTGTGAGATGGCTAGAAGTGCTAGAGGTAGAGGTCGTGGTGTCCGTGGGGGCAGAGGGCGTGGCCGTGGGTGCGGTCGGGGACAGGTGTCAGTGTCTGCCGACGCGAGTGAGGCTCATGAGGTCATGCAGGGGCAAGCTGCAGAGCCACAGGCATCTCAAGGGTCAGCGAGCGTGGACACAGTGGGTGTCGAGGAGGCTAGTGGAGCCGGTGGTGCGCAGGGCCCAGGAAGGGGTACTGGCGCAGGTGGTGCTCGGGACCGAGATGATCGCTTGGTGGAGCTGCTGCAGTTGATCTTGGCGCGGTTGCCAGTGGGGGTCAGGCTCCGGTGGTGCAGCCTGTTGTGCAGCCCGTGGGGGCTAGGGTTCAGCCGGTGGTGGCTGGTGGGTAGCCGGGTGTGGCGGCTGTGGGAGAGCTTCCATCCTATCTGAGGATGATGGAGCAGATGCAGAGGATTGGCACAGTGTTCTTTGTGGGTGGCACCAACCCTAGTGAGGCGGATCAGTGGAGGAGTAGGTTGGAACGTAACTTCCAATCTTTGAGGTGTCCAGAGGAGTTTAGAGTGGACCTTGCGGTTCATTACTTGGAGGGTGATGCACATCTGTGGTGGAGAGGTGTGATGAGCAGGAGGCCTCAGGCGGGGATGACCTGGGCGGATTTTTTGGCGGAGTTTGATGCCAAGTATTTTCCGCAGGAGGCGGCGGACCGGATGCAGGCACAGTTTTTGGTGCTGACCCAGGGAGAGAGTTCGGTCCGGGAGTATGACGAGCAGTTCGGTCGGCTGTTGGGGTATGCTGGTCGAGAGTTTGGGAGTGAGGAGTCCCAGATCAGGAAGTTCATGCATGGACTTCGACCGGTACTGAAGACGCTGTGCAGGGCTCGTAAGTACGCCACGAGGGCGGAGTTGGTTGAGACTGCGGCAGCTATTGAGGCCAATTTGGGGGCAGAGCTGGCTGCGGTGGGTAGCCCACCGGTGCAGCAGCAACAGCAGAGGAGGCCTCCACAGCAGCAGACGGGTGCGAGCCGGGGCGGTAAGCCGGCTCAGGGACAAAAGAGGAAGTGTGAGGGCTCTTCGGATTCCGGTCAGAGGGCCCAGAGTGGTCAGAGTGGTGCGGGGTGCTTTGGGTGCGGAAGCATGGAGCATCGAGTGGTGAGCTGCCCGAAGAGGAGAGAGAGTCAGACTGCGCAGGCGTGCTTTCATTGTGGAGAGCCGGGACATATCAAGGCAAGGTGTCTTAAGTTGCAGTTGGCATTGGCGGTGGTTCAGCCTGTGCAGGAGGCTCCGATAGAGGCGCAGCCGTTGCGTCAGATTGTGGCACCGCGAGTGTACACCCCGGCGGAGAAGAGAGATTGAGGAGGGAAGCAAGGTTCAGGAGAGGGTCTAGGAACGGGCCGAAGCTGGACTTGTTTTCCTTTTTGTTTTAAGTGTTATCTGTTTCAGTTCCAGAGTAGCATGTTCGCTACATGTTTGAATTTATGACTTTTCGTTGAGGAATAACGAGTTTTCATTTTGAGATTTTATGAGAAGGAGTTTCTATTTTATTTCATTTGAAATTTTATAAGATTGAAGAGTTCTCTTTTGTTGGAAGTTATGGATGAGTACTCTTATGGCTTGAAATTGTAGGATAAGGAATTCCTATGATTAGTCATGTGAAATCTTGTACGATTGAGAAACAGTATGATGGTGTATGTAGCATCTTTGGTCTGGTTCTGGTCTTATGGCTGGTTGCACATGTTCTTGTTTGATTGTTGTGCGATCAATTGAGTCAGTTGACCTACTCCAGATCAGAGGTGAGACGTCCATGAAGTTTAGTTGGTGCCACAGAGTGGATTATCAGGCGGCGGTGCCGTTTGATGCCATTCTTGGGCTGGCATTGGGGAAGTAGTGGAAGCAGAAGCAGTAGGTTAAGTCAGGTAAGGGCGGTTTCGGGAAACCAGTATTTGCATGCCTGATCTTTTGGGCGAGCTTAGCAAATGGAAGAGTTGTGTTAACTCGCAGGAGCCGTGGGGATTGGAAGCAGTGGACCAGACAGAATTGTTGAGCAGGATTCAGGTAGCTCAGGAGAATGATCAAGGAGTGATCGATGTTTCTCGGGTTACCGGTTTAGAGTATCGGGTGTCGGTGAATGGAGCGATACGAGTGAACGGACGATTTTGTTCTAACCAGGAATGAGAAGTATGTGGGAGGCTGCACGGGATGTAGCCAGATGTGTCTGTCAGGAATTGAAGGTTATCTCAGTGTTCTGGGAGAAGTTCGGAAGGAGATAGAGATTACGGGCATAGGAGTGCAGCGTATCATTCTCGGAAGGATGAACAGACTGGGAGTAGGATTCAGAATGTGGAAGGTGTTGTTGAGGATGTGTGTACTTGAGTAAGGTGGTCAGTAGGCGGATCATCTGAATCAGGTAGGGTTGCTTAGAACAACCGCTATCAGGCGAGTATTGGGATGGCTTCGTCTGAGGCTATTATGGAGGGTCATGTAGGGAATCAATATGCTGGACTCAAGTGGGGGAAAGGAGCATGTTTGGTGGAGAATAAGCTAGGTCCAGGGTTGTGGAGCAGGTTGGACCGGTAGCTTATTGGTTGGAGTTACCTCAGGGTATGAGGGTTTTTCGTCAAGTTCCAGGTTTGAGGCTGCAGAGTGGTTGCAGGAGTCTGAGAAGGGTTGGCTAGGATTCCGGAGAATCTTCGGCCAGGAGGTGTTGGTGGCGAGACCTGTGTGGATTCTCAGAAGGAGAGTCAGGGTTCTTCGCCGGAGGAGGATAGTATTGGTAGTAGTCGAGTGGGACTGTGCTAGTGTTGAGGTGGGGACTTGAGAGTCAGAGTCGGAGGCGGAGGACTAGTTGCGTGAAGTGGTTCGGTTTGTGGTAGCGGGTGGCTACATTGGTTGTACTCTCGTTTTGTGGTAGCGATTTTGCGTTCTGGAGTTTTTGAGCTGAAGGATTCTTTTAAGTGTGTTGAGTTGTGGGTTATTTTAGTGGATGACTGGTGAGGTCATGGAGTCATGTGATGGCTAGGAATAGAGGTTCTATGGGAGTTAGAATCTGGTTGTGGTGTAGGGAGAGTCTGGAAATGAGGTTTCTGTGGATAGAACCGTCTTTCCAGGGACTCGGTGGGAAACACCCAGGGTGAGTGGGTGGTTTCGGGTGGCCTAGTGGAGGGGCGTGGGGCATGATATTTCGGGTTAGGGAATGTCATGTTGGCGACGGATGCTTTAAGGCACGTTGCAGGTTAGGGCTCCAGGGAACGGTGGGTTTCTGGATACTTGAAGGATAGAGATCCTTCCAGGAAGTGGATTCCTGCATGCTTGAGAGATTGTGGCGTCTCTCCGGGAGATAGTGGGTTCTCCTCGGTACTTGAGAGGATAGTGGGTTCTCTCCAGGGACGGTGGTTGCCCTGCATATATGAGGAAAAGTGGTTTTCTCTCTAGGAGTATGTGGATCTTCTAATGTGCTTTGAGAGATTGGAGGTCTCTCCAGGGGAGGTGGTCCTCTGCATACCGTAGTCCAAAGGGTGACGATCCTGCGGATAGGTATGGTGTACATGTATATGGGTATGAGTATGGGTTGTGAGCAGTAGCGGTGGGCTTTGGGGTCTAGTCTGGGGTTAGTATTCTCGTTTGGGAACTTGATTGGATCACTCTGGAACTGATGTATCGTCTTGATCGTGCATGTTCTTGTTTGATTGTTGCACGATCAATTGGTTCCTTCGCCGGGTCTACGGATGATCGAACATGTTCTTGTTTGATTGTTGTTCGGTCAAACGGGCAGGCTTGGTCGGGACTATAAACGGTACATCCTGGTGTGGTTCTGGGGTAATCTGGTGGGTTTTCGGGCGGAAGTGTTAACCTTAGCAGAGATCTCAGGGGGTTATGGATGAACTACCGGGTGATCGAGGGGGATCTCAGGTGGGTCGACCGGTGGGGGTCAGGTATGCGATGGGATTGTAGGGTCCAGTCTGGGCTAGTACTTGCGTCTGGAACCTCGATTCCGACGATTTTGGGGACTTATGTAACGTTTGGTCGTGCATGTTCTTGTTTGATTGTTGCACGATCAACATGTCCTTTTTGCCGGATCTACGGTGGGTCGGACATGTTCTTGTTTGATTGTTGTTCGATCAATCGGGCAGACTGGGTCGGGACTACAACGTTACATTGTGGTGTGTCTTCAGAGGAATTGGGTCGGGTTCTCGGCATTAGTGGTAACCTTAGCATGGATCCTGGTGTGCGTGTATATGGGTATAAGTATGGACGGTGAACAGTAGCGGTTGAGTAGGCCGTGAGTAGGAGACTGGCGGAGTCTCGGGGATCTGGAGTGATCTCAGTGGATGCGTCTAGTTTAGGGTGAGTACTTGCGCTCGGGAATTCGGGTTAGGTGATCCCGGTAAACTTGTGTAGCATCGTGGTCGCGCATGTTCTTGTTTGATTGTTGCGCGGTCACTTGGTTATATTCTGGGACTACGGTTGGTTGGGCATGTTCTTGTTTGATTGTTGTACAATCAACCGGGCAGGCTTGGATAAAACCAGGAAATGTTGCATTCTGGCGGTTTTCGGGTGAATCTGGTCGGGTTTTGGGCAAGAGTGCTAGCCTTAGCAGGGACGGGTTGGTGTAACTTGTGATTCGAGGACGAATCCTTGTTAGTGGGGGAGAATTGTAACGCCCGTGATCCAAAAAAAATGGAATTTTGGAGGAGCGTCGATCGACAGTAGGGATGAGTGTCGATCGACACGGGGTTGTCTCGTGAAGGGTTTTGAGCAGGGAGTTCCCTGTCGATCGACATGGATGAAGCCTGTCGATCGACATGGATGAAGCCTGTCGATCGACACGGGTTTAAATCATTCAAGGATGTTTGACTTCCGGTTTATTTTGAGTTGGGCCGGTTTGGGAGACTTATATATACTTGGAGAAGGCGTTTCGTCCTAGGTTTAGCCGTTTATTTTGTTTAGAATCAGAGAAAAGAGAGAGAGTTGAGAACTAGGGTTTCCTCTTGTGGGTTGAGAAGTTTTCTTCGGTTTTGGAGGAGGCAGACGGCTGGGAAGATCAGATCGGATCGGTGGGAAACTTTGAGGGTAAGTTCTCCTTTCTTTCCTCTTGCCGTAGGCGAAAACCTCGTGTGTTTTGGTTGAGTTTTCTCTGAGTTATGACCGTTTGTTTGTGTGAGGGTCTCGAGTTTGCGATTAGTTCACTTCGAGGGAGGGTTCCCGTCGAACCAGAGAGAATCAGGAGACGATTCGGATACCTTTGGAAAGCTCTCTCTGTGTAGGTTCTAGATCAGGTTTCGGATCCTGATTCGGAGGTAAGCTCTGTTCTCTGTATTCGTTTGTTTTCAGGGTGTCGGTTCTGAATCTCTGTTTTTGCCAGTTTCGAATAGCGAGATTGCGGGCTGTTTTGCCGTCGATCCTGTAGGAGTCAGGAGACGTTCTATACATCGTTGGAAAGCTCTCAGTGTCTAGTTTCCAGAACAGGTCTCAGACTTGGTTTTGGTGGAGGGAGTCGCGAGATTTCCTCTCTGTTTGTGTTGGGTTCCTTAGTCTTCATTCTATCCGTTTGCAAAGGTGAGTGCGTGACCATAGGCTCTCGGATATAGGATTGTGTATGATGCGATTGTTTGCTGTGTGAATTTGGTGCTTTGAGTGGTTGATTGTGCAGGTGATCGATTAAGGTTCATGGAAATTCGGCCATGAGAGGATAGGCGATCTCCATCGATCGACAGGATTGCTTCCTGTCGATCGACACCAGGTCATCTGTGTCGCGCGACACCGAAGTGGTGTGTCGAGCGACACGCAGGCTGTCGATCGACAGCTAGTGGTATGTCGATCGACAGAGATGCTGCTGTCCTGTTTTGTGCTGTTGATTGTTCTATGCGTGTTGAGTGATAACCCTGGTATTGTATGCGTTTTATATCTAAGTAATTGGCCTGTAGATGGGAGGACCGTCTCACTGGGTATTTATGATAATACTCACGCATCTCGTATAACCATGTGATGCAGGTAAAAGCAGGTGTGATCGTGGAATTGTGGCGAGGACGGGATGGTTGATCTAGAGGCTCGATTGAGTGGTTATGTGGAGTGTTAGGTTGTCAGTGGAATCTGATAGTAATTGTTTAGGTTGCTGGTTACATGATGATTGTTGATTGAATTGGATTCTTGGTTTAAGGGAATTGAATTGTGAACCGATTATGTTGATTAGTTGGTTAAGTTGATTTATGGTTAATCGTATTGCTTTCGCTGTTTGCTTGTGATGAGAATTATAGCATGTAGAGAGTTGGCATTTATGGGAATGTTAACTTGATGCTATTTAAAAAAAAAAACGGGTCGGGTTGTTTCAGTATAAGTATCTGTTTACATTTATAAAAACTAATTACATTTATAAAAAAAATGTAGATCTCTGTTAATCAAAGGAATAGATGTTGATTCAAAGTGGTTTACATACCTAGAGATCCCTGGCAAAGTTTTCCAACAAACGGTATTGTTTTTGTAATTTATTTTTCTTTTATAAATTGTGTTTAAAATGTTTATAAACTCAAGTAGAAATGTTTATAAATGATTTGACAGCATGTCGATGTAGCTGTGGGGATGATTAATAAACGTAAGGAAGACAATCCAGACCTATTTCGCAAAGGATGTGTCATTCTTCAACCGTCATTCTTCAAATTGATTGATGACGAGTATGCTTTGTTTGTCGACGACAAGGAGAGCTATGAATTCCCAACACAAGGGATCAAAAAAGAAGATTTTGGTCGAGACACTCTTGTCATCGTTATGCCATATTTGGTGAAGGCTAAGTGTTGGGTGCCAGTGGTTATTGATTTGCTTAACAGGGAAATTAATGTTGAAGATTGTTTACTTCCAAATATTCCACAGGATAAGACAAAAAAAAGATTTAAACCTTTTTCTGAGATGCTTCCTTACTTCATAAGGTACATCAGAAAAGACAACCAAATTGATGTGTCTCCATATAAAGTGACCATAAAGACAGATTTGCCAAAGGTAACTAACATGCTAATAATATTTATTTTGTATATCAGAGTTGCACTTTAGAAGATTCAGTAATCTTCATGTTAAAGTTAATCGAATGCTATTCAATGGGGATCCCATACTCAAGCAAAATTACAGAAGTCAGCGTCCAAGATATGAGGACAAAGTTAGCAGCTGACATTTTCCATGAGTTGACAGAATTTGCATGATTTTGTGTAAAGGTTTTTTATGACATTTGTATCTAAATTTCTCTATTTTCAGTTTCGTATATTAAATTCGTTTGATCTGTTTCAGTATTTGAATAGTTGATTAACAGTGCAAGGCAAATATTTTTAACATTTTTATACGGATTTTTTAACATTTTTATACGTTTTTAACATTTTTGTAATATTTTTTTTAACAATTTTAACGCCGGATAACAAAAAAAAACAAAATAACCATTTAAGGATTTTTATAATGATATTATAAGGATTTTTAAAGGATTTTTTAAGGATTTTAAAGGATTTTATTACACCGAGAACTAAAAAAAACAAAATAAGCCCAGAGAAAGGCCCACACAAAAAAAGTCCAGTACCTTAAAATACCGATTTTATGAGTATCTTTTTTTCTTTTACTAAGAAAAAAAAGAAAAAAAAAATCTAGTCTTTCTTCTTCTTCTCTGAGACGACGAACCGTCGACAAAACTTAAAGAACATAGAAAAACTTCGGTTTTAAAAGGTAAATCTCTAACTTTAAAGGTCTTCGACGATATCTACTTAACAATGTATTCCGATTTTAGTTTAATTTTTCGAGGATAAAAACTGTATTTTTTGAATTTTTTTTTTTGGTTTAGTTCAGATCTTTGCGAAATCGGGTTTGTAATCGGTAAAATTCACTAAATTTAACCGTTTTCCACACTATCTCATTCCAAAAACTAGTATTTTGAAGGAAAAACTGTATTTTTTTGAAGAAAAAATTTGGAAGTTTTATCAATTTAGGGCATATCTATGCGAAATCGGGTTTGTAATCTGTAAAAGTCACTAACTTTAACCATTTTTGACGTTATATCTTTCCAAAAACTAGTGTTTTGAAGGGAAAAAAAAATGGGTTCCGGAAAAAAAAAAAGGGTTTTACTGATTTTGTGTGAAAATGTAAATCGGATTTCGGATAAACATGGTTTTCGCATCTCAAAACGAATCCATTTTCGTTTCCAGAAAAACAAATAGTCTGGACAAAAAGTTGATTTATACGCTTTTTAAACTGATATATGTTGGCTTATGTGAGATTAATTTTTTGTTTTCTTTCTTTTTTTCTTCCAGATTAATTACTAATCATGACTACTTCAAAGAAGTTGAAACTGCCAGAAACAATTGTACCACAGCACGCTGTAAACAATGGGACAGTCCCAAAAATAGTTTTGCATGCAGCTAAAAAAACAGTGCTGACTGTTATCAAGGATGCATTAAGCCAAAAATGCTTCGAGAGGCTAAAACCCAATTGCTTTGGGCCAATAATTGAGTATCTGCTGCAAAATGACATATGTTTCTCAAGAAATATTTGTGGTCACATTTTGAAAAGAAGACTTTCGACAACTAGATCAGAGGAGTTATGGTTTCTTTTTGGAGAGCAACCAATGAGGTTCTCTTTGAGGGAATTTGTGATGATAACAGGATTGCCCGATGAAGATACAAGGAAGAACGAGCCGTATGAGAGGATAATAGACCCTTGGATGAAGACTCAATCAAATTTGAAGAAACTCCTCATAACTTTGACTGAGACAGTTATGACGGACAACGAAAAACTTCGTCTAGCAGCGTTCTTAGTAGGGGAGTGGATTGTGAAAGCGAAGAATCCGTCTAATAATTTATCGCCATTGCATATGCAAAGAGCTGCATTTTGAAGAGTATTGCAGCAACAGTTGGGGAAGAATTGGATATACATCATTGGTTGAAGGCATTTTAAAAATTGATGCTGAGAAACTATTGAGTAATAAACTGCAAACCCTCGAAGGTTTTGCATTTGCCTTTCACGTATGGGCGTTAGTGTAACGCCCGTGATCCAAAAAAATGGAATTTTGGAGGAGCGTCGATCGACAGTAGGGCTGAGTGTCGATCGACACGGGGTTTGTCTCGTGAAGGGTTTTGAGCATGGAGTTCTCTGTCGATCGACAGAGGTGAAGCCTGTCGATCGACACGGGTTTAAATCATTCAAAGATGTTTGATTTCCGGTTTGTTTTGAGTTGGGCTGGTTTGGGGGACTTATATATACTTGGAGAAGGCGTTTCCTCCTAGGTTTAGCCGCATTCTTTTGTTTAGAATCAGTGAAAAGAGAGAGTTGAGTGAACTAGGGTTTCCTCTTGAGTGTTGAGAAGATTTCGTCGGTTTTGGAGGAGGCAGACGGCTGGGAAGATCAGAACGGATCGGTGGGAAACTTTGAGGGTAAGTTCTCCTTTCTTTCCTCTTGCCGTAGGCGAAAACCGCATGTGTTTTGGTTGGGTTTTCGCTGAGTTATGGCCGTTTGTTTGTATGAGGGTTCTGCAGTCTTGAGTCTGTGATCAGTCCACTTCGAGGGAGGTTTCCCGTCGAACCAGAGAGAACCAGGAGACGTTCTATACATCGTTGGAAAGCTCTCAGTGTCTAGTTTCCAGAACAGGTATCAGACTTGGTTTTGGTGGAGGGAGTCGCGAGATATTCCTCTCTGTTTGTGTCGGGTTCCTTAGTCTTCATTCTATCCGTTTGCAAAGGTGAGTGCGCGACCATAGGTCCTTGGATGTAGGATTGGATAGAGTGCGATTGTTTTGCTGTGTTTTGGTGTGGATTGTTGTGTTTTGGTCACTGGATTTGTGCAGGGATCGACTGAGATCGTGTGGTTCGAGCCATGAGAGGATTAGGCTCGATCTCCATGATCTGCAGGTGCGTGTCGATCGACATGATTGCTTCGTGTCGATCGACACAGACATCTGTGTCGCACGACACCATGGTGGTGTGTCGAGCGACACAACATCATGTCGATCAACACCTAGTGGTTGTGTCGATCGACATTGATGCTGCTGTTTGGTTTATGTTGTTGCTTGTTCTATGCCTTGCTGATTGATAACCCTGGTATTTTATTCATTCTGCATTTGAATAATTGGCCTGTTGATGGGAGGACCGTCTCACTGGGTATTTATGATAATACTCACGCATCTCGTTTTGCCATGTGATGCAGGTAAAGATATAGTGTAATCGTGGAATCAAGGCGAGGACGAGATGGATGATCTAGGGGCTCGGTTGCTTGTGTCATTGTTGAGTTTGTTGGAATTGCTAGGGTGTTAGTAATTCTGGATTGTTGAACGGTGTAGAATGGTTAAGTGGAATTGATTATTGATTGATGTTGCATGGTTTATTGGTAATTGTCATTGTTTCCGCTGGTTGGTTGTGATTGTGAATTTAGCATATTGAGAGTTAACATTTATGGGAATGCTAATTCGTTGCTATATAAAAAAAAAAAAAAAAAACGGGTCGGGTTGTTTCAGTTAGCTTCAATTGAGGAGCTAAGTAATGCATTTGGTAGAAGAGAGAATCTTCACCGTTCGCCACTAATTTTGCAGTGGACAGAAACCAAAACACCGACGGAAAAGGAAGTAGAAATAATCTCAGAGAAGCCCAAGGTACATATTACTTTACCATAATATAAAGCTTTTTAAAAAGTATTTCAACAAAAAATTCTGAAAGGATTTTATATGGATTTTTAAATGATTTTATATTGATTTTAAAAGGATTTTATATGGAATTTAAAATTCTTTTATATGGATTTTTAAATGATTTTATATCGATTTTTAAATGATTTTATATGGATTTTTAAAATATTTTATAATGTTTTTTACAAGTTTTATGAAGATTTTTAACAATCGTTTAACGTTTTTAACAATTTTATAAAGTTGTTTTACACAGTTATAAAAATCTTTTGTCAGGTAAAAGTTTTGACTTTCATCGGTGACCCCGAAGAGTACAGTCATTTGGTCTTGCCAGCAGAGCCTGAGGACAAGGATCTGATCGATCTTGTTCAACTTATTAACGGAGGTTATAGGTTGAAGAAGGCCGACTGGAACAATGGCTGGGTAAAGATCGATGAACTTCCAATAACTAAAGAAGTTGGAAGTAGCATTACCAGGTTTCATGCTTCTCCTGTCTATAATAGGAAACGATCAGGTGAGGAAGCTGAAACAGAAAATCCACAACGAAGAAGAATATGTCTAGATGAGAAAATTGATATAATTCTGAGTAAATGTGACAATCTTCTCAAACGTGTTGTGGTCATTGAGAAAGTTATCAAAGACAAACATGAGCAGGAACATGTAAATGAACTAACAACCCTAAAAAACAAATGTTATATGTTGTATCTTGTATTGTATCTATAGTTATTTATATTATATATTTGTTTTTGCAGGCGAATCGTCCAATGAATGTTGATGATTATCAGATTTCTGATGACTCAAGTGACGGTGTGGAAATTGTTTTTGAAGAAAAGAATCAAGATAAAGAAACTGAGGTATAATACCTACAGATATTTTATACAGTTTATAAGTTTAAACATTGATTCTTTAAATTTGTTTTCAAGAATTATGACGAGGATCCTGTGGAAAATGTGGGAGTTGAAGATCACTATAAAGACGAAACTTCCGCTTCTCATGCTAATCTGGTATGAATCACCTGATGTAAATATATAATAGGTAGATTCTTTGAAAGATTTTTTAAGGATTTTGTAAGGTTATTATAAAGATTTTTAAATAAATTTATAATGATTTTTAAAAGGATTTTATACACATTTTTTACACTTTTTAAACACCTTTTATAACATTTTTTAATAATATTTTTAACACTTTTAAAAACATTTTATAACCCTTTACAAAACGTGTAGGCTGCGGAAGACAAGACTTCGACTGATCCCGTGGAGAATGTGGGAGTTCAAGATCAATTTGAAGAAGACGAAACTCATGCTTCTTATGCTGAACCGGTATGAATCGCCTGATGTAAATATAAAAATCTTATGTGCCTTATAAAAATCTTATGCAACTTACAAATTTTTTTATATATCTTACAATTAAATTGTGGAAGAAGTTGAATCGGATGAGGAAAATCTAGAACTTGAATCGGATGAGGAAGCAATGGACATAAGTGATGATGAGAGGGATGAAAGAGAGCCAGATACTGTGTATATATCTGGTGATGAAAATGAAAACAGGCAAAATCCCCAAGATAGCAGCCAGGGTCAGGAAAGCTAGGAAAAAAATAGCCAAGCACCAAGCGCACAGGACCAGAGCTCCCAGGGGCAGCAAAGCCAGAGGCAGGCCTCCCATGGGCAGAGCTCCCAGATGCAGCAAAGCCAGGTAAAGATGTCTGAAAGGGTAATTTTAAGTCAAGAAGAAAAACTGGCAATTGATCAAAAATTTGACGATTGGGTGAGGTATAAGACATTCACGGAACTGCTGCTGACATTGCACGAGGTATGTTTTATATTGACAAATGAAACCAATTTGCAAACTTCTAATATATCTACCTTATTATGATTTGATTGGATGTTCCAGATTATTTGGCCTGATAGTAATTGGAAAAAAATTACTATAAAGGATATTCAAACTTTACAAGGGGTGAGGAAATTGAAGAAAAAAACAATGATCATCACTCATCCAGACAAACAGTCTCAAGGTGATGAAGAACGCATATACTTGGCAGACAAAATTACCAAGTGTATGAATGTAAGTGTGTTCATTTGTTAAGTGTTGGTTTTTCTAAAGTTATCTTCATAAGAAATATCTACTAAAAACATTTCGTTACAATTTACAGGTAGAATGGAAGATATTTGAAAATATTTACAGGTAGAACGGGATTTTGAAAGCCAAGAAAGTGGAAGAAACATTTAAATCCATATGAAAATTTAAACGTTAGCAGCTTTTTGTGTAAAGTTAAACATGAATTTGTTATTTTGTTGTAGGACCATTTTTAAATTTGTTTGATCTGTGTTAGGCAAGAAAATCGGACCTATCACTTCTTGGATTTTATATGATTTTTTAACATTATTATACGGATTTTAACATTTTTATACGGTTTTTTTTAACATATTTATATGCTTTTTTTACAATTTTATTTTTAACAATTTTATTAAGTTTTTTAACGCCGGATCAGAAAAAAACACAAAGAAAAAAAATAAGCCCAGGAAAAAAAGCCCTCTTACATTTATATATTAAATTGTTGTGAAAAAGGCCCACACAAAAAAGACCACACAGAAGACCCACACAGAAGACCCACTTACAGTTATATATGCGGAACTTTTTATTCTTTTACTAAAAAAAAAAATTCGAACTTCTTCTTCTTCCTCTTCTCTGAGAAAACGAACCATCAACAAAACTTGAAGAACTGCGTTTTTAAAGGTAAATCTCTAACTGTAAAGTCTTTGATGATATATATTTAACAATGTATTCGCATTTTAGTTTAAGTTTTCGAGGGTAAAAACTGTATTTTTTGAAGAAAAAATTTGAAGGCTTTATCAATTTAGGTCAGATCTTTGCGAAATCGGGTTTGTAATCGATAAAAGTCACTAACTTTAACCGTTTCCACGCTATCTCTTTCCGAAAAATAGTGTTTTTGAAGAAAGAAAAAAATGGGTTCAGGGAAGAAAAAAAAAACAAGGGTTTTACTGATTTTGGTTGTGTATCTGTTTATATGTTGGTTGATCTGTTTGTATGTAGGTTGTGTATCTGTTTAAAAATCCTTATAAAATGTTGGTTGTGTATCTGTTTGTATGTTCCTAATCTGTCTGTTTGCTTTGATAGGGAAATATATTGATATTTCACTGTAATTATAGTTATTGATTTTACTGAAAATTTTTAAGGATTTTTAAACGTATTTATAAGCCAACAATTTTAATGGTTTTAACATTGCAGTGATATATACTCAGAGTATATTCTTGATTGAGAGATGGCTAATCCAGCAAGTGATTTATACGCAGCGTATCTGGCCATATCAAACGTGCACAAACAAGTGCAAATAAATCGAGATCGAGAATCGTCTCCGTCGGCTGCTCCTACATCGATTGCTACAACAGTGTATCATTCATGCATTGCTGTTGGATTCCGGCGATATCTGTCGTGGATATTAACAGAATATTGTGAATTGATGAAAATTGCACCAAGTCAACTGGTTCTCCGAGCTTGGGGACTGATCCATTCTCTCCAAGTCTTATCCGACCTAACAGGGTTTGATATCAATGGGAAGATGGTCGCACACTCATTTCGCCTTGTTAGTGTTGAAGGCAATTCGCGACGATTTGACCTCCAACTTTGCGAAGGTGAAACATCTCCAGTTGATCCTCCAACGTGGCTTGATGCAAATGCTGATGGTGGAGATTTTTTCTATATCATCCACGACGGTATTGGAAGAGTACGCAGCTACTGGTCAGACATAGGTATGGACACTTATACACCTGTTTAAACCTATTATAAAGTCTGTTAAAAAAATGTATAAAATCCGTAAAAAATCTTTTAAAAATCCTTATATAATCATTTAAAACCTATTATAAAGTCTGTTAAAAAACATATAAAATCCGTAAAAAATCTTTAAAAAATCCTTATAAATTCGTTTTAAAACTTGTACAAAATGCTTATAAAATTTTGTTTGTCTATAATTTATGTAGGAGTTGTACCAGAGGATGTGATTCCTGATGAATCGTTCACTGAAACACTATACTTGCTGGAAGAACGTTTCAGAGAAACTGCCGTATTGCTGCACCCTCGTGTCGTGGACAAAACTTCACTAAACACATCTCTCAATGACCCATACATCCCCCAACGTGAGCCCCCGCTAAAACAATATTTTCATAGCTAAAAAATACAGTTCTGATTAGACTTTTAAAATTTTGTAACTTCGTTTTGCAGAGAATATTGATAATTTGGTAGCGGCACGTAACATGTATGATTTTTTTCAAGAAGTTCCGGATACGAGTAATGAGGAAGAGGTTTCTTCTGATGACAATGAAAGTTCTCCAGCTGCGCCTGTGACTGGCAGTTCTTCTCAGGTTGGTGCATTTTGCAGCCTTGCAACATTTTTGTTAATAGGTTTATATGGTTTTTTTAATGCTGTTATAACATAGTTTTTAAACAGATTTTGTCTAAGAAATCAAACTTGTCTTCTGCTGACTATTCTTATTTGTTTTGTTTAGGTGCTTGTCCAGGCTGTTAATCCATCAGAGCTACTACGTGAACAAAATTTTTTTGATGGAAGAAATTGAAGTAACCAAATTCCGGTTGGAAAAAATTCAAGCTCGTTACATCCAAATTCAACATTCTCTTCGCGGAACCCAGCCGAGAGATGAAACTGGATGCTCAAGGAATGTAAGAACCCAGCCGAGAGATGGAGCTAAATCCTCAAGGAATGTAAGAACCCGTCCGAGAGATGGAGCTGAATCCTCAAGAAATATAAGAGGTCGTGGGTCTCGTCGGTCTACCTAGTTTTTCATTTATGTCAACCCTATTTCCCTGTTAAAAGATGCTTTTGAAAAAGCACGATACTTGTTATTTTGTTGTAGGACCATTTGTAAAATTTTAAGACGTCGTGGGTCCAGTCGGTCTACCTAGTTTTTCATTTATTTCAAGCTTATTCCCCTGTAAAAAGATGCTTTTGAAAAATCACGATGTTTTTTTAACAGTTTTATAATGTTTTTTTAACAATTTTATAAGGTTTTTTTAACACTTTTATAAGATTTTTTTAACGCCATAACAAAACAAAAAAAAAGAAGATAAAAGCTAAAAAACAAATAAGCCCACTTACATTTATATCTTAAACTGTTGTGAAAATAAAAATAAAATGCAAATAAAATGTTGATATCTAAGAGAAAGTTTGTAACTAAAAAAATATTTCAGTTGATTGGATTCACACAACAGCTTTTGTTGTGTCCAAGATTGCCACACCTACCACATTTGTAAGATTTGGCATAAGTTCGAGTCTTTCCATACTCCCAAGCAGAAGGTATCCTTTTTTTCTTTCGTCTACCACTAGGAACACGAGTAGTAGGTGGTTTACAAACAAAAGCAGCAACATCGTCTGGAATGTCCCAAAACTTCCTATCACCAACTGGGCGAATACTCTCTGAATATGCTAACTTCCACCTGTAAGTTTAAATATTTATAAGCTTAATAAGGTATTTTAACGTTTTGTAAACAGTAATAAAAAATAATTAAAAATACCTTTCAGTAGAATAAAAATCATCAACATAATCGTACTCTATTAGATTACCATGTTTTGCAGCTGCTATTGCGTGAGCACAAGGGATTTTTTCGATAGAAAACATACCACAAGTGCACGACCTATCTCCAAAATTCACAACATGTTTAAGCCGATCTCCTTTCACCTCAAATTCAGATCTATTAACTTGAGCAACTTCGAGATTGCGTGATAGTTCTGAACATTCCTTCTTCATCCTTTTCACCACATTATCTGTCACAGGATGCCTATGATTACTAGCCTCCTCACGTCGCTCATGAAACCATCTAGTCAGAATCGATCTGATCGTCTCAAGAAGACACATTATCGGATAATCGCGGCTATCTCTCAGCATGGAGTTCAAAGACTCAGCCAGGTTTGATGTCATTATATTGTACCGATTGGCTGGTGCATGAACCCGTGACCACTTCATAAAACCCACTTTCCACAAATATTCTCCCATTTTTGGATCTGCGAGCATGAGTTCCCTGAATATGAATACAAAAAACAGTGTTATAATATTTATAAGAGTTTTTTAACATTTTTATAAGGATTTTATAAGGGTTTTTAAATCTTTTTTAATCCCAGTAAAAACAGTTTAAAAAACTTATAAATTTATAAGCACAGACCTGAAAGTTTCTTCGAAGCCATTTATTGTATAAGCATCAGATGCCGTTGCTGTAACATGAATAAGAACAGAACCATGAAATTTGCTTTGAAGATTTTTACGCAAATGAAAATTGCAGATCCCATGATGAGCAAGTGGATAATTGTTCAAGAGACCATTCTCAATAGACGCCGCACGATCAGACACAAATACTCTCGTCAGGGATAACAGTCTTCAACATCTTCAAAAACCAGTCCCATGATGCATCATTTTCAGAATCCACTATCCCAAAAGCAATATGGTACAACTGGAAATTCCCATCCTGGGCTGAAGCACCAAGTAAAGTCCCTTTAAAATTTGCTTTCAAATGTGCACCATCGATAATAACTACTTTCCTCAACAACCTAAACCCTCTGAGTGATGCACCAAACGCTAGAAATCCATATTTAAACTTGTTAGAAGAATTAACCTCTAACTGCGTCACAGTACCAGGATTCTTTAACTTTATCATGTGGAACCAGCTCGGTAACGATTCATAACCATCAACAGGTGTTCCCCTAGCAAGGTCAGTTGCATGCTCTTGAGCTCGCCACGCCTTTGCATAAGGGATACCAAGTCCTAAATCATGCCTAAACATCTCCATCATCTGTTTAGGCTTAAGTCCACTCTTCCCTCCATCAAAATGGTGACTCACAATTTCACCTAATGTCTTTGCTGTTGCTTGACGATGATTAAAATTACTTAGTGAGCCATCGCAAATATGCTCATCCTTTATATTGCGAATCACAAAACTTTCTGAGGCATGAAGCCTAGTTGCGCGCAAGCTCCAAATACATTTTTCATCAATGCACCTTAACAAAACCCTAAAACTGTCTGATTTATAGGTTTTAAACTCAAAGCCTTTCTTGATTGCATACGCCTTCAAAGCTCTAGACAAATCCTTTTTCGTCTTGAAACTCATCCCACAACACAACTCATTACCATTACTAAATGAATTTGAAGAACCACTTTCACACAGCCCAGAAGTTGGAAACTGAGGTAGTATCCGTTCTGATTCAAACACGCTCTATATAAAACAAAAGCTTATGCAACTTCAGTATATAAGGATTTTATATGGATTTTATACGATATTTATATGGAGTTTATACGGATTTTATACGATATTTATATGGATTTTATACGATATTTATATGGATTTTATACAGATTTTATGCGATATTTATATGGATTTTATATGGATATACATATTTTATACAGAACTTCGAAGGGTTTTATACGGAAAAAATACCTTATTCGGAATGTGAGATAGAGGAGCAGGAGCAGGAGCAGCAGCAGGAGCGGCAGCAGGAGCAGGAGAAGGAGCAGGAGCAGGAGCAGTGAAACGAAGTTCGTTACTGTCTTCATCTATCAATATATGTGAATTCATTTCTACCTACAAAAATACAGAAGGCTTGACAAATCTATTTAGCCAGAAAAAGAGAGATAACATTGAAACACAAAAGTTGGTAGAACTAAACTGTAGAAGCAGAAGTAAACTGATAGTCGTTTCTATTTTCCATGTTGCTTTGTTCTGTCATTGGATATGAGCTTGTTTGTCCCTGTCACAAAAAAAAAACATTAAACAAACTTATTCGTGAATGCTAAAAACACAAAATCACATCTCTCCATAAGTAGTTATCAAAACATACCTCATCCACAGACACATATAAGTGAATACGCCCTCCACTCTCTACAAACTTGTTCATGAATGCATGCAATTGCCTGTCGTTCCTAATATACATCGGAGGAAGATGTGTTCTATCTGGTAACATGTAACTAAGCTTGACAAAACTTCCACACACAACAAAATCTTCTAACACAACACGCAATAAATCACTATAACTAATATCTTCATCGACAAAGCTAAGAGATGATCCCCTTTCAACATCAAACATAAAATCCCAATGTCTATCATCCGTCATCCTCCATAGTCCACACAAAGAATAAAACTCAACCATTAATGCCTGGTAAAAGAAATTAAAGAAGATTATATAAAAATTAATCTTATAAGGATTTTTAAAGGATTTTATACGATTTTTTAAAGGTTAAAAAATCATGATTATGACTGAATTATTAATCAATTAAGTTTGCTTAGCCGCCTGTAATGCTAATCTGATATATTTTATAAACAAATTATAAGAATTTTTACAGTTGTAACTTGATGATCAAATCAAACGGAGAAACAGATTATAACCTTAATTGTAATTTCGAGTCGACGATGGAGGCGAAATCCGACTCTGTAACAACGAATACAGACTTCACAGAAAAATCTGATGCCCAAAAAATCCGAGATTCAGATCTGTGCGAGAAAGAAAAGAGGGAGAGAGATCGAGATGGCAAAGAGATCTCTCTATGTGAGAGCGACAGAGATCTCGAGATCACAGAGATATCGAGGTCACAGAGAGATCAAAATCGAGATTGCAGAGAGATTTATCTCCCTCTTTCTCTCGAGATCGAGATCGAGATCAATATCGCAAATAGGGAGAAAAAGATCTGAGGGAGATACGTTTTTAGGAGAGGGTAATTTAGGGATATTAAAAAAAGAGAATGGCATTTTTGCAAAACTTTTAAGAAGGTGGCATTTTTGCAAAGTGGCATAGGAGTTGTTGTATTCCTTAAAATTTCTCATTACAAATGATGACAAAATTAGAATGAAAAAACTAGATTTCTAAAATATCTTATTTAATCCTTCAAATTAAAATACTTTTGGCAAAGAAACTAAATTTTAAGGGAAAAATTTGGATGGTAAAATCATTTTTCAAAGATAATTACATACTCTATACAAATAAACACCCGGTCCGAGTAAACCGAACTCGTGCGTGAGGCTCCAGTGACTGCAATAAAATCCCGTATGCGGTTTAGGGATTTAAACCAGAGAGACTCCTTTTACGAGATCGGAGTTTACAAGAGACAAGATCTCAAAAGGACACTCTCATCAAAACAAAAGCTGCTATACCCGTCTTTAATCTTCATACCCACTTTTAATGATAAGTATGCGAAGTGACGAAAATAGCCTTGGTTCAATTTCGGACTGATTTAATAAAAACTGAAACCATCGAGCAAAACCATCAAACCATTCTACCTCAAACCCTCTTCTCAAAAGAGAAGGTCTCGATTTATTGATCTGATTTGATAAAAACTGGAAAAAAAAAAATTCAGTTTCTTCTTCCTTCTTTATCGGGGACGAGACGAGCTGGGAATTCTCGTCGCCGTCGAGCTGTCGCCGCGTTTTGTTTGCCTCTGCGGATCTGCATTGAGCTCTCCTTGAAGATACAGGTCCGTCGAGCTCTCTCAACTCAACTGCAGCTTTTCGTCTCGCCGGAAAACAGGCGCCGTCGAGGTCTCTCAACTCAACAGCCGCCGTTCTTTTCCTCCGTGGATCTGGTAGGTCCGTTCTTCAATTGATTTAGTTTTAGAATTGCAAATCTCTTGCAAATTGAGGAATTGAATTGGATATGATTATCCACATTATTTTGGTACGCACATTGGGTGTTTGAGCATGGTTTTTGGGTCGGTTAGGAGTGGTAAGAAATGGATATCAGTGGTAGAATCGTAATGAATTGTAGATTAAAACCCGATAGGAGGATGAGTAGAGAACTGGGTATAACTAGTAAAACTGGTACAACTGATTGTAGTGAATGAGTTTTGTGTATTGTTTTGGCAGGAAACAATGAGCAACAATGTCAGCATACATTTTAGATGTCAAGGTCGCATGTATAGCATATTGTTGAAGAATTCAGTGGAAGAGATAACTTTGTCCATGGTAGAAGCTAGGATATACAAGAAGCTTGTGTTAGATGAAAGTGAGGTTAAATTGAAATTTAGTTACATTCCACTACTGGTTCGATGTGAGGAAGAGCATGCTATTTGTGATGACGAGGATATGTATATTTATCTAACGTCCATTGATAACGAGAACCGTAGATGCATTTTGTTTGTCGAGGTCATCACTACTTCGGGATTGCCCGAGCAACTGTCGAGAGCGGGCAAAAGTTCTGTTGGAGATAATGAGAAGGCAACTGAGGATGAAATCGGAGATAATGCCATTATTGTCCACGTAGAAAAAGAACAAGGAAAACAAGTAGAGATTGATGATGGTGATGACGGTGATGATGGTGATGATGATGATGTCTCTAATACTAAAGAGGGTGGAAATGTAACAAGTGATGAAGTTATGAGTGATGGAGGTATGTGTAGCTCGGATAGAGATATGGGTGATCAATATTTTGAGCCTCCACATGTTGCAGAAGCTAGTCAGTCGTTTGTAGAGCCATGGGGAGACGGTTTGGGTTTGAGTGTACTTCAAGAATTTCCAAATAAGAAGGCATTGCAAGCTGTTGTGGGTAAAACCTCTTTTCTAAACAGTTTTAGTTATGTTATTAAAAAGTCGGATCGGAGGCGTTTAGTGCTACAATGTACTAAAGAAATGTGTGAATGGAGTTTACGAGCGTCGAGGATTGCAAATACTGATATTTTCGCGGTTAGAAAGTACAAGAACATGCATACATGCTCTCGGGCTACTCAGAGTATAAGCAACAGCAACATGAAGAGGCATGGCAGCCCAGAATTAGTTGCAGCTCTTTTGCATGAAGATTATCCAGGACAAATGGAAACTCCATCTCCTAAAATTATCATGGATCTTGTGAAGACAAAATTCGGTGTCACAATATCATACTCCACCGCTCGGAGAGGGAAAAACCTAGCTATCAGTGAGTTGCGTGGTAACCCGGAAGAAAGCTACAAGATGTTGTATTGCTATTTGCACATGTTAGAGAAGGTAAATGATGGTACAAAAACATATGTGCAATTGGATAAGGACAGCTCCAAATTCATGTACCTATTCATAGCTTTGGGAGCTAGCATTGAAGGGTTTAAATTCATGCGGAAAGTGATAGTTGTGGATGCAACGTTTCTGAAGAACGGATATGGTGGTGTTTTAATATTTGCCTCAGCTCAAGATCCTAATCGTCACCATTATCCCATAGCGTTTGGTGTACTCGATGGTGAGAATGATGCAAGTTGGACTTGGTTTATGGAGAAACTTAAAACTGTTGTACCGGACTCTTCTGAATTGGTGTTTATGAGTGATAGAAATACAAGGCTCATCGGCGCCATAGGTAATGTGTTTCCGAAGGCTCATCATGGGTTTTGTATATGGCATTTGTCTCAAAATGTGAAAGGTCATGCTTCTAACGTGAACAATGATGTAGTCGCATGGAGATTCATGGAGGTTAGTAGGCAGTACGCAGTGGCTGATTTCAACGCTGCTTATTATTCTTTTAAGATAAGATATCCATCTGCTGCAAAGTATCTAGAGGAGACTACCGAGAAAGAAAAATGGGCAAGATGTTGGTTTCCAGGAGAAAGATACAACTTAGACACAAGCAACTGTGTGGAATCGCTGAATAGCGTTTTTAAGGAGGCAAGGAAGTACTCCTTAATACCCATGCTTGATGCGATCATGAAAACATTTTCTAGGTGGTTTAATGAACACCGGAAGGAAGCGGTGGCTGGATCGATTGGACATAAACTGGTGCCGTTTGTGGAGAATTGCATGCACGATTTATGGGTTGTTGCTGAGAAATTGAATGTGACGGAGCTAAACACTTTTGAGCTTGAATACCATGTCATTGGTAGTGATGGAAAGCCTTATTTGGTGAACTTGCTCTCGAAAAGTTGTAGTTGCAAGGTGTTTGATATTGAAAGGTATCCTTGTGTGCACGGACTAGGCGCTTACATAATATTCCGAAGGCGTGAATACAGAGATCGTGATATTGAATTACATGAGTTGTGTTCAGAATATTATGGGACCGATTGGTGGGCAAAGGCGTATAACAAGACAATCTATTTAGTGCCGGATAGATCTCAATGGGATGTCTCGGATGACGTGACAAATCATACCTCCGGATCGCAAAAAGAAGAAAGGAAGAAACAAAGTGAAAAGGTTGCCATCAGCTGGGGAAAGGCGTCCGAGGACGAAAAACAAAAGGCGTCCGAGACAAAAATTCCAATGGTTGCTATTTGGAACTCGTTTTGATGTTTCTTGATTATTATGGCTTGATGTATGAATGTTTCTTATTTGGTTGTTATTTGGAACTCCAATGTATTATTATGTTTTCTTTGTTTCTACGGTAATACTGGTAGATCTGGTATAACTACAAAGAATGTATTTGTGGTTTTCCTTTTTTCAAATGAGAATATTTTTAAACAGAAGTTAGTAATATTTTTAAACAGAACTTAGTAATATTTTTAAATTATACTTGGTAATATTTTTAAATTATATTACTAGATTAAATATTTTATAAAGTAATTGAATTACATAGATCGTGATATTGAATTACAAATCATACTAATTTTTCAGAATTAGTACCATATAATACTAGTAATACTGGTAAAACTATAATATATTAACTATAAAATAAGCAAGGATGATAAAACAAATGGAAATGAAAAGTACTTATAAATGATAGAAGGATAAATTAACTATAAAATAAGAAATTTAAAAATTATATCAAAGTATGAAAGACTCTACACAATATATCACCAAGTAGTAAGGAACACTTATACTTTTAAGCTCACTTATACTAATATGATGAAAATTTTCCAAATTATTGTTTTTTTAACATATGAATACACAAAACACTCATAACCACATTTTTATCGACTTCAGTAATTTGTAAAACTAAAAAACAGAATTAAAAGATAAAGTAATACTGATTAAAGTGAAAAATTGCAAAAGTAATACTATGTTGAACTTTGGTAAAACTAGTATCTTGGTACAACTATGTACACACGTGACGGCGCACAGGTGACAAATTGACGGCGCACACGTGACAAATGACGCCCCACACGTGACAAATGACGGCCCACACGTGACAAATGACGGCCCACACGAGACAATTGTTTCCCTCCCAAAATGAAAATTCCCTCCAAAATCTATTATTTTCCCCCCAAAATGATAATTGCCTCCAAAATATATTTCCCCCCAAATTGAAAATTCCCCCCAAAACCACATTCCCTCCTAAATCAATATTCCCCCCAACTCCAATTATTAAAAACACAAAAACAGATCTACTCCTTGTATCTTCTTTCTTATTTCTTTCCAAATCGAAGTGAATTTCATTTCTCTTCTTTGCAAATTGATCGTCATGGTGAGTAATGAGAAGAACCCTTACTACGAAGAGATGAAGGAGGATAAGAGGGCTTTCGCCCAATTATCCGCTGTGTCGGATGGGGGATATGGGATCCCCAAGTGCTGTCCATGTGGTGCCCCCATGAAACTCGAGTTTTCCCAACCTGAAGGGAAAAGATGCTTCTTTACTTGCCAAAAGTTTCAGGTGATTTTTAGGATCCAATTTGTTATTTGAAGATGTAGTATGATGTGTTAGGATCCCATTTATTCACGGCATTTGTATATGTGTGTAGAATGATGGCTTCCACCTTAGGAAAGCCTGAGATCGTTCTATGGAAGAAGAGGTAGAAATATTAAGGCGTGAGGTTGACGAGAACACGAAGAGATGGAGAGAAATGGCAAACCATGAGTTTCTAATTGGGCAAATCTGTTTGGAGCTGAAAACCAAGGATGAAGAGATTGCTATGCTTAAAGAAGATATGGCTCGTTTTATGGCGGCATTCAACAAGTTTTTTAATGACATCTAGTACTTCTATATCTATGTTTGCGTTGTAACTTGTCTTCTCGTTTTGGATGTGTAAGGTTGTGTTAGACTTGATCGATTCTATTTATAACTTAATAATAAAGACCAATTTTACCAAAAGACTTAGTAAATTACATGTCCACAAGTTCACCGAAAAGACTAAGAAAAATTCAAGTTCACCGAAAACACTTAGTAAAGTCTATAATATCATATGTTCAAAGCAGCAGCACGTGACCGTGTCATACGCCTCAGTATTGTTTGAGGAGCAGCTAGTTCAGCTCGTACTTGCGGTTCACGTTCAATATCCATTGATTGAGGAGCAGCATTAACCTGCAATCAAATAACCAAGTAATTACTAACCGACTGTTCTGCCTAGTATTACTAGTCTTACTAGTATTACAACTATTAGTAGTATTACTAGTATTACCTGTGGTTCACCCGCCGCGGTAGTGGATGTCGCTTGTTGATGAGCATTGTCAGCTTCTGTCTCGATATTACCTTCACTATCCATCGCTTCTGGCTCAGCATTAACCTGCAATCAAATAACCAAGTAATTACTAACCGACTGTTCTGCCTAGTATTACTAGTCTTAGTAGTATTACTAGTATTACCTGTGTCTTCATAAACTCTTCCAATGGTTTGATTCTTTCTTCCAACACATCAACCCTCCCATTAATCCTCCCAGCAAGCGTATTCATCTTTTCCTCCATCTCAGCTTTGAAGGTCTTAAAGATATCCATTAATTTCGGATTTCCCTCATCCACCACATTCTCAAGGTTCTCCGCATTCTCAGGTTCTTCTCGGGACTCCACATCTTCGTTGTACATCTCTTCAAACCTCACAGTATAGCCGTGGCGAAGACGCTCCATCCAACTTGCAATAATAGGATCATGTACATCATCGTCATCTTCTTCTTCAGTGATTCCAGCAAGGAGAGACTCTTCTTCATCGCCTTGAGGTGCTAAGAAACTAGCAATATCCTGTGAACATAACAAAGCAGATATATTATATACATAGCAACCAAAAATAATTCTTATCATAAGTAGATAACTAAGAAACACTAACCTCAGTTTTACCAAGTTCATGATATAGCGATTCGAGAGGATATCCTTTCGAATCGCACTCCTTGAACTTTCTCTTGCACATCCTAGGACAAGAGACGCCCGGAGAAGGATTAGCTGAGATGAACTTATCCTTCAAAGCTTGAATGGCCTCAAATGGTAAAAGCTGCACAACAAACATATGGTTAGAGTTAGGTTTAATTAGGACAAAGCAACGCATCCAATAACTCATTTACATTTTACTTACCTCCATAGGCAAACAGAAGCCCGAGATCGGCCATACTGCATTCTCTTTTTTCACAAACCCGTCAAAATGCGTCATCGTTTTTGCAATCGATCCCAGCATGCAATCAAAGGAATATCTTCCCCAAGGAAACGTCTCACAAAGGCTAAGATCACTCACAATACGTAGAAATAATTCATCAACGCCTGTAGCTTTCTCTCCAGCCTTTTTCAGTGCTACAACTACACTGGATAAGAAATAGAGAACAGCCATCTTCAGCCTATCATGAGACCGTCCCCTTGGTACCATTTCCTTCAACTTTTCTCTCACATCATCCCGTCTAATCACCTTTTCATCTTTAAAATATTTATTCACAAAACTCTTACTTCCAAGTTTGTCAAAACCAAGTGGATAGTTTCGACAATCAAATCCCGATATCAACGCATGCTCCCTAATGCTGTACCGGATGGGAACCCCATTCACAACAAACCAAACTTCCTTTTTCTTTTCAATCTTAGCGGTTAGAAGAAAAAGCAACCACATGCCCGCAGCCTTGTGGTTTTTCTCCTTTGGCATGTGGAAAACGTGTTTGAACTGTGGATGGTTCCTAAACCAATCCCACTCACCATCGGTCAAAGGATGCTCCAAGTCATTAAACGTTGTCAAAACTTCGTCTATATGACACTTCGCCGATATCTTTATCTTTTTGTTATACTCCGACGATGGAAAGTACATACCCTGAGGTTTTTCTGCTGCTGGTTCATCATCGGCATCCTCCAACAAACATTTTTACCAAATATCACCAATCTCATCACCAACACAAGCTGTTTTACAAACAGTTTAAGACATAGTTCTACCTAATTCTACCAGTTTTACCAAGACACATAGTTCAACTAGTTATACCAGTTTTACCAAGACAATACTCCTATCTCTACAAATATTCAAATCTATTCAATTTCCCTCCAAAAAATTCTACCAGTTCTACCTAATTCTACCAGTTTTACCAAGACACATTTACTTACCATTGGCCACTCGTAATCATCTTCAATATGAGGAGGCGGAGATACAGAAGCCGGCGGAGACTCCCTCTGAGTAGCCGGAGACTCCCTCTCCTCCGCATTATCTTCTTCTTCATTCTCCACAACCGGAGGAGGAGGAGCCGGAGACTCCACTCTATCATCTCCCATTCTCTTCTTCTTCTTCTGACTCTTCTTCTTCTTTTTCGCACTCTTCTTCTTCTCACTCTTCTTCTTCTTCCGCACCTCCTCAACCGGAGTAGGAGCGGGATCCCTCTCATCTCCCGTTATCTTCTTCTTCTTCTTCTTCTTCTTCGGACTCATGTCTCTTTTGTGAGCTACTCCTCCCTTCCTCTTTCTACCCATCTTCTTTTTCTTGAGATTGTCTCTAATATTCACCAAAGGAGTCTCGTCGTCGTCTTCTTTTTCTTCTTCACTCTCAACCCACGGATGAGAGTGACCCCTTGCTTCTTCATTCGTGTTTTCAACTCCCCTTGCTGCATCTTCCTCTCCTTCTTCATTCGTCTTTTCAAGTTCCGGAACACCAACTTCCCTTGCTTCTTCCTCTCCTTCTACATTCGTCTCAACTTCCGGAAAGACAACTTCCCTTGCTTCTTCATTCGTCTTTTCTACTTCTGGAACAGCAACTTCTTCCTCTCGTTCTACATTCTTCTCACCCATTTCTGGAAGACCAACTCGCGACCTTGTCACTATGGATTTCCTTCGGAGTGGAGGCATATTCAATCGAGAGGAGTTAGAAATTGAGAGAGATAACAGTTTTGATTTAGAAATTGAGAGAGAGAGAATGGTTTTGATTTAGAAATTGAGAGAGAGTAGCGGTTTTAATTTGAGTTGAGAGGAGTAACGGTTGGAAAGGGAGATCGATCGCCGGTGAGGAACAGTTAGGTTACGGATTTGGGGATTTTTCTCGATTTGATCCGGTTTGGGGAGATGGTTTGGGTCACTCGCGGGTGAATCCGGTTTGGGCGGATAAAACCGAAATATTATATGTAATTTTTAAGTTTTCTTTAGGATAAGATGGTAATTAACCTATTTTTCGGATTAAAAATAATTCAAAACGAAAATCATTTTAATCCGGGGAGTTTTCAGCTTTTTGTTTGATCAAAGTGTCATTTTGAGACAAATTCTCGTTTACAATTAGAGACACGACTCTGACTTAACAAATCGTCCAAGTTTCTGGGTTTTTCTCTGATCTTGGATTTTCCGGTGAGTTTTCTTCATCGATTAGTCAGTCATGTTCGCTTGTGAAGTTCATTGATTTGGTTATAGTTCTCCGATTTCTTTTTCTGATTTTGATTTTGATTTTGATTCTTTCAATTCATCGATTTGCTTAGAAAAAGGAGTAGGGTTTGTAATTCCTGGAATGGGTTCCTTTAACATCTTCAAACCCTAATTTTAATCGGAGTAAATAATCCCCACTGGGGAAGAACAATTGTAAACCCTAATTTTGAGTTGCAGAAATCTTTATATTTACTTTAAAGTTGTTCATAAGAGTATAAGCATTACTCTATTCTGAATCAATTTGATTTCCCTTTGTTTCCAGATTTCTTTCTGGGAGTTTCTGTACAAGACTCTGCTCTAACAATGGTAATTTATCCTAAATTGTTTTGTTTAATCATTGTTTTTATGATTTGAGTCGATTCATTGAGTTTAGTGTTTTGATTTTCTCTGTTTTCTTTCACAGTCAGGAAGAAAGGAAACGGTTTTAGATTTGGCTAAGTTTGTGGATAAGGGTGTGCAAGTTAAGCTCACTGGTGGTAGACAAGGTAACAGAAAAAAGAAGTTTTTTTTAATGATTATGCGCAAAGACGATTATGATAGTTGCTTAATTGCTAGTATGTGTTTTATTGCAGTCACTGGAACTCTGAAGGGTTATGATCAATTGCTCAATCTTGTTCTTGACGAAGCTGTAGAATCCGTCCGTGGTATCTCATTTGTTGCATTACCATTTGTATATTTGAATTGCTTTTTCACAGCTATATCTATTGCACAGATTGTGTTTGGCTGTTTTTTTTCTTTTCCTTTTCATATGTTTATTGCACAACATGAGAAGAGTAGTTTAGTCTGTATCTCATTTTACCCTGCTGCATACAAATTGTTTCCATCTGTGTGTATCTAAGTCATATAAATTTGATTAGATTAGAGAGAAGTTAAGTTTTCTTATCTCTTAATCATGTTTGCTTTGATATACTTGGGATAGTATTGTTTTCTTGACTATTTTGAAACCAGAAGCTGTGTTGTCTTGTTGATTTCCATACTCAGTATTATTATGACCCTTGTCTGTATCTCATTCGATTCACATTGCTCTGCTACATACAAATTTTTCATCATGTGTATGTGTATCTATGTCATTGAAAATCATATAAAATCTTGATCAGATATGTCGGAAGCGAGGTTTTTTTTTGGTTGCTTAATCCTCTTTGTTGTGGTAGAATTGCTTGTCTTGTCGATTATCATGATCGATATGCAGTATTATGACCCTTGTCTCATGTATGACCAGATCACGATGATCCTTTGAAGACTACCGATCAGACGAGACGCCTCGGTCTAATTGTATGATTCATTTACCTTTTTTCCACTATTATAACCGTAATCCTATATAATGCAAATAGTAGCATTGTTTCTTCTGGTTTACATTGTTGGTTACTTGTAATTGAGTTTAATAGAGATTCTAAACCACCATGTTTTATTTGTGTCTGGTATAGGTTTGCCGTGGAACAGCAGTGATGCTCGTCTCGCCTACCGATGGAACGGAAGAAATCGCCAATCCGTTTGTTCAACCGGAAGCAGTCTAAGAGCGGTCTCCCTTTTAGTACTTCTAGAGAATATGTAATGTTAAAAACATTGTTTTAAGCTTTATGCATCTCAAGAAATTATATTTATACCAAACTCTAATTCAGTTGCTTCATCGAATCCCATTTTGATTTTTGTCACCAAAAAACTCGCTACTTTCACACATAAATCTCAGACGTTATGCCTTAAAATGTACCTTGTAATGATCTAAAGTGTTGTTCGAGCATCTTCGAAGTTGCTAAAGATGAAGTCAGTAATGAGAAAGATCAAAGTCCTTAGACCAGTTCTCACGTTACGTTGTTCTTACAGTTCTTCCGACCAAACTCTTCTTCTTAAAGAATTCACCAGATTTTGTTACCAGAGAGACATTCCCAGGGCTCTGAAAGCAATGGATTCGTTGCAAAGTCATGGAATTTGGGCAGATTGTGACACTTATTCTGAGCTTATCAAGTGTTGCTTGTCTCAAAGAGCTGTTCATGAAGGGAATCTTGTTTGTCGTCATTTATACTTCAATGGAAATCAACCAATGATGTTTCTGGTTAATGTTCTGATGAACATGTATGTAAAATTCAATCTTTTGAATGATGCTCACCAGTTGTTCGACAAAATGCCTGAGAGGAATGTTGTTTCTTGGACTACAATGATCTCTGCTTATTCTAAGTGTAAACTTCACAAGAAGGCTTTGGAGCTTTTGGCTTTGATGCTTAGAGAAGGTGTGAGGCCTAATGTGTATACTTACTCCGCTGTGTTGAGATCCTCCAATGGGATCTCTGATGTTAGAATGATTCATTGTGGGATTATCAAGGAGGGATTAGAGTCTGATGTTTTCGTTAGGAGTGCTTTGATTGATGTGTTTGCTAAACTTGGTGAACCGGAGGATGCTCTTTCAGTTTTCGATGAAATGGTTACTGGTGATGCGATTGTTTGGAACTCGATTATTGGTGGCTTTGCTCAGAACAATAAAAGCGATGAAGCTTTGAAGCTTTTTAAGAGGATGAAGAGAGCTGGTTTCACTGCAGAGCAGGCTACGTTGACTAGCGCATTGAGGGCTTGTACTGGTTTGGCTCTGTTGGAGCTTGGGATGCAAGTCCATGTTCATATCTTCAAATATGACCAAGACTTGATACTCAACAACGCGCTCGTGGACATGTATTGCAAGTCAGGGAGCTTGGAGGATGCTCGCCGTGTGTTTAGCCAGATGAAGGAGAGAGATGTGATTTCATGGAGCACAATGATTTCAGGGTTGGCACAAAATGGATATAGTCAGGAGGCACTGAAGTTATTTGAGTCAATGAAATCTTCTGGGACGAAGCCAAACTACATTACGCTTGTCGGGGTTCTCTTTGCGTGTAGTCACGCAGGACTCCTGGAAGATGGTTGGTACCACTTCAGATCAATGAAGAAACTTTACGGAATTGATCAACGAAGGGAACATTATGGTTGTATGATTGATCTGTTAGGAAAAGCTGGAAAACTCGACGATGCAGTCAAGCTGTTAAATGAGATGGAATGTGAGCCAGATGCTGTAACATGGAGAACTCTGCTTGGTGCTTGTAGGGTTCAAGGAAACATGGTGCTAGCCGAATATGCAGCTAAAAAGGTCATAGAACTTGATCCTGAGGATGCAGGAACTTACACATTGTTGTCTAACATATATGCACACTCTCAGAAATGGGACAGTGTTGAAGAAATCCGGACACGAATGAGAGACATAGTAACCAAGAAAGAACCTGGATGCAGTTGGATCGAAGTAGGCAAACAGATTCATGCTTTTATCATTGGAGACAAATCTCATCCACAAATAGTTGTAGTCAACAAGAAGCTGAATCAATTGATCCACAGATTGATAGGTATTGGTTATGTTCCTGAAACAAACTTCGTGCTACAAGATCTTGAAGGAGAACAGATGGAAGATTCTTTAAGACATCACAGCGAGAAACTGGCTTTAGCGTTTGGCTTGATAACATTACCTATTGGGAAAGTCATTAGGATCAGAAAGAATCTGAGAATATGTGGGGATTGTCATGTGTTCTTCAAGCTCACTTCGAAGCTTGAAAACCGCAGTATAGTTATAAGAGATCCAATCCGTTACCATCATTTCGAAGATGGAAAATGCTCGTGTGGCGACTACTGGTAACAATCAGATGGCTTTAGATAACTATGCAACAGAGCCTGGTGAGTTTTCTTCATCCTTTTATTGATTAGTGAGGTCATGTTCATTGATTTGATCATAGTTTTTCGGAATTTCTTCATTGATTTGTCTTACAAAATAGTGTGTGAAGTAGCCAAATTACTTGAATGGATTTCTCTGTTTTGAGATTTGATTGTTGCTATGTGTCATTGGAACTCTAATGGGATATGACCAATCACCTAATTATGTTCTTATAGAATTTATTTAAGGTAAGAATTGCTTTTCACAGGTTTATCTACTTGTAACCATGATTTCTGATTTTTAAACAGTTTTTATTTTATATTGTTTGATATTGATAGATTAAAATTGAACTTTTACATAATTTCTGATAAAATTGGTATCAGAGTACCATAAAGTATTGTGATTTTTCTTTTCTTTTTCAGAATTACTTGTTTTTGAAGTATTTCCCATGAATAGTCGAGTTAATGGGAAGACACTACTTCACATGGTTATGAATCATGTATTATAACTTATGCTTAATCTCTCTTTATTTATTTTTACCAAAATGAAAATCATTAAAATAGTCAAAAGTGTACAAAGCTGAATTTTGCATTATGGAGACAAGATCCTTTATGTCCAAAGTGGTTTAATCTCATTATATATTGTGATTTTATATGATTCACTATTACTTTCATGTGGACTTAAAAGTGCCATCGTAGTCGCTTTATTCATTTGATATATACCTAATGGACCTCATAATTATATTGGAATTATTATTTTTCAAGACGGTTCAACTAAGTATTTAAAGTATTTTTTTTTGTTCATTTTCGAATTTTTTAGTTGTTAAATAACAAATATTTTACAATCTCAAGAAATATTTAGCTATGCATATAATAGTTGTAAAATATAGTTATTACTCACTAACATATCATCTTATTTAGCAAAATTTTCTGAAATCACCAAAAGTCTTTTTAGCTTGAATTATTCGAAAATCTGAAGAAAACTTGTGAATAAATCTTTTGTAAGATATATGTACTTGATTTTTAATTACTTGTGTACTTGTATTATTGCCACTAGCTATTATTTACTTCAATGTTATTATGGGCTTTTAAGTTTAAAGCCCAATTTCGTAGGTCCAAGTAACCATTAAATCCGTTTAAAACCACGTCGGCATTCTCATTCTCTGCCACGTTATCAGTCCCATTTCGGACGGTCACGATTCCATAGGAATCCATCATCGAACGGCTCTCTTTTCGTGTTCTAGAGTCTTCTGAAGATGGGGTCGATGATGAATGTTCTTTTTTACTATTTTACCTGTCAATTTAATGGCTGTTTACTTTACTATTTTTTTTTTATTGTTCAGAAAATATTTTTTGTTTGTGTGTATGTATGTATTTTCATTTTTCAACTCTTTTATTGGTGAGATCGCACGTCTTTTCCTAGTGATTCATAGAAGAAAACTAGTAGGGAATATATTGTCATACTATAAATTAATTTATTCGTATTATTTTATAAACTTGAAATATGTGCAATTATATTCCATATATTTTTAAAATTATTTTCTAAATTACAGAGTTAAAGATTATAGTTTTCTCATAACAACAACATGGTGTTTTTATGATTCATCGTATCATGATAAATATCTAATCACACTTGTCCATATTTCAATTTCGATTCTATCACGGTTTTTCGGAAAAAAATGGAAAAAAAAAACATAAAAGGAGGGACAAAAATTTAACGTAAAACTTAAAAAATGTTTTTCCCCGAAATATTAGTCAAAACTAAAAAAAGGACATGTAATTGATAAGTAAAATATGAAATGGTAAAAATTGAAAGCAGAATTACAATTTTCCTTTGAAAAAAAAAGAGTTTCAAGTTAAGAAATGAGGACATTTTTTTTTTGGATTTGATAAAGAAGAGCAAAATAAAAACAAGTTTTCAGAATAAATAACATGTAAAAACTAGGATAACACCGAACCAAACCATAATAATCTTAATAAAATATCAGAAAGAAGTAGATTAACTAGTTAATGAAAAATTAAAATAATACAATGACGTGTCATTAAAATAGATTTATGATTTTATATCCTTATAAAATAGGTAATGAAAAAAAAAATATTTACACAAACCATGGTTAAGTGAATTTAACCATAGTCATATTAGATCAGAGTTAAAAGTTCTTCTTGAGAGAGAGAGAGAGAGAGGTGAGAAGGAAGAAGGCGACAGCCAAAACACACACACAGAGGCGGCTAGGGATCAGTGTTCCTCACTCACTTTTGATTCCTTCTCTTTTCTTCATTCGATTCCTTGCCTCCATTGAAGCCTCCTCGAAGATTCTTCTCTCCTCCATGTGCGTTTCTTTCTCCGAGATGACGATGATGATGTCGTTGAATTGATTCTTTCGTCGCTGCGACTGATTCGCCTCAAGTTTTTGATTTCTTCAGATCTTGGTTTTTTCCGGTGAGTTTTCGATTTGTGAAGCTCATTGATTTCGGAATTTCTGCATTTGGAATCGATTTTCTGTGAAATTTCTTGGATCAGGATCTAGTTTTTGGATTAGTGTGGAATGATTTAAGTATACGATAGATAGATCTGTTTAGATTGGTGATTTCTTATCATGTGATTTTGTTTTTTTGTTGTTGTGCAGATTTATCAATCATGGCTTATCTGATGTAGTTGCTGGATCAAATTCTTTCGCAAAACTCGAGTTTTAGCGATAACTTGGCTCTTGTTGTTGTTATCTGGTTGAGATAGAGCTGCGTTCTCTGCGTTTCATGATCGGTTTAGGTGTTCTCTGCTTCTGCTTTGTCCGGTTCGTGTTGGTTTCAGACGAAGGCACTGGTCTTGAAGGGAACGGGAACGGTCTCTCTGCTGTTTCCTTGGTTTCACCTTCTGTTTCATGTCTCGAAACTTAGACAGTCCTGTGCAGACACAAATGGCAGTGGCGGTTTTCAAGACACCCCTTACTGGGGCTAGTAAGATGGAAGGGAAGCAGCATCATAAACATCAGCATCTACAGAGACAATCCTCGGGACGGAGGGTTTTCGTGCAGACTGAAACTGGTTGTGTTTTGGGGATGGAGTTGGATCGTAGTGACAATGTTCATACTGTGAAGAGAAGGCTTCAGATTGCTCTTAATTTTCCTACTGAGGAAAGCTCCTTGACCTATGGGGATATGGTGCTGACGAACGATCTGAGTGCTGTGAGGAATGATTCTCCGCTTCTCCTGAAACGTAACTTTATGCACAGAAGCTCGTCTACTCCTTGTCTTTCACCTACTGGGAGAGATCTGCAGCAGAAAGACCGAAGTGGTCCTATCGAGATACTTGGCCAATCAGAGTGCTTTTCGATTGTACAGAAAATGGTGAAGGACATTGTGAAGGCGATGAAGATGGGCGTTGAGCCACTTCCTGTGCATAGCGGGCTTGGAGGGGCCTACTATTTTAGGAACAAAAATGGTCAGAGTGTTGCGATTGTCAAGCCGACCGATGAAGAGCCGTTTGCACCAAACAATCCGAAAGGCTTTGTCGGGAAAGCTCTGGGACAACCTGGCTTAAAATCTTCAGTACGAGTTGGGGAAACCGGGTTCAGGGAAGTCGCAGCTTATCTTCTTGATTATGATCGGTTTGCTAATGTCCCTCCCACTGCTCTCGTGAAGATAACTCATTCTGTATTCAATGTCAACGATGAGGTGAAGGGGAACAAGCCTCGGGAGAAGAAGCTGGTTAGTAAAATTGCTTCTTTCCAGAAGTTTGTGGCTCATGATTTCGATGCCAGCGATCATGGCACATCAAGCTTCCCTGTAGCTTCTGTGCACCGCATTGGTATATTGGACATAAGGATCTTGAACACAGACCGTCATGGCGGGAACCTTTTGGTGAAAAAGCTCGATGGAGCCGGGACGTTTAGTCAAGTGGAGCTTATTCCGATAGACCATGGTCTCTGCCTGCCAGAAACACTAGAGGATCCGTATTTCGAGTGGATTCATTGGCCTCAGGCATCATTACCTTTCTCTGATGAAGAGCTTGCTTACATACAGTGTCTTGATCCACTCACGGACTGTGACATGCTTAGAAGAGAACTTCCAATGATTAGAGAAGCTTGTTTACGTGTTCTTGTTCTCTGCACTATTTTCCTCAAAGAAGCCGCTGCGTATGGGCTGTGTCTTGCGGAGATTGGTGAGATGATGACTCGGGAATTTCGACCAGGAGAAGAGGAGCCAAGTGAACTTGAGGTTGTCTGTATTGAAGCCAAGAGATCAATCACTGAACGAGACGCTTTCTCTCCACGGTCAGATGTAGTAGGAGAAGCAGAGTTTCAGTTTGATCTAGACTGTGACGAACTAGATTCAGTTTACAGCTCCAAGATACAACTAACCGATGACTACTTCACGAAAAACCCTTTTTCAAACGGACGTTCTTCTCTCGGGAAGCTCGAAGAAAGCATCAAGGAAGAAGAAGATGAAGATGAAGAGGAGGACAAAACTGAAAATGCTGTCCCTATGATCACCATGAAAGACAGCATTTTTAGTTCTTCCGTTTTTCGTGACAAAGCTCCCTCTCTTTCAAAGCTTTCGACTTCGATGAAGAACACTCATCTTAGTGACACGGGGTGTAAAAACCCGAAACCGTTAACCAGAGGCAAATCCGAAAACACATCGTCTGGTCACAAAAGCGCAAACGAACAGCTCCCAGTGAGTTCGAGCTTTGTGAAAGTAGCAGACATGAAAGAAGAAGAGTGGGTACTGTTCTTGGAGAGGTTCCAAGAGTTGCTTGGACCGGCTTTTGCAAAACGCAAAACCGCAACGATCAGTAAGAGACAGAGACTTGGCACTTCATGCCAGTTTTGAGAGTACACTTAATATAGTAAAAAGTAAAACTCGAGAGAGAAAGACAGAATCTACAGTTCGGAGTAAGAACAAAAACTGGAGGCTTCTTGCTTGTTCTATCGTAGTAAAAAAAAACAAAAATAGTTACTTTTGGAAGGTTTGGCTTATGACAAGCGACAAGGTGAAAAAAGGGGTTTGTTTGTTTTTTTTACTTTTTGTAAATATTTGTTTTTACCTTTTCACTATGTGATCTTCTTTGTATTTTTTTCTTCTTTTTTTTTCCCCCTTTTTATCACCTTCTCTTGGTTTTTTTGTTTGGTATGTCCTTGTGGCTTGGCCTTGTCTTATAAATAATATTAGTCTTCTTTCACTTTTGTTTTGATCCTTACTATAATGATACTCATCATCTATATCTCGTCGTTTGATTTGATGTTTGGTTCAATCCTCTAGAATCCGCAGCTTTGTTCATTGATCAAATAGTTTAGGTTTCGGTCCCGGTTACAAAAAAACCGGCTCCATCACGAAGTCATAAAAGCATTAATCAAAGCTTCGACCATTCTATGAGGATTTGATGATTGGAGAGAGACAAGTGAAAGTGGTAAAGTGTAAGCGTGATGGTCCCAAGGATTGTTTGGTACGAAAACAGCTACGAAGAAAGCGAAATGGTGTCATCGACCCATTTTTCTCCATTATCCATTTATCTCATCAGGTTATGTCCAAAATGTTGCAAAAAGTTCAAAGAATCATACCAAATTTTGACGCAACAATAAGATGATATTGAGAGTGGGACCTAATTTATGGGTAAGGTTTATCATTTTTATATCCATCCTTTCGACAAGACAACATCGAATTAACGTAATATTCCACTGATGTCCCTTTTTCCCCTGCGTGGTACTTCTATGTATTACATAAAGTTTTGAATTTTTCGATCTATGATATTCGAAATCAATCATTGATCATATTGTAGACGGATCTAAAGCTCCAAGTTCTCATATATATTGTGGAGATATTATTCTATTGTTTTGTTACATTTCTATGTATTGTAATCGCAGTACTTAGGAATTAGGTTAAACGTCGACCTTAATCACTAGAGCAAATACAATTCTTCTGATGCATACTTTTAATGATTTTGGAAAGATATAAGTAACTTTCATACATAATATCGTACTCCAATTCAAGTTACAAGGGAAAAAGAAACCAAATTTTTTTATAGTGACCCTTCATTTATAAAAAAACTGTTTTAAATGGAGTAAGGTTAAAGTTTGTTGTACTGATACAATAAAGAAAAAGGCATAAACTATTATGATGCTTTTTGGCTTTGAATATGATTTATCTGCAATTTGTTCATCGTTTGGTGTATGATTTAATCTACATGAAAGTGATGGTTTTGCAGCAACCTGACTGTTTTAAAGAAAAAACAATATTAGAATGAAATAAATAATGATAAATTTCTTGAGATACACAAAAGAGCCTGTGATGTGTTCCAAATAGGCAACTTAAAAACAATGTTTTCAACAATACACCAGGGACTCTCAAAATACATATTCTCTATAACTCTCAAGTTTTAAAACTACTATTAATAAAGATTTTAAAACTATAATGCAAATAATATATAGCAATCGAAGCATAATGTCTCAGCTGAATTGTTCCTTCTCTTGCAATCATCTTCTAAATTGTTAAAATACCTTGAAGCTTTCCAAATATTTGGTTTCTCACAATTTAATCCACATGAAAGTGGTGATTTGCAGCAACCTGACTGTTTTAAAGAAAAAAATAACAATATTAGAATGAATAAAGTCATGGATGGGTTAGTAAAACAACAAAAATACTAGCACAAACTACTATGTTACATGTCTTGGTCACATTAATTAATACTGTCTTTCATGTCTTAGTCACATTGATAAATTTTATTTAAGTCAAAACGGACCAAAATCATTTAGAAATCATACTAATATTTTAAATTCAATTGAAATAAGTTTTTATAAATTGTAAAATGAAGACTGGATTTGAACAAAACGAAATCTTATATCAGCTTGACTTTTCTTTTATATATACAAGCGAAAAATCCTAGATCGAAATTCAAACAAATATCCGGAATTTATGTGAAAAAGCGGATGATTTTTTACATTTGAGATGTCCACAATTGTCAACTATGATTTTATTTCAATTGTAAATATTCTCTCTAAACCAAAATAAATTGTAACCAAGATGAAGCATTCATATGAATAGCTTACGTATTGTATGTACTTGTATAGGAGTTAGATTCATCTGATAAAACTCATAAGCCAACATGTTTTGGTTAGAGAACAACTTGTTACAAACATTGTCCTTAACAAGACATTTCCTTGTACGATACCATTCATCATCTTTGATGACCAATCTACGAACCCATCCCTAAACTCAAGATACAATATTCTGTAAACTCTCACGTTTTAAAACTACTAATAATGGCTAGACACAACTCTTAAACAAAACGAACAGGTTTACGATCTCTTCAATACCATGAGTGGAGATAACATTTAGTGGATTAGTTGAAATCTCTTATTCTTTGCGATTTCCAATTTTTTCAATCTCTCTTAATCACATGTATAGGTCTACGTAACTTAGCATAAACTTGACCTTTATGCAAAGGCAAAAAATGCCTCGATCTCCATAAAACAGTAGCATCCTCATCATTCCATCTCTGGAAACACAATAATCTTTCATAAAAGAGAGAGAAAAGCATATAATCTGAGAGAGAGAGGAAAGAGAAAGAAAGGAAATGCAGAGAAAAACATAGCATTTTGTACCATTTGCATAAAATAGCATCGAAGTACCTAAGAGAGCCTTTTGGCTTATTACGTGCCAATTTGCGCCGCCATTGAAGTTATACGATTTATTAATTTCCTCAACAACATTATCCGGTTTATTGGTTTCTTCAAAGTTATCCATTAGATCTAGCCTTTAGTTCAAAATATTGTAATGGTTTTCTTTTTTCTTTCGTAAAGATCTCATCTCCTCAGTTCGAGCTTGAATGCAATGTATTGGTTTCGTAAGTATGAAAAATGCATCGTCTACTCTTGAATTGACTAACTTTTAAACTTTCCAAAGACATGTACCATCAATTTAATTTAAACCATCTTTGAAATAACAAAAAAAAAAAAACTAACATTAGAACTGACATAAGCGAGAGCTACAAGACTGAAAAAAAACTTAACTAACATGTATCAAAATTGAGGAGTTACTGAAAGTACAATTGATGAGAGCATTCACTTCTTTTGATTGGTTGTTATTGATTAGAAATTGTACATTGTTTGCTCAAGGCTACAAATTTTTTTCACTGTTGGTCATAGATTTCAGTGATAGAAACAGAAAGGAAAAAAAAACAGAGGAAAAGACAGCGAGAAACCGAGGAAAGAGAAAGATTTCTACATTTTCACCAAGTTCAGCGAATTTCAATCTACAATTTGTGGCATTGTAGCGACTACATAGAGATTCTTTACTAATGATGTGCTAGTTTTGGCCACAATTCATGGAAGAAACAAGCTTTTTCTTGCTCTGTTTTCTTTATTTTCTTTTTCTCTTCAACGAATAGTTCTTTACTGTTGCTCGGTTTTAGATTAGACTTATTTATTCTACTAACCCTTTAGGTAAATCTTCATACTCTGTGTAGGAAATTAGATAATTTGAATTTTGTTTAGAATCTGAATAATTTACAGGGGGTTTTCTAGCACATAAAAAGTTGGAAGGAAAAAAAGTAAAGATGAAAGAATTAAGAACCATTCTGAAATTTCGGATGTAGAAGAAGAACCCAATTTATTTAACTTGGCGATGGATTTGTTGAGAATAATGAAATTATTTTTTTATGAAAATTTGTAAGCATTTCGTTTTTAGCTAATTTGTTTTATGTGGTAAGCGAATTTGTAAAATTTTATTGGATCAGGATCTAATCTAGGTATAGAGATGGAAATCGACTATGGTAGATAGATCTACTGGAATTGTGATTTGTTTTTGTTGTGTAGATTTTCTTCTACTGGTTGGTTTTATTCAAATCATGGCTTATCTGATGTATTTGCTGGATCAATTTCTTTCTCAAAATTCGAGTTTTAGCTATAACTGGCTCTGATTTGTTTTATTGGTCTGCTCAACTACAAAAGTGTAAGCATATAGAGCTTTTGTTATATTCACATACTCATGTGGCATTTTTTCGTGTTAAAACTCACTCTCTTTCTCTTCCCCTGTAGCTATGTGACTAATACAAAAGTGGAGTTTATCATGGTCACTACTGATTTGGATGTCCGAGACACAGATGTGAGAAGTGTAAGTATCTTTGCCCAGCCATTTATACATTTCTATAGCTTCTTCTACTTAATAAATGTCTAAAAGTGTAAAGGGCACTTGAAGCTTCCTTATTTCGAGTGGATTCATTGGCCTTAGGCATCATTACCTTTCTCTGGTGAAGAGCTTGAGTAAATACAGAGTCTTGATCTACTGAAAGACTGTGACATGCTTCGAAGAGAACTTCCAATGATTTGAGAAGCTTGTCTACTTGTTCTTGTTCTTAAAGAAGCCACTGCGTATGGTCTGTGTCTTGCGGAGATTGGTGAGATGATGACTCGGGTATTCCGACCAGAAGAAGAGGAGCCAAGTGAACTGGAGGTTGTCTTTTATTGAAGCCAAGAGATCAATCACTGAACGAGACGCTTTCTCTCCACGGTCAGATGTAGTAGGTCAGTTTGATCTAGACTGTGACGAACTAGATTCAGTTTACAGCTCCAAGATACAACTAACCGATGACTACTTCACGAATTTTAAACGGACGTTCTGTTCCCTCTCGGAAAGGCATCAAGGAAGAAGAAGAAGAAGATGAAGAGAACAAAACTGAAAATGCTGTTCCCATGATCACCGTGAAAGTTAGTTTTAACTGTATAAGTTACTAATTTTACCCTGTTATGTTTTAAGATGGGCCAAGAAGATCACCGGTAAGCTTTAACTGTGTAATTTACTTGAAGAAAATATTCGATAATTTCACATACTCGTAAGATGCACCGCATGCAACCACAGCTCCATGATTTCCGATGAGAGTGAAGGTTGCCTGTCTCTGAGGCTCGAAGCTCTGTTCTTCACCAAAGAGTTTCAGTTGCGAGATGATTGAATCTGTTGATTTGAGTTCATTCGATTCAGTTCATTCCGGATTGTGTAGATTGTCGCTTGTTTTTGGCAATTCATTTCTCATCATTACTTTTCTCTTTTCTTTATCCTTTTTTTATTTTTTTTCACTCTCTTTGTTTATTTAAAAGACTCTTACCTCTTTCTATTTAACTAACAAGTACTAGAACAATCAACCCTTTAAGAGGAGATTCGCTAGCTAGTAAATTCATGGTACATTTCTTGAGAAAATATATCCACTCTAAAGATATCTATATTTGGGCATGGTATATACTCAACTTGAAGAGATTGTTGCTCTTCTGTTTAGGGTTCTTGGTGAGAGAAATTGAGAGAGAACGATTAGTGTGTGGGTTGATTTTGTGAGTTATGTAGATAATAAATTTGATAGTGGTGAGTTAAAATGTGTTTTGAAGGGTATAAAATATGATTAAACAAGTATGTGGAGATTGTTTAAGTAATTGTCAATAAATAAAATATTATTGAAATTTCATGTTACAAATCATTGAATGGAGTTTGGCCCATTTTATTTGTAACATCGACCTCTACTTGTTCTTAAATGAAGACTATACGGTTCAATACACATTGTTGAGATATATGAGGGTTATGTTGCAATTTGACCAGTATGTGATAAGTTAACCTGCAAATTTATACGTCCTGAGTACAACTGCAAAAAGGCGTCACATGGAGTTTTTTTTCTTTCTCTTTTTACAAAAAAAAAACCGAAGCTTTAAAATCCAATCGAGAATTCACACACATATATTATCAATATGATGTGATTCGACTTGGTCTATGCATAACCAAAGACATATATATTGATTGTACAATTTTTTTTTGTTTTGTTGTTGCTAAAATTGATTATACATTTCTTATGAAAATGTATTCACTATATATATGCTCTAAACGTGTTAAAAGTATAACTCATTTAAGATGAATCAAATATTAGCTTATTATAGTTCGCGATTATAATAAAGATACTAATTTGGTTGACCAAAAAAAAAAAAACTAATTTGCTACAAGATTTTTGACGGTTTACTCATTGCATACAATTTGTAGGACAGATATCTATAGATTTATAGTTTGCCTGGGTGTAAACATAGCTATGAATGTTTTTATAGTGACCCTTCATATTAAAGCCAAAAATTAAGGTTAACGTTTTTCCTACAAATACAATAAAAAGGGCATAAGATATTATTGTTTTTGGCTTTGGATATGATATATCAACAGCTTGTTCATCGTTTGGTGTGATCCTCAAACTATAAAATATGTAGAGAAACAGTCAAACATAGGATCAATAAGGTGAGATAAACGGAATAAGACATTTTCTTGTTATCTATCCAAAACAAGAGATGTTAAAATATTCAAACATATTTTCGATGCCATTGTCCTCTCAAACGCATTAACTATTGTTATCACTCAATGCTATAAATACCTTCACTTGCCAAAATATTTTGCCTCTTTCCTTCAAAAGTTTTGGCTCTTTTTCCGCTTTCACTTCTGCTCTATCGGTATCTTCTTCTTTTTCTTAATTCCATATATATATTTTTAAAAAAATATTCTTACATCATATTATCACATTCCATTTATACTGATATTTCCGTGATTCATTTTTTATTATCATCTAATGTTCTCATTTCCCCACGCAGCTTCAAATTCAAACACAAGTGCTTTGGTCTCATTTGTTGCTCGAGGACTTTGTCTTAAACAGTATTAGATTCTTCGGCTTCGTTCAATAAGGTAAGGTTACTGATTCTTTTGGTGCAGCATTCATATATTTCCCAAAGAACTTTTTAGGATCAAACTTAAACAATATAGCTGAAGGTACATGGGAAGTTAATGTGTATAGTCGATGAGCGGTAAATCACATTTATTGTATAGCTCCGTGAACCATATCTCAAATTTATTTTGATTGTTGACTTTAGACTAGGGTATAAAATATTTAATGGCTATCCTGCAATGTATGACTACCGCATTTAAAAAATGTCTAGCTAGACACGCAAAGATCAGCACTAAATTTCATTCACCGTTTTCAAACACATGGTTTCTTGTCTTTTTTTTTTCTTCTTCTTCTTTTGACGTAATATATGGTTTCTTGTTATGTAGATCCTTATAAATTACAATCTTGATGACCAGATGAATATATATATTCCCCATACACCAAGGGTCATACTAATTTAAGTTCTTAATTTAGCAATAGAATTATGATGATAAAAAATGTTTATAAACGTTTATAAAAAAAACTGAAGAGGTTTGAAAATAGATTTGATCAAGAGAGTTTGTTCTAATAAAAAGGGGAAACATAAAAATCAATTTATAATAAAGACTAATATTAAAGGATATTGTATTTTGTGAGTAAATTAAATAAAGTATGGTTAAATTATCCAACCTTTAATGAATATTTAATTAACCTTTAATTTTCAAAAAACGAAAATTTTAATGAATATTTAATTAAATTTGTCTATTCCCAGATAACATTCTAAGTAACATTCAACACTTTTCTAGTTATTCATTCATTTAAAAGTGTTGCTCAAATAATTAATAGTAGTATAGAGACAAACTAATATCCTTTGTTGGTTATTAGGAAGTTCTATTTTCAGTTTTAGTTCTTATATAGGTTTTTGTTAACAGTAGTTTTTTGCATGGTGTCTTACTATTATTTTAGTACGTGTGCAAGCTGTATGATGCTATCCAAATCATTTATAACTAACTTTTAGTCTTTGCAGGGTTTATTTATTATTTTGTTTTTCTGTTTCTCTAAACAAAAAAAAAAAAAACACAAGAAATGGGTTTGTTTTCTTCTCTAAAGCCATACTTTATTTTGCTCTTCGTCTGTTCTCTCAATGTTTCCACCATTAACTCAACGAAGCCATTAAAAGAAGAAGCAGTGCTTTTTGGCGGGAAATTTCCGGCTTTGTATGTTATTGGAGATTCATTGGTTGATTCAGGAAACAATAATCATCTTGAGACCAAAGTCAAATCGAATTTTCCACCTTATGGTTCTAATTTTGAAGGAGGCAAACCTACTGGTCGTTTTAGCGATGGCAAAACAATTGCTGATTACATTGGTAAGAACAAATAATTTTTTTTTATGAAACACTTTATATTTCTAATCTTTTTCTTATTAAGGTTTTATATTAATTTTAATATATAGAGGAAAGGTCGTGTAATTAACTTAGTAATGAACATTACTGAGATAGTGAAAATAGTATATCTTATTATATAAAGGAAGATGCGCACGATGAAAATGAGACACATAAACAAAATTCTAGTTTATTAGATCGTGACATGTGTTTATTGTTGATCAGATGATTACATGTGTCAAAACTATTTAAAAATAAAAAGTGGAAAATAAATGAAATAATTGTCAATTAACTAACCAAATAGTAAAATATTTTTTTTTTATTGTTCGAGAAAAAGAAAATTTCTAATAGTCCACACTAGATTAAAAAAAATAGTTTAAATTAAATATAAAATTAAATTAAGAAAGAAAATATAAAGATGTAAACCATAAAAAAAGAGTAGAGAGAAAAAATGAAGTAAGAAAAATATTATCGACAAGAGTTTGACATGTAAGCAAAATTATAATTCATCAGATCGTGACATGTGTCCAATATTGATCAGATGATGACATATGTTAAAACTTAAAATTAATTAAAAAAAGGTAGAATTAAATATGGAAAACGAACTAAATTATAATAGTTTAAATAAATTATAAAAAGAAAATTATAAAGGAAAATAGAGAGAATATAAACAATAAAAAAAGTAAAAAGTAGAGAGAAAATTGAAAATTTAAATAAGTAAAAAATCTGAATGATAAAACAAAAGAAATTTTATAAATTGAAACACAAAAAATTATAAGGAATATGGAAAAATCTATGTTAAAGTTTATATGCACAAACATACCAAAGAAAAAAACTTATAAACATATTTACTTTGTAAACATAGTTATAGAATATTACAAAGAAAATATAGATCTTCTACCTATACTTTTCAATGTTAAAAAGGAAACCTATATAAAATGAAAATTTATATATGTTATAATATAATAATAATATATTTATTATTAAGATCCAAAATTGTAAGATTTGACGATTATATATCTCTATGAAAAATAAATCGATGACATCAATGACATTCATAAATTTATATATAATGCTTGATAAAACTATTATAAGATATTTTATAGGGTTTTCTGTGATTATTCACATAAATGTATTGTTTTATGATTCAAATCTATAATATTTTAATTGTTATAAGATTTTATTATATCATTAATTGTTGTAAGAATTTTTTTTTTTTGTTATTAAGGATATGAATTTAATTCTATTTATGTATATATATTTTTGGATCTGCATAATATGAATTAGAACATGAAAATTAAGATATAAATTTAACTTTAATAGTTTAAGATCTATGTTTAAATGCTTTAAAATATTTTTGTAATTTAACGGGTTACTAACTAAAACTTAAATTTTGATATTAATAATTTTTAATGTGTTTATCCGCGTATCAACGCGTGTCCTATTCTAGTAACATTATAAATGGAATTGTCTCTGCTTTACTTATCACTACAAAATTATACTTTGTTAATTGAACAGTGAAAGTTATGCAGAAATTAAATGATAATGTATTATTATCTTTTTTTATAAAGGTATTTTTTTTCTTAGTAGAATGATAATATATAACAAACGTTTTTTTTGTCAACCTATATATAACAAAATTACAAAATAGTTATAGAACTAATTGCTAAATTTTTGGTTATTGAAGATTTAAACCTTGTCATATTATTTCTTTTGCTTTCTACTTTATTTTTTTTACAAATGTCCAGTGGGAATCTCTCAGTGGACATCTCACCATTAAAATAATGAAAAAGGTAAAATAGAAAATAAAAATCGGTTCTCATTTGAAAAATCCATGAGAAGTTTAAGACATTTGTTTCTATATAAATAATTCAATTTTTAGTTTCTGAAATAAAATTTAATATTAATGGTATTACAATTAAATATTGGTACCATATTGTTGGAAAACTTCATCGGTTTATTTGTTTATGTTTGGCTTGAGATAAAAATACTTTGACTTGTCACTTCCTACAGATTTTGTCACTTCTTACAGAGTAGTCGTAAAACTAGTAGAGGAAAAAATTATGCAAAAAAAGAAGCAAATCTCAAAGAATATTACGAAAAAGCGTTATTGGAATGGTAAGAATTTATTGTTAAACTTTAAATTATCGAAGTTCTAAACCATGTCTTGTTTGTTTTTTTATTCAGCTATTTATTATGGGCTTCCTTTGGTTCCTGCTTATTTGAGATTATCTGAAGAACAAAAGAACAAAATCTCAACTGGTATTAACTATGCTTCTGCTAGCTGTGGGATTTTTCCTGACACTGGAAAGCGACTGGTAAGCTTCAATATTCAACAAAAAGATCTTTGCAATAGATGTGGGTTTCGAAAACAATCTAATGGCTTGTATTTATTTGATTCTTTTGTATATGAACAGGGAAAATGTCTCTCGTTGAGTGTCCAAGTCGATCTATTCAATGAAACCATCGAGAAGAATCTGAAGAAGAAGTTTAAGACGAAATCGGAACTCAGCAAACACTTGGCTGAATCATTGTTCATGACCGCGATTGGGGTTAATGATTATGTTTTCTTCTATAACAAGACAATTGATGCAAATGAATTTGCGAACAAGCTTCTTCATGAGTTCATGATACAAATTAAGGTAAAAATAAATCTTAGGGTTTTCACTCTTTTTTTATGGCCAATACATTGTTTAGTTCAGGTAATAATGTTAGTCAAGATACATTTTACTTAATCTTTTGATTTTGTTGCAGAGATTGCATAAGTTAGGAGCAAGGAACTTCTTCATTAACAACATTAAACCCTTAGGATGTTACCCAAACATTATCGCTCATACCGTGCCACGTGGAAGCTGCAACGACAATCTAAACCTTGCGGTTTCCATTTTCAATGTCAAGCTTAGAAGAAGCTTGTCTCATATGAAGCAAAATTTCTCAAAGACTTCCTTTTTATACTCGGATTACTTCAACTTCATGTTGGGACTTCGAGGACCTTCGAGCAATCAAATTAGTTCGAATCTATTGAACACGACAAGCCCGTGTTGTCCTAACGTTTATGATGGAGGTTTAACCACAAGTTGCACACCAAGTTCGACCTCGTGTAAGGTGCCAGAAACTCATATCTTCTTTGATCCATTTCATCCAACTCAATTGGCGAATTTTATGTACGCAATAAGTTGCTTCCAGGAGAGAAAAGTTTGCCATGAGGTGAGAGATGCATTGGCTTAACTTCACTCTATAGCAATCTTAAGATAAGACGAGTTTAGTTGTTTATTGCTCTAATGATCAGTGTTTCAAAACATTTTCCCTCTAAACCGTTACATTTTCAAATATTTGATTCAGTGTGATCCTTTTTGATTGATTTATCCGTGGAGATTGTATCAATGTTCTAAAAACCGGTCATCTAGGCGTTTAGCCACTCACATAAGGTGTCTTAAATAAAGTATATGTGGATGTTCTTTCTATATGAGTGAAGAAATGTTTTTTTTTTTTTTTTTTTTTGTAATAAAATCTCCAAGTGGATAGAGTTTGCGACTACCCTTGAGGTCGATTAAATGCAGGTCAATCCATGTAATGATACTCAACCTGTAATATAACCTTTGATTGTGTATAAATTTTTCAGTCTGTATAATATCGTGTATTAGTTATCAAAACTGTGTCGCTTTAAACATTTTTTAAAAAGCAAAATAATGCAAAGAGCAGATTCAAACTCATGACCTCTTGCATAAATCACCACAAGCAATTAGAGGCCGGAGTCGATCGGAATTTGATTGAGAAGTTTTCAGATCAAAAAATTATCTAGCCAAATAGGAAACATTTCAAACCAGTTCATTAAGATCTAAAACCGGTGCTTAAAAGATATCATATAATGCTATGTTGTTCTATTTGCTATAATAAATTATTTTATTAAAAAATTAAATAACATGCCATGTTGTTCTATTTCTCTATATAACATGTGGTTCTATTTAAAAGAGATATGGAATGAATGATATTTTGTGTTGCATTGGTAAAACTACAAAATATTTTACTCTCGTTTTTTTTTTTTTTTGAAATAAGCTTAAACATTGCTGGAAGTTCATGTGTTCATGTGTATGTACGTATAGTTGATGAGCGATCAATCACAAATTCACAATTATTATACATCCGTGAACCATATCAATCTCAAATTTACTTTTATTGTTGAGTTTATACCATTATGGTATAAATATTTGAAGGTATAACCTACAATTGTATAACTACCGCCTTTTAAAAATGCATAGCTCGGCACGCAAAGATCACCAATCCTAAACTTCATCCACAATCTTTAAATATGTGTTTTTTTTTCATACGTCAAATGTTATATTTACACGTGTGTGGTTTTTTGTTTTCATACACTGCAAGGGTCATATGCTCATTCAAGTTCTCAATTTAGCAATAGAGTTAAGTATTTATTTATATATAGTGGTTATCATTTCGAACAACTAATTAAGTTTTATTTATTTATTTCATGTCTTGATTTTATTAGCTATTATTACCATAGCTATTTCATTTCTGCATACAAATAAAACCTACATGAGAATAAAAAAAAATTTACAATGCAAAGTCTGGTAATGATAATATATATGTAGGTTTTTCTCAAAAAAAAAAAAAAAGATAATATATTTATGTATGTAATATAATGTCCTGCTTAGATTCTTTATTATCTATAAAAAGTTGGATTCATTGTTGGGTTACTAGTTGTCATTATTATAACTTTTCTAAGTAGTTTATTATTTCAATTTGCAGGGTTAATTTCTTTTATTTTTTTCTCTAAACCGAACCCAAAGAATTAAAAGCAAGAAATGGGTTTGCCTTCTTCTCTAAAGTCACACCTTCTTTTGCTCTTCGTCTGTTTTCTCAATGTTTCCACCATTTCAACGAAGCCACTAAAAGAAGAGGGTGTGTTTTTTGGCGGGAAATTTCCGGCTTCGTATGTTATTGGAGATTCACTAATTGATCCAGGAAACAATAATTATCTTCTGACATTAATCAAAGCGAATTTTCCACCTTATGGTTCTAACTTTGAAGGAGGCAAAGCTACTGGTCGTTTTAGTGATGGCAAAACAATTGCTGATTACATTGGTAAGAACACAAAGAATTATGAACGTTTTTATATTCCTTACTTATTTTAGGAGGGTTTCTGTTATCAATTTTCTATATCTTGATTAATATCGTAAAAACTAACCTATCTTAGCAACAAAAAAACAAAAAAAATTAGTGAATACAAGAATTGTCTTTTGACGATGGATGGAAATGTATATTTGATTGGTGGTAATTCTATGGAAGTCAGGAAAAGTAAATTACAAGAAATCGTGAAAAAATTACTTGAATGACAATACTTACAATATGTTACTACTCAAATTCCACTCAAATTCATTACAATCTTGTTTAGTTATTTTGTGACATATTGTAAGTGTTGACAATACTCTTACAATATGTTACATGAATGACAATACTACCAAGGTCACAAAATAACTAAATAAAATTCATTGCAATTTTTTTTTTCCACTGAAATTCATTACAATTTAAATTGTTGAAGATTTTAACCCAATCTGTTATGTTTTTTATTTTATTATTCAGCTATTTATTACGGACTTCCTTTGGTTCCTGCTTACATGGGATTATCTGGAAAACAAAAGAACAATATTTCAACTGGTATTAGCTTTGCTTCTGCTAGTTGTGGGATATTTTCCGACACTGGAAAGCGAGTGGTAAGTTTCAGTATTCTACAAAAAGATCTTTGCAATATCTATTCAATGAGTTTCATATGATTGTTTGTATGAATAGGGAAGATGTCTCTCGATGAATGTCCAAATCGATCTATTCAATGAAACCATCGAGAATAATCTCAAGAAAAAGTTCACGTCGCAGCCAGAGCTTAGTAAGCACTTGGCTGAATCGTTGTTTATGACTGCGATTGGGGTTAACGACTACGCTTTCTTCTTTAACAAGAATACAACCGATCCAAATGACTTCGCTAACAGGCTTCTTTACGAGTTCTTGATACAAATCGAGGTAAAAAAATTGTTGGGAAATTTTTCCCCTTGGCCATCAGAAAATTTAGTTTCGGGTAGAAATGTTTAATTCAGATAAACCAAACCAAACCTACATGAAACAAACAGATGAAATTATCCGTAAACCTAAATGAGTACTTCCTTACAAAAATTTAATGTTTAGATTTTTCGGAAAAAAATGAAACATAATCGAAACCAAACCTAAAAGAAGGAAAAAAATAGCAAACGGAAACATCATTGTTTACAGATTACAAATACATTTATTTTTTAAAAAGCAGTAAAAATGAATCATAATCTGTAATCATTTTGTTAACATATTACAAACATCATTTTTAAAAGAGCAGTGTTTTGTTTTGTCAATTTTTCAAGCTTTAAAATAATTTACATACAGTAGTAGTAGTTTGGTGCAATGTGTTAACGACAAAGTCGATACTACAATATCAATAGAAATGGAAAAACTTTAGATACGACAAAATCTTACTTGGTTATTACGATATAAGATAGGATCTAATGACCAATTCAATTATTTTTTGTTAATTGTAAATGAAGTTATTGTCAATGTTGTTAATGAAAATAAAGTTAGTGCCAACAAACAAAAAAGAAAAAAAAGATATTATTTCATATAAAAAAAATAAACTTAAATTAAAATTTAACATCATTAGTAAATTTTAACCATAAAATAATATTTTTTTTAATTTATTTGATTTTTTACAAAATATTTAACCGCATATAACGCAGAGAGTCACCTAGTTTATTTTAAAAAAAGCAAACCTTAACAAACCAATATTTATCGGTTTTTGGTAGTTACTTTTCTAAAATCGAAATCTCATAAACCGAGAAATTCGAACCGAAACCATAACCATCATGGGTTGAACACTTCTAGTTCTAAGGATTATGGTAAGTTCCAACCTAACTACGTAAGGATTTTAAGTGTTAATCAAGATTTGTTTAGCTAAAGATTTTGATTTTTGTTGCAGAGATTGCATAGGTTAGGAGCAAGGAAGTTCTTCATCAATAACATTAAACCTTTAGGTTGCTACCCAAATATCATTGCTAATACGGTACCACCTGGAAGCTGCGACGATTATTTAAACCATGCGATCACGAATTTCAATGTCAAGCTAAGAAGAAGCTTGTCTCATTTGAAGCACACACTCTCCAACACTTCCTTTCTATACTCAGATTACTTCAACTTCGTGTTGGGACTTCGTGGACCTTCGAGCAATCAAGATAGTTGGAATCTATTGAACACGACAAGCCCATGTTGTCCTAAAGTTTATGATGGACGTTCAACCACGACTTGTAGGCCATTTGCGAGGGCATGTAAGAAGCCCGAAACTTATGTTTTCTTCGATCCGTTTCATCCGACTCAATTGGCGAATTTCATGTACGCGTTTCAGTGTTTCCAAGAGAGAAAATTTTGTCATGTGGTGAGAGATTGAGCTTAACTAGTATATCAACTGAATTATAGAATATTGAAATAATAACCGAAGAACAGAAAAACTATGATATGTAATAATCATAAAACGTTGAAACCGTTGGAAAGCTAGTTTAGATATTAATAACGTTTTTCGGGTTTTTATAGCGAGACCGCTTTTCAAAAACATGAGTGCTTGATGAATTCTTTTTTTTCCTTTGAAATACCAAGCGGTTCTAGACCGAAATCCGTAATCTTCGACACCAGCGCATCTATATTTAACTATATTCTGCAACAACAATTGACAAGACTATCAGTGACAAACTGATCGCTATTTGATCGATGGAGGACCATCGTTGTGATAGTCTTATCATGCTCTGGCTTGCAACTAGAAGACGAATTCGAGGAAGCTCTGTTCGTCCTCTTTTTTTTTTTGGTTTCTAGACTTCGATTTGGCGCCAAAAAAAAAAAAAGACTTTGATATCAGTTTCTATCTTCTTGGTTCAGAAACGACACATCTCATTGTAAAAAGTCCTTTTCTTGAATAAAGTTTACATTACAAAGAAGAAAAGAATATGTTGAAAAAGTTTTGCATAATGACAATCAAACCAACTTTGAAAACTTGAAATTGGTTCACAAAGGAGACACTAAACTTGGGTTGAAAAAAGATTTAGGGGTTGAAAAAGGATAAGATTATATCTTTTTTCAAGCATCATTTTGTTACCATTCTTGGAAATTGCCTCAAGGGTGAAGAGCGAAGTACGATAAGTTCCAAAGCAAGTGGAAACATTCTTAATCATGTCAAAAGAGAATAACTTGTCCATCTTTAATAATAGCCCTCTTGTGTTGTGGTTAGTGAGCCTCCAAACATGTTGCATACCATCTCCATCTGTCACTGAAATCCACACAAGACGACGATCATCGTCTATGCTACCCATAAGCAAATCAACAGAAGCTGATAATGATGATGATGACTAGATAATTGGGTTTGGAACGACTCGAAAAATCTCCATGTGAAGATCAAAAGCAATCAAGTCGGTTTTCTCTTTAGTGAACCAATAAAGCCATCCATTTGCAAAAGTTGGTAAGCGGTCTAGCTCCTTGAGACGATTAGGTGGAATCACCTGCCTCCATTTCTTGACTCCGAAATCGAAAACCTCGCATGATGATGAAGTGTAATGGAACCAGACATGTTTGTATGTTCCTCTTTTCCAAATCCTAGGAGAAGGAGATCTGGCTTATCGTAATTGTTGTTTAGTTGAATCTCGGCAAGAGGAAGCATGTAAGACCATCTAGCTAGTGGCTGGATTTATCACAAGAATTGGTGTTTTCCAGTCCATGTAGCCGTAGAAGCAGAAAAGACCATCAAGACTATTGGAAACTAATATGATATTCTTCTTCTTCCACTAGACAAGTTGAAGACCACCCAACCTCACTGTCTTTAGACCAGTTTTTTCCTTATCTTTATAGATACAAAGAAATTTGGGTTCTTGTGTTTTCTGATGCAACATGTGTGATGTGTCTCTCCTTGAAAGAGCTCGACTTTACCATAACTCTCCATTGTTTAGACACGATTTGGAATCGAATAAGAGATTTCACGGGAAGCCTTAACATAATTTCTTCAAAGACATTGTCGTTGATGAAGATGCAGTGGCTGTAGCAGGAACCTGTAGCAGCACCAGATGAGAGAACTTCAGGAGAAGGGCGAACAGGCTGGTGGGCCTTAAGCGTGATGGGCTGTTGGAGTGAGTCGGTCTAGACAAGGAAGGGCGTGACATGCACTCAAGGAAGGCTAGAGGATATCTTTGGAGAAGATTTACTTAAACTTGAAGGTTTCCTTATTCTTAGGAGAAGATAAGGAAAGTGTATCTATCCATGAAGATTTGAAGAGATAGTGAATCTTGCATGGAGTAGAGGCCAAGGCTAGGGCAAGCCGCAGGCCGTTTAGTATATATAGGTTGGGGTTAACTCGAGGGAAGGGCTAACACAACGAGAGCAATTCTTAGCAAAGGGATAAGGGATTCAAACATAAAAGAAATCTTGTATCAAGGGCTAAGGGGTAAAGAGAGGTTCACGATATCAAGTGTGATTCGTGAACAAGGTAGACTAGGATTGAGTGAAAGCAATACGTGTAGGTATTCAAGTCACCAATACTAGTAAACGTGTTTTGAGAAAACCCTTGTGTTGTGTTCTGTTTCTACATCAGTATTATATTAATCTCTGTAGTAGTAGCTGATACATTTTCAATTGGTATCAGAGCGGCACTTGTTCGTAATACTACGGGTGAGGTCCTGAGGAGAAAATGGAAAGCTACGATGAATTGGTGAACAGTTCGAAGGTGATACTGGATGGGGGAAACTACGGTTTTTGGAAGTCAAGGATGAAGTTCTAATTGGAGGTATTGATGTACTGGCTTGGAGATCTGTACTGGTATAGTGGGAAGCACCTATGATAGTGGATGATAATGGATCTAGGGCTCCCAAACCAGAGGAGACATGGACGGAAGAAGAGCTGAAGAAAGCTAAGTACAACGCTAGAGCCTTGTCTGCCATACACTGCAGTGTAACTAAGAAGACCTTCGAGCTGATTCAAGGATGTGAAACAGCGAAAGAAGCATGAGATTTGCTTCAGACTCACTTTGAAGGAACCACAAAGGTTCAAAGTTCCAGAAGGGATATGATGGCTTCTCGATTTGAGAACATGAGGATGGAGGAACATGAATCTATATCTGACTTTGGTTCAAGGTTGAAGTCACTAGCGCAGGAGTCTGCTACCCTGGGAAAGAAGTACAAGGATAAAAAGTTGGTGAAAAAATTCTTGAGGTGTCTTCCTCCCCGATTCATGGCCTACAAATCGGCTCTGAATGTATCTCACAACACTGAGGAACTGAGTTTTGGTGAAGTTGTGGGAATGCTACAGGCGCATGAGATGGAGCTGGATAATGCTGAATTATACTCCAGGAAAACCAAAAACTTGGCACTAACATCGTGTGAGAAAACTGAAGAGATAGATGATGGAGATCCGATGAGTTTGTTGGTAAGAAGGTTTGATCGAGCACTGATGAAAATAGAGCGTGGTCAAAGTCAAAGAAGTATGGGAGCAGGTAGAAACTGTCTTGAAGGAGACAAGCAAGGTAAGAAGGCTGAACTTCAATGTCACGAATGCAAGGGATATGGTCACTTCAGATCTGAATGTCCTACACTCAAGAGAAGGGAAATGAAGTGCTCAGGGTGTAAGGGAGTCGGACATACTCAGCTGGAGTGTGTTGGCAATCAGAAACAAAGGAGAGAGAGATCGATGATGGCCGAAGAAGATTCTGAAGCTGACAGTGAGAATGAAGAAATTCTGAACAACTTGGTATCGTTCGTGGGAATCATGGAAGTGGAAGCTGAAGGTGGACGGTCAGAATCTGAATCTGTTGATGATGAGCTTGTTGAAAGCTACAAGGAGGTACGAGAGACCCTCATCAGACTGGGACAGGAGAATCTTCTACTAGTTAAGGAGAAGCAGCAACTTGAAGCACGGGTTGAATCATTACAGAGTGAACTACAAGATGAACAAAAATTGAGTCAGGAGAGTGTGTTGTTGCTGAAGGAGAAACTCAACCTGGTCGTCAAAGAAGCTAATCTGGAGAAGGAACTGCGTGCTGAGAAAAAGATTTCTGCCGAGCTTCAGTCACAACTGGATCTGCAGTATAAGAAGATTCGCATGTTTGCTGGCACAAGACAGCTTGACAATATTCTGTCTTACGGAAGAACTGAAGCAGTTCACAGAGGCCTTGGATACAATGGAAGCGGTGGATCAGAATCTAAAAATATCAAGTTTGTAGCCGCCAGTGGTTAGTCACAGCCTGCCAACAAAACTGAAGATACTGAAGCACGAAGAACTAAAATCATTACGAAATAAATGACTGGATTCTATTTCTGTGGGAAACATGGACACATAAGGGCCTATTGCTACAAGTACTGGGAAAGGGTCAGACGTCTTCGCTATGAAGGAAAATTCACATGGAATGGAAGCCATAACCAGATTTGGGTAAGGAAATCTGATTTGAGGTCTCTTGTTACAAGACAAGGATCAAACAATGCTTCAGGATTTGGGTTTCGATGTAACATGGCAATTGTTTCAGAAGAACAGGAAGATACGGGTCTTTGGTATTTTGATAGTGGCAGTTCTCGACACATGACTGGAACCCTGAGTAATCTGAAGAGCTTCAAGAAGATTAGGAAAGGCAAATTAACATTTGGTGATGGAGGACATGGCATCATTCAAGGAAAATGACAGACCTGCGATGCTGGCTTACCCAAACTGATGAATGTCTATCTGGTGCAGGGACTGAAAGCTAATCTTATCAGTGTAAGTCAACTGTGTGACGAAGGGTTGATGGTGTGCTTCACAAAACATGACTGCAAAGCAATTGACGACACTGGGAAGACTGTGTTGAAGGGAGTTCGAACAGGTAACAACTGCTACATGTGGAAGCAAGAGGACACCAACTGCTTCAGTGCAACCGATGATCTGAATCTATGGCACCGACGCCTAGGTCATATGAATGTCAGAAGCCTCACTTCTCTTACCAATCAGGAGATGGTCAGAGGTGTACCTCAGCTTTAGGGAGGAGAAAACTTTGTATGTGGACCATGTAGCAAAGGTAAGCAAGTGAAAGTTCAGCACAAAAAAGTGTCAGACATTCATTCTGAGTCAGCATTAGACCTGGTGCACATGGATTTGATGGGGCCTACGCAAGTGGAGAGTGTTGCTGGGAACAGATATGTGTTTGTTCTTGTGGATGATTACACAAGATACACTTGGGTCAGATTTCTTCGTAAAAAATCAGAAGCAGCAGATAGCTTCAGAATTTGGGCTCTACAACTGATTAATGAGCGTGGTGGAATCAAGAAGATACGGAGTGATCATGGTGGTGAATTCCAGAATGGGTATATGAAGGAATTCTATGAAGATCATGGTATTGCTCACCAGTTTTCAGCTCCATGGACACCACAGCAAAATGGTGTAGTAGAGAGGAAAAATCGGATGCTACAGGAAATGGCCAGAGCCATGATACATGGGAACAACATTGCTCTGAAGTACCGGGTAGAAGCAGTAAGTACCTCGTGCTACATCGTCAACAGAGTATATGTACGGAAGGGGCTGACCAAGACACCCTACGAGCTGTGGAAAGGAAATAAGCCTAATCTCAGCTACTTTTATGTGTTTGGATGCAATTGTTACATCCTCAATGACAAGGATTATCTTGGGAAGTTTGATTCTCGAAGTGATGATGGTGTTTTTCTGGGCTATTCAGAGAGTAGTACAGCTTTCCGAGTACTTAATAAACGAACAGGGGTGATAGTTGAGTCAGTCAACGTGGTCTTTGACGACTATGCTGGTACGAGGCAGAACAAGGATAGAATAGTTCACATGGATAATGAACAGAAAGATACATAAGGAGGAAGAAAAGAGGAGCAGCCTAGTACAGAGGAGCAGACTGAGTCAGAACTCTAATCTGTCATAGAAGAAGAATCTGAGACAGAGCAAGCTACAGAATCTCTTGTGCCTCGGAATCATTCAGCATTTGATCTCATCAGTGATGTGAATGAAGGGAGGAAAACTAGGGGAGTCAAGAAGGATTATCGAGAGATGATGGGCTTGAAGAAGAAAAATCACGAAGTGGTACAGTTTGCATCCTTTGTGTCGGTTATTGAGCCACGAAATCATGTACAAGCTCTCGAAGACGAATTTTGGATCATTGCAATGGAACAAGAGCTTGAGCAGTTTGAGAGAAATGATGTGTGGGAGATAGTCCCACGATCGGAAGATGTCAACATTGTGGGCACAAAGTGGATCTTCAAAAATAAGATCGATGAAACTGGAGTCGTGGTTCGGAACAAAGCAAGGTTGGTTGCACAAGGTTACTCTCAGATTGAAGGAGTAGATTTTGAAGAGACATTTGCCCCTATAGCAAGATTGGAGTCCATTCGATTCTTTTTGGGCATGTCGTGCATTTTGAATTTTAAGGTTTATCAGATGGATGTCAAAAGTGCCTTTCTAAATGGATTTTTGCAGGAAGAGGTCCATGTTGAGCAACCAAAAGGGTTTGAGGATCCAGCTAAGTCAGGTCATGTGTACAGACTGAAGAAAGCTTTGTATGGGCTGAAGCAGGCTCCACAAGCCTGGTATGAAAGGCTGACGAGTTTCTTGATGGAAAAAGGATATGTAAGAGGCAGTGTGGACAAGATGTTATTTATTCTAAATCAGAAGAAGAATATCATGATGGTCCAGATCTATGTGGATGATATCATCTTCGGAAGCACGTCACAATGGCTAGTGGATAAGTTTGTTGAGAGCATGACTCAGGAATTTGAGATGAGCATGGTTGGAGAGCTGAAGTACTTTCTGGGTCTCCAAATTACTCAGTCGGAAGAAGGTGTGTTTATCTTTCAAAGTACCTATGCAAAGAATTTGTTGACAAGGTTCAAGATGGATCAATGCAAGGAAACAAGGACACCCATGAGTACTACAGTCAAGATGACTCGTGATAATGATGGAAACGATGTGGATGTTAAGCTTACAGAGGTATGATCGGCAGCTTATTGTATCTTACTGCAAGTAGACCTGATTTGTGCCTGAGTGTTGGGATCTGTGCTCGACATCAAGCCAAGCCAAAGCAGTCACATCTTGAAGCAGTCAAGAGAATCATCAGATACGTCAAAGGTACAACCAATCTGGGAATTTGGTTTTCCAAAGGTTCGAATAAGAATCTGGTTGATATTGTGATGCTGACTGGGCTGGGAGTATGGATGATCGGAAGAGTACTAGTGGTGGCTATTTCTTCTTGGGAAACAATCTGATCTCATGGATGAGCAAGAAGCAGAACTCTGTATCTCTGTCCACAGCTGAAGTAGAGTACATAGCCTTGGGAAGCTGTTGCACCCAACTTCTCTGGATGAAACAAATGGCAGCGGACTATGGGATGGATTCTGGATCACTCTTGGTTCACTGTGACAACAAAAGTGCGATAAGCATCTCCAAGAATCCAGTGCAGCACTCAAGAACAAAACACATCGACATTCGACACCACTTCATTCGAGAACTTGTGGAGGAAAAATAGGTAGTGGTGGAACATATTGTTACTGATTTACAACTGGCTGATTTATTCACAAAACCACTGGATTTTAATCGTTTTATCACCTTAAGAAACTCAATTGGTGTTTGTGAAATTTAATCATTTGTGAAGTGTGCAGAACTGATACAGGTACTGGTTCAAGGTGTGTATGAGGCTCAGATTCTGTTTGGAGTTTGAAACATCACTGAGAAAGAGCTACCTATCATGTCGTCTTGTCTTGACATCAGTACAGGTTTCACAGTAAAGAAAGAATAAAAGCTGAAAGGAAGAAAAGCCAAGAGACAGATCCTGAGAAGTCAAGTGATGGAGATGTCTCATAAAAAAAAAATAATAATAATAAATAAAAGAACCCAGAAAAGTGGGCAGGCGTGCCGAGGTGAACCAAACCAAAAGATGCAAGAAAAGTAATCCTCACGCCTTGAATGCTTCAGCAACTTTCTCGAGTGAATAAAGGTTGAAAACTGGTCATGACAAGATAAAGACATGGTAGTGTGAAAGCTACTCATTGGAGTTAAAGATGACCAGATGTTTTGAATCAGGACGAGCTGAGTATGTGCTGCGAACTGGGCGAAGTTCAGTCTCTGAAACATCGCTTGAAAATGGTAAATTAAATTTGTGTCAAAAAGTTTTTTTTAAAAAAGAGCCAGTTTAAATCATGACAAGAGCCATCATTATCAGTCTAATCCCCAGTTTGTTCTTAAAATAAATGTGGCTGTGTTGATTTTTTTTATGTATGAGGAGATGTTGCAGTGTTATGGAGTTGGTTCAGAATCTGCCTTGGTTCAGACAAATCCAAGAAATTGGGTTTCATATATTGTAATGGACTTTGTGGCAAAAAGAACTTGGGCCTGAGGCTGTGTGTTGGGCCTCTAAGGTTAGTAAGGTCGTAGTCCAAGAGAATTTAAGTTGGTTAAATAATCTCCTTGTTTGGCCGCGAGAAGAAAAGGGGAAAACAAAGGGTCATCTACTTCAAACCCTAGAAAATCAGAGAAGGAGGAAGAAGAGTGCTAGTTGTTGCTATGGGGAAAGAATCGAGCTCAAAAGCTATTACGAAGAAGGGATCCAAGAAGATTCTACCATCGAGTGATGCGAATCAACTTCAACTACACGACGGGTCGAGTGAAGATGAGGCGAAGACCATCTACAAGACTCCGGGTCCTGAACTAGGCGTCGAGGAGTTGTCGCCTTCTGGTGCTCGCAACGACGAGTCAACCGATCTCATCGGGCAGCTTGCGGATGACTACCGGAGTATATCTCCGTCTCCAGTCTCTGGTGAGAAATCTGAAGAGAAGGACGAATCGGAAGCAGAGGAAGTCTCTGGTTCAGCGCGGGGATCGGAAAAAGAGGTTGATGACATCGACGATGAAGACGCTTCAACCCAGAAGCTGAAAGCTGTGAAACTGGAGAAGAACCAGGAGAAGAAGAAAAGGAAACAGGTTAAAGAGCAAGAAGACTCTGAATCAGGTGAGTCAGAGGAGGCTGAAGCAGGATCTGCGGCTGCAGCAGACTCCATTGCTGAGGATCTGTCGTTCCCAAACGACAAGTTTTGCTCTGCCGGAGCATATCAGAGGTATTTCGTGTTTAAAACCTGTGGGATTATTGCTGAGAAGCTTGTCGATTTTGAGAACCAAAAGGATTGTGAGTATACTTCTATGATTACTGATGCCTCGTTTACTCCCACTGTCTCCATTAAGTCGGGTTATGATAGGGATGTAATCAATGAGTTTTATGCTAATCTGGGAGATACCGTGTTAGTTGATGGGGGAGTTCTGGTCTTAGTCAGAGGTCACATTGTGAGGTTCAGTCCCGCTCGCATCAACAAGTTCATGAATCTGTCTGAGTTGAGTTCCAAAGAGAAGAAAGAGGCTGCAGCACTTGACAAAGTGGAGCCTGATTTCATTGCCAAGTACCTCAGAGGTGCTGAGACTCATGAGGTTGTTTTTCAAACCACAAGAAAGCGTCACAAGAAGGCACCAGCCATCATCTCTCTCCAAAGTTTTCTGCGTTGGCTATTTTGGCTGGGTACAACTGGTATCCGACGACTCATCGGACACACATTGCTCAGTACAGAGCCCTGCTTCTCTACAAATTGGTTCAAAAGGTTCGAGTAGATTTTGGAGCAATGGTGTTTCATCAAGTTATGGCTATAAGCAAGATTGAGAGAGGATAATAAGCAGCCTGATGCAAGGAAGTTGGTGTTTCCACACTTGATTGCTGGGATGATTCAAGAACAGTGTGGTACAGTGACTGGTGAGGATGATGTTGTGGTTCTTCCTTCGTATTACCAGATGGACATCAGGATTGAGAAGAAGGAAACAGGAGCTATGATGAAAGAATAAAACTCGTCCTTTATCCGGTTTCAAAGATTAAAACCTAGATTCACTAATCAATGTAGAATAGCTCAGGTTCGTTAAGGGACCAGCAATACACTCTAATTCTATGGAAAACAATCTCAGCTAAGCGATTCGAGTTGAATTTGAATGTCACAAATTAACAAGTAAATAAAACGAAACAAAAGGTAAAAGCGGTTGTAAACAATAAAAAAAAGGCGTTAGGTCAGGGATAATTCTCAGGGATTCGAATATCAAGAACCAAGCAATTATTCAGGCATGCGATTATGAACAAGTCTCGAACTCAACCATAAATATAAGGAGATCCACTTTCGTGGCATCTACAACTCTAACAATCAATCTAACACCCTAACTGTCGTTGAGGTTAATAAAGATTATCAAGCATTAGCGATTTGGGTTGATATGTTCACGAGGTGCCCTAACTTCAATTTTCGTTGGCTAAGGATCAAATCGCCCATCTATGTCAATTCCAGCAATTTACAAACTTTTGATAAGTAAATTCAACCTAGAATCAAAGGCTAGGTGATCAAGCTAACCTAGGCAATATGATCGACAATAGATGGAGACTATCGAATGAATATATGAAAACCTATCTATGCTTAGTTCATGAATTCTATCCCATCGAAAAACCCTTAACCTAACTGGATAACTACTCGCTCATGATTAAACGAAGGACAGCAGCAAGAGACATGATAAACTGCATTGAAATCGATATATAAAAGAGTAGGGTTTAAGAAAACTTCAATAAGTATGTGGAAGACAAATCTCCAAGCAAAAACTCTCAAAACAAGTCTCCAAATCTCTCTCTCTCTCTCTCTCTCGTGTTTCTGTTTTGTTATTGTGTCTCTGCTGCTGCGTGGCTGCTGTGTCGCGATGAGTGATAGTGGCGAGATCCAAATCTCAAGGAATGAGTATCGAATCTCTTTCTCTCTTTCGTGTGTTGCGGCTCTCTGCGTGATTCTCTCTCTGGCGTGGCTGTGTTCTCCTTTTTATAACCCTTGGGCGGCTGGCCAGAAGTAGGGTTTTTTCTGAATTAGGTTTAAATGAACTTTCCATATTGGGATTTTCCAGAAAGCAAGAGCACCACGTTTGGTGCAGGTGCTCCTTCCGGGCAGAATCTTCAAAAAGATTCTATTTTGCTTCTTTTTCGCCAAGTCCATTTGCAAGACTCCAATCTTTGTTTCCAGCCACTTTTGTACCTAGAAAGACTCAAAAGAGAGTGAAAGACTCGATAAAAACCTACAAAATAAGGGTTAGAATGCGCCAAAAACGCATTATATCAATTCCCCTAGACTTAGATCTTTGTTTGTCCTCAAACAAATTCAAGACCAAGTGAAGGAGAAAGGTTTGAAAACGCGGGAACTCTTTTATCCTCAGTGAACCGAGTTTAAATCTTTCAATCTGCAGACCACATAATCCAAATTACGAATAACAAAGCTTTACCGAAACATCCTCAACACATTTCTCAACCAAGTTCCATTTCCCAAACACAAACTCAACGCATTAAAGTTGCGTGAGGGTCTCGCTAAAAGCACCATTTAGGGTAGACGACGCTAAGGGTGTTTGACCAGTATAGTCTTTCGTGGTAGAGTGTTTACGTTAAAACTTTTTGCGTTTCAGAGGAGAATAAAAGAATAAGGTATATTTTTCATTCCCAAATAGTCAAAAAACAACAAAAGCCAACATAAATCGTAATTAAATATGAGTTTGTCTTTCTTTTACAAACTAACAAAACAAAAATAGAGAATGTGTTTGGGTTTAACAAACGCATCATAATCCTCTTCTTATTCTTCTATCACAAAATATGAAAAGAGAAGTTTTATTCCTATCAAACTCTTTGTACTCTTCACTACTCCATTAATTGAAGATGAGATGCATCCCTTCTTCTTCAGGTAACGGAAATAGTGAAGCGCGCAAAGAGCTTATTAATTATATAAAGTAAACTTCTCTTTTTTATATTGCACCATTTTTTTGATCTCTAGGTTAAGTCTTTTGATAGAATCCTCCGATGCATAAATCTCGATTTTGGTTGAGATGCTTGCATGCATGTGGTTCGTTCATAAAAAACAAAACGAAACAAAATCAACATTAGAAATAAAATTTTCTTGGATTTACTTATTGAATCAATGATACATAATATCAAACAATACATTAGTTTTTTTCTTTTCATTTTCAAAATCTTAATAATTCAATACCTTCTTAGTGATCGTCAAAATTGCACAGTTGTGGTGGTTTAGTGATAAGAATATTAATTATGAATATCCTTTTTTAACAGAGTCTAAATCTTTTCACTGTGATTTTAATCATTTTTGGCCACTCCTAGACTCATTGAATAGGTAAAAATCTTTATTTTTATGGGTTTGGGGCTTAGTTTAGGGTTCAGTTTAAAATTCTCCCGAAGAAAAAAATACATGAATTTGACAAATGATGCTCAAAATATTTTATCAAGATCTAGGAGACAAAAACAATTATGAGAAATGCCAATGGTGAGGCTCATTACATAAATAAAATCAAAAGAAACCTAGAGAAATCGAAAGAATTCTTTCTATTTCTCTAGATTTCCTTTAAGTTTCTTCGTGAAATGAGCCTTACCATTGCCATTCCTTGAAATTTCTCAAGGAAAAATTAAGGTTTCTTTGTGAGAGACTGAAGAAGACATGAACCAATAGTGTGCTTCATATACATACGAGAGGATAATGACTAAAGGTCATAAGAAGAGCATTTGGAGATGGAGTGTAACGCCTGTGAACCAAAAAGTGGATTTTTGGTTGGGTGTCGATCGACACAGGGTGTGTGTGTCGATCAACACGTGTGTTTTTGACTTGTGAGAAGTCGTGTTCTGGCGTTGTGTCGATCGACACCAGTGTGGTGTGTTGATCAACACAAGTTAAAATTGAACCGACAGGTTCGGTTTTTGATTGCACGGTTTGACGATCGGTTTAGGGAACCCTAGGGTTCGATATATAAGGGGAAGCAGACACGTTTGGCCGCGTTTTATCAGAAGAAATAGTGAAAATGAGAGAGATTTGGGAGAGGTTTAGAGTGTTCTTGAGTGGATTGAGTTTTGTGAAGGAATCATTGTTGATTTCCTTGATTTCTCAATCCTGATAGCTTGTGATTGCGTGGGAGGTTGTTAGAACGAGGAGGGATCATTGCTAGGGTAGATTTCGGGTCTGGGAGGACGAAATCAGAGGCTGGTTCGTGGTTGTTCTTCGTCGTTCTTCCTCTTTTCAATCCTTTTTCGATGTGAGTGCATGACTGTAGGTTTATCTGGGTAAAGAAATCGATAGAATGCGATTGATTATGGTTGTTGGATTGGATTCATGTGTTTTGTGAATGGAATCGTGCAGGAGATCGATGGGTCGCATTAGGGTTCGAGCCATGAGAGGATAGGCTCGTTCCCTATGTCTGCGATGTCGTGTCGATCGACACAAGTGCATCGTGTCGATCAACACCATGGTGGTGTGTCGATCGACACATGTTTGTCGATCGACACCTAGTGGTTGTGTCGATTGACACAGTGCTCCTGAACTGATTCATGTTTGATTGTTTGTGTATGCTTGTTGTATGCTCATTCTGGTATTGTATCTCTTGCTTATGCCTGTGTGTATAACCTGTAGACGGGATGACCGCCTCGCTGAGTATTTGTGATAATACTCATGTAACTTTTTTTGCCATGTGTTGCAGGTAAAGAGAAATTGTTATCGTGGAATCATGGCCGGAAAGAGGAGATGATCTAGTGTCTCGGTTTCGTGGTCTTGAGTTAGAATTGCTAGGATGTAGTAATTCCGGAACCACTGTTTTATTGTTATTCGAATGGAATTTGATTGAATTGACTATTGTTATTGGAATTGTTTGATTGAATTGAACTGGTTAGGATTCAGACGAGTATGGGATATATTGAAATTTTTTTATTGTTTATTTGATTTCTGCATGTTGACATTGGACCGTTGAGGATTATCATTTGCGATATTGATAATCCGGGTTTTAATTGAAATTTTTTTAAATTTTTGGATAGGGTTGTTTCATAGAGATGGGACCATAAGCTGAGGTGTTAGGTGATTGATGGAGGAGAATATGGATAAAAATTTGCATTCAAATAGAGTTGAATTGGATTCAAAATCAATTTTTGAGGCCTATAAATCTAAAAATGATATGTTTCTCTCAAATATGAAATTTAAATAAGTATGATACTAGATAAAATATCATGTTTTGCGCGTAATATTTAAAGTTACCGTAGGTAAGACTACATTTTCCGTGTAATTTTTGAAAACTTCATATGATTTAAAAAATATATAGGAATATGAATATATACTTAATTGGGCAAGACTATCCATTCCGCTCGTAATTTTTATAACAAATTGTGACCTAGAATTTTATAAAGCAATACAGATATATACTTAATTTAGCAAAATAGCAGCATTTCATGCTAAAATTTAACTTTGTATAACTCGAAATTATATAAAGCATTCCGTACAAGTATACTTTAGAAGACAAGAATCAATATTTTGTACCGGAATTTTTTGTAAAAAAATATACTTGAAAATCCTGTAAAGATATTGGTAATTGTAAAATATATATATATATATATATATGAACCAAATAAAGCACCAATCAATAATCGACACATTTTTAGTTTATTATTTTTTCAAATGTGTCAATATATTTTTAAAATATATATATGAACCAAATATGTTTTGTAAGAAAAGTAAGTTTTTCAAAATAAAATTTTTTTCCTTAAACAATATATTCTTAGATATATTCAAAAGGAAATGTTTATTTTAAGATTGGCTTAGTATATTTGACTACATAAAAATAATTTTTCCATATGTGTTAAAATGAATTAATAATATAATGAAAACCCAGATAACCCTATATATAGTATATATCCAAGAAAATGAACAAAATTTGAGATGAAGAATTCGAGCAAGAACATTAACACAGACATTGTGGAGGTACATTTGTATATAGAGAAAAATGACAGAAGGGGAAGAGGAAAGATTTAGTGATAATAAAAATGGTGAAGAATTGTGAAACTTGAAAATATGTATTTGACTAAGATTTTACCGATGATAGATGTTCCACAAATCAGTGTTAGATTATTTACTTTGTCATGCATTCTCAGAAATCGATATGAACAACTACGTCCAGAGAGACTCAAGTTAGATGTCAATCATATCAAATCACCTAAAATTTAAAATATCGGGCATGAAAATTTGTTTATCTACTGTCGATTGGAATGGTGGAATTGGTAACAGACGAAAATTGAGTTTTAAATAGAGTATAACGACAAGTGTGCAAGTAACAACTATAGTCTTTCGTGGTAGAGCGTTTACGTTAAAGTTTTTTTGCGTTTCAGAGGAAAATAAAAGAATAAGGTATATTTTTCATTACCAAATGGTCAAAAAACAACACAAGCCAACATAAACCGTAATTAAATATGAGTTTGTCTTTCTTTTACAAACTAACAAAATGAAAATAGAGAATGTGTTTGGGTTTAACAAATGCATCATAATCCTTTTCTTATTCTTCTATCACAAAATATGAAAAGTGAAGTTTCATTTGTATCAAGCTCTTTGTACTCTTCACTACTCCATTAATTGAAGAGCAAATGCATCCTTTCTTTTTCAGTTAACAGAAATAGTGAAGCGCGCAACGAGCTTATTAATTATATAAAGTAAACTTCTCCTTTTTATATTGCACCATTTGTTTGATCTCTAAGTTAAGTCTTTTGATAGAATCCTCCGATGCATAAATCTTGATTTTGGTTGAGATGCTTGCATGCATGTGGTTAATTCATTCAAAACAAAACGAAACAAAATCAGCATTAGAAATAAATTTTTTTTGGATTTACTCATTGAACCAATGATACATAATATCAAATAATACATTAGTTTTTTCTTTTCATTTTCAAAATCTTAATAATTCAGTACATTCATAGTGATTTTCAAAATTGCACTGTTATGGTGGTTTAGTGATAAGAATATTCATTATGAGTGTCCTTCTTTAGCAGAGTCTAAATCTTATCACTGTGATTTTAATCATTTTTTACCACTCCCAGACGCATTGAATAGGTAAAAATCTGGATTTTTATGGGTTTGGGGATTAGTTTAGGGTTCAGTTTAGAATTCTCCCAATGAAAAAAATACACGAATCTAACAAATTAAACTGAAAATATTTTATCTAGATCTAAGAGACAAAAACAATTGAGAGAAATGTCAATGGTGAGACTCATTACACAAAGAAATTCAAAAGAAACCTAGAGAAATTAAAAGAATTCTTTCTATTTCTCTAGATTTCCTTTAAGTTTCTTCGTGCAATGAGCAAATCCATTGTCATTCCTCAAAAAATCTCAAGGAAAAATTAAGGTTTGTTTGTGAGAGACTGAAGAAAACATGAACCAATAGTGTGCTTTAGATACACACGAAAGGATAACGACAAAAAGTCATAAGAAGAGAATTTGGAGATAGAGATGTGAGCATAAGCTGAGGTGTTAGGTGATAGATGGAGAGAGAATCTGAGAAATTATGGAAAAAATTTTGCATTCAGATAGAGTTGAATTGGATTCAAAATCAATTTTTGAGGGCTATTAAATCTAAAAATGATATGTTTCTTTCAAATATGAAATTTAAATAAGTATGATACTATATAAAATATCATGTTTTGCACGTAATATTTAAAGTTACCGTAGGTAAGACTACATTTTTCGTGTAATTTTTGAAAATTTCATATGATTTAAAATATATAAAGGAATATGAATATATACTTAATTGGGCAAGACTATCTATTCCGCTCGTAATTTTTATAACAAATTATGACCTAGAGTTTTATAAAGCAATACGGATATATACTTAATTTAGCAAAATAGCTGCATTCCTTGCTAAAATTTAAATTTCGTATAACTCGAAATTATATAAAGCATTCCGTATATGTATACTTTATAAGACAAGAATCAATATTTTGTACCGGAATTTTTTGTAAAATAATATATTTGAAAATCCTATAAAGATATTGGTAATTGTAAAATATATATATATATATGAACCAAATAAAGCACTAATCAATAATCGACATATTTTTAGTTTATTATTTTTTCAAATGTGTCAATACATTTTAAAATTATATATATGAACCAAATATGTTTTGTAAGAAAAGTAAGTTTTTCAAAATAATTTTTTTTTCCTTAAACAATTTATTCTTAGATATATCCAAAAGGAAATGTTTATTTTAAGATTGACTTAGTATATTTGAGTACATAAAAATAATTTTTCCATATGTGTTAAAATGAATTAATAATATAATGAAAACCCAGATAACCCTATATACAGTATATATCCAAGAAAATGAACAAAATTTGAGATGAAGAATTCGACCAAGAACATTAAGACAAACATTGTGGAGGTACATTTGTATATAGAGAAAAATGACAGAAGGGGAAGAGGAAAGATTTAGTGATAATAAAAATGGTGAAGAATTGTGAAACTTGAAAATATGTATTTGACTAAGATTTTACCGATGATAGATGTTCCACAAATCAGTGTTAGATTATTTACTTTGTCATGCATTCTCAGAAATCGATATGAACAACTACGTCCAGAGAGACTCAAGTTAGATGTCAATCATATCAAATCACCTAAAATTTAAAATATCGGGCATGAAAATTTGTTTATCTACTGTCGATTGGAATGGTGGAATTGGTAACAGACGAAAATTGAGTTTTAAATAGAGTATAACGACAAGTGTGCAAGTAACAACTATAGTCTTTCGTGGTAGAGCGTTTACGTTAAAGTTTTTTTGCGTTTCAGAGGAAAATAAAAGAATAAGGTATATTTTTCATTACCAAATGGTCAAAAAACAACACAAGCCAACATAAACCGTAATTAAATATGAGTTTGTCTTTCTTTTACAAACTAACAAAATGAAAATAGAGAATGTGTTTGGGTTTAACAAATGCATCATAATCCTTTTCTTATTCTTCTATCACAAAATATGAAAAGTGAAGTTTCATTTGTATCAAGCTCTTTGTACTCTTCACTACTCCATTAATTGAAGAGCAAATGCATCCTTTCTTTTTCAGTTAACAGAAATAGTGAAGCGCGCAACGAGCTTATTAATTATATAAAGTAAACTTCTCCTTTTTATATTGCACCATTTGTTTGATCTCTAAGTTAAGTCTTTTGATAGAATCCTCCGATGCATAAATCTTGATTTTGGTTGAGATGCTTGCATGCATGTGGTTAATTCATTCAAAACAAAACGAAACAAAATCAGCATTAGAAATAAATTTTTTTTGGATTTACTCATTGAACCAATGATACATAATATCAAACAATACATTAGTTTTTTTCTTTTCATTTTCAAAATCTTAATAATTCAGTACATTCATAGTGATTTTCAAAATTGCACTGTTATGGTGGTTTAGTGATAAGAATATTCATTATGAGTGTCCTTCTTTAGCAGAGTCTAAATCTTATCACTGTGATTTTAATCATTTTTTACCACTCCCAGACGCATTGAATAGGTAAAAATCTGGATTTTTATGGGTTTGGGGATTAGTTTAGGGTTCAGTTTAGAATTCTTCCGAAGAAAAAAATACATGAATCTGACAAAATGAAGCTGAAAATATTTTATCTAGATCTAGGAGACAAAAACAATTGAGAGAAATGTCAATGGTGAGACTCATTACACAAAGAAATTCAAAAGAAACCTAGAGAAATTAAAAGAATTCTTTCTATTTCTCTAGATTTCCTTTAAGTTTCTTCGTGCAATGAGCCTTATCATTGCCATTCCTCGAAAAGTCTCAAGAAAAAATTAAGGTTTGTTTGTGAGAGATTGAAGAAGACATGAACCAATAGTGTGCTTTATATACACACGAAAGGATAAAGACAAAAGGTCATAAGAAGAGAATTTGGAGATAGAGATGTGACCATAAGCTGAGGTGTTAGGTGATAGATGGAGAGAGAATCTGAGAAATTATGGAAAAAAATTTGCATTCAGATATAGTTGAAATGGATTCAAAATCAATTTTTGATGGCTATTAAATCTAAAAATGATATGTATCTTTCAAATATGAAATTTAAATAAGTATGATACTAGATAAAATATCATGTTTTGCACGTAATCTATATATATAATAGGACACTCTTCTCTCTTCTAAGAGTGTCCACATAGGCAAAATATTTTTTTTACAATTAATTTTAATTTTAAATTTCATTTAATTCATGTTTATATATATTTATTGTTACATATAGCTATTTAAATTTTTAATTAAATAAAAAATGAAAAAGAAGTCAATAAATAACTAAAATCAGTACATATAAATTATTTGAGTATTTTATTGTTCTAAATATAAAACAACAACAATAAATATATTTTATTATGAGCTTATGATAATGATAAAAGTTTATATATTCAATATCAAAAATTGGAAATATGGAAATTGGAATCATGTAAAACGAATAGAAATATAAGAATAAATGAATAAAAATATAAACGATATCAAAGAAAAAAAAACAAATAATAAGAGTGTCAAACGATTGTTAAGAATATATATTATTTCAGTAAAAGGATATTGAACTATCTCAATAAAGATGAAATAATAAGAAGAAAATTTGTAATATAAGATTTTGGTCATAATGTTATATTTGAATTTTATGGAAGTATAATAAAAAATTAAAAGTGTTATATTATCATTATTTTAATGATATAAGAGGTATAAATTGGTGCAAACAAAAAATAGGCATCGCGCGAGTTATATTCTACTAAAAATAAATAAGTGAATGGTTATAAGGAGCATAAAATTTTAAATGGTTAAATCAAATTTTTTTGTTAAATTTAATAAAATTATAAAACTCATGTATCATGCGAACCATATTTTAGGATTATTTGAGTATTCTATTTGAATATTTTATTTTCTAAATAAAGTTTAAAATAATGAATATATTTCATTTATATTGTAGTTCATTAGGAAGTAATCCAAAATATTATGAGTTTAATAGAATTGAATAAAAATATAAATAAACGAAATGAGATTAAAAAAAAAAAGATTAAATGATGTTAATTATTGAAACATCGTAATTGAGTTTCAACTGATTGTTAGGAAGTTGAAGATTTCAAGAGAAAGAAGACATACGATTTCAGTAAAGGATATTGAACAATCTCAATAAAATTTTGAAAATAAGGTGAAAATTTGAAATATAAGATTTTATTCAAATGTTATATTTTAGTTTTTTGGAAGTATAAAAGAAAGTATTGAAAAATTGTAATACCATAATTTAAAAAAAATAAAAAAAATCTTAAGTTTTGTTACATATAAAGTGAAAAATTAGTGGTCACATTATTCATGAATTTTACAACAAAATACGTGGAGAATGATATATGATATTTATGTAAAAATGTACGCAGTTCTACACCATGATCCAAGAAAAATACATATTTATTAATGTAATATTTGAATCAATGTTTTTAACCCAAAAAATCAAGAAAAAAACCTTTTATGTGTTTAAGAAAATTATGATTATGATTATGTATAAATTAATTTTCTATAATTATATGGTGTATTATGAAAAAATGACAAAATTAAATATACTGATATGTGCGTTGCACGATTATAATTAGAATATGTAACGTCCGTGAACCAAAAAGTGGATTTTTGGTGGGTGTCGATCGACACCGGGGTTGTGTGTCGATCGACACGAGTTAAAATCAAACCGACGGTTTCGGTTTCTGATTGCCGGTTTGGTGGGCCGGTTTAGGGGACACCCTAGGGTTGTATAAAAGGGATGGAACGGACGCGTGTTGGTCTCTTTTTGGCCTAAAATCAGAGAAAGAGGAGGATTTGAGAGAGAATCAAGAGAGGTTGTGAGTTGTGTGTGATTGAGGGTGAAGGACAGTTTCTGCTCGAGTGTTTGAGAGGGCAAACGGCTGGTCAATTTGAGGAGGATTGGAGTGAAACTTGGTGGTAAGTTCTCCGATCTCTGCTCTTGATATAGGCGGAAACGGTTCGTCTTTTCGTTGATTATTCATCGAGTTATGGCTGTTTGAACTCGATGGGTCTGTGCAGATAGGTTGTCTGCGATCAGTCAGCTTCGGGGTTGATTTCCGATCGAACCAGAAGGATTCTGGAGGCGATCCTCATACCGACGCGTAGCTGTGTCTGTCTAGTTTCCAGAACAGTCGTCCGTTTTGGTTTTGGACCAGTGGTTCGTCGTGTACAAGTCGTTTTGTAACTGTTGGTCCCATTCTCATTTCGATTCTTCGAGGTGAGTGCGTGATAGTGGGTTTGTGTGGGCATAGGGATTGATGGAATCCGGTTGCTTGGTGTTTCGTGTGTTTTTGTGGTTGGAATTGTGCAGGTGACTCGACGAATCGCGACAGATTCGAGCCACGAGAGGATAGGCTCGTTTCTGGGTTATCGTGTCGATCGACACCAGGTGGTGTGTCGATCGACACAGGATAGAGTCATGTCGATCGACACCTAGTGGCTGTGTCGATCGACACGGAGTCCCTGTACTTGTTCGTGTTGGTTGTTCTTATTGTTTGCTTGTGTGCTCATCCTGGTATTTTATTGTATGTCTATACTTAAATAACCCGTAGACGGGATGACCGCGTCGCTGAGTATTTGTGATAATACTCACGCAACTCTTTTTGCCATGTGTTGCAGGTAAAGAGAAAATGTGATCGTGGAATCATGGCCAGGAAGGAGAGATGATCTAGGGTCTCGTATGGCTGGGGAATGTTGTAGAATTGCTAGGTTGCTAGTGAATTCTGAGTTGTAGTTTATTGGTTATTGGTTATTGTTTGGATTGTTGAATTGAACCGGCTAGATTTAATAAGTATGGGATTATTGAATTGATTGAATTGGTTTAATTGTTTATGTTTTCCGCATGTGGTGTGACCCAATTGAGGATTATTATCTATGATGATAATAATCTGAAGGGAAAAATTTTAAATTTTTTTATTTGGGTCGGGTTGTTTCAGAATATGTTCGAACGATGGAGCTATCATGCAATAAAAAATAAAATAAAAAGTTCTCAAAACCTAAAAATATTTAATTAAAACTAAATGTCAAATCAAAAAATTTAAAAAAAAAATCACACCTAGATTAATACTTGAGCATATGATGTTACAATATGTTAATAAATGTAAAAGATACATGATATAAACGCAAAATATAGGAAAATAACAAAAAAAAAATGAAAAGAAACCAAACTCGCGCAACGCGTGAGTTCAACCCTAGTATTTAAAGTTACCGTAGGTAAGACTACATTTTTCGTGTAATTTTTGAAAATTTTATATGATTTAAAATATATAAAGGAATATGAATATATACTTAATTGGGCAAGACTATCTATTCCGCTCGAAATTTTTATAACAAATTATGACCTAGAGTTTTAAATAGCAATACGGATATATACTTAATTTAGCAAAATAGCTGCATTTCTTGCTAAAATTAAAATTTCGCATAACTCAAAATTATATAAAGCATTCCGTATAAGTATACTTTATAAGACAAGAATCAATATTTTTTACCGTTTGCTTTAGACTTCTACTAGTTCTTCCTACTCTGGGTAGGAAAATTTTATAATTTGAATTTTGTTTTAGAGTTTGCATAATTCAAAAAGGGGGTGGTTTGAGAGCATATAAAAAGTTGGGAACAAAAAAAAAAGTTAGAAGTTAGACTAAAAAATGGTCAGAATGTTAGAGTTTGGATGTCTCTTTGCTAATGTCCATCCCACTGCTCTTGTGAAGATAACTCTTTCTGTATTCAATGTCAAGGATGAGGCCAAGGGGGAACAAGCCTCGGGAGAAGATTTCTTCTTTCCAGAAGTTTGGGGCACTTGAAGCGAGTGGATTGATTGGCCTTAGGAATCATTACCTTTCTCTGATGAAGAGCTTGAGTTAGTCTTGATCCACTCAAGGACTGTGACATGCTTCCAATGATTTGAGAAGCTTGTCTACGTGTTCTTCTTCTTAAAGGGGCTGCTGCTTACGGCCTTGTGTCTTGCGGAGATTGTGGAGATGATTACTCGGGAATTCTGATCAGAAGAAGAGAAGCCAAGTGAACTGGAGGTTGTCTGTATTGAAGCCAAGAGATCAATTACTGAACGGTCAGTCGTAGCAGGAGAAGCAGAGTTTCAGTTTGATCTAGACTGCGATGAACTAGATTCAGTTTACAGCTCCAAGATACAATTAACTGATGACTACTTCACGGAAAACCCTTTTTCAAACGGACCTTCTTCTCTCGGAAAGCTCGAAGAAGGCATCAAAGAAGAAGAAGATGAAGAGAACAAAACTGAAACTGCTGTTCCCATGATCACCTTGAAAGTTTTAACTGTGTAAGTTACTAATTTTACTTCGTTCCGGTGCAGTCTTCGAATCAGTTCATTCTGGATTGTGTAGATTGTCGCATGTTTGGCAGTTCATTTTCTCACCATTACTTTTCTCTTTTCTTTATCCTTTTGTTTCACTCTCTTTGTTTATTAATCACCTCTTTCTATTTAATTAACAAGTATTAGAACAATCAACAACCCTTTAATGTGTACATTTCTTGAGAAAATATATTCACTCTAAAAATATCTATATTTGGACATGGTATATACTCAACTTGAAGAGATTGTTGCTCCTCTGTTTTGTCAATAATAATTAAAATATTATTGAAATTTCATGTTACAAATAATTGAATGGACTAGTGGAGTTTGGCCCATTTTATTTGTAGTATTCACCGCTACTTGTACTTCATTACATACAACTTTGACGGTTTATTGTTTTACTATTTATCCCCTTTTTTTTTTACGGTTTATTGTTTTACTATATATCTCATTGCATCCAATTTTGTAGGACAGATCCTGAAAATTTTTGAAAAAAATTAGGTGTAAACAAAGCTGTGAATGTTTTACTATTTAAGATACTTTTCCAATTATTGGAAGTTCTCTTCCGCATAATGACAATCAAATCCACTTTAAAAACTAGAAATCAATTCACAAGGGAGAGGCTAAACTTGGGAAATAAGGACGATGTATACTGTCACTAGGACGAGAAGGAGAATAAGAAAACTCGCGATAAAGAATGGAATTAGGCTTCAGGGGTTGACATAGGTGGAGACTTTGAGAAGGGGAATTTGAGAGCATCACCTTGTGACCATTCTTGGAGATTGCGGTAAGTTTGAGGCGGTAAGAACAATCAGGATCATCAAACCAGGTAGAGTTAATCTTGTTCAATTCAAAGGAGAACATCTTGTCCATTATCGATAATTCCCCTCCTCTTGTATTGTGGTTGATGAGCCTCCAAACATGTTGTATACCATCTCCATTCGTCTCTGAAATCCACACTAGACTACGATCATCGTCAATGCTTCCCATATGCATATCAAGAGATGCTGATGCATTGCTAATTGGATTTGGAACAACTCGAAACATCTCCATGTGAAGATCAAAAGCAATCAACTTGGTCTTCTCTTCGCTGAACCAATAAAGCCATCCGTTTGCAAAAGTTGGTTCGTGGTCGTAATCTATCCGATGATCAGGAGGAGGTGGAATCACGTGCCTCCATTGCTTGACACCGAAGTCGAAAACCTCGCATGATGATGTGTCCTTGTCGTTAATGTTGTGCAACCAAACTAGTTTGTAGGTTCCTGTGACCAAGTCTTTCCCGAATCCTGGGAGAGGGAGAGTTTCCTTGTTGTCTAAATCCTCTTGCTGTATGCCTGCAAGAGGAAGAAATTGGGACCATCTCGTGGCGGGGTTTATCACTCTAATCCGTGCTTTCAAGTCCGTTACGCCACAGAAGCAGACAAGACCGTCCAAACTATTGGAAACAAACACCTTTTCCTCTTCGTGTTCATCAACTGTATGATATTCGTCTTCTTTGTCTTCTTCCACTAGACAAGTCGATGACCACTTCAACGTCATTGTCTTAAGAGCAATGTTTGCTTGATACCAGTCTTTATCACCATAGAGAAATAGAAATTTTGGTTCTTGTGTTTTCTGATGCAACATGTATCTCTTCTTGAAAGACTTGGACGTTATTATACGTCTCCAGTGTTTAGACACCGTTTCACATATAATTAGGGTTTTCCCTGGAAGCCTCACCATAATTTCTTCTAACATATCGTCGTTGAGTATTATCTCAATCTCCTCTCTTCTTCTTCTTTTGCTTCCTCTTTGTGAATACAAACACAAAACTATTTCGTGACTCTTTTTCTCCTCCATCGATTTTGCTTCCTCTTTCTGAAGACAAACACAAAACTATTTCGTGTCTAAATTCTCTTCTCATATATCTCCCACTTTATAGGCACACATTGGAATTCTAAATCCAAATTCCGAATGGATCCCAATTTTTGTTTTTCCTTGTTGAACACGTTTTCTCTAATTTTGGCCTTTTTTTATTTGGTTAATTACTGTCGGTTTTGTCAAAGCGAATTACGAGGTTGATTGTATTAGCAGCGTCTTGGTAGCTTGTTTATTAATTTTCATATAGGTATTTAAATTAGCAACATTAAATTTTGTAAACAATCAAAAGATAAATAAAACATGAAATTTACGTTTAAAGTTTTCCAAATAGAATAAGTAAAACTACATAAGAAATGGAAACTATATATAAAAGAATGTAAAATATAAATTATATATTTGAATCATAATGTCTAAAAATAGAAAATTAATATATATACACGCGTGCATTTTTTAATTTTGGTATAAATCAAGAAAAGCAGGTCGGGAAAATTTTAGTATCTTTTATGCTTTTGGATTTATTGGTATGTTTAAAACCGACTTCTTCTCTAGTTCGTTTCATTTCATATTGACCATGTTAGTTCGAATATGTTATGAAAATGCCAGTATATTTCAAAGTTTATTTCCTACTAAGTTTTCTCGACCTGCTTTTCTTAATTTATCGGTACCGTCGGAAATTTCCGACCATCGTGTCCGTCGGAATTTTCCGACCGTCAAGACCGTCGGAAATTTCCGACCGTTTTCCTACGAATTTGCTTTTTTTTTAAAAAAAAATTAAATTATTTATTATTTAATCTATTAATTATTTAAATTACGAAATAATTTATAAAAAAGATAAAAATAAATTGAAAATGTAATTTAAAGTATTTAAAAGTATTTAGAAGTATTTTAAACATAATAAAATGTAAATTAAAATAAAAAACTAAAACCATCGTAAACATCTAAAACTGACAATCCGGGAATTTGCTCCTCATGAAAGCCTTCAATGCTTCAAGGCTCTCTTTTGTTGCGGCGTTCTCAAGCTTCAATTTTTCAACTTCTTCGTCTTTCTTCTCAAGTGCTTCTTTGAGACCGGCTACTTCGTCATAGAGTACGGGATTGGTCGCGGAAGAAGAACTAGGCCCGAACCTAGAAGCTACATTGCCTAATCCAGGACGACGACCCTTGCGCAATGGGGTTTCCTACGGAAAATGAGATGCGTCAATATGGAAAATTAAGAAAAAAAAAACAAAGTCGACATATAATTAAAACGTAACAATACCTGGAGGACCATATCGTTGACTTCGTCTCGGGACAACTCACACTGGTTCGAAGAAGAAGAACCATCCAAACCTTGAGAGAGAGTCATTTGCGTAAGCCGCTCTTCCTTTCTCTTCTCCACCTTCTCGACGATTTCAGCAATGTTCGGATAATCGATCTTCCCGGTTTTTTTGTTCGTGTGTGTCCGTTTCATCAAAGCAACTAAATCCGGAGCCACACCGCCAGATTCTTGAATCTACAAACGTTTTCATAAATATTGTTAATGTGAAAGATAACAAAAACTATTTATAGAAATTTCAAATACACTTACCATCTCGTCCTCCCGCGCTAAGAAACTCGTAGCCCCAGAGTTGTGAGTACCTCGAGGATTCTTCTTACGGTTCTCCGAGTTAATCTTTGCAAGCTTTTTCGTTGCCGGATCAGCCCAATACGGCTGCAATCCCAACCAAACATCCTCGTGCAAGTTACGCGGTTTCTCATCCCCGTTCTCCCATTTTTCCTTCCACTCGTTCATGTGTCCCGAGTAACTATCCTGGGCCATCTTGTAGAACGCATCCCTAACTTGTCCCGTCAAATTAGGATGTCAATCATAATCTTGCTACATTATTAATAACAAAAATTATTAGTAACTATAAAATTCTTTTCAAGACAAAATTTTTTGTTAATTAAAGACATACCGTAAAAGTTCGGAACCACAACTCTTTCTCACTTTGAGGCATTGCGTTCCACGTCTTATAAGGATGTTTGAGGAGTGCACGTATCATCTTCAAAAATGATTTTGAGATCTTATTTTTCTTACCGAACCTAGAAACATGAAAACAATGTGTTAGTAAAAAAATCAAAGTTAGTATTAATTTTAACATTCCCTACAAAATTTTAATAATTTACCAAGTCGAGTCGCCTCGACACATTGGGTCGAGCTTTGGAATCTTCTCTCGGCCCAGTTGAGTCAACAACTCTTCGATCGTAAGTTGTTGTTGGTTGGAGCTTTGACTGTCTGGAATATGAGATGGGCTGGGGGGTTTGGGGCTGGGGGGTTTGTGTTGTCGCTCATCGCACGATTCGAGAGGTTAACAATTCTACGGAAATCTCTCATCGACCTGCAAATTGACCCAAAAAAACTTCACTCCAAACATTTTGCAATGGCTGAGAGGTTTACAAAATGGCCAAGCGGATTAATGAATCAAACTTTACCAACTTTCATAAACTCTAAAAATTTCATACTCATCACTCGTTGCAAAACCCACAAACATTATGAAATCTAATCGAGAACCGTCAAATTCTTCAATTTACAAACAATTTACACACAATTCACAATTTCTCATTTAAAAGCATGCTCCAAAAAGACAAAGATTTCCTCATTTGTTCAATTTACCAAAATCTATTGCTTCTAATCTACCAAAATCTAACAAAAATTCACTTGTTCAATTTCCTCACTTGTTAAATTTTCCAAAAATTCACAATTTCATAAAATCTACCAATATCTACCTTCACAGTAGTCATCTGCAAAGGTGACACACGATCCATGAGAGTTAATACTATCACATCTCATACTTATTACTCTTTTCCCTTTGTTGATTCCTTATCACCCAAACTACCAAACTGACTTTCATAAAAGACTAATAATCAATACAACGATCATCAACACAAGTTTCAAACTTTTACAAACACTGAATCAAAGACCTACATTTCATACAACCCATAACCTAAGATGATGATAAATTTTGGAAAAATCTAATCTTTTACTCAAAACTAATAATCAGACACAGATCGCATATTCTAGATGCACTAATTAGGTATCAAAATCCAAACAAAATCACTATTCATCTCAGAAAAGAGTTTTTTTTAAGCAGAACCAAAAACGAAAAAGCTTCAAGTTTTATTTTTGTAAAATCAAGCAACCAAATCCAAAACTAGCGATTATACGTCCATAATCAAACGCCATTAAGCACAAATCTTACAGCATAACAACAAAACACATACATGTTTTGTTGTAGAGGTGAAGACCGGCGGTGGAGATGGTCGGAAAAGCTGAATGGGCGGTGGAGGAGAACCAACGTGGAGGAGGAAGAAGGGGCCGGCGGTGGTGGAGAGGAGAAAAAAGGGGCCGGCGGTGGGTGGAGGAGGAAGAAGAGATGGCGATGGAGGAGAGAGAAGGACCGGCGGTGGAGGAGATGCGGCAGACAAGCGGTGGAGGAGATGCGGCGACCGGATTGGGAGAAGGAACCAAAACTCGAGCGGCGGAGAGAAAGAGGAAAGAAAAGATCTGAGATATTTATTTACTTTTTCCGACGGATTTCCGACGGATTTAATGTTTCCGTCGGAATTCCGTCGGAAATCGTATAAATTTCCGACGGATAGAACGGTCGGAATTTTATAACTTTTCCGACGGATATTTTGGTCGGAAATATTAAATCCGTCGGAAATTCGTGAGAAAATAAATGTTTTCAAAAATTAAAATCCACATTTTTTACACAATTTTTTTAAGCAAATTTTATTCCACACATTGAAAATTAAAATCCACAAAATTAAATATTTTATTTAAAAAATTTAAAATTCACCTTAGAAATTTTAAATTAAAATATATTACAAACACAAATTAATTTTTTTTTAAAAACACAAATATAGTTATAGTCCGTCTGAATCCGATAAATAATCTGAAGGTGCTAAGTCCGACTCGTCGTCAAACTCCCCAATCTCTTCCTCTGAATCCTCAAATATAGCATCATCTGCATCCGTTGTGAAATCGACGACAAGGTCAACCTCAAGCGAATGACCAATCGAGCCAATATATCCGCCGGTGCTCTGTTGCAAAGGTTCGGTATCTGCTACCCCATCTACCCTTCCTCTTGGGTTAACTGATCTCACTGTAATCCATGGATCTTGTTTATTTCGTACTCGAGGATGTGGAATATATGAAACTTGGTTTGCTTGTGAAGCAAGGATGAATGGATCGTATTTTTGAAGTCTCTTCCTCGAATGTACAGATGTAACACCAAACTCGTCTTGTCGAACACCGGTAAAAGGATCATACCAATCACAGTAGAAGACAACGCACCTCAAATCGAATAAGCCGGGATAATGAACCTCCTATATTTCACGCAAGACACCATAGTATACAAGATCACTGGAATGTGAAGAAATTCCAGAATTAGAAGTGGACCTTGTGTTCATTTCCCTATGGATCTTAAAAGCATATCCGCGGGTGCAGTACATCGGATATGACATAGCAACCGATGTTAGGCAGTTCGACAGCTCCTCTAACCACGTTGGAAATTGATGGTCATTTGATTTCCAATGCGAGATCTACACGAGACAACAGTTTTCCATTAGTACACGGGCATTTAAATATTTTACATAAATTAGTCATCATCAATTTTTTTACTTACGTAGAATGGTAACCACCGGTCAAATTCAGAACTTTTTAGCACATTCAATTCATCTTCTGTGTAAAGTGGATTTTCCTGGCGTAATTGGTCCATGTAAATGCTGAAAAAAAAGCATATCATCATTAGTTTTTTATTATCATAAAAAGAAAGTTGTGAATTATTTATTTTGTTATTAAAAATACCTCTCATATGGCATGACTTCTTCGCAATTTGTGAGAATGTACATATGCAAGTGTTTTTGCTCCTCGGATGAAAGCCTCCTTGATTTTGCTTTCCCACTTAGTCGGCCGACTTGTGCAAACATATGTGGGACATAAGCTGGATAAATGGGTTTTTCTCCTCTGTCATCGTAAGCCCTGGTTTTCGACTCTTTGTTTGGACTTTTGAAGGGAAGTAGTTTACCGCAAAGTTAGATGTTTCCTGATTGATGCTTTGAGCAACAATTGAACCCTCTACTTTGCTTAAATTTTTGACTTTTTTCTTCAGATGGAACATATAACGCTCGAACGGATACATCCACCGATATTGAACAGGGCCACCAAGAGCTACTTCTCGAAGAAGATGAACCGGAAGATGTTCCATAACATCAAAGAAAGACGGCAGAAATATCTTCTCTAGATTGCAGAAGATCATTGGTATCTTCTCCTCCAAATTGCGTATCTCGTCCACTGTAACGGATCTCGTGCATAAATCTCGGAAAAAAGCACCTAACGCTGCATAGATAAAATATAATTTTTTGATATACATTTGATATAATGCGTTTTTGGCGCGTTTTAACCCTTGTTTTGTAGGTCTTTATCGAGTCTTTCGTTCTCTTTTGAGTCTTTCTAGGTACAAAAGTGGCTGGAAACAAAGATTGGAATCTTGCAAATGGACTTGGCGAAAAAAGAAGCAAAATGGAACCTTTTCGAAGATTCTGCCCGGAAGGAGCACCTGCACCAAACGTGGTGCTCTCACTCCCTGGAAGATCCCAATATGGAAAGTTCATTTAAACCTAATTCAAAAGAAACCCTAATTTTGGCCAGCCGCCCAAGGCATATAAAAAGGAGAACACACGCACGCCAGAGAACATCACGAAGAGAGCCGCAACACACGAAAAAGTGAGAGAGATCGAAGGAGAGAGATCGAAAGTGAGAGAGATTTGATACTCATCTTTGGAGATCGGGATCAAGGCCATCACGCCACACACATCACGAGAACAGGCAGCAGAGAGACATCACGACAAGAGAGAGAGAGAGAGAGATATACACTTGTTTGGAGAGAGTTTGTAAGCTTGGAGATTTGTCTTCAATACTTATCGAAGTTTTCTTAAACCCTACTCTTTTATATATCGATTTCATGCAGTTTATCATGTCTCTTGCTGCTGTTATTTCTTTGATTATGAGCGAGTAATCCACCTGTTAGGTTAAGGGTTTTTCGATGGGATTTGATTCATGAACTAAGCATAGATAGGTTTTTAAATAATCATTCGATAGTCTCCATCTATTGTCGATCATATTGCCTAGGTTAGATTGATCACCTAGCCTTTGATTTTAGGTTGAATTTACTTATCAAAAGTTTGTAAATTGCTGGAATTGACATAGATGGGCGATTTGATCCATAGCCAATGAAAGTTGAAGTTAGGGCATCTCGTGAACATATCAACCCTAATCGCCTAATGCTTGATAATCCTTGTAACCTCAACGACAGTTAGGATGTTAGATTGATTGTTAAAGTTGTAGATGCCACGAAAGTGGATCTCCTTATATTTATGGTTGAGTTCGAGACTTGGTCGTAATCGCATACCTGAATAATTGCTTGGTTCCTGATATCCGAATCCCTGAGAATTATCCCTGACCTAACGCCTTCCCATTATTGTTTACAACCGATTTTACATTTTGTTTTGCTTTAATTATTGTGACATTTAAACCCATTTTAATCGCTTAGCTGAGATTGTTTTCCATAGAATTAGAGCGTATTGCTAGTCCCTTAACGAACCTGAACTATTCTACATTGATTAGTGAATCTAGGTTTTAATCTTTGAAGGACAAGTTTTATTCTTCATCAACATTAGACATATATATATATATATGATAATGTAAATTGATTTAAATACCCAAAATTTACCTGCAATTGCTCGATGGACGTTTTTTGGTAGGAGGTCTTCAAAGGCAAATGGAAGGAGGCGTTGCATGATAACATGACAGTCATGACTCTTCAGTCCAAAAAACTTTCCTTCCCCCATATCAACACAATTACAAAGATTAGACGCATATCCATCTGGGAATTTAACATGATGTGTAATCCACTCAAAGAACTCTTTCTTTCCTAAACCATCCAACCTGAAGACCGGGATAGGACCTTTTCCATTCTCCATGACATGTAGTTCCTTCCGAGAACATATACGGGGCAAATCCAATCTAGACTTCAAATTATCTTTTGTTTTCCCTTGCACATTGAGCACTGTATTGATGATGTTATCAAAAAAGTTCTTCTCAATGTGCATGACATCAAGATTGTGCCGCAAGAGATGATCTTTCCAATATGGTAAATCCCAAAAAATACTCTTCTTATGCCAATTATGTTGTTGCCCATAACCGTCAACATGATCATGCCCATTACCACCACAGTAAGCCGTAGTCATAACACCAAAATCACGAAACTGAGTCATAATATAATCACCATTTAACTCGGGGGGTGGACGATCGTGAAGCACTTTTTTTTTCTTTGTAAACAACGTGGTGCTCCGCCGGTACGGATGATCAGCTGTTAAAAAACATCTATGACAATCAAACCAACACGCCTTTTTGCCATGCTTTAATTGGAATGCATTAGTGTTATCTTGACAGTACGGGCATGACAACTTTCCGTGAGTTGTCCGTCCAGATAACATTCCATATGCTGGGAAATCGCTTATGGTCCACATAAGCACAGCTTTCATCGTGAAGTCCTGATGGCATGAAATATCATATGTTCGAACACCATGGTCCCATAACTCTTGCAATTCATGAATCAATGGTTGCAAGAAGACATCAAGCGAACGCTTCGGATGGTCTGGACCGGGAACAAGGATAGTGAGGAATAGAAACTCTCGCTTCATGCACAAAGTTGGAGGCAAATTGTAAGGTGTGACAACGACTGGCCACAATGAATATTTCCTCTCTTGCTTCCCAAAAGGATTGAAACCATCCGTAGATAACCCAAGGTATACATTTCGTGGCTCTTCTGCAAAACTAGGATACAATGATTGGAAATGTTTCCATGCACCTGCGTCTGAGGGATGCACAATTTCTCCATTAAAGGTATGCTCTGCATGCCATCTCATAGGACCGGCTGTGCGCTCTGATTTATATAATCTCTTTAATCGCTCGGCTAACGGCAAATACCACATCCTCTTAAACGGTACTCGACCTCTACCACTTGTGTCTTGAAACCGCGGTTGGCGACAAAACCGACATTTCAAGCGGCCGCCATCCTCTCTCCAATATATCATACAGTTGTTGATGCACACATCTATCATTTTATACGACAAACCAAGCCCGGATACAAGTTTTTGTATCTCGTAGTATGAACCCGGGTAAAGATTATCTTTGGGCAGAATATCTTTCACATAATCAGCTATCGCATCCATACAATCCTTTGACAAATTCCAATTGGTCTTTATACTCATCATTCTGTATGCAGAGTATAAAGATGAAAGACCCTCTTTGCAACCAGCATATAACGGATCAGTTGATGCATCTACCATATCAAAGGGCATCTAAAGTTGGTCCTTCGGATCCATCCTGAAAGAACGATGGTATATTCTCCCGATAGGCTTCGTTAACCATTATACCTACATTTTCATCTACTTCCGGTATTGGTTCCTCTATCCTATCCGCACTAGTACTAGCATAATTCCCCATTGAACCATCTTCACCATGCAAATACCATATCTTATACCCCGGCATAAATCCGTCTCTATAAAGGTGTTGTAATACAAAACGCCCAAATTTCTTTTTACAATTCCGACATTTAGAACAAGGGCACGACATTTTACCTTGATCTTCTATGGTTTGCGGTTGGTTTAATGCAAGATTCATAAATTGTTGAACTCCATCGAGAAACTCATCCGTAAGTAAACCCGTCTCTGGATCATGAGAAGGTCTATCCATCCACACTCGAAAATATTGATCTCTGTTTGAAGGAGCCATTTTTAAGTTTTGTTCTTCCAATTTTCGTGAATGAAGGTGTGTTCTGTTTTAAAAAGCATTCTGGGAAATTTCCGACGGATTTCCCACCGAAATTCGGTTAGAAATTCAAAATTTAAAACGGTTAAAAATGGCTCCAATTTTTTCCTACCGATTTCCGACCGCGAGAATTTCCGACCGTTTTCCGACCGAATTTTCCAACGGATTTCCTACCGATTGATTTTCCCACGGATTTCCGACCGATCTTGCAACCGTATTGCGACGGGAATTTTTCCGTTGGAAATTTCCAACCGATTTTGGACCGGTCAAAAATCGGTCAAAAATTCGTCAGAATTCGGTCGGTAATTTCCGACCGATTGTTGTCCGTCGGAAATAGACCTGTTTTCTTGTAGTGTAAGTTTATTGTTATGTAGATCAGCACTAAATTTCATTCACCGTTTTCAAACACATGGTTTTCTTGTCTTTTTTTTTTTTTTTTTTTTTTGCTTCTTTTGACGTCAAAATATGGTTTTTGTTATGTAGATCCTTATATATATATATATATTTTTTTTTGTCATAGAACACGATACTCCAAATTCAACCAAACACAATCGTGTCTGGGAACCAATGTGGGGTAGACGTGCTAACATGAGAAAAGACTAATTTTCGAGCTCGAGCGGTCCGGGCCAATACGTCAACCGTTCCATTTCGTTCCCTGGGGCAATACTGAAGAGTAAAGTCAGGGAACCACACTCGAAGTATCTTGAATTCTTCTAACTCTGATTTGAATTATGGCCAGTTGTCCGGTTCCATTATCATTGCAGCTAACTCCTGTGAATCTGTAGCGAAACACGCACAATATCGTTCTTTCTGCCGCATGCATTGGAGGGCCCATAATAGACTATGCAGTTCCACGTGTAGGGGAGAGGATCCCTTATGCATCCCTTTGGGTCCTAAGAGGTCTGTTTCCCCATCTTGTAATTGAAGTATCCATCCGATCCCGCTCGTGGGGTTTCCGACCTTCCAAGACCCATCAACAAAGCATGTGAAAATAGCCCGTGGCAATGCCTGGGTAGGAGTAATTCGCACACCTCTTTCCTCTGTTGCGTCTTCCACCGCTAAGTGCCAAGTTGCCGCTTCTGTTTGGGCAAGTTTTAGGATGTCCGGGGGTGACCTCTCCAGGTTCCTAAATACCTTATCGTTACGAGCTTTCCAGAGGTACCATATTATCCAGGGGTAGCATCTCACATATTCCGTGTATTCCTGCCGGTTAGGTACGCGAGAGAAAAGATAATCAAAGTTGTTCCATAGACTATCTGACGGGAACATCGAATTGTGATGCGGGACGTGTGACAATGCCCAACATTGTCTAGCTGGGGGCATGTAAACAAGACATGGTTAATGGTTTCTTCTTCATCACCACACCTCGGACAATATCGGTCTTGTTGTAGGTGTCGATATGCTAGACGTTGATTGACCGCTATAGCGCTCGAGAGGGCTTGCCACAAGAAGTGTCTGATTTTATTCGTAGTCTCCACTTTCCACACCATTGCCCTCAGAGGGTTCACTGAGGGGAGTTGTGCTTCGAAACTGGGTTCCGCAATTAACTTGGTGCGGGCCACGTTATATCCGGAGTGGACTGTGTAGGTGCCCGAGGTCGTGAAGTGCCAACAATAGTTGTCTGGCATGCCGATTCGAGATGGGGATATGGAGAGGATGAGTGGAATATCTGCTGGATCTAAGTATTGTCGCAGTGCCCAGATATTCCATGTGTGTGTGTCCTCGTGAATCAAATCGCTAACCCTCAGGTTTGGTGAAGTACTGGGGTTCCCGCTTTGTGCTCCCCGGGCCGGCCGGGGAGTCTCATCTGGGATCCAGTTATCGGTCCAAACCCATGTCCTGGTCCCGTTACCTATTGTGCGCCGCATTCCATAATCAATCAGGGGTTTCGCACTCCACAAGCTCCTCCAGCCATAGGAAGGACGAGATGCCCTATTGGCGTGAAAGGGATGAGAATATCGAAAGTACTTCCCCTTTAGAACCCTCGCAACAAGGGAGTTGGGGTATTGGTGGAGTCGCCAGAATTGTTTAGCCAATAAGGCCTGGTTAAACTCTTCGAAAAACTTGAAACCAATACCACCTTCACACTTAGGGAGACACAGTTTCTGCCACACTATCTAGTGCATCTCTTTTGAATTCTGTTTACTACTCCACCAAAATATGGTTTCTTGTTATGTAGATCCTTATAAAATACGATCTTGACTTATAAATATATATATATATTCCCCATACACCAAGGGTCATACTAATTTAAGTTCTTAATTTAGCAATAAAGTTATGATGATAAAACATGTTTACAAACGTTTATAAAAAAATCTGAAAAGGGTTAAAAGTAGATTTCTCTGGTTTTTTGTTCTTGTGGTCTGTGCTCTCGAATGATTTCTGTTTCTCTTTCCTTCCCTGAGATGAGAGGTCCTTGTAGCTAGCGAGGCGGTCTGATTAGTCTTAGGGACATATGAACCCGTGCGTCTTCTTGGGGCATGGTTAAGCTGATTTGCCCTTTTGCTATTTTGGTCACTTACGTTATCATCCATTTGGTTCGAGGAGTGAGATTTCTGATGCATTTGGTTCATTGGAGATCTACTTAATTCTGGACAGTCTTTTCTCTCGTGGGAGACTCTTTTACACTGAGCCGCAAGTCTTTCATACTCCAGAGTTACCAAAGTTGATAAAGTCTATGACCGTCTCTTGAATAATAGGTTCCATGCCATCAACTGTGACTCTGATTTTTGCAGAGGTTTTGGTGAGTTCATGATTTTCCAAGGTGCCGAGACCTTCCCCCTATGGTGCAAACAAGTTCCTCCTTCCAGTAGTGTAGAGGGATACCTCTAACACGGATCCAAAAGGGGATTTTTGACGGGAATGTTGCAGATATGACCGGCTCCCACCATTGTAGAATGACCATCCATCGGTTGAAGAGGTAGGGACGGTTGTCGAGTACTTGTTGTAGGTCTTCTTTATTCGAGAACCGGAACTGAAAGCAGTTGTTCCCTAAGTCAGATCCCTCAGCCCTTTGTTTCAAGTTCCATCGTTTTGAAAGGTAGGGGGATAAGGGACCAGATTCTCTGCTCATTGGGGTTAGTTACACGCCCTATAAGGGTGAGAGCATTCTCTCTAATGAGATCTGAGTTATCAATCTCTGACGCTCTGATGCGTAGCCCTGTACGAGTAGGTTCCTCTGGGTAGGTAGCTATACCTTTGCCTTTTTCCATGTTGCTGAATCGTCGTTCCATTAGACACTTGAGCAACCACAATAAGAATATTGGAAGGTATAATAACATGATCTTTGAGACAAAATATTGGAAGAACGAAACAGAAACTTTTCAAGTAATTTCTCCTTTATATAATGAATTGAATTTGAAACTCTATTAGTACTTAAAACAATTTAGGTCTACACGAAACAAGGAAAAAACAAAAATACATCGTCTTTGTAATTAGCTAATAATGTAAAACCAAATACATAAACGAATACTTAATTACGGGGTTGAGCTCCGAAGCTACGTAACCACCTGTTGAGGAGGTCCATATGTGCCAACTCCATCTTCTTTGTAAAATCAGGGAATGTAACGTCTTTGATCAATGGTCCGACCACGACTCGTAGCTTAAGCCCAGCATAGCAGTGACTGGTCTTTGAGCTAATGAAATAATGGACTCCTGGTTTTGTGAGCCTTACGAGATCGTAACCTGTCTTGTGCACGGCTACAGGAGAAGTCGGGTCGCATGATATGAACTCAAGATGACCGCTGATTTCTAAAACATCGTTGACTTCATGACTGTTTTCGAAAAACAGAGAATCTCCAACTTGAAACGTTTTCTCTTCGCTCCACTTGTTGTACAAGTCACTGTCGTATACTCCCCATCCTTTTGAGTCACCGACCTTGTACATCTTTCCAAAAGGAAAGATCTTGCTCGGTGGTGGTGGAGGAACCGGACGTGACGCGTCATGGACGACAAGAACGTCGAGTCTCTGTCCGGATAGGCATTGAGCATGGTTTGAGCTGATGAAGTAGTGAAAACCTGGTTCCGTGAAGGTCACGACATCGTATCCTGTGTTGTATACGGCTTTAGGAGAAGAAAAGTCGCAGAATTGGTACTCCAAAGCGCCTGAGACTTGAGTCACGTCATTGAGGTTGGGATCGTATTGGAAGACCAGAGAATCTCCCACGTGGAATTCTTTACCCTTGGCCCAATCGTAGTAGACATCGTCCTTCGCAGTCCATCCATCGGAGTCTCCGACTTTGTAGACTGTCGCGGAGCAGCAATCCAAGAGAACCGTGAAGATCACGACCATGAAACAGAAGAAGATCTTCTTTGTTGTGGCCATGATTCGATGGTAATAAACGAAGAAGAAGAAAGATGCTGATTTCAAGAACTCGTTGAATCAGAGAATGTTGTGTGAATGTGAATGAAGAGATTACAAAACTTCTTCTCCTTATATAAGCTTTTACGGTACCTAATCCTTTTCTTCTTAGGATCTCTCTTACTAATTTTATTTTCTTTTTCTTAATTAACAGAAAGATTTTAAACAAAGAAAATTATTTGGATCCTTTTTGAACTTGGATTTACCCCTTGCCTTGAAAATCAAATAACGGTGTAAGTTTTTATTTTTATTTTGTTAGTTTTACTAATTTAATGGATATATATCCGATTGACAAAAAAAAAGGATATATATCCAAACAGATTTATGAACCAAACTTTACATTTTAGTGTTCAATAATTATAACGTTTCAGATCAATTGTGAAAGGTTATATATAGGTGGATACACAGCTGAATTGGCAATGAACATCAAACGGATCTACGGCTTGTGGTTTATATATGAACCAAATTTTTGAAAACTTTTAGTATGTATGTAATATGAATTATGATTTTTGTAATAGTTTTTTTTTTCTTTTTCACATCAGATTCGTTATGGAACTTTTTTAAAAAAAAGTTATGGAACTACCCATAATGGCTCTCTCATGTCCAAAAGAGCAAAAAAAAAAAAAAAAAAAAAAGAACTTTGAAGCTTTTGTGTGTATATATATATAATATGACTTTCGATTTTTATTATATACTAGATTAAAAGAACCGCATATATGCGGGTTGACAATTTAATATTTTCTAAACATAGATCACCTGTTAAAATAAAACATAGATCACCTGCTAAAATATTTGCTAAATATTTTCTCTGAAAGATTTTTGAGAAATTTTGAGAAATGCTACTTTTCAAAACTACCACATTTCAAAAATCTTATAGAAGTTAAATTATAACATATTTCCAAATAATTAGATTTTCCTAATCCTATTTAAGTTAGATTTTTTTTTCTCACATAAATAAAGATATTACTATTTTAAAACCGGTAAATCTTTTGATATGTGGCTATATTCAATTCAAATATTTCTCTTTCACTTGTATAAATATGATTGATTGACTCATAAATGTCTCTATAAGATTAGATACAAAGTAGACGAATCAAATTTGATGATATCTATGGTGTAAATAAAACAAAAGTTAAGTTCGAAAAATCGTATTAAGCTCAATAAACTAATATAGATCATCGTATCATATGACACCTATTGAGTAAGATAGTAATCATTGTTTTTCAGATGAAAATGTTGAAACAAATTTTTTGTAAAAGATTATTGAAATTTTAAATTGTTTGGTGAGAAAATGGAAAAAAACACAAAAGTGCTTAAATAAAAGTGAAATATCATAATCCTTGAAGATTTGGGTATCCAAACCTAAATCTGATATCCAAATCTATTCAAACTTAAAAGATTGTAACAAGTATTTTAGAATAGTCCAATTAGAAAAGGTATTTAAACTTGGATTAGAAATTATGGTATAAATATTTGGATCCTTTTTGAACTTGGATTCACCACCCCCTTGCCTTGAAAATCAAATAACGGTTTAAGTTTTAAATTTTTTTTTTTTTGTTAGTTTTACTAATTTAATGGATATGTATACAATACACACGAATCTTTGTTCGAATTTTTCTTTTTGATATGATAAAAGAATCTCAAATTATCCTGGACACGCGTATGGATATGGACTTTTGCTTTCGACCCATTTGCATATCCAGAAAAAGGATCTATCCATGGGCTGCATCTCCCTAAAGATTAGTTTGGACCATTTGGCCTAAAAATTATCCTAAGTTATAAAAAAAAAAAAAAAAAAAATCTTAAGTCTTTCTCTCAATCTCTCTGCACATGTTAGAAATCATGTGAATTAACGATATTTAACATGTGATTTCTTTAGCATTCGTTTATGTATTTGGTTTTACATTATTAGCTAATTACAAAGAAGATGTATTTTGTTTTTTCCTTGTTTCGTTTAGACCTAAATTGTTTTAAGTATTAGATGTGAGGAAAGTTTAAGATTGGAAGAATAATATATTTACTCTCACAAGAATGTACAAGGTGGTTACACTTACATAGGAAACGTTTAACTTAATATCTAATTAACGTAATCACATTAAGATATACACAAATCAATATAATATATTTTCATAATATCGATAGGATCTCCTAGATCTCTCTATATTAAGTACTCATCTAGAGTTTCAAATTCAATTCATTAGATAAAGAGAAATTACTTGAAAAGTTTCTGTTTCGTTCTTCCAATATTTTGTCTCAAAGATCCAGTTATAATACCTTCCAATATTCTTATTGTGGTTGCTCAAGTGTCTAATCGAACTTTCAAGCAACAGATTAAAGAAACAGAAAACTTTATGGTTTGGATTTGGATATCAAAATCAACAGAGAATTCCACCAAGCACAAATTTTTTTACCAGTAGGAGAAAAAAGAGAGAACGAAGCTGACTCTTTCTTCAGAATACAACTCAAAGGTTGTTCTTTTTTCCAAGTTCTCAGGATGTTATTCATATTACAAACATCATCAAACTTATCAGAGATTCAATAACAAAAACAAAGCAAAATAAAACAAGCATTTCGATGAGTTTATTTTTAAGGATCTTTGTAACGACCGCGAACCAATTTATGTGGATTTTGGTCGTGCATCGATCGACGTAAGGTTAAATCAAACTGGATCAGTTCAATTTAAGTGTCGGTTTGCAAGCCGGTTTAGGGTGGAAACCCTAGGGCTCCCTTATATAAAGGGGGTTGGCCGCGTTTTGGTTGCAGAAAGTTTCCAGAAAAGTTCCACAGAGATTTCAGAGAGATTTGTGAGAGGGGATTCGTTGTGAGTCTCTGGAGTTTGTTCTAGGGGCTTGTTGATCGCGGTTTGAGGAGGATTTTGGTGTGGAGATTCGTGTTCTTCGCGTTCATCCTTGTGTCTCATCCCTTTTCTTTCGAGATCTCAGGTGACTGGGTGACCGTAGGTTTATCTGGGTAAAGGATTGATAGGATGCGATTGTTGTGTTGCTTTTGTGTGGATTCGTGTTGATTTGTGTGTAGGGATCGATGTAATTCGATCCAGGATCGATCCATGAGAGGATATGCTCGATCCTGGTATCTGTGATGTTGCGTCGATCGACACACGAGATAGTGCATCGATCGACACCGGGGTTGCGTGTCGATCGACACACTGGTTGATGTGTCGATCGACACACTAGTTGATGCATCGATCGACACATGGTGGTTGTGTCGAGCGACGCATGCTTGTTTGAGGCGAATGTGTGTTGATTGTTCGTGCTTGCCTTGTTGTTTGTTCACCCTGGTATTGTATTGATTCTTATGCATGTGTGTATAACCTGTAGAAGGTCATCCCATCTCACTCACGCATCTCTTTTTTCCATGTGATGCAGGTAAAGAGAAATTGTGATCGTGGAATCAATGCCAGGAAGAGAGCATGATCTAGGGTCTCGGTTTTTCGTTTATGCGTTGTTAGAATTGCTAGGTTGCTAGTGAATTCTGGAATGCTGGATTATTGGTTGAATTGAATTGGGTTTTGATTTAATGTTTCAATAAGTATGAGATTATTGAATAATGTTGATGCTGATTGATTGTATTGTTCCGCAGTTTGTTTTGTTGACCTATTGAGGATTATTATTTATGATAATAATAATTCGAATCTAGAAAATTTTAAATTTTTACGGGTTGGATTGTTTCAATCTTTATCTCTCCCTTTTACGTATATCGTTCATAGCCAATTATATATATTAAAATACCCAGAATTATTTCAAAAATTATAATACATATTACATACATACTAAAAGTTCAAAATTTTGGTTCATATATAAACCATTAGTCAAGCCGTTAAAAGTTACGAAGTAAAAGAAACTACAAAAGCAAATTAAACACATAATATTACAAACATATTTCACTTTATATATTATAAAGTCATATATATCTATAGAGAAATTCAGAAAAAGCTTATTAATTTAAAACAGAATTAAAATTAGTTGTTCTTGGGAGGATGATGTTTAGCTCTCCAATAATCAGCAGTGTAAGCAACGAGTCCATCTTCGTCAACACTTTTGCTTGTTTTTTTCTCTGTCTCACTATTTCCTCTCTTCATCGTCGTTTCTTCTTCTTCTTCTCCACTTGTCATCATGAGTTTTCTTCCTCGTATCATATTCTTCATTACATCACCATGTTCGATTACCTGCTTTTTTTAAGATATTAAGTGGTCTAAGTCGATAACTTTTGTTTATGTGGAACAATGAATATTAATTGGGTGTTACGGCGAAATACATATACCCGGTGTTAAATCAAGAAAATCCATTTTAGCAAACAAAATCAAGAAAATCCATCACATAGCAACATAAAAAAAACAGATATAGTTTCCATTAGTAACTTGAATAATGTAAAAATTTAAAACTATAAATTGACTGCATAACAATGGAATGAGTAATTGCTTTTTTCCCATGAATTGAGTATAATGATAAACAATATTTCTGCAAAAGTGCATGATTGGCGAAAACAAATGACTTCAAACTGTCAAAGGATTATACCATTATGTCGATCGTTTCTCAATCTACCGATCAAGAATATAATAGATTAACGTCTAGTGAAATAATCTTGAAAATCTTTCTTAAAAAAAAAATCTTGAAATGAAATAATTTAGGTCTATAGTGATATATATACAATAATTATGTAATATGTATTAATACCTTATCAGTTGAAACGGAGTGACGCCTTGATTGTTGATTCCCATTTTCTATTGATGAAGAAAACAAAGAACAACAAATTTGTTAAATTATGTGTTTAACACTCGAGCAGTGATTCTAACAAGATTAGAATTCTCATGCATGCATGTGTATATAAATAGGCATGCAAACTAAGAGTTAAATAAGTTGGTTTTTCTTTTTCTATTTTTTTTGCTTCATATTGGTTGTTAGATGAGTTAGTACATCACATGTACCTCAAACAATAATGCAGCAACCTTAAATTTTTCTCATATATATTATATATATTTGCCCTTTTGGATATAAAGAAAAGAGGGAGAGGGAGAGGGAGAGGGAGAGACAAACCATGAAGTGAATATCGAAAGGAAAAGCATATGAAAAGAATGATCAACACACATAGAAACTTTGATATAGTAGTCATGACTTTTCTTGATTCTCTTTCACCTTCTTCAAACTTTACGTCTTCGTTTATTTTTCTGAAAATATTTCCTTTGGACGAATTATTAAAAGAAAGAGAAGAGTCTATATATATAAGATAATTGACCATATGTTTCAAGTACGTGTACCCACAATTAGTCTATAAGGACCATAACCATGTGTCTCTGTTAACGTGTAATGTATGAATTCTTACGATGAAGAGTTGTACTTGTAAAATATTTACGATTTCTGCCATTGCGTTAATCCTCACACCACTCGAATATATACCGACACTCACATGTATTATGTACAGTATGTAATTTGAAAGGTTTAAAGTTTTTCACACTTTAAATTAACCATCAAAAGAAAAATTTGGATTAATTAAACTTTAAATAAAATTTTAGAAAACACTTTTTCTTAAATACCTAGGAGGTCAAAACTATGTCAACAACAATTCGATTTCCCACAATTTTTTTTAATTATATCCAAATATTCTCGCAAATTGATAAAAACAAAGGAAGACTAGTCTGCATAAATGCTCAAGTTGGCACATGGTTTCATTTTGTGGAAAGCAATTTTGTCAATCTCAATGCCTTCATTTTATTTTATGGTTTTAAAATCACTAGAAATATCATAATTAATTATTCATTTTTTTTGTAAGAGTCCTTGCTAATTATTGTACGGACTACGTAGAAACTGAAATTAATTCCCTTTTTGCTCTGACATTATGAACTTTTGAAGCTATAATAATACATTATTACCTTCTTCAATTTCTTCTCCCTTTTCTAATAATTTTATCATGTTTTATTTATAAGATGTTTAGGATAATTCTGAAAAAATTATAAATGTACCATTTACTTACATTTCATTTCTATTCTAAAATTCTTTGGTCAATACTAGTTTAGTATTATAGATGTGATATATTAAAATAAATTAAAACGGTGTGTAAAAAGTTAATAGATATAAAATATATAAAAAAATGGAGGGACATTGATTTTGTTTTAAATTTTAAAGGAAACACTGTTTAAATTTTCTGCTAATTAAAATTAATAAAAAGTGAAATATGCTAGAATAAACTAAATGGTAGTGGCCTAGTGGTAAAATGACAACTTAAGTTCGATTTGGTAAGTCGAAGTGGTGTATGCTTTAGATCCATTAAAAAATCCGGTGAGTGGGCTACTCGACGGCTACACTCATCCTGGGAGATTAATCAGGTGGTAAAAACCCAGACACTCCTCGGTTAAAAAAAAAAACTTGTTTTAATAGATCAACTTGTTTTAATAGTGAAAAAATTAACTTGTTTTAATTGAATAAAACTTATGAAAATAATACTTTCAATGAAACTGAGGAAATACTATTGGTATATATACGTTATCGAATAAATAAGACTGAAATGTGGTCCTTTAAAGATTGAGATAACAAAAGAAAGATTGCGTAAATTGTAATTCATAAATTTGCGTGTTGTGTTGTGTGCTTGTCCGTCTCCACAACGGCTTACGATGAAACCACACTCTTTTTCACATTTAGATATTATTCATATATCATGTTAAAAAAGAAGAAGGTATTATTCATATCATATAGGAGTAGTTTTTATGTACCTAACTTTTTATTATAAAAATTCCGATACAAACCCATAGATAGAGATGTCAATATGGGCTGCGGCTTGCAAGCTAGGCCCAAGTAAAACCGCAATGGAGTGGGTTTAGACACACATTTAGAATCCGTAACCCGTGACGGGCCAACCCGTATGGGTTGGAAAATTTTTTGGTCCGTAATGGGTTGGCCCATTTGAACGCGGACTAACCCATTTGGCCGTCTAAATTTTTAGTTTTGACTAAATGACTTTAAGTTTAGTGTTTTTATGTGTTTTTCTTGTTAATGATTTGAGTTTTTGTTACAAAATTTAATAAAAGATTTTTTTTTAAATCATGAATACATGTTTGGTTTCAATCTATGTTTATTTAAAATATAAATAAAGCAAGTTAGTCAAACGAAAAATCCATTAATACATCATTTCTATCGACCAATATTTTTATGTTTATATTATAAATACAAAACATATAATTTATATCACTAACCAAATTTAAACAACAAATTCTTTTCCATTTATTAATCTCAAATAGAACAAAAAAATATCATCAAGTTATATTAATTATACAACGTACATAATAGATGTGAATGTGAGCCTAACCATAAAAGTGAAACATAAAAGTTTACGCACATACTAAGCCAAAAACACATATACAATACAAATTGATATGGTACTATGGCAAATCATTGAAAATCATGTTTGATTTGTTATAATTGTTTGTTGCCTTCTTGGATATTAGTTTAAGCTTTTATTTTGAATTTCAAGCAGAGATTGAGGTGTTTGAGTTTTAATTTTAAGTTAAAGACTATTACTCAGTTTGGATTTTTAAAATTTGATATTTTTATGTGATATTGATGTTTCTAATTTGATCTGGATTGAAAAAAACACCTTATACGAGAGATTCTTTTTGATTCACATAAGCTTTGTATACTAGATATTTAAAGTAGTTAAAACTCATTTCTTTAGTCTTGGTTAATGTATTCGCGTTTGACATGTGTACACAACAAAGCCTTAGACGAGAGGTTGCTTCTAATACACATTAGTTTTGTTTCATTCATGTCTTGTTTTTCAATGTTACACTTTTTTTTGTACGTTGTAGCAAGACTATCATAACCCGCGGACTAGCCCGTTAGCCCGTTTGTCCAAGTAATATGGGTCTGGACATATATTTCGAACCCGCAATCTGCGACGGGCCAGCCCGTATGGGTTGAAAAATAATTGTGTCCGTTACTGGTTGGATTACTTGGACGCAGGCTGGCCCGCCTGACATCTATACGCATAGAATTAAGTGGTTTTTATTTAGCAATAAGAATTCTTTAGATAAAACACTTTCGAACAATTTTTCAAGTTACAAAGAACTGAAAACTATGAAAATTACAACTTGTACAAAAAAACAGAAACCTAAACTGTTCATCTAATATTAGTTTCAAACAAATATATAATTAATAATTCCAAGTTTCAGAAAATTACTTGCATCAAAAATTTTGTTTTCAAAAGGAAACTGCAAAGTTTTGTTTGTCCGTTTATACGACGGAACCACATATTATTATTATACACATAAAAAGGAAAATTTGCTTAATAGGTAGAAGACGGAGAAAAGTTGGTAATTATAATATGTTTTTGATAAATTAGTTAACGGGTATGGACTATGGAGTGTATATAACCTATGCTTTCGGTAATTTCCATAATTGGAAAGTGTGTCTATCTTCGTTAGAATCAACGTTGTAGTATTTTTACTCATTCCACATGTCCACATCTACCAAGACCTTTGCATCAAACTTTTCAAAAATAACATCTACAATAACTTTTTCCAATACCAAACAATTTGAAAATATTTATCATAAAGTGGCAAGATCATAAATGGGATGTTGTGTTGAATCTTTGGCACGGTTTGACAAAAATGTTTTTTTTTATCAACAGTCGAGTAGTGTTATATTTTTGTATAGCATATCGTGTTATTTCTGATGTGCTTAAGCTTAAGCTTTATTCGATCATAAAGCCGCAAGTGTACAGTTTAATCACTTGTAATTCTAATAGGATATCGAACCTACTAGGAAATTTGAACTAACACGCTAAGTTTGTAAAAGTCTAATTAAACTAAAGATAAATGTTTTTTGTGTGTTTTTAACCTCTAAACTACTACCCTCGTTTGACCCAAAAAAAAAAACTACTACAGTAGATACTCGATAAATTAATAAAAAAAATTCAGTTCTGAATTGATTTTTAATACAATTAATATGTTTATAAATTATTAACTCCATAAGTTAATAAATATTGTTGTCTTAACGTTAACGTTATTAATTTATTGTAATTGCATAAATGAAACAAACCGAGGCAATAAAAAAAGCTAAGAAAAAAATAATAGAAAAAGATCAACAAAGAAATTAGATTGACTTTTAATGGAAAACAAATGGATCATGGGTTTAGCAATTGATGAAGAAAATTATGATATCTGAATAATGATAGTATTTATCATTTTAAAGTGTTGAGATTTTTTCATAATCTCGTACCTGAAGCTTTGTTCTTCATTTTTATAACACCTATTGATGTTTCATTTGAATATTTGTAATATCTTCATACCGATTTTCGGTTTAATAAAATTGATACTCAATGTAAAAAGAAATATTCATTAAAACTAATTCTGGAACATGAATCACAAGAATTCAACTTATCCATTTTCATGACACTAATTAGTTCATTATTTACATAATTTATCTAAACTTTCATTTGCCACCATTTTGACTTCCATTCCCTCACTCTTATCTCACACATTTGAGTTAACCTTTATACAGGCCATAAATGGTTTTTTTCCATACAAGGGAGATTTTACATGTCCGTTTAAAGTAATTACATATAATATATATATTCGCACCCTATGCGCGTGAATTTCACTAAAATGCTTTTATGAGTCCGGAAAAAGCTTTACCGAAAAGAAAAAAATCATAAACATAAAATCAAACAGGATTTTTTTTTCTTTTTGCTTTTTTTTATCCAAAATTAACCATTTTGTTTAGTGTTAATTATTTACAAAAAAAAGACAATCGATTTATTTTATCTAACAATTTTATTAATTTTAAATTATATTTTACAAAAAAAAAAACAAAATACATTACTACATAAATCGATATATACGCAATACAATAAAATATATATAAAAAGTGAAATTTGAAGAATAAAAATCAAGTCTTGGAGTTGTCCCAGTTTTGTGGTGTTGTCCGAGTTTATGCAATTAGCTTTAAGTTTTATTTCAGTCAAAGAATGTGGAATAAGTCTTTTCATTTGTAGGAAGCACGAGTAACTAAGTTGTTAGGAGTCTTAGTTGAAGTCTATTTAACCTTTCATTGTACTTTGAGTTTTCTTCATTCAATCAATCAAGTATTTTTCAGTTTACACAATTGTCTTATAAGAACAAGTGGTATCAGAGTTTGTAATCCGATCTTGTTACGAGTTCAAGTAAGAGAGTAACAGAGTGAAAATGGGTGATAGAGATGCGTTGCTGGGTATTCCAAAATTTGATGGTGACTATGAGCATTGGGCAATGCTCATGGAGAATTTGTTGCAGTCAAAGGAATGGTGGGATCTTATTGAGACGGGCGTCTCGCAACCAGAGAGGAATGTGATTCTGACCGGACCATAGAGGACAAAGCTTGCGGAGTTAAAGCTCAAAGATCTTAATGTGAAAAACTATCTGTTTGCATTAATTGACAAGACAATTTTGAAGACAATTGCAAAGAAAGATAGTTTGAAGTAGATCTGAGAATCCATGAGGACGAAGTACCAAGGAAATCAGAGAGTTCAAAATGCAAATATCCAACGGCTAAGGAGAGACTTTGAAGTGTTGGAGATGAAAGACGAAGACACAATTACAGAGTATTTTTCCAGAGTTATGGTGATGGCGAATGACATGCGGAACCTAGGTGAGGATATGCCGGACGCCAAGGTGGTTGAGAACATTCTTCGAACTTTGGTGGAGAAGTTCACGTATGTGGTGTGTGCCATTGAATAATCCAATGACATCAAGGATTTAACTGTTGATGGATTGCAAAGCTCTTTGCTTCTTCATGAAGGAAATATGCGCAAGCATGTAGGAGACGAGCATGCGCTTAAGATTGAAGGAGGAAGAGGAAGAAGGGGATATGTCCGAGGTAGAGGCAGTTACCGAGGAAGTAGAGGAGGACGAGGCAGAGGAAACATAAGTTTCAACAAAGATGATATACAGTGCTTTAAGTGTCACAAGATGGAGCATTTCAAGAACGAATGTTCTACATGGGAGAAGACAACAAACTATGTAAAGCTGGATGATGATGTGTTGCTTATGGATCAAATAAACCTCACAAAAGCTGAAGATGAGCATATATGGTACTTACATTCGGGTTGCAGCAATCACATGTGCGGGACGAAGGCGTGGTTCATTGATTTTGATAATACATTTCGCTAACACGTCAAAGTTGGTGATGACAGGAGGATGTCAGTGGAAGGAAAGGGAAATTTGAGGTTAGAGATCAACGGTACCACTCAAGTGATCTCGTCTGTCTATTTTGTACCGGGTCTAAGGAACAATTTGCAGAGTGTTGGACAGCTGCAACAAAAGGGTTTGAGGATTATTATTGAAGACGATATGTGTGAAATTTGGCATAAACAACAAAGGAGGCTAATCATGCATTCGACAATGTCCACAAATAAAATGTTTGTGGTCTTGGATACAGTGAAAGGTCCCAAAGGCGAGATGGAGGTAAATCTTATGCAAAATGAGGCGGAGAAAGAAGAAGACATCAAGCATAAGTGATTTGGGCATCTTAATCATAACAATTTGGTGACACTAGCTGAGAAAGAGATGGTGAAAGGATTACCAAAAATCAACATCGACGGTGCGGTGTGTGAAATATGCATGAAAGGCAAACAGAATCGAGTGAGAATTCCAAAGCTGAGCATGTGGAGAGCTAGTCGTGGGCTTGAAATGTTTCACAGCAATATTTACGGTCTAATATCACCTACCTCAGAGAGTGGAAAGAAGTATATCATCAACTTTATCGATGATTACAATAGAAAGTGTTGGACCTTTCTCTTAGCAGAGAAATCAGAGGCTTTAAGAACGTTCAATGAGTTTAAGATGGCTGCAAAAAGAGAACGGGGAGAGCTGTTGGTGTGCTTAAGAATTGATCACGGAGGAGAGTTCAATTCAGAGCCATTTCAGGACTTTTGCACAGAAAGTGGGATCAAAAGACAGCTAACAACGACATACACTCCCCAACAAAACGATGTGGGTGAGAAAAAGAATAGAAGCATGATGAATATGGTGAGATGTATACTGCTTGGAATGCAAGTGCCACTCCATTTCTGGACCGAAGCAACTCAGTATGCAGTGCATATACTGAAAAGGAGTCTGACAGCTATTTTAGGAGATATAAAACCAATTGAAAGATGGAGCAAGCACAAACCTACGGTTGATCATCTTCGAGTCTTTGGGTGTGTCGCCTTTGCCTTGGTACTATGCGAGAGACGAATTAAGCTGGACGAGAAGAGTATCAAATGTGTAATGTTTGGAGTTAGCAAGGAATCGAAGGCGTATCGCCTTTATGATCTAGTGATGAAGAAGATCATAACTAGCCGTGATGTCAAATTTGAATAGAGCCAGTCATGGAATTGGGAGGAGAAAGAAGGAACCAACACATTTATTGAAGTATTTGGTGAAGAAGATCAACCACACTTAGCCAACACTGATGGTCTAGAAGAAGTACAAGAAAATCTAAGCAGGATTGTAGAACGAGAAGACGATGTTGGTGTTGTGGAAGAAGCAGATTCAGGTGAAAACTTGGATGAATTTGGGCCGTCAAATCTGGTTGATGAATATGGGCCATCGAATCCAACTAAAAAATTTGGATCGTCGAAAGATAAATCAGGGTCATTGAATCTGATTGGAGAATCACCAAATCAAAGTGGTGCTGGGAGAAAACAAAGACCAGTGTGGATAAAGGATTTTGTGTGCGAAGGAATGAAACTGGTCATAGAGGAAGATGGAAAAGAGTTGATAGCAATGTTTGTTAGTGAAGATGATCCGCTGAAATTTGAAGAAGCCGTCAAATCTAAAAAGTAGAGGAAATATATGGAAGCTGAAATCAAATCAATTTGGGAGAATAACACATGGGAATTGGTTGAGTTGCCTACAGGAGCTAAAGCAGTGGGAGTAAAGTGGGTTTATAAAACCAAATTCAACGAGAAAGGAGAAGTCGATAAGTACAAAGCAAGATTAGTCGCCAAAGGATTTCTACAAACACATGGGGTTAATTTACACGAGGTGTTTGCTCCCGTTGCGCGATGAGATACAATCAGATTAATTCTTGCTTTGGCGGCTCAAAATCATTGGACAGTATAACAACTTGATGTTAAAAGCGCCTTCCTGCACGGATAACTTAATGAAGATGTGTATGTGGAGCAGTCCAATGGCTTTGAAGAACTTAGAGAAGATGGCGAGAAGGTTTACAAACTTAAGAAAGCATTGTATGGCCTAAGACAAGCTCCGAGGGCTTGGTACAGTCGGATTGAAGGCTACTTCATGAGAAAAGGGTTCAAGAAGTGTTATTGCGAACACACTTTATTCGTAAAAACAAAGGAAGAGAACACTTTGATCATATGCCTCTACATTGATGATCTCATATATACAAGTAACTGGGAGCTAATGCTTGAAGAGTTTAAGGTTTCTATGGAGGAAGAGTTTTCAATGATAGATTTGGGAAAGATGAAATATTTCCTCGGTGTGGAGGTTATTCAAGATGAGCAAGGAATTTTCATCTATCAGAAAATATGTACTTGATACGTTGAAGAAATATGGGACGGAGTTTTGCAATTCGGTCAAGAAACCAATGGTTCCTGGAAACAAACTATCTAAAGAAGGTGATGGTTTGATGGTGGATCCAACCGCATTCAAGCAACTAGTTGGAAGTTTAAGGTATCTAACTGCAACCCGACCCGACTTGATCTATTATGTGAATTTAGTGAGTAGATATATGGAGTGTCCTAGCGAGCAGCACATGTTAGCTGCAAAGAGAATCATGAGATATGTGCAAGGAACGGTTGGGTTTAGAATACAGTACAAGAGTGGAGCTCAAGAGAAACTGGTGGGATTTGTGGATAATGATTATGCAGGGGATGAAGATGACAGAAAAAGCACTTCGGGATACACATTTATGTTTGAAGGAGGAGTTGTATCATGGGCCTCGAAAAAACAACCGATAGTCACATTATCAACCACAAAGAAGAGTTTTTAGTAGCTGCGAATGGAGCATGTCAGGCTGTGTGGTTACGTAATGTTCTAGAGGAAGTTGGATTCGATCAAGGAGCAGGGACAGTTCTCTTTTGTGAAAATAGCTCTACGATCAAATTGTATAAAAATCATGTTCTACATGGAAGAAGTAAGCACATTCATGTGAGGTATCATTTTCAGCGCGATCTTGTGAATGAAGGAGTGATAGGTCTGGAGTATTGTTCTACTCATGAACAATTGTCTGACATGATGACTAAACCGGTGAAGCTAGATGTGTTCGAGAAGCTGAGAGGAAATATTGGTTTATGTTTGAAAGAGTAAACTGGAAACAGCGTATTTCCAGTTTAGGGGAAGAATTGAAGAATAAAGATCAAGTCTTGGTGTTGTCCGAGTCTTGTGGTGTTGTCCGAGTTTTAGCAATTAGCTTTAAGTTTTGTTTCAGTCAAAGAACGTGAAATAAATCTCCTCATTTGTAAAAAACACGAGTAACTAAGTTGTTATGAGTCTTAGTTGAATTCTATTTAAGTTTTTATTGTACTTAGAGTTTTATTCATTCAATCAATCAAGTATTTTCCGGTTTACACAATTGTCTTACAAGAACTAAATTTACGATACTTTTCGTAGATAATTTTTTTCTTTGATGGATTATTAATTCCATTATTTTTTCTCTATATTTGATTTTGTTCCATTGCATGTGTATATTTTTTTGACTAAACTTCTAAATTATACACCATAACAAAATCCAATAATCTCAACAGCAATTTAAAAATGTGGAAATGATACCTTCTACAGAATATTCATTTTGAAATATTTTGATGAAAATACAATCGAATTCTAGTAGAAAAAATCACTTACATATGTAGATTTTCAATTGCCCTACCAAAAAATGTAGATTTTCAATTGTGTGACTAAACGCAATTTTTGTTGATAAAACCAAAATTTAATAAAATTTTAAATAATTGATTAAACAAATTCAAATCAGACGAACTATTTTCAAAATCGAACCAAACCGAAAACAATATTCACAAACCGATTTTTTTTTTTTTTTTTTTTGAGCAAGAGATAATGCTACGGTTTTGATGAAATGGCGATTCGTAGACCTCACAATCTCAAAAACCTCTCTTTCTTCTAGAAACCTCTCTACTTGTACTCACTCTCCTTTTAAAAGCTTAAACCTTTAGTAGGGTTTTTAGGTTTCTAGTTGTTCAACTACACAACTTCTTCTTCTCTGTAGAGAGATAGAGATTGAGAGAAATTCTTCAATCTTTCTCCTTTCACAAAATCAAAATCCTTCTAAATGGCTCCTGCTTTGAGTAGAAGCCTATACACAAGCCCTTTGACTTCTGTTCCATTTACTCCAGTCTCTTCTCTTCGAAATCAAACAACACGTATCTCTAATCTCAGAACCGCGTTTCTACCTCGCGGCGGCGGTTTGAGAAACGGCGTTTCGTGTAACTGGAATCTCGAGAAGAGATGTAATCGTTTCGCCGTCAAGTGCGACGCCGCCGTGGCGGAGAAGGAGACGACTGAGGAAGGGTCCGGTGAGAAGTTTGAGTACCAAGCCGAGGTTGGGTTTTCTTTCATTTCTTTAAGGTTTCCAACTGTATTTGGTTGGTGAATTGAGATCTAAAGTTTGAGATTTTCTCAAAAAGTTTCAAACTTTGATTCTGGGTATATCTGGATTTGGTTGGTGAAGTGAATCTGAAGTTTGAGGTTTTGGTTTAATTTCATTTGCAGGTTAGCCGATTGTTGGATTTGATTGTTCATAGCTTATACAGTCACAAGGAGGTTTTCCTCAGGGAACTTGTAAGGTGAGAGTTAGTTTTGTGATACTAATGAGAATTGGTTTGTGTGTTTTTTATCTTAAAATTCTGATTTTGGATGTGTTGTATGTATCCAGTAATGCAAGTGATGCTTTGGATAAGTTGAGGTTCTTGAGTGTAACTGAGCCTGCTTTGCTTGGAGATGGTGGTGAGCTTGAGATTCGTATCAAGCCTGATCCTGATAACGGCACAATCACCATAACGTATGAGAGAGTTCTCTTTTTTTTTTTTAATAGTTGAGTATTGAGAATTGGAGAAAATTGTTTACTTACTGAGATTGATGTAAATATGTAGTGACACTGGTATTGGAATGACAAAGGAAGAACTTATAGATTGCCTTGGAACTATTGCCCAAAGTGGTACTTCGAAATTCTTGAAAGCTTTAAAGGTTTGTTTTTTTTTTCCTCTCTGAATTTTAGTTGCTAGTGAATCGATCTTGATGTCGAATTTTCAGCCTCATTGTTTCGGTATCTCGCTTTTGATTCAGGAAAACAAGGACCTTGGTGCAGACAATGGTTTGATAGGACAGTTTGGTGTTGGGTTTTACTCTGCTTTCTTAGTTGCTGAAAAGGTGAGAACTCTCAACGTTTGTTTCTTAGTGTCTTCTGGTTATTGTATTTCTTATGAGGAGTCGACTTATAGTTGTCTCTGCTTTCAGGTTGTTGTGTCCACCAAAAGCCCAAAATCTGACAAGCAATATGTATGGGAATCAGTAGCTGATAGTAGCTCATATGTGATCAGAGAAGAAACAGACCCTGAAAACATTCTACGTCGTGGAACGCAAATCACCTTATATTTAAGGGTATTTTTATCTATTCAATCATTCTTCCACTTGATGCGTCGAATATTTAAATTTTTTTAGAGATTATAGTTGACTGCTTATTCCTGGCTGTAGGAAGATGATAAATACGAGTTCGCTGAGTCTACGAGAATCAAGAACCTTGTGAAGAATTACTCTCAGTTTGTTGGGTTTCCCATCTATACATGGCAAGAGAAATCAAGAACCATAGAGGTGAGGATGGCGTTTTTACCACTTGTTATAACAATTATTTATGTTGCAAATTTGGTTTGAAAATTTGTAAATTGTGTTAGGTTGAAGAGGAAGAACCAACTAAAGAAGGGGAAGAAGAAAAAGAGGTAAACATTTCATGGTTTTTGATTATGTTCATAAGCTGTCCAAAACAAAACACTGTCCTTCACTTCTACATAATATTGACATGAGTGTGTTACTTGTTTGATTCCAGGGTGAGCCAAAGAAGAAAAAGAAGACTACTAAAACTGAGAAGTACTGGGATTGGGAACTAGCCAATGAAACAAAACCGTTATGGGTGAGCCGTGAGCTCTTAACGCCCGTTTTGTCTTTTTCCTTTACGATGTTCGACATACTCACTTGATTATTGTTTTGTGTTGAGTAGATGCGCAACCCCAAGGAAGTGGAAAAGGAGGAGTACAATGAGTTCTACAAGAAGGCTTTCAATGATTTCTTGGATCCACTTGCTCATACACACTTCACAACCGAGGTGATTATACTTTAAGTTATGTGTGTGGATATATATATATAATGTTCGTGGATTGCCTTATTATTCGCTTGAATGGATAGTTATCGTATGTAATTTCTTGTTTCTCAAAAGGGCGAGGTTGAGTTCAGGAGCATTTTATACATCCCTGGGATGGGTCCTCTTAACAATGAGGATGTCACAAACCCCAAAACAAAGAACATTCGACTCCATGTGAAGCGGGTGTTTATATCTGATGACTTTGATGGAGAGCTGGTGAGACTTATGTTCATACTGGTCCTTTCTTTTGAAGACATCTATAGAATCTTTTTCGGGTTACATTTTTGTTTGACCATGTTTTATGATCTATTTGCAGTTTCCGAGATACTTGAGCTTTGTGAAGGGTGTGGTGGACTCTAACGATCTTCCCCTTAATGTTTCCCGTGAAATTCTCCAAGAAAGTAGAATTGTAAGTAGCGCTACAGTTAGTGATACAAATGTGGATTATATACAAATCACATCTCCATAACTGTTTCCTCCTTGTAATCATATTCAGGTAAGAATCATGAGAAAGAGGCTCATTAGGAAAACCTTTGACATGATACAAGAAATCTCTGAAAGTGAAAATAAAGAGGTTTGTATCTTATTCTCCGATTTTGTTTTCTTAAGGTCATTTGATGTCTCGAGTTATTTATGTAGTGGTATGATTGATTCCAGGACTACAAGAAATTTTGGGAGAACTTTGGTCGATTCCTTAAATTGGGTTGTATTGAAGACACTGGTAACCACAAGCGTATTACACCATTGCTTAGATTCTACAGTTCCAAGAATGAAGAAGAATTGACGAGCTTGGATGACTATATTGAGAACATGGGCGAGAACCAAAAGGCGATCTACTACCTCGCGACTGATAGTCTGAAAAGCGCCAAGTCTGCTCCTTTCTTGGAGAAACTAATCCAAAAAGATATTGAGGTAATGTACTGCAAGATTAGGCTTTCAGCTTCAAATTTACAAGTGGCTTGATGCTTGGTTCTGGTTTGATATTTAATTCATTTTTTCTGTCGTTGGTTTTCATTATTTTATAGGTTCTATACTTGGTTGAACCAATCGATGAAGTCGCGATTCAGAATTTACAAACCTACAAAGAAAAGAAATTTGTTGATATCAGCAAAGAAGATTTAGAACTTGGTAAGTCTTGTTTAGCAATTCCTGTGCAATCAGTGTGGATTCTTTCTTTCTAACAAAGTGTATCGGTGTTTTTTTGGCAGGTGATGAAGATGAAGTAAAGGATAGGGAAGCTAAACAAGAATTCAATCTTCTCTGTGATTGGATAAAGCAACAGCTTGGCGAGAAAGTTGCCAAAGTCCAAATCTCGAATCGTTTGAGCTCTTCTCCTTGTGTGCTTGTCTCAGGCAAATTCGGGTGGTCGGCTAATATGGAAAGGTTAGTACTTTAGCAGCTAGAAGAAGAGAAAAGCTTATTAAGCCCAAACTCAACGTCATAAACTTATGTGTTTGTTCGTGATGAAAAGGCTAATGAAGGCACAAGCTCTTGGAGACACTTCAAGCTTGGAGTTCATGAGAGGTAGGAGAATACTAGAGATCAATCCAGATCATCCCATCATCAAAGACTTGAATGTAAGCGCATGTCATTTGCCCTCTAACTCTCTCGTCTCAATGATCTCGAGAAAAACGATTGATTTTGTTGGGTTTTTTGTATTTTGTGGTGCAGGCTGCTTGTAAGAATGCACCAGAGAGCAGTGAAGCAACAAGAGTGGTTGATCTCTTATATGACACTGCTATAATCTCAAGTGGATTCACTGTAAGAATTATCTAAAAGCTTTCTTCTTGTCTCTAAGTAATAGTTGTAACCATTATTACTCACTGCTGATGTGTTTGTTTGATCAGCCTGATAGCCCGGCCGAGCTAGGGAACAAGATTTACGAGATGATGGCAATGGCGGTTGGAGGAAGATGGGGCCGAGTCGAAGAAGAAGAAGAAAGCTCGAAAGTGAATGAAGGAGATGACAAAAATGAAGAAACAGAAGTAATTGAACCATCTGAAGTTAGGGCAGAGAGTGATCCTTGGCAAGATTGATTGATTGATCCTTTTTCTTGTTTTTTGCAGCGACTTTATTTGACACTAAATGCTTTTCTTTTGAACTATTAGGATTGAGTTCTTTGTGTTTTGGGCTACACCGTACACGAGTATCATGGGCCGAAGAAAAGCCCATTATTGAATCGTAGCGTGAACGAGAAGTAATCCAGTATTTGTAGTTTATTTTAATAATTAAAATGTTTTCAGAGTTATTTTACATATTACAACAGAAGTTATATTTTAAGAAATTCGAAAGTAAATCAATAATTGCAATCTTTACTGTTTATATTCTCTTTTCTTATATTTCTTTCCAAGTACATAATTTTTGTCTCATGATTTTATTAGCAAATTAATTTAACATTGAAAGTTTTAGGAAAGTTGTTAGATGTGTTTATAAATATCAAGATTGTGTGCTTAATTTTTTGTTTGATAAGTATCTGCATAATATTTTTAATTTTTTTTGTCTTATTCTATAGTATTGTTTAGTTATAGTGATCTTCATCTTAAAAGACGTAGTAAATAATTTAATTTTAAAGTGATATATATATATATATATATATATATATATATATGGTATTTAAATATTTTATTAATATATGTTAGAAAATCTGAATAATTAATATTTTTGTAAAATTATAAAGATTACATATATATACCTCTATAAATTATATGCTGTCTTGCTAGATATTTATCTATGATGGAGATAATGGTTTCTAAAACAGATTTTTAATTTTTCCCATTCTGAAACAAATCCTATATTAAAAAATTTCACCAAAATTAGATTTCATATTTTATGACATATTCCACGTGGCGTTTTGCTTTTACCACGTCATAAAAATGCTTCCTCTAGTCTACGCTTTGTAGTAAAAACGCGTACGAACCGACTGAGACAACATACGACAAACATACGCTGTTCACATCATAATCACTTAAAACTCTCAAAGTACCAATACTACCCTTCATTTATCGTCTATTTACACTTTACCACAAACAAAAACCCATTTTCTCTTCCAAAACACGAGGGCATTTTTGTCATTTAAAGACTTAAGTAAAGACTTGAAATTGAGGAAACTAGTAAACTAAGATTTGTTACAATCTTATCAAATTAAAGCTTTCTCAAATTAAAGCTTTCTCCTAAAGCCTCCATTGCAAAAACAAAACCCTCAGAATTTTCTTCTCACTTTCTTCATCAATGGCTTCTTCTAAAGCTTATTACAAACTCCTCACCATTACAATTCTCCTTCTCTCCTTCACATTAACTTGTCTTGCCGGTAACGCCGAAAACGCGGACGTTAGCGAATGCAAAGCTGAACTCGGAGATTCATCATGCCGCAACAACAAAGTAGCATATAAGCTTAAAATCATAGCAATCCCATCGATCTTAGCGGCGAGCATGTTCGGCGTTAGCATACCATTGTTTTCTAGTTATATTCCTGGTTTAAATCCCGAGGGAAATGTGTTTGTGATCGCTAAGGCTTTAGCTTCAGGTGTAATTTTGGCTACCGGTTTTATGCACGTGTTACCGGACTCTTTCAATGATCTGAACTCTAAATGTTTACCCGAAGATCCGTGGAGGAAGTTTCCTTTCACTACTTTGATTGCGATGGTTTCGGCTTTGCTTACTTTAATGGTTGATGCCTTTTTCATGAGTGTGATAACTAGGAACCGTGAGGGAGAAGTCAAACCCAAACAAAATGGATCTAATTCTTTGGATGTCGAAACCCTAGAAAATGGATCTAATGTTGTGGAGAAACAAGATGAGACAAGTCAACTTCTTAGAAAGAAAGTCATTGCTCAGGTACATATATATAATTTGTATTTTTTTCCCAATTTGTTAAGTGTCATAGAGAAAATGTGTTTAGTGGAAACTGATCTTTACCTTGGACTACAAAATAAGAGAGTGTGTTAAGGAATTCCACATCAAAAGTGTGATAGGATCTTGAGTAATATTATAAGTGACCGTCTTTTAGCACGTACAAGTAGAGTAATGGAACATAGTCCAACTCGAAAACGAATTTTGTTTTTTTAAAACTATGGATATATAAATTAGGGTCTATTTTTTCTAAAAAGTATTTCTTAACATATTAAATATACCTTTAATAAAATGTTGAACACGGCCTACAAAAGTTTGAGACCCCCTGCTAGACTTTGATAGCATTTTTAGTTCATCAATAAAAAAAATGTTTGATATATAGTCTCATTAATCTTTTAAAATGATAAATATGTTGTAGGTGTTGGAATTAGGTATTGTAGTTCACTCGGTCGTGATTGGTCTTGGGATGGGAGCTTCGGATAACCAATGTACCATTCGATCACTTATCTTGGCGCTTTGTTTCCATCAGTTCTTTGAAGGAATGGGACTCGGTGGTTGCATTCTACAAGTAAGTTAGTCGCTAAATCCATCGCTATATATAAAAATTTGATAGTCAAACAAGCAATCTAAAGTATTTTTTTTTTCTAATTATAGGCGGAATATGGAGGAAACATAAGATTGATAATGGCGTTCTTTTTCGCTATCACAACACCGTTTGGGATTTTTTTAGGGATGGGAATACAAAAGATATACGACGAGACAAGCCCGACCGCATTGATCGTAGTCGGGGTCTTGAACGCATGTTCCGCGGGATTACTGATCTACACGGCACTTGTTGATCTCTTGGCTCATGATTTCTTCGGACCAAAATTGCAAGGAAACATAAAACTTCAGGCATTTGCTTTTGTTTTTGTCTTTATAGGTGCTGGAGGAATGGCTGTGATGGCTATATGGGCATAGAACTCTTTGAGTTAGACTCATCTTTATTTTCGTCGTTCACATAGATTATTCCATTGGCCGAATAAAATTTGTTATGATTTAGTTTTTTTTTTACCATTGCCTTTGAGCTCGCATTAGTTAAATCGAATTGACTTTTATTTTATGTTTCTGGTGATCGGAAGGGATATTTTAGTTTCTCATGAGTTCTTGTTTTTACTTAAAATATTTGGTGGGTTTTGTATAATTTGTTTTCACCTCAGGACTAGGTTACAGAATACTGATCTAGAATGAAATATGAAAAAATATTGTATCAAATGGTGCGTTTTTTTTTTTTGTATCTATTAATTAACTGGAAGCAAAAAAGGAGCTTTTCGTAATGGTATATTTTTATCATCGGATTTCTTTCGTAAATACTTTAATTAGTGCCTGTGGCATGTATTATAAGGACTATAGAGAGGTTAATAAGTTTCAAGTAAAACTATTCATGATCAGCAATCTATTATATAATTAGAGAGTTCTCTCTCTATTTAGAGTGTCCACATAAACAAAAAAAAGTTTTTAAAACATTTAAGTTTTTAAATATTCATTTAATACACAATAAACCATATTTATTTAGTTTTTATGACTAAAAAGAAAATTAAATTGTAACAAAAACGTGAAATACTAAGTAGAGTGAAAATAACAAAATTAATAAATGTAAGACTATACAAGATTTTAGTAGTAATATATATATATATATATATATTTTAAATTAATATGTATATATATATAAATTACACATAATAACAAACAAAACGTGTTTATGAATTTATAGTTGAAACAATTAGTAAAAATCAACTAACGTAACCACATATCTAAAATGTTTAAAGTACAAGAATTTTCATAATATTATTTTTAAAATCTATATATTTGATGAAATATGAAAAAAAAATTTCTTATTAAAAGGTTTTTAACTCAATAAAAATTAAAGCAAACATTTAATCCAACTTCATTTTTTAATCAAACATTTAACTTAAAAATGATCTTAACTCTTTTATTTGTCAACCTACTACTAAAGAACAACGTTTAATAGAAAGTATCATAAAATCTCAAATATTTTTCTACGATGAACAAAAATTAAAATTTATATAAACTTACAAGATGAAGATAAATGATAAAAAAAGTGATAAGTAGTCATACTACAGTGATTGATAAATTTTATCTTTAAAAATGTAATTTTAGATAACATGATTTATCTAATGATCATATATATGTGCGTAACAAAGTTTTAAGCAAAAAATATTTTAAATGGTAATTATCGATATCAAAATGATTGATAATCACTTCATGCTTTAAAGCAGTATTAATATTAAAGAAAAAAATTTATTCATTTTATTTTAAAACAATTATTATTTTGTATTCACAAACATTGGTTGTTTCATCATACATAAATACTAAATTGCTAAATAAATAAATAAAATTTATTAAATATGATAAAATTATATAACAGAAAGTAGCACATCGCGCGGATCATATTCTAGTTATATTAGTTACAACACTAATTATACGTGATCACTAGACTAGAAGAAAGAACTTGGTATTTACTATTTAGCACAATTAATAAAAATATATAGTGATTTCTACCATAACATATAATTTTTCTTAAAATGTTTTGATTGGTTAAACTAAATGGCATGTCTCCTAAAATGTTTATTGGGTGACACATGATTTTTTCAATAATGTCTCTTCAATTAATATAAGGATAGGATATTTTGCACTTTAAAAAGGCTTTAACATCATGGACATTACTACAAATATGATATGATATCTACGCTAATTAACAATGATGGCAACATTGGGTATATTCTACTGATACTAATTAATATTCAAATCTTCGGTGATTTTTAATCAATACTATAATCTTTGTCATATAGTTTTCTAGAAATATGGAAAATCGTTGATTTTTTTTACACTGTATTTTTATTATTATTCTATTACGAATTATGAGAACTATTACATTGATGATTTTACAACGGATAAATCTACTGTCTTGATCCTTGCTAAACGATTTTACCTTATCCCATGCTGAAGATTTTCTGCAAGCTTTTCTCCATTAATCTGTAAATATAATAATAAATCGCATCTTCTGGGGTTCGAATCCCAAATCTCCTGGTGTAAAAGTATTAATGAACCTTTAATCAACCACTGGACTAAGGGGGATTTGTAACGCCCGTGAACCTAAAAGCGGATTTTTTGTGGGTATCGATCGACACAGGGTAGTGTGTCGATCGACACGTGTGTTTTGGACTTAGGAGAAGTCGGGTTTTGGGCGTTATGTCGATCGACACGGGTGGTGTATGTTGATCGACACGGGGTTAAATTAGACCGGCAAGTTCGGTTTGGTGGGCCGGTTAAGGAAAACCCTAGGTTTTGATATAAAAGGCAGAAACAGTGTTCTGGCCATTTTTGTTGATCAGAAAATCAGAAGTTAGGGTTTTGGAAGAGGTTTGAGAGAGAAGCTTTGTTCTTGAGAGGTTTGTGAGTGAGAACAGCTTCTGTTCGGAAGTTTGAGAGGGCAAACGGCTGAGATATTCAAGACGGATTAGGGTGAAACTTGGTGAGTAAGTTCTCCGATCTCTGCTCTTGATATAGGCGAAAACAGTTCGTCATTTCGTTGATTATTCATCGAGTTATGGCTGTTTGAACTCGTTGGGTCTGTGCAGATTAGTTATCTGCGATCAGTCGGCTTCGGGGTTGATTTCCGATCGAACCAGAAGGATTTTGGAGGCGATCCGCATATTGACGCGTAGCTGTGTCTGTCTAGTTTCCAGAACAGTTGTCCGTTTTGGTTTTGGACCAGTGGTTCGTCGTTTACGAGTCTTTTTGTAACCGTTGGTTCCATTCTCATTTCGATTCTTCGAGGTGAGTGCGTGATCGTGGGTTTGTGTGGGCATAGGGATTGATGGAATGTGGTTGCTTGGTGTTTTGTGTGTTTTGTGGTTGGAATTGTGCAGGTGACTCGACGAATCGCGACAGATTCGAGCCACGAGAGGATAGGCTCGTTTTTGGGTTGTCGTGTCGATCGACACCTAGTGGCTGTGTCGATCGACACAGAGTCCCTGTACTTGTTCGTGATTGGTTGTTCTTGTTGTTTGCTTGTGTGCTCATCCTGGTATTTCTATTGATTGTTATGTCTATACTTAAATAACCCGTAGACGGGATGACCGCGTTGCTGAGTATTTGTGATAATACTCACGCAACTCTTTTTGCCATGTGTTGCAGGTAAAGAGAAAATGTGATCGTGGAATCATGGCCAGGAAGGAGAGATGATCTAGGGTCTCGTATGACTGTGTGCTGTTGTAGAATTGCTAGGTTGCTAGTGAATTCTGAGTTGTAGTTAATTGGTTTATTGGTCATTGGTTATTGGTTATTGTTTGGATTGTTGAATTGAACCGGTTAGATTTAATAAGTATGGGATTATTGAATTGATTGAATTGGTTTAATTGTTTTATGTTTTCCGCATGCTGTATTGACCCAATTGAGGATTATTATCTGTGATGATAATAATCTGAAGGAAATTTTTTTAAAATTTTGGGTGGGGTCGTTTCAGTTTGGTATCAGAGCCCTAACGGCTCTAGGGCGGCCCTTATGGTTCTAGGGCGGGTGATTGATTAATTGATTGTGTGATAATTGATTGATTGCTGTGTGGGTTTGGGGACATAGATCATCTCTTCCGAGCCTTCAATGAGATTCCACGGTAAGTGTTTTATGACTTTCTGTTTTCTAGTACTTAGTAGTCTGCTGATTAGAGCAGAGTGATGGCTAGAGTGGCTAGAGGCAGAGGTCGTGGGGCCCGTGGTGGCCGTGGTGGTCATGGTGGGCGTGGGCGAGGACTTCAGAGTGAGTCAGATGCCGTGAGTGTGGCCCAGGAGACCACGCAGGAGCAGGTGGCAGACTCGCAGGCGTTTCAGGAGGGTTTCTGTGGGTGTGACTGCTACGAGTGCCAGTGTGAGGGCTGGTGGGGCCAGTGTGGGTCTCGAGGTAGCTGTTGGTGCGGGGGGCCCGGGTGGGGGTGCTCTCGTAGGTGTGGCCCAAGACCGAGATGATCGTCTGGCGGGTTTGCTGCAGTTAATTCTGGAGCGGTTACCAGGTGGGGTACCGGCTCCGGGTCAGGCTCTGGGAGTTCAGCCAGGTGGGGCTGGTGTGCAGCCAGTGGTGGCTGGGGTTCAGCTGGTAGTGGCTGGTGTGCAGCCGGGTGTGGTGGTTGCGGAGGAGCTTCCATCCTACCTGAGGATGATGGAGCAGATGCAGAGGATTGACACCGGGTTTTTCTCGGGTGGTGTCAAGCCTGAGGAGACCGATGAGAGGCGGCGGAGATTAGAGCGTAATTTTTGCTCGATCAGGTGTCCTGAGGGATATAGAGTGGACCTGGCGGTTCACTATCTGGATGGTGACCCGCATCTCTGGTGGAGAGGCGTCGAGGCCAGTAGAGTGCAGGCGGAGATGGCTTGGAAGGATTTCTTGGTTGAGTTCAGCGCCAAGTATTTCCCGCATGAGGCGGTGGACAGAATGGAGTCGAGGTTTCTGAATCTGACTAAGGGAGATCGGACTGTGAGGGAGTTTGATCTGGAGTTCAGCCGACTCCTGGTGTATGCTGGTAGGGGCATGGAGGGCGAGCAGGCCCAGGTGAGGAGGTTCCTCGGGGGACTTCAAGCTGATCTGAGGACTCGCTGCAGGGCGAGTAAGTTCGCCATAAGGGCGGAGTTGGTAGAGACGGCTGCTGCGATCGAGGAGGTTATCAAGGAGCAGGCTGTGGTGGTTAGTCCACCGGTGCAGCAGCAGAGGAGGCATCAGTCAGGTTCGAGCAGGGGCGGCAAGCCTGCTCAGGGTCAAAAGAGGAAGTGGGAGAGCACTTCGGAACCGAGTCAGATGGTTCAGGGTGGTCCGGGATGCTTTGGGTGTGGGAGCATGGATCACAAGCTTAGGAGGGACGAGTCGCGGGATTCGGGTGTTGAATCCTGTCTGTTTTGGAAATTGTGTGTCCTGTGATAAGTGTTAAGGTTCTTTGGCACATGGGAATTTGTGCTGGAATCTTATTAGTGAGCAGTTTGAGTCCCACGTGGGCTTGATTCTGGAACTGCGAATTGCTTTATTACTCCGGAGTGTGCGGAGGGCAACGGGATCCAGAGCGATCCGGAAAGCAGCCGGGAGTAGTTAAGGTTGTGGGTGGCAGGATGTTAGCTACTTTCGGGCGAGCACGTGGTGTGGATGTTCGGGTGGTGGGAGAGTTGATGCCAGCAGATCTGATCATTAGTCTGGTGGAGTTGTACGATGTCATCCTTGGTATGGATTGGGTTGGATCGGTATAAGGTCCATCTGGATTGTCATCGAGGACGGAAGTGTTTGAGCGAGAGTCTAGGAGGTTGGTTTATCTGGGTGTGAGGCCGACTTCCGGGAATATCATGATTTGGACTACATGAGGTAGCTCTGGTCTGAGATGCTTATTGAACGTTTAAGAATTTACCGCTCTAGGGTATGAGTAGATACCCGAACAACTCATGGGGAGATGGTAGTTCCTCTGAGGGGATGGTGGTTCCCCTGTTTTTATAGTATTTCACTAGGGGATGGTAGTTCTCCTGTGTTATACTGAGAGATGGTGGCTCTTTCGAGGGGATAGTTATTTTCTGCAGATACCGAGAGCTCAAAGGATGCGTTCCTGAGAGTATGAGGGGTGTATTGATGAGTTGGGAGCAATGAATGTCTGCAAACGTGTGGATAAGCATAGGACTAGATGTGGACCTCAGAGATCATGCGGGTTGATCTAGTGTGGTGATACCATTTGGTTGACGAATGCGCCAGCAGCGTTCATGTGGTTGATGAACGGGGTGTTCCTGGAGTGTTTGGACGTGTTTGTGATCATCTTCATTGATGATATGCTGGTGAATTCGAGGAGTCCTGAGGAGCACGAGGTGCATTTGAGTTTGGTTCTAGAGAAGCTGCGGGAGCAGAAGCTGTACGCGAAGTTGAGTAAGTGCAGTTTCTGGCAGCAAGAAATGAGTTTTCTTGGCCATGTGGTGTCTGTAGAGGGAATTTCTGTGGATCCGGCTAAGATAGAGGCTATCAGAGGTTGGCCTAGACCGAGGAGTGCCACCGAGATCAGGAGTTTTCTTGGGTTGGCAGGTTATTACAGGAGGTTTGTCAAGGGGTTTGCGAGTATGGCGCAGTCGATGACGAAGCTGACAGGGAAGGATGTTCCGTTTGTGTGGTTTTCAGCTTGCGAGGAGAGTTTCGGGAAGCTAAAAGAGATGCTGACTAGTACACCGGTTTTGGCGTTACCCGAGCCGGGTGAGCTGTATGTGGTGTATACAGATGCTTCAGGAGTTGGTCTGGGATGTGTGTTGATGCAGCAGGGGAAGGTTATTGCGTATGCTTCGAGGCAGTTGAGGAAGCATGAGTGCAATTACCCTACCCACGATCTGGAGTTGGCTGCGGTGATTTTTGCAGTTAAGATTTGGAGGTCTTATCTGTATGGCGGGAAGGTGCAGGTATTCACAGACCACAAGAGTCTGAAGTATTTCTTCACTCAGCCAGAGCTGAACCAGAGACAGAGGCGCTGGATGGAGTTAGTCGCAGACTATGACCTAGAGATTGGGTACCATCCGGGTAAGGCTAACCTGGTTGCAGATGCGTTGAGTCGGAAGAGAGCGGCTTCAGATCAGGAGCGGGATTTGGAGGCTCTGGTGAGCGAGATCAGCACGTTGAGGTTGTGTGTGATCTCACAGGAGCCATTGGGGTTAGAGGCAGCTAACCAGGCAGATCTGTTGAGTAGGTTTCAGGTTGTTCAGGAGAAGGATCGGAGTTTGATTGATGCTTCTCAGGCGGTCGGTTCAGAGTATGTGATCTCAGCGAGTGGGATGATACTGGTGAACAAGCGGGTTTGTGTACCCAAAGACTAGGATCTGAGGCAAGAGATCCTGAGGGAGGCTCATTCGAGCATGTTGTCGATTCATCCGGGAGCGACCAAGATGTATCGTGACCTGAAACGGTATTATCACTGGGTCGAGATGAAGAGAGATGTAGCTAGCTGGGTTGCAGCATGCAATGTGTGTCAGCTGGTGAAGGCTGAGCATCAGGTTCCAAGTGGTTTGTTGCAGATTTTGCCCATTCCGGAGTGGAAGTGGGATATGATTACCATGGATTTCATGACAGGGTTGCCGGTGTCACGGACTTTTGATGCGATTTGGGTTATTGTGGATCGTCTGACCAAGTCAGCACATTTTCTGGCCATCAAGAAGATTGATGGAGCGGCAGTTTTGACTAGAAAGTATGTACGGGAGATTGTGAGGCTGCACGGGGTGCCAGCGCGTATTGTGTCAGACCGGGATCCGAGATTCACCTCAGAGTTCTGGAGGGCATTTCAGGCAGAGATGGACACTAAGGTGCATATGAGCACGGTGTATCATCCTCAGACGGACGGGTAGTCCGAGCGTACGATCCAGACTTTGGAGGATTTGTTGAGGATGTGTGTGCTGGTTTATGGTGGTCATTGGGCGGATCATCTGAACCTGGTTGAGTTGCGTACAACAACAGTTACCAGGCGAATATTGGGATGGCTCCGTATGAGGCTCTGTTTAGGAGGCCATGTAGGACATCACTATGCTGGACTCAAGTGGGGGAGAGGAGCATGTTTGGTGCAGATTTTGTTCAGGAGACGACGGAGAAGATCCGTGTCTTAAGGCTGAACATGAGAGGCTCAAGATCGGCAGAAGAGTTATGCCGATAGGAGACGGAAAGAGCTGGAGTTTGAGCTGGGAGATATGGTGTATCTCAAGGCAGCTATGTTGAGGGGTCCTAACAGATCCATTTTAGAGAATAAGCTGAGTCCGAGGTTTATGGGTCTGTTTAAGGTTGTGGAGCGGGTCGGACCGGTGGCTTATCGGTTGGAGTTACCTCAGAGTATAAAGGTTTTTCACAAGGTCTTCCATGTTTTGATGTTGTGGAAGTGTCTATATGAGTATGAGGAGGTGTTTGCTAGGATTCCGGAGGATCTTCAGCCCAACATAACGTTGGCGGCGAGGCCTGTGAGGATTCTCGAGAGGAGGGTCAAGGTTCTGCGCCGGAAGAGTATACCGTTGGTGAGAGTCGTGTGGGACTGTGACGGTATTGAGGAGGAGACTTGGAAACCAGAGGCGTCGATGAAGAGGAAGTTCTCGAAGTGGTTCGATAAGCAAGCGGTGGCTTGAGTTTCTTTTCTGGTTTCCAGAGTCTGTATTACCATGTTGCTATGTTTGTGATATTGTATTTCGTTGTGTTGTAACGAGTATACATTTTGGAGATCTAATAAGACGAGTTGCCTTATTAAATGTGTGTTAAGACGTGTGTTCTTATGAGATGACTAGTGATGTCATGGTTTGTGGTGACTGGTAGGTCATGAGGAGGTCTAGCGGTAGAAGTTCTATGTGATTTAAAGCTTGCCTATCGGCTAGGATGGCTAGGAATAGAAGTTTTACGCGGCTTAGAGATCGTTCATGTTCCAGGAGTGGCTGGAAATGAGACTGTACAGGTTCCAGGAGTGGCTGGAAATGTAAGCTCTACACGCGTTAGAACTTGTCTATTTCCTAGGGAGAGTCTGGAAAAGAGGTTTTATGTGAGTTAGAATCGTCTTTTCCAGGGACTCTGTGAGACACCTTGGTGATTGGGTTGTTTCGGCTGACCACGAGAGGTGATGCTGGTCGACAGGTGCGTATGATGCACGCTTGAGAGTATTGCTCCAGGGAACGGGTGGGTTCATGTATACTGAGGGATAGTGGATCTCTCCAGAGGATGGGTGGGTTCTCTGCATATACTCTAGAGTTGGTGGTCCTCTCTAGGGAACGGGTGGGTTCCCTACATATACGTTGAGGGATAGTGGGTCTCTCCAGGGGACGGGTGGGTCTCCTGCACACTGTCGCTCAAGGGGTGACGATCCTACGAGCATATGTGTGGTGTATATGTTTATGAGTTATGAGTATGAGTTAGGAGCAGTAGCGTCTGAGCGTGGTCGTGAGCATGAAACTGGATGAGCTTTGGGGATCAAGAGTGGATCTCAGGTGGTGCTGACCGGGTGGGGTCAGGATTGCAGCCGTGGTGAGACGGTGCAATGTGGCTAGTGTGAGCCTAGTAGAGCTCGGGGATCAGGGTGATCACGAGTGGTGCTGGCTAAGGACCAGGGATGTGTTGTGGACGTCGAGTCTGGGGTTATTACTGGAGTCTGGATTTGGTTCGGACAATCCTGGTAGCATATGATACGCCGATGGTCGTATATGTTCTTGTTTGATTGTTGTACGATCATTTGGTCCAATGCGGGGTCAACGGTTGGTCGGACATGTTCTTGTTTGATTGTTGGACGGTCAATCGGGCAGCCCTAATTCGGACCATGGGGCGTGCATCGTTGGTGTTCCGGGTGAATCTGGTCGAATTTTAGGCGAGAGTGTTAGCCTTAGCAGGACGGGTTGTGGGATTCGAGTGTGATCTCGAAGGATACTGGCCAGGTGCGGGTCAGGTGGTTGAGACCGTAGTGTGGCGGTGTCGCGTGATTCGAGGTCGAATCCGTGTTAGTGGGGGAGAATTGTAACGCCCGTGAACCTAAAAGCGGATTTTTGGTGGGTATCGATCGACACAGGGTGGTGTGTCGATCGACACGTGTGTTTTGGACTTAGGAGAAGTCGAGTTTTGGGCGTTATGTCGATCGACACGGGTGGTGTATGTCGATCGACACGGGGTTAAATTAGACCGGCAGGTTCGGTTTAATTGTCCGGTTTGGTGGGCCGGTTAAGGAAAACCCTAGGTTTTGATATAAAAGGCAGAAACAGTGTTCTGGCCATTTTTGTTGATCAGAAAATCAGAAGTTAGGGTTTTGGAAGAGGTTTGAGAGAGAGGCTTTGTTCTTAAGAGGTTTGTGAGTGAGAACAGCTTCTGTTCGGAAGTTTGAGAGGGCAAACGGATGGGATATTCGAGACGGATTGGGGTGAAACTTGGTGGGTAAGTTCTCCGATCTCTGCTCTTGATATATGCGAAAACAGTTCGTAATTTCGTTGATTATTCATCGAGTTATGGCTGTTTGAACTCGTTGGGTCTGTGCAGATTAGTTATCTGCGATCAGTCGGCTCCGGGGTTGATTTCCGATCGAACCAGAAGGATTCTAGAGGCGACCCGCATACCGACGAGTAGCTGTGTCTGTCTAGTTTCCAGAACAGTCGTCCGTTTTGGTTTTGGACCAGTGGTTCGTCGTGTACGAGTCTTTTTGTAACCGTTGGTTCCATTCTCATTTTGATTCTTCGAGGTGAGTGCGTGATCGTGGGTTTGTGTGGGCATAGGGATTGATGGAATGCGGTTGCTTGGTGTTTTGTGTGTTTTGTGGTTGGAATTTTGCAGGTGACTCGACGAATCGCGACAGACTCGAACCACGAGAGGATAGGCTCGTTTCTGGGTTGTCGTGTCGATCGACACCTAGTGGCTGTGTCGATCGGCACAGAGTCCCTGTACTTGTTCGTGATTGGTTGTTCTTGTTGTTTGCTTGTGTGCTCATCCTGGTATTTCTATTGATTGTTATGTCTATACTTAAATAACCCGTAGACGGGATGACCGCGTTGCTGAGTATTTGTGATAATACTCACGCAACTCTTTTTGCCATGTGTTGCAGGTAAAGAGAAAATGTGATCGTGGAATCATGGCCAGGAAGGAGAGATGATCTAGGGTCTCGTATGACTGTGTGCTGTTGTAGAATTGCTAGGTTGCTAGTGAATTCTGAGTTGTAGTTAATTGGTTTATTGGTCATTGGTTATTGGTTATTGTTTGGATTATTGAATTGAACAGGTTAGATTTAATAAGTATGGGATTATTGAATTGATTGAATTGGTTTAATTGTTTTATGTTTTCCGCATGCTGTATTGACCCAATTGAGGATTATTATCTGTGATGATAATAATCTGAAGGGAAATTTTTTAAAATTTTGGGTCGGATCGTTTCAGGATTGCACGAAAAACGCTGGTTTAGAAACAAAATAAATTTCCCTAGATTTAATGTCAAAAAATAGACTATAAAGACAAAAAAAACGTATCTGTTAGTATTTACCAGCCATTTATTTTAGATTTACTTTATTTTAGATTACTTTACTTTAAATTTAATGTTGGACAACAATATATTTGTAAACCAATAGCCTATGCTCTAGTAACCGTAGTATATATTAATCAATTTTGTACCATCTTGAGCTATCAACAACAAAATTATGGCGTCTAAAGCGATTTCTCTCCTACTTATCTCACTAATACTTACATGTAAGTCTATCTCATCTCTCCAATTTTCACATACTAATTTAATGAATCAATTTGGTTTTGAATCACTAACAAAATCGATGTCTCGCTATTAGGTATGAGATCAGTGAGCATACCTAAAGCCGAAGCGCAAGTAAAGTATCTGATTTCATCTCACTCAAGCAGAAAAAGCTTTAACCAAAAACCATTGGAGACGCCATTACCGTGCAAGAAAGCAAGTGATTGTGAAGATAAACTCACATGCGTTTTAGCAAAATTTGTCTGTGAAAATTCACTATGTCAATGTATAAATGGTTAGAGAGCTTAGAGATCAATTATCAGACATGTTGTTTCTTTGTGTGATGGCTTCGGTTCAATAGAATATCGAATTCCATAGAGAAACCTTTTTATTGGATATATATATATATATAGAAACTTGCAAGTTCGTTGCAATTAATCAAGTTCATCGATAAACACGTTCGTAATAGGTTATCAACGATATGAGGTATGGATGATCGCCGATTCCAAAGTGGAACGGAAGCATTGTTTGCTTCACGTTGATTACTTCCTTTATGTAAAAGTTGATTCATTTTATAATTTCTACTCAAAGATGCATTAGATATAAAAAGTTTTTCTGGTTTGAATAAATTTGACATTCAATTCAGGAAAAAAAAAAATTTAAGTTGTTTTTTCCTTCTATCTAACAAAAAATAAGAACTTTTGATTTCTTTAGTCACAAAAAATGTCTTTCAAATGCCTATTCTTCGCTAGCAAACCACCCTTCGTATTCTTGTCTCCAAGTCGATGTACAAGAAGGAACTCAGAGAATAATTCTCGTAACTTTTCTTCTAGCTCGTTTAATTCCGGTTCAAAACTTAGCCATACATCCGGATGTGCCACCATGAGCGTCAACTCGGTGGAATCTGTCACAAAAAAATGAACATAAGCAATTTTTCTTCTTAAAACTAGCCATGGCCTATATCAAGTTACGCAGTTCTATACGGAGCTGAAAAATGCCTCGAAGATCTTATGATTTCGAACATTAAAATTTGTCGTGGTATTAAAAACAAATATGATGAATTTGTAGTGTCGTGTCAGTGTACGCTATTTGTCAGTGTCCATGTTTTTTTTATATATCCTAGGAATTCTCGAGCCAGGGACAACAACGGGTTTACATCCTCGTTTAGGACTTCCCATTTGGTCCGGGTCACCTAATCAGTGTTAGGCTAAAGCTTTCGTCAATTAACACAAAATAACACGAAATCAAACCGAACAGTATAAGAGCTTATTGTCATATAATTTTCCAGAGATATGGAAAAGCGTCGGTTTAGAAACATATCAAAATTCATTAAATTTCTTGTCAAAAAAAGAATATGAAGATATCGTATCTTTTACCAGCCATTTATTTTAAATTTAATGTTGGTCAACAATAAATTTGTAAACAAATATGCTATGCTCTTTTCACGGTATATAAATCATATTTTGTACCCTCTTGAGCTATCAACACACAAAAATGGCGTCTAGAGCGATTTCTCTCCTACTCATCTCAGTAATTCTTACATGTAAGTCTATCTCTTCTCTCAAATCATTGAATCACATACTAAAATTTGGTTTTGTATCATTAACAAAACCGATGTCTCCATATTAGGTCTGAGATCAGGGAGCATACCTAAAGCCGAAGCGCAAATAAAGTATCATAATTGTTCAACTGTAGATGATTGCCGAGATATTCATTGTCTGATCGCGTCAGTCAAATGTATAGACTCTCAATGTCAGTGTCCACCAATTGCACCTCGCTCAAGCAGAAAAAGCGTAAACCTAAAACCAGCGGAGACACCACTATCGTGCAAGACAACAAATGATTGTGAGGATAAAATCACATGCGTTTTTGGAAAATTTTTATGTGAACATTCACAATGTCACTGTTTAGAACTTTAGATGGTTAGAGAACTTAAAGAATTATAAGATTTTATGTTGTTTCTTTGTGTGATGATTTCAATAAAAAGAAACGAATTCTATAGAGAATACCTTTATTTATTTATTGGATATATATGTACATTGATAAACTTTCGAGTTGTGAGACAGTGTCTCTCTCTAAAAAAACCCTATCTCGTGGGATGTGGCTTTCTTCTAGGGATCTGGAACATTGCTGTATCTACAGGGTCCCAGATAATTTGCGTCAAGCTAACCCAGCAGCATACACGTCTCAACTACTCCCCATTGGACCTCTTCACCATTCTTTAAAATCGCAAGCTTTCAAGGCTCGTGGAGATATCAAAAACGCAAGCTCAATGGGCTACTCAAACATGGTGGTGCAAAAGAAGAATTACCTAGCGAAGTTTTCGCAAAGACCTGGCCTGGAAGATGTCATTACCGAATTTAGGAAAACGATTGTGCACGAAGAACGGCAGACCAGAGTAAGCTACTCAGAATCAACCGCCTGGATTAAATCTCCAGAGTTTGTGGAAATGATCTAGTAAGACTCTGTTTTCATACTAGAGTTTCTTTTGAAGTTATGTGAAACAACAATATTAAGAGTGGTAGATAGAGCGAAGACAGGGGATCCTCTCATGGACGATATTTCTCTTCGAAGCACAATCAAGAGAGATCTCATGTTACTCGAGAATCAGCTTCCTTTGTTCATCCTTGAGGCTCTCTACGATCACATTCCTCGCCAGAGTAAACCCGTAACAGAATTCCGGACATTAATCAGCATTTACTTGGAGGTTAGTGAAGTCATTAAACAATATGTATAACGTGGAAAGGTTAGATAGGTGGGGAGTGAAATTTCAGGCCGTGGGAGAAGAGCCCTCGCTGGTGGTGAACTTTGTGGATGGTTATTTGCAGCTACCAAAGTTTTCCATTACACGCAATACGGAGGTAACATTTAGAAACATAATGGCGCTTGAACAATGTCATTTCCAGCACAGTGCTCATGTCTCTAACTACATCCTCTTCTTGGATTTCCTCATCGACACTGAGAGAGACGTTGACTTGCTTGTCGAGAAAGGTAACCTTTTTCATCTTTATAGACTTGTCTATCTATATGTGTAGGTATTGATTCGTGTTGGTTTTTGTTTTTGTAAGGGATCATAAAGGGTAAGGCTGGGCAAAGTCATGTGGTGGCTGAGATTGTGAACAAGCTATCTTCGGGGTTAATTGATCATGGCTGTTACTATTCTGGTATTGCAACACAAGTCAGCAATTACTACAAATGCTCATGCATTAGAAATTGGGCCACCCTCAAGCGCTTTTATTTCACAGACTGGTGGAAAGGGACAGCCACCATAGCCGCTGCAATTATATTGGTAATGACTTTTGGCCAATTTGTAATTGCATTCCAAGAGAGCAAGAAAAAGCAGAAGTGAAAAAACTATTTTCTCCTTTAACTTTAACGTACTTTATCGATTTCGTTTCCGATTTTATTTTTCGTCCTTGTTTAATTTAAATGTTATTCAAAAAAAAAAAAAAATTTCAAAGTATTTTCATTTATGTTCTTAAAAAAAAGAGTATTTTTATTAATGTGTTTGTTTTCATTTTGTATTGTGGTTAATACAACAGAAGAGTCTTCTTAGAAGTATCACTTTTCCCAATTCCATGTTTTGTAGGAATCTATGATTCCATATTTGCTTCCATGTTGTTGTATCTCCTATTTAAGGATTTAAAAAAGAAAAGCAATAAGCAGAGATGGTTGTTTTGCAATTCAATCGTGTCCAACAATTTTATCTTTTGTTATGATTAGGATCCTAGATCTATTGTTCTTATATCTATCTTTCTATGATCTCCAAAAATATTGTGAAACTGAGGACTCATTAATAAGGTATCCTTAAACATGCATCTTATGAAATATATACATCCACCATAAACGGAACATAACCATTCAATTCTCAATTTAATTTCGAAATGAACGATAGTAAGGAAACAAATCTTATATGAATGGCATGTAAATTAAGTGAAATTCCATGAACTGCAATGTGGTTGTATATATATATATACAGAGATGGTTACCTAATAAACAATGAGAAGACAATTGAATTTTTTGACCAAAAAAAAAGACTATTGAATTTTTTCAAAGACCACGATAAATGTTAACACTTAACAACAATCGAACACCTATATAACTATCAAAAACTCAAAAAGCGAAATTCAAAATCAATCAATTTTCTATATCTAATCTAAAAGGACAAATGGCTTCGATAGCAACATCCGTTCTCCTCTCCTTTTTATTATCTTGTAAGTTGTTTTTGTCTCCATATCTCTAGTTACGTATATCTAAATCTAAAATCATGTCAAAATATGGTGATTAAATCATTTCTTTGATTAACATGTAGGCGCGTTCATGTTGCTTGTAACCGATGTACCAAAAGCAGAGAGTCGTAGCTCTATCCCAATATGCGGATCGAAAGATGATTGCGACGGCATATGGTGTGTTGTTGGAAGAGTAGGACAATGTAATATGTGGACTTGTAACATAACGGAAGATTGTAGGACAATTGTTCGTTGCCGTGGATTACCAGGGCCTTGGTGTATGGAAGGAATATGTTCTTGTTAAATATTGTGAAACTTCTAATGCATTAATGGAATAAGATAATTTTTGGGTTATTCTGTTTTCTGGACCGGTGTAGTGGATGTATAAATCCAAGAACATCTAAGCTCTTTATATGGATAGCTTATACACATGTTCCAATAGTTTATATACACATGTTTGACGTTTGATTCTCACATAAATATATTTTTGTACATTAGTAGATGTAAAATTAATTGGAAGTTCTAAAATACTCTTGAAAGAACCATCTCTTTTTTCCGAGAAAGGGTATTCTCTTGAAATACATAGAACTAATACAAGGCTATGATTTTGAGAGTCATATAGTTTGAAAGAAAAGAGGGCTGTTAAGTGTAGCATACACTTAAATAGATATAGAGAGGTGAGAGATAGAGCCCATGAATAACAGCTCATAAGAGAAATCTAGGTGCTGAAATCACGACCTCCTCGATCACGGTTTCCGCGTCCTCTAACCGTTGTCCATTGCATTTCTTGAAAGAACCATTTATTGTTGTCCCGTATGTTGTGAGTAGAGCTATTCTTTGTGGATGTACTATATATAGAAACGTCCGTCGTGAATCCAAAAGAACTACATCATGGAATCTTTGTTCGGAACTATTAATCAATTGATAATTATTTGCAGTCAAATTAAAAATAAATATAACTCACAATGAATATAAGAAACAAAAAACTTAAATAATATATTAAAATATGATTTGAAGTATTAAAAAAAGATGTTGCATGACATGTATTGATTTGAAATTCTCATTCTTCCTACGTCAAAGAGCTTTTTCCTTGGCTCCCGATACCCGTTTCAACTGTTGTGTTTGAATGACATTCTCGATTGTATTAAGGGCCTCATTACGGTGCCATCATCGTCGGTGATTGTCAAAGACAGACGCAACAATAGCATTAATGGAAATTCCCAAATCTATGACTCTTCTTGAACCCGTGATATCAGTCAACTTGCCCAATGGAGACCATATATCATGCCAGAAGAAAGTATTAGAACCACTTCTCACCTCAACATTGTGAAACGGGTGAGCAATGTCTCTATACTTCAACAACTTCCGCCACATCCATGAGCCCAAGTTTTGTTTAAATCGCACTGACCAGAAAGAGCCTTTTTGAATAAGATATTCGTGAATCCAGTTAACCCAAAGAGATTCTGTTGATGAGAGAATTCGCCAGATTAGCTTTAAATAACAAACCAGATTTACATCAGCAAGAAGTCGAAACCCAAGTCCTCCTTCTTCCTTGGGTCGACAAACCTCTCCCCATGCCATCTTTAATTTGCGAGTATTGAGCTCCGGCCCTGACCATAAGAAAGATATGCATAGACTCTTGATTGCCTAAATGCAAGCCTTTGGGAGTCTAAAAGAAGCCATCCAAAAGTTTGTTATACTTGTAAGAACTGAACCGATGAGTTGCAATCTTCCTGCGTAAGAGAGGAAACGAGCTGTCCATGACATAATCCTTGATCTTATTTTTTCTAGCAATGGCGTGTAATCTGCTCGTGTCATTCACTTTGTTAGCAAAGGCAAGCCAAGATATCGAACGGGTAGAGAACCCAAAGCGAACTGGAATCGAGCTTCAATCGCTTGTCTTGTTGTCTCACTAACTCCAGCAAGATATAGAGTAGATTTTTCTAGGCTGATTTTAAGGCCAAAGATTTTTGCAAACTCATCGAAAACATCTATAATCCTTTCCATCGATCGTAACTTTCCATCGGTAAATACCATAAGATCATCAGCAAAACATAAGTGAGTAAGATTGACGCTCTTACACTTAGGATGATACCCGAATTTCCTTTCAGCCATTGCCTTATTCAAGAGTTTTGATAAAATGTGCATACTCATGACGAACTGATATGGAGACAGGGAACAACCTTGTCTTAGCCCTCTTTGGCTTTGAAAATATCCCGCCAACTCCCCATTTACCTGAACAGAAAACGACGGAGTCGAAACACAGCATTATCCAATGAACAAACTGATCTAGGAGGCCCAAAGCCGTTAGAATGTTCCGCAGAAAACTCCATTAAACCAAATCAAATGCCTTTGAAATGTCAATCTTCATTGCACAATGAGGAGAGATTGAACCTTTGTGGTAATCTTTGACCAACTCAGTAGCTAATAAAACGTTTTCCATGCGCAATCCTTCTTTTACAAAAGCCGATTGGTTTGGTGCAATAAAACTCGGGAGAATCTCTTTCAACCGGTTGGCAATGATTTTTGAGATTACTTTGTAGATCAGGTTAAAACATGAGATTGGGCGATAGTCTTTCATCTCTTTTGCCTCCTCTTTTTTTGGTATAAGAGCCAACATAGTGTAGTTTATCCCCTTCTTCTTGAAGAAAGACTGAATAGATATTGTAAAATCTCTGCCAACAATCGGCTATCTCGCTTTAAAGAATTCAGTTGTGTAGCCGTCCGGTCCTGGGGATTTACTACTCGGCATTGCAAACAACACTTTCCTCACTTCTTCATCTGTGATATCTCGCATCAGCCTTGTGCAATCGTTTTCAGAGCATTTATAATCCAGAATTGATACCAGTCTTTCTACCGTAGCTCCCTCAAACTCTGGTGGAGTATAGGAGAGAAAATCCCGAAAATTTCTCTCTGCTTCGTGTTTTATCTCTTCTCCTGTTTTCAGAACCTCACCATTTTGACCTTGTATTTCTCGGATTGCATTTTTTGTCTTTCGAACTGTTGCAGCTCTATTAAACGTTTTGTTGTTTCTGTCTCCTACGGCGAGCCAATGCAGCTTAGATTGCTGCTTCAAGAGACTTTCTTAAAGGTCTGCAACATGCGACCATCTCTCGTAAGCCACTTTCTCTTCAACCATTGCAGCACTTGACGGATGGGATAGATTTATCCTCTGTTTTTCGCAGAGAATATCGAATGCTTCCTTCGCTTGCTTTGACAAATTCCCTAGGTTTTTCTTGAGATATGATCGGAGATATCTCATAACGAGAGTATTCATCTCCCGACAAAACTTCATTAAAGTCACCAAATACCATCCAACTCTTATTATGAAACCTCCTGGAATCATGATGATTCTTAAGATCCTCCCAAAGAATTTTCCTTTCTGCCCTCTAAATTTGAAGCATAGACAAAAGAACAATAAAATTCTTCCTCTTGTCCCTCCAACAATACTGAAACAGTGATAATTTGACCACTTTTAAAGACAGGGGTAAGCCTAACTCCTTCTCGCCATACCACCCATATTCTTCCCAAACGACTAAACTCATAATTTGATAAGAATGACCAATTCTGAAATACTGAAGAATTTAATTCGATGTGCCTTTTTTTCCTTGACTCTTGTCTCTAATAAGCACCCAAATTGTAACGAATTCTCTTGTACCCACTTTGTCACTACGGAATATTTATTTGATTTGTTAAAGCCACGCACATTCCAGAAGAAACCCGTCATTAAGTTTTTTTGCGATAAGCTCTTGTACTCGAAGCATTAGGAATAGAATCCTTCTTGCTTTGAGCTGCAGAATCTGTCACAATTTTGTTAGTAGTTTTAGAAGTTCTTGGTAATGAAACTCGTATTGCTTCTTGTTTCCTTGATCGTTTAGTATCAGAATGTGGAATATTTTTTGTGTCCCCCTCCGCTATTTCACCTTCCTCTTCCTCTTCCTTACTTTCAAATGTATCCTCTTGCTTGCCTTTCTCATAATCATCTTGTTTCTCTTCTTCAATTGCCAAGATTGAAAAACGTGATGGAGAATCTAGATTCTCTGTTTGCTCACCTTGTTGTTTATTCTGTTTTCCCTTTTGTGCAGGTGTAAACTTCTTTGTTCTTCTGTTTACTTATGTTTGTTTAAATAAGTAACTAGTCAACTATGTCATAAAATCAGTAGAGTACAAAGCTATGTTCTGAAAATAATTAACTATATTTTTAAATTAATAACTATTTTCTAAAAATAGTTAACTATGGTTTTAGATAGTTACACATATTGTGATTTAGTTAGTTATGTTCTGAGATCAATTGGATAGATACTTTTGAAAATAGTTAACTATGTTAGTATATAATTAATGTTATGAATAAGAGAAAAAGAGAAGAAATTGTGTTGTGTTATTCCATCAATAATAGATAATATATATATAATTACAAATACTTGGGGAATAAGTAGAACTTGGATAACAAGTAAGTCTAGAACATTCTAGAACATGGGCATATAATGGGCATCCATACAAATGGGTTTATAACACTCCCCTTTGGATGTCATTATAGTAAAAATATTCCTAATGCGCATAAGATGTTGTCTCATTAAAAACCTTACCAGGAAAACCCAATTGGGACAAAACCATGGCTAAGGAAAAAAGAGTGCAACGCGTTATTTCTCCCCCTGATGAGTGCATTACTTGATATCTTTGTGACGACGTATCCAAATGTTGAAATTGCATCTTGAAAGTACTAACTGGAAGTGTCTTGGAAAATAAGTCCGTCAAAGCTTCACTTAAACGAATCTGTAGAACATGTACATCGCCTTTTTTCTGCAACTCATGGATCTTTCAGATGATTTATCTTAATCATTCTCTTTGTTTTTCTCAATATCATTCAAGTATATAATATTCATTTGGGAGATTGATATACTTTCATATATCATTGTAATGATAACATTTTTCTTTAAGTGTCTATCATATGGGTGTCTATTGATGTCTCGTTAAAAACATTTTCACAGAAAAACCCAATTGGGATAAAAAAAATATGATAAGAGAAAAAGAGTAAATCCACGCTCATCATTATATATCTCCCCCTCGGAAAAATCTTCTTCGAAAGATGAATTCCGATCTTTCAAAATTACTCTAAACATAGCCTTAAAACTCATATAATATGATATCTCAGATGATTAGACTTCTGGTCCATACCATCTTTTCCTTTATAATACAAAATCTCATTGCATTTTATGTATGGTACTTCAGGACCAAACATATATGAGGACTTTCTATAAAATCCTCTAAGGATTTATTGAGATAACATCTTTTGCGCTAGATGTTCAACTTGAGATTATATTTCCAAGGTATATTCTCCTTTCTTCAGATATTAATCTCTTAAGGAGTTCTAGTGGTGTTGAAATCATCACATACATTGCTATTATATCAAATCATTTACGAAATCTCCTTACATTGAAATTTTCTGGGACTTTCATTAATATCATTATCCAGTGATCTTTTATCATCGTACTACTTGTGATAACTTTGCTGGAGTTTCGATGATCTTTAATTAAGAATCACTTTATCAAAATCTTTTGATAAATACATGATTATACCCATGTTACATATTTTCTATTCATTCGATTGAGTAGAGTTCCCGGAAACATAATTCTGATACCCTTAATCCTTCGGGGATTATATCTTTCACATCCTTCAAGGATTGCAATCATATGTAATTATCCAGTGTTCAACAACATATTGTCAGACTTATAAGTGTTACATCCACCACAAGATAACATATCCCTTCATAAAATATTATTTGTCTTTGTGACAATTTCACTATTGTTTCACAAAAAGACTCATTTATCTTCTACTGGTTTTACACTTCACGTGCATAGACTACTGGTCTAATTCTCTGCAAGAGATTATACGTCTATTTTCTTCCATTCCATTTGGCCAATCATTATTTTGTGTACACTTTTCAATAGACTTTAATGATCCTCTTCTTATTCATAAAATCAACTGCTCATAGCATGCAAAATATTACGAAGTCGATTGCTTTTTGGTTTCATCTTATTTCAAACATGACATAGCTAGCTAGCTCTCTTCATTGTCATGTACTTGAATATTTTTATTCGTCATGTTTATGTCTCTTCTAGAGATCATTCGAAATCTTTCTTTCCTCGACTGGTCATTCTAATTATATGCTCCTTTTCTTTTACGAGGATTCTTATATTTGGAACCAAATAGGTCTATCACGCTTCATGCGCTCTTTAGACTCACTAGCAGTCTCATGTAGTACTTTTGGGACATTAATTCTAATTAGAGCATATACAACTAGTATAGGTGATTACATCACTCTATTTGGATCAGTAAATGCGTCTGGCAATCAATACACTAAACTTGAAATTATCTTTTGGACTTCTAATTCTCATCATTTAGTCCGAGGATCATTGATAATTTATAGATACTTATATATTTTTCCAGCTATTTTACTTTCTGTCGGAAAAACTGACTCATTAAAATGCAGTATACGAGTCGAGCCTTAGATAAATCCTTTTGGGATGGCTTTAGACACTCACTTATCATTCTTATCCAACATATATTTATATCCTCCTTTGAGGTCCCATCTTAGAGCATTGTGGTGGAGCACTTTTCATACTTCAAGATTCTCATATGAGAACCATTTTGGTTTCTGACCCTAAACCAATAATTATGGGGGGATCTATAAGTTATTCATTAGCTTGATGCGATTCATTGGTACTAAACCATTTTTGTGCATGAACATGAACTTCGGGATGTTCAACACTTATTCCAGTGGACATAGAATAATCATCAAAGACTTGAGATGTGAATTCATCAACATTATCAAATAACCTTGCAAACTTCATATTGCAGTTTGATGACAAGGATAAATGTGAATATCTAGTCGATGCATCCATTGACTTTATATGTCAATTGACTCAATGCGTCCACTGAATCGATGCGTCTATTATAACCATAAGAATCGAAAATTTCACATGATGGGTGATCAGCCCATAATTATTTCCTTGTATATATTTCAAATTACCGTTATATTCCAAAATATTTTTATGTGGTGAAAACCACATTATCATATTGCCTTCTCAGCAAGCAACCTATGATAAATCATTAAGAAAAAACTTCTAGTTCTTCATGGAATGTCCACATAAATTTTCTCGCATCATCATTAAACAAGGATGACCAATCCGGTTAAGCCAAATATTTAATCTTAGTAAACTTCTTGTTTACTTTACATTCTTAGTAAACTTCTTGTTTACTTTATATTCTTAGTAAACTTCTGGTTTACTTTGCTTTGCTAATCACTTACTCCCTTCAAGGGATATCATAATCAAAATTGCATCCAGAAAATCCAAAGCTAATGGTGGGAGTTGTCAGAGAAGAGAAACTGAGGCTATCACTTAGTAGCCACTTTCTCGGTGAATTTTATTTGGTCTTTTCTTTTATATGTAAGATATCATATTCACTTAAGGGAATTGACTAAAACTAGCCATACATGAATAATGATTTCTCATCAATAACTCATTATTTTCTCAGCCTTAGAAGACTAGATATAATTCATTATACTTCTTAAATTTCTTGTTCACGACTTTGTGTCTACAAGACAACATCAGAATATGACAGCTTTACGATTTTCTGCATTATTGATATTCTTTCAACGTAAATGAGTTATACTGATTTACAGACTTCAAGTCTTGTAGTCTTAAATATCACATTCTGGTGATCACACATTTTCTTTAATATTGTTCCAAAGAACATGTAGTGAATAAAATCTTTTAGATATGTCACTTATAGTGAACTTTAATAACCAAGTAGTGAATATAATCTTCTGGATATGTCTCTTATGTATATATGAGATTGTTTAACTCTCTTCCTCGAGATGATATGAAACTTCAGGTTCATCCTTTTTGAATCTCTTACTAGAATCAAAATATATACTCACTTGGACCATATACTATATTTTATATTTTTTTTTATGGTCAAGTAGTGAACATAATCTTCAGAATATGTCACTTAGTCTATGTGGGATTCTTTAGTTCTCCCCCTTGAGATGATGAAACTTCAGATTCATCCATCTCAAATTGAATTTCACTCTAGAATCAATATCATGTATTTTATCATCATATAAACATTTGAGACTTGAGAGAATATAACACATCCATGATATCAAATTCCGTTCCGATAGACAATGCTCTTTAGGAGCTGTCACTACAATATTTGATATTGTACTCACACTAGATTCTTTCATCGAGAGAAATCTCTTATTTTGTTATAAATTTTATTTTCTCACTTTTAGTGAGAATTTAAGTTTTTAAAAGAAACACCTTGATCTCGATCTTGACCACTCAGAACAATATTTATAGTCACTTTCTTGACTTAGTGTGATCTTTTCTTTTCATATATAAATGCCACATTCACTTCAGGGAATGAAACTGAATTAACTAGATGAAATTCATTATTATATTGTAAAACCCAGCAAATTCTACCAATCATAGAAACATATCATATAATCACCTCATCATAAATATATAGTGTTTTTACTATGATCGTCTAACTTTAACAATATTTATAAATCAATATGTTTATTGCTTATGCTAACATGCTTATAAATAATTGTGAATGAAACATGTTCGAAAATCAAGCATTGAACAACACTGTATGCAAAAGCAGGCTACGCAAAAATCAACAATTCAAAGTCCATGATTTAACAAATTAAACAATTCAAACCAACTATTTACCATGCCAAGCAATAAAACATTAGTAGGTGGACTTAGCAATTTTGTATTTATGAAATTAGTAATCGATAAAGCATGTTCAATCATAATTTTGATTCTCTTGAAGCATGTGAATAAATATATGAGCCATCGAAATCATCTCTAGGCTAAGCCTATTAACATTCTATATGCTTTTTTGAAATTCAGAGAGTAATTACAGAATTAAAATCTACGATTTACCAAACTCACATAATTCCAAATACAAATAAGCATTAGAAACAATATACACAGAGATCTCATTAAAAGGAATGAGTCTTAATTCATAATTTAATCAAACTGTTAAAGGCATGAATCGATAAAGCATAAATCATGTGAATAGTCAATTTATATTTCACAATTAACATATCAACGAATTCATAAGTTAAAACTATCATGCTTCACAACTAAACAATCGATGATAAAATAAGTCATGAATTGATTCTATTATAATGAATTATGCTTCCATAATAAGTATGACTCTTAAGCATGGTAACACTTACATCGACAGAGATGTTGGCAGAAATTGGAGACGGTTGCTGTTCTATGTTGGAGACGGAAAGTCAATTGAAACATTAAGCATTGTATGCACTCATCGCCAGCATCGAAGTCAAAAAAAATTAACAGTTAAATTAGTGAGGAGAGAAGGAACTTTAGCAACAATCACAATCCATCCACGTAATCATACTTTAATTGACCATGCATGATATTAAGCATCACGAGTAAATTCGATCTATGATGTGAGCATTTCAATCTAACTATGATCAGATTCTAAGAAGAACTAGTTAAATTTTATATATTTATATCAACATGATTAAATAAGACTTCCACGATCGACAAACAAACTCTAACTTCTTCTTCTTCTTCTTTTTTTATTTTTAGAATTTGGATTCATAATGGAATTTGACTTAAGATAAAGTATCACAAAAGTAAATCATGAGCCGATCTATAATTATGCCATTAATATAATTATGTCATGAATATGATTATGCATGAACAGATCGGATGTAAACATGAGATATAAATATAGTACTTATCTTAATGGAGATGGTATTTTGAACGGTGGAAGATTTCGTTTCCTCAGTTGGCTAGATTGGAATGTGAAATGGAGACATAATCGATATCTTTAGGCGGCTAGGGTTTTGTGATCAGACGGCTAGGGTTTCGTGCTCAGACGACTAGACTATTGTGCTGATAACGTGTTATGAATAAGAGAAAGAAAGAAAGAATTGTGTTGTGTTATTCCATTAATAATAGAGAATATATATAGGATTACAAATACTTGGAGAATAAGTAGAACTTGGAGAACAAAAAAGTTTAGAACATGGGCCTATAATGGGCATCCATACAAATGGATTTATAACAATTAACTGTTACTATATAGTATATTTTTTTGTCATTTTCTAACTCAATTTTTCTTTAAGATCAGTTGGGCAACACATAGATTTACTTTATAAGAAATGAAATCAAGAGAAGATTGTATGGATTTTTTTATTTTTTTTATTTACCTTAATTACAACTGTAGGGGTATTTTCGTCATATTTTTAATTCTCTATGTTACTTACCTAAATAATTTTTTTGGACATATTAGTTACCTAATTTTTACTAATTAACCCTAAGAGAAATTAATAGCACATTGAGTTTCCATTTATACTTAGACTCAACCGGAAATATTTTTATAAATAATTAGGATTTAACCTGTGGTACACCACGAATCAATGTTTTTTTGAAATTATTATATCTATTTTATTTTAATATTGTTAAAATATCATAGTGGTTACTTTATTTTAACGTTTGTATTGTTTGTATTTTAAGTCATTATACCATTTTGTGATATTGTAATGTATCAATTATTGAAATGATATAAAATCAAATTTAGAAATTCTGTAATTAAACTAATTTTTATATCAATTTGAAATGATATTATAATGTATCAATTATAAAAAGTGAACCAATATGTGATAAGCCCAATATGTGATATTATAAGTGATATTATAATATATTAATATATCAAAAATGTTTCAGACCCAGCAAAGAAGTCATCGATCATATCGACTCATTTTAAATCGATTTCAACTTTCTTCTTTTCTTAAAAAAAAAAACTTTCCTCTTTTCTTCTTTTGCTTCAGAACGATTTCAACTTAATTCTTTTCTTCTTTTGCCTTTGATTTCCTTCAATTCGATTTTGTTGATTTTACTTCAATTTGTGGTAGGAGGACTCTATGCGAGATATTGCCTTTGGAGTTGCAATGCTTTGCGATTGAAGGAACTTCTGTATGGGAAAAATTCTTTGCGTAGGCAAAGATTTGTGGGACTACCAGATAAGTATTCTCATTCATTCAAATTTCTTTACTTTATTTGCTACAAAGAATCCTTATGAAATTTGGAGAAAGAAAAATATTTGTTGTAAATGAAATATCTTTTCGATTTTGGGTATATTAGATGATGGATTAAAGTTTGTTTCCATAGAATAGGATTATACAATATTCTCGATTTAAGAAGAGACAATATCCTAGATTTTATTGAATGCAATATTGTTTAGAAATGATTGAAACGATTTTCCTTGATTGATCTCTAAGATACAGATTTTTCTTGATTCTCTCGATTTTCTGTTAACACCAAAAAGATTGTAATCTTTGTAATCTATAATGAGTATTTGGTTTTTGGATTGACAATATCCTAGATTAGGAGTATTTGGAAACAAAGTTAAAAAACTACATTAGGAGTGTTTGGAAACCAATTTAAAACACTGCAAAATTAATATATAGATGTATCAAATAAATTGACATGGAATCAAGTATGAATATAAAAATACGGTAAATAAATCAACCACTAAAAGCAAAATAAAAAATCATCCAAATTTGGACTAGTTAACCAAAAGTATTTAAAATTTTGACTACATTCGTCAAACTTCGAGATTTTCTTTTTAATGCCAAAAGTCCTAGATTTTTGGTTCAATGAATAACAATGTAAATTCCAAAATTTCAAAGAGACTATAAATAAATAGCAAAGGTTTATAGGTTATGGGCACCTTTGACAGTACAACTAAACATAATCAAGAAATGGCATCAAAAATCACATTCTTCTTTCTCAGTGCTCTTGTTATTGCTTGTAAGTCTCTTTTTTTTTTTTTTTGAGCTTTCCAACAACGGAAGCTCATCAAGCGAAACTCAACAACCTAAAGTTCGTAAATCCTGGTGGAGACTGTAATACGACCAGTCAATGTAATCCTCATATGAGTGTTACATGTGTGTCACACATGTGTGCGTGTTTTGTGGGCTTGTGTACTTGCCTCCCTTAATGCATCGTATTATAATTAGATATGCATCTTTCTTATTGTCTTGGGCCCGGCTTTGAATTCTAATTAATCGCAAGCTAAAAGGTATAAATGGTAATCGTATAATTTTTGTTGAATATCTGTTGAATTGTTAAATTTGTTGAATTTTTAGTGTTTTTTTGCGGAATTTGCTGAATTTTTTAAAAAGTAATTAATTAAATAAATTAATAGATAGATAAACAAAATTATATACATAATTTATGATATAATATTTTTTATTGGAATTGAATTATTTTAAACCTAATTTTTAAAATATTACAATATTATTTTAGAATTATCAAGCAAATTTAGTAAGATCTAATTACACTACATATATATGTAAGGGACGATTACAAAAATGCCATTTTTGGTGTGTTCATTTACAAAAATGCCACTATGGATTGTCCATTTGCAAAAAGTGACTAGTTGTATCTTTCCCTCCTCTGAGATTGGCCTCGAGTTCCTTTCTTCGTAGTCTAAATCTTAAAATTCTAAACCCTAAAAAATATTTTTGATCCGTAAAAACCCCTAAACCCTCAAAACTAAGCCCTAATACAACATAGTAAACCCAAAATGATATAATTAAAAATTTTATATTTTCAAAATCTTTGCAAAAATGACACTTTTTTAAAATTATTGAAAAATGTGGCATTTTTGAAAAATAGCACTTGAAAAATGGTATTTTTCAAAATTTCTCTATATTTAATTATATTTTCCACAAATATTTTTTGCAAATTATTACGTATTGAATAAGCCTGGACATAAAAACCGAACCCCAATACCCGAACTTGTATCCGACCGGAAAAACTCGAACCTGTACGTGGCCCAAAAATTTTTAGGTACCTATATGGGTATAAAATTTCTAGACCCGACAGAACCTGTATCCGATAGGTTCCAAACCTATACCCGATCCGAATACATGTATACCCAGGCCTAAGTACCTTTTGTCACATTTTTAACTAGTTTAAATTTTAGATTTGGTATTTTAAATGTTTTGTATTGTTTTTGATTCAAATATTTTTCATTTTATAGGTTATTTTTTGTAGATTTTAGAGAAAAAACCATTTTAAGTATAATTGAACCTAAAAGAACCTGTCCCAAACCTGTACCCAAAATTTTTGGGTACAATTAATTGTGACTCGACCCAAACCTGTATCCGAAAAACCCTAACCTGTACCCGATCTGAAAATTTATAGGTACCTGTATGGGTATAAAAGTTCTATACCCGACAGAATTTGTACCCGATAGGAACCAAACTTGTACACGATCCAAATACCCGTATGTCCAGGCCTAGTATTGAAGAATGCCAATATTTTTTTTTCAAAAATCACTGATACGTAATATATTTTTTTCCACAACAATTTTTGTCTTTTTGTATCTATTTTTCAAATTCTTTCAATTCTTCACAATTCTCCAACTGGTAACAACATTCTTCACATTCTTCATATTTTTTATTTTCTTCAAATTATGTTGTTACCAATTGATGCCAAAATAAAAAAACGAGTCGTTTTACTATTAAAAAATATTTTTAAAACAAAATAAAAATAAAATAACTTAGGATTTTGAACTCATGACTTGTTATCAGAGAAATATTAGAATTTAGCTACTAAACTAAAGACATTTTTTTAGAAATAAAGGCCAAAATTTTATGATAAATATAAGAACTGTAAGCATATGTTTGGCCCACTGAAGACCGGCCATGAGTCTTGGGAAGATTTTCTCAGTGATAACAATAACATGTATTCAGAAAGACTTTCAACTGAGTTTTTTTGTTTATGTTCGGAAAGATAAACATTGAATAATTTTATTTTATTTGTCAACAAAGTTAAATAATCTATGTCTTTCATGACATTTCTTGGTGATGCTCCGTACGTAGTATATGGACTGCCAAAACGCACTTATATCTTGTATATGGTATTAAAAACAACCATTAAAACACACAAGAATCATTCATATTTTGACTGATCTAATTAAGAAAATACGTATTTGGATTCTTTACTACAATATATGATATTTAATCCCGTATATCATTCTTTCTTTTCTTTTTTGGCAACTAATAATATTTTATTAAAAAAATAATCTCTCACGATTGGGTAATTACCCAATGTGGAGGTGAATTTTTTACAATAGAAAATTTAATCTCATATATCATTCTATACTGAAAAGATTGAAATTAAATTCCTAAATGTTTAAGAGGTTATAAATAAATTGCAAAGGTTTGTAGGTTACATGTGCTTTTGATATACACTTAAACAATAATTATTATAAAAAAATGGCATCAAAGATTACATTTGTCATCCTCATTGCTCTTGTTATCGCTGGTAAGTCTTTCTAGTCTCTCTAATACGACTTTTACTTAAGCATGCATATATGATTTGAAGTTTGAACATATCCTCTGCTTTCTTGGTCGGGTGGGGTTCATTAGGTGCAATGATGGTGAATATTCCAAAAACTGAAGCTCATATTTCTCTTCCTTGTAAAAAAACGAAAGATTGCGAATACCTTCACTGCTCGAGCAGGAAAGCTTTATGTGTAGAGGGACAATGCCAACGTAGCGGATCATCAACTCATCAAGAAAAACTTGACAACATTGGGGCGATGAATTATGCTAAAAAGTGTAGGTTTACGAGTGATTGTGATCCTCGTATCATGAAAATTAAATGTGTCTCCGGTTATATGTGTTTTGATGAGCGTTGTACTTGTAAAAATTAGTCCCGATATGCATACATGTTCTTTTTAATTATTTCGGAAGATGTTCTCAATACTAATATTTACCGAGAACTAGTTTTAATTACACTATCGAATTTTGAAGGTGATCATTCAACTATCTAATCGTGAACTAACTCCAACAATGTTTAAAATTAAATTAGAAACGGAGGCCGAGACCGACATAAACCATTCCTAGTTTCATTTGGCACCACATTAACGTTGATCCTTAATGTTTATTGTATCGTCTTAATAGTTTAGTTCATATATATTCGTAATTAATACTTTATTTTTTTAATATATACTTTAAGGAATAATTATTTATTTATATATATGTATGTACGTAAAATGTGTAAAAATGATACCACTACTATGGTATTATGTTTCGAGATGAATTATCAATGAAACGACCCGACCCAAAAATTTAAAAAAATTTCCTTCAAATTACTATCTTCATAGATACTAATCCTCAATTGGGCCAATACAAGCAACGCAGAATAACAACAATTAACAATAACACCACATCATCAATAATCTCATACTTATCAATGAACAATATTCAATCAACCAATTTCAGAATCAATCCAATAACAATAATCCAATAACAATAATCCAATACTCCATAATCAAAATTCACTAGCAACCTAGCAATTCTAAGCAATACAACCAGACAAGCGAGACCCTAAATCATCTACTCTTCCCGGCCATGATTCCACGATCACATTTTCTCTTTACCTGCAACACATGGCAAAAAGAGTTGCGTGAGTATTATCACAAATACTCAGCGACGTGGTCATCCCGTCTACAGGCTATTTATACATAAGCATAAACAATGAATACAATACCAGGATGAGCATACACAAGCATTCACGAAACAAGCAAACACGAACCCAAACAGGAACTTTGTGTCGATCGACACGACATCGCAGAACCCAGAATCGATCATATCCTCTCATGGCTCGAATCCGTCGCGATTCATCAAGTCTCCTGCACAATTTCAATCACAAAACACACGAAAACCACCAAGCAATCGCATTCTACTCATTCCTTACACTTATGTAAGTCTACGGTCACGCACTCACCTCGATTTTGGTTTGAAAGACGAAGAACGATGAAGAACGACGAAGAACAGCCCGAAACAGCCTCTGATTCTGACTCCACAGATCCGAAATCGCCACAACAAGGTTCCCTTCTCGTTCCTCAAGCCTCAAGCATAATCCCCCTCAAGACAACTCCCAAAATCACCCACAACTTCTTGATTTCTGATTCTCTCCTCAAACTCTCTGTTTTCTCTCTAAAAAAAATCGGCCAAAAAGGAAACAAAACGCGTCTGATAGCGTTTTATATCAACCCTAGGGTTCTCCCTAAACCAGCCCACCAAACTGGACAATTGGAACCAAACCGGTCGGTCTAATTCCAACTCGTGTCGATCGACATACACCACCTGTGTCGATCGACATCCATCCAAAATTCGACTTCACACAAGTCAAAAATACTCGTGTCGATCGACAAACCCGCCTGTGTCGATCGACACACCCAACCAAATCCAGTTTTTGGTTCACGAGCGTTACAATCAAAACAAATATTTAATGAATTCACGATGGATTCATAGTAAAAAGAAGAAACAAAATCATGATGGATCAATATTCATAAATTTTACTCTCATGGAATGTAAGTATATAAACCAAGAGTTGATTAGGCATTACGGAAAAGATAGAAGGTTAAGTAAAATTATTAATCATAATTTATGATTAATGATTTTACTTAACCTTTTATTTTTATTTTTTCAAAAAAAAAATGATTAATGATTTTACTTAACCTTTTTATCTTTTTTTTTCAAAAAAAAACTCATTAATCATATGGGCTTTTGCCTATTTCATTTCTTCTATGAGTTTTTTTGTCGTTATTTCTTCTGTTTGGAAGGATTTTTCTTAGAGATTAATCGACTCTAGAAAGACTAAATAGCTCAAAAAATATATAGGAAGATAGGGATCCTAACGCCTGATGGTGGTGTTAGTAGTTAGTTAGTTTTTGAATTCCCTAAGTCTGATCCGTAATACTCGGTCAAACACGTTTCATTCCTTAGTCGTGTTAGCATACTGGTTTCCTTTTATTTCTCTGTTTTCAAGTTGTAGTTGTAAGGCTTATATAGCCATCTCTTTCATTCAATACAATTATCTCTTTTTAGCTCATCTGCGTGTGCAATATCAAAGTATTTCACATTTGGTATCAGAGCCTGAAGAGAACAAATCGTGTGAGACAAAGAGAAAGAGAGAAAGAGATGTCTCCATCTGAGAAATTTGTGCAGCCGGCAATTCCCAAATTTGATGGCTACTACGATTTCTGGTCAATGACAATGGAAAACTTTCTCAGAAGCAGAGAACTGTGGAGCCTGGTGGAAGAAGGAATTCCGACTGCGAGCATTGGAACAACACCAGCTAGTAAAGCACAGAGAAGAGCAACGGAAGAGGCAAAGCTCAAAGATCTCAAGGTCAAGAACTTTCTGTTCCAGGCCATTGATAGAGAGATCCTTGAGATGATTATGGATAAGAGCACCTCCAAAGCAATCTGGGAGTCAATGAAAAAGAAATATCAGGGATCTGCCAAAGTGAAAAGGGCACAGCTTCAGGCTCTAAGGAAGGAGTTCGAACTCCTGGTCATGAAAGAAGGAGAGAAAGTTGACAACTATCTCGGAAGGACATTAGCAGTGGTCAACAAAATGAAAACCAATGGAGAACTCATGGAACAAGGGACAATCGTAAGCAAGATTCTCAGATCCTTAACCTCAAAATTCAATTATGTGGTTTGTTCAATAGAGGAATCAAATGATCTAAGCATCATGAGTATTGATGAGTTACACGGGAGTTTGTTGGTTCATGAGGGACGGATTTGGGGACAACAGGAGGAAGAACAAGCGCTGAAGGTATCTCAGGATGAAAGACCAAGCAGAGGCAGAGGTCGTGGAGGTTTCAGAGGAGGTCGTGGTAGAGGACGAGGAAGAGCCACACCAAACAAGGCGTTGGTTGAGTGTTATAAGTGTCACAATTTAGGCCATTTTCAATACGAATGTCCTGAATGGGAGAAGAGAGCTAATTATGCTGAACTGGAAGAAGAAGAGGAATTGTTATTAATGGCTCATGTTAAGACAAGCAAAGCAAGCAGAGAAGATGTGTGGTTCTTGGATTCGGGTTGTAGCAACCACATGACAGGAAACAAAGAATGGTTTTGCGACCTTGGTGATGATCTCAACAGAACCGTAAGATTGGGGAACGACATGAAGATGACTGTGGTAGTAAAAGGAAGCATAAGATTGCAAGTGGAGGGGATTACTCAGGTTATTTCTGATGTCTATTACGTCCCTGACCTCAGAAACAATCTATTGAGTATCGGCTTGGCGATCTTAGCTTCAAGAGAAGGGCTTGGCGATCTTAATACAAGAAGGAACCTGCAAGGTGTATCATCCAGAAAAGGGAGTGATTATGCAGACGAATATGAGTGGAAATCGAATGTTTTACCTTCTTGCTGCTAAATCGCCAAAAAGCCCTATGTGTTTGCAGACAGAGGAGATAGAGGAGAAAGAAACACACTTGTGGCACTGCCGGTTTGGCCACCTGAATCTTGATGGCTTAAGAATGCTAGCCAACAATGAAACAGAAGAAGAGTACTAAGGAGAAGTGTCAGATATTCATCATTGGAAAGCAACATCGACAGTCAGTGCCAAAGCAAAGTCCCTGGAGAGCCTCAAGACCACTGCAATTGATTCACTCGGACATATGCGGCCCGATCACACCTACCTCTCAGAGTAATAAGCGGTATATCCTAAGCTTTATTGATGATTTTTCTGGTAAAACTTGGATCTATCTCCTACATGAAAAATCAGAGACGTTTGCCATCTTTAAGAACTTTAAAGTGAGTGTTGAGAAGGAAACTGGAGCTGTCATTGTCTTTCTAAGGACTGATAGAGGTGGAGAATTCAATTCAACTGAATTTGGAGAATTCTGCAAGGTTCAAGGCATTAAAAGACAATTGACTGCAGCATACACGCCTCAGCAAAATGGGGTGGCGGAGAGGAAAAACAGGACCATTATGAATGCAGTGCGCTCTATGCTAAGTGAAAGACAAGTCCCTAAGTCGTTTTGGTCTGAAGCAGCAAGATGGAGTGTTCACATCCAAAACCGCAGCCCCACTGCAGCTCTTGAAAACACAACTCCAGAAGAAGCATGGAGTGGTACAAAGCCAAAGGTAGACTATTTTCGGGTCTTTGGTTGCATTGCTCACGCCCACATACCAGATCAAAGAAGAATAAAGCTTGATGACAAAAGTAAAAAATGTGTCTTCTTGGGAGTTAGTGATGAATCAAAAGCGTGGAGGCTCTATGATCCAGTGTCATCCAAAATTGTGGTTAGTAGAGATGTTATCTTTGAAGAAGAAAAGGGTTGGGAATGGAATAGATCAGAAGATGAGGTCAAAACGAATGTACTGGCGTGTGAAGATGAACTAGAGGAAGAAGAAAATACAGAAGCAATTGCTGCTGGAGTTCATCAAAGTGTACGTGATTCACCAAGAAGTGAAGCGCATGGGGCTAGCAATTCAAATCAAGGAAGGGAAGAAGAAAATACAGAAGCAATTGCTGCTGGAGTTCATCAAAGTGTACGTGATTCACCAAGAAGTGAAGCGCATGGGGCTAGCAGTTCAAATCAAGGAAGGGCAGTGCGTGAGAGAAGAGCACCAGGCTGGCTTGCTGATTATGAGCTTGGAGAAAATCAGCTTGCAGAGGAAGAAGAAGGCCTAAATGCTCTAATGATGATGATGATGGTTGCTGAGCAAGACCCTACACGATTTGAAGATGCTGAAAAACAGAGAGTATGGAGAGAAGCGATGATAAAGGAGATTGAATCAATAGAAAAGAATCAAACGTGGGAGTTAATGGCTTTACCTGAAGGAGTTAAGCCCATTGGAGTTAAATGGGTATTCAAAACCAAACTGAATGAAGAGGGAAACGTGGAGAAGCACAAGGCGAGGCTAGTAGCCAAAGGATATGCTCAAAATTATGGTATTGACTACACAGAGGTGTTTGCTCCGGTAGCCAGAGGTGAGAACAATTTTAGCAGTAGCAGCGAAGTCAAGTTGGGATGTGTTTCAACTAGATGTCAAGAGTGCTTTCTTGCACGGAGAACTTAAGGAAGACGTTTACATCTCTCAACCTGAGGGATTCATAGTTTCTGGTGAAGAGGAGAAAGTCTATAAACTAAAGAAGGCGTTGTACGGTCTTAAGCAGGCACCGAGAGCATGGTTTAGTAGAATTGAAGCTTATTTTCTCAGGGAGAACTTTGAAAGATGCCCCAGCGAACACACTCTGTTCACTAAATCAAAGGAAGGTAAATTCATCATTGTCAGTCTTTATGTTGACAATTTGATATTTACTGGGAATGATAAAAGCTTTTGTGATGAGTTCAAAAATTCAATGATGCTGGAGTTTGAGATGACTGACTTAGGGAAGATGAAATACTTCCTTGGAGTGGAGGTGAAACAAAGTCAAGAAGGAATTTTCATATGTCAAAGGAAATATGCGAAGGAGGTTCTGGTACGGTTTGGTATGGAGGAAAGTAACTCAGTGAAGAATCTGATTGTTCCTGGAACAAAGCTTCATAAAGATGAAGGTGGAGAACGGGTCGATGAAACTTTGTTTAAACAATTGGTGGGCTGTCTTATGTATCTGACAGTGACAAGGCCAGATTTGATGTTCGGAGTCTGTTTACTAAGCCGATTCATGTCGAATCCCAGAGTTTCTCATTGGCTTGCAGCAAAGAGGATTCTCAGATACTTGAAAGGCACAACGGAGTTGGGGATTTTCTACAAAAGAGAAGAAGAGCAAATGAATCTTGTGGGCTACACGGATAGCGATTAGGCAGGGGATCTCGATGATCGCAGAAGTACTTCAGGTTTCACTTTTATTTTGGCATCGGGAGCAGTCTCTTGGGCATCAAAGAAGCAGCCAGTAGTAGCACTCTCCACCACCGAAGCTGAATACATAGCTGCTGCATCTTGTGCGTGTCAGTGCGTTTGGCTCAGAAGAGTGCTTGAGAAGATCGGGTTTGAAGAAAGGACAGAAACTGTGATACGTTGTGACAACAATTCAGCCATTCAATTGTCTAAATATCCAGTCTTTCATGGGAAGAGTAAACACATTGAAGTAAGGTTTCATTATCTCAGAGATTTGGTGAATGGTGGAATTGTCAGGTTAAGTCATGTTCCAACAGGAGATCAAGTCGCAGACATCCTCACTAAGCCACTGAAGTTAGAGCAATTTGAGAAGCTTCGAAGAATGCTTGGTGTGACAGAGTTCGCATAAGTAAGCTAAGCTTGGATGGTTTAGCTTAAGGAAGGGATTGTTAGTAGTTAGTTAGTTTTTGAATTCCCTAAGTCTGATCCGTAATACTCGGTCAAACACGTTTCATTCCTTAGTCGTGTTAGCATACTGGTTTCCTTTTATTTCTCTGTTTTCAAGTTGCAGTTGTAAGGCTTATATAGCCATCTCTTTCATTCAATACAATTATTTCTTTTTAGCTCATCTGCGTGTGCAATATCAAAGTATTTCACAGTACTTCTGAGAACAGAGAAGAGTCAAAAAAAATTCTTATAAGAAGGTATTTGACATACTTTTCATGCAAAAGTTCAGTGGAATAGATTGGTTGTTGTCTCTGATTCTCCACGTCAAGTACAATTGGAGGAGGATATTCCTTAGATGAGTAGATTTTATTCTACTAGGAGATCCCCATGCATGATTATCTTTAATATGGGAGAGAATTTACCTGACCAAATTTTTAAGTGCCAACTAAAACTCGAGTCTATTGAGTTGATACCTTGATCGCGAATGGAATCTTATGTCGACAAGTGATGGCCTTATTTTGTAGTGTATAAACCGATTTCCAGGGAACTCGGTCGGAGGTAGAAGATACCATTGGCCAAATCTGATAGTAAGTCATCGACCCTTGCTATGTTCCATGAGGTGGGCCAAAAAGCCTCATTGGTTCAACTAGGGAGAGCCATGGGTCAAACCATATATTGTTTAATATTTCGCCTCCTATTGCCTGGCCTAGATTAGTTGCATGAAGATCTCTACCCAAGAACAATTACTATCCAGTCGTGATATGAAGAGTAATGACTTTTGTGATTGGATGTTCTTCATTAAATAATTTTCTTTTAGTGTCCTCAATAACTGAAATTTTTTATTAGTTGCTCTTATATCCCTCTTGAAATCATGTGGAGGTAACATGTATATTTGTCTTCCCGCGAGAGCCAAAATTATCTACTTCTAAGACTACTCTTCGGCACCATAAGTTGCTTTTAGATCCCAATGTTGGAGGATATCCACTTAGGACATTGTATTAGGATTTTATTGACATTGTATTAGGATTTTATTTTTATTTTTTACTTTAAATTTAGATGTATAAGCAGTTTGTTTTGAATTTTTACTACTTTTTTTCTAAACAAATTTTTATCTCAACCCTTATTTTTTCAACTAGGGGTAAAATTTTCACTTCTATCCTTATTGTTTCAGCAAAAAGTGAAATTTATTATTCGAAATTTATTCTCATCTGCTTCAAAATTTTAGATGTTCTAAGAGGAAAGATGATGCGCTTAATATCCCTTATAATTAGTTTGTAAATATTTGTGAGATTAATTTTTTTGGGTTGAGAGTAACGATAAATATTCTGAGGAATAATTCATCTTGTCCCAAATAGTTTGGAACTAAGAGGAATAAGTATTGTTTATGACTCACATAGATGACAAAAATCATATATTTATCCAAATTATGCCATACTTATTTGAAAATTTAACCACAAAATATAAAATCTTTATTATCTTTTCTACATCTATATGTTTAGTCTTAACATAAAGAGCACTCGCATGTGTGCCTGATCGAACATTTTCTTAATTGGCACGACGGAAAACATTTCTTTTCGCAGTCAGCATCTGTCTTGCATCCTCCAAACTGGTTAATATCACCTTTGAAAGAACAGTTTTTTTCTAAATCACACTTATATTTTGTCTCTTGCATCTCTATCTCTCTTGCATCTGACATAGAGACATCTGTATTGAAAAAACATAAATATATATATATATATAAGATAATGTAATTAATTAGGCTCATTTGCAGTTAGAATAGACATTGTTGCCATATTTTCCAAGACTTTTACTTATTTATACTTACAAAGTGCAAGAACAAGAGTAAAAACCAAGATAGTAACCCTGAGAGAAACTTTTGCCATATTTTTGAAGGTTTAGGAAAATACAAATGAGGATGAAAATAAATATTCAGACCAAGTCTTCTAGAGTGTATTTGTTTAGTATTTATAGGGATCTAACGAAGTAGGCTTGGTAAGATCATCAATGGTAGTTGACCAAAATTAAAAGCTCATCAATGATAAGTGATATTTATATTGAAACAAGATTTTCTTCCAAATTTTTTAACCAATAGTATTAAAACGTTTGTTAATCAAAATCTGTTAGATATAAATGTAGTAAAATCATTTCAAAAGTTGAATGAAATTGTTTTAGCTTATAGGAGGAAAATTTCAAAAACAAAACAATTAAACAATAATAATAAGACAGATATTAATCAAAAGAGGTTTGATATTAATAAAATTATCATATCAAAAATTAATTAGCTTATAAGGGCAAAAAAATATAATGAATTACTATTTTTACAGCCTATAGAGAGGAAATGGAAATATTAAACCAATTAAATTAAAATTCAAGTAATCTATCTAAGAGAAATGAAGAGAGTGAAAATTGATTTCTTAGTAAAAAATATTGTTATGTAAAATCTACTAATATATTTTACTAAAGATATAATTAATTGATATAAATTAAACTAAATGATAATGAAGTTAACTTATATCCAAAAACAAATCCTTCCAAGTTTTCTAAACCAATAACAGTCAAACATATCTTACTTAACATCAATTTAGTAAAAAAATCAAATAAAGAAAATAAACAGCTTGTACATTTATAGGGCCAAAAGTAAATAATTAAATAGTTTGATTAAATATAAAATGATCAAAAAATTGAAAAGACACTTTTCTTCCAAATCATCTAAACCACTTAAATTTAAATACAAGTAATCTATCTAAAAACGGTTCACCAAATATAGTAAAACATATGTTATTTAAAATCAATTTAATAAAAGAAAAATCAAATAGTTTAAAAACATTCAGTTACATTAGTTTAAGTTAAATAGCGTTTGACCAACAAAAAAAGATATGAAATAGCATATTAGGCCATACACACTAAATTAAATAATTTATAAAATTAGATAAATAAATTTTCTACTCATATTTAGTTATTATTTTAACATACATTTATATTAAATTAAAAAAAATCTGTTATCCAATCCGAAAGAGAAAACAAAAATCATCCGTAGACCTAATTTTTGATGGAGGAGTTAAACAGCCAGCCTAACATTTAACTCACAAAATGTTTTATATATGTCAATGAAAGACCAAAAAAAAATCATCGCATTGTTCATCCTTTTAACAAGACACGTAATTTTTTCTTGATGCTGCCTATAAACATATCTACTATGGAATCAGTACTGTTAATATGAAAGAGAGACTTAATTTTGGAGAATGAGAATCAGATTAAGTTCACTTTTAATCGCAAATATTACACTACTCATTAAAAAAGGCATATATCCAATTTCCTTTTTGTGGCGGAGATGGATTCTTACCGGCCTAAGGAAATTTATAACCACCAGCCACTTTCTTTGATTGATTAAACAAGAGATTTGTCTAGAATTAGATCACATGTTTGAAGAACATTCTAAAGTTTGTTTGGCTGGAAAAAGAACATTATAAAGTGATTTTTTATGTAGACGGATTCAAGATTTTTATATATCAAAGATATGCACACAATAATATGACTGAATATGTTTGTGCTCATCTAAAAATGGGGGAGGCATGATTGACCTTAGGCATATTTTTTTCAAATATCGTTTCTTTTCGGATCTACCAAGTGGGAATTGATTTGCCTAGTGAAAAAAGAAGAATATGGAAGAGAGAAAAAAAAGCTCAATTGATATTTATGATTAATTGGAATACAAAATTACATTTTGAACAAATGTATTTTTCACAAAAAAAAAAAAAACAAATCTCGACCAGATGAGTTGCAGATCTGAAAAAAAAAACAATTAAAAAAATAATACACACCAAAATCAAAAGTTAAATCAGCATTTGTTCCTTAAGTATATATGCATCAAATCGAATAATAATGATTCTAAGGTAATTATAGTTCATTATTATCGTATGACATTAGCGATTAGTTCTTACAAAAATTGTAGTTTAGACTCCTAATGTTTTATAAGTATATGTTTGATTTTTTTATTCTGTTTTGAACAATAATTTATATTATATTTTGAGTGAAAAAGTTATTAAATTTCACAGGTTTATTCTACTAATATTGTATTAGATAAAAAAAAATAAAGTGGTAGATTTTATCTCAAAAGATACTGATTAGAGTAAATTTGAAATTTTTATAAGAAAATGGATTGGCATCAATTAGAGCCTCAAATCCGAAAAATGGAGATTCCTACACTCTGAGGTTGACATTTGCTGACGCCATTTCGCAGCAGTTAGGTTCAAAAGTGCCAATGATATATTTCTTTGATTAATATATTAACATCTAATTTCTTTATTTTGTTATTATGGGTTCATGTGGCTCTCCTTAATCGTAAAGATAATAAAATGCTAATCCTTTCCTGTCTTCTTAATTAAATCATAAATGATAACTTTTTATATTAGAGTGGCGTCTGCGGAAATTATTACATTACAATGTCTTGGTTTATAATGGTTAATTATATATATGAATAAAGCAGAAGTACGAGGCCTTTAAGTTTATTTATGAATACGGACGGATAGAGACGTATCAGACTATTGCAACTCTTATGGTTACAAAATAGGAGAAAGCAACTTGAGATATACTAGGATTAGGAAACACTCCTCTTAATCTTATCCGCACCTTTCATCATTAATTATAATTTAATCCTGCAATTATATGATCTAATCAATCTGTCAGCTAACCAAAATTCAGAAAAATATTCCAATATTTTATAACTTTATTCGGTCGGGTCGATACGTGTTCACAATAAATACAGTAGAGATTAGAAAATGGCTTACGTAATCTAACAAGATAGGTTTAACTAGTAATTAATTAATCAGTGTCGGAATAGAAAGCGTGAGTGGATCACTACTTTTTATGTGAAAATGTTTTTGAATTCGATCAATAATATACAAGCATTATTTGTTTAATAACTGTTAATTTATAAGTGAGTAAATATGATCATATAATTATCATTATCACTTGTTTCTTTATTTTATTCTTACTAATCATATAATGAATAAGAAAATAGGATTACAAACCTTGAATATAAAATAAGAAATAAAGATCATGAAGTAAAAACTAAAACATATCTATAAGTATGTGGAAGTGTTTTAAAAAGTGGGGAAAGTGGGACATAATGCATCAAAATATATATCAACATTGTTCCAAACACAATTCTTCTTTAAGCTCTTAAGATGATTATATAGTTGAAGCTTACAATAGGTGAAGCATCACACTTTAATTCTTAGCGCAATTAGAATTTATTTTCTCTTACTATAGAAATTTATCCAATTAAGTGTAACGACCGCGAACCAAAATCGTGATTTTGGTCGTGCGTCGATCGACGCAGGTGGTGTGCGTCGATCGACGTAAGGTTAAATTGAACCGGTTGGTTCGATTTAAGTCGGCGGTTTGTGGGCCGGTTTAGGGGAAACCTTAGGGTTTTCCTATAAGTAGGGGTATGGCCGCGTTTTGGAAGATTTTTAGAGTTTCAGAGATTTCCATAAAGTTCCAGAGAGTTTTGTGAGAAAGGAGAATTGTTGTGAGGCTCTGGGGATCGTCTCTGGTGCTTGTTGATCGCGTTTGGGAGAGGATTTCGGATTGGAGATCCGTGTTCTTCGTGTTCTTCGCGTTCTCCGTGCTTTTCATCCTTTTTTTCTTCCGGATCTAAGGTCAGTGCATGACCATGGCTTATCTGGGTAAAGGAATTGATATGATGCGATTGATTGTGTTTTGTTGGTTGGATTTCGTGCTTGTTTGGTTGGATTGCGTGCATGGATCGAGGTGATGCGTTCTGGAATCGAACCATGAGATGATAGGTTCGATTTTGGATTTTGAGTCGGTGCGTCGATCGACGCATGTGCTGCTGTGTTGTGTTCTCGTTGATTGTTCGTCTTGTGCATGGTTGTTTGCTCATCCTGGTATTATATCTTTTGTTTATGCATGTGTGTATAGCCAAGTAGATGGGATGACCGTCTCACTGAGTATTTGTGACAATACTCACGCATCTCTTTTAACCATGTGATCCAGGTAGAGACAAAGTGTGATCGTGGAATCATAGTCAGGAAGAGAAGATGATATAGTGTCTCGGTTAATTGGATATTGTGGTTAGAATTGCTAGGTTGTTAGAGAATTATAGAGTTATTGTTATTGGATTTGAATTGGAATTTATTAGTGTTTCAATAAATTATGAGATTTATTAAATGATGTTATCTGGTTAATTGATTGTAAGTTCCGCATTGTTGTGTTTTGACCGTTGAAAATTATTATTTGTGATATATAATAATCTGAATTTGGAAATTTTAAATTTGTACGGGTTGGATCGTTTCATTAATACTTTCTTAATGTGATTTTAGAATACATAAGCGTTAGAATTTTAGAGCATATTTAATGTAGAGTTTTAGATGAGTTTTTTAAGTTAAAAATAAAAATAAAAATTAGTGAAAGGAAGAGAGAGAGAAGGAAGGGAGTTTCAGTGGAAAGAGATTCTGGGTTCAAAAGCTCTCCCCCATCTGTCTTCCTATAATTGGTATATTTTATGTTTGTTTTTAAAATATAATTATATAATAAAATTATATAAAAAATATTAATATATATATATTACTAAAGAACCCAAAACGAGAGTTTACCATTAATGATGCTGATACCAACTACATTACTACAATTTGACTTTTATTGATTATTTTCATCAGTAAAGTTTATAAGAATATATTCTTATATAAATATTCGATTGTGTTTTTACATTTTAAGTTATAGAATCAGAGATTTAAAATGATTTGGACATATCATCTACGAGAGATCAAATTTTATATTAATATAAATTAATTTGTTGTCGTTGTCTAGTGGTGTTGCCAATTAAGTAGATTACTTACTAAATGTCGAGATACTATATAGTTGCTGATGCTACATATAGAAAATATACACATCAAATGTTTTTCAATTGTCGGATTCACGAAAATCTAATCACTTCATGAGAAGTTTCAAACTAATTTCCCTTAAAGTCTTCTGAAGTCTTCTGAAGTCAATTACTTACAACACTAAAGTATAATCACACGAAGTAGCATTTCTCCCACCATTTTTTTTTCTTGTCGTATGTCGTATTATTTATTTTTAATTTGTTGTCATAAATGATAATATTATCTTACATGACAATCAAATTTAATTAATTTTCCGCAACAACTGGAAACAAAACAAACTATTTCATAGATGAGTCACAAAGATTAACGATAAATTGTTTACATGCATCATCTTCACAATGAACGGCTTTATTTTTATTTTTTTAATTTTATGCACATAAAAAAAACATTGTTTACCTATAATGCATATTTGTCTAGAGATTAGCGAAACATAAAATTACTGATTATTTTGTTGAAAACTAACGGATCCCGAAGTTCGGGACCCGAACCACACTCTAAGACTCTCGTCGTAGACTTGGTCTCCAAAACGTGATATCGCATCAGAAAGAGCTTTAGTTTGTCCATACTTTGAATCGTTGTAAGCTGAAGTAGAAGTGATCAGTTGGTAGTGTAATGAGTCCCAAGTAACTTTTTTGCAAGATTATGCCATATTTCAGAAGTGTATATACAATCAGTTATACTCTTTACCCCATGGAACAACAACAATTTTTAGACAAAATTATTTTTCTGTAACTAATAAATAGTTCTACATGCATCATGTTTACGATGGACAGTTTTACTCTTTACTCCACGGAACAACAACAATTTTTAAGTAAATTTTTTTTCTGTAGCTGATAAATATTTTTACATGCATCATGTTCACGATGGACAGTTTTATTCTATACCCCACGGAACAACAACAATTTTCAGAAAAATACTAAATTCCACTTTTAGGTATGTAGCTGTAAAATAATTTATCAGCTACAACTAAAAATTGGTAATTTACCTAAATATAGTTTCCAAACAAGAAAATATATGAGTTATGGGTTTAAAACTTCAATTTCAAAAAAATAAAAAACAAAAAAATTTGGTAATTGGTGTTTTGGCCACGAGAGATCACTAGAAAATGTTTGGACCCACTAATTACAAATTTCACGACTCAATTGTCAATTATATCGTGTTTCTCTCTCAATATTTTTAATTTTTTTTGGACAATTATATCGTGTTTCTGTCTAATTTTTTTTGTTTTCGTTGAAATGTTAAATTTATTTATCAAAAAAAAATATATAAGTCAAAATTATATCGTGTTTCTGTCTAATTATATAAGAGGTTAAATCTATTCGATAAACACTACTTTTTTTACGTATTAGCCAATAAACTCCGAGTCATAGGTTTCGTAGTAGATACGTATATTTTTTGTATATATCTATGAGTGTATATATTAGTTTGATTGAATGTGAGGAAGGAAAAAAGATGCTATTTGTCAAACAAAAGCATCGAAATAATATTTGTTAGATTTTTAACATAGAATATTAGATTTGACATATGTACGCCGTATCACACTCATTCGATAAGAATCTAATTGTGTTACTGATGGTCAGATATCAGATACATCTTTGATCTTTCTAAAATTCTTGTAAGTTGTAACATATTTTATTATCGTAATCTATTGTTCTTTTTTTATCCGACGGTCAATTTAAAATCTCAAAAAAGTTTGAAAGATTGTCCAATGATCACCTTTAGTTTTTTTTTGTGTACTTAGTTTTTTTTTCAAAAATTCTATTAAGAATTTATATAACAAATTATCCATCATAAACTTGTTTTAGTTAAACATGTTAACTTGGAAGAATTCTAACAAAAACATGTTACCAAAAAAAAGATTTTCATCTATTTGTTTCGCTATTGAGATTATTTTACTGATAAAATTCTTTTTTTTACTATCCAGCTAATTAGCCATAAAATTGTTAAGCATCCACAATGGTAGAGTCTCTAACATGAGTTTCTAAGTTATATAAAATCAATATCTTAATATAATTTAGTTATTTAATTTTTTTTTATTGACAACCAAACTATTAAATTAAAATATGTCTTCATAATTGGTAATCATATTAGGAGGAGAGTTGTTTACAACAGAAAATTCAAAAGCTCTAGTACGACCTAAACGAACCATACAATCTGCCTTCAAATTAAAAGAACGGGATATCAAAACCAAAGTAAAGTAGGAGAAACGACCGTGCATCTCTCTGAATTTAATTTAGTTATTTAATTAAATTTTAATATTTAAAAAGAAATTAACCCCTCGTAAACATACATATGGCAAGAGAGTTTCTGAAACGACCCGACCCAAAAATTTAAAAATTTTCCTTCAGATTATTATCATCACAGATAATAATCCTCAATTGGGCCAATACAAGCAACGCAGAACCACTAAACATAAACCATAAAACATCAATTAATAAATCACATACTTTATGAATTCCTAAACCGTTCAATCCAATCAACTCTATTAAACCAAAAATCCAAATTCCAATCCAACAATAACAAATAACCAATTCTAGAACTACTAGCATCCTAGCAATTCTAACAATACAGCCAATCAAATGAGACCCTAGATCATCTCCTCTTCTTGGCCATAATTCCACGATCACATTTTCTCTTTACCTGCAACACATGGCAAAAAGAGTTGCGTGAGTATTATCATAAATACTCAGGGACGCGGTCATCCCGTCTACAGACTATTTATACATAAGCATAAACAATAAATACAATACCAGGATGAGCATACACAAGCATTCACGAAACAAGCAAACACGAACCAATAGGAACTCTGTGTCGATCGACACAACCTCTAGATGTCGATCGACAGACTCTTCCATGTCGATCGACACACCACCATGGTGTCGATCGACGGGATGCCCCGTGTCGATCAACACGACATCGCATAACCTAGAATCGAGCATATCCTCTCATGGCTCGATTCCGTCGCGATTCGTCGAGTCTCCTGCACGATTTCAATCACAAAACACACGAATCCACCGAGCAATCGCCTTCTATCCATTCTTTACACTTATGTAAGCCTACAGTCACGTATTCACCTCGATTTTGGTTTGAAACGACGAAGAACGCGAAGAACACCCGAAGAACAGCCTCTGATTCTGTTTCCCCAGAACCGGAATCACCCAGTAACGAACCCTCCTCGTTTTCACTAATCACCCACGCAATCACAAGCTAATAGAACCGAGAATTCAAGGAAATCAACAATGATTCCTTCACAAAACTCAATCCCCTCAAGAACACTCTCTTTTCTCTCAAACTTTCTGATTTTCGGCCAAAAAGAGAAACAACCGCGATTGCTCACGCTTAAATACCAAACCCTAGGTTAACTAAACTGGTCCGCCAAACCGGAAAATTAAACCAAACCTGTCGGTCTGATTTTAACCCCGTGTCGATCGACACACCAACCCGTGTCGATCAACACACTATCAAGAATCTGACTTCTCATAAGTCAAAACACTCGTGTCGATCGACAAACACGCCTATGTCGATCGACACACCCAACCAAAAATCTACTTTTTGGTTCACGGGCGTTACAATTCTCCCCCACTAACACGGATTCGTCCTCGAATCACGCGACTCCGTCTCACTAAGGTTAATACCCCCGCCTAAAACCCGACCAGATTCTCCCGGGAACATCAACGATGCAACACCCCTGGTCCGGATTAGGGCTGCCTGATTGATCATCCAACAATCAAACAAGAACATGCACGACCAACCGTTGACCCCAAATAGGACCAAATGATCGCACAACAATCAAACAAGAACATGTACGACCAACGGCGCTACATATGCTACCAGGTTGTCCGAACGAATTTCTAAACGTCAGCAAAAACCTTAGACTCGATATTCACATCCACTCTCCTGACCCTCGGTCAGCACTACTCGAGATCACACCTGATCCCCAAGCTCTACTAGGCTCATACTAGCCACCTTTCACCGTCTCTCCACGGCTGCAATCCTGACCCCAACCTGGTCAGCACCACCTGAGATCCACTCCCGATCCCCGAAGTTCATCCAGTCTCATGCTTACAACCACATTACAGATACTATTGCTCATACTCATATCTATATACAACACTCCGCTCTCAGGATCGTCACCCTTTGAGCTCTTGAAGTATATCATACCCCTCCACCTTCAGGACCGCCGTCCATCCAGCTCTCGGTATGCTCCAGCCCCTCTCACTCTCAAGACATACAGTCCGTCAAGCTCGGCTGCAGAGGAATCACACATCCCCCAGAGAGGTTTCGGCCCCTCAAAGTATATGCAAGGGAATCACTTTCCCGCGGAGAGAACATCACTGTCCCCTCAAGTATACCTAGGAGACCCACTATCCCCTGGGGCAATCACTCTGTAACGTGCATCTTAGGCACCTGTCGACTGAAATCACCTGTCGTGGCCATCCGAAACAACCCAATCACCAGGGTGTTTCACAGAGTCCCTAGAAAAGATAATCCTAACTCACATAAAACCTCTTTTCCAGACTTTTCCTAGGAAATAGACAGGTTCTAACGCGCATAGAGCTTCTATTTCCAGCCACTCCTAGAACATGTACTATCTCATTTCTAGCCACTCCTAGAACATGACCAATCTCATTTCCAACCACTCCTGGAACATGAACAATCTCATTTCCAGCCACTACTAGAATATGAACAAGCTCAAAGCCACATAGAACTTCTATTCCTAGCCATCCTAGCCGATAGGCAAGCTCTAACTCACATAGAACTTCTACCGCTAGACCTCTACATGACCTACCAGTCACCACAATCCATGACATCACCAGTCATCTCATAAGAACACACGTCTTACACACATTTAATAAGGCAAACTTATCTTATTAAATCTCCAAAATGTATACTCGTTCCAACAACAAACAAAATACATAACAACAACATAGCAACATGCTAATACAGACTCCGGAAACCAGAAAAGCAACTCAAGCCACTGCTTGCTTCTCGAACCACTTCGAGAACTTCTTCTTTATCGATGCCTCTGGTTCCCAAGTCTCCTCCTCAATACCATCACAGTCCCACACGACTCTCACCTACGGCATACTCTTCCGGCGCAGCACCTTGACCCTCGTCTCGAGAATCCTCACAGGCCTCCCCGCCAATGTCATGTTGGGCTAAAGATCCTCTGGAATCCTAGATAACACCTCCTCAGACTCATGTAGACACTTCTACAGCATCGAAACATGGAAGACTTTGTGAAAAGCCTTCATACTCTAAGGTAACTCGAGACGATAAGCTACCGGTCCGACCCGCTCCACAACCTTGAACGGACCCATAAACCTCGGCAGCTTGTTCTCCGAAATGGATCTGTTAGGACCCCTCAACATAGCTGCTTTGAGATACACCCGATCTCCCAGCTCAAACTCCAGCTCCTTCCGTCTCCTATCGGCGTAACTCTTCTGCCGATCCTGAGCCTCTCTCATGTTCAGCTTCAAGACACGGATCTTCTCCGTCGTCTCCTGAAAAAAATCTGCACCAAACATGCTTCTCTCCCCCACTTGAGTCTAGCATAATGGTGTCCTACACGGCCTCCCATACAGAGCCTCATATGGAGCCATCCCAATACTCGCCTGGTAACTGTTGTTATACGCAAACTCTACCGGGTTCAGATGATCCGCCCAATAACCACCATAATCCAGCACACACATCCTCAACAGATCCTCTAATGTCTGAATCGTCCTCTCTGACTGCCCATCTGTCTGAGAATGATACGTTGTGCTCATATGCACCTTAGTGCCCATCTCAGCCTGAAACGCCCTCCAGAACTCTGAGGTAAATCTCGGATCCCTGTCTGACACAATACTCGCTGGCACCCCGTGCAGCCTCACTATCTCCCGCACATACTTCCTAGCCAAAACTGCCGCTCCATCAGTCTTCTTGATGGCCAGAAAATGTGCTGACTTGGTCACACAATCCACAATAACCCAAATAGCATCAAAAGTCCATGACACCGGCAACCCCGTCACGAAAGCCATGGTAATCATAAATCACTTCCACTCCGGAATGGGCAAACTCTGCAACATACCACTCAGAACCAGATGCTCAGCCTTCACCAGCTGACACACGTTGCACGTTGCAACCCAGCTAGCTACATCCCTCTTCATCCTGACCCAGTGATAGTACCGCTTTAGGTCACGATACATCTTGGTCGCTCCCGGATGAATTAACAACATGCTCGAATGAGCCTCCCTCGGGATCTCCTGCCTTAAATCCTCATCCGTCGGTACACAAACCCGCCTGTTCACCAGTATCATCCCACTCGCTGAGACCACATACTCCGAACCGACCACCTTAGAAGCATCAATCAAACCCTGATCCTTCTCCTGAGCAGCCCGAATCCTGCTCAACAAGTCTGCCTGGTTAGCTGCCTCTAACCCCAACGGCTCCTGTGAGATCACACATAACCTCAACGTACTGATCTCGCTCACCAAAGCCTCCATATCGCGCTCCTGATCTGAAGCTACTCTTTTCCAACTCAACGCATCTGCAACCAGGTTAGCCTTACCCGGATGGTACCCAATCTCCAGGTCATAGTCTGCAACTAACTCCATCCAGCGCCTCTGTCTCTGGTTCAGCTCCGACTGAGTGAAGAAATACTTCAGACTCTTGTGATCTATGAATACCTGCACCTTCCCGCCATACAGATAAGACCTCCAAATCTTAAGGGCAAATATCACTGCAACCAACTCCAAATCATGGGTAGGATAATTGCACTCGTGCTTCCTCAACTGCCTCAAAGCAGATGCAATAACCTTTCCCTGCTGCATCAGTACACATCCCAGACCAACTCCCGAAGCATCAGTATACACCACATAAGGCTCACCCGGCTCGGGTAACACCAATACAGGTGTACTAGTCAGCATCTCCTTCAGCTTCTCGAAACTCTCCTCGCAAGCAGAAGACCATACAAAAGGGACATCCTTCCCTGTCAACCTCGTCATCGACTGCGCCATACTTGCAAACCCCTTGACAAACCTCCGATAATAACCTGCCAACCTAAGAAAACTCCTGATCTTGGTGGCACTCCTTGGTCTAGGCCAGCCTCTGATAGCCTCAATCTTAGCCGGATCTACAGAAACTCCCTCTGCAGACACAACGTGACCAAGAAAGCTCATCTCTCGCTGCCAGAAACTGCGCTTACTCAACTTCGCGTACTCAACTTCGCGTACAGCTTCTGCTCCCGCAGCTTCTCCAAAACCAACCTCAAATGCACCTCGTGCTCTTCCGGACTCCTCGAATATACCAGGATATCATCTATGAAGATGATCACGAACACATCTAGATACTCCTGGAATACCCCGTTCATCAACTGCATGAACGCTGTTGGCGCATTCGTCAACCCGAACGGCATCACTACAAACTTATAATATCCGTACCTCGTCCTGAATGCCGTCTTCCGAATGTCTGCCTCATCAATCGGAATCTGATGGTAACCCGACGCCAAATCAATCTTGGAGAACCAAGTAGCCCCTCGCAACTGATCCAACAACTCATCAATGCGTGGCAGAGGATACCTGTTCTTCACAGTGACTCGGTTAAGCCCCCGGTAATCAATAAACAACCGAAAACTCCCATCTTTCTTCTTCACGAACAACACCGGTGCTCCCCACGATGAAACGCACAGCCGGATGAAACCCTTCCCCAATAGATCATCCAGCTGCTTTTTCAGCTCTGCCATCTCTGCTGGAGCCATACGGTAAGGCGCCTTAGATATAAGAGTCGTCCCAGGCTCCAACTCAATCGTAAATGGATCCGACCGCGACGATGGCAATCCCAACAACGACTAAAACACATCCTGGAAATCCTGAACAACCCGAATATCCCCAACTGCAACCTCTCCAATAGTCTCCGGCATCACTATCGTCGCCAGATACGCCTCACAGCCCTTCTCAATCAATTGTTCGGCCTGTATCGCTGAAATCATGAGACTTCCAGAAGTCGGTCTCACCACCTGATACACCAACCTTCATGTCTCCCGTTCGAACACCACACGCCCTCGATGACAATCCAAATGTACCCTATACCGATCCAACCAATCCATATCCAGGATGACACCGTACAACTGCACTGGACTAATAACCAGATCTGTTGGCATCGACTCTTCCGCCACCAGAACATCCACACCACGAGCCCGCCCGAAAGTAGCCAACGTCCTTCCACCAGCAACTTTAACTACTCCTGTCTGCTCTCCGGAATCGCTCTGGATCCCGCTGCCCTCCGCACACACCAGAGTAATGAAGCTATTCGTAGCACCCGAATCAAACAACACGTGGGACTCACATCCGCCCACAACCAAGGTCCCTGCACAAACCCCATGTGCTTTAAGACCCTACACTCTAACGCAGACTCACAATTTTCCAACAGACTAAATTCAAACAACTCAAGAATTTAAAATGAAAAGATCAAGTCTGGAATTTACCTGTGATCGGTCTGGCGCTAGAGCCGCCCGCCTCTGCCAACGTGTACACTCGCGGCGCTGCTACAATATGTGCCAAGGGCTGGACCGCCAATGGCTGCACTGCCACTACCGCCATCTGCTGCAGCTTAGGGCACTTGGGCTTGATATGCCCCATCTCCCTCCAGTGATAGCACACCTAAACCGCCCGCTCCTCTCTCTTTTTCGAACAATCCGCCACCTTGTGGCCCGTGCCACCGCACCCGTAGCATCCCGAACCACCCTGGCTGGCTCCTGAAGTGCTCTCCCACTTCCTCTTTTGACCCTGCGTAGGCTTGCCGCCCCGGCCCGAAACCGCCTGCTGCTGCTGCTGCACCGGTGGACTAACCACCACAACCTGCTCTCTGAGGTCCTCCTCAATCGCTGCAACAATCTCAACCAGCTCCGCCCTCATGGCGAACTTACTCGTCCTGCAGTGAGTCCTCAACTCAGCTCGAAGTCCCCCGAGGAACCTCCTCACCTGGGCATGCTCGCCCTCCATGCCTCTACCAGCATGCACCAGGAGTCGACTGAACTCTAAATTGAACTCCCTCACAGTCCAATCCCCCTGAGTCAGGTTCAGAAACCTCGACTTCATCTGGTCCATCGCCTCCTGCGGGAATACTTGGCATTAAACTCAGCCAAGAAATCCTCCCAGACCATCTCGGCCTGCACTCTCCTGGTCTCGACGCCTCTCCACCAGAGATGCGCGTCACACTCCAGATAATGAACCGCTATGTCCACTTGGTATACCTCTAAACACCTGATAGAGCAAAAATTATGCTCCAATCTCCACCGCTACTCATCGGCATCCTCAGGCTTGGCACCACCTGAGAAGAACCCGGTGCCAATCCTCTGCATCTGCTCCATCATCCTCAGGTAGGATGGGAGCTCCTCTGCAACCGCCCCTCCCGGCTACACACCAGCCACTCCCGGCTGAACCCCAACCACTACTGGCTGCACACCAGCCCCACCTGGCTGAACTCCCGGAGCCTGACCCGGAGCCGGTACCCCACCTGGTAACCGCTTCAGAATCAACTACAGCAAACCCGCCAAACGATCACCTCGGTCTTGGGCCACACCTACGAGAGCACCCCCACCTGGGCCTCCCGCACAACCAACTACCTCGGGACCTACACTGGCCCCACCAGCCCTCACGCTGGCACTCGTAGTAGTCACACCCACAGACCCCTTCTAAAACGCATGCGAGTCTGCCACCTGCTCCTGCGTGGTCTCCTGGGCCACACTCGCGGCATCAGATTCAACCTGCAGTCCTCGCCCGCGTCCACCATGACCACCTCGGCCTCCACGGCCCCCACGACCTCTGCCTCTAGCACCTCTAGCCATCACTCTGCACTCACCAGCAGATTACTAAGTAGTAGAACAACAGAAAATCAAACAAACACATACCGTGGAATCTCATTGAAGGCTCGGAAGAAATGATCTAGGACTCCATACCCATACAACAATCAATCAATTATCACTCAATCAATCAATTACACCCGCCCTAGAACCATAAGGGCTCTGATACCAAAATGAAACGACCCGACCCAAAAATTTAAAAATTTTCCTTCAGATTATTATCATCACAGATAATAATCCTCAATTGGGCCAATACATGCAACGCGGAACCATTAAACATAAACCATAAAACATCAATTAATAAATCTCATACTTTATTAATTCCTAAACCGTTCAATCCAATCAACTATATTAAACCAAAAATCCAAATTCCAATCCAACAATAACAAATAACCAATTCCAGAACTACTAGCAGCTTAGCAATTCTAACAATACAGCCAATCAAATGAGACCCTAGATCATCTCCTATTCTTGGCCATGATTCCACGATCACATTTTCTCTTTACCTGCAACACATGGCAAAAAGAGTTGCGTGAGTATTATCATAAATACTCAGCGACGCGGTCATCCCGTCTACAGACTATTTATACATAAGCATAAACAATAAATACAATACCAGGATGAGCATACACAAGCATTCACGAAACAAGCAAACACGAACCAATAGGAACTCTGTGTCGATCGACAAACTCTCCCATGTCGATCGACACACCACCATGGTGTCGATCGACGGGATGCCCCGTGTTGATCGACACACCACCCTGGTGTCGATCGACACGACATCGCAGAACCTAGAATCGAGCCTATCATCTCATGGCTCGATTCCATCGCGATTCGTCGAGTCTCCTGCACGATTTCAATCACAAAACACACGAATCCACCGAGCAATCGCATTCTATCCATTCCTTACCCTTATGTAAGCCTACAGTCACGCACTCACCTCGATTTTGGTTTGGAACGACGAAGAACGCGAAGAACACCCGAAGAACAGCCTCTGATTCCGTTTCCCAGAACCGGAATCACCCAGCAACGAACCCTCCTCATTTCCACTAATCACCCACGCAATCACAAGCTAATAGAACCGAGAATTCAAGGAAATCAACAATGATTCCTTCACAAAACTCAATCCCCTCAAGAACACTCTCTTTTCTCTCAAACTTTCTGACTTTCGGCCAAAAAGAGAAACAACCGTGACTGTTCACGCTTAAATACCAAATCCTAGGTTCCCTAAATTGGCCCGCCAAACCGGACAATTAAACCAAACTTGTCGGTCTGATTTTAACCCCGTGTCGATCGACACACCAACCCGTGTCGATCGACACACCACCAAGAATCCGACTTCTCACAAGTCAAAACACCCGTGTCGATCGACAAACAAGTTTGTGTCGATTGACACACCCAACCAAAAATTCACTTTTTGGTTCACGGGCGTTACAGTTTCTAATGAGTTTCTAGTTGGAGAACCCCATCACATTCTCTTTCATACTTCTTTAATTTTCATTTTATTGTTATTTACTTTTAATATGTAGATATTATAGAGTATCTACCACTAGAGATTTTTATATCTCGTGACAATCTTATATAATATAGTAAGATTTTTTTTAGTTGAAGTTACGTCAGGCTGCTATATGTCACCTATTTTTTGTCATGTGTTTTTTAATTTATTTATTCAAGATAAAAATAAAAATTGTAAGTCTTTTTCTTTTTCTAATAATTTTGACAATTAATTTCAACAATTTAATAGCTAATTCTAATGTTAATTAATTATAATATGTTATAATATATATTAGACATTGTCTCTTTTTTTCTTTTGACAAAAAAATATGATTTCAAATTAAATGTGTTATTATAAAATTTTAATAGTTTGGAAAATAGATATATTATTTATTGAACCCAACAATATAGTATATTAAAAATCTAAGATTTTAAAGTTTTTCTTTTAAATTTAATAACAAATTAGTACAATTAAAACTTATGTGAGTTGAGAAAATATCTTGAGAAATTTTAAAAAATGCCACTTTTCAAGTGTCGTTTTTCAAAAATGCCACATTTTTAAAATCTTTGTAAAAATGCCAATTTTTCAACCAAAAAAAAAATCATAATATCAATTATGTTTGGGATAACTATGTTGTATTAGGATTTAAGGGGTTTTAGGTGTCAAAAACATGACATATCAATAATTTTAAAATTTAGGCTTTAAAAATCCATAATTAGTTGTATTTTTGCAAATAGACTCCTAAGTGGTATTCTTGCAAATGTATACACAAAAAGTGGTATTTTTGCAATTGCCCCAAAAATCTTTTTATTTTTATTATTTCTTCCAAACTGTAATTATGATGACAAAAACAGAATTCACTTCACCACTGAATCGATGTAAAAGATAAAAATCACAGCAAAACAATCAAAATAAAATCAATAATACAATCAAACAACAATTATTCTTTTTTTTATGATTCAAAATTCGAACGAAATAAACATAGAGATGCATTCCAACATTTATGTTGAGATGATGCAAATCAATAAATTTCTTTACGAACGTGTTTGATGCAAGAAAAAAAAAAGACCAAACATATTTTTTAAGTTAACTTTACATTTGTATTATCTCACATAATATATGTCTCCTACAAATTTATGTCAATTCATATACAAACTTTTATTAATGAACAATATTTTTATATATAATATTATATTAATAATTTGTTACAAATGTTTAGTTTTCGAACCTAAATAATTATTTATGATAAACACCAAAAGACTTTAATATTAAATTCTCAAATAATCAATAAGCTAAAAACTATTGCATATTTTATCATATTAATTTTTAAATACATGCAACGTATGGACAATCTCTAGTATATTATAATGCTTAGATTAGAAAATTAAGAATTTAATAACAATTTTTCTTACTGCTAATTGAAAGACATACTAAAAGTCCAAAGTACTAAAAATATCCATTCCATCAATTTTAATAAAAAAAACAAATCTGTATATGACAAAGAAAAAATAATAATGCTCAGATTTAATCCAACCTATTATTAAACTATGTTTTAAGAAGGGACGTGTAGCTCAAGATTTCTAAATGGGTAATTGGCATCAATAACATAAAAAAAAAACTATATCTAAAAATTTAAGTATATATTCTAAAATCTAATGGCTATTATTTAGCCACATAAAATAATTTTGATTACTTGATTATTTTTTTTTTATCAACGGTTACTTGATTAATTATTAAATTTTTTTGATTATTGAACAAATGAACCCGTTCTAAATTGATAATATATATAAATTTAAATTCAAGTAAAATATATTGGAGAAATGAAGAAACTACTTTAATTTTTTTTTTGTATGACCAAAATTGTCGTCTAACTTTTGCAAACTGCATTTCGTCACACGTCACTATAGAATAGACAATACTAAAGCACTAGAGTTTCAGAATTTTATCAACAACAAATAAATTACATTCAATTTAATTATTGTTTTTGGATTTTATCAACAAAAACAAAAATTGGGTTTCAGATTAGGAAAAGAACACAATTTTTAGGAAAAGTTTATCACAAATTCTGCTCCCATTTCCCGTAAACAACTTATATCAACCTAACAAGTTATTATTATGTCTAAACTATCTTTATTTGTTTGTCCTTTGTTACAATTTATATAAATAAAATCGATCTACCAGTGCTAAATATTGAGAAATTAGGTTGTCTAACCGAGAAATAAAGAGTAATTAGAAAAATGACAAAAATCTAAGCTATACCTCCTATTGTTTTGCAAAAGAATCCCAATACTTTTTAATATTTTCTAATTACCTTTTATTTCTTTGTTATTAAGCTAACTAACCTTCAATATAAGTGGTGTGTATTTTTCTTACATATATTGTAATATCTTGTAAAATAAGGTGTTAGAAGTCAAAAAACATAATTTTAAAAAACTTTTTGGTATGAAAAACACCGTAAAAATTAGTTTATTTATGATTTTACTATATGTTACTTTTACAAATAAAAAGTGAATTTCAAAATGGAGTTTTCTTTATAAAAAAAAAGTTACAAAGTTATTAAAGATGGACAGCGGATCCGAAGAAAGCTTCAAATGCATCAAAATCGTCTTTCATCTTTCGCGATGATTTATCTCTATGTTTTATTATGTTTAATTTATGTTGTTGAAATTTAAGAGAATGTTTAATTCTCTCGTTTTGTATGATAATGTGTTGAAAAAAAAAATTTATTAAATCATGTCCGTTAATAAATTGTAGTAATCCTTTTAAGTCTGCCGATTAAATTCAAATAATCTATGATTTTTCACTCTTCTACCAATATAAATGACGAAATATAATATTTTTTCTTCTTATAATATGCTCTAAATACATAATTTAATCCATGGGACCCACTTTTACATGATCCACTTAACTCTCCAACATTATAAAACCCTTCTCCCACTTCTTGCTTTTACTTCAAACCAACTTCACACAAACACAATTATACTAACTCTTCGCACTTCATATTTCATCTCTCACTCTTACAACCCAAATACAAAGCCATGATTCCTGCGGAAATCACCGGATATTTCCAATATATCTCGCCGGAAAGCTTAACAACAATCCCTGCCGAATTCAACATTAAGAACATGCCTTCATCTCCAACCTCTTCCTCTTCCTTAAACTACCTAAATGATCTCATCAACAACAACTACTCTTCATCATCCAACGGTCAAGATTTCATGATGAGCAACAACTCAACTTCCGATGAAGATCATTATCATCAAAGCACCATCATACTGGATGAGAGGAAACAAAGAAGGATGCTTTCGAACAGAGAATCTGCGAGGAGATCGAGGATGAGGAAACAGAGACATCTAGACGAGTTGTGGTCCCAAGTGATAAGGCTTCGTAATGAGAACAACTGTCTTATTGATAAGCTAAACCGCGTATCAGAAACTCAAGATAGCGTATTGAAGGAGAACTCTAAACTCAAAGAAGAAGCTTCTAATCTTCGACAGCTTGTATGTGAACTGAAATCTAGCAAGAACAACAGTTTTCTAAGAGATCAGTTTGAAGATATTTAGTATATCTTCGAACTGAATAGGAGGGGCAGAGATTTTGGGTTTTTGTTATTCTCTGTATCAACTGAAAAAAAAAAAGATAGAGGAATTTCGGGTTTTGGTTGTGTCTGGAATATAAATTTGGTAACGATCATATATTATATTGTATGATCAAAGTATATAATAAAGTTAAATAATCTTACTTAGTTCTTGAGCATATTCGTGTTCTCTATTTTTTTTCTTTTTTACTTTAATATAAACAATCGCGATCATAGACATATCGAGATATATATATATATATCAATACATTTATCCGATTGATAACATGCATACGGAGAAGTTTCGAAAAGAAAAGAAAAATAAACATGCATACGGAGCTGGCCCTTGGACCAAACGAGCCAAACATGAACCTGCGGTATTACCAATATGTCATAATTTATATTTAAATCCGTAAATACGTGTGAGCGAGTTATAGACCACGATAAAATCTCGATTTCTTAGGGACTGGCAAAATCACGATTGACCGAGTTTAGGTATTCGGAATCGGCGTTCCTTTGTTGGGAATCTACTATTTTATTTTAGCATTTGTCTATTTTATCGCTTGTTTATGTTTGTTTCTTCGTTATTATTGTAACTTGGCCATTATTTATAGTCTTTTGGTTTTCTAAGTTATTTCTGCACGGCTGTAAAAATAAAATAAAAAGGGGTATAAATCTTAGTCTTTTATCAGAAAAAGAGAATAAAAAGTAAATTAATTATTATGGCATAATTTGAGAGTTATGTTCGCCGCGTAAATACACTTGCATTGTGCATCACTAAAAATATTCATGGCAAACAAGAAAGAAAACAAAAGATTGCTAAAAATAGTGGTCCTTTTTCTTCTTTTGAAATTTAATCTCATTAGATTTTTATAGCTTGTATCCACTTTTCACTCTAATTTTTTTTTTTTATAAAATCCATTTAAAGCATTACTCCGAGTGTGACAAACCCACCAAGAATTTTTTCTTGAATTTCACCTGGCGCATTACTTCTATGTAAAATTTGAGCACTAAATCAATATCGGGATAATAATCTTTTAATTCTATTCTTTTTCTAATAACTTTTTACCTAATTAAACGAATAGATTATAAACTGCATCTATTTTCAACCACAAGCTACACATTTTTAATCTCTTAAATGAATGCTATTACTGACCAATCTTAACCACATGTAAGGATATGATCCTCGGAATCACAGCTTAGGATTTGGTCGAATTATCTACAGAAAATTATTATCGCAAAGTATCGGTTATGGACCTAGACACAGTAGACAGTAGACACCATGATCCTTCTATTCAAAACGTTCGTGAATATTAGAAAACGTTTCCAACGAATTAATTTTATTATGCAAAAATTGTATTGTAGAACAATATTCTATGTGTCTGCAACTCCAGTGACTCTTTACTTTATTTGTTACGAAAGACATTTGATGTTTTGACCATTACGTTGTCTAATTCAAAGATTTATTCAAATATAATTTGGGAATTGCTGAATATAAATAATTATTTATGACCTTATAAATTTGACAACGTAATGGTCAAAACATCAAATTTCTGTCGAATTGCTAAATATAAATTTGATGTTTTGACCTATAAAAGGTTAATGAGTTTTTTTTTTTTTTTATAAAGATATGGTTAATGAGTTACGTTTGAAAATGAAAGAAGACAAATAAACAAAAGGGTACACAAGGAAACAAAGACTGGTGGATGCTTTGGTGATAGTGCCTGCCAACAAATAGAACGTTAAGAGCTTTTATAATGCGTAACATTCCAGTAGCTTTCTTATAACTTGTGGAATAACGAAATGATAATATGAATCATGACATGTATCAATCAAATATATATATATATATACAATAAACAGGCTGTGATTTAGATGGTTATCAATTTGATTAACATGATAAATAATATTATATCTCCACAAATTCACATAACGTGAACTAGGACGGATCCAGAACAAATATATATATGAGAGATATAAATAAATTAATATAAAAAAATAAAATATCATATTTTGAAACTAAAAAAATAGTAAACAGAACTATTTTTATAATTGTTTACATAAAAAAATATAGATGATAATAAAAGTTGTAATATAAGAAAATAAATTCTAAAATACTTTTTAAACTGTATCCAAATCCCATAATTTACCTGATTTACTAAAAACATTTGTTAAGTTATTATAATATAGATGGTAATGATTAACTTTCATGAATTTAAATTAAAGTTTTATCAAATGTTAGTTATCACAAGTGATTCACCCTCATGGATTTTAATTTTTTTTTAATGCAAAGTTTAAGCATAAGAAAGGGGTAAGACATAACATTTATTTTTCTAACTCATATACGTTTACTATGGTAACGACTGATTTTGGCTGAATTACGAAATCTAGTTGAATTTCTGGTATTTTTTGCGGAATCTGGCGAAAAAAATTTATATTCAAATGGTAACAGCTGAATCTGGTTTAATATAATAAAATTAATTATTTAATTAAGTTAATAAAATATTAATTAATCAATTTTTTGTCAAATTTAGATTGTTTTATGTTTATAAATGTATTAAATTTCACATAAAGTAATAACTTTTTTTTATTAAATTATCTTCTAAACCTAAATTATTTCATCAATATTCTTTGTTTTTTTCAAATTTTTGTTTAGCAAAATTTACATCTATTTTTTTTACTATTACCACTAAAATGAATAAAAACCTTCAAAAATTATTTATTTATAAGATTAACAATTTATTAAACAAAGAAAATAAATATCAAACATTTAAAATAAAAATACATTAACTCAAGTTTTTGTCCTTTTAGACATAAATTTAGCAAAACTTGGTTTCAAATACAAATTCAGCAACTTTTGTCTTTTACTTCCTTCTCCATTATTCAGTCATATTCCTCAATCATAACTAGTAACCATTACTCACCATTTCCCACCATTCCTCAAATTAACATTCACTAGTTGGACTATATATATTTGACTGTAAACTAGAGTTACGTATCTCATCCACTTAACTAAGTTTGATAGATTCTATTAGTTTGTATTTTTTTTTTTTTATGTTATGTGTTATAAGACATTCAAAATAATGTTGTATCATACGAGATTGAAATATTCGTTTGGGATGTGAACTTGAAGAACCAATTGTTAATAATTTCATCAATTTATCTATTAATGTCCAAGATTATAATTGGTCATCAATTTTAAGATGACATTGTGATAACGTATGGCAAATCAAACTAATGGTGCTTACTAAAATATTAAACCATAGAAATGATTTTCAGCTGTGAAGATGTTATTTTTACTTTCGAAAGTTTCTAATATTTTTAAATCGTGATATGAAGTTTATCGTATTGTTGTTTGAATTAAACTTCTAAAATAGAAAAATACATGCAACCGTACTTGGAGATCAAATTCCAATCTTTGATGGAAAGTTTTGGGACTTAGAGTGGAAAATAGTTAAGTTTTTCACCGTTAAGAACACAATCGAATCCAAAGTTTTTGATCTATGACCTTTGACGCGAAAAAATCGATCCTTTGACGCGAAAAAATCGATCCAATCTACAGGAATAGTCACTCTCCAATCGACACAATATGTCGGCATGTGCGACTTATGGTGAAAAATAGAATATCGGCTTTCAGATCTCAGAACCCCCAGAGAGCAAGCAAAATCATGCAACTCTGGTTTTCCTTCTGCTAAACTCTCTACATCGCCGATTGCATGCGACGGACTGAATCTGTTTCAGGTCGACAACAACTTTCCTTGTTTTGGGCTTTTCTCCAATTTTCTCTTTCGGGACTTAGGTTTCCGTATCACATGGATTGATTATATTATCTCTATAACTCTTTGTGAGTTCATGGACTTTCTAGAGATATCAGTTGTGTAAAACAATTTGTAAAAAAAAAGAACACAATCAAAATATCAATGTTGCACCTAATAAGTTCAATATCGAGTTTCTTCATGGACCATTATTGAACTTATTGGATCTCTTTCCAATAGTTTATTTTTCATTTGCTGATTTTGGATCGATCATGAGACGTCGTTTTTTTGGACACTACTTGATTGGTAAGGATGTAGTTTTATATATTATTTTCATTATTTTTTTTTACAGTGTTCTCTATACTGTAACTATTGGAATTTCTTGTTTTTTTGTATAGATTTTATGATAGACATAGGTAGATTGTGGTGGATGTTGATAAGATCAAATTAGTCGATTTTCTTTGAAACGTAATAAACTATTACAAAAATTTGTTTTGTCTTACAAAATCAAATGTATGCGATTGTATTTTATATATATTATACAAACCATAATATATATATTTCTGTATCTACTTAATTTTTATTTATTGAAATATCCATGTACCATGTATCGTTTGGGTAAGAAAAGTTAAAAGATTAGAAAAAAAAACTCATTGGAGTCAGTGATCAAGTTGAAGTATGTGTTTTAAGGTGGTGGAGGATCAACAATATCAGTGAGGTGTTGATATCATATTCTCGTTTATATAAAAAAATTGTGAATAGGATATTTGCGTTTATATCATTCACGTTTATATTATATTCGTTATAAAAATTTTTAAGTCTTGATAGTGTGTTGGTTCGTGTAGCCAGGCCCGGCCCAAGACTATGGCAAGGTGTGCATTTGCTTAGAGCCCATTTATTATGTTCTGTTTTGTGACCCAAATTGTTTAAGCAAGGGCCCGTTTTTTTTTTCCCTTTTTTTTCTCTGGGCCCTCCTTACGTTTGGGCCGGGCCTGCGTGTAGCCATATAATGATTAATCCATATATCGCTTCAATGCACCAATTTAGATAAATGTTAGCATCATAACTGAATAGATTTTACTGATTTTTATATAAGTTTCTCAAAAATTTAAGTTTTTTTTTTAAATTTATTTTCTTATTTCATAGGTTATCATTTTCGGAGGAAAAAATCTACAACGGTACAAAGAAGAATATTACGTTCAACTCGATATCAAATTCTGATTTTGTTTTGATTCATAAAACAATATATTCGGATTTTAAAACGTATATAAATGTTTATGTTCGTATGTCACATTTATGTTCGTTCGATGTCGATGATGACATTTTACTATTTTAGTTTGGGTTGTATAATTTAGAGCACAATTTAAAATAATTAAAATATTTCTAGTTGTATGGAATGTTATCGAGCCTTCTAACTAAGTTAGACTCATGTTTTAAATCATGTATTATATAATAGTGTGTAGTTTAGAACACATTTGTATATTTGAATGATTTGTAATATAATAGTCAATACTTCATGTAGTTAATAATGATTTTTACTTTTTTATTTTTGTTTATTTTAGATTTAAGTTAAAATTATGGAGATCCAATTTGGTTCTTATTCGGACGGATAATCCGATAGATCTATGGTTGGGTTGGTTATTCTGCAGATTCATAAAGGATAATTAAAAAAAAAAAAAGGATAATAAGGTTTCGTTGACCATCGAAACTAGAACGCTCTTTCTCCGTGTGAAGGGGAAGATAATTTCGAAGCCGTCGGGTTCGGAGCTGATCCATCGCTCTTTCTTCTCTCTACTTGCTTTTGCTTCTGGTCAACTCACAGAAACCCGACCGACCAGATTCCTATCTTGTTTTCTTCTGATTACAAATAAAATCTGATTGTTTGAGTGAAATCTCTGAGATGGGTTTCGTCGAATCTTTGAAATCAATCAATTGGGAACAAGAATCGTTCCCTACTTATCAAGATTTTGGGTTTTTGCCTCTCTTTGCAATGTTCTTCCCTTCAGTACGATTTCTACTCGATAGATTCGTCTTTGAGGTAAAATTGTTTGGATTTATTGTTTCTTAAAGTAATCGCATTTATTTCGTTTCGTTATGAAAAAAGAAACAAAATTTCTACTTTTGGCAACAACCCTTTAGACCAATCATTACTCTTGACTGAATTTGCCATTGATGAAGCTTTGTAGGAGAAAGTTTGACTTTTTTTTTTTTGGGAAGAATTTGTATATACATTGGTTTTTTTTTTGTAGAAATTGGGAAGGCTATTGATCTATGGAAGGTATGGTTCGAAGAAGAGTGATAACACAAAAGAGAGGAAGAAGAATACTCGAAAAATCCAAAAATTTAAAGAATCAGCTTGGAAGTGTATTTACTATCTATCAGCTGAGTTACTTGCTTTATCTGTGACATATAATGAACCTTGGTTTACAAATACTCTCTACTTTTGGATTGGTCCTGGAGATCAGATTTGGCCTGATCAACAGATGAAGTAAGATTTTTTTCGTTACGATCGGTTTTTTGTTGTTGTGTGATTAGAGAATAGAGATGATTTGTTAGCTAATCTTTTTTGTTTCTTCTTCTTCTTATGTGCAGGCTAAAGTTGAAGTTTTTATATATGTTTGCAGCTGGGTTCTACACGTACTCTATATTCGCGTTGGTTTTTTGGGAAACAAGACGGTCTGATTTCGGAGTTTCGATGGGTCATCATATCACAACTGTTATTCTGATTGTCCTCTCCTACGTCTGTAGGTATGTATACATATTATATGGATGACTTTGTTGTGGAGGAAAAGGATCTATGTTTAATTTGATCTTCTTTTTGTTATCGATGTTGGTAGATTCGCTCGTGCTGGTTCTGTTATTCTTGCACTCCATGATGCGAGCGATGTGTTTCTTGAAGTTGGGAAAATGTCAAAATATAGCGGAGCTGAAAGTATTGCAAGCGTTTCGTTTGTTCTTTTCTCTTTGTCTTGGGTCGTTTTACGTCTCATTTACTATCCTTTTTGGATCCTTTGGAGCACAAGGTTTGTTTATGCAAATCATATCCTATGCTTGTGTTTCTTGAATGTTTTGATGCAAGTATATTGATTTGTGATTTGCAGCTATCAAATTATTATGACGGTGGACAAGGAAAAGCATCCGATCGAAGGACCGATTTATTACTACATGTTCAATACTCTTCTGTTTTGCTTGCTTGTTCTTCATATTTTCTGGTGGGTTTTGATTTACCGGATGCTTGTGAAACAAGTACAGGATCGAGGCAAGCTTAGCGAAGATCTCCGATCCGGTATGCATTCAAATCTATTTACAATAAAAAAAAAAAAAAATCCGTACTTTGTTGGATCCGGTAAAGCAGAGATTATAAAGTTCATGTCTTTTGCAGATTCTGAAAGCGATGATGAACACGAGGATTGATCGCGGGTGGGGAATTTGTTTTTCGTGCTCTGTTTCTCACAAATCTGAACTAAACAGAGTTTGAGAACAGAGAACGTTCAGATTTCAACATCAAGCAGGATTCATTGTTAGGTTGTTTTGCAAAAATCTTATCAATTGGTTCATCTTCCAGAGAATCGAATCGCAACAGGATCAAATCGTTTTAAATGGATCAGAATTTTCATTTCTCTAGTTTGAGCAAATTCAAGATTTTGATTAGACACATTGCTCTGCTTCACTTTTTTTCGTTTTTCCTTCTACAATTGGGACTTCATTTCTGGTTTTGGGTCACTGCAATAACACAATTCATTGTATCAATTGAAATGTCATCACATTTTTGGGTAACAACGATATTTTTTTTTTGTTACTGTTAGACCAATTTTTTTGATTACTCAGATTTAAAAAAACTAAAGGCCATTCCTGAATCAACAAATTAATAATAGACGGATTTATTTGACGACACATTTGTGGTCATGCACTAAGTTTAAAACCAATCGACCAACCTTAGAAAGAAGACTGGGCTCCAAACCCAGTTAACGATAACACGACTGTAAATCTCTAGTCGAAGATAGGTTTCCTTCAAATGTTGCCTTTGTCAAATTTGTTCAAGATTAGATAGCTTCAAAAAAAAAACATACCCTAGTCTAGAACCCGTTGAAACAAAAGTAAATTACAAATCGCAACTCTACTAGCAATTTTAAACTGCGGTAAAAAACCGGTCACGATAAATCCACATAAGCAAAACAAAACCTTAGCATCGAGAGAGAATGATACGAGTGTTGGCATCGACCAACAATGATGTTCCAATATGGAGACGAGAGCCTCCTATACTAGTGGCGAGGAATGTGCATAGGTCGATGTCGGCACGAGAGAGGATTGTACGAGTGTTGGCATCGACCAACAATGATGTTCCAATATCGACTTTAACGAAGAATGTTCCAGTATCGACTATCAATGATGTTCCAATACCGACAACGACGAGGAATGTGCATCGACCGATGTTGGCACGAGAGAGGTTGTTACGAGTGTTGACATCGACCATGAGTGTTCCAACAATATCGAGGAATGTACATGCGTCCACACCGACGCATGTACCACATCGCTCTGTTTAAAGTATCATAAGGAGGCCACTGCCTTCGAGAATTGCGGTTGAGATGATGCCACGTGTAACGATCGAAGAGAAACAAACGTGTGTGATATGTTTGGAAGAATGGTGGAAAAGTGACGTGGTTACGGAATTGCCACGTAGGCACAAGTATCACTTCGAGTGTGTGAAGAAATGGTTAGGGATTCACGCCACGTGTCCTCAATGTAGATACGAGATGCCTCTTGAATGTGAAAATGATGTCATGAAGATGGTTGAGGTTGATGATGACAATGATGATGATGATTCTGACTCAAACGAATAACAATAACACGAGTATTTTTTTTCTAACATTTTTATTGGGTTTTCCTTTTCCTCAATTTCAAACTAGATTTTTGATTACAATTTATTCGAATCAATGGATCATAGTATTCAAGTCTTTGTGAATCAACATGATAATTACGAAAGAAGGTAATTAACACAACTAATGAGGAAGATTTAAAGCAATGCAACAGATACTAATAACAAACTTAAGGTGCAAATCATTGATTTTTGCAATTTAAATCTCTTTATAATGTAAAACTTTGTAACATATTTGTTGGATATTAAACTCAAAATCAAATACCTCTGAAGCAAACTTTCCTCGTTCTAGTTATTAATTACACATGACATGATCCAACAAAGACATTTCCTCAACTTAATCTTTGGAACAAAACTACGTATAAGCTCATGTGAAACAACTCTTCTCATAAACTTGACAATTTCAAATCATTTCTCCACATTTTGAGTATAATTCATACCTCAACATTGACCTAACAGAACATACCCCCAGCCTAACCTTATTTATTATATACCACTTCATATGAAACAACTTCGAACATCCTAAAAGCATACAACTTCGAAGAAACTTTCCCTCAAAAACATTGACTTCTTACAAACACATTTCCATGATCTAGCTAAAAACATATTACAAGCTCATGTGAAGTGTCTTGACATGTCCAAAGTGCAAAATTTTTGTTCACGGAGATTGATTTGGTCGAAGAGAGAAAATGATTATATAATCAAATCTAATTATGAGATGATATTGAATAACTTTAACTTAAATTCAATTATATCTTATGTTTATGTAAGTTTGATTTATGAATATTACATTTTAATCATGTCTTAAATATTTTAAAATATTTCATTAATTAATAGTTTTGAATACCGTAACAACCATTCGTTTACAATTATATATATTTCCTTTAAAGCTATATAAATATCAGAAATTGACAAAAAAATCTTTCATAAAATCTTTTCAACACATCAGATCTTTTAACATCAAAATATAAGAAAGTTTCTTTCATTTTTTTTCTACGTTTCATCATCTCCTTTACTTTGTTTAGTGTTTTTTTTTTTCATGAAATCTCTTATTCTTTGTTTAAATTCTTCGTTTTTGAAGGTTTGTTTCAAATCTCATCAGAAAATGGTTTTCTTTTTGTCCCAATCGTGATTTATATCACCACTCCACTATGAATAGAAGAACTCCATCGACGACGATCGTGCCAACAACTTCAACATCGACACGAGTGGCGAGGAATATGCATAGGTCGATTTCAGCACGAGAGAGGATTGTACGAGTATTGGCATCGACTAACAATGATTTTCCAATATGGAGACGAGAGCCTCCTATACTAGTGGCAAGGAATGTGCATAGGTTGATGTCGGCATGAGAGAGGATGGTACGAGTATTGGCATCGATCAGCAATGATGTTCCAATATCGATTTTAACGAAGAATATTCCACTATCGACCATTAATGATGTTTCAATACCGACAACAACGAGGAATGTGCATCGACCGATGTTGGCACGAGAGAGTTTGGTACGAGTGTTGACATCGGCCATGAATGTTCCAACAACATCGAGGAATGTACATGCGTCCACACCGACGCATGTACCACATCGCTCTGTTTATAGTATCATAGGGAGGCCACCGCCTTCGAGAATTGCGGTTGAGATGATGCCACGTGTAACGATCGAAGAGAAAGAAACGTGTGTGATATGTTTGGAAGAATGGTGGAAAAGTGACGTGGTTACGGAATTGCCACGTAGGCACAAGTATCACTTCGAGTGTGTGAAGAAATGGTTAGGGATTCACGCCACGTGTCCTCAATGTAGATACAAGATGCCTCTTTAATGTGAAGATGATGTCATGAAGACGATTGAGGTTGATGATGACAATGATGATGATGAGTCCGACTCAAACGAATAACAATAACACGAGTATTTTTTTCTAACCTTTTTATTGGGTTTTCTTTTTCCTCAATTTCAAACTAGATTTTTGGTTACAATTTATCCGAATCAATGGATCATAGTATTCAAATCTTTGTGAATCAACATGATAATTACGAAAGAAGGTAATTAACACAACTAATGAGGAAGATTTAAAGCAATGGAACAGATACTAGTAACAAACTTAAGGTGCAAATCATTGATTTTTGCAATTTAAGTCTCTTTATAATGTAAAACTTTGTAGCATATTTGTTGGATATTAAACTCAAAATCAAATACCTCTAAAGCAAACTTTCCTCGTTCCAGTTATTTTGAAACAACTCTTCTCATAAACTTGACAATTTCAAATCATTTCTCCACATTTTGAGTATAATTCATACCTCAACATTGACCTAACAGAACATACCCCCCAGCCTAACCTTGTTTACTATGTACCACTTCATATGAAACAACTTCGAACATCCTAAAAGCATACAACTTCAAAGAAACTTTCCCTCAAAAACATTGACTTCTTACAAACACATTTCCATGATCTAGCTAAAAACATATTACAAGCTCATGTGAAGTGTCTTGACATGTCCAAAGTGTAAAACTTTTGTTCACGGAGATTGATTTGGTCGAAGAGAGAAAATGATTATGTAATCAAATCTTATTATGAGATGATATTGAATAACTTTAACTTAAATTCAATTATATCTTATGTTTATGTTTATGTAAGTTTGATTTATGAATCTTACATTTTAATCATGTTTTAAATATTTAAAAATATTCCATTAATTAATAGTTTTGAAAACCGTAACAACCATTCGTTTACAATTATATATATTTCTTTTTTTCTTAAACAAAGCTAGATAAATATCAAAAATTGACAAGAAAATCTTTCTTAAAATCTTTTCAATACATCAGATCTTTTAACATCAAAATATAAGAAAGTTTCTTTCATTTCTTTTTCTACGTTTCATCATCTCCTTCTTTTTGTTTAGTGTTTTTTTAAAATAAAATCTCTTATTCTTTGTTTAAATTCTTCGTTTTTGAAGATTTGTTGCAATCTCATCAGAAAATGGTTTTCTTTTTGTCCCAATCGTGATTCATATCACCACTCCACTATGAATAGAAGAACTCCATCGACGACGATCGTGCCAACAACTTAAACATCGACATGAGTGGCGAGGAATATGCATAGGTCGATTTCGGCACGAGAGAAAATGATACGAGTGTTGGCATCGACCAACAATGATGTTCTAATATGGAGACGAGAGCCTCCTATTCTAGTGGAGAGGAATGTGCATATGTCGATGTCGGCACGAGAGAGGATAGTACGAGTGTTGGCATCGACCAACAATGATGTTCCAATATCAACTTTAACGAGGAATGTTCTAGTATCGACCATCAATGATGTTCCAATACCGATAATGACGAGGAATGTGCATCGATCGATGTTGGCACGAGAGAGGTTGGTTCGAGTGTTGACATCGACCATGAGTATTCCAACAACATCGAGGAATGTACATGCGTCCACACCGACGCATGTACCACATCGGTCTGTTTAAAGTATCATAAAAAGGCCACCGGCTTCGAGAATTGAGGTTGAGATGATGCCACGTGTAACGATCGAAGAGAAAGAAACGTGTGTGATATGTTTGAAGAATGGTGGAAAAGTGGCGTGGTTACGGAATTGCCATGTAAACACAAGTATCACTTCGAATGTGTGAAGAAATGATTAGGAATTCACGCCATGTGTCCTAAACTTGGAGGTTTAATTTGGAGAAATGCTCAAAGTTAGAGGTTCTTCCGACCAACATCAATTTAGAATCTCTCGTCCAAACAAAATGCTCTCACTCATAGCCGCGACCTATATCCAATTATGACGACGCATATGTACATATTCAACGTTGAAGCAGAGGAGGTGACTTCCACCGAGCTTGTTTTTGAGTTTAAGATCTACACTAAAACTGATGTTGACCAATTATAAGAGAAAAGAATGAGGTTACTCCAACTCTTGGAGCTTCAAGTTGTTGATCAAGATTATGATGAGAGCTTCAGAGGTGAAGGTGGACACATTATCAGGAACAATGTCATTGCAGGGACGAAGAAGAGCAGGGAAACTAACCACCTACTTGTTCGTGAAGATGAGGATAGGTGAAAATTTACTTGTTTTATGATTCTGTCTCATATTGACTATATGTCTTAATACATTTTGCTTCTAAGTTCCTATATTTATTTGTAAACTGGGAAATGTGTGTGTAAAAGCCTAAAGGTGTTCCCATTTCTGGAATTGGTAACTGCATGGCAAAGAAAGACAGAGAAGATGGAGCAATTTCTTTAGCAAATTTTTGGCTTTGAACTTCAATCATCATCATCATCATCATCATCATCATCATCATCATCATCGGCATTGCGATTCTAGACACAAATGGTATCCTCATTAAAGCAGATACTATTTGACTTATTCTCGTTGAGGCCCAAAACTCTCCGAGAAGATTATGAGACTATGACCCGTTTTTGGCTTAGTAAGACCATGTACATTGGTGAGAGCCTTTAATGGGGTTCTCAACAATTTTATAATACTAAACAAATAATAAAGTTAGTTTATAACTACTTAATTATTTTTAAATTTTGTGTCATCCATTGGTTACAACCTCAAAAGGGCTCTCAAAAATAAACTAATAATATTTTTATAATTATTTTTATAAAATTTGAAAACATACAATATTTTATAAGATCTAAATTATATTATATTTCATGAAATTTTAAAGGTAGATCTAAATTATATTACATTTCATGAAATTTTATTTTTATTTTTATTTTTCTAAAAATTCAAACCAATCAAAGCATGCCACGTAAGAGTTCTCAAAGGTTCTGAAAACTCTGAAATGAGAACCGGGTTCTGGACTTTTTATCAATTTTTATTTATTTTTGAGATTTTTGAAGTTATAAACTCCACCCTAATAAAATTTGTTGTCTTTAGTAAAAAACGACAAATTTTAACCAAAACATCATAAGATGTGGTTGATCTCTATAGTACATTTAAGATTACGGCTGATTTTCTCAATGAGTTTAAGATTAATCACAATTTACGATATATTTAGAATGATGCTTTTTCATAAGATGCACTTCGTGTTGTTTTCCTGTAAACAACTTGATATTTTGGTCAATATTTGAAGCGTTTTCTCGTTTTTGTAACAAAAGACAATAATTTTTGTTGGGATTAAACGACACTATAGACGGAGAATTGATTTTATTGACGAAATGTTGTTGAAAGGTTTTTTTTACTAAAAAAATAGTTGTATGAATTTTTTACAATCAGGAGATAGTTGAGACAATTATTTATTAAAAAACCTTAAAAGAAATTCCAAGTTAAACTTTTAATTATCGTACATGGGAAAATATTGACATTTCTCATTCACAAGGAAAGGTACTACTCTTTTTCCCCCTGGATCTCCTCTCGCTGGGGTAATAATCTTATAAAACTTTTTCTTATAATACCTAACCTCAACACGAGAAATTTTTCTCATATAACCTTCTAACCTTTAATGAACTGGTAAATTACTAAATTGCCCTAAGCTAATTTAAAAAAAAAACGAAAAACAAAATCGATTTCCGTTGGGTTCCGTTACTGTTCTTCTTCTTCGGCATCAGATTCATCTCATTCGCGTATCCTCATCCCCCACATTTGTTCAATTGAATCTCAATCCAGAAGCTTAGGATATCCAGACCTTAGGTGAATGAATTGAGTTGCGTTAATGGTTTAAATTCGGATAGTAATCCAAGTTGGAAGATATCCAATTGGATTTGGAATTTTCTCCCATTATCTTGGATCGAATCCATTATCTTATTTGTTATCGATAGTATATGGGATGGGTCGTTAATATCACGTAATGTATACTCCCAATTGTTGAATCGTAGAGGATTAGTGCATCTCGAGCAAGAATTGAAAAATGCAGACTTAGAATTGGTTCTGGGTAAAACTGAGTACAACTTGGCACAACTGGGTAGAAATGGGTAGTACAGATTTATTGGAAAAACTGAGTACAACTCGGTAAAACTGGGTAAAACTGGGTACAATTGATATGACTGATTTTGTTATTTTTTTTGGTTTTATTTCAGGAGACAATGAGCACAAGCCTATATTTTGATTATGGAGGACATTATGTAAAGAACGGAGATGGGTATGAATGGATTTCAGCAGAAGATCGCATGTACTCATTACAGGAACCGGCTAGTGCCAAAGGTGAATGACATAGTCCACGATAGATGTGCGGAAGCGACTCATTTGATTGCGACCGAGCTAAACATGTACATGTTTGAGTATAGTGTGGTTGGACGGGATGAGATTCATTATAAGGTGGATTTGCGAAATAGGAAATGTAGTTGCAAAACTTTTGATATTGACAAGTTTTCTTGTGTCCATGCAATAGCCGCAGTCTATAGCCTCATGAAGGAAGAAGAGAGAACGACGAGTTTCGAGATATTTGAGTTGTGTTCGCCTAAGTATTTCGTTGACCATTGGGTTTTTGCATATAGCAAGACCATTTATCTGGTGCCGCATAGGTTTGAGTGGAATATTCCCGCAAATATAGAACAAAAAAACATTTTACCTCCGAAGAAAAAAAGATCAAAACGGGAAGACGGCAAGTAAGAAGGCATCCATCAACCGGAGAACCTCAACCAAAGAAGAAGGCAATTCGATTTGTTGAAGTAGGTGGGGGTGGTGGTGGTGAGTGAGTGAATTGAGATTGTGTGTTTAATTGTGCACTACTAGTTTACGTGTTTGAATTGTGGACCTTTTTTTTCATTTTTTTGGAAATTGTGGACAATTATTTTAATTTCTTGCAATATTGTGGATCAATTTTTTTACGCGATTGGAATGTCGAAATGGCGGAAAACTAGTAATATTAAATATGGAATGACATAATGTCGGAATGGTGAAAAACTAGTAACTAGTATTTAAAATATCTAAATGGCTTTTTATTTGGAATATAGCTTTTTATTAAATATATTATAAATATTATTTGATATCATAAAACTTAACATGGAATGACATAATTTAAAAGACTTAATTTTTATTTATCTATAATAAAAATTTTCCGAAGGTAAGTAAATTATTTGGAATATAGCTTTTTATTAAATATATTTTAAATATTATTTGATATCATAAAACTTAAAATATGGAATGACATAATTTAAAAGACTTAATTTTTATTTATCTATAATAAAATTTTCCAAAGATAAGTAAACTAAAAACGAATTGTCGAATACAAATTTCACAATCTTCCACGTATCACATTACACTTTTATGTATGTTTTGATAGTGTTGGTTATCTTATAAAGTAAATACTGACAGGAATTGTGATATTCAAAATATTTTGACATGGTAACTACAGAAATATGTTTCTATTAACAAAAATAAGTTGTAAAACTAAAAATTTCTTTTCCATAGTATGGTAAAACTAAAAATTATCTAAATCACCAAAAGTACAACTATGAACAAATATGCACAACTCAAAAACTAGCAAAACTAAGTGTAACTTGGTGGTACTAATTGTTAAATGACGGCACACATGACTTACTTAGGTGTCATTCTCTGATTGGGTTAGACCCCTTTGACGGCGCACATGTCAATTTCTCCCAATTTCTATTTTTTTTTCAAATATTAAACGGATCAAAGGTTTTTTTAAAAACCATAAAAACTGATTTCCCCCAAAATCTAGGGTTTGTAGGTGATCCGATTCCGGCGATCCGATTTCGGCGAGTTTCCGATAGTGTTCATTGGGTATCAGATTTTCGATAGTTTCCATTGGGTATCGGAATTTCGATAGTTTCCATTGGGTATCCGTTTCCATTTTCGATTACGAAACATGGGTCGTTGGAACCATGAGAGCGTCATGTTAGGCGAGTTTGATACTGGGTCCAACAACAGCAACTTATCAGATTCGGATGACGAAATCATCCTCCCCAAATATGATTGGGATGCAGAAATCAGTCCACCTCGTCCTCCGAATCCGGTGACATGGGAGTCCTCGCCTATTGGCATTCCGACCATATGTTACTGTGGAAAACCGGCTGTGCTTAAGACTCAAACAATTGGGTTGCAGACTGGGACCAAATTCTACTCTTGTGATGGTGATATTCGTGTAAGGAGCTTCCTTTTCTTTTTCATTTTGTTAAGTGTTTGTTGTATATCTAATTAATTGGAGCTTATGATGGAGATTGCCACATTTATAAATTGTTGGATGACGCAATCTTGGAGGAGATTAATTTAACCAAATCAAAATTGGGAGAAATAGAAGGTCACCTAGTTGGAATGCTCACCACTGTTGTAGAAGAGAAGAAGAAAATTCAGGAACTAGAAGGTCACCTATTTGGATTGCTCATGAACTAGAATGTTTGTTTTTAATGTATAATGTCTTTCACGTATGGATAAACAATTTGCCTTCAAACTTGTTTTGTATTATAATTCCCTAATGTCAGTATGACTTTATATTTTTCATACCGAGGAAGCTTGTAAGGCTAATGAGAATATCAATATAAATCATAAACAGTTTTACCTAGTTGTACCAGTTGTACAACTAAACGTTCAGAGTTTTACCTAGTTGTACCAGTAGTACAAACAGTTTTTCACATGTTTACCAAAAACAGGAACAAAGATAATGTCATAAACCTATTCGTTCACAGTTTTACCTAGTTGTACCAGTAGTACAACTAAACGTTCACAGTTTCACCTAGTTGTACCAGTAGTACAAACAGTTTTTCACTTGTTTACCAAAAACAGAAAAAAAGATAATGTCATAATCAGAAACGAAGGTACTAGCATCCACATGCCCATCGACTTGTGGTTTCTAAGCTCAGGCATGTGGAAGAAATGTTTGAACTGAGGATGCTCTTCAAACCATTTCAGCTCCTTCTTCGTAAGCACATTTCTTAACGTCTTTAGTGTGTTAAATAGATCACACCTCGTTTCAATCTTAATGCACTTCTTATACTCCGTTCTTGGAAAGAACATGTCATTGGGTGGTATTGGTATGGTTTCCTCCTCGTCTAATCCCTGCAATTATAAAACAGTTGTATATCAGTATAACCTAACATTCACATTTTTACAGAGTTGTACCAGTTGTACCAAATGTTATGTCACAGTATTTCCCAGTTGTACCAAGTGTTAACGTTTTCTTTTATCACCAATTTTGATTTTGAATTAAGCTTTACATACCTCAGCGGGGATTTGATTTATATCCGTTCTTTCCGCCTCTTCCTCAGCCCTAGCTTCCTCCTCCGCCTCTTTCTCCACTTCCTCTGGACTCGTAGGATCAACTATTCGAGGATCTCTTCAGTTAATTGGAGTTCCATCGGCCGAAACAGATGCTTGTTTTCTACGCGCCATTACTACGAAATCGAGCAATCTTTAATCGACACCAGAAGTAATCTTTAATCGAAATCGAAAAGAAATACAACATACCTTAGAGAAGAATTGGTTATTGAGACAGATTGCAAATGCGATTGTGCGGAATCCGATTTTGCTCTTTTAAGTGCAAGTTCCGATTGTATAACCTGAAGGAGTATGTCGAAATTTTATTGCAAGTTCTGATACCCCCGATTGAGCGGTTTCGATTATGCGATTTTGCGACAGAGCTATTGAAATCGAAATCGATTGTGCGATTGAAATCGAAAATTTTTGTAGTTTTGAGAATAGTTTTGGTCGGTTGAGCGATTTTAAGAGAGAATTGGTCGGTTTTGTTTTGAAACGCGGATGAAGAGGAAGAGAAGAAGAAACATCGTGTGGGTCGTGGGTCGAATTTGTCGGGTTTGTCCGATTTACACGGATCCGGGTCGGATACTAGCTGGTTGGGTTGGTAAATAAATTAAATTTCTTTGATTTTTTTAGTTTTTCAGCCACTTTTGAGTTAAAACAAAAAACAAAAAAACTGTTTTTTTATCGGATCTTTTATTTACTAAAACAGAAGTCATTCATCAATTCTCAGAATGACAAGTGTCATTATCTTTTTATTTTTTAAATACAATTTTTTTTTCTGTTTTATTTTACAAAATTTGTTTGCGATTTCTCTCTTTAACCAACAAAAGCAAAACCCACGTTCTCCTTCTCTAACTTCCCACGATTTCGACTACTCACCATCTTCAAAATCCCCATGTCACAATCGATAACTTCATATTTGCACAGCTATGAAATTTTCAAAAAGGAATTAAATCTACCAAAAACCCTTTTGATTAGGTAAAATCTTCACTCTACATCTGTTTGCTTCAATTTTGCCCTCTTTTGTATTCCAATTCTCTCTTAGATTTGAATCACGATTTTTCTCTTGATTTTTCTCAATTCTTACAATTTTGGCCTCCGTATCTCTCTTAGTCTCTTAATTCGCCCTCTTTTGTTATGTGTTTGAGCTATTTGAAGAGATTTGATAGTAAGCAATTCAAATAATAATCATCTCTCATATATTGAAATTGGTCGTTATCACAGTGAGTGTGTTTTTTGGGGTTTTGTGGTTTTTGTTTTTCTTTCTTTCTTTATATACTTTAATGTTAAATCAGTATGATCGATGATAATATGGCTACAGTATAATCCTAACCTGAAATTGTAATGGTTTAATCGATTAGATTGAGTTGTTTTTCTTAGGTCTCAATTTTGAAAAAGAAAGAAAAAAAACAGTAGACATTTGGGGTGTGACTTATCAATTAGTGGTCAGTAAAAGATATTGTAAAAACAGTACATTCATGTCTCCATCTTATTTTAAGAAAGATTGAATTTGTACATATATGGCATTCTTAACATTAACATGTTAACAATTGTTCTTCGCTTTCCTCAATTTCATGTCAGGTATTACTGTGACTCTCAGTACAAGATAAAACTTGATTTCACACCAATCGCTCAATTAAATCCTGTTTTTCTGAAAACGAAATTTGGAAGATTAAAGCTCGAGTTTCCCGTATTTGGCGATTCCAAAACAATGATAAACCTGGAGATGTTGGTGGACTTGATTTAATACTTGTGGATGATAAGGTAGATACTCAAATCTTATTTGATCATGTTTTATCTAAGATATTGTTAAACACTTTTAGGTTTAATTGTTATTTTTTATGTTAGGGAGATCGCATACAAGCGTGCATAAGAGGAAAATTAGTATCCAAGTTTCAAAAAGATTTTGAGGAAGGAGAATGTCGCATTCTCATGAATTTTAAGCTCTCCCCTAATGGGGGGATCTTCAGAGCAACTGCACATCCTTTCAAAATATTTTTCAGTTGGTCAACACATGTGAAGAATTGCGAGCAGATAACAAACCACTCACTTCGTTTCAATTTCATCCCTTTTGAAGAATTGCTCTCTCGATCACATGACGAAATAGTTTTCCTCGGTATGTCATATCACCATCTTTGTATTTTTATTCAAAGTAATACATTTCATTCATATTCTTATTAAATTTAACTTCTTATATAGATGTTATTGGTGAAATCATCGAAGTGCATGGTTTAAAGGAAATAACTGTTCGTAATGCTCCATGTAAATTGTTGAATCTTCAACTAAAAAGCCTCAAGTAAGTAGCTTTCAGCTTAGTATCCATCAATAAATTAATTGATTTATTTTATATCCCTTCTTAAACTTTTTTTTTTGTTTTGCAGTGGTTCAACGATTGATTGTGTTTTTTGGGAAAAGAACGCTGAAGACATACATGCGTATGTTCAATCCTTTTCTGGACCTATTGTTATGCTTTGTAGTCTCATGAGGATTAACATTTATAATGGTAGGTTTTACCAAATTATATCACATGTAATATATTTACTACTCATCCATACTGTCTTTATTTCTTTCACTTTTTTTTAGGGAAAATGACAATCCAAAGTGCAAAATCATCGACAAAGCTCTTCATAAATTCTGATATTTTTGAGATCAACGAATTCAAAGAAAAGTAACCAAATATCCTTGCAATTTGTTGGTTTTATATAGAGTTTTTTTAATACTTTATTTCATCTTATTATTTTTGTATATATAATAGGATGCCAAAAGATGCCATCTCTACTACGCCCAATAGCTCCATTTTGACTTTGTCAAATTCTGAGCAAATTTCCTCAGATCACTATTCATTGGATTCTCGCAGAACTATTTCTCAGCTGCTTACATCAGATGAGGTTAGTTGTTTATTTTAAACTTCCTCAATTATCTCTTATACTAACTACACATCCAGCTATTTTGACTTCTATCATGAATGTCCTCAGGAACTAACGTGTTCTATATATGCAACAATATGTGCACTTAAAATTGAGATTCCTTGGTTCTACATCGGATGTACAAAATGTTTCAAAAAAGTAAACCACTACTTAAATCCGGAAACTGAAGAAATTGAGACTGATAAATTTACATGTGACACCTGCCAGAAAATTGTTACTTCTACTATCTCAAGGTTTAACATAAATCTTTGTACATCATTTGTCTATTTTCTACACATATTTTACCATTACAAGTCTGATAAACTATAGTTTATTTTCATAGATACCAAGTTCATGTAAAAGCTAAGGATGAAACAGGAACCACTTCTTTCCTTCTATTTGACAAGGAAGTCATTCAACTTATTGACAAATCAGCGTACGACTTGCTAGAGCAACAAGTTCAGGTAAAATTCATCCTTCATATTCATCTTAATATCATGTTTTTATTATTTTTCCTCCAAACTGTGGCAGTTCAACCGTAGGAGTGAATTCCCTCCTGAACTCCAAGCTTTAGAGAATCGTCAGTTTGTTTTTACCGTCTACAAACCTTCTACAACAAATAATTTCAGACCAACCACCTTTAAAGTTGTTAAAATCACCGATGACCCTGAAAAACTTTCAATGTTTCGTGGTGATGATGTCAACACGGTATATATAATTAAATGTCCATTTATTATCTTCCTCTTCTAATTTTATTTGGTTTAATGATTTTACCAAATTTCCATGTAGGAGGTGATTGTTGCGATTGGTCCTAATTTTTCAAACTCCACAGAACTCACTACTAACCTGGTATGACACTCTTCTGCTTTAAACTTCACCTTTGTAATTTCGAATCAAGCATAAAATTTATGTTATAGTTTACAAGTAATTCAAGATATGAAAAAGTTACAGTTTATCATTAGATAAATTTACAATGTTTTTTTTTATTTGGGATAAATTTGCAACATAATTCATTTTTTATGACGTTTCTTTGTTGATCAGATTGTTGATGTCTCTTTCGAAGCTTCTAGCAACAATTCGATAAGTGGTTCGACGGAGTTTCCACAGACTCCAAACAAAAAGCGAACAATTACTTATGCAGAAACATCATCACCAACTGAGGACAGTGGTGCACAAGTTTCATCAAAAAAGCACAAACCAAAGCTAGCCACTTTAACTACAGAAGAAGCTGGACAACATTCAGTCTCAAAGCCAAAACAGAAACCTGAGCCTATAACTAAGGATGCTGGTACAAAAGCTTCATCAACAAAGCAGAAAGTGCTGGCAAATCTGATTCCAAAGAAGGAAAAAGAGTGATGCTTAATCAGCTGTGGTTTTTAAATGTTTAGCAAGTATCACATAACTTCTATCTTTTTTGTTTTCGTGTGCAAAATTATAGCTTCTATCTATTTCCATGTTTTATTAGGACTTGCTGTTTTGTAGGATTTCAATTACGTACAAGAATTCATAATTATATATTTCTCTTATAAAATCTTTTTTTTTTTACTTCAATCTCTAAACGCTAGACACTGTTTTACAACTCTAATAAAAGGTACTAATTTCAATAGAAATAGTTATTGACAAAATAATTTTTTTTACATCACTGAAGAAGAGAATCTCCCAGTTATATTATTGGACTACAGAGCCACGTTAACACATGTCACTATTCCAGTTAAACGTAGTAATTAAAATTTTTAAACTAATTTTTTTTGGAGGGACTTGAAAAATATTCAAAAGAAAACCGTTCTACACAGTTACGATCTTCCTTGCTCTGTTTCTTTACTCTCTCTACCCTTGCTCTACATTCTTCCATGTCAAGCAAATCTTTGTGCTTTCAGTTACATTTAAAACCTGCAGAAGATCACTAAGCTTTCATAACTAAATTCTCCACATATATATTTGGAAATCAAACAATGCGTAATCCAAAAGGAAAAGAAAAGATGAGAAAGAAAAGAAATTACAGAGATCAAGGTAAACTTAATTCTTAAACTTATTTTCTTATTTCCCTTATAAATCTCGATCAATCCAGCTTTTCATGTTATCATGTGCTCTTCGCAGAAGATAACCATTCAAGAAGCGAACGGATGCGCATTTTGAGAGAGAGGAAAAAAACTGCAAAACCAAGAGTATCATGTAATATTTTCTCTCGACTTAAAATTTTAATAAAATAAATTTCAGATTCATAAGTTTACTATCTAAAACGTTCATAAATTTCAGCCACTTTCCATTTCGGAAGCTCTAGCCAGAATCCTATACCAGATTCATTTCAAACTGCTACTTCTAACCCAGGTATTTAACTCAAACTAATGATAATTCGCAAATCTTTCACAATTATTCTGCAAAAATCCAACACACAACAACATGACACAAGTAGTTTGAAATTATTTTGTTGCTCTGGTTACACACAACAACATGCTATTGTAATTATCACATTTCATCACATTTTGGCATCCCATTATTTCGTTCACTTGATGCTCTGGTTACATGTTCACGTTTCTTATTTTCACATCTTTCTTACCACTTTGAAAACATTATAACCATTACTATTTCTTTAGTTTTCATAATTAACAAATCCGGTTTTTTTTCCACAGATTACGAAGACTTTGGCGATCCACAATTCGCATGTCAACATTGTGGTGCTTTGATGTGGTATAATGAGCGTATAAACAAAAGACGAGTCTCTACACCTCCACAATTCTCAATGTGTTGTATGCATGGAAAGATTGAACTTTCTCCAGCTCCCAAGTTGCCACAAGCGCTTATGGATCTTCTATTTAAAGGAGACGACTTGAGCAAAAATTTCATAGAGAACATTAGACCTTATAACTCGATGTTTGTAATGACTTCCATGGGAGGATATATTGATGCATCTATCAACAATGGACGTGGACCCCCTGTTTTTAGATTATTGGGTCAAAATTACCATATGATTGGAAGTTTACTCCCTCCTAATGGCTCACATCCAAAATTTCAACAATTGTACATATTTGATACTGACAATGAAAATGCCAACAGAATTGCAGCATTCAGGTATATTATTATACTTATACTATCTTGTATAATATTTTCATTTATGTGATATAACAACTTGATGTACTATTTCATCCGAATACTAATATTTTTCAAAGGTTCCAGTTCAAAAAGACAAAGACCAACTTCCGAAGCAAAAAAACTTCGGGATGATATTGTGGAAGCAATAAAAAAAATGCTAAACGAGTGCAATCCATACGTAAAGGTTCTTCGATCCGTAAAGGAACGTTTTGGAGATTCATTAGAATCCATGAATGTAAAAATAAGGTTGATTTCCGGTCGTCCTGTTGACCGTAACACATATAATCTGCCTACATGTTCAGAAGTTGCTGCACTCTTGGTTGGAGACTTTGATGACCAATTGGAGGTGAGAGATATTGTGGTGGAAACAAAGACCAAAAAGTTGGCAAGAATCAGTGAACTTTACCTGGCATATCTCCCTTTACAATATCCAATTCTGTTCCCATATGGAGAAGATGGATATCATATTGACCTGCAGCTAAAGAAGACAACAACCACATCCACAAATCCAAGGGTTAAAGTCAGTATGAAGGAGTTTTTTGCGTACAAAATCATGGAATGTCGCGACCAATTCAACGTTCTACTACATTCTGGGAAACTATTTCAGCAATTTTTGGTTGATGCATTTACAATGATAGAAGGAGAGAGAATTGGATATCTCAAACTTAATCAAAAGGCTTTGCGTGCAGACAAGTATAGCAATATTTCAGCTTTTGCTTCTACCGGAAACAAAGATTCTTCAATGTGCGGACAAAGATACGTCTTACCTTCCACTTCTGTGGGAGGTCCAAGATACATGCACGAAAAGTATATGGATGCAATGGCAGTATGTTCGCATTTTGGCTATCCTAGATTGCTGCCTAGATTGACATCAGAACAGAGGGATATATATAATACTATTATGGAAGCTGTTGAAACAAATTCTGGTGGTGATTTTTTCGTCAATGGGTTTGGAGGAACTAGGAAAACATTTCTTTGGAGAACTTTGTCGACATACATTCGTTCAATTGGAGATATCGTCTTAAACGTAGCTTCGAGTGGAATGGCAGCACTGTTACTAGAAGGAGGACGTACAGCTCATTCTCGATTTGCAATACCATTGCAATTGAATGAAAGTTCCACTTGCTTATTCACCGCAAATAGCGAGCTAGCTGAACTGTTATTGAGAGCTAAGTTGATCATTTGGGATGAGGCACCTATGTTGCATAGGCATTGTTTTGAAGCCTTGGATAGAAGCTTGAAAGATGTTTTAAGAGCAGCAAGGATTCCAAACTATAATAGGCCGTTTGGTGGGAAAACTATTGTTTTCGGGGGTGATTTTCGTCAGGTGCTCCCTGTGATTCCTAAGGGGAGTAGGGAACAAATTGTACAAGCTTCTCTCACTTCTTTTGTGCTTTGGAACTCTTGCAAGGTGCTTAGTTTAACAAGGAATATGCGTCTAACTGTTGGTTCAGATCCAGTAGAAACTGAATCCATCAAAGAGTTCTCCGAATGGATTCTAAAACTGGGAGATGGGAAGTTATTTGAACCTAATGATGGCGAAGCAGTGATTGACATACCAGATGACATGCTTCTCATGGACTCGCTTGATCCAATCACGTCAATCACTAATGCCACATATCCGTCATTGGTTGAACATTTGGAGGATGAGTCTTTTTTCAAAGATCGTGCAATATTATGTCCTACAAATGATGTTGTTGATGAGGTCAACAATCACATTATGGATCTTCTACCTGGAGAACTACAGACATATTATAGCTCTGATAAAATATGTGAATCGAACTCCAGCGTTGCCAGAGATAAGGATGTCACAGTTGAATTCCTTAACTCAATTAAGTGTGCCGGTCTGCCAAACCATGTTGTAAAGCTAAAGAAAGGGATTCCGGTTATGTTTCTGAGAAACATTGACCAGACATGTGGTTTGGTTAATGGAACCAGGTTGCAGGTAACACACTTGGGAACTAATATCATTGAAGCAAACGTCATAACTGGCAATAACGTTGGAAACAAGGTTTATCTTCCAAGAATGGTGCTCACACCTACCGATGCACGATTGCCTTTTCAATTTCAACGGAGGCAGTTTCCAATTTCTCCTTGCTTTGGAATGACAATTAATAAGAGCCAAGGTCAGAGTTTAGCTCATGTGGGAATCTACTTACCAAAACCGGTTTTTGCACACGGTCAACTATATGTTGCTGTCTCAAGTGTCAAAAGCAGAAAAGGTTTAAAGATCATCATCACTGACGAGGAAGGTAAGCGGGTGAAAAAAACAACTAATGTTGTATTTAAAAAAATATTCCAGAATTTCCACCAAGTCTGATAAATATCTTCAGGTAATAACTATATTTATATATAGTTATCAATTTTCTTTCCAACCTCTCATCTTCTTAACAGAGCTATAATACTATTTTTCAGGTTCATTTGTTCAATGACACCTTTAGATATGGGCAGCAACAGGTAATCAAATGTCAATCAGTATGGTTTTTCTTTTAACAACGCTTTTTCTATATATATAACTTTGTACAAATACTTTTTAGTAATGAATTTGCTTTATCTAAAGTAAGTTGTTTCATGCTTTCATACTTTTTTATCTGTGAGTGAATTCAACCAATTACAAAACATATATACTCAAACTCAAATACACAGCAAGAACTATTTGCAATAATCCGCTTTTGATATAGCTATTTCCTTTTATTTATTAAAACAAAGGTAGAGAAACTAACCAATATAAGATTCGGCAACTGAATGTCACCAGGGTAAAATCGAGCTGCATCCAGATCTTTTTTGTATACAATTTTCGTCTCTTGGTTTCCATATGTAGATCGGAGATTTTGGGATGAAATTGATTTTCTTTGTTCTGCGATTTATTTGAATTCATCTGGGTTATTCTGAGTTTTGGGTTTGACCGGTGTTAAGAAGTAAGCGACAAAAAAAAAAAAAAAAGTAAGCGACGAAGCTAAGAAACACAAACATATTTTACCCTACTTATTTATTCTCCTATTTAGATCTTCTCTTCCCACAAAACCAAATAATTATAAAATTATTATCTGCCTTTCACATAAGTACTTTCGTAGCAGCACATTTAGTCATGTGTATGTATGTATCCACTTTTCTTTGTAATTAACTTATCTTATACTGGTATGCTTTTTTTTTAGTCCATAAATTTCATATTTGCAAGTCCGTTTATTTTATTGGGCCGACAGAAATAGTTAAAAACTTTTCTAATTTTTTTTTTGTCATCATTAAAAACTTTTCTAATTAGCACTTGGACATAGCAAAACATTATTCTTTGTCCTTCAAAAGAAATCCCATATATCACTTAACTAAACCATACTTTGTTTATTCTCGCTTAAATCTAAATAACTATAATATACAATTAAAATCATAATATTTATCTTCCTATTTCACTAATGTTATTCTTTACTTTTAATTTTGAAGAAAGATGTTTTCGTCTAATGTTAAATTATACTTCCAAAATATTATCTTTAACAAATTTATGTTAATTTTACTAATCAAAATTATAATGCCCGTGCATAGCACGGGCCAAAATACTAGTTATTTAATAATTCAACTTAAGTTTTGGGGTTATCTGAGGTGTTGATTCCCTCTCGCTGCCATTCTTATACATCTTGGCTCCATTTGATACCCTCTCCTTAGCTTAGGTTTCTTTGTAATAATAATACAGCGTCGATGATTGTTGTTTTCTCGCTCTATTCTTAATGAAAGCTGAAAAATCAAGTTTTACTTACTTATTGAGGCGTATCTTTGTTCTTAGAAGGATCTACTAAACTGAGGCATATCTTTTGTGGTCGATCTTGTGGAAATGGCTCCTGTTGGTCCTCGATCCGGTGATGCCATCTTCTCAAGCATCGATCGCGTGGTAAGTCAAGAATTGAGATTTAATGATGAAGAATTTATTTGCCTCTGATTTTGGAAGCGTTTCGTTTGTTCTTTTCTCTTTGTCTTGGGTCGTTCTACGTCTCATTTACTATCCTTTTTGGATCCTTTGGAGCACAAGGTTTGTTTATACAAATCATATCCAATGCTTGTGTTTCTTGAATGTTTTGATGCAAGTATATTGATTTGTGATTTGCAGCTATCAAATTATTATGACGGTGGACAAGGAAAAGCATCCGATCGAAGGACCGATTTATTACTACATGTTCAATACTCTTCTGTTCTGCTTGCTTGTTCTTCATATTTTCTGGTGGGTTTTGATTTGCCGGATGCTTGTGAAACAAGTACAGGATCGAGGCAAGCTTAGCGAAGATCTCAGATCCGGTATGCATTCAAAATCTATTTACAATTAAAAAAAAATCCGAACTTTGTTGGATCTGTTAAAGCAGAGATTATAAAGTTCATGTCTTTTGCAGATTCTGAAAGCGATGATGAACACAAGAATTGATCGTAGGCCGAGAATTTGTTTTTCGTGCTCTGTTTCTCATGAATCTGAACCAAACAGAGTTTGAGAACAAGGTGTTCAGTTTCAACATCAAGCAGGATTCATTGCAGGTCGTTTTGCTAAAATCTTATCAGTTAGTTCATCTTCCACACTATCCAACCAGATAAAATCATTTTTAAATGGATCGGTTTCTCGATCAGGATTTGAGTTTATTCATTTCTCTAGTTTGAGCAAATTTAAGATTTTTATTAGACACATTGCTCACTAAACTGCTTCACTTTTTCGTTTTTCCTTCTACAGTTTTTATTTATGATTGGGGCTTAAATTTTCTGGTTTTGGGTCGCTGCAATAACACAGTTCATTGTATCACTGAAATGTCATAACATATTTTGGTAAAGAACGATAATTTGTTACTGTTACACCAATTAAACATTTTGATTACACAGATTTAAAAATGACTATATTATTGAATTTTGTATGTGACAAATGTTAAAATATTGTGTTATTATTTGTGTTTGTGAATTGACATAAATTTTGTGCTACACTAATGACTCCGTTTTATTTTAGCATCCAAAGATATTCGTAAGATAAAATGTTGACGGTCTAAAACCGATTGACCAAAAGACATTCTCGCATAGCATTCACAAAAGCTGAATTTCAAATATTTTCGACGATTACACGATTACAAGTCTGTAGGAGAAGACAGGTTTCCTTCAAAAGTTGCATTTGTTCCGAGATATATATTGTCCAATCTGTTTTGAAAAATACATCTGATCTAGCTTTCATAACTCGCTAACTCATTTAAACTCGATCACTTAACTCGTTTAGTAAATGAGCCTAAAAACATAGCTCGGTTGTCAAAATCCGAGCCAACTCATGAGCTAATGACTTGTTTGACATCCTTAATCAGGATGAATCCAAATAATAAAAAAATTGCAAGAAATGGAGAAAAGAAAAAAAAATTAGTATAACCCAATTTAAAAGAAAAAAAAAACAATTAGTATCAAGGCCCTTTACAAAATAGCGTCAAGCCTTTGAGGTTTAGCTTGTCGACAAGAAATAATCGCTTCGATTCTACTCCAAAAGGTACTCGCTTTGTTTTCCCTGGATCTCCCACTCGCTTCGATTCTTATACACATCTGGCTCCATTTGATACCCTTTCGTTTGCTTCAAATCTGTAAGATTTTCTCTGGTGAATCTTGTAGAGATGGCTCCTGTTGGTCCTCGATCTGGCGATGCAATCTTCTCAAGCATCGATCGCGTGGTAAGTTGGGAATTTTTAAAAATGATGAAGAATTTATTTGCCTCTGAATTGATAGTGATTTGTGATCGATTTCATAGGATAAGCCTCTTTGTATATTGCAGTCGTATTTTGTAACGATTTGACAAGTAAAAGATGTAAAATTGTTATATTCTGAATCCTTGATTCAATCTTGTAGAATGCGGAGTTGTTCACATTGACATACGGTGCAATTGTGCGTCAATTGCTTACTGATCTAGAAGAGGTCGAGGAAGTCAACAAACAGCTTGATCAAATGTATTCTTCTTCTATGCTTTCTCTACTTGTCTTTCATGTCTTTTCGATTCTTTAAACACTTGTCCGATTTCCCTTGAAATTCACAATGATCACTGCTGGATTATCCTTAATTCTGCAGGGGATACAACATTGGAATCCGACTTATCGATGAGTTTCTAGCAAAATCTGGTGTTTCCAGATGTGTTGACTTCAGGGAAACTGCTGAAATGATTGCCAAGGTTTGCTATTTCCAGTCATTTTACTTGTTTAGTGTTGCACTTTTACAGTTTCTAAGTATCAAATAACAATCTCCATGAGATCTATTACGCAGGTGGGTTTCAAGATGTTCTTAGGGGTCACTGCATCAGTGACAAGCTGGGACGCGGATGGGACTTGCTGCAATATAGTCTTGGAGGACAATCCGCTAGTTGATTTCGTGGAGCTTCCCGATACTTGTCAAGGTCTTTACTACTGCAATGTCTTAAGTGGAGTCATTAGAGGTGCTTTGGAAATGGTCAGTATCCTTGTTTTCGACCTTCGATTCCTAGAAAGCTTCAAGAGACTACTTCTCTTACTTACTTCTACTGTGATTGTCAACTGAATAACTTGTTTGGTCTCTGTGTTTTGTTGTCTAAACCATGATCAGGTCTCAATGAAGACAGAAGTGACGTGGACTCGTGATGTGCTTCGAGGAGATGATGCTTATGAGTTGCAGGTTAAGCTCTTGAAGCAAGTTGCTGAGGAGTATCCTTACAAGGATGATGAATAAATCTCAACTCTTAGCGTTGTTGCTATTGCATCTTTCATGGAGCCAAATAAAGATGTTGTCAAGTATTGTTTTTATCCTTATCACTTTTCAAATACTTTTATGTATGCAAATTTTTATAGAACAACAAACATATGAAAAGTTTAATCTTCATTGCATTGACTTTGATTGGGTCTTTACTACTGCAATGTCTTTTTTGGGGATATACCAATGCTGATAAGTTTGAAAGGAAGTTTGAGCCTTGCCATCTTAAGTTCAATGTTACAACTTACGACCGATTACATTATCTGATTTTGCGTTTGCTGCGGTGAGCCGGTGATTGCAGAACTTCTCCTTTGGTTTAAGGAAATTTTTAAACCAAGTTTTTTCATCATTGAACAAGAGCTGGTTACTTGAAAGCGTTTGGGCTTGTAAACGACCAATCAATACTCTACAAACTCCACACTTCAAAAACCTTACGAGCTATAGTCATATTCTCTCTCTCTCTCTGCAATTCAATTTTTTTGTTTCAGAACTTGAAAACGAGTGGAACATTCTGAATTCAATGATGTTTAAATATGATAATATGAATGTAAAATTTCTAATACGTAATCATCACTTAGGAATAGATAGACTACAAGAGGATATGTTTGTGCAATTGTTAGTACAATACACTATTAAAATTAAAACTGTTGTGTTTTTAATTGATAAGCTAACCACTCTCATAGTCTCATCAACACCTCGCATCTTCTCTTTGTCCCATCTTTACTGAGTATCAAGTAAATTGTTTGGTCTCATTGTTTTTGTTGTCTTAACCATGATCAGTTCTCAATGAAGACAGAAGTGACGTAGACAGTAGACTCGTGATGTTCTTCAAGGAGATGATGCTTATGAGTTGCAGGTTAAGCTCTTGAAGTAAAAATGTTCTCAAGTATTGTTTACTAATCACTTTTCAGATACATATTTACGCAAATTTTTGTAGAACAACAAACATATGAAACCTAATTCTTCATTGCATTGACTTCTATTGGGTAACTAAATGTCTTTTTGCTTCAAGCATTTTCAAAAATAAAATTCAAAGCGAAAAGAAACAAACTAGAAAAGAGAACTGTTCGTTCAAAAAAAGACAACTGTTTGCAATGAAAAACAAAGAAACAAGTTTGTGAGCTTCAATGGACTCTGAATCATGTATATAGATCAGAGTCAAGCCAAGCATCCTTTTTAAGACCAGTTCTTGAAGAATACTTGTCCAGATCTTTGTTCACACTCTCGATATCCAAACTCGGGACAATGTTCTTCAGCAGAGCTCCGACAAATCTTACCACGGAAGGACCAAACTCAGGCCATGAGATCACCAACGTTCCTCTTATGTTCTTTAGTTGACACCGGCTCAAAAGTGAAGCACTCAGCCCGTCGATGACACTCCCTGAGGGGAAGTAATCCAGATTCACACGACTTGTTGCTTTTTTCTCAGACGATGTCTCGAGTTTAGCAGCCAACGTTTCGTCTGGTGAGAGTTTACCTCTGAAGTTACGGCTCTGAATGGAATCTAAGATTATAACCCGCTCCGGGATAATGTCTTGACCAATGAGTAATCTCGAGACTATGTGAGACCGTTCAGGGGATACCGGAAGCTGAACAGAGACAAGGAGGATCGAGTTTTTATCATCAGTGCTACTCAAGGAATATATGTTGCATGATTTGTCCTCTAAAGAAGGTTCCATGGTGTTTCCAGACAACGGGACTTCAGGCATTATGAGACTTCCAAGGAGAGTCTTTGAAGGTAAATTGTGGAAGACGTAGAGGGAAGGCGAAGATATGGCTATGATGAGCAAAGATGGTCGGAGAGGCAGTTCGGGTTTTGGGTTTGAGAAGATGATGAAAGGAGATGGAAGGGATTCGGGTGGCGGAACAAAGTTGTTAAGATCTTCTTGGAAGAATCTTGAAGGTGGAGGATTCTCGGTTAGCACATCTTCCATTTCTAGCTTCTACCGAATTCTCACAAATCTCTGCAACAAATATAAACATCAAAAGATGTTGTTAGCTAGTACAAGGCAGACACACATCTAAAGAAGGATTTAAGCACTTTGACACCTAAATTGGAACAAGGAGATGCAAACACAAACGATTATCTGGGTCTGAGCAAACTGAATGTAAACAATTCAATTGTAGCAAAAGCATCTAAAGAAAATAGTCACAAGATGACAGATCTTATGTTTCAAATAAGAGATTGCAAAGTAGTATGAGTGAGATTACAAAGACGTGTAAGCAGGACTACTCGATGTAGAGAGACTAAATCAAATGCAGACTTCTGGTGGTTTGTGCGTCTATAAGAACATCAACTCATCGTATTATATCCAGCTATATCCACAAGGCAGTGCACCAACAAGATAACAATCAGCTAATCATATAATCCTAACTAAAAATAAACAACGAGCTCGTAAAGGAATCAACTTTCCATCTAATGAAAACTGTGGAACCCCCAAATTTTAAGAAAACATTATGTTGATTTTCAGGAAAGATGAATCAAGTGGTAATAAACAAAATCTAAGTTTCTTATGTTATACTAGATCATTACAGAAATCCGTAAGTAGATGGCTGGAGTTTTCCCCGAACAAAGTAATGTGTGAACATGATGATGCAAACGTAAGTGCTTTTGGTTCGGATCAAACTGAACCTATTAGAGATCTTAAGCTAAACCATATAATTGTATCTTTCTAGTGTCGAAACACACACAAAAAACGACTCTTTTTCCATCAGAATCATACTGATAACAGAATTCAAGTTTCTTACATTATACCAAGACCAAACAGAGAATCGAACTCAAATCCGACATAAACCCAGAACAATTCCAACTTCAATTGCAAAACCAAGCAGACAAAGAGAGAAAAGTCTCAAAATTTGAAGCAAACGAGAGGGTATTAAATCGACCCAGATGTATAACCAGATCAATTGAAGGGTTAATAAGGAAGTGAAAAAAAGACGAACCTTGAAATAGAATCGAAATCGATGAAGAAGAACGAAGAAGACAGATTTTTCTTCTTACGATATGTTACTGTCGTCGTCTCCACCAAGACAAAGTGAGAAGCTAAAACCTTTTATCCATCGAAACCACTCCAAAGGGCTTGTAAATGCGGTTTAAATATAACCGAAAATAACCTGATATACATTAAGCCGAAGTAAACCGAATTTAACAAACCGGATCTAACCACAAACTCTCTCTCTCTCGCCTTGGTATTGAACTCTACGAGAAACCCTTGTCGTGTGAGTGGAAAAAAGGTACCTTTTTTATGTTTCTTACTTCTCCTCCGACTGTGTTCAAATCAAAGCTTGGTTTACTTTTACTGGGAGGAAATGGAAGAGTTTTTGGGTGTTTCACTTTGTTATATGGAATAATCTGTGGTTACCAATCAATCATAACCTTTCTAAAAATCTGTATTGTGAATTTGCTTTTGGTTCATCACTCACTCTGTTATGTGTTCAAGCTTGGTTACTGGGACAAATTGAAGGAAATGGATTATCTTCTCTGAGTTTGTGCTTTCTTTTTAAACATGTTTTTGTTTCATTACTCTTTTTTGATACAGTGGCTGTTCTTTCTATGTTTGCTTCGCATTTTTCTGCATTCTCTTGTGGATTTTTCAAAAAATGTTTTATATAAACATCAAAGTCTGTTGGTGCTCTGCTTTGTAACTTGTTATATCATGTCTATAAAGTTGCATAGGTGACTAAGGTACTTGGTTGGTTACTCATCAGTGATTACTTAGTATTGTCGTATGTGTTCATCGATTATCAGACTTGTTCTCTTTGTGTTGTGTGGCTCATATCTCTCATTTGATCTATAATTAAATCAATTTCAAGAAGCTGTAGCCAAAGCTTATAAGATGTTAATGCTAAGATATTGAGGTTGTTTGTGTTTTCTGTTTGTCGGATCACAAATCTTTTCTAGCTTGTCCTCTTTTGCTTGTGAAATTATAGTTGCTTATTAGTATGTAACACACAGATTTACTTACATAGAACGTATGATAAATGCTTTCATGTAGAATAAGCACCAGTTAATGTGTATAGTCACTAAGTCTAGTGTTGCTCTCAGTCCTAGTGGAATTAGAAATTCATTAACTGGTTTCTTGTTTTGGGAGAAGTTAGTTTTATCAGGTTTCAAGTCTCGATTTTTCACTCTTCTAACTCCTCATCATTTGTAGATTTCTAGTTCATCAATACTTCTCTAGCGTCTTTGTGTCTCTGCGGATTATCAGAGATTTACTTCATCAAACGCAATCTTAGAGTAGAAGCTCGATTGTGGGAATTCGAATTAACAGAAAAAAAATATGGGATTGCTAAGCATCATTCGGAAAATCAAGAAGAAAGAGAAGGAGATGCGTATTCTTATGGTGTATGTTCAGATTCCAAACTTTTAAAACCTCCTCCAATCTACCAAGTATATAATGATGAATTGCAGTTTTGTTTTTGTTTTTGTTTTTGTAGTGGACTAGATAACTCTGGGAAGACGACCATTGTTCTGAAAATAAACGGAGAAGACACAAGCGTACAATGGTGGACTAGATATAGGCAATGGTAATTTGTGTACAATGGTGTGTAGGTATACGCTTAATATATGGGATGTGGGTGGGCAAAAGACGATAAGATCATATTGGAGGAATTACTTTGAGCAGACTGATGGTTTGGTTTGGGTTGTGGATAGCTCTGATCTCAGGAGGTTAGATGATTGCAAGATGGAACTTGACAATCTTTTGAAGGAAGAGGTATCTAAAACTGTCTCTTGTATAATCAAAAGCTTTGCAAATTTGTAATTTGGTTCAGATAATCCGTATTCAAATGGTGGAATGAGTTTTGGGGTATTGTTCTTTTGGTTTTAATGGCAGAGGCTTGCCGGATCGTCTTTGCTGATACTAGCAAATAAACAGGATATTCAAGGTGCCCTTACACCAGAAGAAATTGTCAAAGTAAGGGTTTTGAAACGATTCCAAGATTTGGTATTAGCACCGGCCTCAGTTTCTTTATCAGCTTTTGGGAAGATTAGAGCCTAGAGGGATTAAGATCTGTGCACAGTGTGTTTTTGTGTTAAACTTGAGTTATATCTTGTTGCTTGCTTGTGCAGGTGCTAAATTTAGAGTCCATGGATAAAAGTCGGCACTGGAATATCGTTGGTTGCAGCGCATACACAGGTGAAGGTTTGTTGGAAGGATTTGACTGGTTAGTTCAAGACATTGCCTCCCGAATTTACATGATTGACTAATGGCATGTTCTACTCAAGAATTTGCAAGCAGAAAATTCTACTCAAGTGACTTTGTATCAACATCTAAACTTTGTGTTTAGCCCTATCGATAGAAAGTCACTCTCTTTGTTTCTTCTTTTCTTTCTTTCTATGGATATGAGCCGTATCATACCATGCAAATCGAAAATGTTAAAGTTGGCAAACACATAACAAAAAAATAAGAAGAAAAATGGAAAAAACTAGAAATAATAGACTCAAATTTGAGATATGTGAATAAACTATATAACACACGAGACATTATAAACCCGTGAGACTACAAAACCAAAAACATAACATCACAATAAATCAACCATATAAAAATATTTAACCAACAGAGAATGTTTATAGACTCATTGGCGAAACGAAAACAACATCAAATTAACATAAACATACATAATACAACAAAAAGGAAACCGAGAACTCATAATTAACAAATTATTCAATAAGATTAAGGATATATAAAATTTACAAACCGTATTGAGAGATCCTTTATTAGAAGGTGTAATAGACCAACTTTAACAAACAAAAAAAGGTGTAGTAGACCATGGAACCGCATTTACCTAGAGAGTGGACCTCCTTCGCTATGCAATCGTAATTCTTGAGATTGAAATTGAACCTGGCACTCGTCGCCTTTAATATTAAAGGACATTCACCTATACTTTGAGTTGTTCATATTAATAACTTAAATGTAGTATTGCAACGTAAATAATATAATAATATTAGAGTTTTTTCATAGACTAAACATGTTAAAATATAGTTGCAAATGTTTTTTACATGTATTGAAATCTGATCGACTAATATTTTAGCTCTTAGTTAATCATGAACACCATACGTGGACAAAAAAAGAGAAGCTAGTAATTCAACAATCATATCAAATTGGGGAAGTTAGTTATGCACAATTAAGAAAGAAAAAGTAAGTGCAAGGTTTATTTTGGGACTGAGAGCTAATTATAAGGAAAGTAAGTGAATGAGGAAAAAGTGGAGTCGGAAGATAAAAAATGCATGAAACTAATTATACATATGAAACACAACGCAAATGCCAAACAAAGCTTAAACTCATCTCGCGGGCGGTTGCTGATCGACTGAGAACCAGGGGTTTAGCTATGGACACGACTTGCAAACTGTGTCAAACACAGGATGAAACCATCAATCATGATCGACCCACAGGGTTACAAGATGTGTGTACTCGATGGTTACCCCCTCTACGATCGACTTCTTCTTGATGTTTCATTGTGACATCTTTACACCCCTTACTATAGGGCTGTGATGTTACTTGATTTCTGTTATTTGCTTTGTTGTTTTTGAAGAACCCATGATCACTTTTCATTTAATATCAATAATCAGACGTTTTAAAAAAAAAGAAGCTTAAACTCATCTCTATACATTGTCATTTTCTATATAAATTTGTTATCACATTGATTTTGCAAACTTTACCACATCCACATAATGATAAGTCTATAATAAATAATTTACAATATGCATTATATTGCACATAAATATAATCAAATTAGGGTTTTTAATTTCTTTTGTAATATAATCCAAAAATATAATGATTAAATTTTTTTGAATTAGATAAAACACTTTGACACATGTCGCGATCATATTAATTGCAAATTTATACCCATACTTTATAACCTAACATTTATATCTAGTTTTGAACAAATAAACTCAACATTTGAATATGTAAAGCATTTTCTTTTTGTTGATGATAAACGTAGATGAATATTTTTTTATATGTACATCTAGTGTTTATTGCATTTTTATTTTCGAAATTATTTTATGAAAAGTAAATGCAACTAGAAAATTTATGTTTGAAACAATCAAAACGTAAATTACGGGTATGTTTAACATCGAATGTTTTTTATACACAACTTAAGAGAAAGTGTTTGGTGTGGTGGATTGGTTTCGCACTTGAATATTTAATCGTTTACTTGAACATAGAAGAAATTCTCTTTTCGATTTTTTTGTCACGATGTTACATACATATAATTTATTTTTTGAATGAATGTAAAATTATTATTTAGTTAAAAATTGTGTTACAGTAAATTTTACTTAAATTTGAAAAAAGTTTAATACAGGCAGACAACAGAAATTTTGGAACCTAAAATGAACCATGGAATAGAAATAAGCAAAAGATGAATTAACTTTTAAGTTTAATAAAATCATTATACAAGAAGTTTCATGCTATGCGAATAGAGCTCAATCTATTTCTCACGTTCTTATCGACAAATTTGATAATCCAAGTGAGGGTAGATACCATCTCTCAATGACGGTGCTTGTTTTTCTAATTCCAAAACATAAACATTACCGCTTAAAAAACATATATCAGATTACCACTTCCACACTAACTACAATATGTTTTTATCCTCGTTGCTTTTGTTATTCGACTATCAAAGTGCGCATAAAATTTTAAATTTACCATTTTAAGAACTGGTATATGCCAAAAATATTGTTGTCCTATTATATTTTCTATGAATTTTAAGCCACCAAAATTCTACTTCATCATTCATTACACTTTTGGCAACAAACTAAACATGTTAATTTATTTTATTATATCATGATAATCTTCTACAAAATTAAAATAAAAAAATCTACTAATATTATCTAGTTATTATTTATTTTTTATGTAAAAGCAAATTAAAATTTAATTATTACCCAACACTTTCCGTCCAAATGGATGTTGAATTATTTACTATTAATCTTCTTACACACATACTATATTATGCGTTCGTCAACACTTTTCGCATTTGTCAACATTTTTCTCTGTTTTGTTCCGTAACTGTTATGCTTTGTTTCTATCATTGTATCTTTTACAAACGGATCCTAATTCTCTTCCTCAACTCAGTTCTCCGAAATCAAAACCAATATGATCCATATTCGTTATACGAATCGAAAAGTAAGTTTGAAAACCTAATCTTGCTAAAAGCAAGGAAGATGAACATTACTTCTTATAACAATTCTTAAATGAATAGACACTTTGTAATTAGCAAATTGCTTGGATAGTTTGTGTTGAGTGTCTTATCGAGTATGCATATTTTGTACATAAATTATTAGCAGACCAATCAAGAATCTACATTGATGAAGCTTGTGATATATAAAAAACTATAATAATTAAAATCTTAGAATTCTACGAAAAGTCATATACATGTTCTTTTTATTAAAAAAAAAATTGCAATGGTTTGATTTTAAGAATTATCAAAAAAAAAAAGAGCATTTGCCACATGACAATTAACAAATAACATGTATTTATATTTAATATATTTATTATTCAAAAACAATGTTGAGAAATGTTTTATGGAATGTCAATTATGTACACTATAAAAGCTATGTAACATTTAAAAAAATCTCAATATTCACTACTAAAAAATTAGTATTTTGCATCATTTATTTAATATCATTTACAAAAACGATTCAAAGTTAAAAATAAACTGTTTTGTTTAACAACATTTATTCTAATTGATGTTAAATAACTAAACTTTGTGTCGGTCACATGTAAATGACACTAAATGCTAAAACAACTAATGTCACTTTGAATATTTGTTACTAATTCAAAGTTTTTAGTATCACTCATCCAGCAATCGATGCAATCTATTTTTATATTTCAAACAATATTATAAAATGAAAAAATAAATCATAAAAATGTTTTGTTTTATGGGTCATCAACGCTTTCTACAGTCAGATTACAAGTTTAGGTATGATAAACAACATTTTGATGGAAAAGAATAGGTAAGAAATCCCTCGGTTACACCAATAGCTCACTGATTTTGCAACAACAAGAAAGTGTTGATGTTATATTTAGTAAAAATCCAAATTCGGCAAAAGTAAACGGGTACGGGGACAGAAATGGAGAAAGAAGAGTATATTCTTTGAATTACCGTACTGGGAACATGCTTTGTTAAGACATAATTTAGATGTTATGCATATTGAGAAAAATATTTTTGATTGAAGATCCTTCTACTCCGAGACGAGATATTGGTATAGGTCTCATAAATGGTCTTTCTTGTACCACGCTTTTCCCCAAGCATCTAAGGCAGCCAACAGTTTTTTGAAAGCTTAATCTTGCACCATCCTCGTCAGTCACATGTTAACCGGGTCCCCATAAGCCTTGCTCACAGCGGCAAACTTTGTTTTGGCTTATTCCCAAACCATCTTTGCAGATATGTAATCTGCTCTGGCCGAAGCAACTTCTCTCACCAGATTTGATAGCTCCCACGGATTTCTTTTTTGGCTGAAATAAAAAAGTAGTTCTCACATCTCAGTTTCTTAAATTTGCAAATTTTTCTTAATAAATATCCATTTACCATTGAATCCTTAATGATCTCTGGGTAGACAAAGGGAGAGAAGACTGAAGCTTGAATCCTTTGGTCAAGGCAACCATGCATCATAAAGATCCTTCCTTTATCATTTTTCATGGATTAAAAAGCTATGATTCTCACATTCTTATGGGTTATTTGCTACCGATTGTGAAACGCAACATATTATCACCAAATGTAACATCTGTTATAAAAAGTTATGTTATTTCTTTCGAGAGTTATGTTCGAAGGTAATTGATCTTGTTGAGGTTTAATCTCCGATTATCAATCGCAATTAAGCTTGGGTAATTCCGATTGCAGATTATCTCTCTCAATTTCTATGTCCGCTCTCTTTCGATCGCACAAGAATAAGAGGACAGAACAAACAGAAAGAAAGCAAGAACAACACAACACGATTGTTTACCCGGAGCTTCGCCTTCGATGTGAAGAACTACTGCTCCGGGGCCAGCTCAAGCCAGCAATCCACTATCAACAAGATTGAGCTCTCGCACACAGAGATGCTCACACGAAGAAGACGACGTACAGTTACAACAGTTACAACCGCTTAACAGCATAATCCTGAATCTCTAAAGGATTATGTACGTACACGAAGAATATGTTTAAAGGATTAAACCAGCTATAAACCGGAATCTCTAATAATTCAATCCTGATTCCAAACCGGAAATACCAGGTGAACCGAGACCCGCTAGACCAATTAGAGACTTCAATACACTTAGTCTCTTTTAGGGATAAAACACTCTCAATATACTCCACCTTGTTTTAACCCTGAATGCACCATCTTCCTTGTCCAATCTTATGATCTCCTGTGGATTCCTCTGAGCTCTACACCACTGGCCAATAAGCCCGTAGGCTCCTTCAGTTCTTGAGAACCTTGAGCAAGTCCAACGCAGCATTGAACTTACCAATTGACACCACTTTCGTCAAAATATCCGCCGGGTTATTACTTGTGTATATCTTCTGAACTTCAACTTCTTTAGCTGCTATAATCTCTCTGATGAAGTTATACTTTGTGGCAATATGTTTTGTTCGTTCATGGAACACATGATTCCTAGCCAAACACAAAGCACTTTGAGAATCACACCACACGCTAGCAACTTCCTCCTTGAAACCAAAATCTGCAAGTAAACCTCTCAACCAAATCGCCTCTTTCACAGCTTCTGTAAGAGCAATATACTCAGCCTCTGTCGTTGACAAGGCCACTACATGTTGCAGACTTGACTTCCAACTAACCACATTTCCACCAACTGTAAACACATATCCTGATATAGATCTTCTCCTATCTATATCAGCTGCAAAATCAGAGTCACAAAAGCCTTGAACTTTCATACCATCGGTCTTTGTAAATACCAACTTCATATCTACTGACCCTTTGATGTATCTCAGCAACCATTTAACAGCCTCCCAATGAATATGGCCCGGATTACTCATAAACCGACTAACAATACCAATTCCATATGCTAAATCCGGTCTAGATCCTACCATGGCATACATTATACTACCAACAGCAGAGGAATAAGGAGTTACCTCTGTATTGACACACTCCTCTTGGTCTTTCACCTTTGACAGTTTGAAATGTGCACCAATGGGAGTCATGGAGACCTTAGCATCTTCCATCTTGAAGCTTCTAATGACTTTCTTCAAGTAAGCTGATTGTGATAAGTACATGATTTCTTTATTTCTGTCTCTGTGAATATCCATGCCAAGAATGCGTCTAGCCGGACCCAAATCCTTCATTTCAAATGCCTCACTCGACTGACATTTTAACTCCTTTACATCCCTCATGTCAGCTGCTGCAATTAACATGTCATCGACGTATAATAGAAGGTATATGTACTGCCCTTTATCAACTTCTTTTGTGTATACACACGAATCATGCTCACTCCTTACAAAACCTTGTAGCTTCATGACTTGATCAAACTTTTTGTTCCATTGACGTGGAGATTGTTTGAGGCCATATAGGGACTTCTTGAGCAAACACACATAATCCGGATGTTCTTTGTCTTCAAACCCCTCCGGTTGAGACATATACAAGTCCTCTTCCAACTCACCATGTAAGAACGCTGTTTTAACGTCCATTTGCTCTAACTCCAAGTTTAGATTAACCACAATTGACAGCAATGTTCTAATAGAAACATGCTTAACCACCGGAGCAAATACCTCTTGATAATCAATTCCCTCTCTTTGAGTAAAGCCACGAGCTACCAACCTAGCTTTATGTCTAGGTGGCTCATCCTCTGCAATTCCAGGTTTTAATTTGAACAACCATCTGCAGCTTATAACTTGTCTATCCTTCGGCCTAGCAACTAGGACCCAAGTCTCATTTTTGTCCAACGAAACCTTCTCTTCAATACACGCTTCTTTCCACAACTTCCAGTCAACACTCTCCATAGCTTCTGCATAATTCTGCGGTTCATCATCAATACCAATAACCCCTGCAGCCGCAAGAGCAAAAGCCACAGCTCCTTCTTCTGTATATACATCACCAACAGATAAATCCTCCAAAGATAAGGCAAACGCAAAACTCGTCTCAATGTATCTAACTGTCTTCTTAATGATCCTCTTTGGTTTGTCTTGATTCACTTGCTGGTTTGGTACACACTGATTTCCAGCAATTGCTTTAAGTCCAGGAGACTTACCTCCTATCTCATCATCATCAAGATCAACCAACTGTGAGCTAACTCCACCTTGAGATGGACCAGAACTTTCTGTAGCTACGTTGGGCACAACTCCACCTAGCTGTAAGTCACTAACTCCTTCATCCCTTACAGTTGTAACACTTTGTTTGGGCAACTCCACCTTCCTTTTAACCCTCACCGTTGCTGGAAGCTCAGTAATGATCCTCTTATTATCTGCACCTCTTTTACCAGGAAAACCAAACTGTCTTTCACTCTTCTTATATATGTCCTTGAAGACCATATCTTCGTGAAACTTCACATGTCTACTGACCACACATTTCTCTTCGTCAATGAGCCACACCTTATACCCTTTGGTACCTGGAGGATATCCAATGAACACACCTTTAACAGCCCTTGGCTTCAACTTTCCTTGATCCAAGTGTACATATGCTACTGCTCCAAACTTCTTAAGATGTTTATACCCTGGCCGCTTGTTAAGCCACAACTCTTCTGGAGTTTTGAAACCAATAGCAGATGAGGGAGATCTATTTATCAAATAGGCTGATACTGCTGCAGCCTCAGCCCAAAACCTTTCACTCAAACCCGATTCACTCAGCAAACATCTAACCTTCTCCATGATCGTTCTGTTCATGCGCTCAGCTACGCCATTTTGCTGTGGCGTATACGTACACGTTCTATGCCTTTCAATACCATGAGACTTGCAATGATCATCAAAGATTTTGTTACAAAATTCCAGCCCATTATCAGTCCTCAAACATTTCACCTTCCTATCCGTCTTGTTCTCAACAAATGTTTGCCATTCTAGAAATTTTGTAAAAGTTTCATCTTTAGACTTGAGAAAATAAACCCATACCTTCCTGGAGTAATCATCAATGATTGACAAAAAATAGTGACAGCCTGACAGTGACGCTTCAACATTTGGAGAGCCCCACAAATCCGAATGGACATACTCCAACACATGAGTTGACTCATGCTTGCCATCCTCAAAACTAACCCTCTTAGCTTTTCCCAACACACAATGTTCACAAAAAAACTCTTTGCCAACATCTTTCTTCTTGAGAATACCTTCTTTGACCAAGATTTTAAGATTCTTGTAGCTCATATGTCCCAAGCGACTGTGCCACATAGGAGCTTGACCCTTTTCCATTTCCAGATTTACAGCTTCCTCTGTCACAGTTTCACCATCCAAAATGTATAGCCCATTTGTCATCAAACCACGCAAAGCCAACCTTCCATTCTTGTGAAACTCCTTTTTACCATTACCACCGGAATGAAGGAAACCCAACTTATCCAAAGTAGGAGTAGAGATCAAATTCCTCCTTAAATTTGGCACATATCTCACATTGTTAAGTACCTTAATGGAGCCACCATGCGTATTCAGCCTTATAGAACCGGAACCTTGAGCTTCAACTGTTCTGAAATCTCCAAGCAAGATCTTGCTGGTTTCCTTTTCCTCAAACTCATAAAACCAGTCTCGTCTGGATGTCATGTGATAGGTGCATCCAGAATCAATAACCCAATTTTCTTTACAGCTTCCTTCAGACAAATTTACCACAGCCGCATCTTCCAGTTGTTGATCAACCAATACACCTGCTTCTCCATCACCATCACTGTCATATTTCTTCTTACGAGCAAAACAGTCTTTCTTTATATGCCCTTCCTTCCTGCAATACCAGCAAATCACTTTTGAACCATTTCTAGACTTGCTTCTCGACCTTCCCTTTTGACCCGATTGACCTCTCCCAGGTTGTCTGCCTCTCTCTTTAGTGTACAACACAGTAGCGTTACCCTTATCAGCTTGCTTCTCTGCTAACTCCCTTTCTCTTGACTTAGCCGATGAGATGACCTCTTCTAGTGTCAAAGAATCTCGACCATACTTCAATGTATGTTTCAGCTGGTCAAAGCTAGCAGGCAATGAAATCAAGAACAATATGGCTTGAACCTCCTCAGACACACTAACATGTAGACTATGCAATTCCGCAACAATCTTTAAGAACTCATCCACATTCACATCCACAGTTTTTGATTCATCAGTCTTGAACGTGTAGAACTTTAATTGCATATAAATTCGATTCGGTAAAGTGGTAGCCATATAGAGTCTATCAAGCAAGGACCACATTGATGCTGCAGTTTCACAGTGTTGTACCTTCCGAAGAACATTGTCGCTGATGTGCAGGATTATCAAGTTCCTTGCCTTATCCGATTGCTCAATCTTTTCTGGGTCTGCGATCATCTTCATACCAGAAGAAGCCCCAGATGGAGACAATAACGAAGCCTGTTCCGCCGTCGCCGAATCCGAAATCACAGGTTTCTTTTCTTCGGCTTTCGTTAGCGGAACCTCCATGACCAATCGCTCATCTGTAAGTATGTTCTTCAATCCGAGAATCCCAAAGTTCGCCATCATTCTAATCTTCCAAATCTGGAAGTCACCGGAGCCGTCGAACCTCTCCACCTCAATCCTTGGGTTCGACATCGCGATCTTTAATCGAGGCTCTGATACCACTTGTTGAGGTTTAATCTCCGATTATCAATCGCAATTAAGCTTGGGTAATTCCGATTGCAGATTATCTCTCTCAATTTCTATGTCCGCTCTCTTTCGATCGCACAAGAACAAGAGGACAGAACAAACAGAAAGAAAGCAAGAACAACACAACACGATTGTTTACCCGGAGCTTCGCCTTCGATGTGAAGAACTACTGCTCCGGGGCCAGCTCAAGCCAGCAATCCACTATCAACAAGATTGAGCTCTCGCACACAGAGATGCTCACACGAAGAAGACGACGTACAGTTACAACAGTTACAACCGCTTAACAGCATAATCCTGAATCTCTAAAGGATTATGTACGTACACGAAGAATATGTTTAAAGGATTAAACCAGCTATAAACCGGAATCTCTAATAATTCAATCATGATTCCAAACCGGAAATACCAGGTGAACCGAGACCCGCTAGACCAATTAGAGACTTCAATACACTTAGTCTCTTTTAGGGATAAAACACTCTCAACAGATCTCAGCAAATTATTCACTCTGCAAAGAACAATCGTCCTCACACTATGTCATTTCAAAGTGATGATGCATTTAGCGGTTCATTTGCTGAAGAAGTAAAATTGGGTGGTCCCGTCCAATTCCGTTGGATGTATCCAGTTAAGAGGTTTCTAGTGTAAATGATTGAAAACCATTTTTACTGAGGAATCTAGTGCAAGATTGAGAAGCACAGAGTACATGACTAAGAGGATGAATTTTGACTTTGAAGCAAATATGAAGATAAAAGTTAAATTATGTTAAATACAAGTTAATATGGATATCAAGAGGTGGTTTTCACTTTATATTTACTATCTTGTAATGAATCTTTAAACCTTGTATCTACAGATTTTTCATTTTTTCATTCATAAAGCAGAAGTCAATTTCATTTTATTTTACTATTTTGTTATTTATTTTAAATGTTTTTAAATAGCGGATTCATATTAGAATTAAATATATCTATATTTATCAGTTTGGGGTCGTTTGAAAGACATGATGTTACATAAAATCATTTTTAACATCATTTGTAAAAATGATATAAAATCATTGGATCAGCGACACTTATCAAAGTGATGATAAAATTATTATTAGTGACAATTAAGAAAATGATGCTAAATCCGAATTATAGTGTCACTTTAAAAAGTGACACTAAATTCTTTTACCTTCACTGGATTTAGCATCATTTTTACAATGACTCTATAATTCTAGTATCACTTTAAAAGTGATGCTAAATTAAAAAATAAATGATGTTAAAAATAGTTATTTTTGTAGTGCTTGTTGTTAAACTAACAATGTAGATAAAATCTTTTAAATTTTATCAATACCTTAGAGTGATAGTGTTATGCAATAATCATCAATGTTATTTGTGAATATTATGGCAATTGCTATTTATTCAAAAATCCTTTTAAAATATGCCATTAATGGTTTTCACCAATTTACACTTTCACCAATTCCCCAATTCAACTCATTCTTTCAACCAATTCCAGTGTTTTCATGTTATCATTTCTCAACTCATTTTTTCAGTTGTTTAGCAAAAAAACTCATTTTTTTAGTCATTTTCATTTGTTTATGACATTAAAAACCTTTACAAGATCAACGGATTACAAGATATATGTTTATATAAGTGTTTATGACAAACCCATATCGATTAATCACTTCTTTTGTCATCTTGGACCTGACAACTCCATAGCTTGAACCAACACGGAGGAATCATCTGTAAGATCTGAATAACGTTCAGAGGAAGAAAATTCGTTAGGTTTACTGTAACTTCTACTAGTCTCTGTTCTCTGAGAAGCTTCCCATCTCTCGACAAGACCATCTCCTTCAAGCATTCTCACAACTTCAGACATCTTAGGACGATGAATCGGAAGATACTGTGTACAAAGCAAAGCCACTTGAACCATTTCTTCTACTTCGATTCTATCGTAATTGCTCTTCAAATCCTTGTCTACTATCTGTTCTAACTTCTTCTCTTGTTGCAGTTTCTTCACCTGCAAGTAACCCATAAAAATAGGAGAGAATAAAGATTAGTCTAAATTTATAGCAAAGTTAATCAAATAATGATAATCTAGCTTTTTATAAATTTTCAACAAGTAAATCCTAAACCATAACCAAACAAAAAAAATAAGAACATAACCTAAATTTTGTAGCAATATGAACAAGAAATTTACACTTGATAAATTAATTAAATACTCGAAATCTGTATGCTTAAATCCTAAATCTAAAATATTAATTTTCAAAAAATTCTACTTTCTTAAGTTTGGAAGTTTCAATGTTTTTTTCTTTGTAAAAATATATATTTTGTTATCCTAATTATCCCAAAAATATAACCCTAGAAGTAAGTGATTTTGACCTGAAACAACACTAGGATTATATCTTCCCGATTGCTTACCCATTCAAGAATCGCTCCTCTTTGGATTGCTGCTTTTCCAAACTCAAGAGCTCTCAATCCAGTGATCAGTTCGAGAAGAAGAATCCCGAAACCGAACACATCTGTCTTCTCAGAAGATTGTCCTGTTGATAGATACTCAGGTGCAATGTGACCTACCGTTCCTCTCACGGCAGTTGTCACGTGAGACTCTTCGTGATCCAAGAGCTTAGCCAACCCGAAATCTCCTACCACCGCTTCGCAGTAATCATCGAGAAGTATGTTTGCAGCTTTGACGTCACGGTGAATGATCTTTGGATCGCATTGCTCGTGCAAATACAGTAACCCTCTTCCTGCTCCTAATGCTATTCGCTTTCTTGTGCTCCAATCCAACACCGGTTTAGCTGCAAAACACAGAATTGTAAAACGCTCAACTATGTAAAGAAACTGAAATTAGAGATGTTTAATCTTCGTTAACCGAATCGATAAATCAAAACCACCCAAAAAAGCCAATTTAATCTACCAGTCCATACTAGTCTAGGTTATAATTTGGTTCAACTACTTCGGTTCACTTCATCTCCACGGCTTAAATTTAGTAATATGGAATAATCATTGTCAGCTACACAAATTATGGCATATTACATGGCTATACGTGTGAAATAAAAAAATGTCGTTCTAACTACATATTACTTTACACCTTGTATAAAAAAAATGACGAAATCGAACTGAAGTATGGATTAAATTTAGTTTCATTTTTGTTACTATTTTTTCTAACCCTAAAACCCAAAAAAATAACCTGAAAAGAAACATGTACCTTTGAGACGAGAAGCTACACTGCCATTAGACATGTAAGGATAAACAAGAAGCCGTTCAGAGGAAGTAGTGCATAAGCCATAGAGACGGAGGAGATTCCGGTGGACGGCAAGGCTTATCATCTCAACCTCCGTCTGAAACTGAATCTCTCCGCCTCCATTGTTTATATCCTTTAATCTCTTCACCGCGATAATGGATCCATCATGAAGACAACCTTTATAAACATTCCCAAATCCTCCTTTTCCTACCAAATTCTTGCTGCTGAAGTTACTCGTCGCGGACTGAAGTTCTTTGAAACTAAACCTTCTTAGATTCCCTAGACATACTTCCTCCTTGTTTTGATCTGTTAAAATATCCAAATTCACACACACATTGGTTCCGATTTCACATTCAATAGTTAGCAAAAAACCGGAAAAAAAGGAGTTGATTTTTCATTGTTAAGTTTACCATTAATGTCAAGGAATACTTGTTGGTTATGTCTTCTTTTCAACCAAAGGAGAAAACCAAAGCCAATGATCAACAAGAAAATACATGTAAGGCTTAAACCGAAGGCTATAGCGATTTTCCGGTTTTTGGTTCCTCCATCAGAAGCTTTATCTAAGAAGAACAACAAAGTAAAAAATACAAACCCATTTTAGCTCAAAATCTCTAGAATTCAAAGAATTCATCTTTTTCTATTATTCAAGAATTACATTTTTGGATTGTACATACTTTGAGAACTGTTGAAGGTAATTGACATTGGCTTAGGTTGAGTCCCATTACAGTCTTTCTCAGTTCCAGTTGGACAAATCTGTGGATTGCCAATAACACTGCATCACAAGTAAAACAAAATTTATATAAAAACTATATTTTATATGCTTGGTACATACTTAAGGTAACGTATAAATGTGGATAAATTTGCAGAGAAAAAGACAATGGAATTTACCACTACCCTGTTTTTTTTCTCAGAACAGAGTAAGTAAAACGACAAATATTCTTTTTGACTAATAAACTTACTTGAATGTTTTGGCTAGTGATCTTGGAACTGGTCCACTCAAATTATTGTACGACAAATCCCTGAAAAATAATTACGAAATACATAAATACAGATATATATAATAAATACAAGAAAATTAAAATGGAAAATAAAAGAAAGAGAATGTACAAAAAAGTGAGTCGGGTCATGTTTGCCAATGAGCTAGGAATTGTTCCTGTCAGGCTGTTATTATTCACCCTCCTGCTCCACAATTTTCAACACAAGAAATCCCTCAATAAATAATTATATAACAATAAATTATAAGATAAATAAGTAATAATCAATCTTACAAGTATTGGAGATTTGTGGAATGAGAAAGAGTGATTGGAATTTGACCAATGAAGTTATTAGTAGAGAGATCAAGTGTTTTAAGTTTCATCAATTTCCCAATCTCTTGAGGAATATGTCCTGTGATGTGATTGTTCTGCAATAACCTATTTTTTGTGTAACCAAAAAACCAATTAGAAAACTAAAGTAATGAAGAGATGTTTTAATAATTAAGAACACTTACACAGTCTGAATATTTGTTAAATTGCCAATACTTGATGAAAGAGTTCCTGACAAGTTCTGGCTTGGAGCTTCTCTACATGCACATATAAGTCAAGACTGTAAACACATACATGTATATGTATATATGTGTATGTGTGTGTACTTACAGGCTTAAGACAAAACCATCAGAAGTGCAACCAATCATGTTCCAGCTACAAGGATCAACTGCTGTATCATCCCAATTCATCAGAACTCCATGAGGATCAATCAGTGAGCTCTTGATTCCTATTAGAGCAAGAACTAAAAGAGGAACCAAGAAAACATGTTTTAGGAAGAAAAAATAAATTGAGAAAAGGAAAGAAGATTTTTGTTTATGAATATTATTTACCTTCAAAGTTAACACCTTTGTCTGTGAGCTCTGCATAAGAAGAAGAAGAAGAGAGGAAAAAGATGAAGAAGAAGAAGGTTGAAGAAGACAAAGCATGACTATGTTTTACTTCTCCTCTTCTTCTCTGCATCATCTTTGTCTGAATCAAATCTTGTTTTTCTTGCATTCAGACTCAATATTATTATTCTTTTTCGATTCTTTGTCTCAAGGTTAATATGAAATAGACGAAACAGAGGATTTTGATATGGAAGTGTCTGTCACTGAGAGTTTTGAGAGTGAAAGTGAGAGAGAGAGAGGGAGAAAGATTTGTCTGCCAATTATTATATTTTGGTCTTTAGACTGTAAATTGGAAAAGGCCAGGGAGAAAATCGGGTAATGGTTTATTTATGCAAAGTTTTTTAAGACCAAGAGAAAATATACAAATATTTATTATCCTAATACTAATGAAGTAATAAAAATATATGATCGTCGATATTGTAATCCATGATTAAAAAAAATACAAAACTGTTTCACTGTATATTCATGAGATATTACACAGATACGATTTTTTTTCGATTTGATAAATGACTTATTTTTTTAAACAATAGGTTTAATTGCTATGGTTACACATTTTTAATATAATTTTGTAAGAAAACACGTTGTTGCATTTTTTTTATACTAGATGGTGTATTTTATCGTGTTTTAATTTAAAAATATTTTTTCATAAAAAATTATGATATTATTTCATCGTGTTTTTATTATTTATCATATACGAAAAAATATCTCATTTATTTACGAAAAATGTGTTTGCGTGTTTTTTACCAATTTCTTTCAAACTTACGTAATTTTGGCAAAGAAACTCTTTATAAATCATTTCATTGGCCACTTTCAATTATGTACTTAAACTTTTCAGATAAACTTTCAATCAACTATCTATTATTACGTTTTGTACAATACATTATAGACGGCAATAGACAAAATGTTAGGAAACTTTTTTTTTTTTTTGAAACCTATGTTAGGAAACTTTTGATAGAAAAGGAAATTATAATTGCAAAATTAAAAATTAGAGCAGGTAAAAAGTGAACTTGTTAATTTATTCTAATAAAACATAGTTACTGTATCTCTTTGGGGAAGAATAATCAAAAGAGGCCTCGAACAAATAAAGTGTTAAATTATTTGTGTGTAACGAAAGTTAAATAAACCGTGAATTATTATATATATATAGTGGGACACTTGTGCCAAAGAGAGATAGTGTGATGAGGGAATGTTTTTTCTTTTTCTTTCTTTAAATGACTCGCTTTAACTCTGTTTTTATTCCCACTCATCCCTAAAATACTTTATTAATATCATTCTAACTATTCACTAATTCTAATGCGAATACACGACTAATTTGTTTTTATCTATCTAAGAAGTGTTTGAAAATTTTATGTTAGTTGAATAATGAAATAACGGAATAGGCAAATGGTCAAATAAAAGAGTGACTTTGGTAGAAATTTTGTGAAAAAGTTACATTAATAACATTTCGACCAAAAAAATTACATTAATATCATCTTTAATTATATTTTAAGACGTACATGGTATATTACGGAATGTTTTTCAAAAACATGAATATATTTTACATAGCAAAAATAGCAGAATCTTTCAAAATCAATACGTAAAGTAATAGTGTATCATTTATCACCTTAAAGTTCATTACATTTTATAAACATCTTGAAATACAAAAATCTTAGTTGCGCTATTTTTAGATAAACATAACATGTGCTATATATTGTCACATGGATGGTTAATATTAGGAAATATGTAGATAAATATGTGATATATTCTATTTCTTGTATATAGTTGGTTCTCGATTTATATTTATCGCACATATGTATTTGTATAAATACAAGACCATTAGGTCATGAATCAAGAAGACGAATAACTTATTTTTCAAGCCGTCACTGATTTCTCAGTGTATCACAGCACGACAAACTAATCAAAGTCGTCTTCATCGTTTTTGATCTTTGATCTCTTTGATTTTTTTAATCTCGATTTCTGTTTTTCCTTACTTTCTTCTCTTCTAACTGCAATTTTTTCTTTTTTGAACAACAATGACGACTACACCGCCTCCTGTTAACATCGGAGCTATTACGACCGTACCGACTCGGAGGACTATCTCCTCTTACGATCTATCGACCAGCGACAACCCTGGAGCAGTCATCTCACAGCCACTGCTCAATGGATGAAATTATGATGAATGAGCTCAAAACCTACGGATGGCTTTGAGTGCTCGAAAGAAGTTTGTTTTCATCGATTGAAGCATTCCAAAACCGGCAGATGATTCTCTGGATCTTGAAGATTGGCTTGCAAATAATCACTTGTTGGTTACTTTGATCAAATTAACCATCGAACCAAAGCTGCGTACTAACATATCTCATCGTGAAGTAGCCAAAGAATTATGAGATTACATCAAGCGTCGATTTGAGCTTAAGAGCGGGGCACGTCTTCAATAGCTTTGTGGTTCTCTTGCGACTTGTCGACAGATGGGAAGCTCTGTTGATGATTACTTCGGACGATTAACTAAGATTTGGGATGCCATGGCGGAATGCTTGACAAGCAAAAGGTGTGAATGTGGCAAGTGCGAGTGTGATTTGAACACATCCCATGAAAAAGAAAGAGATACTATTCGTGTTCATGACTTTCTCTTTGGACTTGATGACATAACTCATGGAGCTGTTCGATCCCAAATTTGTGCTCAAATCCCTCTTCCCGACCTCGACACCGTGTATCAGACAATTATGCAGAACGAGATAGTGCAGCAAAACGCAAAGAAGGAAGCTCCACCGGTTATGGGTTTTGCTGCTCAGCCTTCTTTTTCGACTCTTCGACAAAATAATGGACCAGGTCTAGTAGGCTCTCATCCAAAATCTGGTTTTCTCTGCACTGCGTGCGGACGTTCTGGACATACGACAAGCGTATGTTTCCCTGTTATTGGCTTTCCCGAATGGTGGGGAGATCGACCTCGAAACCAAACTGACCCTCAAGGAACATTGACCGTGCCACGAACCTCTGCTCCGCGGGCCAAATCCTCTCTTGTTCTCGGCACACAACAATAACTTGGATCGAATATGGCTCTGACCGAAGCTGATCGACAAGGTCTTACTGGTTTCTTTGATCCACAATAGCAGATGTTGTGTCAATTGCTCAATCCAATCAACTAAACCAACAACGTCACCAATACGCGTCAAAGCGGTAAGACTATTGAATTTTGTGTATCTTAGATACCGGTGCGACCCATCATATGACGGGCCATCTTGATCTTCTTGATGATCTTCGACCTGTTCCTCTTATCTCGGTAAAACTTGATGCTGGCAAGAATGCTTTGTCAAGTCAACAGGGCACAATCCGACTTACCTCGAATCTCAAACTACGAAACGTTTATTATGTGGAGGGATTCCACATGAATCTGATTTTTTGGTCAACTTGTTACTGAAAACAATTGTTGTGTTGGTCAAATCACTGATATACTTGTGATTTTACAGGACCACATCACGAGCATGCTGATTGGAGCGGGTGAGCGTCAAGGAGAGGGGTTGTACCGCTTTCGAGGAATCGAGACTGTTGTGGCATTTCAGACAAGTGTTGGCGATGAGGGAGCTTTGTGGCATCTTCGTCTGGGTCATCCTTCTTCTCGGATTGTGGGATTGATCCCTGGTGTTAGTTTTAAGTCTTCAAATTCTAAGTTTTTTTTTTTCCAATTGTGATGTTTGCTTATGTTCAAAGCAAACTAGACAACTATTTCCAGATAGTATTAATAAAGCTAAATTCCTTTTTGAATTAATACATGTTGATCTCTAGGGACCGTATCGAACTTCTGCATTTTGTGGCTCTCGATATTTCTTGACCATTGTTGACGACTTCTCCTGCACAGCATGGTTATATCTTCTTTCCGATAAGGTGCAAGTAGCTTCTCGTCTACGAGAATTTGTGGCTCTTGTCAAAAGACAATTTGATCGAGATGTTAAGACTATCCGTAGTGACAATGGAACTGAATTCATGTGTCTCTCTTCCTACTTTCGACAACAAGGGATGATTCATGAAACCTCATGTGTTGGAACTCTGCAACAAAACGGACATGTCGAACGAAAACATCAACACATCATGAATGTTGCGCGAGCACTACGCTTTCAAGCCGGACTTCCAATCGAATATTGGGCAGAATGTGCACTCATGGCTTGTTATTTGATTAACCGAACACCATTCGAGCTTTTGGAAAACAAAACACCATTTGAATTGTTATACGATCGACCTCCTTCATTTGAACATCTTAAGGTCTTTAGATGTCTTTGCTTTGCTCATAATTTGGATCACAATGATGACAAATTTGCGTCTCGAAACCGGAAATGTGTTTTTCTAGGATATCCCTACAGTAAAAAGGGATGGCGACTTTATGATCTCGAATGGGAAGTGTGCTTTACTTCTCGTGATGTTGTGTTTAGGAAAGATGTGTTTCCCTTCTTAGACCTGAAATCTGTGACTTCTCTTGATGATAATGAACCACGATGTGATCCACCAGTCACATCTATGATTTCTGACGACCACGATCCCATTTCTGTGATGATGACACCTTCCTCTGATCTCGATATTCAACTTTTGCTCATTATTGACGTTGTGCAAAGCCCTGTTTCTGATTTTGATTATGATTCACACGAACAAACGACCATGGACTCGTCTCTCCTCTTGGGTCATGGACATAGAACAAAAACCCTATCGACATGACTTAAAGACTATGTGGTACAAACAGCCTCTCTCCCCTCTCTTTCACTCACACCAACTCTATCAACGACCTCAGGTACGATTCATCCTATCTCTAATTTCTTTAATTGCGAACGGTTTTCTAAAAATCATAGCAATTACTTGGTGGCTCTCTCGGCAGCGGTCGAACCTAAGTCATATAAAGAAGACATTGAAGACAAGGTTTAGAATGATGTGATGACTCTTGAGTATGATGCGTTGGTCTTAAATCATACATGGGATTTGGAAGAACTGCCTCCGGGAAAGATTGCTCTCGGCTGCAAATGGGTTTATAAGATAAATTTTCCGTCTGATGGTACTCTTGAACGACACAAAGCTAGACTCGTGGTTCTCGGGAACAATCAAATTGAAGGTGATGACTATGGTGAAATATTTGCTCCTGTAGCTAAGCTCACAACCATTCGTGTTTTTCTTGCTATTGCGGCTAAACAAGACCACGAAGTTCATCAAATGGATGTGCATAATGTCTTTCGTCATGGCGATCTCGACGAAGAAGTTTACATGAAACTTCCTCTTGGTTGTCGCTCTGACTCCAATACGCGTGTTTGTCGAGTATAAAAATCTTTATATGGATTAAAACAAGTACCACGTTGCTGGTTTGCCAAACTAGCCACGGCTCTTCGAACATATGGATTTACACAAGCTCGCTCCGATTACTCTTTTTTTGTCTACTCGAAAAACGGTGTCATACTTCGGGGTTTGGTGTATGTCGACGACATCATTATCTCTAGCAACTCCTCATCCTCTCTTAGTGCTTTCAAGATATATCTTTCAACGTGTTTTCACATGAAAGATCTCGGCGTACTCAAGTATTTTTTGGGTCTTGAAGTTGCTAGAAGTCTTGATGGGTTCTATTTGTCTCAATGAAAATATTGCACCAAGATTCTCACCGAAGATGGCATGCTTGGCTGCAAACCATCGGGATTTCCTATCGATCAAAAACATTGCTTGTCTGTAGTTACTGGTTCATTTTTACCCGATCCAAAACGATATCGAAAGTTGGTTGGACGACTTATCTATCTTGCCTCGACACGACCAGACTTGGCCTACTCTATTCATGTGCTTTCCCAATTCATGAATAAACCAAGGGAAGATTATTGGGAAGCAGCATTACATGTACTTCGCTATCTCAAAGGTACGCTAGGCCAAGGGATTTTGTTACGATCTAACCCTCCACTACATTTAACTGGATGGTGCGACTCCGACTGGACTGGTTGCCCTTTGACATGACGCTCCGTCACTGGCTGGATTGTTCAACTTGGTTCGTCTTTAATCTCGTGGAAATCACAAAAGCAACAAACGGTTTCTTTGTCATCTGCCGAAGCCGAATATCGGGCAATGAGTGAAGTCCTTCGTGAGCTAAAATGGATCAAAAGATTACTTTCTGAATTTGGTATCTCTCATTCTCGTCCAATGATTTTGAAATATGATAGTCAACTGGCTATTCACATCAGTGCTAATTCGGTTTTTCACGAACGAACCAAGCATATCGAGAAAAAGTGTCATTTCATATGCGATGATATACTTAACGGCACGATTGAAACGCAACATGTTTCCTCGGCAAACCAATTGGCGGATATTCTTATTAAGACATTAGGACAAAAAGAGTTTGATGCATTTTTTTCCATGTTGGGCATTCGCAACTTATATGCTCCAACTTAGGGAAGGGGTATTAAGAAATATGTAGATAAATATGTGATATCTCCTATTCTTTGTATATAGTGGTGGAATAGGGATATCAGAAGGCACTCTAACAAAATAAAGACAAATATTAGAGGTTGAACTAAGAAATTTCTAGAATGGGAAAACACATTTTGACGAAATAAAGTTAAAAGAGAGAACTTCTCAAACAAAAAAAATGTTAAAAGAGATAAATTACAAAACTCGAAATGCCAAAAGAAGAATCAATGATTTGACAGCTTAAGAAAAAATTTTGTCAAAAAAATATCTAAAAAAAAAAAGGATTTAGAAAATAATACAAATATGTGAAAAAACTAGCATTATTTCATAGAAGTGCCGATAACAATTTAATCATTCGGTTTAACCCAATGTATACACATAAAATCCAAAATAATCTAAAATAATATTGGAAAGAAAAAAAGTATGCTCAAGTAAAAATATCTACCCAATCACATAAGAAATCGAACACAGGTTTTTTTTTTTAAAGAGTACTCTAGATTAAAAATAAAAAAAATCTAATCCCTATAAAAAAAAAATGAAGTAAAATGAAATAGACCATATCAACTGTAACAAGTAAGAAACTCTGCTAAATTTTTTTTAGATTAACAGCAACCAAATTCTTACCAACTACTCCTTTCACTTTAAAATATAAGTTATTTTGGAAATTTTTTTATATTGGAAATTTTTTTATATTTTTAAATATAAGTTGTTTTGATAATTCTATATATTTTTTAATTTTATTGACTATTGTGTGACCAATAATATTTTGTAGTTATTTTTTTTATTGGTTAAATTACTTTTATTATATATTATAAAGTAATACTTTTTTAAAAAAATAGTTTTTTAATATTCGTACTTTTAGCCAAAACAATTTATATTTTGAAACGGAGAGAGTACCATATAATCTAAAGAGATTTGCAGTATATTATATATATATATATTAAAGTAACATTTATCAAAGATTTTTTTTAAAAATACCAATTTTTAATCCAAAAAACTAGTTATATATAAATTTATAAAGTAATATTTATTAAAAAAAAATTAAAATATAGTTTATTTTAATTATATGCTTGCCAAAACGTTATGAACGGAAATTTATAATCTTTTTGGGTTGAGGATCAGAACATGTGAGTGTAATCATGTCCCATTGTTTGTACTCGAGCCAAAGATTGATCAACCAATAATTTAATTGTTGTTTTCTTACTAAAATTTATTTCTTAATGGCGCAACCAATCCAACAACGACTAATTTGATAGATAAATTAAAAAAAAAAATCTAAGCTTAAATTATTTAGAAACGCTAAAATAAAATCTTTGCCTACACAGTGATAGTCAACAGACAGAGTCACTTTTGAAACCATAAAAGCAAACTGCTTTTATAAAGCGAAAGCTGTACTCCTCCCTCTTTCATCATTACTTCATTTTCTTAGTGCATTCCACTGATTACATATATTATTGGAAGATGAATATTTTTTAGACAAAAGACGTTGGAAAATGATTAATTTAGTTTTTGTAATTTACATATAGCACAGCATATTTGCTAAAACTGAACTGACCAACAGTAAAACAAATGACTGGTGAAATGGTTTAATTCATTTGATTATTTTTATAACTGGTGAAAGATGAAACTGATTGAAGGGTATATAAATAGTTCTTAGTGCGATGAATTGGTACACTGTGTTGGTCTAAAAAAGTTAGCTTAAGCATAGCCCGAACTCTTTATTTCGATTGTGTAGTTGTAGAGGAACAATTTCGTAAAATTTAAAAAGCAAAAACATGAAAAGATGAAGTATGATTTGTATGCCGTGTGCATGGATGGATACACGTGTGATAGTATTATCTCAATCTCTTCTGTTTTACCTTTTAATTTAACATATATAACAAAAAGCTCATTTCTCTCATCAATTTCTTTGACCACATCTCATAAACTTGCAACCGCATCGTATAACTTTTGCGTTTATAGTGATCGATCGTAGTTTATGGATATAAGTTTGACTTTTGTTTTGACATCCGTGACCAAAAACCAAAAAGAGTGACTGAATGATATTAATATGATTACTAGTTATTTAGTTCTAGCTCAAGCCTCAAAGGTCTTCCGGAATGTTTGTGACTTGTGGACTATTTCCATCATAAGAATTCTTCCCAAAATCGATGTTACTGGGCTTTAAGGAGCATATGAATTCACCATTAACATGTATATTAATTGTTGTTAGGTCAAGTTCAAGTTAATCGTTGTGGTTGAATGGCCTTTACAATGGGCATCTCGGTTTTGTGTTTTGCGTTGGTTTGTAGTTGTAACTTTGGTACTTCCAAATAATAAAAGATGACAAAAAAAAAAAGAATTTGGTACGATATTTCATAATCCAAATAACCTAAACCTAATCTAAAACTTAAAAAATTCAACCCAAAACCTATTTTGTCCACCCTTGCAAATCTCTTAGTATCATTACTTAAATCTTTTTTTTTATCTCATAAACCAAGGCTAAAAATATTTTGGTCTAATTAATTAGGATTTGGGCCATGTAAACTGTCCATATTCTAAAAATATTCAGAGTCCTCTTAAAAATACTCAGAGAATATCCTAAACCTTAATCATAAGCGAGCTTTACAAATTCAAAATTAACCATTTATCTTTTACGGGTAACTAGAAGTGGTAAAACCGGATCAATTACACCATGTTTAATGGAAAGAAAAAAATTATATAGCGGTAAAGAGTAAAGACTATGTAGGTTTTGCAGTAGGTAAAGACTCTACAAATAATCGTTTTTGCTTTCGCATGTTTTAAGATTGGATTATCTGCCAGTTGTTACAAACAAAAAATAAAGAAAGTAAGTGAAAAAAAACTCGAAACTCTCTTTTCCAAACATATGCTGCAAATAAATCTCTTTTAATTTTGGATCCGGCATAAACGAAACCCACTTTCTTTATATATTTTCCAATTTTCTGGTTCTATTTTGTCTCATTTGTGACCACGAGAGAAATGAAGAAATAAAATTAATTTAATAAATAAAAGGTAGAATAAGTTCTTCTCTAAAAGTTTGATGCACGAAAGCAATTAGGACAACTCATCCCATATATTATGTTTTCTCGATTTCTTTTCATAGTGTGCATATATGATGCTTACAAACTTTAGACTTTAGTAGATTCGCTAATAGCATTGTATGTAAACATGATCAACACATGTTTTTGATAGACTATAGTGTGCATATTTGATGCTTACAAACTTTAGACTTTAGACTTTAGTAGACTATAGTTAAAAAGCTTAAAATGAAGTTGTATTAGACCTTAAACTGAAAACTAGAATCTGATATGGAACAAGAACTACAACTTGAAAAGAGAAAGAGTATCTACAATCGTATATGTCAAGATACAAATAAAGAAGCACAAGATCAGGCGTGAAAATCAGAATTTGAAATGAAGATATTGAGTTTGTATCCAAAGTATAGATTACAAGGAAATCATATCCAAATTGTTCGCTTTAATCGATATATCTGTGACAAAATCAGAAGAACAAGAGTATTCAAACAAACTCAGCATATAAATTATCACGAAAATTGAGCTAAAATTACATATCAAAGAAGAAGTAAGCTAAAAACAAACAGACCAAACCAAAATACTTTTTTGTTCCTCGACATTAGAAATGGCCCCCTAAAGATCCTTCAGGTTATTAAAAATGAAGCTGATTCATGCATCAAATATTTCCGGGGTCTTTTCATTGATAAGAGTTGTCTGGCTAAAACCAAAACGACATTACTTTAGTATGATTGTACCACTCATTAAAAAAAAAAACCATTTTCTTAGAGTGTGTACATAGATGATCGATCATCACGCACTGTACATATTCCAAATACATGTTTAACATCAATACCATATTTTAGTGAATGTGATGGGTGATTGACATATTTTTCTTTTAGATTGAAATGAACCAGTCAATAATTTAAACAAAAAAAATATAAATATATTTGAACATGTAAAAAGGGGGGTCGATCCATTGATTTCGTCGTATTTGGTTTAATGTTGGTTTAAATGGTTTGGTAAAATGTAGGCTCCGAATGGAGAAAACAGATCAGGCGTTGCGGATCAAGCGGATCGGACGGATCTAGCGGAACAAAAGCGCAACAAGCGGATCAAGCGGTACAAAAGCGGATCAAGCGAATCTAGTGGATCAAAATATTTGTGTGAATGGTAAAAACAGATAAAAAACGGTTCAAAGTACTTTACATATTTATTATAATTTTTTTTTGATAAATGTCATTTTTGAAATGCCACTTTTGAAATGCCATTTTTCAAAAATGTCATTTTTCAAAATCTTTGTAAAGATGTCACTTTTTCAAAATTATATCATTATATTATGTTTGGGTTAACTATGTTATATCTAGAGTTTAGTTTTGAGGGTTTAGGGTTTCTTAGAGATCAAAACATTGTTTAGAGTTTAGAATTTTAAAATTTAAACATTAAAAATCAACAATTAGTGGCATTTTTGCAAATGGACAATCCATAGTAGCATTTTTGAAAATGTACACACCAAAAATGGTAATTTTGCAATTGTTCATTTATTATAATATATATGAGATTTAAAAAAAAAAATTATATAAGTAAAAATAATAAATTTATTAAACGTATTAAATTTTTATTTATCTAATATTTATTATATAAATTAAAAATAAATTTTTAATTTAAAAAAAAATGATAGATGCAATAATTATAGTTGGGACAATAAATATGTATGAATATTATACATAAAATAAAGCAATACAACACACATGTAAGAAAATAATATTAAACATTGATTTTCTCATGACATATATATTATAGATCACGTAATATGAAAATTGGCTTAGCTGATAAAATGGCTTCTACAAACCTATTTTTGAATTATAAATTAATATAAAAATTCCATCCCACTTGAAACACACCAAATACCCAGTGTAATTACTGTTCAAAGCGGATCATGTGTTTTGTTCATGGTTTTGAACCACTTGCGGTTCAAAAGTTGAGTTCTATTATTTTATTATTATAAACTGCTAATATGAAGTGAGATATAAGTATTATTTATATGTGTATGTATATCATATATATGTGTGTATATATTCTATATAGAGAAAGACGAGAGAGAGGTAAGAAAAACGAGACATAAAAATCTTCTTCTTATTCCTTCCTCTTTAACATTACAAGCATCATATATATAGTGGTTATTAAGTCGGCCAAACATCAACTCAAGGAGCAGTACCTATTATTATATAGTATTACTAGATAAGCATTATCTAGAACAGAATGGATAATTATTTATTTATAATACTCCCCCTTAATTATCCATTTATGTTTGGATATTTTTATACTGCCTCGTTAAAAACCTTATCATGGAAAAACCCAATGGGACAAAAACCATGACAAGGAAAAAAGAGTGCAGTCTCCCCCTAGAAAAAATATATATATATATAATCTTTTCTTTAGAGGTCTCGTAGATGGTGCATTCCGATACTCTGAACATGTTTCCGGAATGTTGTAGTCGGAAGCGCCTTTGTGAATAAATCTGCTACGTTGTCACTTGAACGAATATATTGAACATCAATCTCTTTCTTCTCTTCGAGTTCCTGAGTGTAAGAGAAAAATCTTGGAGGAATATGTTTCGTCCTATCGCTCTTGATGTAGCCTTCTTTGATTTGGACAACACATGCAGAATTATCTTCAAATATAATTGTCGGTTCTTTGTTGATGGTTATTCCGCTTGCTTCTTGAATATGTTGAGTCATTGATCTGAGCCATACACACTCTCTGCATGCTTCATGAAGTGCAATGATTTCGGCATGATTCGAAGAAGTAGCTACCAAAGTCTGTTTCTGGGACCGCCATGAGATTGCAGTTCCACTGATTGTAAAAACGTACCCAGTTTGCGAACGAGCTTTATGCGGATCAGATAAATAACCTGCATCTGCAAAACCAACAAGACCAACCTCGGGGTTTCTTGAATAAAATAATCCAAAATCAATCGTACCTTGAAGGTAACGGAATATGTGTTTTATTCCGTTCCAATGTCTACGAGTAGGAGATGAACTGTATCTTGCAAGTAGATTAGTAGCAAAAGCTATATCTGGTCGAGTACAATTAGCAAGATACATAAGTCCACCAATAGCGCTCATATAAGGTACTTCTGGACCTAATATTTTCTCGCCATTTTCACAAGGTCGAAATGGATCCTTGAAAACATCAAGCGATCTATTAACCATTGGAGTACTCAAAGGAGTCGCTTTATCCATATTAAAGCGTTTTAACACTCTTTTGGTGTAATTTGATTGATGCACAAAAATTCCATTTTTGAGATGTTCAATTTGAAGCCCTAGACAAAATTTTGTCTTTCCAAGATCTTTCATTTCAAACTCCTCTTTCATATGAGTTCTTGCATCATCAATTTCCTTTTGAGTTCCAATTATGTTCAGGTCATCTACGTATACTGCAATGATCACAAAACCTGATGAGGATTTCTTAATAAACACGCAAGGGCATATCGCATTGTTAATGTATCCTTTACTTAACAAATATTCACTTAAGCGATTATACCACATGCGTCCGGATTGCTTTAATCCATAGAGTGATCGTTGTAATTTGACCGAACATATTTCCTTAGATGATACTTTTGATCCTTCTGGGATCTTTAATCCTTCTGGGATTTTCATGTATATATCTGTATCAAGTGATCCATAAAGATATGCAGTCACAACATCCATTAGGTACATTTCTAAATTCATAGATGCCGCCAAACTCATTAAGTACCTAAATGTGATTGCATCCATAACCGGAGAATATGTCTCTTCATAATCAATTCCCGGTCTTTGAGAAAAACCTTGTGCCACAAGCCGGGCTTTATATCTTGTGACTTCGTTCTTCTCATTTCTTTTTCGCACAAAGACCCACTTATATCCGACTGGGATTACATCTTTTGGTGTAACGACTATAGGTCCAAAAACATCTCTTTTATTAAGAGAGTCTAATTCATTTCTCATGGCCATTTGCCATTTTTCCCAATCAGATCTTTCGTGGCATTCTGATACAGACTTTGGGTCTGGATCATCTTGATCAATTTCTTTAGATACAGAGAAAGAGAATATTCCATCCGTATCATCGATTTCATCTCTAACCCATATTTTCCCATTTTGGGCATAATTAATGGAAATCTCATATGTTTCTGTATCATACTCATTTTCTTCCTCTGGTTCTTCTGGAACCCTTTCATACATATCTTCTGGATGTTTTTCTTTATATGGTTCCTCTAGAACCTTCTCATTTTGTTCTCCCAATTTCTTTTTCTTTCGAGGATTTTTATCCTTTGAGCCCATCGGCCTCCCCCTCTTTAATTGAACCTTAGGTTCATTCGCTTTGTTTCCATCGATTTGTTCTTCTGGAACATTGATTCTTGATGGAACATTTGCAGCTGGTATATATGATTTTGTCACCCTTTTTGTATTTGTGAACGCATCAGGTAACTGGTTTGCCAAATTTTGCAAGTGTACAATTTTCTGAACTTCCAACTCGCGTTGTTTTGTAGGGGGATCAAGATGTACTAAAGATGGTGCACACCAAGTAATATCTTTTGGAATTCTTTTAATTCCTCCCCCTAACGCCGGAAATTCATCTTCATTAAAATGGCAATCGGCAAAACGTGCCATAAACATATCACCAGTTTTTGGTTCAAGATATCGAATTATACTTGGGGACATATACCCGACATATATCCCAAGTCTCCTTTGAGGTCCCATTTTTGTTCTTTGTGGCGGAGCTATAGGGACATAAACCGCACATCCAAAAACACGAAGATGGGATATATTGGGTTCTTGGCCAGATGTTAATTGTAATGGGGAATATTTATTATATGCACTTGGTCTAATCTGGACCAATGCCGCAGCATGCAATATAGCATGTCCCCATACATGAATTGGGAGATTTGTTCTCAAGATTAATGGCCTTGCAATGAGTTGCAACCGTTTAATTAAACTTTCGGCCATGCCATTTTGTGTATGAACATGGGGAACTGGGTGTTCAACATCAATCCCCATTGCCATACAATAATTATTGAAAGCTTGTGAAGTGAATTCACCGGCGTTATCAAGCCTAACTTTCTTTATGGCATAATCAGAAAATTGTGCTCTTAATCTGATTATTTGGGTAATGAATTTTGCGAAAGCCGTATTCCGTGTTGTCAACAGACACACGTGTGACCATCTACTCGATGCATCAATTAATACCATAAAATAGCGAAACGGCCCGCATGGTGGATGTATAGGTCCACATATATCACCATGTATTCTCTCTAAGAATACTGGATTTTCATTCCCAACTTTAGCCGGTGATGGCCGAGTTATTAGTTTTCCTTGAGAACATGCGGAACATGAAAAATCTCTAGATTGAAAAATCTTTTGGTTTTTCAATGGATGTCCGCTAGAATTTTGCACAATTCTTCGCATCATGACGGATCCTGGATGTCCTAGCCTTTCATGCCATATTTTAAATATATTAGTAAACTGCTGGTTTACTACAGCATAGGACTCAGTCATATATATCTTTGTGCAATATAATCCAGAAGACATCATTGGTAATTCTTCCAATATATGCTTCTTTTCTGATGTAATACAAAGATATTCAATGCCATTCTTATTCTTAGTCTCGATATGATATCCATTTCTCCGGATATCTTTGAAACTTAATAAATTTCTGTATGAACTGGGGGAATATAATGTATCATTTATCTCAAACTTTGTTCCCCTTGGCATTGAAAACCTAGTTTTTCCTGAGCCCATAATAATATTTGCATTACCAGATACAGTACTCACGCTTCCGGCGGAGTCTTTTAAATTAAGAACGGAGAAATACTTTTTATCTTTAAGTATTGTGTGCGTTGTCGCACTATCTGCCAGACATGTATCTCCGTCCATGATCTTAAGTTCTGACATTGTCTGGTATAACAATATTAATCAGAATTGCATTAATAAAAAGAAACGAAATGTTATGTAACCTGAGGTTAGAAAATTATTTGAAAAATATTTTACAAAAACTATTTTACAAAATTATTTTAAAAATATTTTACAAACTTATTTTAACAAAATAGTATAGAACCTATTTTACAAAATTGTTTTAACATCATACTGTAAAATAAAAGCATATTATACAAAGTACATAACAATACTAATATCATGTCTTATAGATTTAGTTATCATTTCTTTCTGTTGATACTTCAGGATCAACAAGAAAATCAGCAACATCGAAATGAGCATCATCATTGAGACCGTTAAAGGAAGGTCCAGCTTCATCAGTGATGAAATTTGTTTCGACATTCGTCTGCTTTGCCTTTTGTGACTCTTGATACAGATCGGCCAAATGTTTTGGCACACGACATGTTCGTGCCCAATGGCCTTTCATGCCACATCTGTAACAAGCACTCTCCGTTTTTCTTTTATTTATGCGGCCAACAACATTTCCCTGAGAATTTTGGTTGGCTTTCAATGTGCCGGAGTTATCTGACTGGAATCCTCTTCCTTGTCCTCGGCCTCGTCCACCACTTCTGCCACGTCCGCGTCCACGGCCTCTACCGCGACCACGCCATCGTCCTCGAAAATTATATGTATTGGATGCTACCACATTCGCTTCTGGGAATGGAGCCGATCCAGTTGGACGAGATTCATGATTCATTATAACAATTTCATTATTTTGTTCAGCAACAAGAAGAACTTGCATTAAATCCGAGTATCGGGTAAATTCCCTTGCCCGATATTGTTGCTGGAGGACTACGTTTCCTGGATGAAATGTTTGGAGAGTTTTTTCGATCATATCAAAATCACTTATACTTTCTCCACATAACATCATCCTCGAAGTAATTCCGAACAAAGCGGAATTATATTCGCTTACACTTTTGTAATCCTCAAACCGCAGATTCAGCCACTCATGTCTTGCCTTTGGTAAGATCACATATTTCTGGTGATCAAACCTATCTTTGAGTGACAGCCAAAGATCTGCGGGATTATCTTTCATAATATATTCATCTTTTAACGTATCATGAATATGGTGGCGGAGGAATATCATGGCCTTTGCCTTTTCCTCATCGGACGTGACCTTCCATTTATCAATGGTGTCAAGAAGTCCACTTGCTCTTAGATGCATCTTTGCACCTACTGCCCATGTCAAATAATTTTTCCCAGATAAATCAAGGGCAGCGATCTCAAGTTTTGCCAAGTTTGACATGATCACTATATAACAAAATTTTAAATATCATATTAAAATTTAATTTTAAATAATTATGATAAAATAGGTGCAATAATAATAACAACATAATTTTAAAAATAAAAATAGGAGGCAAAGCCTTCCATATAAATGATAAATAAATAACAGAACATAAATAAATAACAGAAAAGAAATGACGGTAAGAAAATAATAATAAAAAATAATAGGCATAATTCTCAACATAATCAAGGAGGCAGAGCCTACCATGAGATTATGGAGACATAAAATTTTAATTGATCAAGGAGGCAGCGCCTACCATAATAATGATCAATTTTGAAAAGACATAGCCTATTATTTGCCTTTTCCACTGATAGTGAGGAGGCAGAGCCTACCATAATATTATGAGGAGGAGGCAGAGCCTACCACTCCATAAATAATAAATAAATTAAAAAAATAAATTGAATAACACAAAAATTAAAATCTTACCCCTTTGGTATGGCAGAGGATATGATTTAACGACTCAGTTGGTTAGAACCTCGTGCTGATAACGTATTATAAACTACTAATATGAAGTGAGATATAAGTATTATTTATATGTGTATGTATATCATATATATGTGTGTATATATTCTATATAGAGAAAGACGAGAGAGAGGTAAGAAAAACGAGACATAAAAATCTTCTTCTTATTCCTTCCTCTTTAACATTACAAGCATCATATATATAGTGGTTATTAAGTCGGCCAAACATCAACTCAAGGAGCAGTACCTATTATTATATAGTATTACTAGATAAGCATTATCTAGAACAGAATGGATAATTATTTATTTATAATATTTATAATATTTTTAAGGTATGATCCATTTTTTAAAATTATTCGGTGAATGGAACAAGCATTACGGTTCGTCCCATTGTAGGTAGGATCTGCTTTTTGTTCCGGTTCCCATTCACAGCCGTAATGTGACAAAGATGCCCCAACAAAAAATTGTAGTGTAAGATTTAGAGTTCTAAAAAATATATATATACGTTTAAATTATTATTTTTTTCGACGAAACAAGATTATGTTACTCCGATAGAACAAAGTCACGATACAAGCAGGTTGTTAACCACGTTGGTGGGTAAACACTGTTCGGAAAGAAAAACATATTACAAGGAACATGTTTAGCTAACAATTGCACTCAACAATGCTTTACCTTCGGTGATGAGGCGTGGCCGAGGACTGATGATCCCCAATATTTAGCTGTCCCTTGATAATCGGACTATCCATCCAGCAACCGCTTTTTTGTATTCCAATCATACGATACGATGCATCGAAGTTGCATTTGAAATTCCTCGTTGTGGTCTTGACCATAGGGGATTAGAAACTGATTCCGTCTGTAAAAACTGACATGTTTAAATTAATTATTTAGAAGTTTTGTTAAAGAGAAAAAAAGTTTAGGTTCAGTACTATCCAGCGATGAATGTCTTAATATTAATTTTCATTACATTGCGTGACCTTATCTATAATGTCAAGCAACATTTAACAACTCAAAATATCACAAATGACAAAGAAGATTAATTTTTAGAGCACACAAACATTAAAACAGCTTTAAAATAAAGTTCAAACACAACACATCATCGAACATTGAAACGCTAACTTCAAACACAAACAAGAACTGCTTTCATCAGAATATTAACATGGTTCTTCAGCTCTCTGTTATTCCAAAAGAAAGCACAAATGTTCACTCTTCTTCTTTAACTGGTTCTTCCTCTTTGCTCTTTCCAACAAAACTGACATGAAACCGAATTTAATTTAATAATCAATTCAAAAACAAAACTAAATCTTAAACTAATTACATTTTTATTTCCATCAAACCAAATCCGAACCAAACTGAAAAACTCTAAAAAATAATGATATTCTATATTAGAAATAACGGTCAAAACCATTATATCGGTTGAGGTCATATTTTCTTAACTTACTATTCAAAAGTTAAACAAAACAGGGCGGAACCGAGTTGAAATCTGTATTAAATTAGGTTTGGTTACTATTTTTTCTAAAACCAAAAATCGAAAACAATTGGAGATGCTTCTTACCTTTAACCTTTATACACATTCCCAACTAGATTCTTGCTGATGAAGTTATTCGTTGCAGACTCCTTGAAACACCTTAGATTCCCTAGACATACTTCCTCCTTTTGTTTCTGTGTAAAATATCCAAATTCACACACATATTGGCTCTGATTTTGCATTCTATACTTTGCAAGAAACTGGAAAAAGGATTTGATTTTTCATTGTTAAGTTACCATTAATGTAAGAAAAATACTTGTTGGTTTTGTCTTCTTTTCCACCAAAGAAGAAAACCAAAGCCAATGGATCAACAAGCAAACACAAGTAAGGCTTAAACCTAAGGCAATCGCCATTTTCTGATTTTTTGTTCCTCCATCAGATGTTTCATCTAATAACAACAACAACAAAGTAAAAACAAACTCATTTTAGCTTACAGTCTCTAGAATTCAAAGATTCATCTCCTTAACTTTTCAAGTTTGAAGTTTTAGGTTTTACTTACGTTGAGAACTGTTCAAGGTAATTGAAATTGGCTTACAGTCTATCTCAGTTCCAGTTGGACAAATCTGTGGATTGCCCATAACACTGCATCACAAGTATAAAGAGTATTATATAAAATATATACTTTATAAATGCGGATAAGTTGTAGAGAAAGGGAAAATGGACTTACTTGAATGGTTTGGCTAGTGATCTTGGAACTGGTCCACTCAAGTTATTGTACGACAAATCCCTGAAAATTAATTACGAAATATATACATATCTACATAAATACAAGAAAATTAAAAAGAAAACAAAAGAAAGATAATTTACAAAAAAATGAGTTGGGTCAAGTTTGCCAATGAGCTAGGAATTGTTCCTGTCAAGCTGTTATTATTCACCCTCCTGCTCCACAATTTGTCAACACAAAAAGTCCCTCCATAAATAATTATATATAACAATTATTATTATAACAATTAGCATTAAACTTATATGATTAAATGGGTAATCTTACAAGTACTGAAGATTTGTGAAATGAGAAAGAGTGGATGGGATATGGCCAGTGAAGTTATTGGTAGAGAGATCAAGTGTTTTGAGTTTCCTCAATTTCCCAATCTCATTAGGGATATGTCCTGTGATGAAATTGTTCTCCAGTACCCTTTTTTGTTGTGTGTATCCACAAATATCATTAGAGAATTTAAAAAAAAAACACTATTAGTTGAGAGATGAACACTAACAAGTAGTTGACCCCAAAAAAAAAAAAACACTAACAAGTACTGAAGATTTGTTAAATTGCCAATACTGGATGCAAGAGTTCCTGACAAGTTCTCATTTGGAGCTCTTCTATATACACATGTAAGTAAAAACTATAATTAGCACATGCTTACATATATATATATATATACGTGTGTATGTGTGTACGCATGTGCTTACAGGCTTAAGACAAAGCCATCAGAAGAGCAATCAATCATGTTCCAGCTACAAGGATCAACTGCTGTATCATTCCAAGTCATAAGAACTCCATGAGGATCAATCAGTGAGCTCTTGATTTCTAGTAGAGCAAGAACTAAAGAGGAAACAAACAAACAAGAAAACATGTTTTAGGTAGAAAAAAATAAATTGAGAAAAGGAAAGAAGATTTTCGTTTATGAATATTATTTACCTTCAAAGTTAACACCTTTGTCTGTGAGCTCTGCATAAGAAGAAGAAGAAGAAGAAGAAGAAGAAGAGAGGAAAAAGATGAAGAAGAAGAAGGTTGAAGAAGACAAAGCATGACTATGTTTTACTTCTCCTCTTCTTCTCTGCATCATCTTTGTCTGAATCAAATCTTGTTTTTGTTTTCAGAAGGTTTTTAAGAAAAAACAAGAAACAGGGAATTTCGACTTCGAAGTGTTGTAACTGAGAGTGAAACAGAAAGAGAGATAATGTGATGAGGGAATTTTGTCTTTTTCTTGCTTTAACTCTGTTTTTATTCCCACTCATCCTTTCTTTTTATTCCCACTCATCCCTTTAATAGGGTAATTAGCATTTATAACCATAAAAACAAACAATAATATAAAATCTAAACCAAAATCTACATTTCTTCTAGCCATTTAGTTAGATTTTATATTATATTATTTTTTTGGTTATTAAGCAAAATCACCATTTTTTGTATTTATTAACATCTTCGTAATTATTCATTGGTCGGTTATTTCATACTCTAAGTATAGTGATATATTCGATTATATCACCTTGCGAATACATATCTTAGCCAAACATAAATATAAATTTATTATTTCACTTTTAATTTGTGGGAAATCATACATATAGGATAACGGTATTGAAAATGTAAACTTCTAATATTATAGATGCAACGTATGAAACGACAGATACACAAAAGACAAAAAAACAAAAATTGTTTTGATAGAAACGCATGTTTTTTTTTTTAAAAGTGTCTCAAACGACATTGTTTAACATGTTCAGCTGACAAATAAAATTGTTCTTTTTGAACAACGAACAATCCAAAATAGCTAATTTACGTTATTTTGTGTCTGACAAAACAAATTTGGAATCTCTAACGATCAAAGACAACAGTCAAAGACAATATTCTACGTCTGAATAGTTTTCATAATTATGTAATTTTAGTACTTAAATTTCTTTAGTTAAAATCCAAAAAAGTAAAATATACGAAACCTTTTGTCACATTAGTTTGAAATTCAATGGAACAAAAATTACCATAAATCTGAGTACTAAATTTACGCTATGTTATGTCGACCAAACGAACTTGGTACTTCTAATAATCAAAGACGGTAGTCAAATACAAGATTCCACGTCCGAATAGTTTTTTTTATAATTATGTAATTTTAGTACTCAAGTTTCTTTAGTTAAAATCTAAAAATCTAAAATAGTCGGTGAAAAACTTTTTTGAAATTAGTTATAAATTCAATGAAAATTTTATTATCAAAAATTTGAGTGATAAATTTACGTTGTATTGTGTTGACAAAACGGACTTGACACTGCTAACGGTAAGACAAGATGCCACGTCCGAATAGTTTGCACAATATATAAATATAAGTTTAGTAATCAAGTTTTTTAAATTAAAATTCAAAAACTAAAAATAGTCAGTGAAAAATCGTCAAAATATTGAAAACTTTGAAAAAGGGTATGAAAATGATTTGAAAAAAAATGTGGATTTAGTGAGAGTTTGTTTTAGTTTGTACCAAATACGATGAATGTGATAGACTTTGTTGCTGAAGCTTTTGCGCCAGTGGAGACACGGTACATACATATCACATCTACAAAACAAAAATAGAGAGAATCAACTTAAATTGCTTTACTCATGCTTCTTAATTGATTGCTACAACATAAAAGAATTAGAAAAAGTGTTTTGACACAAAAGAAATTAGGCTTTCAAAATAAAAAATTATGGTTACACGACCCTAAAATTCTATGTTTCAACGTACCCAATTTCAATTTAGAGGACTTGACTTGAGGAACAAGTTTGCACCAACAAGCATAAACTGCGTCTAAAACATTTTCCACCTTTGTCGGATTAAGGTTTTACTCGAAGAATTTCAACAACATCTGTAATCGAAACAGTGACAAAACAAATTACTCATCTCGTAAAGTGAATTCCACCACAAGAAATAAACATAATTTGATGAACCGAGAGCAAAATCACAGAACAGAAACATAACGATGCAGAGAAAAAAAATCAGTTTTCGAAACTTACTTGCAAGGTCGTGCTTACCGTGAATTTAAAAAGACATTCGCCTAGGACCTCGGATGATATTATATAATTTTAGGACCCCATTTTCTTAAAATTTATTGTAATCTAGTGGTAAATATTAAAATCAGAATTTTTTTTTAATTAGTTTCATTATTTTTTATTGGCACTCTAACAATTATTTAAAATTAAATTATAATTATTATTAAATTTTATATATATAAAATATTTTTTTAAAGAATTTGCCTCGGGTCGTTGAAAGATTGGGTACGGCACTGCTTGCTTGACCAATGAATCTTGTTGGATTGATCAAGAACATAAAAACAAATAAACGAAAACAGAGAGATATAAAAACGAAAATCTAATTGGTAAATTTTTATTGACCAACGAATCGAAGCAAACACACCCATTGTGATATATTTATAGAACAAAAAAAACGAATTCAAAAAATTAGCCGTTTAATTAAGCCTCAATGTTACCGAAGAAGAAAATCAAACACTTACTAAATGAATAGAGTACCCTTGAAAACTTGCAACTTTTATATGATAATACGAAGTCGTTGAGAACACTCTCAAATCTAATTGGATCTAAAACAATACATGTTCTACTATAATGTGTCATTTCTGTATACCATTTAACAAATAATAATATCACAAATAACATAGAAGATTATTTTAGAGCACACAAAGATTAAAAAGCTATTCAAAGTTCAAACACAAACAAGAACTGCTTTCATCATAACATGTTCAGTTCTTTCTTATTCGAACAAAAAAAAAAGGATACTTAATAAAAAGGGAAAATAGATCACTCTTGTTCCTCTTTCCAAGAGAACCGAACCGCCACGCTCAAGCTCCTCTAGTCCTCTCTCTTTGGTCAAGTATCCCATCACATCAACCACACAGTCACGCACCAACAGACCGGTTCCAAGATGAGCGTGCACCGCTACAGAGAATTCTTCAGGTTCAAAACAAACCAGAACCCTATTCACCAACTCCTTAAAGTTGAAAGCTTTTAGATCATACCCAACTGTTTCAAAGCTTGCATAGCTAAAACCGTCTTCCGGGGTCTTCTTCGATCGAATTCATCGAGTAACCGCACGGGTCAAACTCAGATTTCAGAGCCTGGAAAGATGTTTCTGATCCCAGAGCTAATAGTCATCTCTGACGGTTATTAGCTGATCCTCCCATCACAAAAGCTTTGCTTCCTGAGTTAAGCTTACCGAAATAGCCGTCGAGTAAATCAACTTCCTCTGAGAAGCTACGGTGAGGGAAAGGGAATGAGCCAACCTAAGGATATGTGGGATAGAAAAGAGCAGCTTTGTAGTTCCGCATGTTTTGATGATGATCTTGTAAGGATAGACAAAGAGGCTAGATTCAGAGGAAACAATCGTGCACGCTGCTGGAGTCAAGATCTCATCTAACTGGGATTTAGTAAGAGCACGGAGTCCCTTTCCCTCGGGATCAAGAAAGACATTGAGATTTCCAGCCTTTTCTCAAATCCTTCGAAACCAATAGCAGAGGCCGCCATAAAGCCTGAAAATACTGTTACTATTACTACTTCTAGACTTCTTTTTACCACCTTTAGTCTCCACCTAAAACATTATCATACAAAGAAGAAGCAAAGAGCAATTAAAAACAGAGAACTCTGTTTCAGAGTAAGGTAAAACTCAGAGACAAATAGAAACCATCTCAAAGGCTTCAGAGAGCTAATGATAAAACGAGATCAAGATACTGAAAAAATCTGGAATTAAGATCTAAATTATCAAAATGGAGGAACTTCGAATCTTGTTAATTGTATGATTTTCTGAGTGAAGAGAAAATTGTATGAGAGTCAAATTGCTTCAAAGGGGTCTGCTTTTATAGTCAAAGCCTCAAAGGTTAGTGGACGGACATATTGAACTTTTGAAAATTACATATTTGTCCTTTGCTTTTAATCAAAAAAGTTCGCAATAATTTCATCGTTGGAAAGTTTAATTAATGTAATTATAGAATCTACCGTTCCATGGCTAGTGTAAGGAAAATCATATATGCAATAATTATGGGCTTTTTTTTTTTGGTCGGCTGATTATGGGGTTTTAAAACTTATTACTTTCTGTAGAAATATTTTTTTTTTCTTAATTAGAAAATATAAAATATATAAATTTACCACAAATTTTTAGTGTGACGTATATAAAAATAATATTATTAATCTTAAATGTGATGTAAGTAACATCGTATATTGTAACAAAATTGGTGTCAGTAAAATTGTTCTTTTTATTTGTCAACAAGTAAAATTGTTTATTATGGAATTGTTGTGCAATAATTCCTACAAAAATATTGTTGTGTTTTTAATTATGTCAGAAATTTAAATTTATTCACCATAAATGATAATGTTATCATTTTATAATATGATAACAAATATATTTAAAATTTTATTTATAATGTAATAGACCATTAGAAAATACAATAGATTATAATTTCAATTTAATTATTATTTAAATTGAAGTAAAAAGGGAAGATGCGCAAAAAACTTATTTTTGAGAAAAACATAAACTTATATGAGAAAGGGGTATAGAATAATTGTGAATTATTTTAATAAATTTGTCCTCGTGTCGATAATGTTTAATTTATTAAATGTGTAGTAGTGTACTAGTAACACAAGAGAGTTGGTTCCTTTGTGTCCGGGTTCAAATCTCATTTGGTATAGAGGGTTATTCTTTAAATTGGAATATCCAATAGAAATATCCAAAGACTGCATTCGCGTACCGAGTAAATTATGAGCCAAAAGTTTTGAACTTCACGGTTTATCAAAAAAAAGATAATGTTTAATTTTATTTAGACGACTAGTGGCGTAAAGATGGAAAAATTTGACCTGAAACCCAAGTTGAAAATCGACTCAACACACCTATCTCTTTGGTATATTGTTACTTCAACTTTGTATAAAAACAGAAGATTTTCATAAAAATGTATACGACTTAAAAATAAACGTTGTGGTGTAGTTGAGATCACCAAATAGAAATGTAACCATAAATTTAGGAACCAAGGATGGTGAGACGAAAGCACCATTAAAGTAAGAAATATATAAGGCCAGAGTGATTGTAAGGTCGACTATTAAAACTATTTAAAAGATTTAGGAAGTGTAAATTTAGGTTTTGTGAGGGATATCGGTTTGATCGTTAGAGCAAAACAGAAGACGTAAATGAACAACACAAGCAATTTGGTTATCCAGTTACCTTTTGGTACATTTGGGGAGAGGAACTCTTGCCTCTCAACTTCAGTAGATCGAAAAAGTTTTACAAACACTAATCAATCTCTAGCTCTCTTACACAAGTTTTGCTATCTCTCTAAAAAAGAAGCATTAACAAAGAAGAAGCTATTAAACAAGCTTATAAAGAAGAAACCTATCACCAGGAGATAAACATACGTGAGAATATATCCTATTCTTTAGCTCCAAGACTTTATCTCTTTGCTATAGGTAATCACTACAAGAAAACAGACCGAATCCGACGAGCTTTTCCGTCGGTTTTCTGTCGGAAAAGGCCTTAATTGACGGAAAACCGACGACAAATTTCCGTCGGTTCTATCTGGTCGGTAAATTAATTTCGTCGGTTTTTCGTTGGTTAAAACCGACGAAAAACCGACGACACTTAACCGACGATAAATCGATGGATAGCCGATAATTTTTAACCGACAGTAAACCGTCAAATTAAACCGACGGAAGACCGACGGCTATACCGATGACAATAAACCGATGGATAGCCGACAACCTTTAACCGACGATAAACCGACAAATAAAACCAACGGATAGCCGACACGGTTATTCTTCAAAACCAACGGATAATCGACGAGATTATTTTTTAAAACCGATGAATATATTAATTTTTTTCAAAACCGAAGAGATATATTAATTTTTTTTATTTAAAATTATATTTGTAGAAAACAATTAAATCTTTAAATTGAAATAATACAATTAAAATTATAATTAATATTAATAATTTAAATATTAAATTATGAAATTATCCAAAATATGAAGGAAAAAAAACAAACAAACTACATATTGTTGTTCACGGGTCTTGAAGTTCACTGATCCAAAATTGTGTTTAGCAATTCTTTTTCCACCTCTATCGCTTAACCGATTCTTAGAGTTTGTCGTTGATGTTGCACTTGTTTCCGGCTTCTCCCAGTGACGCTGCAACCCTTTAAACACATCCCCGTTCACCATCCTTGGTTTTCTCCCCAATTGCCACTTTTGCTTCCACTCGTTCATAGTCATACGATAATATCTCTGAATGTCATTGTCATACGTCACACGAACCTCATGCGTTATGTTCCACACGAGCGGCCCAATTGACTCGTCATATAATTTTCACCGTAATCCCTTAAATAAATTAAAAAATGTTAAATAAACATTATTGACAAAATTTCAAATTAAAAAAAAATTCAATAATAAAATTAATTCTAATTGCAAACGCATCAGAAAAAAATCATCAAGTTCAATAAAATCCTAAAATATATAAATTCATAAAAATCAAGCCATTCTGTCCTTTTAAAAAAAAATATAATTCTAAAATCAAATTAATTTTAATAATTCTTAAATTAGTAACAAAATATATAATTCACCAAAAAGTCACCGTTTTTATTAAAATCCTAATAAATTTTATAAATGTATTAAATCCTAAAATACACGAGTCCATGAATTAATCCCTTCAACAAACAACTCAAATAATTATAAGTCAAGATTGAATCGAAACACCACGAAATGTCATCAAATCGACCAACAAAATAAAAATAAAAATCAACCTAAGATCCAACAAATAAAAATAAAAATAAAAAGCTAAGATCTCATCCTACCAACGAAACTATAATCAACCTAAACTATCTAAAACCAAATTGACAAACCTAATCTTAACCAAATCAACCAAATCTCTAGGATTTACACATAGAGGAAGTAATCTTACATCAATTCGCCGATGTGGGTAGAGAGGGAAGGAGAAGAATTGGTTTTCCGTCGATGGAGGTTTGAGCCGATAGAGTTTAGAGTTATAGCCGATTTGAGCCGGAGGAGAAGGAGGAGAACGATGGAGGTTTCGATTGATCCGATTTGAGATAAAATCGAGTTGATAATGTGTTAGATTGAAGGCGACAATGGCGAGGAAGAGATTGTGCAGAGGCGATAATGGCGAGGAAGAGGTTGGGTTTGTTTTATTATTTGTATAACCGTCGGGTTTCCGTTGGTTACGTTAAAAAAATAATTAAATTATTACCTAAACCGACGGAATATAAAAATCTCGTCGGTTTTCCGTCGGTTATGTTTAAAAAACAAATTAATTTATTACCCAAACCGACGAAAAACCGACGGTTATAAAAACACATTTAACTACACAGTAAATGGCGCGGTGTGAAATATTTTGGGGAAAATAGACGCGGGGAAATAAATTCGCAGAACCGACGGAAATCCGACGGAAAACAATTTTTTTTTTATACACCAAATTAAAAACAAACCGATGGAAAACCGACAATTCAGTGGGTTTCATCGATAATCCGTCGTTTTAGAGATGATTAACCGACGCAAAACAGACGGAATAAGGGTTTAGGGTATAAGAGTATAGGGTATAAGAGACGGAATAAGGGTTTAGGGTTTGGAAGTAAAATTAGGCTTATTTGATGATGATTTACTATTAAACTCTCCAATTTAGAGATTTCACACTCTATTTATATAATTCTTTTAACATTTTAACAATTAAAAATGTAAATCTTAAATATAAGTATATAAGTATAATACATAACACTTATCCTATTCGTTTGTCATTTCACTAGAATTTACAAAAGCCACCATTTTATATCTTTTTAATGTTTTTATGACGTCTATGGTTGTTTTAGACATCAATAGAAGTTGAGAAACTAATTTTTTATTCGGATTCCTAAATATAAGTGTGTCGGTTATTTGTAGGTTTTAAATCATAGTACTTGTCAAAAAAGCGGCGCCTCGGTGCTTCGTCGGTTATGTATTCGAGAACCGACGCAAAACCGACGGATATCCTTTTAATTTTAATTTTCATTATATAATCTATTATATCATTTTAATTTTCTTGTCATTATATAATCTTTTTGGATAATTTGAAAATTTGTAATTTGAAGACTTAAATGGTAAATCATCATCAAATAAGCCTAATTTTAATATTAAACCTTAAACTCTAATACAAATATTTATACCCTAAACCCTAAACTCTAATATAATTTTTTTACCCTAAAATCGGCTCCGTCGGTTTTCCGTCGGTTATACCCTTCTCCGTCGGTTATGCTACTTAAAATCGACGGAAAACCGACGGTTATGTTATTTAAAACCGACGGAAAAACGACGGAGCCCATTTTAGGGTAAAAAAATTTGTTAGAGTTTAGGGTTTATGGTATAAATATTTGTAAGGGTTTAGAGTTTAGGGTTTAATATTAAAATTAGGCTTATTTGATGATGATTTACCATTTAAGTCTCCAAATTATAAATTTATAAATTATCCAAAAATATTATATAATAACAAAAAAAAATTAAAATGATCTAATACACATTATAATGTGTATTATAATACACATTATAATACACATTAAAATGATTTATAAATCGCTTATTGCTTATCGTCCATGGTAAACCGACAAAACAATTTTTCTCGGTTATTATGTAGGTAAAACCGACGTAAAACCGACGATTAACATTTCGTCGGTTAATAACCGATGGAAAACCGATAAATTCGGTTTCGTCAGTTAGTTGTCGGTTAGTTGTTGGTTATTACCGACAGATATATGTCCGTCGGTAATTTCGTCAGTTTTCACCCTGCTTTCTTGTAGTGAATGTTGATCTCGTTTCTTCTTCTTCTTTGTAATGGGTTTAGTGCACCTTAGCCCCAAACACTCTTCCTTACATTCTGATAAAACCTGTGTAAACCCATAATCAGCCCAAAAGTTACCTTATCAGTTTGGTTTAGAGAGATGACCGGTTCGATTATGTTAAACCACAAGACAATATGATTATCATATAATGAAATAATAGGTTAATGGATTGCTAATAGTTGACTCAACAACACTTACTTAAACTAAAAACATGATTTCACAATTTCCCCCGCCAAAAAATATGGTCTCGCAATTTTCTCGCCAAAAACGCGATTCTTAATAAAAAATATCTGTCAAAAATGCAATACCGTAAAATTTTCCTACCAAAAATGCGATTTCGTAAAACGTTTTTCTGCAAAAACGAAATTGCGTAAAATTTTCAGCCAAAAATGCAATTTCGTTAATTTTTTCGCCAAAAACGTGATTCTATAAAATATTTTCCCGCAAAACGAAACTCCTTAAAATTTTCTCACCAAAAACGCAATTTCATAAAATGATTTTCCACCAAAAAAAGATTTTGTAAAATAATTTCACGTCAAAAACGCGATTCCGTTAAATTTTCCGGTCAAAAAGGAAGTTCCGTTAAAAATTCCACCCAAACACATGATTTCATATAGTAATTTCCCGCCAAAAACGCGATTCTATATAAAACTTTTCCGCCAAAAAGGCAATACCGTAAAAATTTCCCACCAACGCAATTCCGTAAAACATTTTCCCGCAAAAACAAATTGTGTAAAAATTTTCCGCCAAAAACGCGATTTCATAAAATATTTTTCTGCAAAGCGAAACTCCGTAAAATTTTCCTGCCAAAAACGTGATTCCGTTAAATTGTCCTGCCAAAAAAAAAGTTCCGTTAAAAATTCTGCCCAAAGACATGATTTCATATAACAATTTCCCGTAAAAAAAATATGATTTCTAATTTTGTTTTTGGTCAAATTTCACAATTTATATATAAATATATTTATTAATCAATTTATTAGTGGGTTAGGTCAAAGTCAATATAACCCATTTAAATTTGATGGATTAATGGGTTGATCCAATCCAATTACTAAATGGATTGGGTTGATCCATGACTCATTAACACTCAATCCATTAGGGTTATGGGTTGGGTTGGAATATCCATTTTGACACCCTTAATTATATGATATTTGTGAACAACTATTATTTGAGATCATAAGAAAATGGATGTTACAAAGAATTATCAACGAGAAACTTCAAAGTGCTTGTTTGTTATAGACTCGTAGTTTGTTTTAAAGATTGATTAATCCATTATGATGTATAATTGCGGAAATCACTCTATCGTATCAATTTGTGTTCATGACAATATCTTTTGTAATCTCTTTATCTTCGAAATTTTTTTTTTTTGATAACCAAAAGGTATTCCGGGGTTTACCACCTAATTGTAACCATCGGGTAATTCACTCATAGGATTTTCTAATAGATTTCGACTGACCAAATGGAGGTAAAATTGTTTGTAACGGGAATCAAACTCAGATTGGGAGAGTTTACCTCTTTCTCCTTAACTTTGTTTTTAGAGGAAACTAGGTTTTATCAAAGAACTAGAGCACAACCAATAGACCGTCATGCCTCGTCTTTATGCTGGTGGTTCGGGCTTCTCCTTCGAAGGTTTCTTCGGTTCGAGGACGGCGGAACTGCAGATGCGTGTAGTCTTTCTTCACTTGTAATTTCGAGTTAGTCTTTTAGAGGTTGTGCCATTTAGAGATTTATGGTGGTGGAGATTGAGTTGTGATGGGTCTTCTCTTCTTTCCTTGTTGGAGCCTTGGTCTCTTTGTATATTCCCGATTAGTTTTGTTGCAGGGCAATGTTATGTGGTCGCTCTCTCTAGAATCAGCCCTCGACTCGATGGCCTGATTAATTAACTTTTTGCTCTGGTAATGGTTATTGGTGATTCGGGTGTGATTTTGTGTTAGGTGATCCCATGTGGAGTCTTCCACTGCTTGCGGTGATGTAGCTTTGGTGATAGTCTTGCTGCCAGTGGTGGCTATAGTAGTGTGTCTTTTGATCTGCATTGCGGTATATCTAGCTTTGAGGGTTGGTGCCATGCCAAGTTGTTGCTTGTGTCTTGTTGTTGTCGCTGCTGTGTAGATGTTGATGCTTCGCTAAGTGTATGGGTTTGTCTTCTTTGCTCTTTGCAATAGAGGAGTTAGTAAGGCTAATGGAGATTGACGCAGTTTTTTCGTGTCTAAAATTTGCTTTGTACTAGCTGACCTCTAGAGGAGCTTGGTAGGGTGAGCTAGCGCCAATCTCAAATATTGGTTTGTGAAGTTTCTTCATTGTGTTAGCTCATGGTTTTGTGCAAAAATCCGCTCTCACATGATGCGAGAGGAGTATGTGATCGAGCGATCGGAGGCCAATACCGTTGACGACGCTTTCAAGGGCCTCCATTGGTATGGATCATCGCATTCCATGCTTGTATGGTTCGCTTCAGCAACTTCATCTCTAGTACCGGCTTTAAGAAGAACAAGTGCATCGTCATCACTTCGTCAAACCTCCATTAACCTTCGTGTTAGTGTCGAGTGACGGACTAAAAACTGGTCATGTTTATGTTTCCATGTTTTTACTTTTTTGCCATGGAACCATTGCATAGGTTTATAGTTTCGACTTGTAAACCTAAATATTATTCATTTTTAATGAAATATTTACCATTTAGCAAAAAATCAAAAAACTAGGTTTCATCTTATTCGATATATATTAATATATATAAATGTTCTCGGTCGAAGATACAGAACATTTCTTCTTCAGTTGCATCTCTCCTTTCTCTTCTTCTTGGTTTATCAGGTATTTATAGAGGAGAATCTGACCCAAGTATTGGAACAAAGTTTTGGCATAATTTCCTTGGTTGTAGTAGAACTAAGAGACCGATTGTAAAGTGTTTTCGGTGGATGCGACATGATGTGATTATCTTCATGTTATATGAGTAATTTTTGTCTGGTGTTCTTTCGATCGTTAGAGCAGGCAGAAAATCTCCCAACAAAGCAAATGGAGTATATAATAAAGCTTTTTATACTATAAAGGAAGAATCATGGTCATTAAACTCATTGAATAAGAGTGACTAAATTTTTAGCAAAAAAAAAAGAGTGACTAATTAACTGCATTAGATCTCAAGTCTTAAACTTTGAAAAAATAATTATATAGAACACATGATATCATTTTGTTCAACTTGCTTAAAATACTACAATATTAAACTAATACTCCAACAAATTTATTATATTCTTCTCGATACAAGAAACAACTACTACTAAATTATTCGACAAAAATCCAAATAATGATGGCGAAACTTCTTGGTTTCATCGATATTTAAAATGTATATATACATATATCTTGATTTCAAATAATTTCGCGTATGCATACGAATTTCCCATACTTCCATACTATTTATCAAATTATATATGATATTTAAATATAAATGGATGGGTCGTGATCCCATTGTTAACGTATACAATACTTAAAAAGCAAAAATTTGTGAACATCATAAAAGAAACGACTTTGATTTTGTCTACAATGATATTATATGCCATATTCCTTGAGGGGAAAATGAGGCCAAAACAAAAAAGATAGATTAATTTTAGCAATAAATAAATAGAAGAGAGAAGAATATGATTCTTTATACTTTTCATATGTTAATGAATTGAATAGGCAATGGTAACTTTGTTTCTATTTAAATAAAGAATATGAGATTTGAAAAGCAATGATAATTTACTAATTTTTATATCTATTACAGTAGTTGAATAGAGATAATAATTTTATTTTTATTTTATATAAAGAATATAATTCTTCACCCTCTCTTTTTAGATGAAAGAATATGATTCTTTAAACAGCCTGCCTCTCTTTGTATTCATATAGATTGAATAGGAGATGGTAATTTTACTACTTAAGTAATCAACATCTTAACTACATTTTTTTAAAAAAAAATTTGCACGCATTTCGTTTATGTTTTCTTTCAATTTCCGAATGAACCCAAAAACGAAAGTAATTGCTTTAAAAATACTATTATTAGGATCTCCAAACTCATATACTTACCCGTTGACAACATAAATAAAACATAAAAAAAAAGTCATACTCTTATGCCCTCAAAATAATTTTCATTCACGAAAACTACTCTATATAATCTGAAAACTACACAAACCTTCTTTTTGTTAAAGTATACACAAACTTAAGGGAGGACAAAATTTCTAAACCGAATTGAAATTCTAAACCGAAACCAAAAATTTAAACCCAAAAATTAAATCGAATTATAAAATAACCTAAATAAAATAGAAATTAATTTGTAAACTGAATTATCAAATCCCGAATTGAATCAAATTTAATTGAACTAACTGAAACCCATTAACTAATATTTATAATTAAATTTTATAAAAATATATTTAGAATTTACAATATAGAAAAACAAAATTCAAATGAAAATTATTTCAAACCAAACCAAATTAAACTACCACTTACAAATAGTTTTACTTGATTTCAATTTCTAAAAAAAACTAATAAAACGAACAAAAAAAATCAGAAACGAAATAAAAAACCAGATTGTCCAACCTTGGTGTAATTAATTTGGTGATTCTCTACTATAAAATTTCATGGGGCCTAAATGACTATATATTATTATCAGATTTAAAAAAAATAAAAATAGAGAGACTCAGAATATAAAATATTAATAAAATAAAAGATCGTTACAGATACGCAAAGCCCTCCTTTCCACTCTCGTCCCGCTTCGCCTCTTTTAGGCTGCACAAGAGAGAGAAGAAGAAGAGAGAGAACTCACAATCACAACTCACAACTCACAATCACAACTCACAAGCTTCTCTCTCTGTTTCTCTCTCTCTTACGGTTCTGATTTTGTCGACTCTGTTTTTGCTTCCTCGACGTCGTCTTCGGCTTTGTTGCATTTCGTATCGTAAGTAACTCTCTTTTCTTGTCTTCGGAATCTTTAGATCGAATCTGCTTCAAACTTATTGGAATCTTACGATCTATAGAAAGATCCCACAACACTAATTAGTTCGTGTATGTTGTTTGTTGAATTCGAAGCAATTTCATTTTTTTAAGAATAAAAATGTCTCCTTTTTTAGATGGGTCATGCGCATTTCGTGGTTACTTTGAAAAGTTCTCTTCTTTGACACAAAAAAGATCCATACTTTAATTACATTTTCCCCATTTTGATCTTTTGACAGGTTGATTTGAAGAAGACCCAATTTGGATTTTGAATTGGAAAAGAATTGTTCTTATAAGAAAGAAATGGGTTACATTGGAGCACATGGTGTAGCTGCTCTTCATAGATACAAATACAGTGGTGTTGATCATTCTTATCTTGCTAAATATGTTCTCCAACCTTTTTGGACCCGTTTTGTCAAAATCTTCCCTTTATGGATGCCGTAAGTAATCGATATAATTTAGAGATCTTCTAGTCTTTTTTTTAAGGTTAATTCCTTGGGATTGAATGAAAGATTTGGACTAACGTTTTTGCTTGTTTCTTTTTCATGTGTTCCCTTTTGTTACTTACTACTACCTTGGGATTCATATCCAGACCCAACATGGTATAATCTGATTCCTATTTTGCATTGAAACTCCAATGTAGCTTTGTTACTTACTTTGGAGATAATATTTACGGTTTGTTTTGTAGATAACACTTATGGGGTTCATGTTTCTCGTCACATCTGCGTTGTTAGGCTATGTGAGTTGTTGGTTGATTCTTCATATTCTTGAAGCTTTTTGTTTGCTATTTGTTGGTAAATATCTTTCTGTTTTGCTCATATGGATTTCTTTCAGGTATACTCACCTAAGTTGGATTCTCCTCCTCCTCGGTGGGTTCACTTTGCACATGGCCTACTTCTGTTTTTGTATCAGGTTTGCTCCTTTCTCTTAAGGATCCTGTTCATATAGTCTTTTTCGTTGACATATTTTGAGTACTTGCAATTGATTTTTAGACATTTGATGCGGTTGATGGGAAACAAGCACGACGAACAAATTCCACTAGCCCACTAGGAGAGCTTTTTGATCATGGTTTGTCAAATGTTCATTAATCTATTATTGTCAGTTTGTTTTCTACATATTTCTGACACTGGTTTCGTTTTTTCAGGTTGTGATGCACTCGCTTGTGCGGTAGGCATTGCAATCTCTTGTCTTATATTCGTTTATTTTAAAATTTATTGACAAAGTTCCTGCAACCGATGCTGATTTCATACATAAAACCAGTTTGAAACGATGGCATATGGGAGCACTGCTATGTGTGGAAGAGATACTTTCTGGTTCTGGATTATCTCAGCTGTTCCATTTCTTGGAGCAACCTGGGAAACGTAAGTGTTATATATGTCAGTTTAACTTATGTTCTTCGTTGCAATACTCTAATACTTTGCTCTTACCCTTTTGTCTTAGCTATTTTACCAATACACTTACTCTTCCGGTAGTCAATGGTCCTACAGAAGGTCTTGCACTTATATACTGCGGTCACTTCTTCACAGCCATTGTTGGTAAGCTTCAACAATCTTAAAATTCTCTATGACTAACAATTATGTTTTTGGTCTTTAATATTTGTTGTTTACCTTCAAGGTGCCGAATGGTGGGCTCTGCAGTTTGGGGAGTCAATCCCCTTGTTTAGTTGGGTGCCGTTTTTGAGCGGTAAGAAACCGTTTGTCTTTCTCTTTTTCCCCCCACAGCCATTCTCCTTAACAAGGGGTTTTACGCCATTAGAACTTTTCTCGGTTTTGTTTTTCAGAGATTCAAACATCCAGAGTAGTACTATACACGATGATTGCTTTTGCTGTTATACCAACACTTTCATTGAAGTGAGTCTTCTGAAAAATTCAATGATCTTATATGTCAAATTCTTACTATGCATTGCTCTGCTCACATGCACGCTGCTTCATTTTCTACAGTGTGTCCAGTGTATACAAAGTTGTTCAGCTAAGAAAAGGAAGCATGCTTCTAGCATTAGCTATGGTACTGTCTCCTAAACTAAATTGATTCGACTGATACTTAATATTCCGCTTTTTTTGTTGAGTTACGTGTATAATGTCATTTTGTTTTGTGTATTCAGCTGTTTCCCTTTGTCGCGCTCCTTGCAGGAGTTTTGACATGGTATGTTTTTTCTCTTCTTCTTCTTTCTCTTTAACTTACTCTCTCTACTTATTGTGACTTATCGGTACTCTTGTCTTAATCAGGGATTACTTGTCTCCAATTGATCTCATAAGAAACTACCCTCACTTAGTTGTGTTGGGAACTGGTCTTGCATTTGGATTCATTGTGGTAAGCAAGCAATTTGGTATTGAAATTGATATTCATTGTTAAATAATGAATCGAAAGCTGAGCACTTTTCACGGGTTTATGATTCCAGGGAAGAGTGATTCTAGCTCACTTATGTGATGAACCAAAAGGATTGAAAACAAACATGTGCATGGTAAAAAAAAACAGAAACTTTTTATCCAAAGATTTCTCACATTTTTTCGTCGAAGTACTCATTTACCTTCTCTTTCGCAGTCATTGCTTTACCTTCCCTTTGCACTAGCAAATGCTCTAACTGCTAGACTCAATGATGGGTATGTGTTTTTTTCGGGTTTTTGCCTATCATTTTCATCGATTTATAGTTTTTGATAAATCAGATTCTATTAATCTCTCTGTAGGGTTCCTCTTGTGGATGAGTTTTGGGTTCTTCTTGGTTATTGTATATTCACAATGTCACTATATATGCATTTTGCAACTTCAGTCATTCATGAGATCACAACTGCACTTGGAATCTATTGCTTCAGGTTAGAATAATATATACTACTTTTTTTTTGCCGTTTTTATCATTATTTGTTTGCGAAAACTCTAATTTAAAACCGTTTATATTCATCAGGATTACGCGTAAAGAAGCTTGAAGAAAAACAATGTGATTGAAAGAGAAAAAAAAAAATACAAGTGTTAAGGTATGTGCTTTAGGTTTTAGCTAAATCTCAAGAACTTGTGTGTTTGTTACGTGTTGATCTGATTTAGGAGTAACATTTTATTCTTCTATTTTCAGGGAGGACAATGCAAATCCCAACACGAATCTGAATATTTTGTTACTGATATTAAATGATTTGATCGATATGTTTTTGGATTTATACTCATTAATGTTTCCATTTTGTTTGTTTTTCTTGTTTGGTTAAAATAGGTCATTTATGTAGAACTCTTTTTTGTAACGTTTCTAAGAAAAAAAAAATCGGATTTTTTCTTATCCATGAATTTCGTTATTGTGATTACAAATTTTTGTCATATTAATTGTGATTTGCTTTTAATTTGTATACTATTAATTAGATAGATTAACTAATTCATTTTACTATTTATAATTTTTTTAGATTTAAACATATGACAAAGTATATAATTTATAATATCTATAAACGTAAAAAAATAATATGTATTGAGCATAAATATAATAAAATTTAATACTTTTGATCAAACATATGAATGCAATTAACATATGAATGCAATTAGTTTAAATACTTTTTATGTGTAAATTTAATCAAAACATATGCAAATGCTTAAGTGTAAAATTGATTTGTATTATTTTTGTAAAGGACAGAAAATACGATAAATCTGATAAAATTTTAGTTTAAATACTTTTTATGTGTAAATTTAATCAAAACATATGCAAATGTTTAAATGTAAAATTGATTTTTATTATTCGTGTAAAGCACAGAAAATACGAAAAATCTGATAAAATTTATATTTATATGAATTAATTGGATATAAGTTAATAAATAATATATGTTTTCTAATAATGAAATGTATAGATATTTGTAAGTGTAATTAAATATGTAGAATACATTATAATAAAATTATTTGTATAGTGTACTAATCTTAATACATATATACACAATAGATAATATTGTAATATTGTTATAAATATGATAATGAAAATTTGTTAATGTATAAAAATATTAAAAATAGATGATATGGTAAGTCTAAAATATTACATTTAGTTGAATTTATATTTTTGTAAACATGTATTAATGGGCTTATGTTAAAGAATTAATGAGAATATGTAGATATTTCCACCATGTCATATAGTTTTGAATGAAATATTATGATTGGTTATATAAATGAGGTGTCCCTTGGATTGCTCTTTAAATGATACATATGATTTTTTTTTAGTGTCTTTTCAATTAATATATAGAGGATATTTAATGAGAATATACAATAAATAGCTATGTTTTTGTCTTTTGTTTATAAAAACAACGATGACAAAATTGTTCATTTGTCACGTAGGTTTTTAAACAAATATTATGTTATTTTTATTGATAACATATTATTTTTGTCGGGATGGAGTTAGGATTTTCCAGATAGGTTACTTTGCGGTCTCTTGTATCCTTTGGAGTATGAGGTATGTACACGTCAAAGCTGATGCTAAAATTGTATGAGAAAAATGTGTATGCACAAACAACATCATCAAGGTGGTATTCAAGAGGACAAGAAGGAGTTATCCTTCCAAAGATTATACGACGCCCAAATCAGACAACTATGGGATGATTGAAGTTTCAATATGACAATTCATTGAAGAAGAGTGGGACTGGAACTCATTTCCTAATGGTTGGACCATCCATGAGAGATCATTCGTGGATGGGTTATTTGTCGTAAAGGTATTACTTACCTCCCTCTAGCTTCTGCTTTTATCCCATGTGTTTCCTTAAGAAAAGTATGTATAGAGGTTTTACTTTGAGGTTTTACACCTAGTTAGTCGAGCCTAGAAGTTTAGAAAGTAAATAAACTCCAATTAGTAAGAAGTTGAGTGTAAAATTTTTTTCTTAATGTACCAACAAATACTACTAGATGATGTCCGGGGAATAGTTCGACTTCTTTAGTTCTTTTCCAAGATAGAGATAGACTATTGTTAGTTAATGTGCCGATATTTTACTGAATTGCATAAAACTACTTTCAACAAATTTTTTATTATGTGATGCTATTTATTTAAATCACACAAAAATATAAAAAACTTTTATTAGCAGTTTACAATTTTACCATCGTGTGTTTTTGTCAATTTTACCCCAAAATTTGCAAACTAGCAATAATCCCTATGTAATTGTGTGTTAATTTTTTTACTACATCTACATCAAAAGAACCGGAAGCATATATGCTTTCGCATAACAAAATTTTATCTTTTGTATTACATATTCTCGTGGTTGGGTTAGAGATATGGACCTCTAGCTTTGTTGGAACTCGGAACAAGTAATATATATAATTAGATAAAATAAAACTAAAATATCAAATAAAGTTTTTCATACGGTTTTAAAAATCATATAAGAAAAAATAAAATTGTAATAATACTAATAGAAATTGTTATAATACTAACCATACCGGACCGACATGGGAATGCAGAAGGTAATAGAGGTAATATTGTGTAGAAAAGATAAGTTAACATTAAGTAAATGGGAAAAGCAAGATCTTGTCTCTTTAGGAATGAATAACCCAATCATGAAACACAAAACAATATAATTAATGAACAACGGAACGATACAACACAATGATTATATTTTCACACAGAGATACGGAGCAAAAAAAAAAAAAATCAAATTAAAATTATTTATTTATTTTCTGTAAAAAATGAAACAATTCATTTTAAAAGAGACAAAACATACCTTAGAACATTGACATGTCTCAAATGATGTCTATTGCTCAAGCATGCTTCCTAGGGCGTGCCGACTTTTGCATTATCTCACTTTTTACCCAACCCATTTCTCTTCTGATTTTATTTATAAAAAAAATCATTTTAATTGACAAAATTTGAAAAATTGTTATAGTAGTATTTTTTTCTTTCTAGATAAACACTGAGTATTCGGTTTGTTGTATGATTATTTCTAGTAATGAATATGCATGTTGGTAAGAGTTTTTGCAAGTCCACCATACATAAATCATTCGACTAAAGTCTATATATAAATCTACGTGACTCAACAAAACCAAAATTATTCTCAAACAAAATCGAATTTAGAAAAACGAGTTAATGTTTTGTTCCAAATTGACCATCACTGCTATATTTTATAATTGTGTATTCCACGCAGAATCGACCCTGAAATTTAGGAGAGTCCAAACAAACAAACAAAAAATTGGAGTTTTAGATATGTTTTCAAATATATGAACAAATGTTAACATTTTAAAATATTGGTAATTTTTTTTTTTTGCAAAAGGAATAAAATAGGAGGTCTAATTTTAATCTTAAAAAGCTTAGAAATTTTGGAAGTATTAGACCCAAACTTCATTTGGCTTGATGAAAGACAGGTCCTGATTACACTTTATATTTAAACTTTCGGAGTATGTTATGTTTGATATCTCCTAAAATGGTAGAATTACATAATCATCATATAACTTTTTTTGTGAGAAAAACATTCTACTAAAAATATGTGATTGATTACAAGATAATACAAACATAAAAACAATTTTATACACTAGGCAAAGTAAGAAAACTACAAATAACAAAAAGGATATAATACCAAATTAAAATAACCATATTTCCCAAAAAGTTATAATCCAAAATTACAAACGGCAAAAAGAAGAGAATGGACGAGCCAAACACTCAAACCATATTGCTGGTTAGAACAAAATGTTGGATTCTATAGTTTTGTATATTATCTATTGTTTTATTTTAGTAATTAAAAGTGTTAACGAGAGTTTGTAATCTAAAAATTATAGGAGTAGAAAATACCAAAACATTTACCGACAATGGAGTAAATATTTTGCATAGTCCACCACGTCACGTTAAACATTAATATGACTCCTAACTGCACAGAGACCACAGCATAGAGACACAACATCCCCAAATTTTCACGTTTCTATTTTAAGAATTTAATGCTATTACGTTTCGTGAGTCTTAGAATAGACACACGATACATGTATGATGATGTATGTACCCAAAATTAAACTTAAAATATATAAATGATGTTATTGGGCCATACCATGCCTCGAGTTATATGTTATGCTTTAGATGATTGGTAATTAATTTAATTTTTACAAAAGTCAAACTCGTTTTTATATAACTCTAGTATTTATTCTACCAGCCACCCAAGGAATGAGTTTGATTTGACCATTGGTGTTTATATATTTACGAATATGTATTGTTTTCCAATCGGAATATACACAATCGTAAAATATATAACCGATAATAATTTATTCACATTGGATTATAGCATGAAAACATTTAGATGTTTAGATTTGATTGTTTATACAAAACAGCATAACTTTTTTTATTGTATGAAATAACAATACAAAACGGTAGAACAATTAGAATTAGAAATAGTATAAATAGCAACAGAGACAATACAATAAAAAAAGTAATGATATCATTTTTTGTAACGCTATATTTGTAAATTAAGAGATGCTAAAAGAAATGTTAACCAATGTTAGCCAAAAAAATATGTTAACCAATGAAGGCATTTAAATGAAAAGGACAAAGCATGCACAATTTTAATCATTAAACAGACTATGGAAAATAAAATCAAATTAGATTCTACGAAACTAGTCCTATCCTGTCATGTTACTTAAAAATTTTGATAATTTTTTTTTTTTTTGAATAATAATTTTTTTTGGATAATTAACACGTATATTAGGCTTTCTAACCATAATTAAATATTTAACCATCACTAAATTATAATTAGGTGAATAAGACATAACCTAGTTAAAATTCCAAAAATACCCTTATACAATTATATAACTTTTTACATTAAAAAAAAAAAACCATAATCTAATCATCTCTCTCTCTTCTCTCGCCTCCTTCCTCTCCATCTTTTCTAGATGTCTTCTCTAATTCCTCTTCTTCTTATTATTTTACTCACTTTTTTTTCTCTCTTTTAATTCTCTTCTTATTATTCTACTATCCTTCTTCTTCTTCTCCTATTTCTCTTTCATCTCCTTCTCTTCCTCGTTCTTCTCCTTCTCTTCCTCCATCTTTGTCTGCTCCTCCGTCTCCTCCTTCGTCTCATTCTCCTCCTCCTTCTCCGTCTGCTCCTCCCTCTCCTCCTCCGTCTGCTCCTCCCTCTCCTCCTCCGTCTCTTTCTTCTTGTTCTCAGTCATCCTTTTCGCCGGTATCCTCTTTCTCTTATCTTCTTCTAGCTTAGAAAGCTAGACAAAGAACGTCTAGTAACATTATCTTATTCTTATTATTACAACAACATATTCCATGTAGTCAACTATATATGTTCTACTAATAGTTAATTATGTTCCAAATAGTTAACTATTTATATTATGTAGTCAACTATGTTCTTCTAATAATGATCTATTTACATCGAGTAGTCAACTATGTTCTACTAATAGTCAACTATATATGTTCTACTAATAGTTAATTATGTTCCAAATAGTTAACTATTTACATCATGTAGTTCTTCTAATAGTGATCTATTTATATCGTCTAGTCAACCATATTCTACTCATAGTTAACTATGTTCTACTAATAGTCAACTAACCTAATAGTCAACTATATTAATAGTTAACTATGTTCTAAGAATTCGATCAAAAAAATTATGGTCTAAGAATAGTTAACTATTTACTACATATTTGTTTTTAACTTTTACTACATATTTGTTTTTTGTCGTCTTCTTCTCGTACGTGTTCTTGCAACCCAATTATTTTTGTTTAACTTTGTCTTTTTAGAGATGGCAGAGATTTAAAGGCATTTTTCCAAAAATATAATACATTGATTGACAATAGTTTTTTTTAAGAATGTTAGATTTAATGTATACATATTTTTTAATTACTTTCCATTATAACTTAATTAAGAGCATTTTCGTCCAGAAAAACAATAATTTGCTACTCACCTAATTTCTAATCACGGAATATTACTCACCTAATTACATGTCCAAAACATAATATTCACCTAATTAACCCTTTTTTTTTTGCTTCATGATATCTTTTCTTTTTCTATTTCGAAATAAATTTTGATTAATTGCTAAACGTTTTGCTACAATGATCGACACCAATCATCTAGTTGTATGTTTTCGGAATTGTATAGATTTAAATATGAATGTATAAGCCGATTTCTATTGGAGCTTTTGGTGTTATTAAATTTTTTATCCTAATAAATTTATTTTTAATTTTCATAAAGAAATATAATATTAGATTCTTTTATAGGTTAATTTGAATTTGGCTTCTGTTTTTTTTTTGTATACAAAAACTAATCAAACTAATATTTAGTTTGATTCAAAACTTCAAAATATGGTTAAGATTTATATGGAATGAACAAATTCGAATGAAAAATGGATTATGTAATAAAATAAATAAATAAATAAATAAAAGCTTAAGACTTGAGATATCAAATCACATACAGATACTGGCAACTTGCATGTATATTTGTGTATATATGTTATATATATTGTGTATATATATACTGTATATATCATAGATATTTAAGAAATTGACAAGAGAAATTAGTAAGGAAATCTAAAGGAACAAACGGCATACGCATGACTTCATTCATCTCCACATAATGTATATCTCCCCTTGTGTTCTCTTTTGGATTTGTTTTTCCTTTATTCGTGCAATAAAATGTTTTTGTTCCATATAAACATGTTTGGACGTTTTAAAACATTGACGTGGATGTTCGCTTAGAATCAGCCATACAAAATGACTTGAACCGACTTATTTATGGAAAATGTCATCTTGTCTAATCAAATAGCTCTTTTAAAACTTTTAACATTATAAAGAAAAATGGTTGTAGTAACGACATTTTTCATTGATACAATAATATTGTGACTTTTTCTTGTCTTATTAATTGATATCGTAATTGATTTTTACTGATATATCGCTTGTTATAATGAATTTGAATTACTAACAAAAAAAGAAATTATTTGGAACTAATCGCTTCGTAAACATGGATACTTAGTAAAGTAAATTATGATTACTGATTAGTGATTCCTTACACAATAGTAGACTCTGACTTCAACTGTATGTAATCATACTTTAATTGTGTTTGATATTTGAATTTTTACTCGGCTTTATCAAATTCAAAAACAACAAAAAACAAAAAGAAAAAACAACCCTAAGGTGCTTTCTTGATCATTCGCTTTATCTTTTTCCTTTTTTTATTTCCCAAACTTTTTTTTAACGATTAATTATTCTTCTCCTCAATCAAATTTCCCTAATTATAAAATTCATAATCCCAATGATACTAAGAAATATTCTCTCGATTCTCACAATCTTGATTCTTTAGAGCAATTCCCATATTGATTCATGAATGAATATTACAACCCATAAAATTTGCCCAAATTTGAGGATATGATGTCAATAATCATGGAAATAATTGATAATTCGACATAAATTACAATAAAAAAAACTAGTCATTTTAAAATGAAATAAATTTGGTGGGGTAATTGAAAAGAGGAAGAAATAAAAAAGAAAAAGAAAACGTAAAGCTAAAGCAAACCCTCTCCAAGCCTATACTACACTTTCTCACTCTTTCAAAATCCTTCTTCACTCGTCTCTCTCATCAAAATCCGAGAAAAAAACAAAAAGAAAAAGCTTAAAGAAACCCTAATTTAAGATCCGATCATCGTCATCTCCAGTCCTCTGGATCTTCAAAAAACAAAACAAAAAAAACCCAAATTTGGCAACTTTTTTCTCTCTCTGTGTGCTCTGTTTTTTTTTTGTCTCTCTGTTTTCAGATTTTTGTCAAAATGAAAGAGAGAGGAAAGAGAACAGTAATGGATCGAAGAAACGACGACGTTTCATTCTATTACAGTACTCCGTCGGAATTCACTTGCCGGAAACATCCATCAGTTTCCGCCGTCGGAATATGTCCGTACTGTCTAAACGACCGTTTACTCAGTCTTGTCTGTTCGGAATGCGGAGAACAGAGACTCTCTTCTTGTTCTTGCTCCGACATATCTCCAAACCGAATCTCAAACGCCGTCTTAGATGCCGACGCCGGAAACGTCGTCCGTATCTCTTCTCTCATCGACGAAGAAACGACGAAACAGAGGAAGGAGACGAAAACAGAGCAAGTTATGTTTTTTAAGAGAAGTAGTAGCAGTTGCGTTGAGATTAAGAGTAAGAGTAAGAAGAACCATAGATTCTCGAGAATCGGAAGGTTTTTCAGGAAGATTAATAATCATAAAAAGGAACAAGATTTCGTTGACGACGAGAAAAGCAACAACAACAATGATTCTTCTTCTTCTTGGGTTTTAGATTACAAAGGTGTTTCGAGATCGAGATCTCTATGTAGTTTCAGAGGAGGAGGAGGAGGAGGAGGAAACGGGTATTTTATCGGGTCAGGAGAAGAAGACGGGTCATCTTATTCCGGTGCAAGAAGCTCGTTCTCCGCCGCGAGAAGCTCGAGCGTTAATGGTGGATTAGGGTTTAATGAGACGACGGAGCAACAACACCGGAAAAGCAACTTCGAAGGAAGGAAAAGCAATTTCAGCGAGAAAAGTAATTTCGAAGGACGAAAGAGTAATTTCAGCGAAACGACGACGGAGAATCGGAGAAGTAATTTCAGTGAATCGGAGCCACCGCGAAGAAGTTGTTTCGAAGCGAGGAAGAGTAATTTCAGCGAAACAGAGTATCTTCCTAGGAAGAGTAACTTTAGTGAAACAGAGTATAACCGGAGAGTAAATCCGGCGACGGAGAATCATCATCTTCCACGGCGGAGCAATTACGAAGTTGCAGCGAGGACGACAACGACGGAGCAACATCGGAAGAGTGATTCGGCGGCTATGAGTTTTACGAGAAGGGTTATGTCAATGAAAGAGAGTTACTTTACTGGAGGAGAAGAGACTGGTTTTATAGATCTTAAGTTTGATTCTTCCGGAGCAGATGTGGTGGTAAACGACGGCGTTTTGGAACATGGAGGAGGAGGGTCTTGCCGGTTAATGACGACGAAAGATCGAGAAGTGAGTAAGAGTAGTAGAAGAAGCTTCAAAGGATGGAAATGGATATTTGGACAGCATCATCATCTTCATCATCAAAGAGATTCATGATGATGAATTGATGATGATGATGATGATGATGATGATAGGGATTGAAGGAAAGAGACAATTTTTATGGGATCCAATAAGGAACAATGGAGATGTGTTGTGTGATCCGATGTCAATCTTAGTCAGAAAAGCTTCCTTTTTTTTTTTATGGAATGATTTATGATTTTGTTTTGTTGAATATATATATTTCGAAACATCAAGACTGCAAGTTTTGTGATTTTAATGGTAGACAGAGATTGGATTATGAGTGTACCAACACAAGTCAACATTTTTCATTCTTTGTATTGGTTAAGTATTGAAATCTTCTAACATCTTTTTTTGTTATTTTGTTCTACCGGTTTGTTGTTGCTGTATCTTCTGTGTTTTTGTGTCGCATAGAAGAGTTTATTAGATTCCTAGTACATCGATAATGAAACTACATTTAAAAAAAAATTAAGATCGTAATTTACACAGATTTAAGGCTTCTTTGAAACTAAACCATAATAATCTGTTTTAGACCTGGTGTTCAAGAAACTGACTCTACTACTCTGAGAAACTACCCTCTTTCTCCTTAATAGTATGTGGTATTCCTTAAAAGCATGATTATAGATAGTAAATATGTTTGAGTAATATATGAATTTTATAATATTATTTGTATTAAAATTGATGAAAAGAGAAAAAGGAAGAAAGATATAGAGAAAGATGTATATTTACTGTAAATATAGATCGTATATTTATAATCCCAATCCTATATTTAGAACTCCAATATAATATTTAATTCATAAAAACTCATCATATTTATCCATATTTACCCATATTTATTATGGGTAATCATGCTCTCTTTCTCCAGCTTCTTTTGTAGGCTTTGTCATTGATAAACAAAAACAAAATTTGTTATATCCTAAGGCATTAGTTTTGGTATTAACGCATTTCTAATGATATTTTATTTTTTACTTTAAAACTCTATTTTTAGAATAAAATAATCTCCAACGGTAATCTATATCTTACTCTAAAAATAGAGAAATAAATAGTCTTACTCCAAATTTAGAGTAAAACCATTTCCGATAATTGCATTTATTTTTTTATTCCAAAAATAGAATTCTTCAAAAATATAGCAAATGTTTTGCTCTAATTGCCTCTATTTTCTACTCTAAAAATGAATATTTCAAGTATATTCTATTTATATTTAGTTATTAGTGTGAGAATCTTGATATCTATAGATAGCATCATAGATTTTTACTTTTACTCACAACATTTGTAACATTCCATAATTTTATCTACACCGCTTCACCTTTTCTTACCTTTTTAACAAAAATGTCTGAACGGAGTTCTCGATCGGTTGGGTATTCTAAAGAAGAAGATAAGTTTTTATGTCAAGTTTATATGCAAATTTCTCAAGTCCCGATCACTGGTGTTCATCAGACAGCCGACCACTTCTGGAATCGTGTGGTGGAAGCTTTCAAGAATGGAAAAAATGCAATTTGGAGTGAACGCTCAAAAAAATCTATCCAATGTAGATTTCAAACTATTGAGAGAGCGACAAAGAAACTACATGCATGCATCAAACAATGTGAAAACAGACGTCCAAATGGTGCTTCAAATGATGATGTCGTAAGTATTAATCTCTGATTTTAAAATTAATTTATTTTGTTTGCATATATATTTTTATTTTTTAAATTGTATGCAGCTCAATCAAGCTAAAGAAATGCTAATGGAAGATCCAAAATTCAAATCTGGTTGGAAATTTGATCACGTATGGAACATCATTAAGAATTTTGAAAAGTTTCAAGTTTGTGTTGTTTCTGCTAAAAATGCAACAAATTCATGTGGTGTCGGACATACATCTTTAGGGACAGAAAAACTTGATCTTGATTTGGCTACAGAAGCATCTCCAGGTTTGTCTTCTTTGAATTTAGATGGCGAAGAAGACATTATTGGCGGATCTCTATCTCAACGACCAATCGGAGTTAAAAAATTCAAACGGAAAAGAAGAAGGGATGATCAAACATCGTATGTTATCAAGACCTTAGAAGAAAGAAATAGGCAACTTCTGGAACAATTAAATAAGACGAATGAACAAAGACAACACCATTTGGAGATTCAAAGTAAGAATTATGCATTAAAGGAACTCAAAGAAGAAAACAAATTTTTACTTCAGAACTTGAATTCCATACAAGATCCAAATATTCGTGCCTATGTTCAAACTGAACAAACGCGAATCTTAAAGAAAAGAGTTGATCAACAAGTTTCTTCTCCATCCATTTCATTTAAGCAATATTTGAATGATCTTCATTGATCTAGTAGCAATATATCATAGTATTAGATTAGTAAATCATTCGTCTACGTTGTGTTAAGGTTTTTCTTTTAACAATTATGAATTTTTAATTTAACATTTGTTATGTTAATTTAAATTTTGATTTAATTTATCATTAGTCATTGTTGCATTTTAAAATTTTAATTAACTAGATATTTAGTTTTTGTATAACTTTATTTAAATATAAAGTGAATTATATATCTTTATTTAAATATAACATTATAACATGTTAAATTGAGGGAAGGTTTTGTAAATAATTTGGTTTTACTCTAAAAATAGAGTATATTTTTAGAATGTGATATAAAAGATGTGATTTTACTCTTATAAATAAATTTTAACGGTAAAACTATAGTTCATTGGAGCGAATCTAACACACCATTCAGTGTCGGATCTAGCAATAATTTTGATCAAAAAAATGAAACAACCCAACCAGTAAAAATTTAAAATTTTCCAGATTCGTATTATTATTATTATCATAAATAATAATATTCGATAGGTCAACAACACAAACTGCGGAATCAATACAATCAATAACCAATAACAACATTCAATAAATCTCATACTTTACTGAACCCACCAATCCAATTCGATCTATAAACCATAATCCAATAAAACATTCAACAACAATTCCAGAATTACTCACACCCTAACAATTCTAACAAGCTCATAAAGCAACCAACACGAGACTCTAGATCATCTCCTCTTCCCGACCATGATTCCACGATCACACTTTGTCTTTACCTGCATCACATGGTCATACGAGATGCGTGAGTATTATCACAAATACTCAGTGAGATGGTCATCTCATCTTCTTGGCTATACACACATGCATAAGAAAATGATACAATACCAGGGTGAACAATCAACAATGCAAATCACGAACAATCAACGCAAGTTCGCCCAAAACAGGCATGCGTCGATCGACACAACCACCATGTGTCGATCGATGCATCAACAGTGTGTCGATCGACGCAACATCACAGAACCCAGGATCAAACATATCCTCTCATGGTTCGATCCTGGATCGAATCACATCGATCCCTGCACACAAATCCACCAAAAACCACACGAAATACACCCAATAACAACAATCAAACGCATCCTATCACTTACTTTACCCAGATAAGCCATGGTCACGCATTTACCTTGGATCTGGAAGGAAAAAGAAAGGAAAACACCAAGAACGAGAAGAACACTCCTCAAGGATTCGAAATCCACTCCTTATTCGCGAAGAACAAGCACCAAGAACAATCTCATAGCCTCACGAACGAATCTCCTCTCACAAACTCTCTGGAAAATCTCTGGAACTTTTCTAGAAACTTTCTGGAAACTCTAAAGTCCCAAAAACGCGGCCACCCCCATTTATAGGGAAGCTTTAGGGTTTCACCCTAAACCGGTCCGCAAACCGACACTTAAATCGAACCGATCCGGTCCGATTTAACCTTGCATCGATCGACGCACACCACATGCGTCGATCGACGCACGACTAAAAATCACAATCTTTGATTCGCGGTCGTTAAGTTTCTTTCGTTTGAAATTATTAAATTAAGAAATTTTTTTTTAAAAATTGGCTAAGATAACCAAAACAAATTTCTATAATGGCTAAGATAGTCTAATCTAATGGTTCTATACTTGCCATCGCTTAAGTTTTTGTGTTCTAACATTACTAGATACGTATATCCAATAAATATAAAGTTGTTTTTGATATTTCGGCACGAACTAATATATATATATACATGTGCGCAGAAAAGGTTTATAAATATTAGAGCAGACAATTTATATTATTTTTGCTGAAATGAATGTTCAATTATATTTAATTGAAAAAACAGTTTATGATAAATGTGATATTTTGCTGAATATTCTAGAAACAAAGAAAGAAACATAAGAATAAATTTGGATAATGGGAAAAAAACGAAAACGAGAAAATAAAGAAAAAAGTGTAAATAACGAAAATGATAAAGAGCCAATTGAACCATTTCGGTTACAAATTACAGTGCAATTGAACCATCTCATTGAATGTGGCTCCGCCCCTAACACTATTCATTTCTCGATTTTTAGAGTATAATTTTTATATTTATAAAATGATCCCTCAATTTGATATGATTTCATTTATACCTAAACTTTATATGTTTTAATTGTATACTTAAGATAACATTATATTAGCAAAAACTAGTCATCTAATTAATTAGTTTTTTTAAATGCATACAAAATACAATGGCATAAAATATGATAAGTTAAAAGAAAAATCAAAAAAAAAATAGCTTACGTTGTCACTTCAAAACGCTTTTAAGTATCGTTTGAGGGAGAAATATACCAATAATAGTGATTATATAAAAATATATTAATTAGAAGTAACCGTTAGAGAAAAGAAATATTCTATTATGTTTTTGAGGAAAAGACCATTTGTAGCTTCAGTTTTCTTCATAAACTCCATGTTTCAATAATCTTTTCATTAATTCGGTTCAGTTCGGTTTGGTGGGAAAAAAACCATTCATACCTTCTTCTTTTCAATAATCTTTTCTTTTTTTTTTCTAATTAAGTTTAGTTTTATTACATTGAGTTTTGTTTTAGTTTTCAAATAATTTTTTTTCTTTGGTTTGAAGCTTGAATAACAAATTTACATAATTTTATTTTAAGAATTTGGTTTTATATTATTGAAATTCATATTTTTCTTTAAAATCAAACCGAACTAAAACTAAACCAAACTAAAATTGAACCAAACTAAACCGAATCAAGTCAAACCATACCATACTTACTTTGGTTCAAGTTCGGCTATTTAAAATCGAATAAACCGGATTTACTAAAATTAAACAAACCGAACCGAACCGATCCCGAAGCAAATCCAAAAATAAACCGAAATGTCCGTCTCTAACCACACTTTTTAATCACCGTTTACTTAGTCTTCTCAAGACAACTTTGTTACAAAACACTAAAAAGATCTTGCGCAGAGAGCACTTGTATCTTTATGAGAGTAATTCTGATTTGGTGAGTTGTGTGGTGATAATAAGCTTTTGTGGGCCTTGAAGCTCCTATCTCATCTTCATGAATTTTTGGCCCTTGAAATTCAGAATATTTGGCTACTAAAAAGCCCTTAGAAACTATACATACCCTCTTCGTTTTAAATTGTTAGAAATTTTTTTGTTATAAATAAAAGTCTCATAAAAGTATGTACTTTTCTATTTTCTATACATCATTGTTTCTCTATTTCCTATTATGTCTTATTACATGCATCACTTGATAACACAATTCATAGTAAAGACAGTATAAACATACTTTTGTATTTAAAATAATATTTTAACTAAACCAAAGCAAGTGGAGGAAGGAAAGAAAAATCAAAGATGGACGAGAATGGAAGAAACTATGATGATGAAGAGTTTAAACTAATCATGGTTCCTGTGCTTCGTTCGTTAAGTCAACAACTCATTGTAAATACATTTTTCCAGCTCTATTAGAAAAAATAGAGTAACAACGCATCTTCTCAAATAAACACCTCCTTTCTTTTCTCTCTCCTTTCTCTCTCTACAGTCAGCATTTACTGGTTTTCTTCTCCGATTATTGTTATGTTGGCTTTGTGTGTTCGTCGTCCTTTCGACGGCGAGACCTTATTACTTTATCCTACAATAAACTCCTTGATTCCCTTCGATTTTGGCATCGATTTGTAGCTTTTCTAAGGCATCTAAACTCTAGATCTAGTGCTTGTTATGGATCTAGCAATAGTGTTGAAGGAGGCTGCAATTTGTTTGCCTTGTACATAAGCAAGAAAGGGAATCAATGGTCTTCGATCGGGGATTATGATTGGTTCGTTGCGGAGGAGAAATCCTATTCTTCTTTCACAACTTGATTGGATCGGTTTGGAGATTGCTTCAGCGGAAGACGCTCTTCAGAACCATGGCGGCTGCTTGCTGATGTCATCGCCACCTGTTCTGTGGAGAAGATGTTGCCACGTTGTGGTGAAGATTCTCGAGCACTCCAAGGTCATGGGCTTGGCCTCCAATTGATTGTGAACAAAAGAATATGATTATGGGCCTCCATTTGACGTGTTCTATATATCTCCAATGTTATATTTATGCCACATATAATTTTGTTGTATTGTATTACCTAAGTCAGTCTGCCCTTGTTGTATTAATCGGAGATTGCTCGCTAGGATACATCTCCCATGGTAACATTTTGATTCAGTTTTTACCGACATCATGGGATGTAGTGGGTTTTTCCGAGTCTGGTTGTTATCTACCCTTTACTGGGTTTTGTATTTCCTCCTGTGGGATGTTTGTACCCCTAGTTGGGTTTGTTTCGGAAATTTAACCAGGTTCGCAAGTACACAGATCTACGGGATGACAGAGAGAAGTATAGCTTTATTGATCAACGAAGTTGGCTTGTAGCCGAATAGTATTACAACGTCTAGGTGTAGGTGTCTAAAGCGCTATAAAAGACTTCGTCGGATATGGAAAACAAGGCTAGCTCTCTGGTAGCTATCTCCTGGATGCTGTGAAGACGTAGCTCTTGGGTTTTCTCTGTGTATTTTTTGATGTTGTCTTCTATCTAAGATGTCTCTATTTATAAGACTTGATCAAAACCCTCTTAGGATTAGGATTCTACTTGACGTGCAAGCTTATCTCCTTAGTAATCGGGATTCTTGATATTTGAATCACATTATGAAGTGTAGATAATGACAAACCTGATATTGCGAAATCTCTGCAAGTATATCTTAAAAGCCATGTATTAGTTTATATCAAATAAGGTTAACTAACCTTGTAACGACGTCATAACGACGTTACCACCTTGATGACGACGTAGCAACGATGCCTTACTAGACACCGACAAGTTATTTCTTCATTTTACATGACATACATGACGTATTGTCATGTATTAGCAGGTTACTACCTCATTTAGCATGTCGTAGACGACGTGTAGTCAGGTATTAGTCAGGTCACTACCTGACTTTACTTCGCGTAGACAATCCCTCGTCAGGTATTAGTAAGCTATGACCTCGTTCTACCTGACGTAGATGGACGTATCGTCACGTAGAAGCAAGCTATGACCTCGTTCTACCTGACCTAGATGGACGTATCGTCACGTAGAGGCAAGCTATGACCTCGTTCTACCTGACGTAGATGGACGTATCGTCATGTAGAGGCAAGCTATGACCTCGTTCTACCTGACGTAGATGGATGTATCGTCACGTAGAGGTAAGCTATGACCTCGTTCTACCTGACGTAGATGGACGTATCATCACGTAGAGGCAAGCTATGACCTCGTTCTACCTGACGTAGATGGACATATTCTCAAGTATAGGCATTTCATCAGCTTATTAGACCATGCTTGAATAGTGTGCAGCCAAGTCTTATGCTCGACATGCACTAACCAATGTCTACCAAGTAGTGAATTTATTTTCCCCAACAGTTTGCCCCCCCTCCCCCACTCTTTAATTTCTTATTTAGAACTTGAAGAGTAGTTAACTTGGAGCTTGGTGTGGTGGACTTTGTCTGGCGAAGTATCGCTTAGACTTGACAAATTACCTTTTTATTTACGTATGCACACATACTATTTGACGTGTAGAGACATCTAGATCTTCGATCTTTTTTGACCCGGCAATATCCAGATCTACGTGATACCTTGTGAACAGATGAACACATGCAGAGAAATAAATACTACATCCTTTATTTCTCTTGTAGACTTGTAGACTCAGCGTTTATTTTTGTCATGTTATTAACCGACAAGGTTTACAAAGCACATGCTTGGTACGCCTTTGGTCAGATGTTGCTATATGTTTAGTATTCATCTAGGTTGTTGCTCCAAACATCATGTTGTCGTGTTTTTTCGAGGTCTTGCCTCTCTTTTTTTATGTGGTAATGCAGGTTGTTATCACCTGATGAAGCCGGTAACTTTTTGTCTACCTGACTATATTCAATATTTTGCGAGGTCGTACCTCTTTACAAATTTGGAATTGACTTCGTTGAGCACTTTCCGAGAGGTTGTACCTCCAAATTTACATTATTATAGTAATTGTCACAATTTCGAGGCGTCCCTCTTCGTCTTGTGGGTTTATGACCATTATTTTCGTTTGCGAGGTTGTACCTCTTATTTTAGCAGGTATTGACTCTTGTCATGACCTTGTGAGGATGTACCTCTTATTTTGTCAGGTATTGACTATTGTAATAACCTGCAGAGGATGTCCTTCTTAATTTGTCAGGTCATGCCTTTGAGAGATCAATGACAATAATCACAGTCTATTTTACCAACGGCTATAAGTTCGTTGCTGCTTGTCATGTTTTTGAGAAGTATTGCCCCCCCCAGTTGATTGTATATTTGACCGTAGTCATTACAAATTAAGGATGTGCCTTATAGTTCTAAGGAAGTCGTGCTTCCAAATGTTTAAACTTGACTATTACTTGAGTACTTATATAAAAGACCTCGTGAGATTGACATGTCAAAGCTCATATATTATAATCTGCGTCCGTAGACATGTTGTGAAGTACACAAGTTAATAGAAAATGCATTGTTGCATCATTTTTTTTTTAGATTCGCAACTGTGCCTTTATTAAGGCTGCCTACGTACCCATGGCGAGATCAAGTCGCTCGTAGTTCATACATTGTTGATAGATAAAACACACTTAGGGTTTGTCATCCATGTTGGTTCTTTTCCTCCTTGCCTCGCATGACTCATCTCGTGGGGAGCGTCGATAATAATAAGCAGGATCTTCTTCCCACTTGATTTGCGCCCATGCTCTTGAGAGCACGCCTTCCATGGTTTTGCATTGATACTTTGTCAGTTCTTTGTATAGGTCACTATCTGGTAGTAAACCTCATTTATACGCTGATATAGCAGTAGACGTGACACAACTTGGGATGGATACTTTTTCCTTGTTGAAACGTCCCACGTAACTGCGCAGCGATTCGTCTTCCTTCTGGATCACCTCGTAGAGGTCGTCTGATGTTCTCTCAAGGTTCCTGCTACTTGCAAATTGTTCAACAAAATAATCAGTTAGTGAAGCAAATGAACCTATTGACCCATTCGGTAGGTTCGTAAACCATTGGAGCGCAGGTCCTGTAAGACTTGAACCAAATCCTTTACACATGCTAGCTTCCCTATACTCTCTTGCAATCGCAGTGGTAAACATTCGTTGTTTGTATTGTGCGATGTGATTGTCAGGATCTGTGGTTCCGTCATACATCATCATTGAGGGAAACAAAAACCTCTTAGGCATCTCTACAAGCGCGATCTCGTCCGTGAACGGAGTATCCGCGTAGCAGTTAGGTGCACTCTTTGTTATTGGCGGTGCTACACCATGAAGTCGTTTTATCATCGCTTCCATGTCTTCGAGACGTTTGATAATCAGGTGTGGATCTCCTGTTGAACGGGTATTTGCTGCTTCACTTGGGTGAAGCAAAGATTGGATGACTTGTGTCTGAACCTCATCTCTAACTGCATCAGCGGTAGATGCACCAGCTCCTCAAAGCCGCACCGTCCTTGCATCTGCAGGAGGTGTAGTTCCATCAAGCAACTATCGGATCGACACGTCTCTAGAATCGGTTTCGAGCTTCGAGCTCAGTGTTTCTACTTCCAGTAAGTAGAGACTCGTTTGTAGCTTTCAATGTAGCGTTCTCTGCTTCGAGCAACGCTGTTCATTCTTCAGCCCGCTTCATCTGGGCGGTGAGTTCTGCCAGTTGAGCAGCGAGATCTTGAGGGTTGTCACCTCCCGTATTTGTCACGTTTTCATCTCCGTTCACCATGTCTCACGTAGTTAAATCTGTAACCCTCCTTCTAGCGCCAATTGTTTCGGGAAAATTTAACCAGGTTCGCAAGTACACAGATCTACGGAATGACAGAGAGAAGTATAACTTTATTGATCAACGAAGTTGGCTTGTAGCCGAATAGTATTACAACGTCTAGGTGTCTAAAGCGCTATAAAAGACTTCGTCGGATATGGAAAACAAGGCTAGCTCTCTGGTAGCTATCTCCTGGATGCTGTGAAGACGTAGCTCTTGGGTTTTCTCTGTGTATTTTTTATGTTGCCTTCTCTCTTAGATGTCTCTATTTATAAGACTTGATCAAAACCCTCTTAGGATTAGGATTCTACTTGACGTGCAAGCTTATCTCCTTAGTAATCGGGATTCTTGATATTTGAATCACATTATGAGGTGTAGATAATGACAAACCTGATATTGCGAAATCTCTGCAAGTATATCTTAAAAGCCATGTATTAGTTTATATCAAATAAGGTTAACTAACCTTGTAACGACGTCATAACGACGTTACCACCTTGATGATGACGTAGCAACGATGCCTAACTAGACACCGACAAGTTATTTCTTCATTTTACATGACATACATGACCTATTGTCATGTATTAACAGGTTACTACCTCATTTAGCATGTCGTAGACGACGTGTAGTCAGGTCACTACCTGACTTTACTTCGCGTAGACAATTCCTCGTCAGGTATTAGTAAGCTATGACCTCGTTCTACCTGACGTAGATGGACGTATCGTCACGTAGAGGCAAGCTATGACCTCGTTCTACCTGACGTAGATGGACGTATCGTCACATAAAGGCAAGCTATGACCTCGTTCTACCTGACGTAGATGGATGTATCGTCACGTAGAGGTAAGCTATGACCTCGTTCTACCTGACGTAGATGGACGTATCGTCACGTAGAGGCAAGCTATGACCTCGTTCTACCTGACGTAGATGGACATATTCTCAGGTAGAGGCATTTCATCAGCTTATTAGACCATGCTTGAATAGTGTGCAGCCAAGTCTTATGCTCGACGTGCACTAACCAAGGTCTACCAAGTAGTGAATTTATTTTCCCCAACAGGGTTATTTCTCTGATATAATATAACAAGTTGGCCGACAAAAAAAAAAAACACCTCCTACCGTCTGCCGAGGGGTACTCTTTAAGAAGGTGGACATAGGCATCCATTGTTTTAGAGATCACCTAGGATTATTGTTTAAAGATACTTGATCATTTATTGTAATGCAGCTCTTTTGTTTTCTTACCTTCTTGGTTCATGATCGAAAGTTCTCAGCTTTCATGATCGAAAGTTCTCAGCTTATAGTTTTTTGTCCTCTTCAGAGCCGTGTCCGATGGCTTAAAAAATAGACGGTTGTCTTGGGCTCTACATTTTATATTAAACTTTAGGAACCCACCATTTTAGATTTAATTTGGTTAAATAGGTTAAAACTCATGTATTTGATTTTTTTTTATTAGTTGTGAGTCCTAGAAAAAATAATCTATAGATTTATTTGGGTTAAGTTTAAATGGTCCGTGGCTTTTTTTCTGTATTTTTTTCTATTCTCTCATGTTTTTAATTTTCATCTGTAATCTTAGTTTTGCTTCTTTTGATTGTTGTCTTTTCACCTTTTTTTTAACCCTCATTTGTTAATATGATTTTATCATATAATTTTCTGAAGTTTTTTTGTCGACTATAACTTTCTTAAGCTATTTTCTAATTTTATATATTTTATCAAATAATACATTTTGATTAAGTATATCTAATTCAGCACGAGATTCATACTATTTACTAAATTTAACAATTAATGTTTTATATTGAAAAATTATTATTTCATTCATTAGCAAACCATAGAGTTTATCTAACCCATATTTTAAGATATATTAAACAATTTTCATCTTTATTTATTAACATAATTTTGGTATAGTATGAACTTTAGTCTATATAAAATGCCATATTTTTAGATTTCGCTTTAGGCCCCGAAAAAGCTAAGCATGGCACTGATTTATTCTATTGTAATTAGTTTGTTATTGAAATGAAATAGAATCAAAAATTAAAAAAAAATATTTAAAATTCAAAAAACAATATCAATTTGAAACGGATTGAGCATATTGTTAACTTTGTGTGAAAAGCTAAAAAAAAGTTTAGTTTAAAAAAAATAAAGCATATATTTATTAACATTAACAAATAAACCTATCCTTAAATTGTTGACTTTGCTTTCTTTTTGTTTAATCGACTCTTCGATTCATCACCACTAGAAATACTGCCAGATTCAGCCCGATCCGGTCCAAGAAGGCCTTGTGGCTGTGCAGATTGGTTTTGGCTTAGCATGGCTATATTCTGTAAAATTTGCCCTAAATTGGTTCGATTTAATTTGGCATAAACTTTCTTATGAAACCAGTCCATGAAAAGTAATTTTGACATGATTAGTCTTTAGATTTTGGACATGGTCGTCCCGTAGATTTTTGGACCACCATAACATCATTAGTCATCGCATGATATAATTTTGTTATCATCAGTTTCCCTGTTAAAAACATTGATTGATTTGTTAGAAACTTAAACATTAAAAATACAAATTAACGAAATCAACAGCTTGATACAAGTTGAACAAACACTGTTGCATATATTGAGAAACCAAGACCCTCGTAATACAACATGCTCAAATACTGCAGTAAAAACTTTTCCTTAATTAAGAATATCAATTGAACATTTTTTTATTGCATATATTGAGAAACCAAGACCCTCGTAATACAACATGCTCAAATACAGCAGTAAAAACTTTTTCTTAATTAAGAATATCAATTGAACATTTTTTTATAATCTGTCCAATTCAAAGTTACTCAACAATACATGCATGTGATTTGATCTTGAATATATTCCTAATCTACCTAAATTTTCTCGTTTAGAATATTACTAGGACAACCTATTACAGTCTGTTCTACCTAGAGTTACGGAAACACACTCCCAAGCGCTTTGCTCCTGAAACTATTTCTAAATTACCCAAGCTTACAACCAGCAAAAACTGATGTCTCTTTATTCACTCACCAAATTACAATCCACTCATAACCATGAGTTCTCGACCTCTCTATTTTTCTATGCGAAAGGCTAACTAAAAAGAAAGCTCACAACTTCTCTTTTATGGTTTTTTCAGCAGACAACTACAGTGCTAGTTGACCGTTACAGTGCTCCTTCTCCCAAGGACAAGTCCACCATGCTCCTCATGATGACTGTGCTGCCTCCTCTATCTTCTCAGCAGAAATCTCATCTGCTCTGCAGAATTCTCATCTGCTACAACTGTAGAATCCCACTCATCTCATTTGTTGGGTTCGAAACATCAGATTAGCAGTTGACTTTTTTTCCAGCTACAAACTCCCCCATTTTAGCTTAATCACTCAAGAAAACCAATTGCTAAGGTTCTTTCATATATATCCAATTCAATGCAAGATTTTTTTTTGTTTCGGGGTAAATAATGCAATGCAAGATTAATGAATAAAATAAAGAACACTGAGATATTGTTTCTGATCATCTGCTATACTACTTAGATTGATTGTTGATGGGCTCTTTAAGATTGATGATAAATCAGAAAAAAATCAAGTGTGGAAGCAATGTGTTGATATTGCCAAAAGAAATGTTTTTTTCAATTAAGACGGGTAACTTGTTGATATTGAATTTGAATCGGATCTTAAGAAAAAAACTTGGATTTAGTTTGTTGGTTATTAAAATAGGAGATTTGTAAAATTATCCCACATTAAAAATTTTTTTGTCCCAATGCCCTTTTTTCATTTTTTTACCATTTTTTGCCTAAACTACTATTAACCCAATAAAAATAATTAAAAATAAAGAGATTTTAAATTTTTAAAAAATCTTATAATTACAAACACCTAAAAATAGTCATTTGTATATATCAAAATATTTTTCTTAGCTAAAAATAATGTTCAAAAATAATTGTATAGTTTGCTTATGTAGAATTTGTGTTATACTACTTGCTCTATGTTCTACATCTTTATAAAGTGTTTATTCCACGATATGGACTAACAGCTACCAAATCCAAAATACGTATTTTACTGTTCTCAATATATTATACCATGTTAGAATATAAATTCTACCACATTTTCTATTATCTTTCGAGTAGTGTAGAATGTGTTTTCTGCGAATTTAGTTATTAAATTTCCTAAATCTAGGATATAAATATTCAGTTTCTTTAATCGACAATTTACAAAATATTTTTAAATATTACGTTTTGAATTTTGAATTTCAAAAACCAATTTAAATTTTGAACATTTCTAAAATCATTAAAAAAAAAAACTTCAAAAAAATTCAGATGGTTACAAAATTTCAAAAAGAATATATCTCATACAAATTAATTTGGTTAGAAATATTTAAAAAAAAAAAATGTTGATCCACAAATATAGTTTAAAGGAGAAATATATCTGAAATAATTTTGTAGAAAATACATAAATGACATATATTACACTATTTTATAAAGAAAATTTAAGGATTTTTTTTAAAAAAATTATTTGGTTTTTGAAAATAAAATTTGGAATATAATTTAGTTTTTACCTTCAAATTCATATTATGTTTTGTAAATGTAAGACTTTTTAAAAAAATTTAGAATTTTTACCAATTTATTTTGGCTTTTAAAGTTGAAAATTGAAACTATAATTTATTGTTAACAAAATTTAATTATTCTTGTTTTAAAGAAAAAATAATTTTTTAGGAATTGTTTGGGATTTATTTCGATTTTTAATTTTTTTTTGAAATTTTTTAAACAAAATTAGAAGATAAAATTGAGTTTTTCCAAAATTAGGCCATAATGAGACTTGTTCATGTGGTAGAAAGTGTATTGGGATAAAATGAAGTTCAAATTGTGGTAATTTAGCAAATTTCTCTATTAAAATTCATGCAAATATCGTGAAAGTGTTATTTGATTTCTCTTACTATAATTGATGTATAATCCTATAAATATTTTAAGTAAGAAAACTCTGAAACACTTAAGAATCTAAAAAAAAAAATTGTCTTATGTCTCATGAGTCATGAGGCAATTTTTCTTTTTAAGTTTTTAAGAGTTTGCGAGTTTTCTTACTTATCAAATATGTATTTTTCTAATTTCCTTAACAAACAAAATGTTTCTAATTTAATTTTGATGAAAATACTTGTTTTTTTTATTATACTTTTTAAATCTTGGCCATACTATATTGGCATGGTCCTATAAAAAAGAAGAAGGTTAATGTATATTTTTGACAAACGTATCAATTTATCATCCTATCTTGATGTTCCCATTCACATAACCTATGCTTTTATGTTTATAAGAAAATACTTAGCGTGTACACAATGGACAACTTTTCACAAAGAGTTTTAAATTACGTCATATCTTTTATTCACATCTATTCTATCAATTCATATGAAATTTTTTTTATTTTTCAATACTTCAATTGCTAATCTCCAAAAAGATTTGTAAATCACATGATCGTTTTCCACATTCGAGGACTATTCGAATTTAATGTCCAAATAGTATATTTATTAAAATCTTTTTATTGTTATTGAGAACCATTTTCTTTCTTCATACCCTACCAAAAAGAATATCTTGATCTAATGGCTACATTAATGTAGAGTGTTATTCAAGGAAACTTAGCCATGATAATCGTAATCTAACAAATTCTGTTCACACATTATATTATAACTTCATTTATTATATTTGCTTCCTTGATTAGCCTTTTCCCAATGTCTTCCTTATAGAAGCAAAGAACAAAGAAGTTCCTTCAAACCAAATATCCCATAATTTACCTAAAATATGTTAGGATTTAGTTTGTTCTTTAATTTCTTCTATTGTCTTTCTATTTCTTATTCGACTCTCTCCTTCAAGATTCCATGGAAGATCTCAACACATTTGCAGCTGATTGCGTCGTTGTATCGTGTTGTTGCAACTGTCTTGTTCTCCAGATCGCGATCTTCATCTTTCTTGGACTTCCTCAAAAGCTTGTCAAGAACACAAGAAAGTGTTATGCGAAATGGGGGATAAATCGAAGAGTAAAAAGATTAGGGCTCTGTTGCGAATGTCAAGAAAATACCGTGGTTGACTCGGAATGGAGAAAAGAGTCTTTGAGTATGGAGATGCAAGGTTTTGGGTGTATTGAAGAAGTTGAAAGAGCTTTAGAAGAGTTTTCAAAGAATGGTGAGTTTTTGTTTGGAAGCTTCTGGGGAAAAGAGAGGCTTCAAAATTCTTCGTCAAGGTCAAGTTATGTTAATGACAACTTTGACATAAGATTTGTAAGTGGTTATGAGATAATCGAAGAAAATTTCTACTCCTTGGATTATATATTGACAACTTCACATAACTTATATTGAAATTAATGAAAATAAAGTATCAACTAGGTTTTCTTTTTGGCTTGTTCCAAACTTAAGAAATCCATTTTTTAAGTCATTTTCTTTTTAACAATGATATTCTTGAAGAAAAATTCATATAATTGACAAGTCTTTGTTCTATTAATATCCGTCTCATACAAAATCCAATTGCCTTTATTTTTTTGTGAGAGACTAATAGTGACAAATAATATTCTCATAAAGTCATGAATAGTTTAGGTTCCAAATATGTATTTACAAACGAACGATATATTACTGTTTGTTTTTCTTCAACAAAAACGATAATTCTTATACATAACAACTAGAATAAAACGGATACAATGAGATTGACATTTCTTACGTTAGGCTTTCGTATGGTAAATCAGACGATAAGAATATAAACTAACTTTTATCTACTTTTAATAGATGTTAGAGATAACATAACAATACTTTTAGTATGTTAGTTATATTTACTTTTATTAGTGACAAAAACCAAAACTGAAAAATGCGACGCATAACTAAACACATGAGTTGAAGATATTGACAACAGTATAATTCAAATTTAAACAAATAACAGCTTGTATAAAACAAAACATTTTACTAAGAAATCAAAGAAATAGTAATAACATTCTAATTGAATATAATATTTAGTCACAAGAATATGAAAAAGAGAAAGAAAAAACAAACATAATTTAGAAGACAAAAATGTAGTTGTGTGATGTGCTTCCTACCCAATTTCCGATTTAATATTTTCACCGTCAATTTGTCTCCACATATTTAATATCTTATCAATAATTCAAAACAAAATCTAAAAATTTAAAGATAATAATTTTAAATTCAATTATTTATTTATTTTATTTTAGTTTCAACTTCGTCTCCATTAACGCGCTTCTTCTTCGTCTTAAGAACTATTCACCCACAAATCCTAAAATCGAAAAAAAAAAAAATCCCCAAAATATTCTCTTCTTCCTCCGTCAATGGCGTCTACGAAGAAACCCAGCGATCAACTCAAGCAACTCAAAGACATCTTCGCTCGATTCGACATGGACGGAGACGGAAGCTTAACACAGCTCGAACTCGCGGCTCTTCTCCGTTCACTCGGAATCAAACCACAAGGCGATCAGATCTCTCTCCTCCTTAACCAAATCGACCGTAACGGTAACGGATCCGTCGAGTTCGACGAGCTCGTGGTGGCGATTTTGCCGGATCTAAACGAAGAGGTTCTGATAAACCAGGAACAGTTAATGGAGGTTTTCCGTTCGTTCGATCGTGACGGTAACGGACAGATAACGGCGGCGGAACTTGCTGGTTCGATGGCTAAAATGGGACATCCATTGACTTACCGTGAATTAACGGAAATGATGACGGAAGCTGATTCTAACGGTGACGGAGTTATTAGTTTCAATGAGTTTGCACATATCATGGCGAAATCAGCTGCTGATTTTCTTGGTTTAACCGCTTCTTAATTCTGTAATCTGTTTTTTTTTGTTTAAATAATTAATTTGACTTTTAATATTTATTTATGGCTTTTCTGTTATGCAACTTGTGTAATTAACAATTCTTTTTTTCTGATTAATTGATGATTCCGTTGGTGTGACGTAAATATTGACTTTTGATGAAATTTAAAAGTAGTATAAACAAGTTGAAAATGATTAATCCGATAACATTTTTTTCAACTTTTCACATTAAATGATTAGAAGTAATATTTTTTTTGGGTCAAAGTTACAGCAATAGTAGTTGAGTAATATCGATTTTCATGATGTGGATTCATTTACATAGAAAAACAAGAAACAAATTTTAATTTACAAACAGAGAATCGCATAGAAATGTGCATGCATAAATCATTGATTTTTGGCCTCACTCTGATATTATGTAACAAAGCAAACTTGAGAGTGAAATCAGATTGTTCAAAGAGATTAAGTAATAACTAGCACTTGAGTCAATAAATATGATTCTATAGCCTAACATGTTAAAACTTGAGGAAGTAATAAAGAGCTCAAACACAAATCAGACAACTTTATGTATATAATTTTTAAAAACATCTTAAATAACAAAGCAAAAAAAAACATAAATCAATTGGAAGAGAAGCCAGTTGGTGGTGGTGCTTTACCATCTGGGATTGCAAATAAGACTAGAGAGTTGGTTTCAACATGACACAGAACGTCACATATGAAGTAGCCTTTCCTCTGAAGCTGCACCACATTGCCGCGCTTGAGATGTTTCATATTGGAGTCGCCAAAAGCCATAACCTCCTTTCTCGTGCACTCATTCACCCCAAAAGGAGGATATTCGAAACCTTCCTTGACTAGTTCACATGAATCTGGAAGCCATGTGAGCTTCAACTTTGTAGTCTTGACAGATCCTTCAAGATGTAGAGTCCTCGTAATCGCGGTGATGAACCCTTGATCTTTGGTGATGGTCTCAACGATTGCATTACCCCAATCCATTAAGGTCACTTCTTGGTTCACAGACATGGCCATGGCATCAGCTTGATCCATCCGAATCCTCTTGGCGAATGTGGTTTCCTTTACGTGCTTCTTGTTCCTCGGTACCATCCGAACAAACGGTTCACTTGGACCGTTTGTCAAAGTAAACAACACACGCCGCTCTTTAATCACAGCGGTGTGTCGAGGTCAAACCGGTTCAATCATCTTTCTATTAAGACTCCATATTTGGTCCCAACTCGTTAAAGTAGGCCTCTGTTGTATTTTTGTGGATCCAATTCTGTTTTTCTTTTTGAGAAATTTGCTAAATTGAGTCGCATTGAAATTGGTTTTGTCCCAATAAACTTTGTCTTTTTTTTTATCAACTTTTTCTTCCATTATCCTTTGATTAATATTTGAAATTACAAATAAATGATTTTCATAATTTTATAAAATCAGGAAATACAAAAGAGTAATGTACAAGTCATATGGATTCATGTTTATATTTTTTTTCAAAAAAAATCATGACAGAAAATTATTTATTTTTCCTTCTACCATGGTCGAATCTACTAGTAGATTAGGTGTTCTGCGAATTTGTATAAATCTACGAGTGGTAGAAGGAAGTATTCTACTAATTGTTCAAGTTCTACATATCGCAGATTGCACATTCCACCAATTTGCTTCAGTACTACCACCCGCAGAATACTATTTCTACCAATAACTCTGTGTTCTACGATACGCAGAATACATATTCTACCCCCTTTTTCTACCGCTATCTCTATCTTCTACCAAATGGTAGAAAAAATATTCTACCAAAGTTACTTTTAATTCCCTAAATTTAGGACCACTAATTATTTACTTTCCAAAAATATGTTATTCGATATTTACTTTCCAAAAATATCTTTCCATCGAAAACAATTTTTATTTTTTTTGTCAAATGTTTTTCAAGTGTTTTTGTTTTTCAAATGTTTTCCAAAGTTAGTTATTTTTTTATTTTTTTTCAAATGTTTACCAAAGTTAGTTTTTTTTTAATTTGATATTTAGAAATTTGTTTTTTTTAATTTGATATTTAGTTTAAATTTTTTTATTATTTTGAATATTATGTTTTTTTTTGTTTTGTTATTTATTTGATATCTAGAAATTTGTTTTTTTTAATTTGATATTTATTTGATATTTAGAAATTTGTTTTTTTAATTTGATATTTATTTTGTTTTTCAAATGTTTTCCAAAGTTAGTTTTTTTTATAATTTGATATTTAGAATTTTTTTTTTAATTTGATATTTAGTTTTAATTTTTTTACTATTTTAAATATTCTTTTTTTTAAAAAAAATTCGAAAATATGTTAAGAAATTCATTTTTATTAATATTGAATGGTAAAATTGGGTTATGAAAATATCAAAGGTTGTTGAGATAAAATGATAGGTGTATAAAGGTTATTGAGACATTTTCAATTTCAAACTGAGTCAATTTAGCAAATTTCTCTTTCTTTTATTAGAATCGGATTCCTCTTTTACAACACCACACACACACATACTTTATAGTAGTTTCTCTACATAATAGTACACACACATTTCTAGCTTAAAACAACTTCTCCTAGTCCATACCTCTAGAAACTAGACTAGTTTTACAAGCAAGAGTTTAAACAACTCTCTTACACAACAACTCTACAATTCTACTTTGGTACTTCATTTAGTCTTGTACCAACAGAAACACACAATCTTATTGGGCTTGATTAATCCACAATGGCCCAATGGTCTCTTTAAGACAAACCCACACAAAAACCCACATTGTTGACTTTGCATCCTTCTTCTTCTTCTCTGTTCTTCATCTTGTTCTCATTTGATGTTTACTTCTTGTGTAGGATTTAATCAAGGGATTCAATATCCAACAGCCTCCTTGAAACACCTTGTTCGCTAACGAATCGATACAGTGCCTCGGGTTTTAAACCCCTACGAACAATCCCTTGTACAGTCGGGAACCGCGGATCATCCCATCACGAAGACAAGACTTTAAACCTATCTCTGTTCCTGGAACCATCTCTTTTTTTTTTTTTTTTTTTTCTGAATAGTACTTTATTTTTCATTTTTTCTCTCGCAAGACTAAACAAGGATAACACCTTACATTCGAACAGATTTGTGGGATCTTACCGGACTGCCATAGAGTACATTTGAACAGATTTGTGGAACCATCTCTTTCTCCCATAGCTTGAAATTCTCCTTCAATTCTCCTACATCTTGACTCAACCCCGTCAATCCTCTCTTTACTCATCAGATCACGGTCAGTGTCATCAACATAAGCTTTGCCTTGTCGGATAAGTTTCTCAGCCATCAACATAAGATCAGGGAAATAATCTGAAGCATGCGTCACTTCCACGTAACTGATTCCTAAAGTGTCGATATCGTTGAGGATGTTATCGACATGCTCGTTGCTTCCTTCTGAAGGATTCGTATCCTCGAAACGAACGATCAGTTCACCACCGTACCGTTCCGCGAAAAGCTTGATTAACAGTGCTGCCTTGTCGTCGACGATGTCGAGATAACGGCTTGGTTTTGTAGCAAATCGCACCCGGAACTTTTCGATTTCAGCCATCCTTTTTCACCTCTATGAACAAAATTAGAGATTGTTTAGGCCTCGCAGGTACTTATAGCAACTCGTTTTCCTCTTTTTAAATGGGTTTATTCCTCGTTAACATAATTATTTATGTAACTTTTCCTTTTCCTTTTTCCTTTTTCTCTAAAGGATAAATCGCGGTCTATGCTAGTTTCACCGAGTTCCTCTTTGATCTCTTTCTCCTCTATTTCCTTATGATCATTTCATCTCTAAAGCTTTATGTTTAACTTTCTTAAAACTCTTGTAATGATTTATTTAATAACAAACCAGGTGACTCCCCGCATTATACGCGAATTAAATTTATTCAATTTTTCAATATAAAATAAATTAAAAAACGTTAATTATAGTTAAAAAAATAATAATTGTGTTCAATTTTTTAATATTAAACAAACTCTCACAAATCACTTTCCAAAAAATTTATATTTATGAATAATAGTACATAAAGTATAACATAATTCAGTATGAATGATTATGCATGGTTTAGTTTCGGTTTGTATTTGAATTTTAACATAAATATCATTTATTTCTCAACTAAAGCTTTTAGATCAACTTTTGTTTATTACATTCAATATTAAATTTGGGTCTTTTAATTAATTATTACGAAATTATGATATTATATAATAATAAAAAATCCAAATTTTATGATAGTACGTAATTTATAAAAATGTTCATGTTGATATTTTTTTCCCTTGTGTATAAATTTATATATATAATATGAAGTTTATTATATAAAATATAAATCATTCAAAACATTATTTCAAAAAAAACTTATTCGTTTAATAAATATAACTCATATTATTTTCATTTTTGAATATTCTTATGCTAAAAAAGGTTTTAGAAAAAGTGTACATATATATATATATATATATGTATACATCATGTATACATGGGTTTTATAAATTTGGGAATATTGTATATATACATTGGTTTTATAAATTTGGAAATATTTTGTCACAAAACATAATCAACTATCTTTTATAAAAAAAACTTGGTAAATCTTTATTATAAAAACATTTATATCCTCAAACTTTACTGTGATAAAAAAAAATTATAACCAAATTTTAATTTTGAAAAACAAAAATTATAATAAAATAAAGTAAATTTACTTAAGGAAATATATGTAAATTTACTTAAGAACATATTTTGTAAATGAATTTGTTATGATTAATTTAAACTTAAAATATATAATTTCTATACAAACTTGCAATGTTATATTTTTGTTTAGCCATGTCATATTTTTTTTTTAGAGTGATTGTCATATTTATCTTACTAAGAGTTGACACTTAAGCAAACTCTCACAAATCACTTCCCAATTAATGTATAAGGGATATTGTATTAAAAAAACAGTGAAACATATTAAATAGATTAGTTTAGTGATAAAAATGTAATCAAAGTACCAACCATTTAGTAAGATAAATAAAGCCATAAAATTCGTAAATCCCAAACAGAGTTTTATTCATAGCAAAAACAAACCAAACATGAATTTTGAAAAATAAGATAGATAAAACGCCTACCATTACCAACCAATTCTTCTCCCATTTCTGATCGAAAGAGAATCAAAACTCGAAGATACATCTTCAAGCAAAGCATCATTCATAGCATCTCTCAATCTCTGATCATCTTTAACATCAAAGAAGCAGCCACGTCTCCTCGACTCACTTATAAGTTTTGTCCAAACCGAACCACTTCGAGCCAAAGTCGTCTCGTTCCCAATCACCCATAAACAATGTCTTGCACGAGTCAGTGCCACATTGGCTCTTTGACGGTTACTTAGAAACCCAATATTTCCGTTACCGTTACTTCTAACGGTAGATATGATGATAACATCTTCTTCTCCTCCTTGAAACCCATCTACAGACCGAACATTCAAAGTGAAAAGCTGACTTGATAAGGAACCGACACTTTCTTGGATTGCTTTAACTTGTCCTTTGTATGGTGAAACCACTCCAACACTTATGTTCATCATTCTTTCACTTGAAACTGTTTCAAAACATTAGCAAAATAATAAAAAAAGAGAACAATAATGAAACATTTTCAAAATCAATTATTATTATACCTTTGAAAAGATTGGATATGATTTGAGAAATCACAGCAACTTCAACCATGTTCTTGGGACTATGTCCATCAAAAAACTCTTCTTTTCCACGACCGACATTGATAAAAGAGAATGGACCAAACATGTTTCCTTGAAGAAAACGTTTTTGATAGCTTCTTTGTTGAACAAACGAAGCATCTTTGATTCTCCCACCATAAAACTCCTTATTAGGGAAACGACTAATCGAAGGATGCATTCGATATTGAACATTAAGCAAATGTTTGTTATGTCCAAGTATAACCAATCTCTCAAACAAGCTTCTTCCAAATTTAGCCTTTTCGCATTCATCCTTACGAACCATTGCTGGTAACTGAAACTCGTCTCCTATTAGAACAGCGTGACGCAAACCGCAAAACTGCAATGCAGCAACCGATTCACATTCTTTAAGCTGAGCCGCCTCGTCAACCAAAAGCAGGTCTATTGATACTGTCTTTTCGTCATTCAGTTTTGCAGCACCAGAAGCTGTACAGAAGATTATATCAGCCTCTTGTAGGCAAAATCTCCTTATACTTTTGTATCCTGACAAGTCAGGAACCAAGAAACATTTTGGAAGCAAATTTAGAGCCACAAGGCAATCAACACTGATGAATCTTATGAAGCAATCAAATCTGAAACTTCCCTTCTTGAAATCTTCTCTGGAAGAGTTATCTTGCAAGAAATCTTTTACACGCTCAAGAGCTTGACGGGCTGCGATCATTTTCTTCACATCTTCGAATGAAATCAACGACTTGGGAAGATGTGTGCACAAATCAACCATATCTATCTTCAATTCTTCACTTAAGCCACTAAACTTCTTCCATACAAACTCTCCTAATGTAGGAATGTTTACAACTTCTTCCTTCCCCTTTTCGATTTCTTCCTTCTTACTTTCAGCTTCTTCCTCCTCCTTTTCACTTTCTTCTTTCTTCTTTCCATCTTCTTGCGTCTTCTTTTTAGCTTCTTGCTTCTTCTTTTCAGCTTCTTGCTTCTTCTTTTCTTCTCTCATGATCCTTTCGGTTTCTTCTAATTCATGTACATGTTGCTCGTACTTAGCCTCTGTGTTCTCAAGTAAATCTATGATTGACTCCAAACTCTGTTTCCATCCACAAGATGATGAAAACAGTTTCTCAAGCTTACTGATGCGATGATCAAGAAACACATCAAGAAGAACTTCGTTCTTGTCTATCCCCATCCTCTTTCGGTTTCCAGATAGAACTATATTCCCCATACCGTAAGTGGTACGTTCTATTGTAGAAGTTTCATAGAATAAAGACGAGAACCTCGATGCAACTTCAACAATAGCTCTGTTTCTAAGATCATACGCAACCATTTCCTTAGATAAGGCCAATAGTCTCGATGCAAGTTCAACAATAGCTGCGTTTGTAGGAGCACAAACAACCGTTTTGCACTCTAGCTTGAGTAGGGCAAAGAGAAGTGTAGCGACCGTCTTTGTTTTGCCAGTACCAGGAGGTCCCCATATCAGTTTCACACTCTTCATGTGATTACAGTTCCTTGTCTTAAGGCAACTCAAGATTGCAGCTTCTTGGGAAGAGTTCAGTTTCGCTGAACGGATTATATCCAAAACACGGTCGTAATCAGAACAATCAACATTATCTTCACAATAAACACATTGTTCTGTAGCCTGCAACATATATTCAGAAATCGAATAATAAGTTAAGATTCCATTAAGATGTGTAGGCAAAGAAGAATATTATTTCTAAAGACTTACCAAAGTATTTGGTTGAAGCACACTCTGAATTAGAGTCAAGTTGGCATCTTCATTGTGCAAAGCGTTCCAAATTCGAGTGTTTGTGGTTAGATTCATGAGAAAACCACCGAAACAAAGCGAATATTTCTGACCAGGAGATATCGGTCTAGACAAATGAACATAGATTTTAAAATCACCATATACACGGAATACATAGGCGAGAAGTAAAGGATTCAAGTCATCGATTCGTATTGGCAATTCCTCAGTCAGACTCAGAGCAATTAGATCTCCACATTCTGGCTTGTACTTATCACTAATATCCTCTGCATCCATTAATGTTATTTCATGGAACAACTTGATCGATGAGCTTTCACCTGATTTCATTGTCATTGTTTCCACGGAACGTATTTTAAAGACCGATAAAGATTTAAAGCCCGAGAACAACTCTGTTCTCGTTTCCTCGAGTAAATGAGGAACAAAACATCGAAAGTATTCATCAACAGATCCAAATCTATCTGGTATTGTCTCTAACTGTTACAAAAATATACACCAAAATTTATATTGATGTATAAGTACTATAAAGACAAAATCTATATTGATGAAGATTTAAAAGAGAGATCAAAACCTTGTCCTTGTGGAGATCTTCGTTGAGAATATCTTTGATAGACCAAGAACATAATCTATCGAACATACTTGTTTTCTGGTTTTTCTCCATAGGCCTTGGTCTTTCTAGAGAATCTAAAGACCTAATTTGGATTTCAATGCAAGCAAAGTATTTAAAAAAAAAAAAAAAAAAAAAACTCTTTTTAGAGGACTGGTGGAGAAGAAAGAATCTACAGAGACGAAGAAGACTACCACTACTATCAGTTTGGTCTACTTAAACGTTAAAAAGAAGACGAAGGCGAAAGGTCCAACAGACTTTGGAAATTATCTCAATTTCAACATTTTCCAAGAAAAGTCTTTTTAATTTAATTACGTAGTGATCTAAATGACACTTAATTCGCATACAAAACTCTACGCGCAGAGTTATTTATATTTTATACGCATTTTAACAGATACTACTTTTTAAGAAAAAAAAGTTATTAATTCAACTATGTTTATATAGTTTTTTATGAGATATCAATTCAACTGTAATGTTCGATTTTCCAAATCGCATGGAGAAGAACAAATGTCGACTTTAGCCCAAACAAAATCGGTATTTTTAGAATTTGACGACATTTGCCCGCTTCTAGCCTAATAATTAGGTTCCAATCCCATCCTAAACCCTAACATATGTTTCTGTGTTTTTTCCTTTTTTTTGAAACCATCCGTAACAAATGTTTAAGATAGTAATAACATATTAAATATTTAGGAACAAAATCTATGCTATTTATGGATCAATCCTTACCTAAACCTCAAATCACGAGACAAGAATCTGGATACTTACAATAAGGATCATTGTGTCGGATCATGGGGTTGGTTAATCCAATCATCAGCGCAGCTCACATACAACAACCACGGGAAAATCAAGATCACAGAGCAGGTTTTGATGTGTCTGGTTTGATCATTGGAACACCTTATTATCGCTTGAAATCTTAAGTATCTTTCCATCAACTGATCTTGAAGAGAGGTCCAAATATATGCAAATTAACCGGCTCAACCTCTTATTCTCTGATCACACTTGAGAGATGAGACAACTCCAGCCATTTCTCATCACTTGCCTTTCGAAAGAAGGAATGTCCGAGAGCATGTTCAAAATCCTTGGTGAGGTGGTGTACCATGTTGCGTATGGGATGATGAACTTCCAAGATGACACATGGTTCGGACTAAGCGATTTTATTGTATTGCAAAGCAAAACAGAGTTTCAGAGAGAACTTTATATCTTCTAGTGCTTGAAGATGAAGAGTTGGTGATTCCTCTGATGAAGAATCTTCTCCCAGAGATAAGCACAAGGCTAAACCCACCAAGAGAGGTATTGGTAGATAACAGTTGTTGGGTCTTGGCATTTACGGGTGCATTCTGCGCCATCATTGACTTGATAGAGTTTTGTTCTCGACCATGATTGGATAAACAAACATGAGGATTAGTGTCAATTTTAAGATTGGAGATGGGTGGTCTTTTATGGTTAGCTTGTACCTCAATTTTTGATATTATTGAACTTTATTATAGGTGGGCCAAGTGACCTATAAAGTGAGACTGATGCTACACAGAGTGATAAAGAGACTTTGATTACCATTGCAGATGAGTCGTTCCTAAAAACAAATAGCAAAAGAGACTTTGATTATAATATCGAAATAAAAACCAACTTAAAAGTCTTCTTGATTATATACACCTGTGACCTGTCGATAAAACAAAATATATATGTTCACACTTGACAAAATAAATAAAAAGGAAATACACGAAGGCAAGGCAAGGGATATATATGTAAGATAAATTAAATTTATATAGTGTGACCCAAAAAATAATAATTAAATCTGTATAGATATAGGTTTGTTGTTTTCCTTACAGAGAACAGCACACAAGGACAACTTGTGGACCATGTCCTCATATATCCTTCTAGCTTTTTTTCAATTTTTAAGTAATCTTTTCTGTTCAATACCCTCTTATGAAAACGCGAAAAGAGAGAGGAAGAGTTCGCGGAGTCGAGTGTAGAGAGTGGAGAGTGGAGAGTGGAGAGTGGAGAGTGGGAGGGGGAGAGGGAGAGTGGAGAAGAGGGGGAGTGGGATCCTCGTTAAACATGGGGGGTGTGAGTTAATCCAATTTGCTTTTTGTCCAGGAGGTTATATCTGAATTGAAAAAAAGTTAGAAGGCTATATGAGGCAATGACCCACAACTTGTTGGTATTTGCGTTTCCTTGTTCTCTAGATCTACAAGTTTTGGTCTTTGTTCGTGTTGTCTCTGTTTCTTTCCTACAAAGGTATCTACTTTTCTTCTCTCTGTATTTAAACCCTTCTTGGGTTTTGTTTTGATTATGCGTCTACCTCATAAACCATGGGAGTTCCGAAGCTTTGACTCATAATTTTTGCTTCTTGCTATGGGAATTCGGTAAAATTGTTCACTTTGCAAAAACTTTTAGCAATTCTATCGAATCTCTCTCTAGGGCTTCTCCGTGTGTACATATATAAAGAACTTCCCTTGATTGACTCTTGTTTTCAGGTACAGTTTTATGGCTATGGCTTCCAAAAGAATGGAAACTTGTTCTGGAAATTCAGTAAACAGCTTACCAGATGAGGTTCTAGGATGGATTCTGTCTCTGCTCCCTACTAAACTTGCTGCGTCCACATCAGTTCTCTCAAAGAGGTGGAGGAATCTATTGTCTCTAGTTGACAACCTTGATTTCGATGAATCCATGGTCCTTTATCCCGAAAGAAACTCGGCAAAACATGGTTGTGGCTTCGTTGATTTTGTGGAGAAAACCCTTGACTTGTTACGTGATTCTCCCATCAAGAAATTCTCTTTGAAATCGAAGTTTCATATCGAAGAGTCTCGATGCAACAATATTATCCACAATGCACTAGAACGTGGAGTCTTCGAACTATACTTGTCATCATCAAGCTTACAGTCTAAGGAGCCTGAGGTCTTTTTCAGCGAGACATTGGTTAAACTCACTCTATGCGATGGATGTTATTACCAAGATAGGCTTCCTCCGAATGGTGTGCTTTTCCCTGCGCTCAAAACTCTCTCTCTCTCTTTCGAGTGTGTTTTGCTGCGTTTGCCGCTACTGATTCGTATGAATGCCTCCTCGCTAGCCCTCTGCTTGAGGAAGTTAACATATGTCACGATGATCCTCTTGAACCGGGTTGGAGAAGACATGTTTGGGGTTCGTCCATCCAGAGACTATCCGTCTTTTACCGTTCTAATGATCTAGAAGCTCACTCATTGGTTGCCGTTGAGACACCCAATCTTGTGTACCTTGACTACTCTAGTTATGTCTCAGAAGATTATGATGTTGAATTCGATTCACTTGGCGAGGCTAGACTGGATCTTGTATTATGGAAATATAATGATTATATCCCACCAATAGATTCATATTCTGGGTATGATTCTACAAAGGGTGATGCAACCAAACTCATTGCAGCGATAAGGAATGTTGTAAACCTTCATTTGTCTGCTGATTCTCTTGAGGTCAGCTTCCGTTTACTTGCTTAAGTTTATAAAGTAATGACCTAGTTGGAGACTCTGTCTGTTTGACCATGCAGGTGTTTTATTTCTGTTGTAAGGATATGCATGAGTTCAACAACCTCATCAACTTATCTTTTGAAAGCCACAAAGAACGCAGTTGGCAAGTATTGCCACTTGTTCTCAAGAAATCTCCAAACCTAGAAACTCTAGTCATCAAGGTATGAAACGAACTAAAGCAAATATATTATTTCTTTTACTTTTTCTTTTTTTAATTGTGGTGTTTGTTAACTCTTTCAGGGTCTTGTGCATGAGATTACAGATCAATGTGGGGATGTATGTGTGTGCAATCATGAGAATAAAAAGAAGAAGAAGAAGAAGAAGAAAAGTTGTTGTTTATTGTTGTGTCGAGTGAAGGTGCTAAAAGTATGCGAGTATGGAGGAAGTTGTAGAGAATTGAAACAGATAAAACATTTCATGCAAAAGTTAAGGTCTCTTGAAGTGGTAAAAGTTAAGGTTCAAGTGGATCAATAAGAGAATTACTTACCACTCACCAATGACCTAATGAAGCTCCTCCCCACGACTTCTTCCAAGTGCAAAATCCAATTCATTTAATTCTCTTCACATTTGAGTTTGATTGTTTTATATATTGTCTTCTTTCTTTGGATTCTTATTCTACTTTGATGAAAGATTTCAGTGTATGGTTTTGATATAAGACTCAATGCGATAGATTAGTTTTAGAATGGGCGATTTGGTTTTCGGTGGTTCAATGTTGTTTGTCTCCGATTTGTTTTTTTGTCTTCCTCGTCGTGGTATTCGCCGCCGCTGGTTCGTCCTTCGGCTACATCTGGTCCGTGTCTCTTTGGGTCTATCTCTTGTTCTGGGAATTGAAGCTTGGAGGAGGTGGTTGCTCAGTTCTCTGGCTCTCGCTATGTCCAACGTCTTCACCGTCCTCCTTTCCACTCCTTCGGAGCTTCTTCTCTGCTGCTCCGGTGTCGGCAAAATCTCTTGTCGACGGCTCCTCGTTCAAGTGGCCGGAGATGTCCATGTCTCTCGTTCTGATACGAGTCTCTACCGCCTTGTGCGGATCTAATTTAGCTCTTGTAGTAGTCTGCTCGCCTTTACTGTTTAATACAGTTGCTTCAAGAGGTACTCATGGATCAATCATTCTATTATTCCTTGTTAATTGCTCATACAACAACTCTATTCGATTTGGATTAGAGTTACAATCTTCATACGAATCTGAGATTGTCTATGCCTTTAGATTGTTGTTTGTGTCTTTGTTGGTGGTTGTCTCTCATCATAATCAGTGTGATGTTACCTTACCTCGTATTGAGGATTTCGCTTTTATGTGACCCCTTACTGCTATATGCAGGTCTTGTTCTATGGCTTTTGGTGTTATGAAATTATCTTCGCTTTCTTTGTGGTACACTGAAAGGAATGTTATATTGCCATTTTTCCAGCAAGTTTGGTTCTTTTAGGCATATAGTCTTGATTTCTCTGTTAAGGAGAGTGTTTGTTTTCCAATGTTTCCATTTCTTTTGAGTGGTCTCGTTGCAGGAAGCGGGGTCTCAAAGTTTACATAAACTTCTATTCCCATCCGTCTCAAAGGTTCAACAAGTCTTTGTACCTCTGCGTTTGCAGCCGAAATCACGATTGGTAGGACTGTCCTAGTTGCAGTTCCAATCTCGAGCATTAGAACATCCAGTGTGTTCTTTGTTTCGCAAGGCATCGTCTCACATCCTAGCAACATTGGCGTCGAGCTCCTCCACGACCTTAGTTGCTTAAGCGTTTGGCTTGCATCTATCTATCTATTTTATGTTGTAACCTTTGCTTTTGTAGCAATGTGTTTATTGCCCTTGATGGCTATGTTTTCATGTCTTGTAAACAATTTCTCCATTATTTGAGAGTAACAAATCAATGAAAGTTTGAATGATTTCCAAAAAAAAAAAAAAATCGATAAATTTCTAAACATCATCCGAAATGTGAATGATGTCCAACTTCGTACTTTCGAATCGATTTACTCAATGATCATAATCGAAAAATCAATAAGCCCAAACATATAATCTTCTCTTCTTTAAATTCTAAACATAATCGAAAAATCAAATACAATCTTCTCTTCTTTAATGTCATGGCTTTAGTCCAAACTGAAACCCATGTCAACTTCGTATTTTTCCTTACCAAAATAGGTCGTTGTGTTATGAATGAGAGAAGAAGAGAATGGAGAGAATTGTGTGTCTTATTCCAATAGAGAGCAAAGGTATATATAGGATACAATTACTTGGGGAGGAGTAATAACTTGGAGAGGAAACCTAACTTGGAGAACAAGTTAGAACCTTCTAGAACCTTCTAGATTATGGGCTTCTAATGGGCATCCACTAATTGGGTTTATAACACTCCCCCTTGGATGTCCATTATAGCAAAAGTAATCCTAATACGCATAAGATGTTGCCTCATTAAAAACCTTACCAGGAAAACCCACTGGGAAAAACCATGGTTAAGGGAAAAAAAGTGCAACGCGTATTTACTCCCCCTGATGACTACATGACTTGAGATCTTTGAGGTGACGTAGTCCAATGCCATGAACTAGCTTCTTGAAGGTAGCAATAGGAAGTGCATTTGTAAAGAGATCTGCCAGATTCTCACTTGAACGGATCTGCAAGATACGAACATCGCCATTCTTCTGTAAATCATGGGTGAAGAAGAACTTTGGTAGAATGTGCTTCGTTATGTCGCCTTTGATGTATCCTTCCTTGAGTTGTGCTATGCAAGCTGCATTATCCTCATACAGAACTGTTGGAACTTCTTTTCCCGTAGATATACCGCAGTCTTCTCGTATGTGCAGGATTACAGATCGTAACCATACGCATTCGCGGCTAGCTTCATGTATAGCTAAAATCTCTGAATGGTTGGAAGAGGTAGCTGCGATAGTTTGCTTCATCGAACGCCAAGAAATGGCTGTTCCGCCGCATGTGAACACATATCCTGTTTGTGATCGAGCAGTATGTGGATCAGATAAAAACCCTGCATCTGCAAAACCAATTAAGTCTTCCTTTGACGTGTTAGAAAAGAATAGACCCATATCTTTTGTACCCTGAAGATATCGAAATATATGTTTAATCCCATTCCAATGCCTTTGAGTTGGACATGAGCTAAATCTTGCCAACAAATTTACCGCAAAGGATATATCGGGTCTCGTATGGGTAGCAAGGTACATCAATGCTCCTATTGCACTTAAGTATGGTACTTCAGGACCAATAATTTCTTCATTATTTTCCCTCGGGCGGAAGGGATCCTTTTCAACATCAAGTGCTCTTACAACCATAGGGCTACTCAATGGGTGTGCTTGATCCATATAAAACTTTTTAAGCACTTTTTCAGTGTATGTTGTCTGGTGCACTAAAATTCCACTCTTAAGATGCTCAATTTGCAATCCCAAGCAAAATTTCGTCTTTCCAAGATCTTTCATCTCAAATTCTTTCTTCAAATATTCCATTGTTTGTGAAATCTCTGCAGGAGTCCCGATGATGTTTAAATCATCAACATACACTGCAATGATAACATACCCTTGCTCAAATTTCTTTATAAAGATGCATGGAGTGACGAGGTCATTCTTATAACCTTCTCTTAACAAGTATTCGCTAAGGCGATTATACCACATACGTCCTGATTGTTTCAATCCATACAGGGATCGATTCAACTTTATACAGTACTGTTCTCGAGAACTAGAGTTCGCTGCTTTTGGCAGTTTAAATCTTTCTGGGACTTTCATATAAATTTCATTGTCCAGTGGTCCATATAAATATGCCGTGACTACATCCATGAGGCGTAAATCAAGTCCTTCTTTTATTGCCAGACTAATAAGGAACCTGAAAGTAGTTGCATCCACCACAGGAGAATAAGTCTCCTCATAATCAATTCCAGGTCTTTGTGAGAAACCTTGTGCAACCAGACGTGATTTGTATCTTACAATTTCACCATTTTCATTCCTTTTTCTCACAAAGATCCATCTATGTCCCACTGGTTTTACACCTTTAGGTGTACGGACTACTGGTCCAAACACTTCTCTCTTTTCTAGAGATTTTAATTCTGCCGCTATAGCTTCTTTCCATTTTGGCCAATCATCTCTTTGTGTACACTCTTTAACAGAATTTGGTTCATGATCCTCTTTTTCATCCATAACATCAACTGCTACATTGCATGCAAAAATATCATCGACGTCGATTTGCTTTCGATTCCATTTTATCCCAGACATGACAAAATTAATTGAGATCTCTTCATTGTCAGGTACCTGAATTTCTTTATCAGTCATGTCTAAGGTCTCTTCTAGAGATCCTTTAAAAGGGTTAGATTCCTCGGATTCGCCATTATCAACTTTTGCTCCTTTTCTTTTCCGAGGATTCTTATCTTTGGAACCAATAGGTCTACCTCGCTTTATGCGTGTCATAGACTCACTAGCAGTTTGATGTTGTCCTTCTGGGACATTAATTCTAACTGGAGCATTTACAGCTGGTATATGTGACTTGGTCACTCTCTTAGGGTCAGTAAATGCATCTGGCAATTGATTTGCTCATCTCTGTAGATGGATTATCTTTTGTACCTTTAAGTCACATTCTTTGGTACGAGGATCAAGATGAGATAATGATAATTCATTCCATCTAATGTTCTTTTCCAGCTGTTTATTTTCTCTCCCCATTGTTGGAAAAACAGACTCGTTAAAATGGCAGTCTGCAAATCGAGCCTTAAATAAATCCCCTGTAGATGGCTCAAGATACTTAATTATCGAGGCGGATTCATATCCAACATATATCCCTATCCTTCTTTGAGGACCCATCTTAGATCGTTGTGGTGGAGCAATTGGAACATATACTGCACATCCAAAAGTTTTTAGATGGGAAATATTTGGTTCCTAACCCAAAACCATTTGTGATGGGGAGATCTGATGGTTACTTGTTGGCCTGATGCGAATCAATTCTGCTGCATGTAATATAGCATGTCCCCAAGCAGAAATTGGGAGTTTGGATTTCATTAGTAATGGTCTAGCAATCATTTGTAAACGTTTGATTAATGATTCGGCTAAACCATTCTGCGTATGAACATGAGCTACTGGATGTTCAATATTTATCCCAATAGACATGCAATAGTCATTAAATGTCTGAGACGTAAATTCACCAGCATTATCAAGGCGAATTGCCTTTAAAGGAAAATCTGGAAAATGTGCTCGTAATCTTATCACTTGAGCAAGTAACCTCGCAAACGCCAGGTTGCGGGTTGACAACAAGGATACATGTGACCATCTAGTCGATGCGTCAATCAGAACCATAAAGTATCTAAAGGTTCCACATGGTGGGTGAATCGGCCCACAAATATCTCCTTGTATGCGTTCCAGAAAACCAATAGATTCATAAGTTACTTTGGCTGGTGAAGGTCGAATGATCAATTTGCCTTGTGAGCAAGCAGCACACGTGAAATGATTATGAAGAATCTTCTTGTTCTTTAATGAATGTCCACGTGAATTATTGATTATCTTTCGCATCATTGTTGAACCGGGATGGCCTAACCGGTCATGCCAAACCAATAAATTTTCAGTAAACTTCTGGTTTACTATAGCATTTGCCTCAATTGTATTAAGCTTAGTGTAGTACATTCCGGTGGAGAATGCTGGCAATTTCTCTAAAGTACGTTTGGTACCTTGGATAGTATTTATTATCTGAAGGTATTCAATATTTCCTTCACTCATAGTCTCAATATGGTATCCGTTCTTACGAATATCTTTAAAGCTCAATAAATTTCTTTGAGACTGGGGGGAATATAACGCGTCAGTGATTTCTAATCGCGTTCCCATAGGCAATAATATACTTGCTCTTCCAGAGCCTTCAATTATCTTTGAGCTACCAAAAATAGTACTCACACTAACTCTTTTCATTGTTAAATGAGAGAAATATCTCTTGCTTTTCAGAATGGTATGAGTAGTTGCACTGTCTGCCAAGCATAATTCTTCACGGTTCATTGCCAATTGAACTTGAGCAGTATTCATGTTCTTCAAATAAATAAAAGCATAAACATAAATTAACTTAAAGAAAATAACTTAATAAAATAACTCAAATTTAATCATGTCTCAAAACACATAAAAACATAAAACCAGAAAGTAGAAATCAAAGCCAAAATAATAAATAAAACGACAATACTTTATAATTAACTTTAGAGGCTAGTTATTCCCTTCAGGGGCAAGGAAATCAGCAATTTCCAGGGCAGCTTTATCACCAAAGAAATCATCAAGATCATAGTCTTTTTCGCCATCCTCGTACACGTGGTTTGTTTCCACATTCTTTCCTTTTTGTTTTAAGGATTGCTGATAAAGCTCTACTAGATGCTTTGGTGTACGACATGTTTTACCCCAATGACCGCTTCTTCCACAGCGATAACATACACTTCCTTTTGGCTTTTCTTGTTTGTTGCCAATTCTGTTTTCCCACTTCTGGTGAGAGTTTGGGTTCTTAAAAGAGACACCTCGGCCTCGACCCCGACCATATTTGTATCCACGTCCGCGACGTTCATATCCACGTCCATGATTGTGGCCACGTCTTTGACCATTGTTATTACCATGGTCTGCTTCTTTCTTGTATGATAACACATTCGCTTCAGGGAATGGTGCAGAACCAGTTGGACGTAACTCATGGTTTTTCATCAAAAGCTCATTATTCTGCTCAGCTACAAGGAGCGCAGAAATAAGTTCAGAGTACTTTTTATAGCCCTTTTCACGATATTGTGTCTGTAAGACAAGATTACTCGCGTGAAAGGTAGAGTATGTCTTTTCCAACATCTCATCATCGGAGATACTTTCTCCACACAACTTCAACTTGGAAGTGATTCTGAACATAGCAGAGTTATACTCTATTACAGACTTATAGTCTTGTAATCTTAGATGAGTCCACTCATAACGAGCTTTTGGTAAAATCACTGTTTTCTGGTGATCATACCTTTCTTTTAGATTAGTCCAAAGGATTTGTGGATCTTTCACGGTCAAATACTCAATCTTAAGACCCTCATGGAGGTGATGGCGAAGGAATATCATGGCCTTTGCCTTGTTTTGGGCTGTTGCCGCATTCTTTTCCTTGATAGTTTCACCGAGATCTTTTGCACTCATGTGAAATTCTGCATCTAGTGCCCATAATAGGTAGTTGCTACCGCTTATGTCAAGAGCCTCAAATTCGAGTTTTGTAAAATTCGACATGTTTACTGAAATAATAAAAGAAATATAATTAAGCTTTATAATAAATAAATAAATAAAATATTATGTTTATGGCAAAATCAGACTACAAATAAATCAAACATAGTCGTAGCCGTATATGATGGTAATATTTTAATTCAATTCATATAAATCACTAGCATAAGACAAAAAGTAGCATAAGACAAATCTATGAGATACTTCTATTTATACTAAAACAGTAACAGTAGCATAATTTGATTAGAGCAATTGAATCAAGTTATTATACTATAATATGATGAAGCAAATTCAATCGAGTGTATTATATCAAAGTCAATTCATAAGGAGTTATAAACTCAAGTAATAAGACAAATCGATTAAAGCTTATCATATTCATGATTAAAAATCAATTAATAAAATAAAGGAGTAAAAGTCAGTAATAAAGCAGATTGAATCGAATTTTATATATTTTATATTTTATCAAAGCAACTGATCAATATTAAAATAATACTACGTGCTGTATACTTTTTGACAAAATAATACTACGTGTAATTGAATCAAGCAACAGAAGAATTATAATACTATTACGTGCTGATTGAATCAAGCAACAAAAGAATTATAATACTACGTGTAATTGAATCAAGCAACAGAAGAATCAAGTGCCAAATATTATTTTTAACAAGCAAACGAATGAACTTATATGAAACAAAATAGAAGAATTATAATTGAAAAACTATGAAACATATGAAAGTGGTTTTAAGAAATTAATAAATAGTTAATATGCATAAGCATGGGTGAGAGTATTAAATTAAATCAACAAACATACAATTGTATGTTATCAATCAAATCAACTCATATATAAAAGATGTATAAGACAAAACGTAATAAACATGATTCGTTTGTGTTATTCGATCAACAAACATACACTTGTATGTTATCAATCAAACCACAAAGTCAATTCATATACCTTGGTTTTAGATCGGATGAAAGATGAAAAAAAAAGGAGGCGGCTAGGGTTTTCTCAGTAGCTAGAACTATTCGTGCTGATAACGTGTTATTAATGAGAGAAGAAGAGAATGGAGAGAATTGTGTGTCTTATTCCAATAGAGAGCAAAGGTATATATAGGATACAATTACTTGGGGAGGAGTAATAACTTGGAGAGGAAACCTAACTTGGAGAACAAGTTAGAACCTTCTAGATTATGGGCTTCTAATGGGCATCCACTAATTGGGTTTATAACACGTTGAGCATTTTAGACTATTTCTTTATTTATATATGTTTCATTTAGTTTATGTAATCATTATTAAAAGCATTTAGTAAAATATGCTTTCCAAGTTCTAAGATAATTTTCTTTGGGTTGATTACATATATATACGTACTTTCATGTAAAGTATTTACAAAATAAGGTACTTTGTAAGGGAGACATACTTTGGATTTGTGAATTGTCTATTTTATCCTTTAGTAACTCATCTAGTTACAAACCCAATTTGAGATCTAATTGGATGGATATTAACTCTCTCCCTTTCTTCTCTACCTATCTCTTTCTCTCCTCTCTGTTTCACTGTTGTAATCCCTAAATCCCTAAATTTCATACAAATAGATTCTTCTCTCTCTCTCCCTCGCTTGCACTAGGGAATGCTCACTCTCTCCCTTTCTTCTCTACCTATCTCTTTCTCTCATTTCTCTGTTTCACTGCTGTAATCCCTAAATCCCCAAATTTTAGACAATTCCCTTGCTCGCGCTCGCGCTGGGGAAGGTTCGTGCTTCTTTCTCTCTAGCATTTCTGTGAAGGGTTTTGGGTTTAGGGTACTTAAAAGTTGCGAAACACTGATTGATTTCTCTCTCACTTTTGTTAAAGTTCCAAGTTTTTTTTTTTGGGAGGGAATTCTGGGTTTTGGATCTTTCCTGTTTCTAGTGATAGTAAGCTCTGCTTTCTGGTTACTGAAAGTTACCGAAATCGAAAGTTTTTATCTTTGGTTCTTGAAGTTTCTTCTGTCTCTAGCTCTGCTTCGTGTTGAAAGTTGCGGGTTTTTTTATCTTTGGATATGATGTCGTGGATACGGATAGATGGACAGAATGGGATGGATCTCAGCTTTTTTTTTAGTGTCTTATGTTGTGCTAAAATGGAATGGAGAAGTGTTCGTATCCACGATGTAGTATCCACGATGTCGTATCCACGATGTCGTATCCACGATGTAGTATCCACGATTCAGTATCCATGTTTTAGTATCCACGTTTCAGTATCCACGATGTCGTATCCACGATGCAGTATCCATGTTTCAGTATCCACGATGCAGTATCCACGTTGCAGTATCCACGATTCAGTATCCACGTTTCAGTATCCACGTTTCAGTATCCACGATGCCGTATCCACGATGCAGTATCCATGTTTCAGTATCCACGATGCAGTATCCACCTTGCAGTATCCACATTGCTTCTCTGTTTGTAGATCAAAACATAGAGAATCACATTTGGAGAATGAGGATGCTATATATTGATATGATGGATCAACAACCGAGAGAAGCACAATGGGACAAACTTTTGTATCTCTTTCTTCGACGAGTCTGTCTTCTCTTATCTATGTATTTTTCAGCTTTAAATTGAGTGATGCTCTGTCTTTGGTGAATCAACATATTCCCAAATTGTTTTGGTATTAAACTTTGACTTATCCATCAATTGTTATCCTTATGGTCATGAACATTGTTTTGTTTTGATATTAAACTATGAAACAGACAATGTCTATATGGATTGACTTATCCGTCAATTTTTGTCCACCATATTTTATCCACGAAAACATATCCACCATTGATGATTCTATTAAAAACTTAAAAGAAGATTGACTTTTTCAAAATTGTACACAGTTCTTATGTTTTACTCATTAGCACTAACCATAAAACACTAACTATATAAACATCAACCATGAATCATTCGTTACAAAGATACATTAGCATTAACAAACAAAACCTAACCACAAAATACTGACCACACGGATAAAAGAATGTAAACCCAGTTTATTAATATGATAACCAACAAAACCTAGCCACAAAATAATGACCACACAAATTAGATATTTGAATGAAACAAAATCATCAAACTTGGTCAAAGTTTATCAACGGTAAAGACTAAGAAAACAAGTATTATCATGATTCAAGTATTCATAAACTGAATACTTGTCATTTCAAACGTTAAATCTGTGTTCGAATGTCAATTATGTGTCCATAGTTATTCATCCACAACTATCTATCCATGAATATCTAGCCACACTGGCTTGACCATGTGAAATTCTTGAACTTTTTCAGCGTAACAACACAAGTTGAAGTCCAGTATCCCTCGGACAAAAGTTTCACCACATCAGCAGCCTTCTCCTACACATAAGGTAAGGAGAGACGACTCTGAAAATCCAAATCACATTAGCAAAAAGAGAGAAGAGAAGAAAGTCGATTTCCGAGAGAGAAAGAAAAGACGTAGCTATGGCAGACCAACTCACAGATCTCCGAATTCAAGGAAGCCTTTAGCCTCTTCGATAAAGATGGCGATGGTGATAATTTCTTTCTTCTTCGCCTTTTTCAATTTCTCTAATCGGTAGTACTTAACATCATCGTTGGATCTCGCTTTTCCATTTTTTCTTCTTCGATTGATGATTTATACATGATTGAAGAGTGAGTGTCCCTGAGTCGATGATCGCTTTAGATTCCGTGTTATCGACCTATTTCTACCTTGTAATTTGCTTTGTTTGGGTCTTTGACCGAGTTGCTTTGTTGGATTTTTCTTTCGCTCTGAGATCTTCAGTTGGTTTGCTTTTCGTTTATGAATCGCTTCTCTAGTGCTCTGATTTGCAGATTTGTTAGCTTGGATTTGGGTTTTTTTTTTTAAATTTTTCGTCTCACACATTTTGGTCTTTGAATCGTTCTTCTGTCTCATATCTGTTTTAATGGAGAAGAAGAAGATGATGAAAATAGATGGCTAAGATCATGTGTACTACATACAGAAATCTTTAATCTCATCCGTTAGATTTTAATGATTTTGGACGGCTGAAATGAGATAAAATCTAACAATCTGGTTCCCTTCCCCTCATGGGCAAATTTGTCCGAAATTTTTTGAATTCTGTGCAAAAGTCACCTTCCCTTGCAAAGTACCTTTATTTCTAAACTATGTTTGGGAAAGTGTATATACCTGTAATTGTTCCATTTTCTTTTTGCTAAACAAGTTTCAAGATAATTAGTGTATCGTACGGCATGGTTCTATAAAGAACATTCAACATTATTGGTAGTGATAAAATGCGCATCTCGGATAAATCAATAATTTCTAAACAAAATCGAAAAATTCGATCTCACAAAAAACTAAGTTGTAATGATTAAAATAGTTATATTTTTTAACACACAAAGGACAAAAAAAATCTAAGCGAAAAATAATACTGTATGCCAAGATTTGTAAGAAACCAAGATTTACAAAATGTATAAACTCCGAAAATACTTCAATGTTTTAAGGAAAGCCAATTGGTAATTATTACAATTCACGTAAGTCCATCAAAAGAAAATTACCTCTGAACACTACTATTTTTTTTAACGAATCTGTTATTTTTAGAACAAACCAGTAAAAAGAAGAATCATATACAACAGATTTACGGATGAAAAATTTGAGTATCGCTTCCATAGCTGCTTGACAGTCAAAAGCAATCACCACATCTGGCAGCCGAAGATCTATCAAACTTTGTAAGGTCCAGATGATACATCGCAGTTCCGCCACAATCCTATTTGGAGAACATGTGAAAGCTTCGCGAGCATGGAAACAAACAGAACCAGTAAAGTCTCGAACAATCCATGCTCCACCATTATGAAGTGAAACATTTCGCCATGTCGAGTTGACATTACACTTAACCGTACCTTGTAAAGGGGGCAACCATCATACTTCTTTGCTGTGCAATCTAATCACATTAGGAGCCAGTTCCTCTTTATGTAAATTCACTTCTCTCCAAATCTTTTCTTCTTCAAAAGCTCGTTGAATCACACTGTTAATGGTCTCTTGTTGTTGAGCATACAAGATGGAATTTCTACGTTTCCACACATTCCACCATTATCCAGGGAATCACTCTGCTGAAGGCTTGGAGACTCCCTTTGTTATCCATCAAGTCAAGAACGTAAGCCATATTCTCTACCAAAGAATTTGGAAAACCATTTGCGGGAAAAAGAACACCACCACCATTCCAGATTTGTTGAGCCTCCGAGCAAAGAAATAGGACATGATTTATACTTTCGGTATGATGACGACAAAGCTTGCAATCAGAGGCCACATCAAGACCACGAGATCTTAGTCTATTTGCTATCGCTAAAGCTCCAGAGATGGCACGCCATAGGAAAAGTCTAATCTTTGGTACTGTTTTAATCTTCCAAATCCTCTGTTTTAATACAACAAGACTACCTTCCAAAGAAGATTGTGGCGGAATAGGAATCCTAGGATGGTTGGCAGCGTACCAGTAGCCACTCTTAACAGTTGAACTCCCGTTTTTTGTGTAAGCCCAAATCAGTTTATCTTCTACTTTACCAATCACCATAGTTTTGATTCGTGTCACCTCATCACGAGGAAACAACTCTTGTAATACTTCTTGTCTCCATTGACCATTGGAAGAAATCAAGGACGCTACTGATAGTTCAAGATCATACAAACTCTGTTTACTGATTGCACGACGTGGCTGCGTCTCATAATCCATCTCTCGAGCCATACCTTTGTATTGTTACCATCTCCAATAGATTTAAGTAAACCTCTGGTTAACAACTCTCGCCCATGAAGAATGTTTCTCCCAGCATATGATGGTCTATACCCAGCTCCACTTTCCAAGAAGTCTTTTGATCCATAGTAACGTCCTTTGTAAACTTGTGCTAAAAGAGAACCGAGATCATTCAAGAGCTTCCACGCTTGCTTAGCAAGCAATGCTTGATTAAATCTTCTAAATCACGAAAACCAAGCCCACCTTTAGTTTTGGATTTACACATGACATCCCATGATACTCAATGAATTTTTTGCTTTATCACCACATGCATTCCACCAAAAACTACTCATCGCACTCGTTATATTTTGACATTGTTGTTTAGAAAGACGAAAACAAGACATTGCGTAAACCGGTAGAGGCATAGCAACCGACTTAAAGAGGACCTCTCCCGCGAGAGAAAGCGTTTTGGCAAACCATCCATTAAGCCTTTTGATAAGCTACTTCAAGAAAACGCATTAGTGACTATTTGTTGTGACTGTTTTTTTTAGTCACAAAAATTTGCGACTATTTTGTGACTACTTTGCGACTAAAAAACGACTACAGAAGAAACAGTCACAAATCAGTCGCATATTTACGACAAAATAATATAGTCGTATAATAGTCTTTAATTAGCGACTGAATTAAGACTGTTATTCAACAATGTAAATATAGTCGCAAAAGTGAGACTCTTTTGCGAGTTTTTTTTAGTAAGAATGTGTAGTCACAAATTAGTCCTAAATTTGCGACTAATTTGCAACATATTATGTTGAGCATGCCAGTTGTGTCATAAATTAGTCACTAAATTAATGCTTGTAAGAAACTTATCCTATTTATCCTATTTGTATCAAATATATATTACATATATTTATTTTCTCAAATAGTTAGTTCATATATATATATGTATATAAGTTTATGTTAATAGAAAATTGAATGTGACATTAGGTGTTTGGTTATTCATTATAGATGATTTACAAGTCTTTGGTTTAAATTTCTCGATTTTATATTTTCATTTATTTTTCGACACTGTCCCAAAAGCGTCTTAAAATACATTCTTGATTTTGAATGTGTATATATTTAAATATAAGTTAATGTCACAAATTTAGCTACACATGAGTCTTCATTTTTCATTAAACTGATAATAATATATAAAGACAAACAAAAAACAACAGAAATATTACATTAGCCTATCATTAAGAATTTCATCTTTCGTATTTGCCCATTCCATATGACGAATAGGTCTTGGCTTCGACCCGTTGAAACACATTTTTTCACCTTTTATTACAAGGCATCGCAAAACCATCTTACAATAGACACAATCTAGTAATTAATTTTAGGGTTTAGGACATAGAGTTGTGAGAACAAAGAAGCGTCACAAAACTGTCATACATTTGTGACTGATTAGCAACAGATATCTACATGTGTGACTCATTAGCAACTTACCAACCCTCCCAACCCTCCCACAATGAAATTGGGAATTCAACATTTGATTTATTACCAATTATAAGTAAAAAGATTTACTTATACATAGATAGATTATAATATTTCACTATATACTACTAAAATCCTTATAATTAGAATTTTTAAAAAATCTACCATGCATCTTACCAAGTCTTAAGATAAACAACTACTTATTTCAATCTACTCTTTGTAAACTATTGTTTTTTTTTGAAATTGAATTTATAAGTTATAGATACCTCTACATAATCAAAAACACAGCTCAACAATAGTTAAAAAAATCATATTCATGGCATATGCCTCTCCATTTTGTCTCCAAATGTTTAGGGTATAGGGTTTCAACTTGTGACAAAACAGTTACACATTTGCGACCAATTTGCCACGGTTTACTATTCTGGGTTTGGAAAAAATCTGGGCTTTTGCAGAATTTTTTGGGCTAATGAGTGCGGTAATTCCCCCCCCCCAAAATGAGGTTGTGACGAATTGGTGACTCCTTTGTAATACTAGTATAGTTTCAGATCCCGAATTCATTTTCGATAGCAACCCTATTCTCTCTCGACTCCTAGCGATTCCGCCTCTGAATCTCCAATTAACCTTTGTTTCTTCCTCTCCTCCGATTAGCAGTCTTCCTCTTTCATTTTCTCTTTCAAATCTCCAAAGTTTTTTTCTTCTGAAATCCTAATTTGCTCTTAATGCCTCACCGAAAGAAAAATGGTATTGGTAAATCCAATGACCGACTTGGTCCTGCTGGTAGAGGATCTGGCGGAGTTGCTGCTAGTCGTGGAGCCAACGACGGTGCTCCAGGATCTACATCCGTTGATGGTAGTAGAGCCAACGGCGGAGCTCCAAGATCCACATCAGTTGTTGGTGGTAAAGCAAACGGCGGAGAAGCTACATCCGCAGCCGTTGGTGGTGGTGGATCCAAACCAAACGGAAATGTAATATTTTTGCTCAAAAGATCTTTTTTTTGTTTTTCTGAGATTTTTCTAAAAATTTGTTTTTGATTTCAGGGGTTTGTTGTTGGTTGCATCACCGGAAATTGCAGGTTTTATGAGATCTCAGGTAAGTTCAAAAACTCAAGATTTGTAATTGATTTCATAATCATTTGTGTTAATTATTGGTTTTTAAAGTTTGGGTTATATTTTAATAGGAAACGATGTGAGAAAAAGGTGAAATTGCAGAGTAAGAACAAGTATTGCATCAATGGAAAGCGATAAAGAAGAGCAAATGTTTTTCTTGGATCGTACAACCCAAGCAACACGGGGTAAACGGTAAGAACCACTCGAACCTAAGCTCTAATTGATGAATTATAAGATTGTGTTTTCTCAAATTTATAAAAGAACTCTCTTTTGGAATCTTTATTCACTAGTTTTTTTTGTTTTGTAGAATGACCAAATTGCTTGATGACGAAGTAGAAGAAGATGAACAATTTTTGAATCAAGAAGCTCTTAAAGAGGTTTTTTTTTGTGTGTCAATTTTCCTTTGCTAGATATTGGGATTGATTTGTAATTGGAAATGTTGAAACTTTTGTGTGTGTGTGTTGTCATTTTATATGTCTTTTACCTTTGGTATCTGCAGGAAGAACATGATGATAACTATGAAGCAGAAGGCGAAGTTACGTGTTGCTTGTATAATTCAGTATCAATTACTTATTCATCAAAGTGTTGCTTGAATCCTGTTTTTTATAAGTTCTTTCTTTTGACTGTTTTGGGAATAGGAGCCTGGGCCTGATGAAGCGGTAGCAAACGAAAAAGAATTGAGGTTTGTTCATCCTCGATGTTCATATCGTGATTGCTTTTTTATGTATATAATTTTAGTTGTTTTACAATTTTGCATATTGTTGTAGAGAGTTGCCGAAGAAGTGGCTGATTTACCCTGGGAAAACTGCGCCAAAGAAAAAGAAGAAGAAGGTGGTTTCGAAGATAGAAGATATTCCTGAAGATGAGAAGCCAGGTGAAGAACCGGAAAACAAGGAAAAAGACGAAAATGAAGCACAAGAAGATATGGAAGGTGAGAAGGCCATGAACTCTTTTAAAACTTCGTTTCTGGTTTTTGAACACATGTTACGTTTCGAGTAAACATCTTTTGTACTTATGTGTGTTTTAAACATATGTTATGTTTCAGTTAATTAGTACTTCAAAGCATTTCTTTCCCCAATAAAAGCAAGTAACTTACTTTTTGAACCACTAAAGCATTCCGGCAATCCCAAATACTTTCCATCACCACCCTCTTTATCAATACCCAGCAAAACCGACATCAACCTCTTCATTTCTGAATTCACACTTGCTCCCGTTTGCATAAACAAAGGTCATAAAATAAACCACCGACCCCATTTTAACCATTACATCAATAAGGCGATTAGGCGATTATCTGAATACAGGATCTCCACATCATGTGTATTCTTCCAAAATAAAGCCAAGCCTCCACTAAGACCCACTGGGTTTACCAAGAAATTGTGGTCATAACCCAACGATCTCCAAACATTCAGCACGTGTACACTAGAGTTTTTAGTCTCTAGGAGAAACACAAAGTCCTGAAGATGTTCACGACACATCTCCTCAAGGCGTTGAATTGTTAGGCGGTTTCTCAAACCCTGACAATTCCAAATCAGCGTCGTCATATATTCGAACTGGATGGTTTCTGGTGAACCATCGAACCCAAATCACTTTTAGCCGCCTTTGAAGATACCTCTGCATCATCCACAATCTTCCTCTTAACCACACGAACCTTCTCAGTTTCTCCCTCATCAAGTGGTTTATGTAGCCCATCTCTGGTTTTAACAGCGTTGCTCCGTTGCTTTCTACCTCTTGTACAAGACTCACTTGTAGGAACAATTCCAGCCTTGAACTCCAACTGGTTTATAGAAGGAACAAAACTCCCAAACCCTTCTTTCTGGCCCTTATGTTGTAAAGGGTCACTTACTGTCAATTCTGGAGGGATCAAAGCCACATCCCCAGCTTCCTTAAAACCTTCTCTGGTCAAATCCAGAACCAATGTTCGCTGATCCTGCGGTTTGAGATGTAATTCTGGTCCTTCTGTATGAGAATTTGTAATCGGTTTTATCAGAACCAAGCCCTTCGGATCAACATCCTCATTAAACACGTTAGCATTACTCAAAGCAGCTTTGAAAGATGCACCCATGAATTTATTACTGCCACCTCTTTCCATCATGTGTTTATTCCAAGGCATCTCTTTACTTTGATCATGAGCAGCCTCTGAGCTTGTTATACCTTTTCCTTTATCTACTTCCATTTGACCTTTAGTATACTTCTTCCAACCAGCTGGATCAAATTCCAAATCATTAACTTGTTTATGGATACGTAACTCCCTTGCTTTATGCTCAGCAAGATCTTGTGTCATCAGCGATTGACGCATCTCATGTAGAACCTCTGGATGCATTCTCGATTTCCCAGTATGTGGATCTATTCCAAGCTGCGACTCCGACAAAATACCTGTCAAAGGATCTTGTCCCATCATAAAACTATTTGGCTTGACTACCATCGTGCCTTGATTCACAAGGTGCTTTTTAACTTGATCATCCTTACTCTGTTTCTTATAAGGGCAAATAGTGTTTTCATGTGTCAACCTTTGACAATTGAAACATCGTTTTTTAATCCCCTCAAAGTCGTAAAAGATATTTGCTGAAGTTCCACACGGGAATTGGAAGACCTTTGCATGACGCGCCGGCCGAGAAGCATCAAATAGAACACGTGCCTCCTACTTCTTGTTAGATCAAAATCAGTCCCCACCACTTCTCCTATTAAACTTCCCAAGTATTTAACGGACTCCTAGTTCACGGGAATGTTGCGAATCTGGATCCACACCATTAAGTACTTCAAGTACTCCTCCGGAAACGGATCCACCCATCTCTCTAACACCAAGGACCAGTCATTATACGTGTGAACCACTTGATTCAGGACATCCTTCAGATCTTCCTCTCTGTTGATTTAAATTCCGGTAGATCTGGCATGATGATTGGTTCCATACACACGAATTTGCAGAAGCTGAGATTTCTTAGCCGCCGTCTATGTAAAGGTCGTATGCAGAAAAGAAAACAGATATTCTAGCAAAACCCTAGAAAATCTTACCAAAATATAGGTAAAACCCTTAAAATCTTTAGAAAAAGTGTTTATTAGCGGCAATATCTGTGCCCTTTCTTGAAAAGTAAAACCTCTAAATCAGAGGGAAGGTCCTAAGCCCAAAGAAGGGATCCCTAACTCTAAACCCGGAAGAACTTTTCAGAGATTTGGGTTGTTTGAAACGTGAAAATTAAACACAAGAAAATAAATAAATTTAAATACAAGAAAAAAAAAATTCATGAAAAGAATTAAACAAATCAATTACATTTGTTTGAATCTGTTTTATTATTATATATTGCCTTTCAACTTTTTCTTTATTATCTCCTTATGATCACATGTGTATTACCTGGTAAGGTTGAACGAACCTCTTCACATGGAGATGATTTAGCAGTGTTCTTCTTGATAAAAAAATCATGGGCGCTTCTACGATACATTACATCCAATTTTTTTTGTCATTTAGAAAATCTAAAAGTAGGAAAAGAAGCTAGTAAAATACAAATGCCAAGCGGTTATATTCCACATGACAAAACTTGAGTACAATGAAAAACTATAAAACAATATTGAGCATAATATATTATTAAGTTTAATAAATAAAATATATATTTTCCAAACCGTTGAAAATTCATAATAACATAATTTGGAATCATATTTTTCTATGGATATCAAAGAAATGAAAAAATGATTGTAACTTGTTCGAATTAATTAACATTAGAATTAACTATTAAATTGTTAAATTAATGGTCAAAGTTATTAAAAAAATTGTAACTTGTTGAAATGAATTACCATTAGAATTAGCCATTAAATTGTTGGGATTAATTGTCAAAATTATGAAAGAAATGACATAATCTTTTTTTCTTCCGTAAACAAATTGAAAAACAAATGTCAAAACAATAAATGACACATAGCAACTTCTCATAACTTCAATTTTGAGAAACTTCACTACATTATATAAGATTGACTCTAGGTGTTTTTAATACTTTTCAAATTCTTGAACTATAGAATTCACCTATGGACAAATTTTGTGCATGATCTTTTTGGTGTTTGATTCTTGTAAATCATCTAAGACAAGAAGTTTTGATTCAAATACCTCATCCATTGTCACACATAACTGAATACATTTCCCACTTTCTACAAACTTATTTATTAAAATTTGTTGATTTGTATCATTCCTAATAAACATTGGTTAGAACTATTTTATAGAGGGTAATGAATAACTAATCTTGATAGTATTTGCATTCCCATTAATCCTAAAATATTCTAACACAACACCAAAAAAATCATGAAAACTAATATCTTCATCAATTCATCAATGATACTAAGATAACCTCCCCTTTCAGCATCAAACATGAATTTTCAATGGGTGTTGTTATCCGTCAACTTCCACACTCCACATATAGAATACAACAAAATTATTATGACATAAGAAGATAAAGAATGATTTATCAGGATTTATAACAATTCAATTCGTAAACTGGAATAATAAAAAACGAATTAATCAATAAATCTTACCAAAACAAGATATAATTTATAAATGTTGTAGAAAACAACGATAATACAATGACCCAAACGTAGGAGAACGAATTCAGAATTCCAACAGGTTTCTCGATTCTCTATAACATGTGACCAAATTCGAAGCATAATTTACACACCTAAGTGAGATAGATAAACAACAGAAATCGGTTGGATGCTAATAAAATTAATAAAAAATAGAAAAAGTTAAGTATAATTAGTCGGTGGTGGAATAGTCTTATTTATGATGTTGGCAAAAAAAAAAGTATATAGGTTCGGTTATTGTAGTAATTAATCTAATATCAATAAATAAAATTCTAAGAATTTGTTTCCATTAGGTGTTCACTATCATCATTTGAAATTTATTTTACTTACAAAAAAAATATATATATAGGGATGTAGCTAAACAAAATGAAATTTATACACGAAAAAAATGTTTATGTACACAATATTTCCTAGTCTATGTGAAGCGAATTACATATACCTTCTCAAACAAAGAATCTCAATGAAAGAAATCCTAGTCTCCACTTTAGAGATATACTTATATATACTATTTACACTGAAACAAACCTATACTATTCACAGACCAACAAGATCCTTTATGGATCTGATCGTGAAACCTATCGGAGCGGCGTACACTAGCAGCTCTTCTCACGGTGTATCCGACGGTGGTGGGTCTAATCGTCCTCTGCCTCACCATCTCAACGAACTCAGGATCATTAGAGTGACCCTCGTACCGAATCCACTGAATCATTTGATGGTATTTAGGGAAAAACCTCATTTGGACTGACTTGTAGACGAAGTAAGGGATCAAAGCGAAGATCATCACGAAGAGAGTGGTGATCCAATACGAAGGAGAAGGAGCTAGGGCTTCGACAAAGACCATGTAACCATCGGTAGAGGAACTTGGAGCAATAGCTCCATAGATCATGAGGAAGATGTACCATAGGGCAATTGATCCCCAAATCACAATGTGTTGGACCCAAGTGAAGTAACTTATTGATAAAGCCATTTGGAGATTGACGACCCACACGACGCAAGTGTACATCGTTCCACCGAGGATTTCCAGGCCTGCGGTTTTGCCGTTGGGGTGGAATAGCTGGTGTTTTAGAGATTCCTTGCAGATGAAGAAAATGGCAAGCGCGCTTATAAATTTAGTGAACATCCATCCTATGATTCTTTTCCAGCTTAAGAGAATATTTTGCACACCTTGTTGTTATAGCAACGGAAACTACGAGGGAAAACGACGGTAAGTAAACTCAAGCGCGTTGAAGAAATTTATATATTTCAAGAACCCTAAACCTACCTTGTAACAGAAGCGAGCTGAGACCTCTTGATCAAAGACACTGAGGGCAATGACGGGAGAGAAGAGAAGAATACGTTGAAAAGAGAAAGGAACCAATCGTTGTACGCAGGTTGTGCAGAGAAGGAAGTGTAAGCTTCGTATAAGAACAATGTCACACCGAAAGTGGCATTCTTGTAGAAGAAGTAACATATCTGCAAAAGGCGAAAAAAACAAGGTAAGAGAAAGATTGAGATGATTGATGCAATTAGAGAGAAAAATTTCAGGGAAATGTTTCAATATTTTTACCATGGAGGAGATTCTGCTATAACACCAATGACCATGGACTAACAGTAGTCGCTCTATATGTCGAAATTGAGCAATTGCGATATCGCTAGACATTATTGCTTGCATTCCTTCAACACCGCTTTTTCCTACACCAATGTCTGCTTCTTGAAGCATTCCTACATCGTTTGCTCCATCGCCAATCGCTAATGTTGTTTTTCCAGTTCCAAACTTCACCAATCGTGTAACCTAGAAAATCCGAAATAAACATCTTTTACTAGAATCGAATTTAAAGATTTTATAATGAGAAACAGAAGAAAACATGAGTTAAAGATTGTACCAATGCTTTTTGTTTAGGTGATCATCAACAACAAATCACAGAGGTACAACTAGTGGCAAGATCAAGAAACGTTTTCTTGATTTCATCCTCGAGGGCGTAAGTTAGCGATTTCCCGTCTATGATCAAGGCAAACCCTTTAGAGCTTGCGCCTGATACAACGAGTAAGGAAGAAAACACACACAAGAACATTCAAGATTCGATCATAAGAGAAATATTCAGAGACACGAGAATATTCAAGATTCATTACCCAATGTTGATAGATGCTCCATTTTGTCTCCAGTTCAAGCCCGGCCCATGGGCTATGCAAAGAGTGCTATATGCACAGGCACATAGCTTCACAATTCTGGTTAAAAAAAATTTACAAAAAAAACCCTAAATTTTTGTAAATTTGCTAAACAAACCCTCAATTTCTGTCAGTTTTATAAAAAAGGCACCAAAGTTTCTAAATAATTTTTCTAAAAATATGTACACAATGATTCCGTGTGTATATATGTGAAGCGAATTACATATACCTTCTCTAACAAAGAATCTCAATGAAAGAAATCCTAATCTCCACTTTATAGATATACTTGCATATATTATTTACACTGAAACAAATCTATACTATTCACAAACCAACAAGATCCTTATGGATCTGATCGTGAAACCTATCAGAGCGGCGTACACTAGCGGCTCTTCTCGCGGTGTATCCGACGGTGGTGGGTCTAATCGACCTCTGCCTCACCATCTCAACGAACTCAGGATCATTAGAGTGACCCTCGTACCGAATCCACTGAATCATTTGATGGTATTTAGGGAAAAACCTCATTTGGACTGACTTGTAGACGAAGTAAGGGATCAAAGCGAAGATCATCACGAAGAGAGTGGTGATCCAATACGAAGGAGCAGGAGCTAAGGCTTCGACGAAGACCATGTAAGCATCGGTGGAGAAACTTGGAGTCATAGCTCCATAGATCATGAGGAAGATGTACCAAAAGGCAATTGATCCCCAAATCACAATGTGTTGGACCCAAGTAAAGTAACTTATTGATAAAGCCATTTGAAGATTGACGACCCACACGACGCAAGTGTACATCGTTCCACCAAGGATTTCCCGGCCTGCGGTTTTGCCATTTGGGTCGAATAGCTGGTGTTTTAGAGATTCCTTGCAGATGAAGAAAATGGCGAGTGCGCTTATGAATCCATTGAACATCCATCCTATGATTCTTTTCCAGCTGAATAAAATGTTTTGCACACCTTCTTGGTATAGCAATGGAAACTGCCAGGATAAAAAACGGTAAGTAACTCTTGCGGGTCGAAGAAATTTAATATATTTCAAGAATCCTAAGCCCTAAACCTACCTTGTAACAGAAGCGAGCTGAGACGTCTTGATCAAAGACTCCAAGGGCAATGACGGGGAGAGAAGAGAAAAAGACGTTGAAAAGAGAGAGGAACCAGTCGTTGTATGCAGGTTGTGCAGAGAAGGAGGTGTATGCTTCATATAAGAACACCGTGACTCCGAAAGTGATATTCTTGTAGAAGAAGTAACATATCTGCAAAAGGCGTGGTAAGAGAAAGATTAAGATGATTGGTGCAATTAGAGAAAATAAATTCAGGGAAAGGCTCAATCTTGTTTACCATGGAGGATATTCTGCTGTAACACCAATGGCCATGGACTAGTAATAAACGCTCTAGATAACGAAATTGAGCAATTGCAATATCACTAGACATCACTGCTTGCATCCCTTCAACACCGCTTATCCCTACACCAATGTCTGCTTCTTGAAGCATTCCTACATCATTCGCTCCATCGCCAATCGCTAATGTTGTTTTTCCAGTTCCGGACTTGACCAGTCGTGTAACCTAGAAAACCCGAAAATAAACATATTTCGTTAGAATCAAAACTAAAGAATTTAGAATGAGAAACAGAAGAGAGCAGGAGAGTTGAAGATTGTACCAACGCTTTTTGTTTAGGTGATGATCTACAGCAAATAACAGAGGCACAACCAGTGGCAAGATCAAGAAACGTTTTCTTGATTTCATCCTCGAGGGCGTAAGTTAGAGATTTCCCATCTATGATCAAGGCAAACCCTTCAGAGCTTGCGCCTGATGCAGCGAGTAAGGCCCTCCCTTCTTCTATTTGCCTCACGACGCTTTCCCTCGATGCCAATTCGATTTCGTATTTGATTCCAGATTTCTCCAAGGATTTGATATCTGGTGTCTCAAGATTGATGATGATCTGTTTCATCTCTTGTCTTAGTAAACTACTAGCAAATCTGCAAGAAAGAGATTCTGAAGTCAGTAACCAAGAAAACACACACAAGGTTCAAGATTCGGACATGAGAGACACAAGAAGATTCAAGATTCATTACCCAATATTGATAGCTGTCTCCATTTTGTCTCCAGTTAGAACCCAAATCTTAATTCCAGCTTGAGCAAGTTTGTCGATACATTCTGGAACCTAAACATTCATCAATCGGAAAACCGTTAATTCCGAAAACATTACAACTTTTAAAGAAAATCTAGTAGCTTTATAGTCTTTGGTTAAAACCATACCCCATTCTGAAGTTTGTCCTCAACAGCAGTAGCACCAAGGAGAATGAGATTGCGTTCCATTTGATCCGTGATTTCGTCTATTAAAGCTTCACGTTCCTCGCTCACCGAAGCCTTAGCTTCATTGAAACTCTTGTTGAACTCTATGTACTCATTCTCATCAACCTCGCGGTATGCAAGTATTAGTGTCCTTAGACCTGCATCTGCATATTGATTTACATGTTCTTGGGTTTTCGCCTCGAACTGACGACCGTTCTTTGATAGTCTTTCGAACATTACACTAAAAAAGGTACAAACAAAACTCAAAGTTAGTAAATATCTTTCAACCAAAAAATCTCACAAAAATGTGTTTTAATGTTTCAGTTTACTTACTTGTCAGCTCCTTTAGACAACAACAAAAGCTTCCCATCATCGTCTCTTACAATAACCGACATTCTCTTCCTCGAGCTATTGAACTCAAGAACGTTTAGTAACCTATAAACCCTGCAAGAACGTCACAGAGGAAGATTTGAGCTCGGGAATCGCAGAAATGAACTCAAATCGAAAAGAAGTAAGACTAAAAAACAAACCTTTCGACTTTCTCCCCTGTTACAAGATCCAATTCGCGAAAGGAGATCCCGTTTTGCGTCCTGTTAAAGAACTCGAACCCAAGTTCTCGTGCTGCAACGACAAACGCAGCTTCATCTGGAGACTCAGCCTCATAAGAGACGTTCCCAGTCTCTTCATCGGTTTCGGGTATTGCCGTGTGACACACGGCAAGCAATCTGAAAAACTTCTGCAACACGACAGCTTGAGGTTGCCTGACCCAATTCCCATTCATAACCCTTTCATCCTCAAAGTTAAACCCTTTAACCTTAGGAGCAAACTGGTCCACAACAACATCCAAATCTTCATTAACCAAAGGCGAACCGCCGCTTTTCATAGCCATAGCTCTCTCAACCTCGGTTATACCGCGTCCATAAGCCGTACCCGCGATAGAACACTTGATAAACTCCATCGAATTGCAAGTTAAAGTCCCGGTTTTATCGGATAGAATCGTATCAACCATACCGAGCTCTTCGTTCAAATTCGAAGTCCGTGCTTGCGCGGGTTTATCCGTTTCTTCGTAGTACATATGAACGTCTCTATTGATGAAAATGCTCTGAAGAACTTTAACGATCTCAATTGAAACGTAAAGCGAAATCGGGATGAAGTAACTGTAGAGCATTACGGCGGTGAAGAAGTGGTAGATTGCAGCCATTGGAGCTTTTTTTGGATCAAAGAATATCACTGCTTCGTCTGGTTTCAAGTACCATCTCTCTGTTCTTCCATTTGTGAGTTTATCCTCTCTTGTTTCGATTCCAAAGATGATTGATCCAATGAATGACATTAGAAAGACCAGACCGAACATTAAGTAGATAATCTTGTCCATTTTTCTCTCGATCCTACTTCTCTTTGATGGAGGATCAGTTGAATTTTGTATCACCTGTTTTCAATTCATCAAAAAAACATTTAGCATTTTTTTTTTAGAAATCGAAAAAGTTAAGAATTTATATTATTTTTTTAATGTTTAATTATATTATGAGTATGAGTTACATTGTTAGATAGTGGAAATTGGAAAGGAAAAAAACGCGCAGTTAGGTAAGTAACAAAATCGCGTGGACTTTAAGCTATCCAGCGTCGTTGTTTTGGATTTTAATCAACTACATTTGTTATTTTGTTTTATAAAGTTTTTTACCAAAACAATTTTGTTTTGTAACTATTATTTTGGATGACATTGCATAATAGTGGAAAAACATAAAAGAAAAAAAAAGGTGAAAATAATATGGCGGAATTCTTTTCAAAACAAAATTTGGTTTTTGATTGATAAATCGCGAAATGGCAAAATCATGGCATAATTCCATAATTTCGCAAGTTTTTACCAATTACAACTACTTGCGGAATCATTTATACAAATTCCGCAAGTCATTCCGCAAATTTTCGCCTATAATTATATTTTTTTATAATTCATTTCGCTAAATTTTTTTCCTGCGACTTTAACGTATCTAAAATCCTTTGGTTTTAGTAAATAAACTTGTGGAATCGCGGATTCACTAACATAAATTGCGATTCCACATAATTTTGATTGGTAAAATCATGTAAAATAAGTATTAAATAAAAACTAAAAATGTAAAAACACCCTTTCTTGTAATAATAACAAAAAAAAAAAAAAAAAAAAACAGAGCATAGTGAGAGATCTTAATGAAAATGTGTGTACCTTTGTGTCATGTCCAGTGAAAACAACAGCTCCATACACATACTCTGTGTTTCTAAGCTTCGAATCTCTAAGAAGAATCTGTTGAATCGACAATGGAAACCTTTCTTCTTCAAGCTCCAAACTTCCAACAAACATATAAAGATTCACATTTGGATCTTCACATCTAACCACACCTCTAAAATCTTTGAAATCAGAATCTTCATTCAACAACGTAGAAGTAGATTCAAGTCCTTGTTTCACTTTCAGATTTGTCTCTCCGTCAAGATTCATAGTTTCTACGTAACAAATCGAATCTTCGTAGCTCGATGATAAAAGCAAAAGATCCGCCGGAAAAAACTGATCTTTCTCAACTCTTACTATGTCACCTACTCTTAGATTCCTCCATTCTTCTTGCCGGAATATTCCATTCCCGTCGTGTACTTTCACTTTTCTGTTATTCACTTCAATATCCTGAAAACAAATATCACAAAAATCAAAACTTTATTAAATTTTGATTCAAAGGTCAATAATGATTCTCTCTTAACAAATATGAAAAGATCCATATTTTATTCAAGATTTGACTAGATTCAATATTATAATAAACCAAAATACGTAATTTCAATTCAAAAAAAAAAAAAACAAATCAAGAAGACGATCAAGATTGGATTTTAAGATCGGACCTGTTGTTTTCGATGCCAATCTTCGATACCTTCTTTAACCATTGTTGCGGTGATGACAAAAGCAAGAGGTAAGAGAGCACTAACGGCTCCATAAGGAGAAAGATCAGTCAACGACAAGATTCCGGTGACGAGGAAGTAAAAATTAGCGACGCGACGGAATTGCTCGAATAAAGATTTAGGGAAGAAAGAAGCGACGGTGTATTTCGTCGACCGGACGTAATTTCCGGCGTAATTCCGGCGTTCAGCTGCCGGAGAACCCGGTTCGTTACAATAAACGACCCGTGAGAAACCGGGTCCACCAATATTAGAGTGGTCTTCTTTGAAACTTGATTTACCACAAGTGTATGAATAGATCTTGCTTAGATGTAACCTTCTTCTTCTCCGACCACCACCTGCCATAGCTATGAGCTAATTTTCTTTGTCTGAAAATGTAAATTTTTTTTAATGAATTTATAATTCTACAAGAAAGCCAAGCAAAAAAACTTGGAGAACACACTTGGTTTTGTTAGAGATTTTGGGTTTTTTTTTTTTTAATTTGAGAGGAAGAAATAATTAAAGAATGTAGAAATGTTGAATTTTTTAGTAAGGAATAAGGATAAAAAAAATGGAAGATTACTTATGTAGCTTTTAAAAAATGTGTGAAGCTTAGAGTTTTTAAATAAAGAGACCCCCAACTTTGAATGACGACTTTGAACGTAACACTTTTGGCATTTTTTCTTGACTTTTTGAAGGATTTTTTTTTTCTTTCTTTTTCTAAGAAAATTATATTTTAATGAGTGTGTTTGCTTCGAAAAAAATCAAAAATATGTACGCGGGTATATGATTTGCAGGGATATTTCTGATTGAATTTTCTAAATTACTTGTATATTGTTTCTAGAAAAGGGCAGTTTATAAGGTAATTTATTTCTTCAAACTATTATTAGTCTTTACCTTGAATTTTGTTTGGTGATTGCCTAAGGCAATTTGAGAAACTACATAAATGCTTACATCGGAAAATAGTAGTGAACGTATAAATTTCACTAGGGGTGATATGAGTTACTCTAGAATAAATTATGTAATTAGAAAAAAAAATTGATAGTCAAATTAGTCAGTAGAAAAAATAGCTAACTTTTAGTGGTTAAATTGAGCTAAACTACTATTTAGGTTCGTTATATAATTATATTAAGTAAATAAAACAATAGTTTTTTAAATGCGCAAGAAGAGAATTGTAACCCGGTAACGTTCATGGCACTAAAAAACTTATTTGATTATGTCATATGCTTCTAGAGTTAGTAATGTTATTTTTGTTCTGGTTCGAAACATAATTATGAAAAATCAATAAAGAAATTTCTGGTTCGAAACACAATTATTAAAAACCAATAAAGAAATGAACAAAATGAAATAAGAGCAGGAAGGGGAGACGAAGGTGGCAATTTATTTGATTTGCTGATTTATTTATCTTTTTTTCGTTCTTTCTCTTGACGTGGAAGCTTCTTGGAATATTGGGTTTCCAATTTACGAATTATGCTTTTTAGTTTACTTAGATGGTTTCTAGTGTAAAAAGACTCGCTCATTGTTAAGATCAGATAATTCTTATAGTTTTACTCAACACGCATCAAAATATTTAAAGCAATGGAATTGTGTAAATAGTTTTATTAAGAAAAAAAAACAAAAATGTATAAAAAAAAATAGAGTTAATTAGGAGAATATTACATTTGAGAAAGAAAATTACGCAAAGAAATATACATATTTTAAGAAAATGGAAGTAACATTAGGAGCTCACAGACATTACTCCCCATTAAGGATTTTAATCGCTAAATAACATGGTTTAGTCAACTTTAACCATCAGTCCATTTCCGATTTTAGAATTTTTTTCAAAAACTTCTTTTTACCAGCCTTTTCACCAACCAAAATCTACTAAAAATACGCTAACTCCTCAACCAAGCTACTCCTGAGCACCGGACCGAAGCTCACCCAACCGGATAAGTACTGGTAGGCCAATGGAAACCGTAAGGACAACCGGAACCTCACCAGGAAACCCAGCTCGGACCACTCAAAGATGAATACTTCTTCACCAGTTCTCAAAGTAACATGTCCTCAAAACTCCCTTTGCCTGCTCCCATAGAGCAAAGGAGAACCCCCCTCACCAGAGTTACTTCGTGTTTCTCTGGAAGAACCTTGAATAACTTGTCTTCCAATATATCTGACCTTATCATCTCACTCAAGGTATTGATCTATCTCAACAGCTCTAAATAGCATCTCAAAACAACACAGTAGACACAATGGCTCGAAGACTCTCAGCTGCAGAGAAAGGGAAGAACCCTATAAACTATGAAGACTCTCCCCCCAAGGAAAAGAATCGAAACCCCCTCTATTGACACTTCAGATCTAATTGAGGAGAATAAACTCACCTTTATAGGGAGACTGACTAACCTCTAGCGCTCAATGCCTTTCGTGCCAAAAAGATGGAACCTGCGTGGATCTGCCATAGGCTCAGACCTAGGCATGGTTGTTTCCAGTTTAGGTTTGAGTTTTAAGAAGATCTACAGAAAGTCCTGGATAACAGACTGTACCCCTTTGCAAACTGGATGCTTATCCTTCAAAAGTGGGAGCCAATCATAGATCCTTCCTTCCCCTCACAAATCCCTTTCTGGATCCAGCTCAAGGGCCTACCTTTTCACTAAATCAGCAGCAAAGGTTCGAATGCTAGTCAACAGACTGCAACCCCTGATAACAGAAACCATCATAGACTTTGGTCATGGTAAGGAATGCCTCGTGAGTCTAGAATATGAAAAGCTACAAAAACACTATCGAAGATGCAAAAGACTTACACATGAAGAGAAAGATTTCCCAGGGAAAGTGTTACACACAGTGTGTAGATAGAGACTGAATTGATATGTGAGACAAATCTATCTGTTTTGTAATTGTAGCTTAGTACTGAATACTCGATGTTTTGTAATCTGTATATTTGCTCTTGTGAATTTGATGTTTTTCAGTACTGGATACTTGATTTGTTCACTCAGAATAATTGCATTACAATCATCTAATCTTCTTGTGAATTCTTATCTTCAGGAATATGGATGATTATACAATAAATTTGGAAGTTGATGAAGATATGAATCATGATGAACAGGATCTTGTCGAGTGTGTTGAGCCTGAGCAGAGTAATAGAGGTAAGAAGAAGCGATTATATTCTAGCTGCTGGAAAAAATTTAAGATAATTGGAGATAAAAGATCGGATGGAAAGTTTCATGTTAGATGCAATCATTGTAAGATAGATTATTTCTTGAATCTCCAAAGAAATGGAACTAATACTATGCGTCGCCATTCTAAACGTTGTCCGAATACACCAGGAAGTACTCCTCGAAGTAATAGAAAAATAGATATGCTTGTTTTCCGAGAAATGATTGCAGCTGCATTAGTAGAGCATAATCTGCCTTATTCATTCGTTGAATATAAGAGAATCAGAATGGCTTTTAGTTATGCAAATCCTGAGATTCAATTTTGGAGTAGAAACACAGCTGTTGCAGATTGTCTTAAGATCTTTGAGAAAGAGAAAATTAAGCTGAAAAAAGTCTTGAGTGAAATACCAGGTAGAGTGTGTTTGACAACCGACCTTTGGCGGGCTCTTACAATAGAAGGATATCTTTGTTTAACTGCTCATTATGTGGATATTGATTGGACTTTGAAAGCAAAGATAATCTCTTTCTGTGCATTTCGACCTCCTCATTCTGGCATAGCTATAGCTATGAAGCTTAATGAGTTACTAAAAGAATGGGGATTAGAAAAGAAAGTGTTTTCCCTTACCGCAGACAATGCTTCAGCAAATGACAACATGCAAGGTATTCTAAAGGGGCAGATACAGAAGGATTTAGTGTGCAAAGGAGATTTCTTCCACGTAAGATGTTCCGCACACATATTAAACTTGATTGTTCAAGATGGATTGGCTGTTATTGGTGAAGCTCTACAGAAAATCAGAGAGAGTGTGAAGTTTGTTAAAGGATCAGAGAGTAGGGAGCAAATGTTTGAAAGTTGCATAGAAACCCTTGGAGTTCAAGTCAAAGGTCGTCTGATTTTAGATGTGTCAACCCGCTGGAATTCTACATTTTTAATGTTGTCCAGAGCTATAAAGTTCAAAGCTGTTTTAGGTAATCTATCTGAGGTAGAAAGGAGTTATACGTGTTTTCCTTCTGAGTTAGAGTGGCAAAGAGGAGAACTTATTTGCGAGTTTCTGAGACCTTTTGATGAAATGAAAAAATTGATCTCTGGTTCATCGTATCCCACTGCGAATCTATACTTTATGCAAGTATGGAATATTGAAATGTGGTTGAGACGTCATGAAGATTCTGATGATGAGGTTATTGTAAATATGGTGGAAGCTATGCAGTTTAAATTCGACAAATATTGGGAAGAATACAGCGATATTCTTGCAATTGCCGCTATATTTGATCCGAGACTGAAATTCACTTTTTTGGAGTATTGTTTCAACAAATTGGATTCATCTACCTGTCAATCCAAGTTGACTCATGTGCATAAGAAGTTAACTAAGCTTTTTAAAGCTTACCAAAGAGACCAAAGGAATAGCCCTGCCACTTCACGTGTCGAACCGTTAGAAGAAAACATTCCAGAAGGTTACAGTGTAAGTTCCTTGAGCTTAGTCTTTTCTATTTTACATCGCTGACATGTCTGGAATTGTAGTGTTGTTCATGTTTTGATTCTGAAACTTTAATGTGTTAGACAGAAACTTGATAAAAGACAAGATTTATGTTAGATATCAGACAAGAATTTTTGTATCTTTGGTGCTTTTACTCAACTCTGGTTTTGTTCTTTCAGGAGTTTTATGCTTTTTATTCTCAAAAAGCAGTTGGTTCCGGAAAATCATCTTTGGACAAGTATTTGGATGAATCATCATTGGATATGATTACGTTTAAAAACTTGGATGTTTTGGCGTATTGGAAGGATAACTCGACCCGTTTCAAGGATTTATCAAATATGGCATGTGACGTGCTCAGTATACCGATCACAACAGTTGCGTCGGAGTCATCTTTTAGCATCGGTAGCCGAGTTCTGAATAAGTACAGAAGTTGCCTCCTTCCTTCGAATGTCCAAGCACTAATTTGTGCAAGAAATTGGTTGCGTGGTTTTGAAGAAATCGGTAACTACTATAAACTTTATTTGCATTCATTCTTAATTTGTGATATGTCTAGTCTAACTAGTTTGGTTCATTTGGTTTTGTGTCTTAGATGATGAATTCGATTTTGTTGTGGTGGGGGAAAAAGAACAAGAACAAGATTCGATTTTGTAAGAGACAACGACTTCTGTTTCGTGCTCAAGACTTATGCACTCTCTGTTTCATGGCTTTATAAGGATTTTTCATTTAATGTTTATGAAGTTTTAATATCCGTAATAAAATAAAAATATAAGAAATTTATCTATATCTTTAGTTTTGTTCTGAAAATTAAAATCTAACGTAATAGAACAAAAAAAGAATGCACAAAAAACTAGTTAAATGAAATCTCACCTTCTGAATTACAACATCTATAACTCCCCAACGTTTTATGTAATAGTGATGTGATAAAATGAAAATGGGCTGCCCATGGTTTTGTAATATTAAGCTCAAAGCCCATATGGACAAACCCATGTTTGACCACTGCCCAATGGGCCGACCAAATTGTAGCCCATATTCTTTTTTTGTCCGTGTGGTCAGGCCCAATTGACAGTTCTATACACACTCACCACCATAGCAGAGAAGGTCCTCATGGGACCATAAGGAAAATATCACCACCCAAGACCCAGCAAAACAGCCATGGATCCTTCCACAAAGACTTCTCTAACAGAACTGATAGACATGGACGACCTTATGGTGAAAGAGTATCTACAAGAGGCCATACCAGAGAGCGACTCTCCCCTCTCAGAACCTATGACACTCAGACTTCCACAAAGACTTCTTCATAAGGAAAACATCACCACCCAAGACCAAGCAAAACAGCCATGGATCCTTCCACAAAGACTTCTCCAACAGAACTGATAGACATGAACGACCTTATGGTGAAAGAGTATCTACAAGGGGCCATACCAAAGAGCGACTCTCCCCTCTCAGAACCTATGACACTCAGAGAAATAACAGCCACAACAGTTACTCCAAAGATAAAAGAACCTCTGTCTCTCACAACTTGGACAGGGACAGAATCAACCCTGAATCTTTCTATAGAATGGAAAGATCTGACCTGAGGAACCAGCTGACTCAGAGAGAAAGAAACCCACACCATCAGGCACCTATTCTCCAATGGAGAGAGAAAGAACCTACTGTGGACAACAACAGACAAGAGACTTCTGAGACTTCCCACAATAGAAGGCCACCACTGGAAAGGAACTTAGATCAAACATGTTTCCCTCCTCCTGCAGTTTTGCCTACTACGGAAATGCCACCACTGGAAATGCTTTAAATGGCATTTTAGAAGATGAAGCTTTTTTTTCTCACAATTTAAAAGTTGGAGCTTTTTTCGACATTTTTGTTTTCTCATAATTGATAAAACAGTCTCGTTTTATTAAAACCAAAACGTCATCGTTTTGTTTAAATTGAGATCGTTAAGAGAAAGTTAACTCCGTTAATGAAAACTTAACAACGAGCCTTAAACGGCCGAGTCAACAAAAGTTAAACATTTTATTTAAAAATCAACAAAAACTTTAAGTTTTAAATGTCATTTCAAAAGTTGGAGCTTTTTATTGCCACAATTTGAAAGTTGGAGCTTTTTTCGACATTTTTTCAATGGGGATTTGAGTTTTATATATATATATTTTTTTTTTTGTAATGTAAAACATTTATGAAATATTTAAAGGGTAAAATGGAATTTTAGGTGTGCAAAATGCTAGTTACTATATTATGTTTTATAAGATGTTAGATAATAAATTATTAGTGGAGAGACTAATATAGAGCCTAATTTCCTTAAAATATATTCCATTACTAAATTATCCGAAACTTTATGAGAAAAGCAATTACTAAGTATTTTGTGACGAGTTTACTTTTAAACCAAATTTGTGATAAGAATATTATTCCGTTTTGACCAAAATGTAAGCCCGTGATTAGAGTGTTAATCCAACATCAATTAGTATGAAAACAGTTTCATTACACGTTATTCATGTGATGTTTTTAAAATTTATACATGCTTATGCGATTCACCTATTTGTATTATCATCATAATGTCTGGCTGCGCGACCATTATTGCTTTGACTATAAAATGTGCCGCATTATAACGGTGATTAGATTTTATTAATTAATACTACCATTAGCTTTACTGAAATTTGGGTTCTTGCATAATGTAAATTTCACTAACCACACTTACCAATTCAAAAGTAAATAGTTTAAAGTTTTGGAACAATGGTGATACAGTGAGCCGATTCAGTAAAGAATACTTTTTCTTTTCATAATTAGTGTTATTTTAACATTTGAATTTTGTTTAATAAACAATTAAATGCAGATTTTTAATAACAGAAATAATATAATGCAGTTGAATAATAGACATATACCATTTTTAGTTAATGTAAAAATTTCCAAAACAACATTTAATTTGAAAACATATGGAATAATGCTGTACACCAACTCGGTTATTAAACATACATAAATTCAACAAAATCAGACCATGTCACTACTTTAATTTTATTGATGACTTCAAAAGATATCATGTTTCGTCATTTAATTCTATAATTAATCCTTACCAATTTAATAGAGCGAATAGTTGACTTTGGCAGTATTCTTGACTTTCTTAACACGTGACTTTATAATCATCCATGACGTCATGGATCCATAATTATCAAATATCACGACTTTTATCTTTATTTTTTCAGTCTTTTTTATCGAATAATAAAAAAAGATCGGATCCAAAGTTTCTAGATTATCTTAAAAGAAGAAACTTCAGAACACCTGACAAACATTAATGACACAAAATTATATGGTCATATCATATATCCATAGGAGGTTTATAATGTTGTAGTTAAGAGACATTGATGTAACAAAATGACTTTAGGGACCAAAAGTATGGAACACAGATGATTTCCTTTTTTAACAGTGAGGAGCAAAATTAGAGAATATGGTTGATTGGCATTTTGTACCGATGTGGTATAAGTTATATCAGTTTTATGGTTACCACTTATAAAAATGATACTAGAAACGTTAAGTTTAGCTTTTCGTATCGCTATTTTTAATATCTATATATTGTTCTGAAACCGTTTACTATTTATGTTTACATCTAAAAAAATTGTTTTAGCTCACCACTATTACGCTTGTACATGTACCACGGTAAAACATTAGATTTCCCTTCATCAGTGGAATTTTTTTCTTTTCAAAGAATAATTATTTCATTCGTTTTTCCAAAAACATAAACATAAAGACTAGTATTTTAATTAAAAAAAATTAAGCAAAATCACCTGATCCATAGAATAAAAACATTAGAAAACAAATAATTAATGATGATGATACACTAGACCCAATAATAAGAAAATGGGCATTTCTTTCTAATACTGACATATGATAGCCCAATAAGAAATTTGAATTCAGTAAGAATATTAAGAACAAAGCCCTTCTTTCTTGTTAGTTACATAATAAGTAACAATTATGTTGGATATGTTTTCTGTAATACTTGAGTTCAAATTTTGGTTACAATTTGGTGTAGTTTTATGGGATTTTTGTTAATGTGTTAAGACTGTTAAAGTTTAAATAATTTCATAAAGGATTTTTTCTGGTTAGTTTAAATGAATTTTTTTGATGTCATTGGTTATATATTTTTTAGTGGTTTTAATTGTTAGTTCCACTCTGATTTTCCATAGTGAGGTTTCCTTTTTGGATTTTAAGAAATTACAACTATTGTAGCCACAATAAATTGCAACTATTATACGAAAGTAATTCAAAATGAATAACATTAATAAGCTTATAAATATTTTACACTTACTTGCCTTGTACGTAGTCAGAAAACTACAAATTAAAAGGTGTCACAAGTTCCTTAGAGCTAAGTAAGCAAGAACCCTATAAAGAATCAACATAAGGGCAAGAGCCAAAACATCCCACATCATGTTCCCAATCTTCAAATTCTTAATCCCTTCATAATCCATAACACTACAATGCAACCCTAATCCACAATCATAAACCTCATCCCATGAGTATTGAACTCCAACAAGAAGCTTATAGCAGTAATGGTTAAACGATATATACTTCAACCACGCGATGAACCCCGGTATATGTTGTATGTAGTATCCTCCGGCTAGTAAGAATACTAGCATTAAAACCGAAGATAATGTCGCAGCTTTCTTCGCATCCATCAAGATTGCTCCTAAAGCTAACCCTACGCCTTGAGCCACTAAGACATTGTAGAGAACGATCATAAGGGTCATAAGGAATGTGGTTAAAGATGGCTTGAGCCCTCCCATCCAATATGTGATTGTGACAAATATCGTTGGAAGAATGAGTTCCATTGGTAAATCGCCGACTGTTCTTGCTATGTAGTAAGAGGAGAGTCTGTAGATTCCCGAGGATCGCTCTTTTATGAGCATTGGCCGTTCTTGAGGGAATGTAAAAATGGCATTGAAGAGAGGGAAAAATCCCCAGAATATTGAGAAGAAGAACAATAGACCCACCTGTTATAATGAACAAGAATCTTATTTTATGCTATTTATACTTTATATATAAAAATAAACCTTTACCTAAAAATGCAAAAAAATCTCATTTATAACATAGAGAACGGAATAATTCTTAAACATCTTTGAGTATTAAACAATATTTGTATATCATGAACGTGTACCTCGATATATAAAAGAGATAATTGGTTTGATTTGAAAATAGATGTTTTTTAACATATTATGTCAACTACTAAAGATTTGTTGTTCATGATAAATCAAATTCTTAACATCATAGTTTGATTTTTTTTTTTTTTTACCTGATCTTGTATATGAGAAACGCGAGAATGCCACCATAAAAGGCCAGAAAGTAAAGAAACCGACATGACCATAAATATTCTAAGTCCTGAAAATGATTCATGACTTCTCTCTTTTAAACCTCGTTTCAGTAGAACTGAGAATTGCATCCACCAACTTGTAGGCCATCGATCTAATTCATATATATCCAAAAACAACATCATTACAATAATTTTCAATTGGAAAAAAAGGTGTTATTAGTTCAATTTTAATGACTTGATGAGACTTACTTGTTAATGACTTTGCCCTTGATCTAGTGACTGTTTGATCTTGAGGAAATGTTCTAGAAACTTCTTCTTTCAAATGTGGATACAAGTTCTTTTTATAAGATGATATTAACGACTGTTTCACCGAGTTTTGTTCTTCGAGCCGATCTAATTTCCCATTTATTTCCACTTGATCATATTGTTTTGTATCCGAAGTAATCCCTACAAAAAAAATATTTCAAAAGATTAAAAAAAAAACAAAAAAAAAAACAATCAATCATATACTACCATATAGTCGAAAGCAACAAATAAAACACATGATTTATCCCACTATTAATAAACTTTCTCTCTTTTAAGATTGATTTAAATTTAAAAGGGATAAAACTTGTAATAAATATGCAAAGAAAGGGCTTGAAATTGTCGTTGTCAGTTGTGTCACATATCTCATGATGCATGAGCGATAAAAAAAAAAAGTGTCTATAACTTTACACCCAAATTTAGCTGTTTCATTTTTTCTTTAAAATCAAAATAGAAATAAAAATTCCAATAGATTATGTATTTACCACACAACATAGTTCTTTGTACTAGTGTCTATTCAAATTAAATGCGTGTGTGAATTGTAGACGACAAATAAATAAGAAATATATACCTACCGTTAGCAAGATCAAGCACGAAATCAGCCGGGTTAACAAAACTGGACCCGGGTTGAAACCCGATCGAACCAAAATACTCCATGACCCGACCCGAATCGCCACTATAAATCGGACTTCCTTCCGATAAAACCAAAACTTTATCGAACATTCGATAAAGCCGACTCGACGGCTGATGAATAGTCGTCACCACGGTCCGACCACCACGAGCCAATGATCGCAAGGTGGCGACTATTCGAGCCGCCGTGGTCGAATCAAGACCCGAAGTTGGCTCATCAAGAAGCAACAAACTAGGATTCACGAGCATTTCTTGTCCAATACTGACCCGTTTTCTTTCCCCACCCGAAATCCCTCGGATCAACCCGCCTCCGATTACGCTGTTACTACACCGGGTCAACCCGAGATCCGAAACCACCGTTTCTGCCTGCTCCATTTTCTCTTTCCGGGTCAATTCTTTTGGTAAACGGAGCAAAGCCGTGTACGTTAACGTTTCCATTACCGTTAAATGTGGGTAGAGAACGTCGTCTTGTGTAACGAATCCCATTTTCCGTTTAACGGAGCTTGTAAACGGATCTCCGTTATAACTAACGGTTCCTGATAGCTTCCCGTTTAAACGTCCGGCTAACGCCGTTACTAGCGTTGTTTTGCCACTCCCTGATGGACCAAGCATTGCTAGTAACTCCCCTGGTTTGACTATACCGCTTACACCGTTAAGGATTAACCGGTTCGGTTTTGGTTCTTGTGAACCGAACCAGTAGTTTCTTTTCTCGGTTTGCGATTTAATACTGTACGTCAACTCCTCAAACTGCATTACATACACAAATCGAAGAAAATATTGAGAAAATTTTGGTACTTAATTTGTTTTTTTTGGTTAAAGAAAAATAATGTCGACCAACTCGGATTCAAACATAAAGCACAATATGGATTATATGAATTTTAACGACCTTGAGGATTATGGGACGTAAAGATTGGCGAAGAACCGAGGATTGTCTCGATTGGTGACTCGGACCATCTTCGTCGTCGTCATGGCATGGGATTACATGGCTTGGATAGCTAAACCGGTTTTCTTGACTTGTTTCGTTTCGGTTAGTACCCGGTGTTATCGGAAAGGTAGATTCTTGTTCATTAGGAGGCATCATCTTGAGATTGAGAGAGAGAGAGAGAGAAAGAGACAAAGAGAGAGATTTGGTGTGTAGAGTTGAGAAGTTCACATGTAATATGATGTGTTTATAAAGGAAAGAAGTGGGGACTGTTATGGAGGGAAAATTAAGTTGGAGAGAGTATATATTTTATATATAAAGCAATTAGTTTTCCACTTTTAAGGAAAATTATGTCGACCAACTTAATTACTTACTATTTTGTACTTCTAATACCGTCATTATGTCACAGTTCGGATTCAAACATAACATAATCACAGCATGTCCAATATACGGATATACACCAAAGGGTGATTCAGATTTTTACCACTCAATTAATTCTCTATGATGAGTATAGCCATCGAATATCTCAATCACCTGGTTTTTTAATTATTCTAAATCGTGGCACCAATTCGACTGGCAAAAAAAAATGAAAATATTTATAGGAAAAATCGAACTCAGGTACAATATTTTCGAATGCTCTAAGTTAATATCAAATTAACTGTTTCTTTTCATATATGATACTATAAAAAAATCAGTTTTTTGGTATTATAATCCGAGGTCATAATCAATTGGTTTGGTTTATGTTACAGACACGGACTCAATAGATCGCTACTTTTCTGAATCAAAAACATTAATCACAAACCAATATATGCTCTTTTTATATGAAAGTTCCTACAAGATATGATAGTAGTCTGGCATTGTATATTTGTATTCGAAAATTAGTTGGCAATTTAAGACATGAAACCCGAGCAAGATAAATTACCACAACTAATCAATGTGGCATTGCAAAAAGTAATTGACAAAGTGATCTTATTTTATTGAACACGTAGCATGTTTCTGACGTCATAGCATGGAGAAAAAAAATAAGTCTTTTTTGAAAGTGACAAAAGCAAAGCATTTTTTCTTTGTTTCTGGTCCATGTATTTATACAATTCATATATGATCATATAAACAAGGACTACAACAAGGTTAAAAAAAAAAACCACGGACTCAAATACACCAATAATAATTAGTGGCATGGCGTTTTCTTTTTTTTTTGTTTATTCACACTGAATGTTCATTTCTGTGATTCGCTGAATTAAATGAGGAAACGTAGCTCCAAAAAAGAAGAAGAAATGAACATTATTGTGAAAAGGGTGGTTGGATTTGACACCAAAACAGAAAGTTAAGAACATTGCAGAACAAAGTTATGCCTCATTGCGACACATTTATTCTGAAATTCTATTCAAAGATCAGCCTAACCAATACAGCTGTATATATATACCAAAATTTTATTTTCATTTATTTATTATTAACCATTGCGCACATTTAGTTAAATCTGATATTTTTTTTTTAAACTCGTCACCATTAGTTTGGATTATCAATTGGTCGTAAAGTAATTTATTATGCTGTTGACAAAAAAAAAACCCAAAATAATTCATATATTTTTGCTTACGTTCTTTACAACTTTTTTAATGTAATATACTTTTTAGGATTCTTATAACATTAAAACTTTCTAAATATGAAATCAATCTTTAGTACAATATATATGGGAAAGCTAAATTTGTAAAGTAAACCAAAATAAATTTGCAAAGAAAAAGAAAAAATATCAGGCGACAATATATACCTACGAAAATATTTAGGAATATTATATATAACTAGATGATTTTTTCGCGTACATGCGAGTAACTTATTTATTATCTATTTTTTAAATTTTACACTTTAAAAATATGAAAATATGTATTTTTTATTATTTTTATTATTGACATTGTTGTTGATATTTTTGTTGTTAAATTGTTTTGTCAACAATGTTATTTATGTTAATAATATGAATTTTCAAACGTTAAGTTTTACTATTTTATTATTTTATATACGTAATCGTGTTAAATCAAAATATATTATTTAAAACATTAAGATGCACAATCTATTATAAAAATTTGAGATTCCTCTCATAAAATAATGAATCCACTATTTGATCATTTTTTTTTTAAAACCATTTTCTTCACATTTAATTTTGAATAAAAAATAAATTCGTAATTGTTATATTGAAACTAATATAAAAATATCTTCATAAATAAAAAAAATTAATAAAACTTACATACAACATAAAGTAAGTACTTTACCTTTTTTTTCAAACATTTTTTATTTTCTATTTTTATGGTTACTCTCTTTTACATTTTTTATATTTTGTTAAAAAAAAAATATTTTTAATCACAATCCACTAATTAGCAAAATATAAGATTTACATATTAACTTCAGTCATTGAATTACTTAACGCAAATTTGAATACATAAACACTGAAAACCCCCATTTATACTTAGAATTATTTAGATCGACAATATCATAATCATAGAGAAAATTTATTTCTAAAAAAATAATTTGTTGATAAGAGAAGAAAATAAATTGGTTGTTGAAACAACCCAACCCGTAAATTTAAAAAATTTTCCATTCCGGATTACTATTATCACAAATAGTTATCCTCAACGGGTCAACAACACTACTGCGGAACAATACGAGCAATAACCAATAACAACATTCAATAATCCCATACTTATTGAACACTAACAATACCAAGTCCATCCCATAACAACAATCCAATTCGACCATGAACCATAATCCAATTAACAGCACAAGTCAATAACAATCCAACACGTTCCAGAATTACTAACACCCTAGCAATTCTACAATAACGAGCAGACAATCGAGTCCCTAGACCATCTCCTCTTCTTCGCCACGATCCCACGATCACACCTTGTCTTTACCTGCATCACATGGTTATACGAAATGCGTGAGTATTATCATAAATACTCAGTGAGACGGTCATCCCATCTACTTGGCTATACACACAGGCATAAGGAAATTGATACAATACCAGGGTGATCACGCAACAAGGCAAACAAAAACAAACAGCATAAGTTTTGCCAAAACTGGCCATGTGTCGGTCGACACCAACACAGTGTGTCGATCGACACACCAAAATCCGAATCCTGAAAATCGATGTTGTGTCGATCGACACGAGTCATGTGTGTCGATCGATACGAAGACCCAGAAGCTGGAAATCGAGCCCATCCTCTCATGGCTCGATTCCAAGCAATTCTCCTGCACCAAACCACTCAATACCACACGAAATACACCAAGGAATAACAATCAAACGCATTCTAACAACCCCTTTACCCAGATAAGTCATAGTCATGCACTCACCTTGAATTTGAAGGGAGAAAGAAGGAGAACGGATGAAAATGTCAAGAACAAGACCCCAACTCCGAGATCTACACTCCACCCACGAGGAATCACTCCAAGAACGATCTCCCAAGCCTCGCAGACGAATCTCCTCTCTAAAATCTCTTTGGAACTCTCTGAAACTTTTCTGGAAACTTTCTGAAAGTGAAAACCCTCAGAAAAAGCGGCCAACCTCTATTTATAGGGAAACCCTAGGGTTTCACCCTAAATCGGGTCGCAAACCGACACTCAAATCGAACCGACCCGGTTCGATTTAACTCGTGTCGATCGACACACACTACCTGTGTTGATCGACACGACCCAAAATCCACAATTTTGGTTCGCGGTCGTTACAACTCTCCCCCACTAACACGGATTCGACCTCGAATCCTACGACACCGTCACACTACGGTCTCAACTATCTGACTAGAACCCGGCCAGCACCATCCGAGATCACACTCGAATCACATAACCCGTCCCACTAAGGCTAACACTCCCGTCTGAAACCCGACCAGCTTCGCCCAAAAACACCCAGAATGCAACGTTTTCCTGATCCGGACTAGGTCTGCCCGATTGATCGCACAACAATCAAACAAAAACATGCCCAACCAACCATAGACCCAGACCTAGACCAATTGATCGCGCAACAATCAAACAAGAACATGCACGACTCAAAACGCTACATGTGTTTACCAGGGTCGTCTGAAACGAGGCTTCATACACAAGTAAGAACCCTAGACTCGACGCCTACATACGCACCCCTGACCCCACCTGGCCAGCACCACTGAGATCACTCCCGATCTCCAAAGCTCATCCAGTCTCATACTTACGACCACGCTCAAACGCTACTGCTCATAACTCATACTCATAATTCATATACATATACACCACACCTAGTCGCAGGATCGTCACCCCTTGAGCTACGGCATGCAGGGAACCCACTATCCCCTGGAGAGTCCCACTATCCCTCAACGTACATGTAGGGAACCCACCGTCCCCCAGTGAGGCTCACTACCTCTCGAGTATATGCAGGGAACCCACTATCCCCTAGAGATACCCACTATCCCTCAAGTATGCAGGAAACCCACCGTCCCCTGCAGCAATACTCTGAAACGTGCATCATAAGCACCTGTCGACCGAAATCGCCTCCGTGGCCCCATCATGACATCCCCTAACCCGGAATATCAACACATCCGTGACCAATTACTAGGTCACTCGAACAACCTAACCACCATGGGTGTTCCCACAGAGTCCCTGGAAAAGACAATTCTAACTCACATAAAACCTCTTTTCCAGACTCTCCCTAGGAAATAGACAGATCCTAACTCATCTAGACCTCTATTTCCTAGCGCCATCTAGAGAAAAGACAAATCCTAACTCCCATAGGACTTCCATTCCTAGATACTTAGAACATGGACAAGCTCTAACTCGCATAGAACTTCCATTCCTAGCTATCACATGAGCCCACCAGTCATAAAATATAAGAACTCATATCTTATAAAACACATTAATAAGAACTCCACATCTTATTAATCTTCGAAAGTATTATCGTTACAATGTAAACGAAAAATACATACAACTCATAGCCGCATGCTATCAAGAAAACTGAAAACCGGAAAGGCAACTCCACTTGCTTCTCGAACCACTTCGAGAACCTTGCCTTCATCTTCGCTTCTGGTTCCCAAGTCTCCTCCTCAACACCGTCACAGTCCCACACGACTCTCACCAACGGTATCTTCTTCCGGCGCAGCACCTTGACCCTCTTCTCGAGAATCTTCACAAGCATCGCCGCCAACATCATGTTGGGCTAAAGATCCTCCGAAATCCTAACCAACACCTCCTCAAACTCATGTAGACACTTCCGCAGCATCGAAACATGGAAGACTTTGTGAAAAACCTTCATATTCTGAGGTACCTCTAATCGAGAAGCTACCGGTCTGACCCGCTCCACAACCATGAACGGACCCATAAACCTTGGACTCAGCTTATTCTCTGAAATGGATCTGTTAGGACTCCTTAACATCGATGCCTTGAGATACACCAGATCTCCCAGCTCAAACTCCACCTTCTTCCTTCTCTTATCAGCATAACTCTTCTGCAGATCCTGAGCCTCCTTCATGTTCAGCCTCAAAACACGGATCTTCTTTGTCGTCTCCTGAACAAAATCCGCCCCCAACATGCTCCTCTCCCCCACTTGGGTCTAGCATAATGGTGTACGACATGGCCTCCCATACAGAGCCTCATATGGAGCCATCCCGATACTCGCCTGTTAGCTGTTGTTGTACGCAAACTCCACCAGGTTCAGATGATCCGGCCGATGACCACCGTAGTCCAGTACATACATCCTCAACAAGTTCTGTAATGTCTGAATCGTCTTCTCAGACTGCCCATCCGTCTGAGGATGATACGTTGTGCTCATATGCACCTTAGTGCCCATCTCAGCCTGGAATGCCCTCCAGAACTCTGAAGTAAACCTCGGATCCCTGTCTGACACGATACTCACTGGCACCCCGTGCAACCCCACTACCTCACACACATACTTTTTAGCCAATACTGCCGCTCCGTCGGTCTTCCTGATGGCAAGAAAATGTGCGGACTTGGTCAGACGATCCACAATCACCCAAATAGCATCATACGTCCGCGATACCGGCAACCCTGTCATAAAGTCCATGGTGATCATATCCCACTTCTACTCCGGAATGGGCAGACTCTGCAACAACCCACTCGGAACCTAATGCTCAGCTTTCACTAACTGGCACACGTTGTACGCTGCAACCCAGTTAGCGACATCCCTCTTCATCCCGACCCAATGGTAGTACCGCTTCAGATCACAATACATATTGGTCGCTCCTGGATGAATCGACAACATGCTCGCATGAGCCTTTCTCAGGATCTTTCACCTCAGATCCTCATCCTTGGGTACACAAACCCGCCCGTTCACAAGTATTGTCCCGTTCATAGAGACCACATACTCTGAACCTGCAACCTTAGAAGCATCAATCAAATCCTGATTTTTCTCCTGAGCTACCCGAATCCTGCTCAGCAAATCTGCCTGGTTAGCGGCCTCTAACCCCAATGGCTCCTGTGAGATAACGCACAACCTCAAGGTGCCAATCTCACTCGCTAACGCCTCCATATCCCACTCCTGAGCCGAAGCAACCCTCTTCCTACTCAACGTATATACAACCAGATTAGCCTTACCCGGATGGTATCCAATCTCCAGATCGTAATCTGTTACCAATTCCATCCAGCGCCTTTGTTTCTGGTTCAACTCTGGTTGAGTAAAGAAGTACTTCAAACTCTTATGATCTGTGAACACCTGCACCTTCCCGCCATAAAAATAAGACTTCCAAATCTTCAAAGCAAAAATCACCAAATCATGTGTAGGGTAGTTGCACTCGTGCTTCCTCAACTGCCGTGAAGCATATGCAATAACCTTCCCTTGCTGCATCAGTACACAACCCAGACCAACTCCCAAAGCATCCGTATACACCACGTAAGGCTCACCCGGCTTGGGTAACGCTAACACTGGTGTACTCGTCAATATCTCCTTCAGCTTTCCGAAACTCTCCTCACAAGCTGAAGACCATACAAAAGAAACATACTTCCCCATCAGCTTCATCATCGGCTGCGCCATACTCGCAAAACTCTTGAAGAACCTTCGATAATAACTTGCTAACCCGAGAAAACTCTAGATCTCGGTGGCATTCCTTGGTCTAGGCCACCTTCTGATAACCTCAATTAGCCGGATCAACAGAGACTCCCTCTGTGGACACCACATCGCCAAGAAAACTCATCTCTCGCTGCCAAGAACTGCACCTGCTCAACTTCGCGTACAGCTTCTGCTCCCGCAGCTTCTCCAGAACTGCTCTCAAATGCACCTCATGCTCCTCAGAACTCCTCGAGTATACTAGAATATCATCAATGAAGATGATCACAAACACATCCAGATACTCCTGAAACTCCCCGTTCATCAACCTCATGAACGCGGCTGGCGCATTCGTCAACCCAAAAGGCATCACCACGAACTCATAATGCCCATATCTTGTCTTGAATGCAGTCTTCCTAACGTCTGCCTCGTCGATAGGAATCTGATGGTAACCCGAACCCAAATCGATCTTGGAGAACAAGGTAGCCCCTCGCAACTGATCCAACAACTCATCAATGCACGACAGAGGATACCTGTTCTTCACAGTGACCCGGTTAAGCCCTCGGTAATCGATGCACAACCAGAAACTCTTATCTTTCTTCTTCACGAACAACACCGGCGCTCTCTACATTGAAACACTAGGTCGTATGAATCTCTTATCCAATAAATCATTCAGCTGCTTCTTGAGCTCTGCCATCTCTGCTGGAGCCATGCGGTAAGGCGCCTTGGATATGAGAGTTATCCCAGGCTCCAACTCAATCGTGAAAAGATCAGACCAAGACGGCGGTAATCCCTGCAACGACTAAAAAACATCCGGAAAGTCCTGAACAACTCGAATATCCCTAACTGCAACCTCTCCCACAAACTCTGGCATCACTATCGTCGCCAAATACGCCTTGCAGCCTTTCTCAATCAGCTGCTCAGCCTGAATCGCCGAAATCATCAGACTCCCGGAAGAAAACCTCACCCCTTGGTAAACCAACCTCCCCACCTCTCGCTCGAACACCACTCGGCCCCGACGACAATCCAGATGGACTCTTTACCAATCCAACCAATCCATTTCGAGAATGACATCGTACAACTCCACCGGATTAATGATCAAATCTACGAGCATCAACTCTCCCGCTACTTGAATATCCACACCATGAGTCCGCCCATAAGTAGCTAACGACTTGCCACCAGCAACCCTAACTACTCCCGGCTGCTCACCTGAATCGCTCTAGATGCCGCTCGTCTCCGCACACTCCGGAGTAATGAAGGTATTCATAGCTCCAGAGTCGAACAACACGTGCGACTCACATCCGCCTACAACTAAGGTCCCTGCACAAATTCTATGTGCTTAACACTCTAGTACAGACTCACAAATTCCAAACAGACAAAACAATTCAAACACCAACGAATTTAAAAAGTCAATTTTAGAATTACCTGTGATCGGTCTGTCGCTAGAACCTCCCGCCTCCACCGAAGTGAAAACCTGCGGTGTCACTACAATCTGAGTAACCGGCTGCGCTGCCATCGGCTGCACTACCACCACTGCCATCTGCTATAGCTTAGGACGCCTGGGCTTGATATGCCCCGGTTCCCTGCAGTGAAAGCACACCTGAGCCGCCCGAACCTTTCTCTTTGTCGGACAGTCCGCCACCTTGTGATCCATACTACCACACCTGTAGCATCCTGAACCACCCTGACCTCTCTGACTGGCTCTTGAAGTGCCCTCTCACTTCCTCTTCTGTCCCTGAGCAGGCTTGTCGTCCCTGCTTGCACTCGCCTGCTGCTGCGACCTCCTCTGCTGCTGTGCCGGTGGACTAACCACCACAGCCTGCTCTCTGAGATCCTCCTCGATTGCAGCAGCTGTCTCAACCAACTCCGCCCTCGTGGTGAACCTGCTCGCTCTACAACAAGTCCTCAGATCTGGTCGAAGTCCCCTCAGGAACCTCTTCACCTGGGCCTGCTCGCCCTCCAGACCTCTACCAGCATGTACCAGAAGTCGCCCGAACTCCTCATCGTACTCCCAGACCGAACGGTCACCCGGAGCCAACATCAAAAATCGCAACTCCAAGCGATCCACTGCCTTCGGCGGAAAGTACTTGGCGTTGAACTCTGCCACAAAGTCCTCCCAGGTCATACCCGCCTAAGATCTCCTAGCCACCACACCTCGCCACCAGAGGTACGCATCCCCGTCAAGGTAATGAACCGCTAGGTCCACCCTTATCCCACTGGACACCTGAGCGGCTGGAAGTTCCGCTCCAATCTGCTCCTCCACAAGTCTGCCTCCTCAGGCTTGGCACCACCCGAGAAGAACCCGGTGCCAATCCTCTGCATCTGCTCCATCATCCTAAGGTAGGATGGGAGCTCCTCAACAACCGCCAAACCCGGCTACTCACCAGCCCTCACCGGCTGAACACCAGCCACACCTGGCTGAACACCACCCACTCCTGGCAGAACACCCACCTGGTAACCGCTCCATAATCAACTATAGCAGACCCGCCAGACGATCATCTCGATCCGGGGCAACACCTGCGGCAGCACCCCACCCGGGCCCACCGCACCACCAGCCACAGCAGGAGCCATAGCAGCCCCACCAGTACCCACACTGGCACTCACAGCAGCCCCACCCACGGACCCCTCCTGAAACATCTTTGAATTCGCCACAGTCGCGACATCAGACTCCAACACAAGTCCTCGCCCGCGCCCACGCCCACGACCAATTTGGCCTACACGGCTCCCACGACCTCCGCCTCTAGCACCTCTCGCCATCTCACTCTGCAATACCCAGCAGAAACTAAGAATACTAAAAAACAGAAAGTCACAACACACATACCGTGGGATCTCATTGAAAGCTTGGAGAAGATGATCTAGGACTCCAAACCCACAAAACAATCAATCAATTAACTCACATAATCAATCAATTTCACCCGCCCTAGAACCATAAGGGCTCTGATACCAAAATGAAACAACCCAACCCGTAAATTTAAAAAATTTCCCTTCCGGATTGTATTATCACAAATAGTAATCCTCAACGGGTCAACAACACTACTGCAGAACAATATGAGCAATAACCAATAACAACATTCAATAATCCCATACTTATTGAACACTAACGATATCAAGTCCATCTCATAACAATAATACAATTCAACCATAAACCATAATCCAATTAACAGCACAAGTCAATAACAATCCAACACGTTCCAGAATTACTAACACCCTAGCAATTCTACAATAACGAGCAGACAATCGAGTCCCTTGACCATCTTCTCTTCCTCGCCACGATCCCACGATCACATCTTGTCTTTATCTGCATCACATGGTTATACGAGATGCGTAAGTATTATCATAAATACTCAGTGAAACGGTCATCCCATCTACTTGGCTATACACACAGGCATAATGAAATTGATACAATACCAGGGTGATCACGCAACAAGGCAAGCAAGAACAAACAGCACAAGTTTTGCCAAAACTGGCCATGTGTCGATCGACACCAACACAGTGTGTCGATCGACACACCAAAATCCAAATCCTGAAAATCGATGCTGTGTTGATCGACACGAGTCATGTGTGTCGATCGACACGATGACCCAGAAGCCGGAAATCAAGCCCATCCTCTCATGGCTCGATTCCAAGCAATTCTTCTGCACCAAACCACTCAATACCACACGAAATACACCAAGGAACAACAATCAAACACATTCTAACAACCCCTTTACCTAGATAAGCCATAGTCACGCACTCACCTCGGATTTGAAGGGAGAAAGAAGGAAAACGGATGAAAACGTCAAGAACAAGACCCCAACTCCGAGATCTACACTCCACCCACGAGGAATCACTCCAAGAATGATCTCCCAAGCCTCCCAGACGAATCTCCTCTCACAAATCTCTTTGGAACTCTGTGAAACTTTTCTGGAAACTTTCTGAAAGTGAAAACCCTCAGAAAAAGCGGCCAACCCCTATTTATAGGGAAACCCTAGGGTTTCACCCTAAACCGGGTCGCAAATCGACACTCAAATCGAGCCGATCCGGTTCGATTTAACTAGTGTCGATCGACACACACTACATGTGTCATTACAGTTGTTATCACCATCTGCTGTATATATAATATAATGGAGGCTAGGTATAGTTTTCTTGGGTATAAGTTAGATTGATTAGTGGGCTAAATAGAAGAAAAATTTGTGGACTAAACTACGACAAAAATTAAAACAGTTTTGTCATTAATGGGCTAATGTTTGAAAGAGTTTTGCAATATCACATTAAGATTTTGTCATGTCATAATTGTGTGGAGAGAGTGAATATGAAGAAGTCACATAAGCTTTTTTTGAATAATCACTTCTCAAATAATATATAGAGTATATAATGGAAGCTATGTATAATTTTCGTAGATATAATCATTTAGCTAAAAATGAAAAAAAAAAATTAAACACCATTAGTTAACCATGTTTTCTGAGAAGTTGTTTTGGTTATTGATCACCAAAATGATGTTAAAAAAATAAAATTTGATTAGTAAGCTTAAAAAAATAAAATTTGATTAGTAAGCTTAAAATTTTAAACAACATTAGTGGGCTAGATATGAAAAAACAATTAGCACCATTAGTGGGTAAATGATTGAAAGAATTTTGCCATGTCATATTTAAAGTTGCATGCCACAATATTTTTTGGAAGAATGAATATGAAAAAGGCACCTAAACTTTTTTTAAGAATCACTCCTCAATTAATATATAAGAGAATTAGTTTTTTTTCTTTTTTTTTTAACATTGGATTTTTATTATTATTATTCTATTACAAATTATGAGAATTATTACATCGAGTTTACCGCTTTAATCCACGCCAAACGATTCTATCTTGCCCCACGCTAAAGATCTCTTGTAAGCTTTTCTTCATTAATCTGCAAATATAATAATAAATCACATTTTTCTGGGATTCGAACCCCAAATCTTCTAGTGTAGAAACATTAATGAACTCTTAATTAACCACTGAGCTAAAGAACTATTTGTAGATATGGTAATGATATTTTAAAGATACGGATCTGACACATTTCTTCATTATAATTTGCTTATATTTTCAAAGATTGGCGTTGTGGAGAATTTATTAATGATTTCCATCTTTTAAAATTTGAATTGAAAATTTTCATACTTAAAATTTTTGAATTGATGATGTATAAATTTTGAAAATTTAGTTATAACTATTCATTTAGTTATAATGAAATATAATGACTATTTGTATATATGATAATAATATTTTAAAAATACGGATCTGACACATTTCTTTGTTATTATTTGTTTATATTTCCACAGATTGAAGATTTCCGAAAGATTCTTTGCACATATTTTATTAAAGATTTCCAACTTTTAAAATTTGAATTGAAGATTTCCATACTCAAATTTGAGAATTGATGATGCATAAATTTCGGCAAAAAAAAAATGATACATAAATTTCGAAAATTCAATTCTAATTAATTAATGATATTTTAGAAAGTCGATCATTTGATTATGCAAACGTCCGGAGTTGTTAAGATATATATAAACTCAATCAAATATTTTCTATCTATATTATCATGTTAAATTGTAATTATTATTAATGAATGATGATTTGCTTATGTTAACATATTCTTAAAATTTTTGTAAGATTTGCGGATCGTAACATACTTTATTACACATAAACTAAATATATTATAAGATTTTTTATGCAATAATTTTGTTTTTTTTGTAAAATCTTATTACTTTTGTAAAAGGAAAGGCTTCTGGTTTCACAAAAGGCAAAAATGAATTATTGGTAATTTAATTTTAATTAACTTATATTTTGTTGAGCCGATTTTTTTTGGAGATAAATAAATTTATCCGATTAATTATTTTATGGTATAATTGAGTTAAACTTAAGAAATTTCAAAAAATAAAATAAAATTCATTATTGATATTGTAAAGCCAAAAAACATTATTTTATTAAAGTTGCATGGACTAAATAAACCAACGAAGTTTACCAACATAAAAGGGATACATAATTTAAAATCAAATATTGAAAGAAACCATGTGTAATTAATCTTTTTTTCGTGAGATCAAGTTTTTGATAATGATGTCTTAACTTCATCAATGGATCCGTCATTCTTATCTTTTTTTGAACAAATACATTAACATAATTTTGTCCCTTATACTCACAATCTTTTTCTTTATTAATGTATTTGACAAGGTACTTGATAGAGCGAATTTGGTTGCACTATTCTACATCATCAGATTTAAATATTATTCTTTTAGAAGTTGTTTTGGTTGTTGATCCCTGCAATAATATTAATATATTAAAAATTTTCCAAAACTACAAAAAATATATAAAACGGCATTTAATTCAATAAAAAATATAGTTTTTTACCTTAGATAGAAATTTGTGTGTATATGTAAAATTAGTTTGATTGTGAATATCATACTCATCTCCCAAAACCATTTTTAACAAAATCAACTTGAGATAAATGTTTTTTTGGCGTTGACTTTTGGAGAAGTGATTTTGTTGGGTGTTATTATCTCCTAAAATCATCTCTTATATATAGAGTGGAGGAGGCTAGATATAATTATGATAAGTGAACTAAATAATTTTTTTTTTAAGTGGTCGATTTTGAGAGAGTCAAATTGTTATTATCAGAGAGCCATTAGTGGGCTAAGTTATTTGGCATTGAGTGGTCGATTTAGTGGGCTAAGTAATTATGATTAATGAGCTTAATTAGAGAGTCAAATTGTCATGTTATATTTTATCAATGCAATGTCATAATAAAAATGGGAGAATGATTCTAGAGAGTACACCTAAGTTAATCACTTCTCTATCTTATTATATAAAGAAAGATGCGTACGATGAGAGTGCAATATGTAAGCAAAATTCTTATTCACGAAATCATGACATGTGTAATTGTTAATTTAGATTGTGACAAGTGTCAATATTAACCAAAAAAATAAAAATAAAATAAGGAATATATTTTAAACAAAGATTATGGACTTTAAGAAAAAGAAAAAAAAACCATTCTACTAAATATGTAATATTTTCAATATTAAAAAAAAAAATTAAAAACAAAAAAAGAAATATATTCTAAACAAGAATTATAGACTAATTAATAAAAAGAAAAAAAAAACGTTATACTAAAATATGTAATATTTTTAAAAATTTATATTACAAAATACAATCTTTCCATTATAAATTATTTAAATAGTTAAAGACAAAAGGAAATGTCATATTTATAAGTGTGACTTTACTAATATAATAATGTGTATGAGATAATTTAGTATGAGATAAATATAATAAATTGACTATTTAATAAAATATAATAATAAAATAAATATTAAATATTTGTGCAAGTCGTAACTTAGAATCTAATTATATTTGTCAAATTATAGGCATTATAAATCAAAAATATTTACCGCAATGGGTTTTTATATCAGCATGACACGTAAGCAAAATTATAACTCACGAGATCGCTACATGTATCTAATATTGATGAGATGAAAAATGTGTTAAAATTTAAAATTAATTAAGAAATTAAAATAAAAGATAATTGTCAAGTTATTAATCAAATAATGAAAAGTAAAAATTTTATTATTATCAATAATATTAAGAAACAAAGTTTAAGATGAAATATAGACATGACATAAGCTATAAAATAAACAAATAATACATATAATAAAAATCTCAATTAAAATAAATAAAAAAGCGACTGATAGAAAAGAATGTATAAATTGGAAAAACAAAAGTTAGAAAAGTAATAAAACTCTCAATTTAAAAGTTTAAAAATATACACAACCATGCAAAAATAAAATAAAAATAAAAAAATACTTATTTTATCAATATAGAGTTACAGAATATCACAAAGAAAATGGAAATTTTTTACCTATGACACCATTGATACTCTTCAAGTATATATAATAAAAATTATATAAGTTAAAAATAAGAATATTATATTTAATATTAAGTTAATACTATATAAAGTTTGGCATTCACAAAAAAAAAAGTATAAAGTTTGGCGAGTATAAATCCCTATGAAAAATAAAACGGTGACATTAATAAAATACAATTATCAATCATGTACTTATATGATGGTTCACAACATTATTTATAGTTTTTATTAGGTTGCTAACATAAAATTTATTATTTTCTGATTTAACTATATAGTATTTTAGTTGTTTTTATTTTCTATCACATAATTATAAATATTCATAATGGGTTAAAATATATATTTTCTATGTTATTAAGAATATGATTTAAATTCGGATAATATATATTTTTGGATTTGTATGATATGTATTTGAACATGAGAATTATAATATAAATTGACTTCTACGGGTTTTAGGATCTATGTTAAATAGTATTTTAAAATTTAATGGGTTACTAATTAAAATTTAAATATTTATTTCATTAATTTTTATAGTATTTATCTGCGTATTAATACGGGTTCTATTCTAGTTAATATATTAAGGGATGTGGAAAAGAATTGAATAGTGTTTGATTATGATGGGAGAAAAATTATTATTACGACACGAACACATATATAAAAGCTATTGAAACTTGTTTTTTGAAAGAAGAAAAAAAAAAGGAAAAAAAAATGGTTTTCCTTGAAAGTGAAATAAAAGAACGAAAAAAATTCATTTTGAGTATTTTTGAAAGGAGCCATATCACTCTATAAATCCCTAATGAAATAAAATATATTGATGTTATATTTGTTGTCTCAATTCTTCAAAATATTATGTGTTTTTTAATGTACATTACGCATCAGATAATAAAATTTAATAAATTAGAGAAACTGATATCACTATTTAAATACATGTTTAATATCTTATGTTGGGACATTTTTCTTGTCCTAGATATTATCCTCAATTCCGCATCATATGTTCAAATTGGTTCTACATACTATATGTTGTTATTGGAGTATTTGGATTTACTAAGAACAATGATTTGTTTTTTCACAATAATGAAAATTGTTTGACCAATATATATAACCTTATCCTTTCACCCTATGCTTTTCCAAAGAATATAGGTTGAAATTATTGTTTTCAATGAGGGGAAAAAATTCTTATCCTTTTACCCTTTTCTTTTCCAAACAGAAAAAAGGATAAAATTATAAACAATAACCAAATCCTTATTTTGGATGGAGAGAGAGGTGTTGCTCCAAAAGAAATTTTCACTTTGAATCTGATTCAGTGTATTTGTTTATTTTCGAAGGAAAAAAAACGTACGAGTGACTGCATGGGGTAAGATTATTCATCCAAAATGGAATAAAAGGGATCACTCGACAAAACTCCAATAAATCTAGTATACTATATATATATATATGTAAATAATCATAAGTAAAGTTCGTATTATTAGTGTATGCTCTCCCGGAAATTTAATGGCTCCATTGAGCTTATATATATGTTTATAATTTAATACTGATTTTCATTAAGGAATTTTTATTTTGCTAAAAAACTAAAAATGGAATTTTGTTTGTGTTGTGTGTGTGATACCATATAGGTGCTCTTTCGAACGTGGCACTTGTTAGTTCGATGTTAATGATTTTGGGTAAGATTGTGTCCTCTTTTTCTTAAAGAAAAAGATAGTCTTCGTTGAATCATAATGTGCCCCTCTAACCTTTGATTGTTGTCTTTTTCGCCTAAAAAAGAAAGGAATCATTTAAAATAAAAACCTGATATTTTTTCTGTTTTTTAGATTTTACTCTCTTATTGTTGATTTTTTTGTGCTTTACATAAATCACAAAGTCTACTCGTTTTGGTGTCCGACGAATAACGATAAAACATTGCAAAATAAGGAGAGTCGATAATGTATATTAATCCAGTTGTCATAAAAAAAAACTTTGGTATAAATGTAGATTTTATAGCTTTATTATGCCAAACCAAATCCTAAACACTAATCATTTACTCAAGGGACTTTGTAATCCTACTTCAGCTTTAATGATGATGATAGGTTTCAGTTGCTTTTCTTATTATGTTGAAGAAATAAAGATGAGTACCTGACTTTACATATATTAAGCAATAGAATACTAAATATGTGCATGTTTTAAAAAAAAATACTAAATGTAAGTTGAGTGACACTAATATGAGAAGTCTCTTGTGTTTCATATAATTTAACTATCTTGCACATCTCAATCCTGACGTGTTATCGAAACATGAGGTTACAAATTTCTTCAATGGATAAAAAAGGTTTGAAATGATGAATGATGTACTATTTTTGGCGATGTTGTGTATGCTTATTCTTTCAGGTTTTTTGAGGTGGATTGTTTAGAACTGTTTGATAATATTTAGTTTTTTTTTAAAATGGCCCGCACTTTTCAACTTCACAAATAAGTTTCGTGAGTTTTGAGCTAACTTTTTTTCTTTTTTTTGTCCTTCATTCCTCAGTTTGGTCCGGTCAGTCCGTAAATATGCTAATTAAATTTTCATTTGTAAGTAATTTCATCACAGATTGGATAATCAATGAAAATGGTTTAAAGTAATGAAGTGTTGGATTTATTAAAAAGAATGATATACTATTTCATTATGTTCAACGTATAACGTAATTTTATTAATTTTACTATTTAGAATATTCATAATTTTCACGTTTTTCAAATTAATTTTGCTATGAATTTTGGACGTGTTAAAACGTACAGCTAAAAATATATTGCTAATCTATTAAAAGTTTATCGTTTAATGATTACTATAAAAAATTATGTCAACTAAAATGTTTTTGCTATTTGATATTTTTGTAATTCTATTATTTTGCTGTTCATCTTGTTATAATATGAGAATATTGAATAGAAACGCAAAAAAGGATAGTAACGATAGTAATGAATTCTACTTTAGCTAAACAAAACAATTACAAAACAAACTATAGTAACGATAGTGTATTGTTGGTCGTTATCATCGTCGACTGTCAAATGAACATGGCTTATATATGGTCCTTCTATCCTGTGAGATCAACATCAATTGTTCCAATTGGGTTTATATGAATTAAATAAACCTATAGACGCAAATGTATAAACATCATAAACAAACTTAAGGCTTTAAGGGGATTTTTTTTTCTCAACAACAATATTCATTCATCCAAGCTAAATATTTTACACCATTACATCATACTCTGACAATATATTTTAACCAATTTGGCACTAAACATTAGAGCTTGAACCGGAGATATTGCCCAAACCAACCTAGCAAAAGGGCAAGTGAAGAGCAGGTGGTTTACATTTTCCCTACTTCCTTGGTATCTCACACATGTAGGGTCTTTAGAGATGTGTCTATATATCAGGTTGGACTCTACAGAGAGACAATTGCTTAGGCATTTCCAAAGAAAGTGTTATACTATTGGACTTGCCTTTGGCTGCCAAACGAGGTTGTATAGAGCATCTATACTCGGCTGTAACATTTCTTAATCAGGAGGAGCTTTGTCAAGTGTACTAAGATAGGTCCAGTAGCATGATTTAACTATATAACTCCCTGAATTCATGAAATCCCAGGTGTAGTTATCCTCACAATCCTCACCTTCTTATCTATTCATTTCAATCAACTTTTTCAGCCTCAGGGAATATATATCAAATCTATTAATTCTCTATTCCAATCTCTACCTCCATTAGCCAAGAGTTCTCTAACCTTCTGATATAATGCGTTTTAGCGCATTCTAACCGTTGTTTTATAGGTTTTTATCGAGTCTTTCACTCTCTTTCGAGTCATTCTAGGTACTAAAGTGGCTGGAAGCAAAGATTTGAAGTTTGCAATTGGATTTGGCGAAAAATAAGGAAAAAAGAGATATTTTTGAAGATTTTGCCCAGAAAGAGTACCTGCGCTGGAATTAGGTGCTTCCGCTCCCCAGAAAATCCAATTATGGAATATTTGCTAAACCCTAATTTTGCAACCCTATCTTGGGCCAGCCGCCAAGACTTTATTTAAAGAGGGATTTTTGACCTTTTTGAGATCACGCAGACCGTAGAGAGCAAGGGAGAGAGATCGAAAGTGAGAGAGATATTCGATAATTATTTTGAGAGTTTGCTTGGAGATTTGTCTTCTACATATTTGTTGAAGTTTTCTTAAACCCTACTCTTTTACTTTGATTTAATGAAGTCTTCATTCCTTTTTGCTGCTGTTGTTTGCGTGAACATGAGCGAGTAATCCACCAGTTAGGTTAAGGGTTTTCGATGGGATTAGAGAATCATAACTAAGCATAGATAGGTTTTGAAACATCACTTGATATCTCCATCTAATGTCAAACGTATTGCCTAGGCTAATTTGATCACCTAGCCTTTGATTCTAGGTTGAATTTACTCATCAAAAGTGTTGTAAATTGCTGGAATTGACTTAGATGGGCGAGTTGTCTTTAGCCAACGACAGTTGAAGTTAAAGCAACCCGTGAACAAATCAACCCTAATCGTTTAATGCTCATCATTCCTTGTAACCTCAAACGATAGTTTAGGGTGTTAGATTGATTGTTGAAGTAGTTGATGCCACGACAGTGGGTCCTCTTGAATCTATGGTTGAGTTCTAGATTGGTTCATAATTTGATAACCTGAAAAATTGCTTGGTTTTGATATCCTAATCCCTGAGATATATCCCTTGACCTAACATTTTCCATCTATTGTTTACAACCGATTTTACTTTATTTTGCTTTGATATTATCGTGACACTTTAAAACAACCCTGCATTGCTTAGCTGAACTTGTATCCCATATTAGAGTGTATTGCTGGTCCCTTGAACGAACCTATACTATTCTACATCGATTAGTGAACTTATGTTTTATAATCTTTTGAAACCGGAATAAGGACTTTCATCAAATTGGCGCCGTTGCGACGGGGACCAACTCGATACCTCTAATTTTTGTTTACGATTTCAGACTAAGTACTAAACTCGTTCTTTTGTTTATTTTGCTTGTGTTTCAGGTGTATGAACTCAAGGACAACAAGGAGAAATCTTCAAACTCCCCTCGTCACTTTGAGTAACCAGGAACTTGCAAGACTAGAACGAGAAAACAGACGCTCAAGGCCTAATCCCGCTGATATGGGCGAACAAGGCAACAATGGTATGGCGGCTGAGCTGCTACGGTTGCAAGAGCAAATGGCTCAGATGCAGCAGCAACATGCCCGTGAACAACAGCAGTAGCGCTCGTGAGCAGCAGCGTACCATTGGGGATATGGACAATCCCCATGTTTTCTATCGGAATCGAGCTGCTATTGTTCCACCTGCTGTTGAGAGGCAAGATTATGAGATAAAGCCTCAGATGATATTGCTGGTCAAGCAGCACTCGTTCCATGGACTGCCTGCGGAAATTCCGATGGACCATATAGAAAACTTCGAGGAGATCTGCTCCACGACGAGTTCTAATGGGATGAACCCGGATTTCTTAAAGTGCAAACTTTTCCCTTTCTCACTCGCCGATAAAGCTTCCCGTTGGCTCAAGTCTCTACCAGTTGGATCCATCACGACTTGGGTACAATGTAGAGCAGCGTTCTTGGACAACTTCTACACCAAATCCAAGACTGCGAGCCTGAGGAACAAGATCTCCTCTTTCCAGCAATATTCAGGAAAGTCCTTTTGTGAGGCATGGGAACGGTTCAAAGAGTACAAGAGAGAGTGTCCACACCATGGGTTTACCGATGAGAACTTGTTGGGTATCTTCTATGATGGTGTTGATTGGGATTATAGGAATGCTTTGAATGTTGCGAGTGATGGTAATTTTATAACTAAGACCAGAGAGGGTGCGTATAAGCTCATCGAGAACTTGGCTGTGAGTTCTAGCAATAAGTCGCAGGAGTATGACAGGACCACGAAATCTAGTGGAATGGATTCCCAAAAGATTGATGACCTTACTGCTAAGGTCAACTTGTTGCTCAAAGGGAACCAAAGGACTGTTCACTTTGTAGATGAGAATGGTGAACTATTTTCTGAGGAGATGGGTGAAGAAGGAGTCACCCAGAACTATAGGAATCACCCAAACCAAGGTCAGAATCAGTTTCAAGGGGGAGTTTAACAGAAACCACAATTTTCTAACTTTCAGGCTCCTGCGAGCTCTGAAAGTACTTCTCAGGATGAACTCAAGGTTATGATGCAGCAGCTAATGGCTAATCAATAGAAGTCTGCCACTGAAATCAAAACACAGGTAGACGCCATGTACTCGGACCTCAATGGTAGACTTGAAGTTGTTTGCAACCACGTGAAGAGGCTTGACACTCAGGTAGCTCAGATCTCGGCATCAGCTAATCAACCACCAGGGACTCTTCCAGGAAAAGTTGAAACAAATCCCAGAGAACACTGCAATGTGATATTAGTTCAGAGTGAGGTGGAAACTATCTTAGCATCGCTTACACCAGAGAAAGCAGAAGAAGCTGTCGAATCATTACCATACATCCCTAGGATCCCATACCCTCAGAGACTGAAATATGAGATTGATGAAAAGAAGCTGGCTGGGTTTAATAAGATGGTGAGTGGGCTTCCTCCTGAAATCTCTTTTGAAGAGGCATTTAGAGTTGACCCTGCATATCGTGAGTTTTCCAAGGATACCAAGAAGAGTCTCACGGTAGTCAAGGCTCTCTTTGCTGAAGCAAGGAATACATCATCTCCAATGAAGCTGTTGCCAAAGCTAGAAGTGTAACGCCCGTGAACCAAAAATGTGAGTGTTGGTGGGTGTCGATCGACACCATGTGTGTGTGTCGATCGACACGGGTTGTTATCTCCTCGAGGAATCGAACAGTGGTGACTGTGTCGATCGACAAGAGTGTGTGTGTCGATCGACATGGGTCAAAAATCGGAATTTAGGGTGTTGATTTCTGGTTCGGTTTGAGTTGGCCAGTTTGCGGGAACCTAGGGTTCCGTATAAAAGGAGTGGAGACGCGGTTCTCAGCTCTTTTGGCCGTTTTGGGATCAGAGAAAGGGTTTTAGAGAATTTGAGAGAGAGAGAAGAGGATTGAGTGTTCTTCGAGGCTTTCTTGTGGAATTCCCTTGATTTCTCAATCCTAAACCTTGTTCCTTGCTGGGATTTCGTGGGAGAGGGTCTGGAACGGAGTGGAGATCGATTTCTGGGCGAAATCAGAGGCTGAACTTTAGGGTTCTTCGTGTCCTTCGCGTTCTTCGTTCATTCCTCTTCAGAAATCAGGTGAGTGCGTGACCATAGGTCCTTGGATATAGGGTTGAATGGAATATGATTGCTTGTTGTGTGGTTTTGGGCGTGTTGGTCGTCTGTTGTGCAGGAGATCGATTAGGGTTGTGGAGTTTCGGCCATGAGAGGATGGTGTCGAACTCCATGATCTGCAGATGCCTGTCGATCGACACTATTATTTTTGTGTCGATCGACACGGGGTGCATCTGTGTCGATCGATACCATTGTGGGTGTCGATCGACACACCCATCCTGTCGATCGACACCTAGTGGTTGTGTCGATCGACATAGGGTTTGTTGTTCTGAATTGTGTTGATGGCTTGTTCGATGCATTGTTGCCTGTTCACCCTGGTATTTCATGCTTTCTTTATCTAAGTAATTGGCCTGTAGATGGGAGGACCGTCTCACTGGGTATTTATGATAATACTCACGCAACTCTTATAACCATGTGTTGCAGGTAAAGATAAAGTGTGATCGTGGGAATCAAGGCAAGGAAGAGGAGATGATCTGGTGTCTCGTTTGATTGGAATTGCTAGGGTGTTAGTAATTCTAGATTGTGGAATTTGTAGACTTGGTTAAGTTGCTTGGTTAAATGGTTTTAAATTGTTCTGGTTGTGAATTGAATAATTGTTTATTGGGTTATCGGAATTTGTTTGGTTTAACCGTTGATTGATGTGCTGTCGTAATTGGAAATTGAGGATTAATGTTTATGGGAACATTGATTCGATCCAATGTAAAAAAAACGGGTCGGGTTGTTTCAATTTGGTATCAGAGCCCTTACGGTTCTAGGGCGGGAGAACGTAGTAATTGTGTGTTATGTAATTGTGGAATTTTGATTGATTGATTAGTGAATATAGTCAATTGATTGTTGCTTGGGTTGGAGTCCCGGATCATCTTCTCCGAGCCTTCAATGAGATTCCACGGTATGTGTGTTCTTTGTGGCTTTCTTTTGGTATTACAGCGTGAGATGGCTAGAGGTGTTAGAGGCAGAGGTCGTGGTGCCCGTGGTGGCAGAGGGCGTGGCCGTGGGCGTGGCCTGGGATCAGTGGATCTGAGTGTGTCAGTTGAGGGCACGCAGGAGCAGGCTGCAGCGTCGCAGATGCCTCAGGGGTCATTGAGTGTGGATACCGCGAGTGCCAGTGTGGCTAGTGGCGTGCAGGCTCCGAGAGGGGGTGCTGGCGCAGGTGGTGGAGCTCAGGGCCGGGAGGATCAGTTGGCGGGTTTGCTGCGGATGATCTTGGAGAGGTTGCCAGTAGGGGCGCCGGCTCCGGGTCAGGCTCCAGTGGTGCAGCCAGGTGTGGCTGGTGGTGAGCCGGTAGCGGTTTAGGTTCAGCCGGTAGGGGCTGGTGTGCAGCCAGGTGTGGCGGCTGCGGAGGAGCTCCCATTATATCTGAGGATGTTGGAGCAGATGCAGAGGATTGGCACCGGGTTCTTCTCGGGCGGTGCCAAGCCTGAGGAGGCTGATATGTGGAGGTGTAGACTGGAGCGTAACTTCCAGTCGCTGAGGTATCCAGAGGGATACAGGGTGGACCTTGCGGTTCATTTTTTGGAGGGTGACGCGCATCTCTGGTGGAGAGGTGTGGCGAGTAGGCGAGCTCAGGCTGGTATGAGCTGGACAGATTTCTTGGCGGAGTTTAATGCCAAGTACTTTCCGCAGGAGGCGATGGACCGGTTGTAGACTCAGTTTCTGCAGTTGACGCAGGGAGAGCGCTCAGTGCGGGAGTACGATGAGGGTTTTGGTAGGCTGCTAGTTCACGCTGGTCGGGAGTTTGGGAGCGAGGAGGCTCAGATTAGGAGGTTCATGCATAGACTTCGACCAGTGTTGAGGACACGGTGCAGACCGTGTAAGTTCGCCACGAGGGCGGATTTGGTGGAGACGGCGGCTCAGATCGAGGAGGATTTGAGAGCTGAGCAGGCTGTGGTGGTGAGTCCACCGGTGCAGCAGCCGCAGAGGAAGCCGCAGCAGCAGCAGATGGGGTCGAGCAGGGGCAGTAAGCCTGCTCAGGGACAGAAGAGGAAGTGGGAGGGCACTTCCGGATCGGGTCAGAGAGGCCGCAGTGGGCAGGGTGGTTCAGGGTGCTATGTGTGTGGTAGCGTGGATCATCGAGCGGTGAGCTGACCGAAGAGGGAGCGCAGGCAGTGCACCTAGTGCACTGGGTACGCCTAGGGTGTACTACCAGTGCGGAGAGGCGGGGCACATTAGGCCCAAGTGTCCGCAGTTACAAATGGCGGTGGCAGTTGTACAGCCAGTGCAGGGTGCAGCCGTTGATGTGCAGCCGTTGCGTCAGTTGACAGCTCTGCGGGTTTACACTTCGGTGGAGACAGGAGGCTCCAGCGCCAGACCGATCACACTTACTCTCTATTTCTTAACCTCGTGAATACTTCTATGTTGTGGTTGTCGGTCGTTTTGGAATTGTGTATCTGTGATAATACTTTAGGGCTCTTGGGCACATGATTGTGTAGGGACCTTAGTAGTAGGCGGGAGTGAGTCTCATGTACTGTTTGATTCTGGAGCTTCGAATAGCTTCATTACACCGGAGTGCGCGGAGAGCAGTGGGATCGAGAGTGATTCCGGGGAACAGTCGGGAGTAGTGCGAGTGGCTAGAGGGAAGACTTTGGCTACTTTCGGGCGGGCTCGTGGAGTAGACATTCTGGTGGCTGGGGAGTTGATGCCAGCAGATCTTGTCATCAGTCCAGTGGAGCTGTATGATGTGATTCTAGGGATGGACTGGTTAGAGCGGTACCGGGTCCATCTGGATTGCCATCGGGGACGAGTGGTTTTTGAGCGAGAGGCTGGGAGGTTGGTTTATTAGGGTATACGGTCGACTTTCAGGAGTTTGGTGATCTCTGCGATTCAGGCCGAGCAGATGATTGGGAGGGGCTGCAAGGCGTATTTGTTGACGATCGTAATGCCAGAGTCTGTTGGGGAGGTTGCAGTGGCAGATATTCGGGTTGTTCGGGATTTCCAGGAGGTGTTTCAGTCGTTGCAGGGGTTACTGCCGTCACGGTCTGATCCCTTTACGATTGAGTTGGAGCCTGGGACTACGCCGATATCTAAGGCACCATACAGGATGGCTCCGGCAGAGATGGCAGAGCTGAAGAAGCAGCTGGATGATCTGTTGAGTAAGGGTTTCATTCGGCCGAGTAGTTCACCGTGGGGAGCACTGGTGTTGTTCGTGAAGAAGAAAGATGGTAGTTTTCGGTTATGTATCGATTATCGGGGCCTTAACCGAGTTACTGTGAAGAACAGGTATCCTCTGCCGTGGATTGATGAGTTGTTGGATCAGTTGCGGGGGGCTACTTGGTTCTCCAAGATCGATTTGGCTTCGGGATACCATCAGATTCCGATAGATGAGGCCGATGTGCAGAAGACGGCTTTCAGGACGAGGTATGGACATTATGAGTTTGTGGTGATGCCATTTGGGTTGACGAATGCGCCAGCGGCATTCATGAGGCTGATGAACGGGGTGTTTCAGGAGTATTTGGATGAGTTTGTTATTATCTTTATCGACGATATCCTGGTGTATTCGAGAACTCCGGAGGAACACGAGGTTCACCTGAGGTTAGTTCTGGAGAAGCTGCGAGAACAGAAGTTGTACGCGAAGCTCAGTAAGTATAGTTTCTGGCAGCGGGAGATGGGTTTTCTGGGGCACGTCGTGTCTGCGGAGGGTGTTTCAGCTAAGATCGAGGCCATCAGAGATTGGCCGAGGCCGAGGAATGCGACGGAGATCAGGAGTTTCCTTGGTTTAGCTGGGTATTATCGGAGGTTCGTCAAGAGTTTTGCGGGTATGGCGCAGGCGATGACGAAGTTGACGGGGAAGGATGTTCCGTTTGCGTGGTCTGCGGAGTGTGAGGAGAGCTTCGGGAAGCTGAAGGAGATGCTGACTAGTACACCGGTTTTGGCGTTGCCTGATCCGGGTGAGCCATATGTGGTGGATGCGGATGCATCTGGTACTGGCCTGGGTTGTGTTCTGATGCAGCAGGGGAAGGTGATTGCTTATGCTTCGAGGCAGTTGAGGAAGCACGAGTGCAATTACCCTACTCATGACTTGGAGTTAGCTGCAGTGATCTTCGCCCTAAAGATTTGGCGTTCTTATCTTTACGGTGGGAAGGTCCAGGTGTTCACAGACCATAAGAGTCTGAAGTATTTCTTCACTCAGCCAGAGCTGAACTTGAGACAGAGGCGCTGGATGGAGTTGGTAGCTGATTACGATCTGGAGATCGAGTACCATCCGGGTAAGGCTAATCTGGTTGCAGATGCGTTGAGTAGGAAGAGGGTTGCTTCGGACCAGGAGCGTGATATGGAGGAGTTGGTGAGTGAGTTGGGCACGTTGAGGTTGTGTGTTATTTCACAGGAACCGTTGGGGTTAGAGGCAGCTAACCAGGCAGATTTGTTGAGCATGATTCGTGAGGCTCAGGGGAAGTATCAGGGGTTGATTGATGCTTCTCAAGTTGCAGGTTCGGAGTATCAGGTCTCTGGGAACGGGACGATATTGTTGAGAGGTCGGGTTTGTGTGCCCAACGATGAGACTCTCAGGCAGGAGGTTCTGAGGGAGGCTCATTCGAGCATACTATCGATTCATCCGGGAGCGACCAAGATGTACCGGGATCTGAAGAGGTACTACCATTGGGTCGGAATGAAGAGGGATGTAGCGAGTTGGGTTGCAGCATGCAACGTGTGTCAGCTGGTGAAAGCTGAGCATCAGGTTTCGAGCGGTTTGTTGCAGAGCTTACCCATTCCGGAGTGGAAGTGGGACATGATTACCATGGATTTTGTGACAGGATTACCGGTTTCGCGAATGTATGATGCGATTTGGGTCATTGTGGACCGTCTGACTAAGTCAGCACATTTTCTTGCCATCAAAAAGACCGATGGAGCTGCGGTGTTGGCTAAGAAATATGTGCGGGAGATTGTGAGGCTGCATGGGGTGCCAGCTAGTATAGTGTCAGACCGAGATCCAAGATTTGCTTCAGATTTCTGGGGAGAATTTCAGGCTGAGATGGGCACGAAGGTGCATATGAGTACAGCATATCATCCTCAGACAGATGGGCAGTCGGAGAGGACGATTCAGACGTTGGAGGATTTACTGAGGATGTGTGTGCTGGACTATGGTGGTCATTGGGCGGATCATCTGAACCTGGTAGAGTTTGCTTATAACAACAGCTATCAGGCGAGTATCGGTATGGCTCCTTATGAGGCGTTGTATGGGAGGCCGTGCAGGACACCTCTATGCTGGACTCAAGTGGGGGAGAGGAGCATGTTTGGTGCGAGTTTCGTTCAGGAGACGACGGAGAAGCTCCGTGTCTTGAAGCTGAACATGAAGGAAGCTCAGGATCGGTAGAAGAGTTATGCCGATAAGAGGAGGAAGGAGTTGGAGTTCGAGCTGGGAGACATGGTGTATCTCAAGGCAGCTATGTTGAGGGGTCCTAACAGATCCATTTCAGAGAACAAGCTAAGTCCAAGGTTTATGGGACCGTTCAGAGTTGTGGAGCGGGTCGGGCCGGTAGCTTATAGGCTGGAGTTACCTCAGAGTATGAAGGCTTTTCACAAAGTCTTCCATGTGTCGATGCTGCAGAAGTGTCTGCATGAGTCTGAGGGGGTGTTGGCTAGGATTCCGGAGGATCTTCAGCCCAACATGACATTGGCGGCGAGGCCTGTGAGGATTCTCGAGAGGAGAGTCAAGGTGCTGCGCCGAAAGAGGATACCGTTGGTGAGAGTCGTGTGGGATTGCGACGGTATTGAGGAGGAGACTTGGGAGCCAGAGGCGAAGATGAAGACTAAGTTCTCGAAGTGGATCGAGAAGCAAGCGGAGGCTTGAGGAGTCTTTTTCTTTCTTTGGTTCTGTCTTTTGTAGTAGCATGTGGCTACCATAGTTGTATTTCGTTTTCGTTGTAACGATTATACATTTTTGATGATTTAATAAGATGGGGAGTTCTTATTATTTTCTGTGTTATGGGATGTGAGTTCCTATAGGGTATGACCGGTGAGGGTCACGTGTGTTATAGAATGTGAGTTCCTTTAAGTTGTGATCGCTGAGGGTCACTTGTGTGAGTTGTCCGGCAGCATGGATGTTCTATGCGAGTTAGAGCTAGTCCGTGGCTGGAAGTTCTAGGGGCGGCAATCCTATGGGTAGTTGGGGTTCGTCCGTTCGCTAGGATGGCTGGCTGGGAAAATAGAGGTCTTGGGCTGAGCTGAGATTGGTCTATTTTTCTAGAGGAGTCTGGGAAGTGGGTTCTGCGGGGCTTGTCTTTCCCAGGGACTCCCGGAACACGAGATGTTCCAGATGGCTCGCTGAGGGGTCATATTTGATGTTCCGCTGAGGGAATGTCAGGAACACGAGTGTTCCAGATGGCTCGCTGAGGAGTCATATTAGATATTCCGCTGAGGGAATGTCATGAGAGCCACGTGAAAGGATTCGGGTCAATGGACACTTATAGCCATGTTACAGAAGGTGCCGTGCATACCTGAGGGAACATGATTCTCTAGGAACCAGTACGGGTTCCTGTATATATATATATCTCGAGAGACAGATGAGATCTCTCCAGGGGACAATTGGTGTCTCCTGCACGTAGAGCATTTGATGGACTGTGTGTCCCGAGGATGTGTCAGCGGGGAGCAGACCAGCCTGACGGGTGGCCGCTCGGAGGGTGATTGGATGTTATACACTTCAATCTCAGGGTGACGACCTTGGGAGTGTTGGGTGTATATATATATGTATACATATACTATGGGTGCGGGCAGTGCGTTCTGTAATATGACAATGTGTTGGGACTCGATGAGCTTCGGGGATCGCTGAGGATCTTAGGTGGTATTGGCCGGGTAGGGCCAGGAGTGTGTTGGGATCTAGTCTTGGACTGTTGTTTGTGTCTGGGACCTCGTTCAGACGACTCTGGACTTTTATGTAGCGTCTTGGTCGTGCATGTTCTTGTCTGATTGTTGCACGATCAATTGGTTCTTTCGCCGGGTCTACGGTTGGTCGGTCATGTTCTTGTTTGATTGTTGAACGATCAATTGGGCAGGCCTGGTTGGGACTGTATAACGGTGCATTTTGGTGTTTCCGGGGAAATTTGGTCGGGTTTCTGGGCGTAAATGACGGTTTTGGGCAGGGTCAGGTATATGTAACTTGTGATTCGGGGACGAATCCTTGTTAGTGGGGGAGAATTGTAACGCCCGTGAACCAAAAATGTGAGTGTTGGTGGGTGTCGATCGACACCATGTGTGTGTGTCGATCGACACGGGTTGTTATCTCCTCGAGGAATCGAACAGTGGTGACTGTATCGATCGACAAGAGTGTGTGTGTCGATCGACATGGGTCAAAAATCGGAATTTAGGGTGTTGATTTCTGGTTCGGTTTGAGTTGGCTGGTTTGCGGGAACCTAGGGTTCCGTATAAAAGGAGTGGAGACGCGGTTCTCAGCTCTTTTGGCCGTTTTGGGATCAGAGAAAGGGTTTTAGAGAATTTGAGTGAGAGAGAAGAGGATTGAGTGTTCTTCGAGGCTTTCTTGTGGAATTCCCTTGATTTCTCAATCCTAAACCTTGTTCCTTGCTGGGATTTCGTGGGAGAGGGTCTGGAACGGAGTGGAGATCGATTTCTGGGCGAAATCAGAGGCTGAACTTTAGGGTTCTTCGTGTCCTTCGCGTTCTTCGTTCATTCCTCTTCAGAAATCAGGTGAGTGCGTGACCATAGGTCCTTGGATATAGGTTTGAATGGAATATGATTGCTTGTTGTGTGGTTTTGGGCGTGTTGGTCGTCTGTTGTGCAGGAGATCGATTAGGGTTGTGGAGTTTTGGCCATGAAAGGATGGTGTCGAACTCCATGATCTGCAGATGCCTGTCGATCGACACTATTATTTTTGTGTCGATCGACACGGGGTGCATCTGTGTCGATCGATACCATTGTGGGTGTCGATCGACACACCCATCCTGTCGATCGACACCTAGTGGTTGTGTCGATCGACATAGGGTTTGTTGTTCTGAATTGTGTTGATTGCTTGTTCGATGCATTGTTGCCTGTTCACCCTGGTATTTCATGCTTTCTTTATCTAAGTAATTGGCCTGTAGATGGGAGGACCGTCTCACTGGGTATTTATGATAATACTCACGCAACTCTTATAACCATGTGTTGCAGGTAAAGATAAAGTGTGATCGTGGGAATCAAGGCAAGGAAGAGGAGATGATCTGGTGTCTCGTTTGATTGGAATTGCTAGGGTGTTAGTAATTCTAGATTGTGGAATTTGTAGACTTGGTTAAGTTGCTTGGTTAAATGGTTTTAAATTGTTCTGGTTGTGAATTGAATAATTGTTTATTGGGTTATCGGAATTTGTTTGGTTTAACCGTTGATTGATGTGCTGTCGTAATTGGAAATTGAGGATTAATGTTTATGGGAACATTGATTCGATCCAATGTAAAAAAAAAAAAAAAAAAAAACGGGTCGGGTTGTTTCAAGAAGACCCTGGGAAGTTTGTTGTTCCATGCTCCATTGCAGGAGTTGAATTTAAAGAATCTCTCTGCGATTCTGGGTTTTCAATCAATCTCATGTCTAAGGCTATTGCAGAGAAACTTGGGATTACTACGATGAGAGCTGCTAATATATCTCTTAAGTTTGCAGACACTTCCACCAAGGTTCCACAAGGTATTATTCATGATTTACATGTTCAAGTTGGAAATTGTCTTGTTCCTACTGACTTTCAGGTGGTGGAGATGAGCGAAGATCCTGGTATATCTTTGATTCTTGGAAGACCGTTTCTGGCGACAGTGGGTGCAGTTGTAGATTTGCTTAATAGAAGAGTCTTATTCTCTAATATTGACAAGCAGGTCTTCTACAAAGCTATACCCACTAATGAAGCAACCAAACTTGCATCATGTGTTACCGTTATCAATGGAGATAAGCTGCAAATGGTGACAAAGAGAGATTTCAATGATAAGAGTGAGGTCAAGGAAGTCCTAGATGGAGACCCTCTTATCAGAACAAAGAAGACTAGTTAAAAGAGCAGGGTAAAGGAGAAGGTGACGAGCCAAAGAATCAAGGGTGATTCTAATATGATTTTAGTACCTCAGAGACGTGTTGGTGACACGATTGAGTACAAGGTGAAGTCCAAAGGGATTTCGACACCTTTCTCCAAGGTTAGAGCTATTCTCACATCTGAGCTGAAAGAGAAAGGTGAAGAAGCTGTGAAAACTATGTTGAGCAAGGTTCTGAGGCTGAAGTTTACTGATTGGGGAGCTTGTTTTGGAGAAAACTCTCATGCTCATCTTCTTGACTGACACATGAGATCCAAGTCAAGCTAAAGACTTTAACCAATCGCTTGGTGGGAGGCAACCCACCGGTACGTTTTCTAACTTTTCAATTTAATTTCTTTTATTACTAACTTTGAATTTCAGTTTAAGTTTTCAGATTTTTGAAAAAAAAAATATATTGTTGTGGAATATACAAGGAGGATCAATCGATCCTCTCGGCCAGCTCGATCGATCCGGAATGACGAATTCAACACGCAAACCATCGGTCAATCCCAGGATTGACCTGCACATCGATCCGTTGAAAAGTTCAAAACCCAGAAGGAGCACCTGCTCCCCAACACAGAGCACCTGCTCTCCCGGAAGGCAGATCGATCGATCCCCTCAGCTTGATCGATCGATCCATGATGATGAGATCAAAAGCCATTACAGCGGTTAACCTTAGGATCGATCTGCACGTCGATCCAATTCCCAGAAGGAGCACCTACTCCCCACTACAGAGCACCTGCTCTCCAGGGTAAAAATTCAAAATTCGGATTTAGGCCCACCAAGAGGTAAATATTTCCATGAACAATTTTATTTTATGTTTTTTCTTATAATTTTTATTTCTTTTCACTCTCTCTTTTCTTATTCTCACACCGAGACGGTGTGAAGTAAGTCTGGGGGGAGTTGCTACTAATATCTTTTATTTTGGTTGTTTTTCTATTTTCTTATGTCTTATTGAGTCTAGTTTTCTTTTGTTTTATTGAGTCAAAACTTTGTAGGGAATTAGGACCTTATCTTATAATGATGTTTGGACTATTTGTGTTTAACTTTCTCTCTAGTGACCATTTCTTCAGAGCATGAGTACAAAGAACTGCTGGAACACTTCGATACACCATCTTCCAGGTTCCATATTGACCAAAATTTTCTCTCGGTATTGGCACTAGATTAGGGAAACGAACCATATTCAGGACTCCTTATTCTTTTTATCACTTTTGTTGTTCCTGAATAGCTAGCTTATTTTTAGTTAGTACCCTCCTTAACCCTTACCTCTTTTCAAGCCCCTTGCATTCTTGTTACTTCATTGTCATATGTGCAGCATATGCGCAAAAGAGTTGGAGAGAATTGGGTCAACACTGCATCTAAATCACTCTTTCTAAAGAACGAGAGCACCTGATCCCCAGAAGGAGCACCCGCTCTTATTTTCAGAAGATGGTCTTACAACAAGGTGGAACAAAAATTTCCGCAAAGGAGGAATGATATTGATGAGCTCCATTTGGGTATGTACAAGCAACTCTGATATTTTCGTGTTTGAGAGGCATACACTTGTAATCAAAACCCTCTTCATCATCAATCAAAAAAATATATATATATTTTTTACAACAGATGATGAAGAGTGGTAAATCTGTAAAATTGAAAATGTCTCTCTGCACAGCGAGTATACCCAAGGTGGACGATGGCTAGTTGAGATGTTGGAGAAATTTGGAGAAGAAAGAGTGGTTTAGAGAATATGGATATCAACGTACCCGTTCTCTCTTGGAATTTTGTGCAATATCCTGCATCCACTACGAAACATCGGGTAACCCTTAAACACTTTAAACACTTCTACGTCCACCTCTAAATGGCCTTAACCCTTAGCGTCGTCTACCCTAAATGGTGCCTTTAGCGAGACCCTCACGCAACTTTAATGTGTTGAGTTTGTGTTTGGGAAATGGAACTTGGTTGAGAAATGTGGTGAGGATGTTTTGGTAAAGCTTTGTTATTCGTAATTTGAATTATGTGGTCTGCAAATTGAAGGATTTAAACTCGGTTCACTGAGGATAAAAGAGTTCCCGCATTTTCAAACCTTTCTCCTTCACTTGGTCTCGAATTTGTTTGAGGGCAAACAAAGATCTAAGTCTGGGGAAATTGATATAATGCGTTTTTAGCGTATTCTAACCGTTGTTTTATAGGTTTTTATCGAGTCTTTCACTCTCTTTCGAGTCATTCTAGGTACTAAAGTGGCTGGAAGCAAAGATTTGAAGTTTGCAATTGGATTTGGCGAAAAATAAGGAAAAAATGGATCTTTTTGAAGATTATGCCCAGAAGGAGCACCTGCGCTGGAATTAGGTACTCCCGCTCCCCAGAAAATCCAATTATGGAATATTCGCTAAACCCTAATTTTGCAACCCTATCTTTGGCCAGCCGCCAAGGCTTTATTTAAGAAGGGATTTTCGACCCTTTTGAGATCACGCAGACCGTAGAGAGCAAGGGAGAGAGATCGAAAGTGAGAGAGAGATTCGATAATTATTTTGAGAGTTTGCTTGGAGATTTGTCTTCCACATATTTGTTGAAGTTTTCTTAAACCCTACTCTTTTACTTTGATTTAATGAAGTCTTCATTCCTTTTTGCTGCTGTTGTTTGCGTGAACATGAGCGAGTAATCCACCAGTTAGGTTAAGGGTTTTCGATGGGATTAGAGAATCATAACTAAGCATAGATAAGTTTTGAAACATCACTTTATATCTCCATCTAATGTCGAACGTATTGCCTAGGTTAATTTGATCACCTAGCCTTTGATTCTAGGTTGAATTTACTCATCAAAAGTGTTGTAAATTGCTGGAATTGACTTAGATGGGCGAGTTGTCTTTAGCCAACGACAGTTGAAGTTAAAGCAACCCGTGAACAAATCAACCCTAATCGTTTAATGCTCATCATTCCTTGTAACCTCAAACGATAGTTTAGGGTGTTAGATTGATTGTTGAAGTAGCTGATGCCACGACAGTGGGTCCTCTTGAATCTTTGGTTGAGTTCTAGATTGGTTCATAATTTAATAACCTGAATAATTGCTTGGTTTTGATATCCTAATCCCTGAGATATATCCCTTGACCTAACATTTTCCATCTATTGTTTACAACCAATTTTACTTTATTTTGCTTTGATATTATCGTGACACTTTAAAACAACCCTGCATTGCTTAGCTGAACTTGTATCCCATAAGATTAGAGTGTATTTCTGGTCCCTTGAACGAACCTATACTATTCTACATCGGATTAGTGAACTTAGGTTTTATAATCTTTTGAAACCGGAATAAGGACTTTCATCACCTTCATAAATGGGGTATCTAGTGTTGATTAGAGGGTGATACCTTATTAATGGAGATAATTGGCCTTGTTGTTCCACCTCCTATCCATTGGTCTTCCCAGACTTTGACATTAGCTCCATTTCCAATCAACTTCCTTACACCTTTCTTGACTATTGTCTACGCAAAGCGGATACTCTTCCACGCGTATGAAGGTCGAGATCCTAGGGGAGCTGAAAGTGGATCAGTCTTGTGGAAATATCTTCCTTTGAATAATTTAGCCATCAGAGATTCCATATGACCATTCTCCATAACTGCTTCCCTAACAGTGCTATATTAAAAGCTTTAATGTCTTTAAAGCCAAGTTCTCCTATCTTCTTTGGCCTGCTTAACTGATCCCAACTCTTTTAATGGAAACCTTTTCCTTCCTTGTTGTTTTTCCACCAGAATTTAGCCATTTCAGTTGCTATTTGTTTGCACACTGTTTTGGGCAACTTTTTTTTTTTTTTGAAAACTAGGGGGTTATCCGGCTTTTACCACCTGACTAATCTCCCAGGGTGTAGCCGTCGAGTAGCCCACTCACCATGTTTTCTAATGAACCTAAAACATGACACTATTTCGACTGGTCAAATGGGAATGGTTAGATAATTTCGCGTTTGAGGAGAATTGAACTCTGGCCTAGATCCACATAGCAACTCCTCCCCAAGTGGAAACCACTGTCCCACCACCATTTGGTTGTGTATGTTTTGGGTAACTTAAAACATATCATTACATTTTTCGTATGGAGCCCCAAATATCTCAAATCCGATTCTGAGTCAAAACTTCAAAGTTTTTATGCGTTTATTATTCATTCGGGCCTTAATAAATGAGCACATAAAGTTATAACTTATTAGGGCATCTTCAATGGAGAGTTTTAAGAGAATATCTAAGGGAGTTTTTCCTAAAAATAAATCAAAAATAAAAAATAATTAAGAGAGATGCAAGAATCGGTTTTTGATGAAGAACCCTTGAAAACCCTATTGTTATGACACATGTCTTTTTATCACTGGCTTAGAACTTTTAGTGACAAATCAAATACACATGATTTTAGAATGCTAATTAAATAGTTTATATTATTATTATTTTTTATTTTTATTTTCATAAATCATAAAATTAAATTATCTATCTACCAAGTTCCATTATACCTAAGTTTAATGAATGTACTATTTTTAATTAATATTAATTAAAGTTAATAAAATAAGTTTAATATGAAATTAGTATTATTTTAGTTGATATAATAATAAAATATATTAAAAATATATGAGATTTAAAAAGTACAAATTATATTTTGACATTTTCGAAAATCATGTATCCTTGATCATGGTTTATATTTATGTTTTAGTATATTTAAAGAAACTTCAATTTGATATCTTTAAAAGAAATATTACAGATTTTTTTTGAAAATATAATTAAAAGTATTTTTTTTTGAAAAAATATAATTAAAATTATTTTTTTTGAAAAAATATTAATTATATTAATATTATATTAGTAAGAGATCTCATATGAAAATCTCCAATGGAGGTAAAGAAACAAAGTAAGTTTCTCGAATAAAAATGTATTAAAAATATTAATCTTATATGGGTCTCTAACTATTGGAGATGTTCTTTTTTTTATCTGAAATATTTTATTAAATATAGTAGAAAACGAGATTGGAATCCGTGTTTTGAATACAAGGGTGGGATACGAGGGAGTACAAGGGAGGATCCATATCGTGATCCTCAGACCAAAAGACGAAACCTAACAACCAAATGACCAAACTATGCTAGGAAAACAAGCAAACGCCAAAGAAAAATGACCCACACATGACATCTCTATCTCTGACAAAGGTAAGTGCTATCTTTCCATTGAACCACCAAAATTTGGAGCCCATGCTTTGGTTCAGGCAGCGATAAAGGGGTGAAAGAGTTGCAAAAGGACTCGAGATAAAGTCACAGAATCCTGAGCCCAATCTAAAACCAAGAAAGAGTGACAAGACCCAATATAAACCAGGAAGAAGAGATGACGAACAAGCAAAATTAGGACCCAATCAAAACCTACGTTTCTTCATATTAATACGCAACCCAATACACGAAGGCAAGGTATTGGTATGCATATCGCCAATTGAAGAGTTATTAGTATGCATATCACCAATTGAAGAGTTATTCACACTATTGGAGATGCTCTATTGGTGTCAAAACAATATATAGTTTCTTTTTTGCATGTTCCTCAAAGCAAGAACTCCAAAGAAAACTAAAATAACTGCTCGTGTACTGTATACATATATATAGTCTAAATATATGTTGGTATGAAATATATATCACAAAGCCATTAGAGTTGGAATCAACCACAATCAATCTCTAAAATTTATCCTTAACTTTTTAATATATTTTACTGCTTAAACACATCAGCATCATGGACTTTAACCTAGAGCTAGCCATGTATGATGAAAGAAAATTTGTTTTCGGTATGTTTGATTTGCGTGAGATTATTACATCTCTAATTTCCATCACTGGATTGTGATGTTGAAATGCTTATAACGAAGCGAACTTTCTTATAATTGTAATCATGTACCGGTTATGACGAAACATACTATAATTTCGTCGCTATCGTTTTTCAGTGTCGGTGGTGACATGAAAACACCCTATATGGACAAGCTGACAAGCTTTTTTGTGTAGATGTGATCATGCATGTTGAAAATCGTCACGAAGTAATATTGTAAAAAAAAATTGTTTAAAGATATAAATAGCTCGAGAGCCTTTGGTACATATAACTACAAAAGTATTACTTTAACAAAAAAACTACAAAAGTATTAACTCAATGGTTATAATTATATGAAAATGTTGTAATAAAGTAAAACCACTTACAATATATGGCCATCAATGTTACCATTAAGCTGTGAGTACAATATATTTTCTCGACAATTGTGAATGCATATTACTTGAAACAATCCGATCCGTTTTTTTTTTTTTTTATACATTGGAATCAAGTCAATGTTCCCATAAACAATTAACTCTCAGTTTCTAATCAATACGGCAATTCAATCAACGACTAAACCAGGCAAAAATCAACCAATCGATTCCACAAATCAAATAACTCATTATTCAATTCAACAATAGTCATAACAATGTCAAACCAATAACCAGACAACTTAACCAAGTCTACAATTCCACAATCTAGAATTACTAACACCCTAGCAATTCCAAACAAACGAGACACCAGATCATCTCCTCTTCCTCACCTTGATTCCCACGATCACACTTTATCTTTACCTGCATCACATGGCAAAACGAGATGCGTGAGTATTATCATAAATACCCAGTGAGACGGTCCTCCCATCTACAGGCCAATTACTCAAATGTAGAATGAATAAAATACCAGGGTTATCAATCAGCAAGGCATAGAACAAACAACAACATAAACTAAACAGCAGGGACAGTGTCGATCGACATAACCTCTAGGTGTCGATCGACAGACTGCAAAAGTCCCTCGACACTCCACCAGCAGCGTCTGTGTCGATCAACACAACCTCTAGGTGTCGATCGACAGACTTCGTGTCGCTCGACACACCACCTCGGTGTCGCGCGACACAGATGACCCTGTGTCGATCGACAGGAAGCAATCCTGTCGATCGACAGGACACCTTCTGTTCGATGGAGATCGCCTATCCTCTCATGGCCGAATCTCCATGAACCTTAATCGATCACCTGCGCAATCAACCACTCAAAGCACCAAATTCACACAGCAAACAATCGCATCATACACAATCCTATATCCGAGAGCCTATGGTCGCGCACTCACCTGATTTCTGAAGAGGAAGAACGAAGAACGCGAAGAACACGAAGAACCCTAAAGCTCAACCTCAGATTTCGCCCAGAAATCAATCTCCACTCCGTTCCAGACCCTCTCTCACGAAATTCCAGCAACGAACAAGGTTTAGAATTGAGAAAAACAAGGGAATTCCACAAGAAAGCCTCGAAGAACACTCAATCCACTTCTCTCTCTCTCAAAATCTCTAAAACTCTTCTCTGATCCCAAAACGGCCAAAAAGAGCTGAGAAAACGTGTTTCCACTCTTTTTATACGGAACCCTAGGTTCCCGTAAACCGGCCACTCAAATCGAACCAGAAATCAAAACCCTAAATTCCGATTTTGACCCGTGTCGATCGACACACACACTCCTGTCGATCGACACAGCCGCCACTGTTCGATTCCTCGAGGAGACAACAACCCGTGTCGATCGACACACACACATGGTGTCGATCGACACCCACCAACTCATATTTTTGGTTCACGGACGTTACAATTCTCCCTCACTAACAAGGATTCGTCCCCGAATCACAAGTTACACATACCTGACCCCTGCCCCAAACCGTCATTCACGCCCAGAAACCCGACCAAATTTCCCCGGAAACACCAAAATGCACCGTTATATAGTCCTAACCAGGCCTGCCCAATTGATCGTTCAACAATCAAACAAGAACATGACCGACCAACCGTAGACCCGGCGAAAGAACCAATTGATCGTGCAACAATCAGACAAGAACATGCACGACCAAGACGCTACATAAAAATCCAGAGTCGTCTGAACGAGGTCCCAGACACAAACAACAGTCCAAGACTAGATCCCAACACACTCCTGGCCCTACCCGGCCAATACCACCTAAGATCCTCAGTGATCCCCGAAGCTCATCGAGTCCCAACACATAGTCACATTACAGAACGCACTGCCCGCACCCATAGTAAATGTATACATATATATATACACCCAACACTCCCAAGGTCGTCACCCTGAGATTAAAGTGTATATATATACAGGAACCCGTACTGGTTCCTAGAGAATCATGTTCCCTCAGGTATGCACGGCACCTTCTGTAACATGGCTATAAGTGTCCATTGACCCGAATCCCTTCACGTGGCTCTCATGACATTCCCTCAGCGGAATATCTAATATGACTCCTCAGCGAGCCATCTAGAACACTCGTGTTCCTGATATTCCCTCAGCGGAACATCAAATATGACCCTTCAGCGAGCCATCTGGAACATCTCGTGTTCCGGGAGTCCCTGGGAAAGACAAGCCCCGTAGAACCCACTTCCCAGACTCCTCTAGAAAAATAGACCAATCTCAGCTCAGCCCAAGACCTCTATTTTCCCAGCCAGCCATCCTAGCGAACGGACGAACCCCAACTACCCATAGGATTGCCGCCCCTAGAACTTCCAGCCACGGACTCGCTCTAACTCGCATAGAACGTCCATGCTGCCGGACAACTCACACAAGTGACCCTCAGCGATCACAACTTAAATAAACTCACATCCTATAACACACGTGACCCTCACTAGTCATACCCTATAGGAACTCACATCCCATAACACAAAAGAAATAATAAGAACTCCCCATCTTATTAAATCATCAAAAATGTATAATCGTTACAACGAAAACGAAAATACAACTATGGTAGCCACATGCTACTACAAAAGACAGAACCAAGGAAAGAAAGACTCTTCAAGCCTCCGCTTGCTTCTCGAACCACTTCGAGAACTTAGTCTTCATCTTCGCCTCCGGCTCCCAAGTCTCCACCTCAATACCGTCGCAATCCCACACGACTCTCACTAACGGTATCTTCTTCCGGCGCAGCACCTTGACTCTCCTCTCGAGAATCCTCACAGGCCTCGCCACCAAAGTCATGTTGGGCTGAAGATCCTCCGGAATCCTAGCCAACACCTCCTCAGACTCATGCAGACACTTCCGCAGCATCGACACATGGAAGACTTTGTGAAAAGCCTTCATACTCTGAGGTAACTCCAGCCTATAAGCTACCGGTCCGACCCGCTCCACCACTCTGAACGGTCCCATAAACCTCGGACTTAGCTTGTTCTCTGAAATGGATCTGTTAGGACCCCTCAACATAGCTGCCTTGAGATACACCATGTCTCCCAACTCGAACTCTAACTCCTTCCTCCTCTTATCGGCGTAACTCTTCTGCCGATCCTGAGCTTCCTTCATGTTCAGCTTCAAGACACGGAGCTTCTCCGTCGTCTCCTGAACGAAACTCGCACCAAACATGCTCCTCTCCCCCACTTGAGTCCAGCATAGAGGTGTCCTGCACGGCCTCCCATACAACGCCTCATAAGGAGCCATACCGATACTCGCCTGATAGCTGTTGTTATAAGCAAACTCTACCAGGTTCAGATGATCCGCCCAATGACCACCATAGTCCAGCACACACATCCTCAGTAAATCCTCCAACGTCTGAATCGTCCTCTCCGACTGCCCATCTGTCTGAGGATGATATGCTGTACTCATATGCACCATAGTGCCCATCTCAGCCTGAAATTCTCCCCAAAACTCTGAAGCAAATCTCGGGTCCCGGTCTGACACAATACTAGCCGGCACCCCGTGCAGCCTCACAATCTCCCGCATATATTTCTTAGCCAACACCGCAGCTCCATCGGTCTTCTTGATGGCAAGAAAATGTGCTGACTTAGTCAGACGGTCCACAATGACCCCAAATCGCATCATACGTTCGCGAAACCGGTAGTCCTGTCACAAAATCCATGGTAATCATGTCCCACTTCCACTCCTGAATGGGTAAGCTCTGCAACAAACCACTCGGAACCTGATGCTCAGCTTTCACCAGCTGACACACGTTGCATGCTGCAACCCAACCCGCTACATCCCTCTTCATTCCGACCCAATGATAGTACCTCTTCAGATCCCGGTACATCTTGGTCGCTCCCGGATGGATCGATAGTATGCTCGAATGAGCCTCCCTCAGAACCTCCTGCCTGAGACTCGTATCGTTGGGCACACATACCCGACCTCTCAATAATATCGTCCCGTTCCCAGAGACCTGATACTCCGAACCTGCAACTTGAGAAGCATCAATCAACCCCTGATCCTTCCCCTGAGCCTCACGAATCCTGCTCAACAAATCTGCCTGGTTAGCTGCCTCTAACCCCAACGGCTCCTGTGAAATAACACACAACCTCAATGTGCCCAACTCACTCACCAACTCCTCCATATCACGCTCCTGGTCCGAAGCAACCCTCTTCCTACTCAACGCGTCAGCAACCAGATTAGCCTTACCCGGATGGTACTCGATCTCCAGATCGTAATCAGCTACCAACTCCATCCAGCGCCTCTGTCTCAAGTTCAGCTCTGGCTGAGTGAAGAAATACTTCAGACTCTTATGGTCTGTGAACACCTGGACCTTCCCACCGTAAAGATAAGAACGCCAAATCTTTAGAGCGAAGATCACTGCAGCTAACTCCAAGTCATGAGTAGGGTAATTGCACTCGTGCTTCCTCAACTGCCTTGAAGCATAAGCAATCACCTTCCCCTGCTGCATCAGAACATAACCCAGACCAGTACCAGATGCATCCGTATACACCACATATGGCTCACCCGGATCAGGCAACGCCAAAACCGGTGTACTAGTCAGCATCTCCTTCAGCTTCCCGAAGCTCTCCTCATAATCCGCAGACCAAACAAACGGAACATCCTTCCCAGTCAACTTCGTCATCGCCTGCGCCATACTCGCAAAGCCCTTGACGAACCTCCGATAATACCCAGCTAAACCAAGGAAACTCCTGATCTCCGTCGCATTCCTCGGCCTCGGCCAATCTCTGATGGCCTCGATCTTAGCGGGATCCACCGAAACACCTTCAGCAGACACAACGTGCCCCACAAAACCCATCTCCCGCTGCCAGAAACTACACTTACTGAGCTTCGCGTACAACTTCTGTTCTCGCAGCTTCTCCAGAACTAGCCTTAGGTGAACCTCGTGTTCCTCAGGAGTCCTCGAATACACCAGAATGTCGTCAATGAAGATGATAACAAACTGATCCAAGTACTCCTGGAACATCCCGTTCATCAGCCTCATGAATGCCGCTGGCGCATTCGTCAACCCAAATGGCATCACCACGAACTCGTAATGTCCATACTTCGTCCTGAAAGCCGTCTTCCGCACATCGGCCTCATCTATCGGAATCTGATGGTATCCCGAAGCCAAATCGATCTTGGAGAACCAAGTAGCCCCCTGCAACTGATCCAACAACTCATCAATCCGCGGCAGAAGATACCAGTTCTTCACAGTAACTCGGTTAAGGCCCCGATAATCGATACATAACCAAAAACTACCATCCTTCTTCTTCACGAACAACACCGGTGCTCCCCACGGTGAACTACTCGGCCGAATGAAACCCTTACTCAACAGATCATCCAGCTAATTCTTCAGCTCTGCCATCTCTGCCGGAGCCATCCTGTATGGTGCCTTAGATATCGGCGTAGTCCCAGGCTCCAACTCAATCGTGAAGGGATCAGACCGTGACGGCGGTAACCCCTGCAACGACTGAAACACCTCCTGGAAATCCCGAACAACCCGAACATCTGCCACTGCAACCTCCCCAACAGACTCTGGCATCACGATCGTCAACAAATATGCCTCGCAGCCCCTCTCAATCATCTGCTCGGCCTGAATCGCAGAGATCATCAAACTCCCGGAAGTCGGCCGTATACCCTGATAAACCAACCTCCCAGCCTCTCGCTCAAACACCACTCGTCCCCGATGGCAATCCAGATGGACCCGGTACCGCTCTAACCAGTCCATCTCCAGAATCACATCATACAGCTCCACTGGACTGATGACAAGATCTGCTGGCATCAACTCTCCAGCCACCAGAATGTCTACTCCACGAGCCCGCCCGAAAGTAGCCAAAGTCTTCCCTCCAGCCACTCGCACTACTCCCGGCTGTTCCCCGGAATCGCTCTCGATCCCACTGCTCTCCGCGCACTCCGGAGTAATGAAGCTATTCGAAGCTCCAGAATCAAACAGTACATGAGACTCACTCCCGCCTACTACTAAGGTCCCTACACAATCATGTGCCCAAGAGCCCTAAAGTATTATCACAGATACACAATTCCAAAACGACCGACAACCATAAGATAGAAGTATTCACGAAGCTAAGAAATAAAGAGTACATGTGATCGGTCTGGCGCTGGAGCCTCCTGTCTCCACCGAAGTGTAAGCCCGCGGAGCCGTCAACTGACGCAACGGCTGCACATCAACTGCTGCACCCTGCACTGGCTGTACAACTGCCACCGCCATCTGCAACTGCGGACACTTGGGCCTAATGTGCCCCGCCTCTCCGCACTGATAGCACACCCTAGGCGTACTCGGTGCACTAGGCGCACTGCCTGCCGCCCTCTTCGGACAGCTCGCTGCTCGATGATCCACGCTACCACACACGTAGCACCCTGAACCACCCTGCCCACTGCGGCCTCTCTGACCCGATCTGGAAGTGCCCTCCCACTTCCTCTTCTGTCCCTGAGCAGGCTTACTGCCCCTGCTCGACCCCATCTGCTGCTGCTGCGGCTTCCTCTACGGCTGCTGCACCGGTGGACTCGCCACCACAGCCTGCTCCGCTCTCAAATCCTCCTCGATCTGAGCCGCCGTCTCCACCAAATCCGCCCTCGTGGTGAACTTACACGGTCTGCACCGTGTCCTCAACAATGGTCGAAGTCCATGCATGAACCTCCTGATCTGAGCCTCCTCGCTCCCAAACTCCCGACCAGCATGAACTAGCAGCCTACCAAAAATCTCATCATACTCCCGCACTGAGCGCTCTCCCTGCGTCAACTGCAGAAACTGAGTCTCCAACCGGTCCATCGCCTCCTGCGGAAAGTACTTGGCGTTAACTCCGCCAAGAAATATGCCCAGCTCATACCAGCCTGAGCTCGCCTACTCGCCACACCTCTCCACCAGAGATGCGCGTCACCCTCCAAAAAGTGAACCGCAAGATCCACCCTGTATCCCTCTGGACACCTCAGCGACTGGAAGTTACGCTCCAGCCTACACCTCCACATATCAGCCTCCTCAGGCTTGGCACCGCCCGAGAAGAACCCGGTGCCAATCCTCTGCATCTTCTCCAACATCCTCAGATATAATGGGAGCTCCTCCGCAGCCGCCACACCTGGCTGCACACCAGCCCCTATCGGCTGAACCTGAACCGCTACCGGTTCACCACCAGCCACACCTGGCTGCACCACTGGAGCCTGACCCGGAGCCGGCGCCCCTACTGGCAACCTCTCCAAGATCATCCGCAGCAAACCCGCCAACTGATCCTCCCAGCCCTGAGCTCCACCACCTGCGCCAGCACCCCCTCCCGGAGCCTGCACGCCACTAGCCACACTGGCACTCGCGGTATCCACACCCAATGACCCCTGAGGCATCTGCGACGCTGCAGCCTGCTCCTGCGTGCCCTCAACTGACACACTCAGATCCACTGATCCCAGGCCACGCCCACGGCCACGCCCTCTGCCACCACGGGCACCACGACCTCTGCCTCTAACACCTCTAGCCATCTCACACTGTATTACCAACAGCAGACTACTATATTAGAAACAGAAAGTCACAAAGAACACACATACCGTGGAATCTCATTGAAGGCTCGGAGAAGATGATCCAGGACTCCAAACCCAAACAACAATCAATTGACTAACTCACTTAATCAATTCGCTCTAATCCACGCAATCAGCCAAACATGCAGTTACTAAGTTCTACCGCCCTAGAACCGTAAGGGCTCTGATACCAAATTGAAATAACCCGACCCGTTTTTTTTTTTTATATACATTGGAATCAAGTCAATGTTCCCATAAACAATTAACTCTCAATTTCCAATCAATACGGCAATTCAATCAACGACTAAACCAGGCAAAAATCAACCAATCGATTCCACAAATCAAATAACTCATTATTCAATTCAACAATAGTCATAACAATGTCAAACCAATAACCAGACAACTTAACCAAGTCTACAATTCCACAATCTAGAATTACTAACACCCTAGCAATTCCAAATAAATGAGACACCAGATCATCTCCTCTTCCTCGCCTTGATTCCCACGATCACACTTTATCTTTACCTGCATCACATGGCAAAACGAGATGCGTAAGTATTATCATAAATACCCAGTGAGACGGTCCTCCCATCTACAGGCCAATTACTCAAATGTAGAATGAATAAAATACCAGGGTTATCAATTAGCAAGGCATAGAACAAGCAACAACATAAACTAAACAGCAGGGACAGTGTCGATCGACACAACCTCTAGGTGTCGATCGACAGACTGCAAAAGTCCCTCGACACTCCACCAGCAGCGTCTGTGTCGATCGACACAACCTCTAGGTGTCGATCGACAGACTTCGTGTCGCTCGACACACCACCTCGGTGTCGCGCGACACAGATGACCCTGTGTCGATCGACAGGAAGCAATCCTGTCGATCGACAGGACACCTTCTGTTCGATGGAGATCGCCTATCCTCTCATGGCCGAATCTCCATGAACCTTAATCGATCACCTGCGCAATCAACCACTCAAAGCACCAAATTCACACAGCAAACAATCGCATCATACACAATCCTATATCCGAGAGCCTATGGTCGCGCACTCACCTGATTTCTAAAGAAGAAGAACGAAGAACGCGAAGAACACGAAGAACCCTAAAGCTCAACCTCAGATTTCGCCCAGAAATCAATCTCCACTCCGTTCCAGACCCTCTCCCACGAAATCCCAGCAAGGAACAAGGTTTAGGATTGAGAAAAACAAGGGAATTCCACAAGAAAGCCTCGAAGAACACTCAATCCACTTCTCTCTCTCTCAAATTCTCTAAAACTCTTCTCTGATCCCAAAACGGCCAAAAAGAGCTGAGAAAACGTGTTTCCACTCTTTTTATACGGAACCCTAGGTTCCCGTAAACCGGCCACTCAAATCGAACCAGAAATCAAAACCCTAAATTCCGATTTTGACCCGTGTCGATCGACACACACACTCCTGTCGATCGACACAGCCGCCACTGTTCGATTCCTCGAGGAGACAACAACCCGTGTCGATCGACACACACACATGGTGTCGATCGACACCCACCAACTCACATTTTTGGTTCACGGGCGTTACATTATTGACACGCACACACACACAAGATTAACATATTAGTAAATCTGTAAACCTGTAAATGGATTGTTGACCATATTAGTACCACACAAGGGTATTCTCAAAACATTACACTTTTTTGGAGACAAAATACTGCGAAATGTTCATAAAGTCATCTTACTTTTTCAGTATGCTTTGCTAAATCGGTTGCTAGAAATTTTCTTAAGAATTTTTAGTGCTTTCTAAAATATTTATGTATATATATTTTATTTTTTTTGGTAAAATGTTTTATGATATATTTGCAAGCAAAGTTTTTCTGATATTTGATATGTATGTTTTTGCATGATTTTTATTATGGCGTTTTCTTTGTATTCATCCTTCTTTGCATGACATTGTTTTCTTTTTTTCCCTTCGATTTTCAATTTTTGTTTTAGGATCATCTTAGAGTCTAGATTATGTTTTGTTGCGTTTTGCATATCTTGTTTCTGTTTAGGTATTTTTGGAAATTTTGATGAGAATGTAGTTTCAAAGGAAGGTTTGGAGTTCATTTGGATTTTAAAAAAAAAAAGTAGCAGGATGAGAGGAATTGAGTTTCTAAAGAAATTTTGAAAATAGCAGATACCAGACTCGATTACCAAGCATATTAGGCTTTGTGGGGGAATCACAAAATTGTGAGCACAATCTCCAAACAATGGTCAGTTCAGCTTTCACATTCTATTAGTGAGATTGATTTGTTTCGAGACAGTTTTTTTTTAATTTTTCGTTCTTTAAATTTCCATTGACATATGAATTTTCAGAATTATTTGTTTCGATGTTTTTTTGTATAAATTTTTTTTTCCAATTTAGAAACCAATCAAGAAGTTGACTTTTAATGTGTGTGAGTTGGCCAAAAAAAATACGATGCAAGAGAAAAATATCACCACGCCATAAAAAGTGTGTTGCTATAAAATAACCTCCATCGTATCTACTATCTATTTTTACCTTGAAACATATTTGTGAAAAAAATTCAACAACTAACTTCAAATTTCTGTCCAACGTACAATAAATTTTGTAATTCCATGAGCTTGTTCCTTCACGAATTATAACTCATTTGACAACTTTTTATTTCAGTTTCCACTATCTAGGGGAGGGGTCAATTATTTTATCCATCATTTCCGTACAAAGATGAGTAAGCAAAAATAATATCAGGAGGAGACAGGACACATCATCTATAGTTTTTTAGACGATATCATGCTGACACAAATACACAAACATGCGGCTTAAAATTTGATACTTGGTTTATATAATTTTAAAAATTATGATGCGATATCCAAAAATACCAGTAGATATGCTATGATTAAGAATGTATCGACCAAACAATCATAAAGGAGCTACCAATAGCTTACCAGGCTGAGGAAGCCTTCTGGAGACAGAGAAGTAGACAATTCTGGCTCAACCTAGGGGACAAAAACTCCGGTTACTTCCATGCCAACACTAGAGCTCGAAGAACAATCAATAAAATCTCAGTTATTGAAAGTAAGGACGGGGTACCTCTCTATGAAGAAGACCAAATTCTTGGAGTCATAACTACTTACTTCAACCTGCTCTTCTCCTCCCAGCCTAGCAATATAAGAGAAACAGTTGCAGAGGCAAATGACAAATCATTATCTACATAAGAAAATATGAAACTAATCAGAGATCCAACACCAACACTACAAGAAAACATATCAAATTTTAACCAATTTTTTTGTGGTCAGAAACTATTTTGAACATTTTCGACTAATTTTAGACGAATGTTTATTTTCGTTATAAATTGGTCAAAAAAATATGACGAAATATAAGTGTCGAAAACTGGTCGAAATTTTTCAACCAATTTTTAACGGATTCGTAAATTTATCAAAAAATGGTCGAAAAATTGCGACAAAGAAGATTGGTTGAAAATTGGTAAAGAAAACACATTAATTTTTGACCAAATTTTTACCAGTAAAATGTCAAAAAGTTTATTGACAAATTTTCGACCAAAAAATTATGAAAATTTAAACTCGTCGAAATATGATCAAACTTTTTTGACTAATACAAGTGATCAGTAAATAGTCAAAATATTCTTACTATTTATCGACTAAAACAAAATTTGGTCAAAAATTCGTGTGTAATTTTTGACGAACAAATACTTGTCAGAAATTGGTCACAACATTATCGACCAAATATTGATCATATATAGCCTTTTGTATTTGTCCCACATCGACAATATGGGAGGGATCAATCTTTGACTTTCTCTATAAAATAACACTTACTCCATCTAAAAAACCTAAATGGGTTTACCATAGCCCAAATAGTTGAATTTTGAAATATTTTAATCCCTGATTGAGTTATAACAAGAATATTTATTTGTTTTTTATTTTATATTTTAATTTAATTATTATGAATCAAATATTTTAAATTTGAGTTTCAATATTTTCGAATATAATTTTTTTAAAAATTAAATATTTAAGTTGGTCAAAAATTAGTTGGAATATATAGTCGGAAAATTTCGACCATTTTGATTGATCAAAAAATTTCGACCACTTTATTAGTCAGAACCAAAATTTTGAAAATTTTGATTGGTCAAAAAATTCCGACCACTTTATTGGTCGGGGCCAAAATTTTGACCATTTTGATTGGTCAAAAACTTCCGACCACTTTGATGGTTAGAACCAAATTTTTTACCATTTTTATTGGTCAAAAAGTTTTGACTATTTTTTGACCAAAATCTATTTGCGACCACCAATTTTTGACGAATCGATTTTGGTCAAATACTAGTCAGAAATAGTTGTTTTTGACCAATTTTAGACCAAATTGATGGTGAAAATTGGAATGTTTTCTTTTAGTGCAAGGGAAATCAAAAATGCAATGAACTCCATTCATGCACACAAGGCATCTGGCCCTGATGGGTTTTCAGCCAGTTTTTTTCAATCAAATTGGCACACAGTTGGCCCTGATATTGTCAATGAGGTCCAAGATTTCTTTAAGACAGGCAATCTACCAAAAACACTCAACTTTACCCATATCAGACTTAACCCAAAGGTTAGTAGTCCTAAAATTATGGCAGAATACAATGTATACTTATAAGGTGATATCTAAGATCCTTAGATTGTAACCAGGCTAAAGAAGCTTGTATCCGATAACCAATTGGCCTTTGTCCAGGATAGAGCAATCTCTGACAATGTGCTCATAACTCATGAAGTCCTCCACTATTTGAAAGCATCCACTGCAAAAAAAAGATGCTCCATGGATATTAAAACATATATGAGCAAGGCCTACGATAGATTGGAATGGGATTTCATCAATGCTGTCATAGAACAATTCGGCTTTCATAGAAAATGGATTCATTGGGTGATGCAGTGTATATCAACTGTTAGTTATTCCTTTCGACTAAATGGAACAGTAAAGGGCTCAGTCAAACCTACAAGGAGAATTAGATAAGGGGATCCCCTATCTCCCTATCTATTTATCCTCTGCAGTGAAGTTTTATCATGATTATGCAGAAAGGCACAAGATAATGGGAACTTATCGGGTTTGAGAGTGGCAAGGAAAAGCCCCATAATCAACCATCTTTTTTTTGTTGATGACATCATATTTTTCTGCAAAACAAACACTCAGAGCTGTCAAACTTTGATGAGTATACTAAGAAAATATGAAGAAGCTTCAGGGCAAAAAATCAACAGCCAGAAATCATCCATCACTTTTTCTGCAAAAACACCACATGCAATAAGAGTGAGAATGAAGAATGACTTATCTATATCAAAGGAAGGGGGTATGGGGAAGTATCTAGGACTCCATGAACACTTTGGCAAGAGGAAAATGATTTATTCAGCCTCATAGTGGATCGGATACGTCGAAGAGCCATCTCCTGGTCCTCAAAGTTCCTCTCTTCAGCAGGTAAAATGGTCCTATTGAGATCAGTACTAGCCTCAATGCCAACCTATACCATGTCCTGCTTCAAGATTCCAAACAGTCTCTGCAAGAGAATACATCAGTTTTAACTAGGTTCTGGTGGGATTCAAGCATGGAAAAGAAGAAGATGTGCTGGGTGGCTTGGGATAAACTCACTAAGAGTAAAAACAAGGAGGACTGGGGTTTAGAGACATCCAAACTTTTAATGACGCCCTGTTAGCTAAGCTAAACTGGAGAATCCTGACAAATCCATATTGCCTTCTTGCTAAAACCCTCCTAGGAAAATATTGTCCCTCAACCCCTTTCCTAGAAAGTAAAACACCGAAATCTTGCTCACATGGATGGAGGGGAATAGTGATTGGCAAAGATCTACTTAAACAGAAACTTGGAAAAGCAATTGGGAATGACAAAGCTACAAAAGTCTGGCAAGACCCCTGGCTATCCCTATCACAACCAACAAAGTCTTTTGGCCCACCAAACTATCATAACAAGGATATGCTAGTGGAGGAATTATTATTACCTGATGAAAAAGGCTGGAATCTGGAGAAGATTGATGATACACTCCATGATCTAAGACATAACATCCTACAACTGAAACTAAGCTTAACGGGAGCAGAGGATATGTATGTCTGGCTTGAGAACTCCTTAGGCCTCTACACAGTGAAATCTGGATACCATACAACCAAGAGTGCACAAACTGATTTTGATCCCATCCAACCTGCATTCAATTGGAATTCAGATATATGGAGCACAAAGGCCTCTCAAAAACTAAAGTTATTTATGTGGAAGACAATGAATGGGGCCCTGCCTGTAGGGGAGTCACCACCCATCTCAATGCTGCAGATGCGGGGAACCCGAATCAATTACTCACCTTTTGTCCACTGTCACTTTGCAAGACAAGTCTAGCTCCTGCTGCGCTTAACCTATCCAAACAACTTGTATGCTTACCATCAACGGGCATCAACTCGGGCCAACTACTACCTTGGATCCTGTGGTCCTTGTGGATCACACGAAACAACAAGGTATTTAATAATCGGATCTATACTGCCGAATAAACTATGGTCAAGGCCATTCAAGATGCAAAAGAATGGATAAAGGCACAAGCACCACTACCTACAGAAACTTTTGCTACAAAAGAAAACAGAACACACTTACCAGTGATGGGTCTGCGTCTTCTCTCCGATGGGGCTTGGAAATCGGACTCAACATATGTGGGACTTGGGTGGATCATATGCAACCCTTCAAACTCAATCGTAGCCTAAGGATCTAGAGTGGCCTCTCATGTCTCCAATCCCCTCATGGTGGAAGTGTTGGCGATGAGAGAAGGACTAATCCAAGCGTCGAATTGAGGCCTCCAGATCGGGAGTGTAGCATCGGATTGCAAGCAGCTTATCGAGCTAATCCACTTAAAGGGATCCCATATCGGCATCTTTGGGATCACCCACGATATCCACAATCTGCTCAGGATAAAAAAACCTCTTCGTTTGTCTTTATCACACGAGATCTGAACATTAAGGCTGATAGCCTCGCCAAAACGGCCTTACTAATTGAACCGGACATGTCCGGTTTAGATGTAAACCAATTTTAATTCAATACCAAAACAAATGCAACTTTAAAGGCATATTTGTTCCCAAAAAAAAACATGAAACATGAACCAATTATTATACTTAATAAACTTTTGTTGTGTCGCGGGGCAGCTACGCGACCTAAATAAGTTATGACAAGAGTCGAATTCGAGTCAAGTTGCTTAACTGCGTCACATGGTACCAAACTGCAAATTTTTCGAGAAAGGTTGTGGGAATTTTTTTATGGCTAACCAAAAGTACACTAGAAATTCTATAAAGTAATACTCGATAAATTAATAAATTTGATAAATTAATAAATTTTGTCGGTTCTGAGTCGGGTCAATATAAAATATGACACAATTTGATAAGATAATAAGATAATATATATTATAAATTTTTATGTAAATATATGGTCCCAATAATATTATAAATTAATATTTGGTATATAGAATTTTATACATATATATCTAAAGTATATTTATATATGATTTTAGTGTTTGTAACAAAAATCTCTTTATAACACAATCATTGAGAAATCGATTTATCGAAGTGTAGTCGTGAGAGCAAGAATTGATTTGCTGAAAATAGACTAAAATCTCTACTTAATTACGATGGTTGCCATCCTTTTTTTGGATCACGTTTTATGAGCTCATAAACTAAACAAAGCCTATAAAAATGTTGGTCATTAGAAATCTCTAGCCACTGATCTTTTATAAATTTCAAAGCTAAATCTCATATTTGACGTTTATAATCCGTAGCAGTATTTTTAGGGCTAATAAAAAAAGTTTCATATGGAATTTCTTTAGTTGATTTTGATCATATATAGTGGCGACGAACAATCCTTCAAAGATTTGCTGGCTGAACAAAAGCTGTTTCTCTCTCGATTCCACGACCGCTGGGGATATTGATGAGAAGCTTTGGTGGTTTGGGATATTGTCTGATGCGAGGAATTTATAGTATTGGTTTCGGCGGGAGTTGTGTATTAACGAAACGATGTGCATAGGCTTCTCTAATTGCGATTAGGGGAAGAGTTTGTTTTGTGGATTGGATTTTCAATTCTGGATCACAAGAGTTTCGTTTAATTGGATCACCCATGATTTGAAATCGGATAGAGATGCTAGCCTGAGTTCAGAAAATTGATTGATATACAATTTTCCCCTGTTGTTGATTATTGCTACTGATGGTTACAACTATGGCAAGTGTGTCAATCTACAGTTAAGACTGCATTGACTATTTATCTCTTATTTGCTTAGAGAAGATCTTAGTTTTGAAGAATTTATCTAAGATGGCTAAAATATTGGACTTCTCTGGACAAATTTCTCTTCATCTCGTACGAATCAATTATATTTGTGTGTCTCTCTTCAGGTATTGTTCTGGAAGTATTGTGTTCATTTCTAATTTAGGATAAAGTGTGTGTCACTGTTGTTGCTTCCATTCAATACTGAGACTTAGCGGAGAGGGCTCAAGATGCTTTTTACAAGGTCAGCCACACGAGAAGAGGTATATACGAGAAGAGGCATAGTTAGTTTCGAAGCTATAATTTTAGTATTCGCCTAAGAATTACTAATTCACCATTGATTTATTTTTGGAAAGTTATCTGAGCAAGTGTACAAGTTGGATCTTGACTCAACGTTTAGGTATAGCCCGTCAGAGACAAGCCATTGTGTATGGTCTAAGAAGCAACATGCTTGCTTTATATGAGTCGGTTCCAGAGACATCTTCTCAGTATTTGGACACATTGAAGGAAATTGGTGCGTTTTTGAAGTCAAACTGTTTTCATTCCACACGGTTCAGGCATTGTTAAGGACATTACTTCACAGGGTTTAGTTGATAACAAAATTTTAAAATTGTTTATAAACTTTTCCTCATTATTTTTTTTTTTAACTTTTGCTTGCATCATTAATAAAACATGCTCGAGAATGTCTTTCGGGTTACTTTGAGTAACCGGTTGGTTAAGATAATTTGATTTCATTCTTTTGAATCTTCTGCATTATTTCCGTTAAAATGGAAATAAAAGACGCCATATGTATGTGTAGTTGAATAAGAACATTTGATTCTTTCTTTTAGAAACTTCATTTTAGTTATATTTAAGACTATAATATGAGAAGTCCTAACCAAAGATTAATTAAAACCAACCAACCAACTAACAAAGTTTAGGAAATATGTGCTTTCATTTGATGATTTGGCTCCTTTTTTTTTTCTTGGTCACGTATGATTTAGCTCTTATTTAGCGAAATCTTCAATCACTACAAGAAAACATGGACATTTCCGACGGTTTTGACCGGTCGGTTCTATCTCGTCGGAAATGCAATTCCGTCGGAATTCCGTTAGAAATAATGACGGATTTCTGACGGAAAAGAAATAACCGTAATCCGTCAGAATTCCGTCGGAAATCCGTCAGTATGTAATTTCCGACGGATTTCCGACGGATACACATACCGACGGATTTCCGACGGCTACACATACCGATGGATTTCCGACGGCTACGTATATCGACGGATTTCCGACGGATATTTTATTTATTTTAAAAAAAAATTTTAAAACGTGCATTCGTGCCATCTGCTCTTCCATTGCCTGCAAGCGTGCCTGCTGTTCCTCGTAGCGAGCTGCATCTTCTGCGCGTTGTACCTCCAACCCGGTCACCCGCTCGCAAAGCTCGGCATTCTGTGCCCTCAACGTACTATCTGCATGTAAGCGGTAAGAATTGACGGACGTGGATGAACTGTCTTCCGGGAGGCCAAACACACGACCTCTTTGCTTAGGCGCAACCTACGAAAAAAAATCAATGAATAAATGTTGTAAGTTGTTTATATGTAAATTTATTTAATATTTAATTAAAATTGACAGTGTTACTAACCTGATAGGTAAACTCGTTGATCATATCGAGAGGAACTTCCGTGGCCGGAGGAGTTCCTTCGACGATCGGTTGGGATTGGAGGTACTCCTCACCCAGCCTCTCCACACTCTCCACGATTTCACGAGCAATGGGATCTTGAATTTCCCCCGTCTTTCTGTTGGTGTGCGCATCTTTGACCAAGTCAAGATGTGACGGACGCACACCGGTCCTCTCCATCTGTTGGCATATATAATGAAAGAAAAATGAGAAGTGTTTTAAATAAAATTTTAGTAAAATTTATAGAATTACCAGCTTCTGAAGACGTGACGCTTTGCTCGTCGCACCGAGGTTATGGGTCGCCGATCCCTTCCCCTTCCGGTCGCTGTTCCGGTTAGACGAGTTCTTTCCGGAGCTTGCTTTTGTCTCCTCCCGTTCCCAATGGGCAAGTAGTCCATGCCATAATGTGGTGTTATCTTGCGATTTCCACGACACTTTTCCCTCTTTGTACCACATGTCCTTCCATTCGTTTATCTTCAACGAATATTTCCGGGAGGCTTTTTTGTAGAACTCCCGTCGGACCCGGGAAGTCAACTGTGGATCCCAAGTAAATTCTTGCTGAAAAAAAAACGTACTCATATTAGTATTGACAATTTTAATGGAAATAAAAATCTATATTCCTAATAGGGAAAAAAAAACATACCGCAAATTGCCGAAACCAGGTATCTTGGGCTGCCACCGGCATCGAACTAAATGTGGGATACGGGAAAGTTATCAACGAATTAGTCATTGCGTTGATCGAACTCGTAATCCCGTTTCCCGAAAATTGAAACCTAAACAATATTTAGTTAAATAATTTTTTAAGTTAATATAATCAAATACATTTTTAAATAAAACTTACCAGGTCGTGTTAGGTGGCAAGTCAGGATCTAGGCGAGGCAACCTATCCCGTCCGGGTTGCGAAACAAACTCCTCAATGGTCATGGCCGTGGGAGCTGAGGGCTGTGTACCCATTGGAGGAGACGGGTGTTGGGGATCCGGAAAGGTAGTCTCTGGGATATGCGACTGACTCCCTCCCCTACTGGAATTACCGGATCCAGTAGAGTGATGAAATCGCCCATAGTCCCTACGATTTCCAAAATGTTTATATACCGTTGGAATTTACTTACATATATAAATATAAATTCTGATATTAAATATAAATATATGTAAATTTAAATCATAAATTTTAAAGATAAATTTACAGATAATTTAATTTACATTACGGATTTAGGGATTTTCAGTTTTTGAGAATTTGCCGATATCGAATTTTTGCGATTTTCGAATTATAAAATTTACGGGAATTGGAGACTTAGCGATTTTAGAATATTGAAATTTTGAGAAGTAGGGATTTTGGAATTTAGGGATTAATTTATGGAATTTCGGGATTTCATAAATTAAGGTTTTAGGGAGTTAGGGATATTTGGATTACGGATTTCAGATTTTAACATTTAGGAATTTACAGATTTAGATATTTACGATTTTTCCAGAATTTGGGATTTTGTAATTTAAACAAATTAAAAAATTAGTAAAATTTCAACAATTTAGAATTTTACTAATATTTATAAATTATAAATATTTATAATTTTCTAAAAATAACAAATACATATTAAAATGTAAATAAATTTTATAAACCCGAAAATTCTCTAAATCACAGAATTTACAAAATTCAAAACTTTTCAAACATCCTAACCCCGTACATTTCTACATTTCTATTATCCTAAATCATTTAATCCCTTAATTTTTAACATCCTAAATCTAACAAATTCTACAAATACATCTCATAATTCATAATTTACAAAAAAAAACTTTGAAAAACTTACATTGGATTGATGATTTGTTGATAGAGATTGAGATTGTTGATGGATTAGCAGTTTCCGGCGTGTTTCCGATTGCGTATGGACGTTTTCCGGCGGTTTTTGCGATTTGTATCCGATTTTCCGATTTGTCTCCGCGAAGAGGAAGAGCCTGGTTTTTATTACAGTGTTCCGACGGATTTCCGACGGATTTCCGACGGATTTCCGACGGATTTCCCGGTATTTACGATGAGATCGAGGCTCTCTAGGCGGCAGAAATTAGGGTTTCCGTCAGAAATCCGTCGGTATTTCCGACGGATTTCCGACGGATTCTAAAAATTTATATATAAAATTGTGTAAATTTATTTTTTTTATTAAATTGATTAAATCCGTCGGAAATCCGTTGGTATTTTTGACGGATTTCCGACGGATTTTAATTTTTTTTTAATTACTTTTTTTATACGGTTTTATTTTATATTATATAAAATATTAAATCCGTCGGTATTTTTGACGGATTTCCGACGGATTTAATATTTTATATAATATAAAATAAAACCGTATAAAAAAAGTAATTAAAAAAAAATTAAGATCCGTCGGAAATCCGTCAAAAATACCGACGGATTTCCGACGGATTGTAATTTTTTATTAAATCAAGTCGGAGTCCAGCAGGAGACATCCTGTCGATCGACACTTCCCCTGCCTGTCGATCGACAGGCTGCTCCCTGGAATTTTATTAATCAATTTAATAAAAAAAAAAAAATCTACGCAATTTTATATATAAATGTTTAGAATCGACACGGATTTGACATCACGATCGACACCCTTTGTAACAGATAAAAAACAAAAGCCGAAAGGAAATTTATTTATTTTAATGTTTGAAAAACATATGTCCCTGTATCCACTCCAAACTTACCTTTTGTTAGAACCTGAAACTTTTTTTCCCTTTTTTTTCTTTGGCAGAGAATCTACATATCCTTTGCAAAATTCCCTTTCGATTGCATCAACATCTATATTTAAGTTCGGACTTTCTAGTATTTGGGCAAATTCATCATCATTGTACTGATCCTTTTTATTCTTCGGTGTACCTTCTAAATATCCGCCGCAAACATCTCTTTTGATTGCATGAACATCTATATTTAAGTTCGGACTTTCTGGTCTATGGGCAAATTCATAATCATAGTAGTGATCCTTACATTCATTTGAAGTACTTCCACCGTAAGTATCTGACGTTTCAATCATGCGAGATGGTTGTACGTCTTCGAGAACACTCTTCTTGTCTGGATATTTGTCGCACTGAGATTGCGTTTCCCACGAGACGTTTGGCAAGCACTGGCTGTCCGGCACTATTGTTGATGAAGAATCTCCGATTGAGATTGGTGAGACCATATCAAATTCCCACGAGTAAGTGGGTATCTCTTCAGTGTGTGTGTCGCATTGGGTTTCGGTTTCCCATGAGTATTTTAGAAGTAGAAAGTGGTTTGCTTGTTGGATTTTTGAGTCTTCATTAGGAGAGTTAGAAGACATTATTTGTGTTGTTGACAGGAATGAACGTATGAGGAACCTTATATAGAACAGAAAACCGTCGGAAATCCGTCGGAAACCTCCGACATAATACCCCGCCAGTCCCATCGGCAGAAGATAACGCAATGGTAACCACTCAAACTTTGCCGACATCGGAATTCCGACGGAATTAGTTCCGTCGTTATGTCGTTCGAAAATTAGGACAGCTTTTATCCCGCGGAAATCCGGCGGCAAATTTAATAAATGATTCTGGCGGATATTACCGTAAAGTACATTATATTAGAGGGAACGCATAGGTGTTATAGTGCAACATCTGTAAACAAACATTTATTCATAAATTTTTAATCTGACTCTTCTGATGAACCTTCACTAGGGATGGAGTCTGAATCGTCGTCAAATTCTTCACGTAGTTCATCTTCATCCGAATGCACTAGATCATCGCCGATATGTGTGACATCAGTAACAAGGTCAATGTTATCCGTCTCCTCAACATGTGACATTTGGTTGGTTCGCGATACTTGTAGAGCATCATGTTCCGGAACTCCATATATTTTGCCTCGCGGATTAATTGGAGTTACTGTCATCCAAGGATATGTCCTCCGCCCAACTCGAGGATATGGAATGTAGCAAACCTATTCATTAACGGTGGATGTTGTTAATATACAAGAATAACAAAACCTAACGAATAAATATAACGGAAAACCTATCAATATATTGATACCTGGTCTGCTTGAGATGCAAGGATAAATGGATCGTAATGATGTAATTTTTCGGCTTGAATTTATCGAAATAACACCAAGACGGTCAATTCGAACCCCACTACCATTGGATGGATCATACCAATCGCACATAAACACAATGCACCTCAAGTCCAACATTCCTGGATAGTGGATTTCCAAGATTTCTTTTAAATGGCCATAGTACATGGTATCACCTGATTGCGCCGAAATACCATTGTCCGAAGTTGGCCTTTGACGAGAATCGTCACGAATTCTGAACGAATATCCCCTAGTGCAAAATCTCGGATATGAAGTCGCGGTGCTGCGTAAACCATGAGAAAACTCCACTAACCATGTCGGGAGGGTTTGACCACTTGCTAAACCTTCGAAAACCTAAAAACAATATAAGTAAGCAATCAATAACATATGAACGTGAAAACCTTATCAAATAAGAGTGCGGAGTTATATTTAACGTACAAAAAATTTCAACCACTCCGGGAATTCTTCATCTTTTAATACAGCAAGTTCGGAATCTGTCTTATCAGCATGGTAAGTTTGTGCTAGGGACATGTATATCCTGTAACATAACAATTGTTATTAGATGAAGACAAATAATTGCACAAATTTAGTATGAGAATTGGTGTACCTTTCATACTCTCCAAGTTCGTCACAATTTCTGAGGATATATGTATGCAAATGTGTGACCTCTTGTGGTGATAGTATGCGTTTCTTCCCTTTTCCACTTACGCGGCCCACTTGCGCAAACAACTCAGGTACAACCACGGGATACACTGCTTTCTCACCTCTATCATCATGTCGCGCCGGCCGTCTACCTTTAGTCCGGACATCCGAAGGAAAGTAATATTCGGCAAAGTGTGATACTTCTTCGTTTAGACTTTGTGCAACAATAGATCCCTCAACTTTGCTCAAATTTTTTACCTTTTTCTTCAGGTGGAACATGGAACGCTCGAACGGGTACATCCATCGGTATTGAACAGGGCCTCCTAATGCTGCTTCTCGTGGGAGGTGAATAGGAAGATGTTCCATAACATCAAAAAAAGACGGTGGAAATATCTTCTCAAGATTACAAAGGAGCACCGGGATGTTGGCCTCTAAAGACCGGATCTCGTCCGCTGTTAGTGTCCGTGAACATAAATCTCGAAAGAAAGCCCCAACTCCTACAAACGAAAAGTAATCAAGTTAGTACATATATAGTAACATTATATTAGTAATAAAGTAAAGAAAATTATGAAATATACCTCCAATTGCTTGATGGATGTCTTGTGGAAGAAGATTAGAAAATGCAAATGGAAGAAGACGCTGCATCACAACATGACAATCATGACTCTTCATTCCAATAAACTTCCCTTCCGTCGAATCCACGCAATTACGCAGATTAGATGCGTAGCCGTCAGGAAATTTAACAAAATTTTTAATCCATTCAAAGAAAACTTCCTTCTTACCCGCGTCTAACCGGTACGCAGGCATCGGCAATCTACCATTAGGCAAAACATGAAGAGATGCCCTTGAACAAATCAATGGCAAGTCTAATCTAGATTTCCAGTTATCTTTTGTCTTTCCTGGTACATTTAAAATGGTGTTCATGATGTTGTCAAATAAATTCTTTTCAACATGCATGACATCTAGATTATGCCGCAGTAGATGATCTTTCCAATAAGGCAAATCCCAAAAAATATTTTTCTTATGCCAATTGTGATATTCCCCACCGCCGTCGACGGGGTGATGGCCATTACCCCCACATTCAGGAGTTCGCTCTGCACCAAAATCTCGTAACTGTTCCAATATGCTGCAACCATCTATCTCCGGAGGTGGACCATTAAACACTGGAAAATTCTTCTTGAAATGTCTTCTAGACCGATGATATGGATGATTTGCCGGCAAAAAACACCTATGACAATCAAACCATGAAGTCTTCCTTCCGTTCTGCAATTGGAATGCTGAAGTATTGTCTTGGCAATAAGGACATGCCAATCTTCCATGCGTTGTCCATCCAGATAACATACCGTACGCTGGAAAATCGCTTATGGTCCACATAAGAACCGCACGCATGTTGAAATTCTGCTGGATTGAAACATCAAATGCCTCAACACCATGCTCCCATAACATCTGCAACTCATAGATCAATGGTTGGAGGAATATATTGAGTGATCGTCTTGGATGATCTGGCCCAGGAACTAGAACTGAGAGAAACAGGAACTCTCGCCGCATGCACATAGAAGGAGGCAAATTGTAAGGTGTTACAATGACCGGCCACAATGAATATTTTCTTCCATGCTTTCCAAATGGGTTGAAACCATCAGTGGATAAGCCGAGGTATACATTTCGGCGTTCGTATGCGAAATCTGGATATACCGATTGAAAGTGTTTCCACGCTTCTGCGTCAGAAGGATGCGTAATATCTCCATCTTGATTATGCTCTGCATGCCATCTCATAGCCTTAGCAGTACGTTCTGATTGATACAGCCTCTTCAACCTCTCTTTTTATTGTTAAAACCACATCCGTTTGAAAGGAATCTTCACTCTGCCACTTGTGTCTTGGAACCGTGGTTTACGGCAAAATTTACATTTTTTCCTGTTCTCATCTTCTCTCCAGTATAGCATGCAGTTGTCAATGCACACATCTATTATCTGGTAGGGCAAACCAAGACCGGCAACAAGTTTCTGGACCTCGTAGTATGATGCTGGAGAAAGATTATCCTCTGGCAAAACATCTTTCACAAACTCGGCGAATGCATCAACACATTCTTCGGACAAATTGTAATCGGTCTTCATGTTCATCATCCTACTAGCAGAAGATAACGGTGAATGCCCTTCCCTATAACCGCTGTACAGTGGTTGCTTTGATGCGTCTAACATATCAAAAAACCTTCGAGCTTCTAAATTAGGTTCTTCAACCCTATCACCCTCATAACCACCCGACTGCAAATTCTCTCTAAACGCATCGTTAACCATCGCAACCGTACTTACCCCAACATCTACTTCCGTTGTACGTTCTTCTACGCTATCCGGAAAATAAGGTGCATTACTACTAGTACTACCATATTCGTAATTGCTTTCTCCATGTAAAAACCAAACCTTATATCCCGGCCTAAATCCATATCTATATAAGTGATTCCAAACAGTATGAACCGCAACACTAATTCTGTTACAGCAATTAGAACATGGACATTTGATATCCTGACCTTTTTTGGCTGCATCTTGGTTTCTGGGTAAATTCATGAACTCGCATATACCTGCAGCGTATGCGGATGTTAATAAGTTCGAGCCCATATCCATCATTGGCTCGTCCATCCAAGACAAATTTTTTTGATTTGTAAAATTATGTTATGAAGGAACGAAGAAATGTAGGAACTTATATAGAACGGATTTCCGTCGGAAATCCGTCACAAACCTCCGACATAACACCCCACCAATCCCATCGGCCACCGCTAACCACTCAAACTTGCCGACATCGAAAAAATCGGATTTCCGTCGGTATGCCGTCGGAAAGTCGTCGCAATATTACGACAGTTTATTTCCGTCGGTAATCCGTCAGAAATTTCCGACGGATTTCCGATGGTGGCCAAAACCGTCGGAAATCCGTCGCAAATTTCCGACGGATTACCGACGGATTCATTTTGCTCGGAAATCCGTCGGTATACCGTCGGAAAATTCCGACGGAAATTTCGACCGTCGGAAATTCCGTCGGAATACTGCATGTTTTCTTGTAGTGAATGTTGTATAGTGTCTAGCCTTTGTAAGTTGATCATATATTACAGAGGAAACTATGGGGCAGACCGGTATTCCCAAATCAAAAATAATACGGGTAGCAAATTTAATGATCAAAACTTTTTCATGCATGAATGACGAATCCGACAAAGAGTTAAACCTCTATTAGAAAGTCTCTTACGTTGAATATCTCTTACTAAGATTTTATAGGTTATCATACGTTGACGCACAATTCGAGAAGGAAGTGTAGTTGTATCCAAATCAGCTTTAGTTATCACACAATAATGTTTTTTCGTGACTTCGTCTAGGTACTTTATGTTTTGGATATAAATGTAGTTAGTTCTTAGTCATGTATCAATACCAATATACATATTTTTAGTGCCTACAAGGTTTTACTTTTTTTAGGTTTTACTTCAAAGTATTCTTAACAAATTGTCGAATAGAGTCCTACGAGCGGGGTTAACAATAATGCTGATTGGTGTATGTCCCTCCTTCTGTCGGCGAGGGTTATTATCTCCAAAAATTGCTTGGTTTTGTTAGAAACCCGACATGTTTTGAAGATATTTGTACTATTTGTGGCATAGTATATTCTACTTTTAAAGTTGGCATGTTTTGCATTAGAACTATTCGATGATGATAATGAGTATGTCTATGCAATTTTTCAAGTCGTTCGATGATCTTCTCCATGTGTGATAGATAGTTTTCTATCCATCTTAAGACGATTGCTTAGTGATGATGAGTGTGAAAGGATTATGGTTCTTACCCGTGTTGTTTTGGCATAACATAATGTGCTATGTTTTTTTTGGGTTTTTTTCTTAATTATATTTTTAATCGTTGGAGTTCATCTTTTTATTTTAAAGTATTGTTTAAAATTATTTAAAAATATAGATATTATGTTTACAATAGTTTTATTTTATTTATCTTATATATGCCGATTTAAAAAAATACTATATTATATTTGGTTTTATTATGTTTCATATTGTTTCATTGTATTAAAATAAAGATATTTAACTATTGTGTTTATAAATACACAACATACTTTTTCGGTACAACTCTTGTATTTGAATTCTCGATAAGATGTCTCAAAGTTCCGGATTTTTGGGATCGTCTATTATAAATTCATAATCGGAAGAATTTAGAGACTTCATCGTCAAAATATATGTGTTTGTTTCCTCTCATAAATCAATTCTTACCAAATTATTAGAGTTGATAATATAGTAATCTCCAGACATTTTTTTCTTACCTTCTTATTATTATTCCAACATGATGAAATATTTTCAAAACTCATTGTTTGGCAACTGAGGCTTATGAAAAAGTATTAGGCAGAAAGAGGCTACTTGATATATCATGGTTTTTACCCGTTTTCAACCATGATATAAGTCTTTTTTACAGAGTCTTTTTGGTATTTTTCGAGTCTTTTTGAGTCTTTGCAGGGTAAAGGACGATTGGAGCTTAATGGAAGCTTTTGGAGCATTTTGGATCATGGAGGAAAGAAGAGACGAAGTGATCAAGTCAAAGTCGAGTTTACAAGTCTGTGTCGATCGACATGCCCGTCTAACACGAAAAGATCACAAGTTTGGAGGAAATTCCGTTTTTACCCAAAAAACCCAGAAGTTTACAGAATGTCCAATCCGAATTTTAGACTTTGTATATATAGTTTTTCCTTAGGCTTTTAGAAAATATCTAGTTTTTAATTGAGACTTGAGAGAGGAGAGCTTTGAGGAGATTTCAGACTTCCAGACTTTATCGATTTCAACTCTCTGTATCTCTTGCTCTATCTTTTTAATGCACTATTATTCATTCATAATGATTTCCTCATCCATGTCTGAGTAGTTTGCTTGTTAGGTTTAGGATGATTTAAGGTTTTGATGAGAAATTGATAGGATTGAAAACCTGTTAGGATTTATCTTTATGTTCTTCATCTAGATTGATTTAACTCTGATTTTAGGATTGATCAACTGAAATTGGATATCCTAGGTTGCTTTAATAGATGCGAAAGTATTATTAACAACCTGATATAATCTTAGATGAGCAAAATTATCTATTCGCAAAGAATTTGGCTTAGTAATTTTGTGAACAATTGAACCTGAATTTAATGCTTGATTTTATTCACTAAGTTTACAAAAAAATTTGGAATTTAGGAATTTAGTCATAGATAATCTCTGCAACGAAAGTTGATTGGTTTTACATTCGTGTTTGAGTTCTAGAACTGCACTTAACAAATCCTAACGTTTTTCATCTTTGTGTCGATCGAATGTGTCGATCGACACGATCGTATTTTGATTCATTCATGCGAATTACCCATAACCTAACTCTTTTATCCAATTGATTTCTAGATCCTTGACATCATTCACTGTTCACTTTAGCTTTATATTTTTACATTAATACATTCTTACTTAGCATAATTTGGATTCTCTAATCGATTGTATGCTTAGGTTCTCTGTGGATTCGATCCCTAAGTACTACATCGATCTATTAATTTGAGAGAATAGCTCAGGGCAAATTTGAGCATATCACTACTCGAGATGAAAAGTAAAAATCGTGATTGAACTAGAGCTTATCGAAGATGAGATTCGCCGTCGAAATGAAGCTAAATTATGAGCTATATAAGCTAAATAATCAGCTTTATGTTTAAATCTACTAACCATGTATGTTTCTTTTTGAATAAATTTCGTTACAGAATCATAATAAAATTAGTTCTGAACTGGCTTAATTCACATAATTATTGTAATGCCCCGACCGCCGTCGAGCTATCGCTATGCAGGGGAAATCCTTATCCCCTCGAGAGAAATCTTCATCTCTCAATAACATACAGGGAAAATCCTCATCCCCTCAGGAGAAATCCTCATCTCCTAATGGGCCCCACACCCACTCTCGGCCCGTGGGCCCAACCTTGTCCGACGGTCGGTGCGTTAGTCCGGGAGGCTCGAAAGACTTGTTTACTAACCCTGCAAATCACCACGTGATCTTTCCCTATGTTTTATTCTCACTTACACGGTACTGGAAATGACTTCCCAGTAGGTTACCCATCCTTAAATTGCTCCAATCCAAACATGCTTAACTTTGGAGTTCTCTCTGGATGTGTAACGGAAAAGATAAGTGCACTTTGGTGATATAGGTAGCCAAATCAATTCTCTTAACCCTCTCCGCATGCACCACATATTTCAGAAACCAGGATGTTACAATTATGGCTGTGAATATCTATCTTTATATATTGTTATCCTGCACAGGGCGCGGGTACCACACTAGTTAGATTGAATAACACACAAACAAAAAGAAAAAAACTAATTTAAGAAAAATATGGTTTATTTAAAATAAAAAATTCAAGTAAACAAAATTTTAGAAGATTACGGAAACTTTCGTTTTTGATGAATTAATAACTCTCTACATTAATAAAATATCATAGTCCCAACATTATTAATTTATAGAGTTTCTACTATAGTTATAATTGACCAAGTAATGGTGATGTAGTGATAAACGATCTAGACAAAAGGTTTAAATTCGTTGTTTCACTAGAAAAATTTTATTTATTTGACGAGTCAAAAAATATCGTTTTAATTTAAATAAATAATTTCGTGAGTGAATTATTTGATGGCTATAATTAACTTAAAAATTTAGTCAAATTTCACCCCAAATCATCTCTGACTTAAAAAAATAATTCTAAAACAGGTAATATCTAACGTAATTTTCGTAAAAGTATGAGTAAGAACAAATACGAATTATGTTTCACAAGTTATGTGAGTTTACATATCCTAGTGGTTGTAGTTGTTGGTGTAGCGTTGGTTTTCACAGTACAATGGTCGCGCGGCTACAGTCACGGTGTTGCATGTGTTACTTTCCACATATTTAGGTAAGACGTAACACCATCTCCATTGGGAATATTTAGAGAGGGGTTCTAGTGATAAAAATAAAAATAAAATATAGAAAAAGAAGAAAGAGAAGGAGAAAGGGTTCTTAAATGAGAATTTTGAGATATCCCATAAGAAAGGGTTTTCAAATGAGAACTTTGAGATATCCCATAAGAACCACAAAAGACACTTGTCAATTAGAGATTGGTATAATTTTTTTTAAAAATATAAAATTTAATTACACGACTAACTTTTATTAAAATATTAATTTTTTTGTTTGTTTGAGAAACCCTATACGATTCTAATGAATGGAGATGCTCTAAGAGACTAGCATCTCCAACCTATCCTTATTTTTTTCTCTAAAATAGAGCAAAAATAGCAATTTTTTTTTCTCCAACCCATTTCCATTTCTAAAACTAATATAGAGATTGCTATTTTTGCCTCTATATATATAGGAAAAATTATAGAAAACTCTAAAATAGAAGAAAAATAGCATTTTCTCAATAACAGAAATACATTAGAGTGAAAATAGAATAATGATATTTTTTACTCTACTTTAGAGTCAAATATAGGAAATAAGTGGGTTTCTCAATAAAAAAAAATTATAAATAATAGAAATAAAGAGAGAGAATGAGAATGAGGTTTTCAAATGAAAAACCCACTTACTTTTTAGAGATACTCACTTTACTATTTGTCTTTCTTTGATTGGACAATAACATTTTAATATATTTAAATATTAAATAATTAAAGAAAATGATTAGAATAATATATCTGAGATACTCATAGAGTCTCTTAGCATTGAAGAGGTTCTAAGACAACGATTATGAAAAGAATAGGGCTATAGTATGTACGTATAAAGTGGGAACGAAAATGGAGATATAGGCTGTGACAGCGGTTAGAGCGTTGCGGGACAAGCGGTTTAGAGGGTGCGGTGCGGTTTTAGTACGGTGCGGTTAGAAGAAACGCATCATGCGGAACTAGTGCAGTTACTGCGGTTTGAGCGGTGCAGGACAACATATGAATGGTGAAAAAAACAACATGCAGTGCGGTCTATATGTGTAAATGGTGAAAATGTAAAAAACGGTGCGGGATATATATTTTAGATAAATACTTTATAAATAAAAATGAATTAATGACATTAATATAATTATAAATTAAAATTTAGTTGGCATTTTACAATAATATATTTATTGCTAAACTCAAATTAAAAATACATCACAAAAAAACAAGTAAAATAATATAATATATTATATTATAATATTATATATAATATAATATATTATAATATTATATATAATATAATATATTATAATATTATATCATAAAAATATTTTTAAAGTTAAAGTTTTATTTTATAAATATAACAAACTATTTAATTGATCAAATATAATACATTACAAAAAAAATTATTATCGACTATATTGATTTGTCCATAACATATTTGCTATATTGTCCCTTAGTTGTGTCATATATTCTCTATATGTTCCATCTTCTACATTAGCTGCTTCCATGTCATCTAAATCAGGCTCCCGATTTGTGTTGTTTATTCTCGTCTCTGTCATTACTTCTGCAAAGTTTGCATCTGGGAAATTTGAAATTTTAATAAAATTATGTAATCCCATTGTAGCCATTATCACTCTTTTTGTATGTGAATGTTGTATCTTGGAAAACCAGAAAGAATCCTCTATCTCTTCTTCCAAACTCCAAAAGTCCTCTCAATGACAGAACGTAAAGAAGCATGACGTTGATTAAATAATTCTTCTTTATTCCTCGGAGGAAGACCAGAGTTGAACTGTGACATATGATACCTCACAACTCTATTACGTGTTGATTTATAGGGAGCCAAAAACCCTTGCTTGTTTGGATAGCCATAACCAACAACGTAATACTTATTGAAAGGAGGCATAGGGAACTCAGAATCACTTCGTTGTGCCATGGCTAAAACGGCCGTGTCGTGACATGATCCCGGAGCTCCATTCCAAATATATGTGAATAACATATTTAAATCACATATTGCCATGATGTTCAAAGATGCATTATCATGTCGATTCCAATACATTCCTTGTAATTCAGGTTTCACTTTGACGCAAACATGAGTCCCATCCATAGCTCCAACGCATCCACTAAAAAATGGATAATATAATCGGTCTACTTGAAGCCTTTCAGGAATTCGTTGTAGTTCTTGACTAGTCGGAGTTCTAATATAATCACATGCAAGTAGTTCAATCGCCGTTAGAACTTCACTAAACTTTCTCTTCACAGTCTCTTGATTGCGTCCAAACCTTAAACCAACATCTCTTCAACTTCATTGTGTCCACAAATCCGTAGAAACATAGCCACACTTTCTTCAATACTTATATTTAATGTTGGTTGTAGCCCGTAGTTCGTTTGTAGAATGTTACACAATGTTGTAAAACATGGAAGTGACATTCGTAGTAACTGAAGACAAGCAGCATCATCTTGTTGTAATCGACGCCAAATATTCCTCCATCTCAAACCTCTATCAGTTTGGCACGGTGCTCTTTGGAAATATTGATCATAATAACTCAAAGCTGGTTGAATTATTAACTCCTCAAATTGCTCATTTTCTAAATTCCACAATTCAATTCTCTCTTCGTAGCTTAGATTGTGGATGTCTCGTGATCGTAACTGGCATATACAAAAAACTTGAAATTTTATAAGTAGAAGATAAAAAAAAACAACATTAGCCAAATATCAACTAACATAAAACAATTACAAAAAATACAATAATCCTTAAAAGTATAATTATTCATAAAAAACAATTACATAATATGCATAAAAAGACTCATGAAAATCAAATAATATTTCAAAACATAAACGAGAGTGATAAACCATAGGAAACTAATTCTCGTCTCGTGAATCACTTTGATGATCTTCATTTGTACTTGCATTTATTCCTTCTGAGGTTTCCCAAATATTGAATAGACCTCCTGGTCTAGGATTTTGTGAAACATGAGATGTTTCAAAATAATTTGTGAAACCGAGACCGGGTGATGATGCAGGTTGAACATTTTGTGAAGCCCCTACTCCTGCAGCATGTGAAACTTCTTGTTCAGTATTCCTCATACTTCCTTCGTGACCTCCCACGGAAAATCCATATTGAACATTTGTTGTAGTCGTTCCCGATTATCTGCCTTGTTGAACGTTTGACGGAAGCCCCCATTGTGACGTATTTGGTGATGTGCCCCATTGTCCAGCAGTCGGTGGTGTGCCCCATTGTCTAGCAGTCGGTGGTGTGCCCCCATTTTCCAGCAGTCGGTGGTGTGCCCCATTGTCTAGCAGTCGGTGGTGTGCCCCAGTGTCTAGCAGTCGGTGGTGTGCCCCAGTGTCCAGCAGTCGGTGGTGTGCCCCATTGTCCAGCAGTCGGTGGTGTTCCCCAGTGTGGAGCTGTAGGAGGTGTGCCCTAGTGTGGAGCTGTTGGAGGAGAACCCCACTGTTGAAAACCAGGACTTCCAAAATGTTGACTCCCATACAAGTGGCTCGAGCTAAGTCTTTTTTGGCAAATCTTGATCGTTTCGTGAAATACTAGTCATAGCTTCCAACAGTTGTATCTTATCTTCGTCGTTACCTCAGTTATATCTATGAAATACTTACGCCAAAATTTTAGCTCTTTAAGTGAATCGATGCATGCCCAATAAAATCTGGTGTTCTTTGGAAGCTCCAACTCAAGGAATTTCACTTCTGCCTTTTTCGAATTCATCCTAATCTTCTTGGTCAAAACTACCTGGACAAAGTTGTTGCAAACTTTGTCGTTGGAACTCTCTATAGCCAGTAATAGTGTCTTGTAAGGTTGTCTCAAAAGATTGTCTTCTACGACCTCCTGAGCTACCGCCAGATCTATGCGAACCACTCCCACGCCTGACACTTGACTGGAAATTTTGTCTGCTCCTTTGCTCACCTCTTCCAACTAGGACTCGAAATGTATCTCGACTGAACTCATCGAAGGGTGTGCATCATCATCAAGTTTAACACGATACAGTTCTTCATCTTCTTGGGCCTCATCATGAACTTGAGTTTGAGGCACGTCACCACCATCGATGTCTGAGTAATTAACCATGGCTGACATCATCTCTCCGTCTCTCATTCATTATCTCTTCTCTTCTTTGTCGTGAGGAATGTTGTGGTTGCGTAGAAACATCGTGTAATACAAGACAGCGTTGCATCACATCCCAAAATTCATGCGGCTTTCGGTTGAACTTACTAGTAATTTTGCATCCCTATAATACAAAAAATATATTATTTGTGTGTGTTTTTATGTTTGCGTTAGTATTAATAAATTTACAAAAAATGATTAAAAGTTATTACCAACTCACGAGGTTTCCACCACTCATCACATGCATAAATCTCGGATGTCTCAGGATCAACAGAGATCCCAGTGGAATTCATAAGTTCCTTCTACTTTTTATACGCTTTTTTGAAGTCATCAAGTTTGTTTTTGAAGAAACCGTATTTTATATTCATGTTAAATGCTAAGTTAAATTTTTCAACCATGTACTCTCGACCAAGAGGCGTTGGATCCTTAGGAGTGTAATTAGTCATGGAAATTGCATTATCAAACAACTCAATCAAAGTTTTTTCTTGTTCATAAGTCTATTTATGCCTCGATGTGCTCGAAAACAGTTAGCTTACTCTATTTCCAAATACTATAACTAATTTGGTAAAATGTCATTGCTAAAAAAAATATAATTAAATTTTTACTCTTGTTGTTTCAGATGGAGCATTTGGGTCTCTTTGACTGGAAGAATTTGCGTTTGAACGATCCCTAGACGACATATCTGCATTTAACAATACATTATCATAAATAATAAAATCATAAAGATAATCAAAAAACCATATTATGCAAAACAATTGATTTTCATTATTACGGTTCTCATCACTCATTACACGTTTAAAATGAATATATACATGAAAACTTTGTATAATCGACCAGTAGTTAATATTTTATGAAAACTTTCTAATGAATATTTTTCATTAATTTTATGAATAGAATATAATCGACCATAAGTAGTTAATAAAATATTATTATGAAAATCTAATCGACCATAACTACCATAAGTAGTTATTAATTTTATGAATAAAATCTAAACTATGAATAAATCATGAAAACTTTGTAATAAATATTTTCATTAATTTTATCAAATCGACCATAAGTAGTTAATAAAATATTATTTACAATTTAAAAATATAGTTGTACACTATTATCGTATTGCTTTCACATATTTTGTACATTTATTTTTAAATTTGAAACTTAACTTTTAAACTTAAATAAATATTATACATTAATTAATTTACATCAAAATTAATAACATGTTCTACTTTATAATTCAAATGTTAGAGTATGACAAAAAATGTCATGTAAATGTTATAAAATGTTCATGTGGGTTTTATTTAGATTTTGATAAATTTTCTCATCAAATGGTTTTAAATGTTGTATTATAATGGTAATTAGACATATATATGCATTATATCATGTATCATGCATTATATTTATCATGTGTCTCTATGAATTATTCATGGGATATATTCTTATGTTTACAAAAAAAATAAAAAAATTGCTTACTTGAGAGGGTTGGTACTGCAAACGAAGAGCTTCTTTTATTTTTTTAGAGTGTTTTAAGTTTTTTTTTAGAGTTTGGAAAGAAAAATGAAAAGGAGAGTTTATTTATAGAGTAATTATTTTGTATATTTTTTATTTAAAAAAAAAAAAATTGGTCAACTAGCTAAAGTTCTTAAACCACATCTCAACTCTTGTTTTTCAATTATCAGGTGCGTTTGTCTTTTTGCTTTAATAATACATGTCTCGGTAAATGTTCTATGTTTTCTGCTTTTTTATTTTTTATTTTTTTTTATAAACAGAAAAGCAAAAAATAAAAGTAATTGGTGACATATTTTTGATACCGCTGTGTGTTTCTAATAAACACTCTAAACATTCAAGGCCATAGTATTAGAGCATCCACATTGGTAATAAAATGTGGGTGTCTTTAAATATAAAATTATTAAAATTTGAGTAAAAGGAAGAAAGAGAGTGTTTTTTGTTGAAATAGTGTGGTGTATTGAAATATAAAATTAATAAAATTGGAGTAAAAAGAGGAGATAGTGGGTGTTGTTGGAGAGATTGTGTCTTTAGGAAGATATAAATAGTGAAAAAGTTGATTAAAGTTGGGGTGTGTTTAAATATAAAATTAATAAAAATTGAGTAAAAGTATGAAAGAGAAGGTATAAAGTTGAGTAAAAGAAAGAGAGAGTGTGTTTTTAATATTTTTATATTGTGAGACATTGGTAAAATGTTTCCAATATGGATGGCCTTATGTTTAAAATTGGAACGAAATGGTGAATTGAGAGGAGAAGTTAAGTGATGTTTGGATACATAAATAGCATTTGCTTTAGAGAAGACCATCCACATTGTACAATCAGTTTTTCTAGTGTCTTAAAAAAAAATTATTAATATTTTTTTTACATAATTTAAAAATATAATAAAAAAATAAATAAGTAATTGCTTGAACTAATGAGACACTTACACGTAACTCCCACTCCCTCCAACAAGGGTCTTCCGCCAGACACCCACGTTTAATGTGCAATGGACATATGCCCTAAGAATCCAAAATTTCCCACCGGGTCTGTAAAGAGACAAAGGATAATACCAAAACTGGTGTACTAGTCAGCATCTCTTTCAGCTTCCCGAAACTCTCCTCGCAAGCTGAAGACCACACAAACGGAACATCCTTCCCTGTCAGCTTCGTCATCGACTGCGCCATACTCGCAAACTCCTTGATATATGATGTTTAAAGAGTTTTATTTGTACGTTATTAAGTGATGTTATCACTTTCTATGTACATTTAATTGATTTTTTATTGTTTTTGAATTTTTGAATTCTTCAGATTTGTTTTCTATTGGTTAAAATATTTTAGGTAAATAAAAGTGATGTTTTATATTTAAAAACAATAAAAATTTAATGGTTACTTAATTGGAGCTAGTTCATAAACCTTGAACAGCATATATTTACAAATAGAGGGAGTATATGGTATTTTAATTTAAACTCGATAAATATGTGTGAATTCTAAACGGATACAGAACCTTTGGCCTTAACAATATATTTCATTTTAGTTTTTGGGAGCCATTATAATTTACTTTGTTGCATGACGACAGAAAAAAGGATCAAAATGACTTCACATGTGTAACAAAAAACTTGAAGAAGAAGTTGAAAATCTATTTGAGTCTCATAGGATTTAAATTTGTTAGAAATTCTTGGAAAAGTCTCCACCGTTGGAGAAGCTCTCACCAGAAGTGTTCGATTTGATCCGATATTCCTATTGATCTGTCGGATACATGTTCAGATAGAATAAGCACATATTGATATCCACATGTATGGGCATGAGATAAATATTAAAAAAAAAATTGAGGTATTCATACTCGACCCGAAATATATATTATATTTATGATTATACAAAATTGATGTCTGAAATTCAGGTATCACCCTTAGATTCAACCACAATTTTTTAATTTTATGTTATGTGATGTATATATATATATATATGTGGATAGTAGTAGACTAGTAGTTGTACAAGGTATTACGAATGTCCTGATTTTAGTTGAACAACATATTCACTTTTTTAATTTTCTTCTAGCAAGTACCTACACGTATACAAAAATAGACAAGTGATTTTCTTATATATGTTTTATTGTTATTAGATATACCATGGCATGGTGCTTTTAATATATGAAAGGGTTTTTGGAGATGATTCACAATCTAACAAGAATAAAGTCTTTATAGAGGTTTTTGATTCTCAGCGACGATTTAAAATATCTCTATTTATTATCATTTCTTTTTGCTTCATACAATTTCTTAAAAATACACACATCAAACTTCGCAAAGCGACCCAATAAAACTCGCATCAAAACTAAAGTTGAACATTACTGAATCAAATGCTATAATGTAAACCCAAGTATCTGAATCGAGACTGGGCTTAATACTGGATTGGGCCAACACAGAAAAAAATTCAGGTGAATTACTACTTTCTCTCACGAGAACCATGTGAAAGTGCCACAAGAATAGCAATATGCCAATGTGGAACTAGTTAGGTAAGAGTCTTCATGCATTTGGAACTACTTAGTTATACTATATACTATTAAAGTAATTGGCGTCTATAATGTCTTACATTGTTTCGATTCTTTTAATTTTGACTCAATTTTTTCAATCTAAATTGCTAAATTGTTATTACTAATATCATGGCAATGTCACTTCTATATGGTCATAATACTTTGAAGATTTGGTATTTTCTAATGTAAGTGGTTGTTGTGTGCCAACGAGTTTATTTTAACGTCACCAAATTTAAAATAGATATATTATAAATTACAAATAAATTCAGAAATTTTGAATTCATGCAACAATAAAAAATGCAAAATGTGTTTTAAGTGCGGTTAGTATCTGACTTGTTAGTGTGTCGCATTCCATGTTAGCACAGGTTTGTTTGGTATATCGTTAAGCTAAACCTCAGTCTGTTATACCCAAATCTAACGAACGTCCGAGGATCCCCAATCATTTTTTAAAATAAATTGAACTGGTAAGTTAATAAATTAGTAAAATTACTTTGATTATATTGATTTACATGATCTTGGCTATAATAAGATGTGGTTTTTTCGAAAATGTAGATATAACCAAAGTAATTTTGATCGTAGTGCACAGCATTTGACGAAGAGAAATAGCGATTGAGGCAAATATTATTTTATCCATATTTTTGTTAACCTTGTGAAATGTTTATAAATTCGAAATACTAATTTATTTCTATATATGTTTTCGACTTTCCTGTTAAGTTAAGATCTTTAACAATACATTTAGATATATAATTAAAACATATGTGAACATTTTTTTTTTAATCAAAAATGTATGGTCAAGTGTGTTAGGAGATCTCGGAAGATACGATATCAAATTAGTTAATTTCATTGCAGAATTTGAAAATTTATCTAAAATGTAATTAGACATAAGTATTTTGTATATAAGGCAAAACCTTAACACTTTTACCAATTAAAAAAACGATAGAAGAACATAAAGATAGAGGTCAAAGATAAAAAAAAAAATAAAGATTGATGAGTTTGTCAAATACGTAGAATATCAAAGAAAAGAAATCGTTTAATAAGAAAAAAGAAATAGCAAGAAACAGCCAAAAATTGAAATGAACCAAAAATTTGTATGATTTAACTAATGATTTAATACCATGATAAATGGATAAATGTTTAACAATAATTTTTCCTAAACACATATGGTTGCCCTTTTTTTTCACTGAAATAATATTGATGATTAAGATTCGGAAAATTTACATAACATATAAAAAAAAGAAAAATTAAACCATAGAGAATACAATGATCTTCCTTTAACATCAACTAGAAAAATAAGAAAGTTTTATGAAACATTGCTAAAACCAAACACATCTTGTTGCTTTTTTTTTTCATCTTAGTTTTTTTTTCATTTAACATGATCAATCTTGTTGAATTTGTTTCTTGGGATTGGATGACTGGTTCAGATTCGAGTCGAAGTATATATTTTTTGTATCTTTAGTTTAATTTTGTCATTCTTTTATATGTTGTTCTTATGTAATATTTTACTATGTTGTAACTTTCCACCTACTTTTAATAGAATGTCTTCTTTCAAAAAAAAAAAAAAAAAAAAAAAAAACATGATCAATTTTGTTGTCCTTCTTACTTTATCAATTTATCACAATGTTTTGATAGAATAAATAAAAGGCTCGTTGTATGGATCAACATCATAAAATCAGGTCCTACCATCTATGAAAATTTGATATGGTTCTTTTTTTCTACTACGGTAGATGTTTTAAATAACAAAAAAATGCTCAAATTTCTACATACGTTAAGAATTAGCCCGGGGTTAACCCGAAATCCACCACCACTGTAAAATAAATAATAATAAGATGTGTTCTTCATAAAAGTCGTATTTGGTTAGTTTTGTTTGCACTAGTACAACAGTTAGTTGATTTATGAAGTTTGGTCGGTCCCAGTTTCCAGAATTAGCTGTAACCAGAACAAATAATTAAAGTAAGAAGAAAAAGTAATTTATGTAATATTTTCCAACTTAATATGAGATTGTTAATTTATTTTAAATGACATTTATGGAGTTCAATGTTATAGAATTATGGACGGCAAAGCAAGCTGACCAACTATGTCTTTAATAGGCATTTAAAAGTTTTTTTTGGTTTTGAGAAAGAATTGGCATTTAAAAGTTAAAACAGTGTACCAAACCCTTACTAAATAAGAGAAAACAAACTTTAAATTACGCTATAGTGCAAAGATTAATTAAGTATTAATTGTCGAACCATCTTTTATATATTTTCTGGAAAAAAAAAACTCAATATAATTTCAAAAATAATCAAAATATACGATATTTCTTGTATTGAAATATAATGGATGACAATAATAAAAGTACATAATGTTAATTCTTTATTCTGCCGATAAAAGTATATAACTAATTTTCATAAAAATGAGAACTACATTCTGACTTGTTTCCATAGAATGTAATTTATGTTTTATAACTAATAGTTTACAATATTTACTTAAATTTTTTTTTCATCAAATAGAAATCATTTTCTAACTACGATCTGAGTTAATTTGTTCGGTCCGAAATCCATCCATTATAAAAATATAATTGCATAAGGCTATGACTATGAGCATGCTTTCTATTAGTTACTTAATTTATTTTACACGAAAAATAAAAATGATACACCAAATTCAAGCATATTATCCTCACAAAGTCAAGGATTTGGAGGTTAAATTTTTTAAAAAGTTTTATCAAATAATATGAAAAGAAAAGCAGGCTTGTTGGTGTAGTGTAGGTGTGTGGAAAAAACCAACACATAGACAACGTTTGATTGGTTCGATGTTGCCGTAATTTGTCACATCGTTTCTTCATGAGATGTGACAATGTTGTGTTATATTTATAATTTTTCTTAACACCTCTGGTTTTTATCTAAATTTAGAAATTAATATAAATATTCGGTGATCAACATTTAACCTATCCAAAAAATCATATGCCTAATCTCAATGCTCATGGATTCGATTCTCTACTCGAACTAAGTTATTTTATTTGGCTTATTTGTATTCTTAAACTTTAGGCCAAATACTTTATTTGTAAATAGGGATTTACGAAAAACTATGCTCATCTAAATAGCCGGAGCTGATCCCTACCTTCGTCTTTGAAAAAAAAAGATCTAGTAAAAAAATATACGTAAATTAAACCAAAGAACCGTCTATAAGGAGTATTGTCACAAATAATGTTAATAAATCAAAGTGCAAAAACATATGGATCCCAATAATGCATTAATATATCATAGTATAAGTCATTTTTGTTACAAAAGTCTTCAGTTTCAACATTCGATGGTTTAAATTTATTGTGTGGATCCCACTGTCACTATGTACGCACAGTAACTTACTTTTGTACGCCTATAAATAGAGGCATTACTGATCGATTGAAAACACAACTTACAAACAAACAATTCATTCACATAATATATCTCTTTCTCTCTCAATTGATATTATCAGTATACTATTCTTACCGGGTATAAAAATTTCTTCTTTATTTAATTTATCGAAATAATAAATGATCTCTTTTTATTTTATAACACGTTATCAGCACGATCACTCTAAAATTTTAATTTTTATATGCATATTTATTATACCCTATGGGGTGCGGATTACCGCCTCTATATTAATTCTTATGGATGCTCGATGCACCATAATTACACATACAATGGTCGGTTGAACCGCCTGATATTTTATTTATTTATATGGCTGCTTTATGCACCATAATTTATTTATTTACTGTTTTAATTTATTTATGGTCGGTTGAACCGCCTGATATTTTATTATTTATATGGCTGCTTTATGCACCATAATTTATTTATTTACTGTTTTAATTTATTTATGATCGATTGAACTGCCTGATAATTTATCTATTACATTAATCACTTATTTATTTATTAATTAACGTGGATGACTCTGTCACCATAAATCTGGTATTAAATTCTTGTTTATATTTTATAATTATTATATAAAATATTTAACGACTTATTTGATATTTTATCTGAAACTGGTAAATATAATAGACTGTTCTTTAAAGTTTTTCAGATCAATTTTTCCCTAAAGTTTTTACCCCCAACGGTCACAAAGAAATTTTTCACAAAATTTTTCAAAATTTCTTCACTCTCCAACGGTCATGAATAGTATTTTTTAATCTATAAATACACTCATTTTTCACTCTTTCAAAATCATTCAATCATTTCATCTCCTTTCAAACACTCTTACAAAATATTTTTGATTCCGATTTTGATTCCGATTTTGTACGAAAAATGTTTCGATTGTTTTTGGTTTTTATTTTTGGTTTAATTATTACTGCTATTTATGGTCTCTACACTGGGGAATTTACTCCCAAAGAATTTACCATGAATATCGGTTTATTCTTTCTTGCTTTAATGTTATTTGTAATTGCTGTTATGGTTAATGTATATGGTTTCTAAAATAATGTTATATTTCTAATAAAATATCTTTTGATTCTATTTTTAGAAATAAATGGCAAACATCGAAAAGCTTAAGTTTCCAGCTCTCCAAGTAACTGGCGAAAATTATATTGGATGGTCCACTGATGCTGAACTTTACCTGGATTCTCAGTCTTTATTAGATACTATTCAAGAAGGGAAAGTATCAACTGCCCCTGCAAAGGCAAGGGCGGTAATGTTTCTGAGAAAACACTTAGATGAAAATCTAAAGCATGATTATGCTAATACAAAAGACCCTATAGAGCTGTGGAAAGCTCTAAAAGAAAGGTTTGACAACCAAAGGGCAATCACTCTCCCACATGCTCTTGATGAGTGGTCAAAATTGAGGTTCCTCGATTTTGACAAGGTGGATAATTATAATTCCGCAATGTTAAGAATTGCTTCTCGGTTGGAATATTGTGGTAAACCAGTGACCGAAGCAGAAATGCTTGAAAAAAACTTACCTGACATTCCACAAGGAGCACTTTGTTCTTGCAGAACAATACAGGAACTGCAAGTATAAGAGGTTTTCTGAGCTGATTGTGGCACTGATGTTGGCCGAGAAGAATAATCAACTTCTCATCAAAAACCACAACGCTCGACCTGCAGGAACCATTGCAATCCCTGAAGTAAATGCAATGGCTGTAAAAACAGATGCGGAAAACCAATGGAGAGGAGGTCAAACCAATCGGGGTCGTGGTGGACGATTTAATCGTGGTCGTGGGAGATCCTATAACCCACAAGGACGGTCATTTAAATGGGTCCGATCTGAACAATATTCCAAAGGGAAAGAAAAGAAAGGCAATATCACCCAGAAGCGTGAAGGTGTTTGCCACAGATGCGGATCCAAAGGCCATTGGTTTCGAATGTGTCGTACTCCTTTACACCTTTGCAAATTGTACCAAGAGTCTATCAAAGGCAAAGGAAAGGAAGTAAACCTTATGGAACACCCTGAAGGTGATACACATCTCGACTCCTCGGACTTTGAGGATGATACCGAAATGACCGACCTTGGTGATGAATAAAAAGCTTGTAATAAGACTATTGAATAGTCTATGATTATGCCTTGTATAATATTATACTTTCTAATGTTTTTTTTTTTTTTTGAATAAGTTAATGTATAATAACGGTATATTTCTTTTCTAATGAATAAATTCACTTTCTTTTCTATTGATGTTTATTTTACAGAAATGGACAGCAAAACAAATGGAATGATTTCCAAAGGAAATATTAGAGAAATTTGTATACCAGATAGTGGAACAACGCACACTATTCTGAGACATAGAAAATATTTCTCTAATTTAAAACCAACGAGAATCGTTGTGAATACAATATCGGGTCCTGCAGACTTGATAGAGGGAACTGGTAAAGCCAACTTTATGTTGCCTAATGGAACCAAGTTTTCCATAAATAATGCCTTATTTTCTCCGAATTCGAAAAGGAATTTGTTGAGTTTTAATGACATATATCTTCAAGGATTTGAAACTCAGTCTGCAACTGAGAATGGAAAGAAGTATATGCTCATTACTTTTGATAAATCAGGAGAAAGGCAGATTCTAGAGAAAATACCAAAGTTTCCTTCTGGTTTGCATCATACATATATAAATGCGGTAGAGTCGCATTTGGCAATCAAACGAAATCCAGAAGATTTCACATTATGGCATGATCGCCTCGGTCATCCGGGCACTTCGATGATGCGAAAGATCATAGAGAACTCACATGGTCACCCACTGAAAATCCATGAGATATATCAGGGGAATAGAAAGACATGTGCTGCATGTTCTCTTGGAAAATTGATCATAAGGCCATCCCCAAAAAAGGTTGATAAAGAATCACCAAGATTTCTTGAACGAATTCAAGGCGATATTTGTGGACCAATACATCCACCATGTGGACCCTTCCACTATTTTATGGTATTAATTGACGCATCAAGTAGATGGTCACATGTTTGTTTATTATCGTCTCGAAACTTGGCGTTTGCAAGATTTCTGACTCAGATTATAAAACTGAGAGCTCAGTTTTCAGATTATCCAATTAAGAAGGTCAGATTGGATAACGCTGGTGAATTCACATCTCAAGCCTTCAATGATTATTGTATGGTAACGGGGATTGATGTTGAACATCCTGTAGCTCATGTTCATACACAAAATGGTTTGGTCGAATCATTAATTAAACGTCTGCAATTAATTGCAAGACCGTTGATCATGAGATCAAAACTCCCACCTTCTGTATGGGGACATGCTATTTTACATGCAACAGCACTTATCCGAGTGAGACCAAGTGCATATCATAAGTACTCCCCATTACAATTAGTGTTTGGTCATGAACCAAATATTTCTCATCTAAGGGTTTTTGGTTGTGCGGTGTATGTGCCTGTAGCACCCCCACAACGTACAAAGATGGGACCACAAAGAAGGTTAGGGATATATGTTGGTTATGATTCCCCATCAATTATAAGATACTTAGAACCTCAAACTGGTGATGTCTTTACGGCACGGTTTGCCGACTGCCATTTTGATGAAAAAGAATTCCCAGTTCTAGGGGGAGAAAACAAACAAGTAGGAAAGGATATAAAGTGGAGTGTGCCAACTTTATTACATCTTGATCCTCCTACTAAACAATCGGAACTGGAAGTTCGACGAATTATGCATTTGCAGAGTATAGCAAATCAGTTACCAGATGCTTTTGCAGATACAAAGACGGTAACTAAGTCACACATTCCAGCTGCAAATGTTCCTGCTCGGATTGAGATTCCTGCAGAATCTGGAAGAGCAGATGATACACGGGAGTCTAGAACACGCTTGAAGCGTGGAAGACCTGTTGGATCTAAGAATAAAAACCCTAGGAAGAAAAGGGAAATTGAAAAGGTTGATGTTCCCAAAGTAACTGAAAATACTTTGGAAGAATCACATCAAGGAACGAATGATGATGTGGAACATCATGAACCTAAAGAAAACCTTGAGATCTCTATCAACTATATTCATAACGGAAAAGTTTGGAATCGAAATGAGATGATTATTGTGGATGACGTTTTCTCATATCTTGTGTCAAAAGAGATAAATGAAGAAAACAAAGATCCAGAACCTCAGTCCGTATATGAATGTAAAAAGAGGGATGACTGGAGAAAATGGAAAGAAGCCATTCAAACCGAACTTGATTCGTTAAACAAACGAAGTGTATTCGGACCGATTGTACTTACACCTGTAGATGTAAGACCGGTTGGATATAAATGGGTTTTTGTTCGGAAACGAAATGAGGATAATGAAATTACGAGATACAAAGCTCGTCTTGTGGCTCAAGGTTTTTCTCAAAGACCTGGGATAGATTATGAGGAAACCTATTCTCCTGTCATGGATGCAATAACGTTTAGATTCCTGATGAGTCTAGCGGCTTGCGAAAATCTAGAGATGCGTCTCATGGATGTTGTTACTGCTTATCTGTATGGATCATTAGATACGGATATCTATATGAGAATTCCTGATGGATTTAAAATGCCAGAAGCATTAAATTCCAAACCGAAAGGGTTATGTGCAATCAAATTGCAAAGATCATTATATGGACTAAAGCAATCTGGGCGTATGTGGTATAATCGCCTAAGTGAACATTTAACCAAGGAAGGTTATGTGAATAATCCAATATGTCCGTGTGTTTTCATCAAGAAAACGACATCTGGATTTGTGATTATTGCGGTCTATGTTGATGATCTAAATATGATTGGAACTCAGGAAGAAATACAGAAAGCATCTGAATATTTAAAAGGGGAATTTGAGATGAAAGATCTCGGACAGACAAAGTTTTGTCTTGGTTTACAAATTGAGCATTCTCAAAAGGGTATATTTGTACACCAATCTACATATACCAAAAGAGTGCTAAAACAATTCAACATGGATAAGGCAAATCCATTGAGTACCCCTATGGTCGTTAGATCACTCCAAGTCGATAATGATCCATTTCGACCACATGAGGAAAATGAGGAGATACTTGGTCCTGAAGTACCGTATCTAAGTGCTATCGGAGCTCCCATGTATCTTGCAAATTGTACTCGACCTGATATATCATTTGCTGTTAATCTTTTGGCAAGATTCAGCTCGTCTCCTACACGAAGACATTGGAATGGAATTAAACATATTTTCCGATATCTTCAAGGAACGATTGATTTAGGGTTGTTTTATTCTAAAAATTCAAAAGGTCAAATGGTTGGTTTTGCAGATGCAGGATATTTGTCAGATCCGCACAAAGCGAGATCACAAACAGGATATGTTTTTACGGTCGGAGGCACCGCTATATCCTGGCGCTCCCAGAAACAAACACTTGTGGCTACTTCTTCAAATCATGCTGAGCTTATCGCACTCCATGAAGCAAGTAGAGAATGTGTATGGCTAAGGTCAATATGTCAACATATTCGATCTTGTAGTGGACTACTCGTAAATCTGGAGCCGACGATCTTATATGAAGATAATGCTGCATGCGTTGCGCAGACAAAGGAAGGATATATCAAAAGTGATAGAACCAAACATATCTCTCCCAAGCTCTTCTCATACACCCAAGAGCTCGAGAAGAATAAAGACATTGAAGTGAGATATGTTCGGTCATGCGACAATGCTGCAGATCTCTTCACAAAATCATTACCTACCTCGGTATTCAAGAAGCATATCTATGACATTGGAATGCGTCATCAACGAGATCTATAAACTTGATCATTCGAGGGGGAGCTTGCGTGGTTGCACTCTTTTTGTCCTTCTATGGTTTTTCCCAATGGGTTTTCCTAGAAAGGTTTTTAACGAGGCAACGGAACATACGATGCAAAGAACATAATGACATTGGTCTCCAAGGGGGAGTGTTACAAAAGTCTTCAGTTTCAACATTCGATGGTTTAAATTTATTGTGTGGACCCCACTGTCACTATGTACGCACAGTAACTTACATTTGTACGCCTATAAATAGAGGCATTACTGATCGATTGAAAACACAACTTACAAACAAACAATTCATTCACATAATATATCTCTTTCTCTCTCAATTGATATTATCAGTATACTATTCTTACCGGGTATAAAAATTTCTTCTTTATTTAATTTATCGAAATAATAAATGATCTCTTTTTATTTTATAACAATTTTTTCTTATTCTTGGTGACCTCAAATATACTATAACAAGACACAATGCGTTTGATTTAACGAACAAGAAACATTGCGTTTGTGGTAAGATTTAGGCTCCGAATGGGAGAGTGGGACAAAGACAGATAAATAACAGAGCAGTTGAACCACTTATTTGTTACCCATTCACTAAAATGTCAAATCAATAACATAAAAAAAAAAACCTGACGAACCACATGCAGGACAAATCTCACGAAGATAACCATTGTCCCACTTACAGATTTTTCTCTTCTTGCGTAACAGAGTAATCCGCCCATTGTTTCGCATATCTGCCTTTTTTTTTTTTTGTAAAAAATTATCAAAAAAATTGGCTTATAAATTATGAGAGTTCAACTTCAAACCACACACTTCAAACCAAATTTATGGAGAGCACTTCTTCTTCTTTTTTTTTGCATAGTCGAGCATTTAAAAAATTATCAGTTGAATAAATCCTCTTCTCTAAAGGTATGATCTTTAACTTCTTCTTTTTTTCTCTTCTTGTTCTGAGTTTGAAAAAAAAAAAACACAAATTTTATTTTGTTTGCTTATAAATAATTTATGTATTTTACATTGCCTAATTTTTAGTAAATGGTTTGTGCCATGAGATTGTTTTCTTTTAAAAGATTAGTATATTCAATTAGCATATTTATAAATTTTATATTTTTAAATAATTACTTATATTTGTTGAATTGACAAATCATGTATAAATATACAACTTATAATTTGAAATATAGAGAATATTTTAAGTAGTGTAGAAACAAATATAATACTTTTTAGTTCACGAAAGTTATATTTTTATAAATAACAATCCAATATATAATTTTTAAAATAATATTTTAAATACAAAAAATGCATGTTTAAGTAGTATAACAATTTTATTCATGTTCTGTAGTAATTTATATTTACTTGTAATTATTATGAATTAAAATGATTTATTTTCAATAATATAGAAAGGTGTTAGATTTAGTATAAGATATTTTTTATTTCTTATATACATACTTACAATTTGTATGTTACAAAACTAATATTATTTTCAAATTTGTATAGATGACGTCTAATCGTCGGCACAGCATAAATTCATCCAATGAAGCAGATACAAGTTTTCCTACAGAAACATCAGCACGGGTAAAATTATATACTTTTTTAATTATTGTACTTAAAACCAAAATGAAATATATTTTCTCAAATGTTCAAAATTTGTAGACGGAAGACAATTTTAAATGGACTCCAAGTCGAGAAAGATTCTTTCTCGAGTTGTACGACCAAAGAATTGCGATGAATAATTACCGTATAAAAGATCCTTCACCGTTTACAAAAGAGTTTATAGTTCAAAAGTTCAATGAGGAGTTCAATCTTAATATCAACTACAAATTCTTCAAAGAAAAACTTGATCAATTGAAAAGAAAATACAAGAAATATAGTATTATGCTGAAGTCTACCGGCATCGTGGTTGATCCTATTACATCTGAGATATCTGCATCTGATTCATGTTGGAAAGATCGTGAAGTAAGTACGCATGATCTTTTTTACCGCAAAAAATAGAATAAGTTTTATGTATACAAAAAATTTGTTAATTAAAAACTTTAAAATGTTTCATACAGGTATGTAAAATTATAAAATCATTTAACAAAAAGCCGCCAGCTCATTGGGATATTATGCAACGTTGTTTCAAATTATACAACGTACAATCACAACCTCAATACTCTGTGAACCAACGAAGAGAAGAGATGGTTAACGAGGGTCCATCCCACGATGAATGTCATTTCTACTCAGAACCATATGGTGCAGACAATCAAGTTCCAGAAACACAAGAAAACGAAGAGGTCTATCGTGTTAGCATTGATGATGAGAGAAGTCCTTCAAATGAGTTTACCAATGCACATATGTGCCATACTCGTCAACGGTTGAGCCGATCCAAATTCCTGCTAGAGTTCAACCACGAGGTAGAGGAAGACGGGGAAGTACTACACAAAGAGGTGCGGGAAACTCACGTTTCTCTACCGTGAGTGGTTCACGCGGAAGTCGAAGAAAATAATCTTTTGAAACAACGCTAACAGACACAATAACTGGGTTTAGAGAATTTCAATGCCAAAGTTTACAACAACTACGCCCAAATCCGTTTGACCAAGATGATTACGACGATTTTGACAAGGCTGTGAAGATTTTTGAAGCAATAGAGCTTCCAAATGATACCAAATTTTATTGGTCATGCATTCAAGCATTGAAAGAAGATGGATTTTGGCGTAAGTATTTCATTGATAGAGCTGAAAAATCTTTTGATGATAAAATACAATTCTTACAAGCTTTAACTGGGTATACACGCGATGATGAACGTGTTGAGAAGCGCTTAAGCTCAGGGCAACATTTTGGGAGTCCAAGTTCACCTGGTTTTCCTTCTGGTAGTCCATCTTCCGGTGGTAAAAATTCTTGGGGTCAAACTTCTTGTGGTCAATGGGGTACACCACCAAATGTTCAACAATGGGGTACACAATGTTCAACAATGGGGTACACCACCAAATGTTCAACAATGGGGTTCACCATCAAATGCTCCACGATGGGGTTCACCATCAAATGCTCCACGATGGGGTTCACCATCAAATGCTCCACAATGGGGTTCACCAACAAATGCTCCACGATGGGGTTCACCATCAAATGCTCCACAATGGGGCACACCACCAAGTACTTCACAATGGGGAACACAACAAAATACGTCACAGTGGGGAACACCTCCATATGGTCAGCAATGGGGTGCATCATCAAGTGGTCCAACATGGAGTTCACCACCAAATCCGCAACCATGGAACTCATCACAAATCTCTCCACAATGGGGTTCATCATCTAATATTCCACAATGGGGGTCCTCACCAAATGCTTCACAATTGACCCCTCCGACAAATATTCAACGTGGATTTGCATTGGGAACTCAAACAGAAAGTAGAACAAATGTTCAACCAAGAGTCGTAGATGATGCACCTATTACTACTTCAGCAAACGTTCGTAGGGGAGTATCACCAGAATTTGGATTCACAAATTATACTTCAACGGATCCAATACCACAGACACGCAGAGCAGGGGGCTTATCCAATATTTGGGGAACCCAACAAGGACCGGATTTAAATGAAATTCAGGAAAGCGAATCAGGCGATGATGATTAGTTTAGTAATGTGTACGCTTTATTAGTGATTGTGACTTGATTTGCATTTTATTTTTCCTACTGTACTTTGCATTATGTATTATTAAGTAATGCAATTTGCTTTTTTATTGTTCTAATTTACTTTTTATCTTTTGTTGATCAAATTTTAGGTTTTTCGTATTTGCCAGTTACGAGCTCAAGGAGTACAATTTCTAAGTTACGAGGAGAGAATTGAGTTATGGAATTTGGAAAATGACCAATTTGAAGAGTTAATAATCCAACCAGCATTGAGTTACTACAATCAGTATTTTTTAAGAGGACCTGTCCAGACTGATGGTGGTTTGGGATGGAGAAATATTTGGCGTCGACTACAAGAAGATCATGCTGCTTGTCTTCAGTTATTACGAATGTCACTTAATTGTTTTAGAGCATTGTGTGATAAATTAGAAACGAGTTATGGGCTACTACCAACATCGAGTGTAAGCATTGAGGAGAGCGTGGCTATGTTTCTACGGATTTGTGGGCATAATGAAGTGCAAAGAGATGTTGGATTACGATTTGGACGAAATCAAGAAACAGTGAAGAGGAAATTCTTTGAAGTGCTTAAAGCGGTTGAGTTACTTGCTTGTGATTATATCAGCACCCCAACAACAGAAGATCTACTTCGTATTCCCGAGCGGCTGCAACAAGATGGGAGGTATTGGCCATATTTTAGTGGGTTTGTTGGAGCCATGGATGGGGTTCATGTATGCGTTAAAGTTAATCCTGAATTACAAGGAATGTATTGGAGTCGGCACGATAGAACATCGTTCAACATCATGGCAATATGTTATTTGAATATGTTGTTTACATATGTTTGGAATGGTGCACCAGGATCTTGTCACGACACAGCAGTTCTCACGATAGCGCAAGAGAGTGATTCTGGATTTCTTTTGCCTCCTCTGGATAAGTATTATGTAGTTGATTCTGGTTACCCTAATAAACAAGGTTTTCTTGCCCCATATCGATCTTCACGCAACGGGGTTGTTCGATATCACCTGTCACAGTTCTCAAGTGGTCCTCCTCCTAGAAATAAGCAAGAATTGTTTAATCGATGGCATGCATCTTTGCGCTCTGTTATTGAGAGGACATTTGGAGTTTGGAAGAAGAAATGGAGGATTCTTTGTGAATTTTCTAGATATAATCTTCACGTGCAAAAGAGAGTGGTAATGGCTACAATGAGATTACATAATTTCATTAGAATTTCAAGTTTTTCAGATGAAGATTTTGCCGAAATAATGAGCCAAGCCGAGGTTACCAACACAAATCCTGAGAATGATTTAGGTGACATGAACACTTCAAGTATAGGAGAAGGAGATCTTATGACAACAATTAGGAATAATATTGCAAATATGTTATGGACAAATCGAAGTACTCTATAAAAAAATTTCTTCTTTATTCATACATTGTATTTTATTTTATTTTATGTATGATGGTTTGAAATATATTTATAACAACCGTTGTAGTTTATACATTTATAAATTATATTTTAATATTTTAATAACGTAATTTGTTTTATTTAAGGAATTATTTAGAAAATTGATTATATTTTGTTGTTATAAATTCTTATAAGTAACTATTATTGTAGTAAGAACATTAAATAAGCTAGTGATCATAATTTTAAAAAAATTAAATTTTAACACTACAATAAATAATAGGGAAATTGGGTTGAGTAACTTAAAAAACTATAATAAAAAATCTAACCAATTATCCTAAATTTAATGGACACAATTAGACCACATATGTTAATTTTTGTTAGATCCTTAATTACTAATTTTTTGGTCTAGTGAAAAAAATGATTCTAAATAATATACCTATCATAATTAAAAAACAAATGTAAAATTTTAACATTTGAAAAAGTTATGTGTTAAAAATATGAAAACTAAACAATATTTAGACTTAATGTAATTTATTTAAAGTATGTATATTGTTTAATAATTTCTTAGTTAAGATTTGTATTCCAATTTTTTATTATTGTAATATATATTTTGTACTGCTATTTATCCGCTTTCACCATTCAAACATATATTATGAACTGTATTATTTGTTAAATCTGCACTTCTCTAGCTTGATCTGCTAGATCTGCTTTTTTCTGCTTGATTCACTTGATCCGTTTGATCTCCTTTCTCCATTCGGAGCCTTATAATGATATATTATTATGTGTTCGAATAAAAACAAAAAGTAGACTAAAATTTGTCAACTCTAGAGCCCCCACTATAGATGAGACATTGATTGAGATCAATCGCAGACCTTCTTGTCTCCTTAAATTTATAAGTAAACATTCACTAGTATTTTTTTGGGGGTTTTTTGGGTCTAGTAATTTTATGTGAACTAATTCAATTTTACTCCTCCATTTTATATTAGTTATCATTTTAAGTTTAATTTTTTATTTTTTATTATTTATTATTTATATTTTAATGTATATTTATGGCTACTTTTCTATTTTTATTTTTATTTTATAATTTATTAATTATTCATATTAAATAAAGTAGTGTATTAATTAAAGATAAAACAGAAAATGTATTTGTTTTTTTCATTTGTGTCAAAAAACCTAAAATGATAACTAATTTGAAATAGAGTAAGTGTTTGATTATTTTTTGATTTAATTTAAACAAAATAAATTAAGTAACAGCTTTGGTAATGTAAAAGAGTTTTAGGGTTTGGTTTCAACTTTAATTACAGCTATGTGAACAAACAAAATTCTGAATAAAAACCTTATTTTGTAACTATGTATGTATATGTAAAAAGAGAAAATGTAAATGTCGATTTGGTGTGTGATATGTCTTAATCATAAGTCCCAGTGAAGACAGTCCCTTAATCTATGGTTAGGTGGAGGCTGCTCACCTTCCTCTCTCTCTTTTTTCTTTTTTTATCTTCTTTCACATCCATCTCTCTCTTGTAATTAACACAATCTCTCTCCACATCTCTTTTTAAAAAATCACATAAACAATTTGTGGTGATCTAAAAATTAGTAGAATCCAAAAAGACCGGACCAGATATCTTTGGTTTGGTTACTATCAAATTGGATGATTCATAAATTAGTCAAGTGCCATATATTCTTACATTCTCTACCATGTCACAATTTATAAAAAAATATTTTGTAATGAATATTAATTTCACATATATAAAGCCATGGTCTACTAATACAAAATGTCAAAAAACAAAAATTGCAATTTAAATTAGGTAAAAATGTATTTTTTTTCAACAACAAAAGAAAAGTATAAAATGTAATTGAAAAATTAAATTGGTTAAATCAAATCAGCCCCCACAAACATTAAAAAACACCATTAAAGACTAATATAAGAGAGCCCAAGAGTTCCACTCCAAACTACAACATAAAGTCTCAGTATCCAAATTACACAGATTTTTGTAGTTTCATTTAAAGAAGATGAAGTCAATCTTATCTACCACTTCTCTCGACTCTTCATTCTCTCTCTCTAAACGTTACTTCAACTGGAAGAAGAAGAAGGTTGAAGAAGAAGACGAAGAAGACGAAGAAGACAACAACAACAACGAAGAAAAGATCTGGACCCGTTTCAACTTCTCCTCTGACCCGACCCGACCCGACCATTTCGATACCCATCAGAAAAAGAAGAAGAACAAGACTCTCGACAAGATCCGTTACGCGCTCGGGTTCACCAACTCGGGTCTGGGTTTCCGGGTCGTTGGTACTTTATTCGGTAACCGTCGTGGACACGTGTACTTCGCCGTACAAGATGACCCGACCCGTTTACCCGCGGTTTTGATCCAGCTACCGACTCCGACCAGCGTCCTCGTCAAAGAGATGGCTTCGGGGATCGTGAGGATCGCGCTCGAAACGGCGGCGTTTAAGACGGGTTCCAAGAAGCTACTAGAAGAGTCCACGTGGCGAACGTATTGTAACGGTAAAAAATGCGGTTACGCGGCGAGGAAAGAATGTGGTGAGGCGGAGTGGAGAGTTTTGAAGGCGGTGGGACCCATTACGATGGGTGCCGGAGTTTTACCGGCGGCGACGACGGTGGCGGAAGAAGGGAATGAAGTGGTTGGGTCCGAGAAAGGTGAGTTGATGTATATGAGAGCCCGGTTCGAGCGGGTTATCGGGTCGAAAGATTCGGAGGCTTTTTACATGATGAATCCTGATGTGTCAAGTGGTGGTCCTGAGCTTAGTGTGTATTTTCTAAGGGTCTAATTAAGTGACAAAAAATCAAAAAATCAAATTAGTTGGTTGATTAAGAAGGTAATCTTTGTTTGATCAAAAAGTTTAAGAATGTATTTTTCGGTTTTGGGGGTTTTGGTTTTTTCATGATCAAGAAATTTAAGAATGTTTTTTTCATGAAATCTTCCTACATGTGTGTCAGTATTATCCTAATGCAACGTTATTTTAGTACATTACAACTGTCTTGATTGTTTGTAAGATTTAGAGTGGTTATTCGTTTAAATAATTTGAAAATGACTATTTATATTCTTTTAACATTTACAAAAAAATCTTTAAATTGAAAAATTGGAGGTTTTCTCTTATTTTCAAGTTTCAACTAAAACCACAATAATTGTGTTTCTCCTAAAAGAACATCCAGGTCAATAATGGTTGTAGTTTTAGAATGGATTTCAGTTTTGGTATTTTCGGTTGCTTTTGATTTTTTTTGTTTAAACTTGAATGGTAAATTTGCTGAGACAATTGCAAAATGTTATTATGGGTTTTTCAGTTGCAAAAAATATCACTAATTATAAATTTTTAGAGTTTAAATTTTAAAATTTTAAATTATAAAAAATGTTTTGACCCTTAAAATCCTTTAAACCATCAAAACTAAACTTTAATACAACATAATTAATTCAAACATAAATGATATAATGAATAAATAATTTTGAAAAAATGGCATTTAAAATATAGCATTTCTCAAAAAAATTCAAATTTGTTTAGTTTTTTATATCGGAATATAATCTTTTAAAATTTGATTTTTTATGACTTTGTCCTCTTACTAAATAGTTAGCGAAATTGAATTATATCATTTTGGTTAAAACTAAATTTTGGCATGTCCAATATTCTTGTACTATTTGTTTCTTCCTATTCTTTTGATAAAGCCAGCAATGTTTGTTATGATAATATGATAACTAATAGTGTTTCTTACAAGTGTAATATTTTTTGTTAACACTTAGTTATAGTGGGATCAAAATGTGATGAAAATATTACTTTTAGTTTTGTATAAGGGTTAATTTGGTGTATAACAAGAAAAAAAATTATACTTCTATCAATTCACATGAATTATTGACAAAATTTTTTATCTACAAGTCGAAAATCCAAATCAAAACAAAACTGATTGGTATCAAAAGGCTATTTATAAAGGCGGCAGTAATAGCTCGGTGACTATTCCAAAGTCGAAGGATTGGTTTTTGTAGCTTTCGCAAGTTTTCTGGCTGCCCGAAGAGGCTATTATATTGCCGGTTGTGGACTATTTTGCAGAAATGGTTTTTTGTGTTTTCTCTGTGAATTTGTAGGCGATACTGCTGCTAAGTTTTGAGGATTGGCCCCGAGTGGAATGGCACATGACAACTATGATTAGGATTCGTGATGCTAGGAACTGTGGTGTCCGAGTTTAGGTGTTCGGAATCGAAAACCTTTTGGGTTTGCTTCTTACATTTATCTAATTTGTTCGATTTTTGTTTTTTCTTTTCTTGTAATATTTTTAACTCTGTTTCGTAGATTTCGGTCTTCAAAATTTTCTCTATAAATGCTATCATAAATTTTTTAAAATGGTATAAAATTTTAACATTTTTAACAAAAAAAACTGTTATTTTACAATCATACTATCGTAGAAAATTTGTAATCGATAAGATGAGATATGGGCCTACAAGTGGAAAAGTTCACACGGCCCAAAACATCTACTTCATAATCGTTGGATTGATTGCATTAGCGTAAGTTTCATGTGTTTCTTGAGCTTACCATTATGGTTTAAGACTACCCATGAGCTGAAACCTGGCTGAATGAGCTAAAAACTATCCATGAATGAAACTCAAGGCTACATGAGTTAAACAAAATCTTATCGAGTTAATCCTTGAAAATTGATGTATTTATTTCAAAAAATTATAATGTTTTAATATAAGTATAAGATCAGTCCATTGAACCAATTTAAGTTAAGCTGAAGACTCGACCCTAAGGGTTAAACTTAAATTATTTAATCACTAAATGTTTCTCCTTAAGAACTCTATATATTAGTCCATCCAATTTATAAACCTATATATTAACAAATAGTTGATTAATGATCATAAAAGAGATATATACAATAATACAATAGTGAACAAATGAAAATATATATGCAATATAATACACGTATGAATTTCCAACCGAGATATTACAAATGTCAATTTACTCATCAAAAGATATATTTTTAAAGCAAAACTCATCAAATAAAATTTCAAGAATCTTTCTAAATATGTATCACGATTGTCAAAAATCAATTAAAAAAAAATCAATTAGTATTTGAGATTATTCACCACAGAATTGTGCCTCATGGAAGGTCCCGAAGGAGGTACAACTATCCTTTTAGAATACAAATGGAACACACGACCTCTGAATCTAAAGCCCTCAACGATCTCGTGTCTTGCTGATCTTGATCTTGTTTGAGCTATTTCCATTTTAGAAACCTTACTTGGTCCCGCCATCCTCGCCGCGATGTTGCTGGAACTAAAAACCAAGAGGATCAAGACGAAATAAAAAGTCGTAACCATGGTTTTGTGAGAAAGACTCATATATTGTTCGGAGAAAGAAGAAGAAGGAGGAGGAGACAATAATTTAGCTACTAGCTAGGGTTTTATAAATTTTGGATTTCTTAGAAGGTTTATGATTTGAGCTGTATAAATATGCACATACCCAATAAATATATATTTGCTTATGTCATTATCACATTACGTGCATTATATTATATATATCGTATATGTAAGTATGCACATCTGTGTATGTGTAATTCGGTCAAACAAGAAAAGCACATAAACTAGAGATGTGAAACGCAAGGAATGGAATTTTAGACATTTTTAAGAATTTTTAAGGTCAATAAAAGTGTATTAAAAACAACAAACAATATATACATATATTACTTCCTTCGTTTCAAAATATTATATGTTTTAGCTAAAATCACGGAGATTAGAAAATTACTTTTTCTTAAGAAAATCATTTAATATATAAGATAAAATTAATTTCACTAATTATAAATAAAACCGTAGAATACTATTGGTCGCACAATATCTAGTAAAGTAAAAAATATTTAAAATTTTCAAAATATCTTATATTTTAAAACAAAAAATACTCTAAAATATCTTATATTTTAAAACGGAGGGAATAATGTTTACGTAAGTTTGAAATGGCGAGGTGGACTTTACGTGGGAAAATGGTGTACGGGATTACATTGTCTGTCAAAAATAGATTATTAAACATTAATATAACATGCAACTTATAAAAAAAAAAATTGCAGCTTATATAGTATTTTTTTTTGTTTTATAAAACTTATATTGTTTGTATGTATGAATCACGTTGTTCTAAGAGAACTCACATTCGTTATGTAGTCTTTGTATATATAAAACATTATGTGAGAACAAAATCAGACGTGATTATGTAATGACGTTAATTAAAGGATTATAAATTTATAATCAATAGTTAGGTGCCTATTACTATTTACTATCAGAAGATATTTTCCGCACTAGAAACCAAAATTTGAATCTTGTTTGAGGGAAATATATATATCAAAAAATTTGATGGGTTTAGAATTTATAATGACAATAAATGATGTTTTGCATTTTCGATTGCGAAAGAATAGAGTAATTCTATTTTCTTTTCCTTAAAAGAAACGATTACGTAGTTAATTTAAGTTGATCACCTACAAAAAAAAAAGAGATTAAGAAATTAATTCCGTTATTTGGGGTCACCAAACAATTAATCTATCATAAGAAATACTAGTTAATTATTCATCTGAAAAAATTATTTATGGCAAATAATTTTGTTCTGTTAGAACACCTAACATTTTCGTCCAACGAAAATCATTTGCATAATTCATAGTTACCAAAAATAAATACCATATGCTTTGACAGGTGGCAACTTTCATTCAATAGACGAGAAAGTCAAACTTTGCACACGCTTGATTCAGAGGCAGATCCACTGGAGACAGATATATTCGCATGGACCACTAGATTACATGATTTTTAATATGTTTGCATAATTATAGGTTTAGCATATGATTTCTTCTAAAATATTCTCGAAAATTAATAATTTGGTCTATACTTCAACTTCAGCTCCAGAAAGTTTCATATTTAATTAAATTTGCAAGTATCAATAATCTATCTGAAACGTGTAATGCTTTTGGCCCTTTAGCCAAGATGTTTATACCATAAATTGTTGTGAAATTTCATAAAAACATGATTCTAGATAGTAAATATGTTGGAGTAATATATAAATTTTATAATATTATTTATATTAAAATTAATGAAGAGAAAGAGAAAGGAAGAGAGAGAGATAAAAAGAGAGATGTATATTTACTATAAATATAGATCATATATTTAGAACCTCAATCCTATATTTAGAACCCCAATCCAATATTTAATTCATAAAACCTCACCATACTTATTCATATTTACCATCAATAATCATACTCTAACGGTAAATCACCTTATTTATCCATACAAATTACTGTTGTTGTTTTGATCTTTGAATAGGAAATAGAATGATTTAACAAATTTCCTTAATAATTTATACATTCAAGTATTCAACCAACATCATATAATATGAAACAAATGGTGTATATTTTAAATCAATCAGCTAATTAACACTAATAATTTATACTTAATAAAAAAAGTTTGTTAACAAATAATGATACAACCGTATTATTCAAAACACTCAAAAACAATCAAATGCATGAATGCAATTGCACGAACATAAAAATATACTGAGCATCTACACATTTGAATAGTATTAAAAAACAAAATAGAGTTAAATTACAAATTAATTCGCTTTACCTAAATAAAGCATGAAAGTAAACGCACAAAAAAAAAAAAAAACAAAGACCCCTTCATGCTTTTCAATGTTTAGGCTACATTTGGTAACAATGGAGGAACAAAGCTTAAACCTTTGAGAGTCTGCTCAAATATGTGACCCACTTTTAACAACTTCTCCTATAACCAAATAATCAACAATCATCACTTGAAGCAAAAATCTAAACGTTAAGATTACGTAAAGAGTTTAATAACAAACCTCATCAAAAGCTGCACCGATCATTTGAAGACCAACAGGTAAACCCGAGGGACCTCCTTCGACTAATCCACACGGTAATACAATCGCAGGAAGCCCCGCGAGATTCACATTGACCTGCAACAATCTCATATGGATACAAATTACGGTTTCGTGTAACGAAAACTCAGTACAGAGTGAACAAAAAAATCTTATAAGCACTATACCGTCATAATGTCTCCGGCATACATTGCCAATGGATCGTTTTTCTTTTCACCAATCTTGTATGCAGCAGATGGAGCTGCTGGAGAAATCAGGATATCGTTCTGTTCTAACGCGGATTTGAAGTCTTTTCGAATTAGTGTTCTCACCTATATATTAAAAACATATATTTATCGATCACAACCGGTTAAATTTCTAACGACTACATTTGAAGAAGCGGCTTACTTGTTGAGCTCGCTTGTAATAAGCATCGTAGTAACCCGCAGAGAGTGCATATGTTCCCATTAAAATTCTCATTTTCACCTAAAAATAAAAATTGTCCTGATTGTATCAAACCAATTTATTAAATCAGATGGAGTAAATTATGAAACTGTACCTCTCCGCCAAATCCTTCTCCACGGGAACATTTATACAGCTTGTTGAGCTCGTCAGCGATAACTTGATTCCCATATCTTCATTTCCAACACAAGAATCAATCTTTTTTGTATATAACACAAGAATCAATCTTTTTTGTATATAACACGTTCATGGCGAATTCAAATAACTGTGGAATAAGGATCATATATATACCTGACACCATCATATCGTGATAAATTCGAAGATGACTCAGATGAAGCAATCACATAGTAAGCTGGTAGTCCAAGAGAGAATGAAGGAAGAGACACCTGTAAATTTGGCAACAGAGATCATTCTCAGAACTTTTCTCGATATATTTTACGCAAAGAACATACAATACGGAAAAACAGAGACAAGGGAAATAGAATGAAAAACCTCAGTTAATACACAACCCAATGCTTCTAAGTGAGACGCAGCTTCCTGAGTTGCAGATCTCACTCCAGAATCAACACCTTCTTCGAGTGTCTCGCGAATCAGACCAACTTTCACTCCCTTCAATGGTTTCGATTCATAACCATCCACAGAAAGAAACTGAGATTGGAACTCAGGCACATCCTGAACAAAGAAAATATGCTTTTTTCTTGTTAAAAGAAATATCTTTCCTCTGTCTAGTTACAATGCAGGAAACCAACAACAAGAGGCCTTACTTGTTTGCTACTTGTAGAGTCGAACTTATCATACCCGGAAATAGCATGAAGAAGCATCCCAGCATCAGCAACAGTAGAGCCAAAGCAACCAATCACATCCAACGAAGATGCATACGCCATAAGTCCAAACCGAGAGACACGCCCATAAGTCGGCTTAAGACCAACAACACCACAAAACGAAGCTGGCTGTCTCACACTTCCACCAGTATCACTACCAATAGACACCATACATTGTCTTGCCGCAACAGCTGCTGCTGAACCTCCCGATGAACCTCCCGGTACTCGAGTCAAATCCCACGGATTCGCAGTTACCTTTTGACCAAAATCAAACCAAACATTAATCCTAAAGCAACATTGTTACCAATCAAACTCGTTCAATTCCTCAAGTTCCATGGATTTGCAATTCCCTAACTAATACAAACCTGAAATGCAGAAGCTTCAGTTGTGCTTCCCATTCCAAATTCATCCATATTGGTCTTACCAACAACAATCCCTCCCAATTCTTTAATCTTCTTAATCGCCGTCGCATCAAACGGAGGACGATAATGCTCTAAGATACGAGAACCAGCAGTAGAAGGCATACCTTCAGTACAGATATTATCCTTAACGCCGATCAAAACTCCGGCGAGAGGACCAAGTTCCTCACCCTTAGAGATTCGTTGATCGATCTCTTGAGCATCTCTCAGAACATTCTCAGATACGTGAAGGAAACATTTAAGGTGAGGTTCAGTGAGACGGATTCGAGAGAGGTAAGATTTAGCTATCTCTGAAGCTGTGGTTTCGCCGGAGAGAAGAGAACGACGAGTGGTGAGAATCTGGGATTGAGGAGGAGAGACGGAAGCAGCGTCGGAGGTCGTCGTTACAGGGGAAGATGAAGAAGCTGCAGATACAATGGGTTTAGAGCTGTGGAATCTTCGGAGAGGGAGGAGAGAGAGAGAACGCGGCGGTTGCAATGTCGATAACATCGTATTCAAAATCGAAGTTTGATTCGAAATCGCTAAATCATCAGATTGGTATGGATAGTGTTAATTGAAATTGGGTAGTAGAGTAAGTAGGGAGAGTCAGAAGAATTTATCTCCGGTGTAACGCCGGAGAAGATGTACCGGCGGCGAAACCTTGCGGCGGATGTTTGGGTTTTGGGGGAGGCGAGAATGAGGAAGGAGAGGATAAGACTTAAGAAGAGACTAGTTTCTCTCTCTGTTCAAACTGAAGGAGAGGATATAAATGGGCCGAGATTAAATGGGCCATGTTGATAATAGCCCAATAAAATCGAAGAATATCAAAGTAAATATTTTGTTGACAAAATACAACAAACTAGGCAGGTACAAAACTAATTACTTATTTCCAGTAACTAAACACATAACTTTGATCTACTATACATTCAATATTCAATGAAATATAATTAAACAATCTAAACTAATCAATATTTAAGATAATTTATAAGATCAATATTGAACAATATTAAAAAAGTCCAACGACCCCGAACCAAAATTTAAAGATTTTGGTTGTGCGTTGATCGACGCAAGGTGGAATTGAACCGGTTGATTCGATTTTAATCGTCGGTTAAAGGAAAACCCTAGGGCTTTCCTATAAAGGGGAAGTGGGCCGCGTTTTGGTCGTTTTTCTTTAGAGTTTCACAAAGTTCCAGAGAATTTTGTGAGAGGATTTAAGAGAAAAGAAGAATCAGTATTGAGTTTTTCCTGTTCTTGATCCTAGAAGCTCGGATTGTGTGTTGTGAGGCTCTGGATTAGTGATCTGGTTCTCATCCTTCGCGAAGGAGGAAAGGATTTCGGACTGGAGATCTGATTTCGAGTGTTCTTCGCGTTCTTCTTAGTTCATTCCTTTTTTCTTTCCAGAACCAAGGTGAGTGCGTGACCATGGCTTATCTGGGTAAAGGAATTGATAGGATACGATTGATTATGTTGTGTGGATGGATTTCGTGTTTGTATTGGTGAGTTTGTGCAGGAGATCTATGTGACGCGTTCTGGAATCGATCCATGAGATGATAGGTTTGATTCTTGGATTTTGCAACGGTGCGTCGATCAACACACGAGCTGTGCATCGATCGACATACGAGCAGTGCATCGATTGACATCGGGGTTGTGTTTCAATTGACGCATGATCTGCTATGCTGATTCTCGTTTGATTGTTCGTGCTGTGGATTGTTGTTTGCTCATCCTGGTATTGTATCATTTTTCTTATGCTTGTGTGTATAGCCAAGTAGATGGGATGACCATCTCACTAGATATTTATGATAATACGCACGCATCTCTTTTAACCATGTGATGCAGGTATAGACAAAGTGTGATCGTGGAATCATGGCCGGGAAGAGGAGATGATATAGAGTCTCGGTTGCTTGATTATTGGGTTGTTGGAATTGCTAGGTTGTTAGTAAATTCTGGATTGTGTGATTGGAATTGATACTTGGTTTCATTTGATTATGGAATTGGTTTTAATGAATGGAGTTATTCGTTCATGGAATTGTAATGTAATTTTCTGCTGGTTATGTTGGTTTGTTGGTTTGATTGGATTTTGAGAGTTAATGTTTATGGGAACATCAATTCGAGTCCAATGTGATTGTAAAAAAAAAAAGACCGGGTTGTTTCAAAAAGAATATAATTATCAAGATCATAATAGATATATAATTATATAATTGATGGTAACGTTTCTTCTTCGTTATAAAAAAACATTTCGGATAATTTATGGAATTGGGCTATTTTGTCGAATCCAACCTGTTTCGATTCTGAATGATGTGTCTCGAGATGTTTGATATTCTTCTGGATCATTTTCTGCTTCAAATCGAGCTTAGTATTTTTCTTCAAAATCTTTATCGTGGGCGTAACTTTTGTTTGCGTGGAGAATTATAAATTTGAAAACCATGGTATAGTTTTAATTTAGAAATGAAAATTTGATTCATAATTTTATTTTTCAACAAATTAATGGATACTTATGTGAAAATTAAGTGGTACTACTACTAAACACTAACATGAGAGTCTAAACACACACAATTTTACATAAACGTTGAAAATAATACATAGATCCTAAACCCTAAACTCTAGTCTTAAAGCCTAAATCAAAATAGAAACACGTAAAATTTGATCTTTTTAAGTAACCCTACCCAATCAATTTTTTTTATTAGAGTTGTTAACCTTAGCATGAATGACTCATTTGATGGTTTACATAGAATGCATAGGATAGATAAATGATTTAAGTCATCGATTCGTCGTGGTCTTTCTTCTATCAACAATATAATATCCATATTATGTGATTTCATATAACAACAATCGATGAATTTCCAGTAGATTTTTGTTTTTGTTTGTATCTACATAAAGTACTTGAAATACATGAGATTATTGTTCACATTCACCCCAATATCCCGATATACTTTTTATCGGTTTATGACTTCAAAATGTTATTTAAGTGTTTTGGTTTTGGTTTATCTGTGTTAAAATATAGTGGCTATCAGAACTCACTTCCTAGATATAGTACTTACAAAATTAATTTGTTTATATGACTCTATAACACAATGGACATTAATCTCATATGAAACACATAATAACTTATTCATACGAAACCCACAATAATTTTCATATAATAAAATTATCGACTTAGCATTTACCAAATTGTTCTATGACTATTAGTAGTTACGCTAATTTTTAATTAATTATTCTGTAAAACACTGATTTTTTTAAAATTGCTCCAATCATTTTTTTTCTCTCTCCAAACTGTTTAAACCACAAGCAGTTGAGAGGTCATACATCAACACTCTTTCTTTATTCACAACATTTGGATATGGTATTGGAAGCAATCGTATATCATTACCTATCTTATGGCTCTTAAGGTTGGATATTCATCACAAGTACCTGAAAACAAACAAACAAAAACACTCATACGAAACGTCATATAAAAAAAAAAATAGATGGAATCAGTACCTTACAGTGGTGGAATCATATAAAATAAATTCTTCTGACTCTCCCTACTTACTAAAAATAAACTTATTTTTTGTGTTATATAATGTGTTTCATAAGTATTTGAATGTTATTCAATGACTTCAACTTTGAATGTTAGTTTTTTTTTGCATGGGGCAAGTAACTCAATTAAGAATTAGTCTCCACCATCTCATCTTTGACGTTTTTTATCAACCTGAAGAAACCCGAACAATCAACCGTGTAATATACGACTCAAGATCAATCAACGTATAATTAGTTAGTTAGTCTTTTTTTTACTGGAGATCCTTCTTGAGGAGTGGAATCAAAAGGGTCACAAACAATCCAATTCGTAACTCGTTCCTACAAAGCCAAGTCGTGCTTCAAAGACACAAACTCAATCAATTCATACATTTAGATTTCGATCCATCTCGTTTTGATTAAAGAAGAACAAACGTGCGAACGATTTCAAGCTAAGAAAACAATATAGATCCAATACCTAGACGATGATGAAGCCAAAACTCATACACCATGACATATCGTTGTTAGAATCGATAGCTCCAATCCCCAAATATTCATATACATGTGCAAGTTCAAGAGCAGGGTTTATAATAATTTCTGGGTTTTTTTTTTAAACATAAATAACATGCACATGTCCATAATTTCTTGGATACTATACTACATAAATTTAGAACGTAAGACGATTAGAATTTAAAATAAAGGATATAAAACAAAGACATGTATAAACGAAGATATTTTATGAATATACCGGATATCATCACGAATCCTTTGGATAAGATAATTTGTGAAGAAAAAATAATCAATAATAGAAATATAAAATAAGGAGTAAGATTAAATACATGGACAGCCATAAACGAAGAGAAGCATATAAGATTAAACCATACACATGAAAAATCATAATTGAAGGGAACCATACATATTATGAGTAAGATTAAACACATGAAAAACCATAATCGAAGAGTAATACAGAAGTTTAAACCATACACATGTAAGACCATAATCTAAGGAAAACATATTATAATTTAGTATAGGAGAGAGAGGGACACATAACCTATTACAGCTAAGTGAAACATGTATATATAGATATAACAAATATCTAGGGTTTCTTTAAAAACGATTTGGGCCAAAAAATAAAGTGAAATAAAGTCCATCATGGATCGCAAGAATCGATTGTTTTTTGGCCCAACAACGATTGATGGCAATGACCGTAAATAAGTTAAATTCTTGAAGGGTACCTCTGTAATCAATCAACTCAAAATCGATGAGAAGCTGTCACGTAAGACAATTTACTTTACATATAATAAAATAGAATACTACCATTTATAAGTAACTAATTTGTAGGTTTTTATGTCTAATAATTTTTCACTCGATTTGTAGAAAAAGAAAATTGCAACAAGATTCTTATCTTGTTGCAATTTTTTTTTATGTGGCATTTTGTGGCAAGTTTGCGACAATTTGTTACAAATTCAACGTAGCTGTGAATCAAATTTGTAGCAAATTATCGCAAACCATCAATTTGCTACAAATACGTAAATATAGCTACAAAAACAAAATCGTAGTTGTGTGGTCCAATTCTTGTAGTAAGCTCTCTCTCTTTCTCTTTCTGGGTTTGATCTCGCTTTCATGCTCACAAATGTGTGATTTGTTATCTGTTCATGTTCGTTATAGCCGTAAGATAGGATTAGTCGGGCAGTTTGGTATGCATAAATTTTTATCAGCAATTTCCTGACTATTTTCATGACATATTCAATACCTTCTTTGGTCTAAGCACACGTTTACTAGCCTGCAATCTCCTTTAGTGTTTTTTAATAGCCTGCAATCTGTGTTAGTTTGTTTAGCCTATTTCATCTGGCACCCAATGCAGTTATTCAAAATCACACGAGACACTAAATTGTAATTTGTTGTAATTAATTTACATAAGAATTAGCAATTAAATTGTTACAACTAATTGCTAAAGTTATTAAAAAACATTTAATTTTTTTTTTCTCTTCAATACATAAATTTAAAAGCCAAATGTCAAAAAAATAATACAATCAAACATTAATTATTTTTTCTTTACAATTTAAGGTTCTAACAAAAAAAACAAAAATGCATTCCAACATTTTTGTTCAGATGATACAGATGTCTCGATACCAGTAAAACATACTATAACTTGTCTTATTAATAGATTTTTTTATTAACGTATTTGATGCAAGAAAAAAGATGACTAATCATTTTTTAGAAAATCGCAATGAATATTGATAAATACATACAAGTTACGAATTTGTGCAAAAGAAGATATAGTCTATATGCATACGCTGTAATTTTTATTAATGAACAACCTATTTCTTTTCACATATAATATTCCCTCCGTTTCAAAATATAAGTTGTTTTAGATGTTTTTTTTTTGTTTCAAAATATAAGTTGTTTTGACAATCCTAAGTACTTTTTAACTTTATTGAATATTGTGTGACCACTAGTATTTTGCAGTTTTTTGTGTGATTGGTCAAATTATTTTTATTAAATATATTAAATGATACCTTTTAGTAGAAAAGTAATTTCTTAATATACGTGTTTTTAGCTAAAACAACTTATATTTTGAAACAGAATGAGTATTATATATATTCAATAATTTGCTCTAAATGCTTAATCTTATAACCTGAATAATTATTTACTACAACAACAATCTTTTGTTATATTAAATACATAAATAAATTAATAAACTAAAATTATTGTATATTTTACTATCTTAATTTTTAAATCTACATAAGGAGTAGTATTTATATATAAAGTAAAATAGAAAAGAAACAAGGACAAGCGCATTCAACTCATGTCGAGAGGAAAGTTAAAAAAAATAACAAAGAAACCAAAGTAATTACTCCAACTTTACACTATTTATCCGTACGGCTCATTGTAACTTGTAACAACCATTAATTAAACATCATCATTGTTTTCAATTCCAAGAACATTTATTTAGAATTTGATATATTTGATTGGAAGGAGTATAAGTTTACTTTAGTTTTAATTCATAATTTTGTGGAATGACGAAATCATTAGAGATAACTGTGAGATCAAGATATATATGTTCTTCAAACCAACTAGTTTAATTAATGGTTGTTACAAGTTACAATGAGCCGTACGGATAAATAGTGTAAAGTTGGAGTAATTACTTTGGTTTCTTTGTTATTTTTTTTAACTTTCCTCTCGACATGAGTTGAATGCGCTTGTCCTTGTTTCTTTTCTATTTTACTTTATATATAAATACTACTCCTTATGTAGATTTAAAAATTAAGATAGTAAAATATACAATAATTCTAGTTTATTGATTTATTTATGTATTTAATATAACAAAAGATTGTTGTTGTAGTAAATAATTATTCAGGTCAGAAGCATTTAGAGCAAATTATTGAATATATATAATACTCCTTCTGTTTCAAAATATAAGTTGTTTTAGCTAAAAACACGCATATTAAGAAACTATTTTTTTACTAAAAAGTATCATTTAATATATTTAATAAAAATAATTTGATCAATCACACAAAAGACTGCAAAATACTAGTGGTCACACAATATTCAATAAAGTTAAAAAGTACCTAGGATTGTCAAAACAACTTATATTTTGAAACAAAAAAAACTTTCAAAACAACTTATATTTTGAAACGGAGGGAGTATTGTTAACGACTTTCTATAGTAAATCTTATTAAAATCATATATATAGAGTTACAATTTTATATCAAACAACTCAATAATATTTAATTTTATACAGAAAGATTTACAAAAATATCGTTAGAAAAATTACATAATTTATTTAAAAAATACTAGTATTAAGCAGTTTACCTTTTCGAGCCATAGAATCAAATTCATTCAATTGTTATCACTAATTTCTGATTAAGAAAAAAACAGAGAATCATTAAACGTAAATCACGATTTGGCATAATTATATCATTAACTAAAAGTACTAATCAAACTTTATATCAACATAGTTTCAAAATCATAATTTGTCTAGATACATGGGAGCAATTAAGGAATTAAGGAATTAAGGAATGCGGCAGGTGTGTTTACTCAAAAGTTTTTCTCGAAAGATATATGGGAGCAATTAAAAAATCCATCTCCTATTCTTTGGACTAAAGTGATATGGTTTTCTGAAAATGTTCTTAGGTTTGTTACTTAGTTGGGATTTCTTAAGACCATCTCCAACCTATTCCTCTATTTTTCATTCCAAAATAGAATAATTCCATTTTGGAGTAAAGATTTTTTTCAATCCATTACTCCATTTTTCACTTTAAAAAAATATTTTAAATATATTTTTCATTAAAATTACATATTTTATCTAATTTATTTTATATTAGTACTAACTCACTAAATATACCACATTATTTTAATTAAAAAAATATTATAGAAATATAATTACATTTCACAATAAAAATAAATAAATAAAAGAAAAATAATATAGTTATATTCAAGCATCATTATCAGTAATTTGTTTCCACAAATGATCAATTAAATAATTTTTTGTCATAATTAATTAAATCATTACAAAGTTATTTGTTTTATAAATCAAACTAATTTGGACTACGCTAATATTAGTCATCAATTTAAGTTTGTTTATGATCAATTTAATCCAATTTAAGTTTATTATTTGTTACATAATAATATTGTGGTTACAGTTTTTTTTTTAAGTGTGGACATTGATAAGTTTATTAAATTTAGTGGAACTGGAATCAGAAATTAAATTGACAATCATTCCTAATATTTTGTTGAAAACTAACGGAACAATAACCAAAATATTTTTAATAATATATTTTAATTATAAAAGTATAATCATTTGAAAGGATCTTTTTATAAATAAAAAAATTTAACTCCAAAATGAAAAAAGAAATGAGTTTACTCCAAATTTGAAGTAAAAAATGGGTTTACTCTATTTTCTCTATTTTGGAGTGAGTTTTGGAATGGAGTTGGAGAGAATTTTATTCCAAATCTGATTTTAAAATGGAGTTGGAGATGTCCTAAACAATTTCCAACAAGGGATAAACTGAGAAGATGGGGGTATGAATGTGCCAACCAAATGTATTCTTTGTGATTGGGGTATTGAGACCCACGAACATCTGTTTTTGAATGTGTATTCTCCGCAAGGAATATGGAACTCTTTTACCTCAAAGAATTGGTCTAATCTTTCTATGGATATGCATGATGCAAAATTTTGGATCACTCACGTTATGCTTCAAACACAAAGACAAACCACTCCCTTTATCAAGCTTATTCTCCAGGCCACCATTTACTCCATTTGGTATGAAAGGAACGGTCGGATATTCACCACCACTTTGCTGCCTTCAGCCACCATCATTGCCGATATTAACAAGTGCATAAAAGAACGTCTAATTTCGATTCTGCCACGCAATGCAAGTTTACATTTTTTCCTCTAATTGTATTATGGTTGTATTAGATTAGCTTTTAATTAATATGTTGCCGTTCTAAGTTTCATAGGTATTTTTGTTTTCGTAAAGAGTAAAATTGTACTAATCATAAAAAAATACAGAATATGGTATAAATCTTCACATTTAAAAATAATAATTTGTCAACATGCAAATCTAAACTTTCAATTTAATAAAAAGTTCAATTGGTGCATATAACAACAAAAGTATTTATTTTTCTTTCGGCTTAATAGTAAATACAGAGAAAAGTACGTTAGCCGCCACCTATGAACAATAATGACTTATGAGTTATGAGACAGATGCTAAGAAAAAGGAGATATAAATGATCGTAAAAAGCTTACTGCAAACTAAAAAGGTAAGAAGGAAAAAAGTAAAACTAAAAATAAATTCAGTCTATACTAAAAACCCCTAACTGTCTCATCTTTAATTGACACTCAAGGATACTTTTTAATTCATACTTATAAAAAACAAAATTCCATTGAATAAAGAGTCATTAAATTATCTCTACGAAGGTCAGAAAATTCCAGGCAATACAAGGCTTTGTTTGGTTTGGTTTGTATTGTCTATTTGAAACAAGTGACAGAGTCCTGAGACACCAAAGTTAGCTATCTTTGGATAATATGTGCTTAAATGCTTTGCATGTTTATTTAAAGTATTTAACATTTATGGTCATAACAAAATGTTTAATCAGGAACTTATAGTGATGATTTTAGTTTTGTGATTTAGAACCGCAATGGCAAGTTAATTCATGCTTTTATATAACACAATTTATCGCACTTAAGGATGTATTGTTTTGGTAGCCGAGAAGCTTCAGTTGCTCGTTTGTGATACTAGATTCATATCCACACGTTGTGTGCGATTTTAATTTTAAACGGCTAACAGTACATATAATTATATGTAAATATTTTTATTTTAGCTTTAAACGATAAATTTGTATACATAAATTTTATCAAACAATATACAACATAAAGATTGTTAAGAATATTTTCTTTTTATTGAGAAATAATGAATCGTTTAGTGACACATAGTAACAAAAGTCAGTTGTGAATCTTACGGGAAAAAACGATTTTTGTGACAATCTCATGACCCTTTATTTTGTAGAGAGTTTTTATACTAAAAAAATTAAAAATTCATTCTGAAGTTTGAATAGTCAATTTCCAAATATAATATTTTCTATTATATATTAAAAAATTATTTTATGAATTTGTAACTTAGTATATTATTTAAATTATTTTGTTTTTATACAATAACATTTATTTTCGTAAAAAAAATTTTAAGTGAGATTATGCATCTTTCTATCAAAATTTTCCATTGTTCATATAAGTATTCATAATTAAATCTATATTTCTCCAATCCAAAATTATATTATTGTAACTACTTCTACTAGTACATTATTTGAATTATTAAATTCTATCAAGTTCATTATAATTTATCTTATTTTTCATACATTAATATTAATGATATTATTCTTCATATTTTACTTAATTTACTGTGTTTTATATTATATAAATTGAGAATTATGCATTAAAACTACAATCAATATGAATTAAATAAATATATAAAATATTTTTTAATAAATAATTGTTTGCTTTGTTGATATGGACATTCTAAAAGGATAAAAAAATTCCTAATTATATAATAGTTTATTGTGTTTTATATTATATTAATTGAGAATTATGCATTAAAACTACAATTAATATAAATTAAATAAGAGAAATTTTTAAAAAATACCACTTATAAAGTATCATTTTTCAAAAATAGCACATTTTCAAAATTATTTATTCATTATATTATTTATGTTTGGGTTAACTATGTTGTATTAGGGTTTAATTTTGTAAGATTTAAGGTTTGTTAGGGGTCAAATTTTTTCTTAGGATTTAAAATTTAAATTTTAAAAATTCATAATTAGTGATATTGTAAATACTCGTTATGATACTTTTGTAATTGTTCTATTAAATAAATATATGAAATAGTTTTTAATAAAAAATTGGTTGTTTTATCATATAATAGATTTTTGTTTTATCATCTACAACTCACTCTCGCATACCATTAAATTTATAATACAACGACAACACTAATTACAGACTACTATATATGTTACATGTTTTAATAATTTCAAAAAAAAAAAATTCAGTTAACAATATTTAAAACATAGTTTATGTGAAAATTTGGACCGATCCGGTATCCAAAACATTTGTTTAATTGTATTTTGACTACTCTATGAGAAGGTATTTTATATTATGCATTTTAGATGTCATAGATATTGAGTGTTTGGATTTTAAAGATTTAAGACAAGATCTTTTAGTTATTTACTGTACAGGAATATGTATTTTGACTATTTTCTGTGGTTTCATTATCAGTTAGATATATCGCATAGAGTATCAACCTGAATTATCAAATAAAAATTATATGAACAAATTGGATTATCAAAATTTGACGCATGTTGCTCGATTAGCCTTAATAGATAATGTAATATCAACAACATTTAATTAAACACTATTTTGTTTGTGGAAGTCGAATTTCACAGAATGTGTCTTAGTAACTTTTAGGATCTAAAGATTTATGCGAGAAAACCACTAGAACGATATATCTCAAAAGAGTTTTTATTAAACTGTTAGAAAGATGTAGATTACAAGTGTTTGTCAATTGAATTTTCAATCTCCATTTTGGATGAGTACAAATGAGCTATACATAGTCTTTCTAGATAAAATAGGCCATTAAGCAATATATCTAATTTAGATTCATTATTCCATTAAGCCCATTTTGGTTTAATGTCGTTTTGAGTTTAGATTCAGATTGAGTTTTTGTAAATTTTCTGTGATTTCGTCAGGACGTTGCGGAGTTGATTTTGTCGCCACATCGATCTCATAGGACTGAAATCCGACTCCTACATTGTTTTTGTGTATAGTTTGTTAGATATAATAAACGAAAAACCTTACAAACATATACAAATTTGTCTTTTATATTAAGGCAAAGGAGAGAAGAAAACCAGAATTGTTACATCCAAAAAGGATTTGAATTTCTTCCATAAGCATCCGACATCAACATCTATCAACCAAACACATTAGATATGACTATTAACCATTAAACAAACTTAACCAAAAGAAAAAAAAATCATTTCAATAATAATACAATAAGAGAAAGCTCCAGAAGCAAATCCCACATAAACCCATTTGACAACACATGTCTAGTAACCATCACACCCATTGATGAACTTGACTCTTCCTTCTTAAGGTTGCTCCACGTTTGTTTAATTACCAAATTACCCTTCATCACCATCTTGCAAGGCTTCAATCCAAGTGGAGTAACATATTCCTCAGATTCCAACATACAAAGATTTGGATTCTTTGAAGCCTTGAATCTTGTTCCCATCTTCTCATAGAACTTTCTTGAGAATCTAATCTCTCCTGTTAGATTGTTTCCATTGATGTAAAGAGCACCAAGACAAGGCAAAGTCTCAAACTCTTTTGATGGGACTGTACCGGTTAAATCATTGTCGTTCAGACCAAGAAACCTCAATCTTTTCAACTTGGTTAAACCAAAAGGAATCTCACCTCTTAAACCCATCTTTGATAGATCCAAATTTACCAAATTACCCATATTCTCCCACTTCATCTTCACCATAACATCATCACTACTACTACCCATTGGGTTTCCTGATAAAACAAGATCCGTTAAAGATCGAATCTTTTCGACGTTTTTCGATAACCCACCTGAGATTCTGTTGTTCCTCAGATCCAAAAGTGTCAGATTCTTCAAAAACCCTAATTCTTGAGGTAACTTGCCTTCTAATTGGTTATTGCTTAGGTCAAGCTTAAGCAATGAAACCATTTCTCCAATAGACAAAGGCAATGTCCCTGATAAAGAGTTTCGACTCAAATCCAAGATCAATAGATCTTGAAACCCATTGAAACAATCCGGTATCGTACCGGTAAATAAGTTTCCCGCCAGAACCAACCGTTTTAAACTCGATAAACCGCAGAGATTCGTCGGTAATTTCCCACTAAACCCATTCTCAAGAACCACCAAAGATTTCAGCTTTGTGAGACTTCCAATTGTTTCAGGAAGTTCACCAATCAAACCGGGATTTGATCTAAACTCGAGAGATTCTAAGTTACTTCCCAAGTTTATCCAATCTTCTTTCGATATTGTCGTAGGCGATGTGAAGCAGTTGAAGAATGTGAGAGATTTCAAGTGCTTAAGCTCGAATAACTCTGGATTTATCTTCAAACTTGTGTTGCAAGAAAGCGAGTTTTCATGAACAAGACCTAGGGTTAGTTCCGTAACATACCAAAAGTCATCATAGAGATCACAAGAAACACCCTGAAAAAAAAAACCCCAAAAAAAGATATTTAGTTTCAAATTATTGAAAGAATAAAAAAAGGAAATTTTTGGTGGGCCAAATGTGCATATGGTATATAATTGAATCCAACTATTGAAAAAAAAGTATTTAAAGAAACAAAAATTTGATCTTATATGTAAATAGATATTCACTTTGATGCGTTGAAGCCATAAAGTTTCACTTACTGGTTATGGAAGTGTCAAAGTAAACAGACATTTGAAAGAAAAAGAAAAAAAAAGAAAGAAAGAATTATTCAGACAACTAAAGAACAAATTCTAATTATATTAAAAAAAAAAACTAAAGAACACATTCTTAAAAAAAAATCTTTAACAGAAAACTTCAAATTCAAGAAATCTCCTGGGGAATAATATGATTTTGTTTAAATGGGTTTAAAGAAGAATCAAATATTTTGTAATAGAAAAGACAAAAATAAAAGTAATATATTATTCACTTTGATTCGTTGAAGCCATAAAAAAAAAAAAAATTCACTTACTGGTTATGGAAGTTTCAAAGTAGTCATTTTGAAAAAGAATTATTCAGACAACTAAAGAACAAATTCTTTCCAAAAATCTTTAACAGAAAACTTCAAATTCAAACATGGGTTTAAAGAAGAATAAAAGATTTTGCAATAAAAAAAAAAGACAAAAAAAAAGTAAGAACCTGAATAGGAGTCCAACCACAAGGATCAGGATAAAGATCAGAACCATTCCAAGAATCACCAACAAATCCTTGAATTGCTGAGTAAAGAGCTTCTCTTTCTGTCTTCTCCATCGGAGCACCACTATCATCAGTTACCTCCGGCGATGATTCTCCGGTGATGCACCACCGTGAAACCAGAAACATGAAAAAAACAGAGTGAATCCAAGACATTGTGGGAAAAAACAAAAACAAAGAGAGTTTTGAGATTTGTTCTGTAATATATATTTGGGAGTTGTCTCTGGGTTTCTTTATCTAATGGGATTATTATTTATTGAAGAGAGAGTGAGAGGTCGTTGGGAGTCAATGGATTTTCTCATTATAGCTCAAAACGTTACAAGAAAATGAAAAAAAAAGAATTAAATAAAAAGAAATCGAGGGCCTGTAACGAGAAAGACATTTGGTTATATGTTGTTGTCTCTGTCACAAAGAAAGTAAATGTGGCATTTGTTCCCAAAACCCATACATGTAACATATACGTATAAATTTCTTCTTCTTTTGTTTTTACTATTGTAATTTTATTTTATAAATGTGAAAAAGAAGAGGGCTAATGTGGAAAATAGGATGCAGAGCACATAGATCAAGGCAACCATTGAACATTTATTAATGTGTATTGATTATTGACAAAGATATCTTTTGTTCTTACAGCTGCTATTCTGAGATGTGCCTTTGACATTTATTTGTAGTTAATTATTAGGATCCCTTTAGAAACAAATAAAGTTCCTTTTTTCTTTGTAGCAACTTTGTACAAATGAAAGGAAAATTAAAATGAAATGTATTTAGCGAATGAACAACACAAATAATAAAGTATAGTGAAATTTCAGTTGCAATCCTCCATATCCTCCGTAATTTCAGTTGTCAAGTTTTAGTTGATTGAATTCGTGATTACTTACAATATTTGTTAGGGTTCTTTGTAGTCTTTTTGGTGTGAAACCTTGCTTACATCTAAAGTAACAGCGAAAAACAGAGGTTTTAGTTAATTGAATTCGTGATTAGTTGCAATCTTCATTAGGGTTCTTTGCAGTCTTTTTGGTGTGAAACCTTGCTTACATCTGAAGTGAAAAATAGAGGTTTTAGTTAATTAAAATTCGTGATTAGTAGCAATCTTTGTTAGGGTTATTCGCGGTTTCTTTGGTGCGAAACCTTGCTTACATTTGAAGTAACAGCAAAAAAACAAAGTTTTTGGTTAATTAAATTCATGATTAGTTGCAATCCTTGTTAGGGTTATTCACAGTCTTTTTGGTGCAAAACATTTCTTAGATCTGAAGTAACAGCGAAAAAAACAGAGTTTTTGGTTAATTGAATTCGTGATTAGTTGCTAACAAATTCACAGTCTCTTTGGTGTGAAATCTTGTTTGCATCCGAAATATAATTGAATTCGTGATTTTCGTTAGCCGTGTTATATGCATGTGTAGATAATAATAATATCAGCACAAATAATAAAGTATAGTGAAATTTCAGTTGTTGTAATCCTCTATATCCTCCGTAATTTCGGATCGGACAGACACAAAATCAAAATCAAACAAAACTGCCGGATTAGGTTTGATCATAGCATTGAGATCTATGACATTCTAGAAAATATCTCTAAACTTTTATTAAACTCCCAAGTAACCGCCTTTGAATATGTTCAAAGAACAATGCAGTTGATGCATTGGCAAAATCAGCTATACATGTTATATTGGTTTAATTCGGATTTATCCCGGTTTAATGAAATCATCCTTTGACCAAAAAAAAAAAGAAGTTGTTATAAGTTTGTTCAACCATGAACTGTTGAAATATGTTCATGAGAAATCATCTTTCTGAAATTTGTTAATGAGAAATCATAATTTCAGAAAATCAAACTACGAAATGGTGATTTCATTAACAAATTGATCTAACCGAGAAACGATCAAAACATCGGAATGGTGATCTAACCGAGATGGTTAACACTAAACCGGAGAGCAAAGATCAAACCAAAACCCTCCGACTGATATAGAGGTCACCAACAACTATCGAAGCACCATCTCTTCTGAGAGTCTCCCCCATCATCTCTCTAGGTAGGTGCTTCTTCGAATTGAAGCATCCCAATCCCCAACCCTAATTCTCCAGTCTAAGAAATGTGCTCTTTTTCGGTTAAGAAGCCACCAAATTCTTCCTACTTCTTCCCCAAAACCTCTCCTTTACTTATACGTCATCGTCTCAATCTCCCATTACTCGTCCCCTCTCTCAAACCACCGAGATTCCGCATCGTCGCTTCTCTCTCCGGTACTTCATGGGTCTCTCAAGCTTCCAAAGACAAATATGGTGGTTGGGCTCTTATTGAAGATGACCCTCCTCTTTCTCATTCGAAAACTAAACAAAGTTCGTATCTTTCCTCGTTTTCCCTCAAATGGGTTCTTCTAATTCAGTGAGAAATTGAATAAATTTCATAACTTTGTGTTGCAATTTGATTTAGAGTGGCGAAATGTTGTAATCACTGGTGTTGGATCGTCACTTGCTATTCTATTAGCTACTCTTGCTTACTTCTCAATCTCGAGAAAAGGTCAAAACAAATTCTTTCTCTAGTCGTTTTGTTTTCATGGAAAGTTATCGAATTTGAGATTATGGTGGTTTGTGTCTATTCGACAGGGTTTAGGTTGTGGTTTAGTAATCCGTTACATTATCAGAATGAGAATGAAGAGAGTGAAATTACGGCTTCTCTCTTGACTGATGAGAAGTATTCTGATGCTGAGGCAAACTTTGAAAGCGTTGAATATGTTTCAGATACTGTTGACATAGGTAAGTTCTCAATTTTGGGTCAATTTTGTTACAATTTGATTTAACAAGACTTAATTTGTGTGTTTAGCATCAACCAGAAAGACTCACAGTGTCACCACTTTGGTTTCCGTGGATATCGCTCAACAAGAAGCAATAACAGTTTTAAAGAAACTAAAGGTTTATTTCGAAAAGCTTGCTTCTATATAACAACTTGACTTTTTAGCATGAGCCTCAAATTATCCAGCTCTGATCACGAACATGTCACTTGTAATTAAGTTGTTCAGATAATTGAAGACGATGTAATGGCAGACGAGTTGTGTACTAGACGAGAGTATGCTAGATGGCTTGTTCGTTCAAATTTGTTATTAGAGAGGTAATGATACTTCTTGGAGTTAAATGTTTTCCGGATATAATAAATCTCTTTGTGTGTTGTGTGGTGAATGACTGATCAAAGTATGGTTTTTCTTGCCATTTAGAAATCCAAAGCACAGGATCGTGCCAGCAGTAGCTTTAGCTGGCTCTTCAATTCCTGCATTTGAAGATGTGAATACTACAGACCCGGACTTTGAGTACATACAAGGTATAATCGATACAGACATTTCTACTTTGTTTCGATTGAATTTAAATTTCTGTAATTGATTTTTATTTTTGATTTGCCATTCAGCCTTGGCAGAGGCAGGCATTACTTCCAGCAAGTTATCCATGGAAGATTCTCGAAATGAGTCGGGAAACAGTAATTTTTATCCTGAAAGGTATAAAGGGGATTAGTTTTCTTCATCTGCTTTGTATATGTTTCTTTGTTCATTGATTTCTAATTGTTTTAGTATATTCGGTGGCTGCAGTTTTGTTTCGCGACTCGATCTGGTAAACTGGAAAGCTCAATTGGAGTGTGATTTCTGTCCAGAAATTATGGAAGAGGTGTGATAAATTTTTAACATTTGCGCGTAGTGGTGATGCTTTGTAAGATACTTTAAAAACCTGACTTGTTTACAGTCCAGATATCAAGGACAAAGGTAGACTATATAGACACGAAGAATATCAACCCCGATAATGCATTGGGATTCTTCTTGGACTTCTTGACGGGTGACGAGAGCACAATCAGAAACGTTTTTGGTATTTTACCTCTCCCTAATTCTTACCTCCTCACTTTGAATTTTCTTCGTCGGATTGTTGATGTGGGTAAGTGACTCAAATCTCCTATGAGAAAACAGAATACAAAACTTTATAGTGTTCGAGTTTCGTTTGTAATTCATTGGGGCAGGGTTGTAGACTTAATTCCGTAAAATACTACGGAATTTGGAAATAAATCGAAGATTTTATGTTGTGAATCATATTTAACAGGTAGGATCAAGCGGTTTCAGCCTAATAGACCTGTTACAAAAGCACAAGCAGCTGTAGCATTAACGAGCGGTAAAATGGTGAAAGCTATTGAAGCGGAGCTATCAAAGTTAGAAGCAGAGTCCTTCTCACAGAAAGCTGAGATGGAAGAAATCAGATCCGAGTTGCTAGAAAAAGGCGAAATAAAGCAATTTTGGGATGACAAGCTTCAGGCAGAGAAATCCCGAGGAGTTGAAATGGAAGAGCTGTATCTCTCTAGAGTTAGTGAATTAGAACAAGAAAAAACTGCTCAGCAGAAGTGGTTTGCGGAGCGTTTAAAAGAAAAAGCAGCCATTGATTGTCAGAAACAGTTGCTTCATAGCTTGAGAGAAGATATCGATGAAATGTCTCAGAGGCTAACAACCGATAAATCTGTTTACCTCGATGAACACAGCAAGTTACAAGAGATGCTAAGCGACTTACAATCCAAACTCGAATCTCTTCTCGACAAAAGATCTATCCTCGAAGCTGAAGTCGAAGCTCTTAGAATTCTCAGGTACAACTTTAAAAGACCCTATATTGTAAAGTTTTTATCTTTGGAATAGCTTTAACCAATTACGACTATTTACGCACGGTATGAGCGAATGAAATGCAGATCTTGGGTAGAAGATGAAGCTAAAGCAAGCCAAGCTAGAGCTAAAATTCTCGAGGAAGCGGGACGAAGATGGAAATGGAGTGACCATGCTTGAATTGAATCTTCATCAGATTGTAAAAAATTGTTGAGTGGTTTTTATTATTGTTACATGAGTGAGTGTTGATAATCCTAAAATCAAGCAAATCCAGACACTTGTGTGTTTGTTGGGGAAACACACAATTTCCTCTGTAATTCAAATCTTTGTTTTAACTTGGAAACAATTCATAATTTTTTTAAGGGACAAAAAAGAAAGTGAGAATAATTACTACGAATCTAATCATTTTGCAAAACTATTCTCGCACTTTAGCAAAAAAGAAGAGAATCAAACTCTGAAATTTCAAATTTTGAATTAAGTGAATGGAATCTTTACGACATTGCCAAATATCAAAGCCCAGTAATCAGATTATCGACAAAGGAAGAAGAAGAAGAAGAAGAAGAAGAAGAAGAAGCAAGAAACTGAAAATCTGAAATCAGGTACGTTTCTTAATCTTCTATTTCACGAACTGGGTTTGATTAAAAATCGAATCTTTTAGCATCCTCCTCTTCTTCTTTCTTTAGAAACATTCGGTTTGTTTATTAGGGTTTCGCTTTCGTAGTTACAGTTACAGTCAAACCAAAACTGAGTCATATTTAGGGTTACGTCTTTTGGATTAGAGAAGAAAGTTTCTCAACTCTTCGTCTACGCAATTCTCAGTTATTTTTTTGATGAATTCCAATTTTTATTACAGACAAGAAACAATTAAAGCTCTTCTTGTCTTTTTGCTTATCCAAGTGTGTTGTTCTGTGAGAAATATATCCTCTGTGAGCTAAATTCCTCTGCCATACAATAAAACCAGTGAATAGATAGCTCCACTTGTCCTGATCCTTACCTGGCATTGTCTGAATCAAAATCCACTCTTTTTTTTTTTTAATCTTGATTCTAATCTTTTACTGTTTCTGCAGATTGGTTAAGTAAAAGAATCAGAATCCATTGAAGTTCTAGTATGAGTTTCCATACCATATCATGTAAGATTCTTACATCTCCTCTCACTCATAGAGACAAAAAGTTTTGTTTTTCAGATAAAGACTAAAAAGGCAAAAATCTATGGTTGAGAAAAATGGGTTTTTGGAGAAGATAATGAAAAGTCCATTCTTGGTTTTCTTGTTTGGCTGATTTGATTTCTCTACCATTCAACTATAAAAATTCGACATTTAAGAGATTAAACCTTTATGTTTTCTTGTAATTGGTCATTGCTACGTAGCGTGGCAACACACCTCTACTTGATGCTGGTCCCAAAACATCACAACATAAGCTAAATCTCACATTTTTCCCCTTGTATTAAATCAGATTTATGGAGTGGACCAATTTGAGATCACTAATCTTTATATTGAGTAAAATCAATGAATGTCTAAACTTTAATCGTCTTCTGTGTTTAGTAGTTAAACCGTCTAGTTTGGTAAAATGCTTTGACACAAGAGACAAATGTCTTATAATCGTTTGATTTGACAGATATGGACATATAAAAGAATAATTTTGAGGAAAATTATTGAGTGTGCTTAGATTCACTCATATGTACTGCTTCTTGGTCATGGTCTTTTTAAGACCCCATCTATTACCATACATGTCTATTTCCTCATCTGTCTTGAGCTAAATACAGCCACTATTATTACTTGTTATCGTTTTAATTTAATGCTCAAGTTTTTTGGCTTTTGTTGCATGAGAGACACATGAGAGGTCCATAAACCTGATAAGATCGATTTTCTTGATGATAAGTGTCTTCTTTTTCTTGAGTGGACATAGTTGTTTAAAAGTTTTGTCAGTATCTTGAAGTTTCTCTTACAGGAACAAGTGTGTTTTATTATCCATATGTTATAAGGTTCATGAACTGGATTTTGGACTCTCTAAGGATGGATTGAGTTTAATTATCAAGTTGTGAAATTTTGGAGGAGATTTTTTACGCGCTTGTAGATGAGACGGGGAAGGGAGTTTATTCCCATTTCAAGTTTTAATATATGATTGTTCGGATAGGGTTTGTTGTCGCTGCTTCCGTTGCAGCATTTGCTGTTAAGCAGCTCAACGGTAAACCCCGAAAACCGAGCAAACCGTCAGGTAGCTTTTATTATACTACAAGAACATGAGATTCTCCATTCGATTGCATTCATATATAGAATCTGAAGTCCTTTGTTTTCTGCATTTTGCTTTAAGAAAATGGCAAAGGAGGCGATAAAGAACAGGCCGTGTATCCTGACAACAGTCTCAATGATAAGAATGTAAGTGTGGTTAAGAAAAGTTTTGTTTTTTGTTCATTGAAATATTTTGTTGCTGAATCGGATAATATTTTCAGGTGGAAGAGGAGGAGGAAGAAGAAGAAGAGGTGAAACTGATCAATAGCGTCATCAATCAGACTCGTGGAAGTTTCTCGGACTATTTAGACGACGATATTTTACCCGAGTTTGAAGATCTTTTATCTGGTGAGATTGAGTATCCATTGCCTAGTGATGATAATAGCTTGGAGAAAGCAGAGAAAGAGAGGAAGTTCGAGAGCGAGATGGCGTATAATGATAGTGAACTCGAGAGGTTGAGACAATTAGTTAAGGAGCTAGAAGAAAGAGAAGTGAAACTCGAAGGAGAATTGCTCGAGTATTACGGACTCAAAGAGCAAGAATCGGATATCGTTGAGTTACAACGACAGCTCAAGATCAAGACTGTTGAGATTGATATGCTAAACATCACTATAAATTCTCTTCAAGCCGAGAGGAAAAAGCTTCAAGAAGAGATATCGCAAAACGCTATCGTGAGAAAGGAGCTTGAAGTGGCGAGAAACAAGATCAAAGAGTTGCAGAGGCAAATCCAGCTCGATGCTAACCAGACGAAAGGACAGTTACTCTTGCTTAAGCAGCATGTATCGAGCCTTCAAATGAAAGAAGAACAGGCGATGAATAAAGACACCGAAGTTGAGAGGAAACTAAAAGCTGTACAAGAATTGGAAGTGGAAGTTATGGAACTCAAGAGGAAAAACAGAGAGCTTCAACACGAAAAGAGAGAGTTAACCATTAAACTCGATTCCGCAGAAGCAAGAATTTCAGCTCTTTCAAACATGACTGAGGTAAGTGTGAATGACTAATGATTCCTCCATACCAGTTCTTTCTTTCTTTAGATTAAAAGATTATGTTCTTTTTTTCCGTAGAGCGATAAAGTGGCGAAAGTAAGAGAAGAGGTAAACAATTTGAAGCATAACAATGAGGATTTGTTAAAGCAAGTGGAAGGGCTTCAAATGAATAGGTTTAGTGAAGTTGAGGAATTGGTTTATCTCCGTTGGGTCAATGCGTGTTTACGGTATGAATTAAGAAATTACCAGACACCAGCTGGTAAAATCTCGGCTCGTGACTTAAGCAAGAATCTAAGCCCCAAATCCCAAGCTAAAGCTAAACGGTTGATGCTAGAGTATGCTGGTTCGGAACGTGGCCAAGGAGATACTGATGTAGAGAGCAACTTCTCTCAACCTTCATCTCCGGGAAGCGATGATTTCGATAACGCTTCAATGGATAGTTCCACAAGTAGGTTTAGTAGTTTTAGCAAAAAGCCAGGACTGATTCAGAAACTGAAGAGATGGGGTAAAAGCAAAGACGATTCAAGCGTTCAGTCATCGCCTTCAAGATCATTCTATGGAGGATCACCGGGAAGACTTAGCACGAGCATGAAAAAAGAGAGAGGTCCTTTAGAATCTTTAATGATTAGAAATGCAGGTGAATCCGTAGCCATAACAACATTTGGTAAAGTGGATCAAGAAACTCCTGGCACACCTGAAACGCCGAATCTTCCAAGAATCAGAACACAACAACAAGCTTCTTCTCCAGGTGGTGAGCCTTTGAATTCCGTTGCAGCATCGTTTCACGTGATGTCTAAATCGGTTGATGGTGTTTTGGATGAGAAGTATCCAGCGTACAAAGACAGGCATAAGTTGGCAGTTGAGAGAGAGAAGCACATTAAGCATAAAGCAGATCAAGCAAGAGCAGAGAGATTCGGCAGTAATGTGGCATTGCCTCCTAAACTTGCGCAATTGAAGGAGAAATCAGTTTTGGTTCCCTCGGTTCGGTCAGTGACCACAAATGATCAGTCTAACGATGGCACCGATGTTAAAGCCGGTGAAAACGCTCAAGCCGTAACCAAAATGAAGCTTGTAGACATTGAGAAACGACCTCCTAGAGTACCCCGCCCGCCTCCAAGATCATCCGGAGGTGGTGTAATTACCAATATGCCTTCACCAAGACCTCCTTTACCAGGTGGTGGTCCACCACCACCTCCTCCTCCACCTGGTGGTGGACCGCCACCACCTCCTGGCGGTGGGCCGCCGCCACCACCACCGCCTCCTGGAGCACTTGGTAGAGGAGCGGGAAGTGGGAACAAAGTTCACCGAGCTCCTGAGCTTGTTGAGTTTTATCAATCGTTGATGAAACGTGAAGCGAAGAAAGATGGTGCACCTTCTTTGATCTCTTCAGGAACTGGTAATTCATCTGAAGCTAGGAGCAATATGATTGGAGAAATCGAGAACCGATCAACATTCCTCTTAGCGGTAAGTTTACTCAATGAATTCGATATAATGTCGATGCAATTGGAATTTATATGAAATGATCAGTTAGTTGTTGTTTAAACTTGATTACAGGTGAAAGCGGATGTGGAGACACAAGGCGACTTTGTTCAGTCGTTAGCAACCGAAGTCCGAGCTGCTTCTTTCACCAACATAGAAGATCTCTTGGCGTTTGTTAGCTGGCTAGATGAAGAGCTCTCCTTCTTGGTCATTATTTCCTCTTTTCAACGTTTCTTTCTAACCGCTATTTCGGTGCTTTTTTACTCACAAATGTCTCTATCTTTTTTCGAGTAGGTTGATGAAAGGGCAGTTCTTAAACATTTTGATTGGCCAGAAGGTAAAGCCGATGCGCTACGAGAAGCAGCTTTTGAATATCAAGATCTCATGAAATTGGAGAAACAAGTTACTTCTTTTGTCGATGATCCTAATCTTCCTTGTGAACCTGCTTTAAAGAAGATGTATAAGTTGCTAGAGAAGTAAGTCCAAAACCCGGAAAAAAACAGAACATGACACCAAAATCTTTCTTTACTAATGCTTGTTTGATCTCTTCTTTTCACAGGGTAGAACAAAGTGTTTACGCCCTTTTACGTACAAGAGACATGGCGGTTTCACGATACAAAGAATTCGGTATTCCAGTTGATTGGTTATCTGATTCAGGCGTCGTAGGAAAGGTAACAAAATTTGTTCTTTGATTGATGAAAACTCTGTTTTATTTTATTTAGTAAAAACTATCTTGAAAATGTTTCTTTTCATCACAATACAGATCAAGCTTTCCTCGGTCCAGCTCGCGAAGAAGTACATGAAACGAGTAGCTTATGAGCTTGATTCAGTGAGTGGATCTGATAAAGATCCTAACAGAGAGTTCTTGCTTCTTCAAGGTGTTCGATTCGCGTTTAGAGTCCATCAGGTAAAAGAAAACATAATTGAAAATGTGAAAATGTTTTCTCTGTTGTTTGAATTTGTAACTGAGAATGTTTGTTTTGTAATGTATGAATGAAATTTTGCAGTTTGCTGGAGGATTTGATGCAGAAAGCATGAAAGCTTTTGAAGAACTTAGAAGCAGAGCCAAAACTGAAACTGGAGGAGACAATAATAATAATAATAACAATGAAGAATCTGTAAACTGAGTTTATTATTTTCATTTTTCTTCTTTGTCTCTATGTATCATTGTATTTGTATCACATACTTGTAAAATTGAAAAAAATGATTTATAGTACAGTGAAATTTATAGATTATTGTTAAAAACAAAATAAAACACACTTCTTTTTGCTAATTTATTTATTTATTATATTATAGATAATAAATTCGCAATAAATTTGTAATCTCCCAAACTACTGAAAAAAAAGATAAAATAATTGTGGTTTGTCTTAAAAGTCACATGTTTCATATCATGTGCAGCCATGCAAAGTATCGCCCGAATCTTCTTCACTCTTTAATGTTTTACATTATTTATAAATTATAAATTTCGTCTTTTAAATTCATAACAATATCTTCAGTTAAAGCTTTTTTGTTTTTTGTTTTTTTCATGTTTTAGTAAAGTACAAAAATAAACATAATAATGGTTTCTTTAGATTTACAGCACATGACAACAAGGAATAGCTACAGTATTTTGTTATTATATGCAATGATATTCGTAAAAAGAAATATAATCATGTTTTTATTTTTGGAAATTAAGTAGTTCTGCCACTACCTAACAAACAGGGTCCATTTCTTGGGTATAGTACTTTTCACGTCCAAACAAGATCTACATTTATTATTATTTTTATTGTATTGTATGATTATTAATTATTATCATAATAATAATAATACTCTATAGAACTTAATAACATCCGACCCTCTATAACAAATGAAATCAATTCACGGATCTAAGACTAAGATTACAATCACTATCAACCACAGATATAATATTTTCGATTCACTAAAAAAAATTTAATATTATCCCTCCAGCTAGTATTAAAAAGGGTTTATTTGGTTGATAACCTCATGATTTATAGTAAGGAAATTAGCTATTAAATAAATGAATTAAGTGTATAACTATGTTAGAGGCTGGTCAGACAAATATGTCCTTGGCACATATGCACACACACTGGCTTCAAGAAGAAACTTGTACAAAACTAAGTAGACACCTTGGCTTCATTATTGGTAGGCTTTGACAAAAAAATATAAGAAATGGAAAATTTGAAATTGCAGAGAATAAGAGATGAGGAAGATTTGTTTCATATTAAGAAAGAGAGAAAGATGGAAGAAAAAGTGGGTCAGAATTGTCATTATACATAAAATTCAGAAAAATATTGGTGAAGCTTTTTTGTTTTGGTTAGGTAGTAAATTTATAAAATATATTAACACTATATATTCATAAAATAAAATTAATGAACACAAATGTAAATACTAAGCACTATTACAAATATTTATATAGGAATTAGGATGGTGTATGTTCTGTTGATTAGCTTACATTTTCGACGTTTTCAGAAGAAATATTAGCGATTAATGATTTTTCCTTCTCTTTTTTTTTTTCATATTTAAACTTTAAAAGTTGCTAAATAAACAAAACAAAAACACATTTATACAGCTAAGAAGTGTTTTTTTTGCAAAAGCCAAAGCTTTCTTTTGATCCCCCCCAAAACAGAAATCTTTCAGTCCTCACGTTGCAATGTACGACCACATACTGACAAAATCGTATAAAAACGCGTATATACAATACAATACAATATAATACCGTATTTTTATACGATCTTCGTCTTCTTCATCTATCTCTTAAAAAACACAGACAAATAACATAAACCCTTTTCTTCCTCTCTCTCTCTCTCTCTCTTAATGTTACCTCTTATCATCCTCTGCACTTTCCTCTCTCTCCTCCTCCTCCCGCCGGCGAAACTCGCCGCCGTGAGCAATGACAAATACCTTAAGCTTCCTTTACTACGAAAATCTCCGTTTCCTTCTCCGACACAAGCTCTAGCTTTAGACACTCGCCGTCTCCATTTCCTCTCTCTCCATCGAAAACCCATCCCGTTCGTCAAATCTCCAGTAGTCTCCGGCGCTTCTTCCGGGTCGGGTCAATACTTCGTGGATCTCCGAATCGGACAACCACCTCAATCGCTACTTTTAATCGCCGACACCGGAAGTGATCTCGTTTGGGTCAAATGCTCCGCTTGTCGGAACTGCTCTCACCATTCTCCGACCACCGTCTTCTTCCCACGTCATTCCTCCACATTCTCTCCTACACATTGCTACGACCCTATTTGTCGACTCGTACCCAAACCGGGTCAGGCTCCGAAATGTAACCATACCCGGATCCATTCCACGTGTCCTTACGAGTACGGTTACGCAGACGGTTCATTAACTTCCGGTTTATTCGGTACCGAAACGACGACGTTGAACACTAGCTCAGGTAAAGAAGCGAATCTAAAGAGCGTTGCTTTCGGATGCGGGTTTCGGATCTCGGGTCCGGGTACGAGTTTTAATGGAGCCCATGGAGTTATGGGCTTGGGTCGTGGGCCCATTTCGTTTGCTTCTCAGTTAGGTCGTCGTTTTGGTAACAAGTTTTCGTATTGTTTAATGGATTATACTCTCTCTCCGTCGCCGACGAGTTACCTCATCATCGGAGCCGGCGCCGGAGAAGTTGATTCGAAGCTTTTATTCACTCCGTTGCTCACGAATCCTCTCTCGCCGACATTTTACTACGTTCGATTGAAATCGGTTTTTGTTAACCGTGTAAAATTACGAATCGATGGTTCGGTTTGGGAAATCGACGGTTTAGGTAACGGCGGAACCGTCGTTGATTCCGGTACAACTTTAGCGTTTCTCGCTGAACCGGCGTATCGGTTGGTGATCGCGGTTATGAGACGACGGATCCGGTCCCCGATCGTTGAAGATCCGACTCCGGGATTCGATTTATGCGTTAACGTCTCCGGCGTTTCGAAACCGGAAAAGATTATGCCGAGGTTGAAATTCGAATTTCACGGCGGAGCAGTGTTTGTTCCGCCACCGAGGAATTACTTTATCGAGACGGAGGAGGAGATTCAGTGTTTGGCGATTCAATCGGTGGATCCGAAAGTTGGGTTTTCGGTGATCGGGAATTTGATGCAGCAAGGTTTTTTGTTTGAATTCGATAAGGATAGATCACGGCTTGGTTTTTCTCGTCGCGGTTGCGCTTTGCCGTGATGGTTTTTCACCGGAATATTCCGTTTCGATTCGCTCAAAGATTTTTTTTTTTTTTTACTTTCCCTCTTCGAACTTTCGAAGTACAAGATTGAGTGACGGTTCACTATTACCGAAAATAGGAATAAAATAATATTTTTGGAGTTTTGTATAATTTCAATTTAAATATTATAAAAGTAAACACTTTTAATAGAGCATATAAATAGAGCGGAAACAAGTACTTCACCATTTTGAATTAGTATATATCAATTAAATTTATGTTATAATACTATACCTTCTCTGTTTTAAAATATAATTTATTTTGGCTAAACATACTAATATTAAGAAATTATTTTTTTCTAAAAAATATCATCTTATATATATAAAAAAAAAAATTAACCAATGAAAAAAACGACTGCAAATACTATTGCTCACATACTAATCAATAAAGTTAAAAAATACCTAAAATTATCAAAACAACTTATATTTTAAAACATAAAAAACCTTCAAAACAATTTATATTTTAAAACATAGAGAGTATTATTTTTATATGTATTCCAAGTGACAAAATAATACTTTAATTTTATTTTGAATTTACTTCTCTTCTTGTTGACAAAATAAAAATGTTTTCCAATTGATATTATTTTGTGATTAATTATTTGAAATAATATGGATAAACTTATAAAAAATTTTTTTTGCTAAACAATAAACTTATAATTTAACCTGTTACATTGAAAGTTCACAAAAATTACATTTTTTTGAAACAAATATAAACTCCAATTTGTATTAGTTGTAACTTATCTAAAAATGCCGACAAAAAAAAAACTGTTTGAGAAGTAGTGACTTATTTCTTATTAATGCCAAAAAGTTAATTATTAAATAAGAAAAATAAACTAATATTATTTTCACTTTTTTTTCCTCTAAATGTTCAGACATAAAGTTTCCATCTGTGATAGTAGATATTTAATAAACGTTGCATTATATAAATAAAGATTAAGATATTACTACCTTCGTTTCTAAAAAATTGATGTTTTAAAAAAAAAATTGTTTTTAAAAAATTAATATTTTACATTTTTATATTAAGTAATTATGATGAATTGTGAATTTTAAAATATATTAATTAATTTTATTGAATTATTACTGACTAAAAATTATAAAAAATTATTTATCATAAAAAATAATATATTTATAGTTAAAATTTAATATATTTTTTCAGTATGTGTGAAAATTTTACAAAATTAATTATTTAGAAACAGAAGGTGAAACAACCCAATTCGTAATTTTTTAAAAAAAATTTCTTTCGAATTATTATTATCACAAATAATAATTTTCAACTGTCACATCACAGCTGCGGAACAAAACAATCAATAACCAATAATAACATTCAATAAATCTCATAATCTATTGAAACCACTAGTCCAATCAATTCATAACAACAATCCATTTAACATCATAAATCAATAACCAATCCAACAAGTTCCAGAATTACTTAACACCCTAACAATTATAACAAAATGATCACTCAAACGAATCCCTAGACCATCTCCTCTTCCTCGTCTCGATCCCACGATCACACCTTGTCTTTACCTGCATCACATGGTTATCCGAGATGCGTGAGTATTATCACAAATACTCAGTAAGACGGTCATCTCATCTACTATGCTATACACACAGGCATAAGAGAAATGATACAATACCAGGGTGAACAATCAACAATGCATCACACATTAACCAACAAAAAAGCACCACGTTTAGTATGTCAAACTGACGGTATCGATCGACACAAGCCACCGGTGTCGATCGACACACCCTGCCAACACTCGTGGCGATCGACACACTACTTTTGTGTCGATCGACACACTATCGATAAAAACTTGCCAAATCGATTTTCTGCACAAAATCCACCAAAAACAACACGAAATTTGACCCAAACAACACACAATCGCATCCTATCATCTCCTTTACCCAGATAAGCCATGATCACGCATTCACCTTGGATCTGAAAGGAGAAAAGGAGGAAAACGGATGAAAACTGCAAGGAACTACTCCTCAACACCGAGATCTACACTCCACCCACGAGAAATCACTCCAAGAACGATCTCCAAAGCCTCCGAGACGAATCTCCTCTCACAAATCTCTCTGAAAACTTTCTAGAACTTTTCTGGAACTCTGAAAATCCCAAAAATGCGCGGCCACACCCCTATTTATAGCGGTCGCAGACCGACACTTAAATCGAACCGACCCTGTTCAATTTTTAACTCGTGTCGATCGACACACCAAGCCGTGTCGATCGACACACTACAAGAATTCACCAATTCTGGTTTGCGGTCGTTATAATTTTCCCCCACTAACTCGAATTCGACCTCGAATCCCGTGACACCGTCACACTACGGTTTCACTACCTGACCAGAACCCGGCAAGCACCATTCGAGATCACACTTGAATCACACAACCCATCCTACTAAGGCTAACATTCGTCCTCGAAACCGGACAAGCTTCGCCCAAAAACACTAGAATGCAACGTTTCCTGATCCGGACTAGGTTTGCCCGATTGATCGCACAACAATCAAACAAGAACATGCCCGACCAACCGTAGATCCAGACTTAGACCAACTGATCGCGCAACAATCAAACAAGAACATTCACGACCAAGACGCTACATATGTTTACCAGGATCGTCTGAACCGAGGTACCTTGACTCTCCTCTCGAGAATCCTCACAAGCCTCGCCGCCAACGTCATGTTGGACTGAAGATCCTCCGGAATCCTAGCCAACACTTCCTCAGACTAATGTAGACACTTCCGCAACATCGAAACATGGAAGACTTTGTGAAAAGCCTTCATACTCTAAGGTAACTCCAATCGATAAGCTACCGGTCTGACCCGCTCCATAACCTTGAATGGACCCATAAACCTCGAACTAAGCTTATTCTCCAAAATGGATTTGTTAAGACCCCTCAACATCGCTGGCTTGAGATACACCATATCTCCCAGCTCAAACTCCAACTCTTTCCGTCTCTTATCGGCAAAACTCTTCTGCCAATCTTGAGCCTCCTTCATGTTCAGCCTCAAGACACGGATCTTCTCCGTCGTCTCTTCAACAAAATCTGCAGCAAACATGCCCATCTACCCCACTTGGGTCCAGCATAATGGTGTACGACATGGCCTCCAATACAGAGCCTCATATGGAGCCATCCCGATACTCGCTTGGAACCTATTGTTGTACGTAAACTCTACCAGGTTCAGGTAATCCACTGAATGACCACCGTAATCCAGCACACATATCCTCAGCAAGTCTTCCAATGTCTGAATCGTCCTCTCGGACTGCCCATCCGTCTGAGGATGATACGCTGTGCTCATATGCACCTTAGTGCCCATCTCAGCCTTAAATGCCCTTCAGAAATCTGACGTAAACCTCGGATTCCTGTCTGACAGGATACTCGCTGACACTCCGTGCAACCTCACTATCTCGCGCACATATTTCTTAGACAACACCACCGCTCCGTCGATCTTCTTGATGGCAAAAAAGTGTGTGGACTTGGTCAGACGATCCACAATCACCCAAATAGCATCTTAAGTCCGCGACACTGGCAGTCCTGTCACAAAGTCCATGGTGATCATGTCCCACTTCCACTCCGGAATGGGCAAACTCTACAACATCCCGCTCGGAACCTGATGCTCAGCCTTCACTAATTGGTACATGTTGCATGCTGCAACCTAGTTAGCGACATCCCTCTTCATCTCAACCCAATGGTAATACCGCTTCAAATCACGATACATCTTGGTCGCTCCCGGATGAATCGATAACATGCTCGCATGAGCCTCTCTTAGGATCTCCAGCCTCTCTCAGGATCTCCAGGCTCTCTCAGGATCTCCTGCCTCAGATCCTCATCCTTGGGTACACAAACCCGCCCACTCACAAGTATCGTCCCGTTCGTAGAGACCATATACTCAGAATCTACAACCTTAGAAGCATCAATCAAATCCTGATCCTTCTCCTGAGCTACTCGAATCCTGCTCAACAGGTGTACCTGGTTAGCTGCCTCCAACCCCAACGTCTCCTGTGAGATAACGCACAATCTCAAAGTGCCTGGATGGTACCCAATTTCCATATCGTAATCAGGTACCAACTTTATCCAGCGCCTCTGTCTCTGGTTCAGTTCTGGCTGAGTAAAAAAGTACTTCAGACTCTTGTGATTTGTGAACACCTGCACCTTCCCGCCATAAAGATAAGATCTCCAAATCTTTAAAGCGAAAATCACCGCAGCCAACTCCAAATCATAGGTAGGGTAGTTGCACTCGTGATTCCTTAATTGCCTCAAAGCTTCTCCAAAACCAATCTCAGATGCACCTCATGCTCCTCAGGACTTCTGGAATATACCAGAATATCATCAATGAAAATGATCACAGACATATCCAGATACTCCTGAAACACCCCGTTTATCAACCTCATGAACGCTGCTGGCGCATTCGTCAACCCAAAAGGCATCACCGCGAACTCATAATACCCGTACCTTGTCCTGAAGGCAGTCTTCCTAACATCCGCCTCATCAATCGGAATCTGATGATAACCCGAAGCTAAGTCAATCTTGGAGAACTAGGTAGTTCCTCGCAACTAATCCAACAACTCATCAATACGCGGCAGAGGATACATGTTCTTCATAGTGACTCGGTTGAGTCCCCGGTAATCGATGCACAACCAGAAACTCCCATCTTTCTTCTTCACAAACAACACCGGCGCTCCCCACAGTGAAACACTAGGCCGTATGAAACCCTTGCCCAGCAAATCATCCACCTGCTTCTTTAGCTCTGTCATCTCTGCTGGAGCCATACGGTAAGGCGTTTTGGATATGGGAGCTGTCCTAGGCTCTAACTCAATCGTAAAAAGGTCAGACTGAGATGGCGGTAATCCCTGCAACGACTGAAAAACATCCTGGAAGTCCTGAACAACTCGAATATCCCCAACTACAACCTCTCCAACACACTCTGGCGTCACTATCGTCGCCAAGTACGCCTCGCAGTCCTTCTCAATCAGCTGCTCAGCATGAATCGCCGAAATCACCAAGCTCCCAGAAGTTGGCCTCACTCCCTGGTAAACCAACCTCCCCACCTCTCACTCAAACACTACTCATCCTCGACGATAATCCAGGTGAACTCTGTACCGATCCAGCCAATCGATCCCGAGAATAACGTCGTATAACTCCACCGGACTAATGATCAAATCTGCGTGCATCAACTCTCCCGCCACCAGAACATCCACACCACGAACCTGCCCAAAAGTAGCTAACAACTTGCCACCCGTAACCCTAACTACCCCTGGCTGCTCACCGGAATCGCTCTGGATACTGCTCGTCTCTGCACACTCCGTAGTAGTGAAGGTATTCGTAGCTCCGAAATCAAACAACACGTGGGACTCACATCCGCCCACAACTAAGGCCCCTGCACAAATTCTATGTGCTTAAAAACCCTAACACTCTTGCACAGACCCACAGTTTCCCAAACATACCAAAATTCAGACACCACAAGAATTTAAAAGGTCAAGTCTGAAAAATACCTGTGATCGGTCTGGCGCTAGAACCACCTGCCTCTGTCAAAGTGAACAGCCGCGGTGCCACTGTAATCTGAGCTAACGGCTGCACCACCGTCACCGCCATCTGGTACAGCTTAGGACATATGGGCTTAATATGTCCCGGCTCCCTGCAGTGATAGCACACCTGAGCTCCCCGTGCCTCACTTTTCTTCGGGCAGCTCGCTATTCGGTGCTCCATGCTCCCACACCAGAAGCATCCTGCACCACCCTGGCTATCCTGACTGGCTCCTGAAGTGCTCTCCCACTTCCTGTTCTGTCCCTGAGCAGGCTTGCCGTCCCTGCTCGCACTCGCCTGCTGCTGTGACCTCCTCTTCTGCTGCACCGGTGGACTAACCACCATAGCCTACTCTCTGAGATCCTCCTCGATCGCAGCAGCTGTCTCAACCAACTTTGCCCTCGTGGCGAACCTGCTCGCTCTACAATGAGTCCTCATATCTGGTCGAATTCCCCTCAGGAACCTCTTCACCTGGGTCTGCTCGCCCTCCAAATCTCTACCAGCATGTACCAGAAGTCGCCCGAACTCCTCGTCGAACTTCTAGACCGTCCGGCTACCCTGACCCAACTCTAAGAATTGCAATTCCAAGCGATCCACCGTCTCCTGCAGAAAGTACTTGGCGTTGAACTCCACCACAAAATCCTCCCAGGCCACACCCGCCAGAGCTCTCCTAGCCACCAGACCTCGCCACCAGAGGTGCGCATCACCGTCAAGGTAATGAACCGCTAGATCCACTCGGTATCCCTCTCGACACCTGAGAGACTAGAAATTCTGCTCCAATCTACTCATTCACAAGTTTGCCTCCTCAGGCTTGGCACCACCCGAGAAGAACCCGGTGCCAATCCTCTGCATCTACTCCATCATCCTCAGGTAGGATGGGAGCTTCTCAGCAACCGCCACAACCGGCGGTATCTCAGCCATACTCGGCTGATCACCAGCCACTACTGGCTGCACACCAGCCACTCCCGGCTGAACCCCAGCCACTCCTGGCTGAACTCCCGGAGCCTGACCCAGAGCCGGTATCCCACCTGGTAACCGCTCTAGAATCAACTGCAGCAAACCCGCCAAGCGATCATCTCGGTCCGAGGCAACACTCGTGACAGCACCCCCGCCTGGGCCCACTGCACCAATGGCCATGCCGGGACCCTCACCGGCCCTAGCAGCCCTCACACATGCACTCACGGCCACACCCAAAGACTCTTCCTAAAAAGCATGCGAGTCAGCTACCTACGTGGTCTCTTGGGCTACACTCGCGACATCAGACTCAACCACAAGTCCTCGCCCGCGCCCACGCCCATCACGACCACCTCGGCCTCCACGGCCCCCACTACTTCTGCCTTAAGCAATTCTCGCCATCTCACTCTGGACTACTCAGCAGAATACTAAAAATACTAGAAAACCAAAAGTCATCAAACACATACCGTGGAATCTCATTGAAAGCTCGGAGAAGATGATCTAGGACTCCATACCCACACAACAATCAATCGACTAACTCACATAATCAATCAATTGCACCCGCCCTAAAACCATAAGGGCTCTGATACCAAACTGAAACAACCCAACCCGTAATTTTTTAAAAATTTTCCTTTCGGATTATTATTATCACAAATAATAATCCTCAACGGTCACATCATAGGTGCAGAACAATACAATCAGTAACCAATAATAACATTCAATAAATCCCATACTCTATTGAAACCACTAGTCCAAATCAATTCATAACAACAATCCATTTAACATAAAAAATCAATAACCAATCCAACAAGTTCCAGAATTACTTAACACCCTAACAATTATAACAAAATGATCACTCAAACGAATCCCTAGACCATCTCCTCTTCCTCGTCTCGATCCCACGATCACACCTTGTCTTTACCTGCATCACATGGTTATCCGAGATGCGTGAGTATTATCACAAATACTCAGTAAGACGGTCATCTCATCTACTATGCTATACACACAGGCATAAGAGAAATGATACAATACCAGGGTGAACAATCAACAATGCATCACACATTAACCAACAAAAAAGCACCACGTTTAGTATGTCAAACTGACGGTATCGATCGACACAAGCCACCGGTGTCGATCGACACACCCTGCCAACACTCGTGGCGATCGACACACTACTTTTGTGTCGATCGACACACTATCGATAGAAACTTGCCAAATCGATTTTCTGCACAAAATCCACCAAAAACAACACGAAATTCGACCCAAACAACACACAATCGCATCCTATCATCCCCTTTACCCAGATAAGCCATGGTCACGCACTCACCTTGGATCTGAAGGGAGAAAAGGAGGAAAACGGATGAAAACTGCAAGGAACTACTCCTCAACACCGAGATCTACACTCCACCCACGAGAAATCACTCCAAGAACGATCTCAAAAGCCTCCAAGACGAATCTCCTCTCACAAATCTCTCTGGAAACTTTCTGGAACTTTTCTGGAACTCTGAAAATCTCAAAAATGCGGCCACACCCCTATTTATAGGGGTCGCAGACCAACACTTAAATCGAACCGACCCGATTCAATTTTTAACTCGTGTCGATCGACACACCAAGCCGTGTCGATCGACACACTACCAGAATTCACCAATTATGGTTCGCGGTCGTTACAGAATGTGTATTTGTCTTTCTTGAAAACAATTATTAAAAATCTAAACTGAATTGTTTACATGTACCACTTTTATTTTGTTTACAGCCACCGACACTTAATTCTTGTAAGTTTCAAAAAAAAAGACACTTAAGTCTTCAAAATGTATTAGTAAAAAATACTAACTAAATATAGTCAATAACACATGAATTTGCACACACACAAAAAAAAAGAAGCAACACATGCATCCTTCTATGTAGGCATCGCCCAAAATAACAAATGGGCTCACAATGACTTATTAGCCCAAAATGACTAACTGCCCCAAAATGCTTATGATCCATTTATTACAAAATGATTTGTCAAATTACTCAAATCTACAAGGGGCGTAAAGTCCAGCTAAAGCCTTATAAATAGGTGAAATTCGAACATTTTTTTTTTGTTGTTAAAATTTTGAGTTTTCTTTCTTTTCAAGATTTTAAACTAGAAAAGTAGAAATGTGTAATTTGGATACCACGAAACAATTCAAATCGAATGAAAATAAACTATTTGAAAACTGAATTGAGTTAACACGGAAATAGTGGTTAATAGTTTTTCTAAATCCGAGAAACTATAATATAGAATATGAACATAATTGAAAAAGGAAAAAAATGAACTTAAAACTTAATTTTGTTTCAAAAAATAATCATTTCTTTGATGAAACCCAAATCCGTTAAATAAAACGTTGAGAATCTAAGAAAGAAAGAAAAAGTGACGATTCCAAAGACGAAACAAAACCGTTCTTTCTCTTGATAAACATTGGCGGCGGCGGTCATCTTCCTCCTTTCCTAGCTTGGATGTAATTAGTTTTCTTTTTCCAAACAAAACCAGATCAATGAAGAGAATGACTCTCGTCGATTCTGAAAACGTTCTAAGAGAGAAGCCAATGCTTCCGATTCAGATTTTAGGACACAAAATTGAACATCTAAACATGATTCCTTCGCTTTTCCTTGTGTGTTTTCAGTTTCTTTGTGTCGGTTCCTAATGGTAACTGTTTTCTCTCTCCTTGTAGAGCATCGTTTATTCTCCGGAACCATGGCCGGGTTTCCTTACGACAACAGAAAAACCTTTGTATCATGGTTGATGGTTTTCAGGTTTCGTGGATATAAAATCAAGCAGTTTTTTAACGCATATTCGAAATTGTCTAAATCCGTTGGATCAGTCACTCAAATCTGATTATGCTAAGAATGACATTACGGTGCTGCAACCTCTTGGAAAATTTTTGGGATCGATTTCATTGCATATTCATTTAATCCATATGGAGCCATTCAATGGATTAACTGTGATTTCTACATGCGGAAATGGAGACCAATCAATGGATCTATAAAGAGAGAACCAACGTCAGAGACTACAAGCAAGGTGATATGTTTATTTTGGGAATGTCTACATAGTAAGGGAATTAGAAGATGGTTCTCACCTCACGAACAATCATGGGCATTGGATACAAACAAGAAAGATGTCATCTCGTGGTGCTGGAGATGTTTGAATGGGATGCGATGGAACAGATGGATCGCAACCAATGATCTTCTACAAATTTATAGGAGTTTTATTAAAATGATAGCCAAACTAGATGACCATTTTGGACAATGACGAACAAGGAAAAAAACAAATTTGATAATTTGTTAGCGTGTAATGTTTACCACAACAGGAAGCAGCGTTAAATTCACTTGTTCGATTTATATCGTTCTACTTAAACATCATTTATATCTTGGTTGTACCTCTATGTCATAACTAACTATGTAAACAATATTAATATCTTTGTACCAAATTCTTAATGTGAAATAAAACAGATGTTGAAAAAAAAAACCAAAACCCTAGCAAACTATTTAGTCTGTTTTTGTATACCAAACATTCAAAACCAAATAATTCGTATCAAAATGAATCGAAATCCATACTAAAACAACTGATTTAAAATAAACAAATACATGATTTTCGAAATAAAACCATTTCTTTAGCAAGAAAACAGGCAGCCAAATTGCAAAAGTATTATGCGAATAGTAGTATGTATATTGCGTCTGGTTTGATCCTAGCTACAACTATAAGCTCAAATAAATATTGTGATCTATATATAAAGGTTTGAGTGTTTCCAATTTGATTTCACTTATGGTTGACCCATCTGAAAAATGTTAATGCACGAGATTAGCTAGAGTTTAAACTTGGTAATATACAAACTTTTTGCAGACTATGAAGTCGAAAGCTCTAAATATGTTATAGATAAAATTCATCTACTGTGTTATTTTTCTTCCCTCATCTATTGTGATCTATGTAGTACGAACTTGTCTATTTAAAAATAGTTTTCTTAAAGTAAGTACTAAGCAGTATAATATTAAATTGCAAACTATTAACATTTATAATGAATATTTCTGTAATTTTAAAATATATGAGGAATATTTGGAAGATGTAAATTTGAATGGAGTAAGCATGGCGTCATGATGATCAAAGCCCTAAAAGAGCACCCACCGTCCCGGGATAATGTTCACAAATCGTAACCAAACTTTTTTCTATTAAAGAATTTGTATTCACTTTAAGAAAATAAAAACCTGAAAATATTAAGAAAGTGCAAACACACTCATATATGTGTGTATATATATGTAAAGAGGGGTGACATAAGAAGTCTACAAATGGCCACAAATGTGAAAAAGTGAAAAAAGGACCAGAGACAACCCATGCGTGTGACCACAAACTGATGCTTACTTATTTCCTATGCTTATATATAAATACATCTATTATATATCACATACATACACATGTGCAAGCACTTCCTTATACAAGCAAACTATACATTTCATATTTGCTTCCATAAGACATACCTCATCCCACGTCACCATTTCTTGTTTGCATTGCATATCTTTACTACACTATATAAATAATTTCCATGGGATATGTTTTCGATTTTTCTACCAAGCTAAACCATGATTTAAATCGTAGTAAATGAATTCGAGATATGGTTAGCTTTCAGATTGAACTCTACAATCACTGGACTACGTACCATGAACTGGTTTCCAAAAAACTTGTTCTAAATATTTATATTTTGTGTCAGATCATAGAACAAAACTGGTATGTGCTTCAACGACTGACGAACTAATCCTTTATATGATGTGATACTCGGATCCGGTAAAGTTTTAACAAGTTTCAGTCGATTGAGTCGCCAACTTGTTTTATTTTATTTGTTCAACATTCTATATTGTTGATGTTAATTAGTTAGTGAATGTGTTGTTACTAATATATCCATATGTCAGCGATGTGTTAATTAGTTAGTCAATGTGTTGATACTAATATAAAAAAGTATACACGCGATAACATCATGGCACATAAGCAAAATTATAACTCATCAGATCGCAACATATGAATATTACGAATTCCATAATAATCTCATGTTAAATATGTTATTGCATTATATATTAAAAGATATAAAATCCGGTTCCCGTCCCGTCCCACCCCATTCTCAAATAAGAATCGATGATTTGTACAATTTGAGATCTCATTTTTATATGAAACGAGGATATGAGACCAGAAATGGAACAGGACGAAATGGAATGGAAAGGAAATTATGTCCACTTCTATCTAAAAGTGAACGTTAGAGTTTTTTTTTTCTTCATTGATTGTTTTAAGTTTATGCATCCATAGATCATACATAGTCGTTTTTTTGGGAATATCCATCAATAATTGTTTCTAAAATAGTTAAAGCCAATATATGATCTTATTAATTTTCAAAAAAATATATATGATCTTATTTGAATAATTTCCAAAAACCTTCAATCATATAATAATTTAGATCTGAATAATGTAGTGTAGACGAATGAAAGTAGTTCTACGGGCCTGTATGATCCAAGATCTGGTAAGATTCTTCTCACATAACATTTTTATAGGGAGATTGAGCTTTAGTATTATTGGTACAACAAGTTGGTTTTATACCTTTTTTATTTGATTTGAACATGATATATAATGGATGTCAGCTAGTGAATGTGTAGTTAGCCATATGCGTATTAAATATTCGTACAACTACATGAAACCCAGCATATATAGTGGGGCATGTTATACATTCACAATTCATGATATCCTATGCCACAATATTATAATTCGGTTTTTCACGCCAAGAATGTATTTGAGTTCAAGCTTATATATATTTCCGTTAATGTTTTAATTTGGAGATTTTTTTTTCTTTTTTTGTTTTTGGGATATTTGCTATATGTGTGTTTAAGTAATTTTTTTAATAAATAGCTAGTTCAAGGAATAGTAATTATTTATGTTGGTGTTGGATCCTGTCTTTCGGAATCAAAGAAAATAGAAGACGTAAGTTATTTCGGAATCTAAATGAAAAAAAGAAAAGAAAGAGTAAGTTATTTCACAAAGTACATGAGCTAGTTTGTCTTGTGGATCGACCAATTCGCAGAGATCTACATGATTAACTATGAAGGTATCGAAACAAATGTGTCCAGAGATTACTAGAGATTTACTAATTAATAGGATCGAGTACCCCATGGAGCAAATTTAAAACCCGAATTGCATGTTATAACAAACAAAAGTAAGTGTTTTAATTAAAAAAAAATTGATTGAAATATTATAACAAACAGAAATAAGTGAATAATTTTGTTGTCTTGTACCGTTTTGTGCTCTGCTTAGAACTAAATTACATAAACAAGGCAAAACCTTGTAGACAAGTTATTAGGCTATACCTTGTGGCTTCCTATATAAGGGTTTTCGACCTCATATCCCAACATATGTGTCACTATGTGGACAGAATAAAAGGCATGAAACCTAAATTCATGGTCACACACGCTTGAAGACCCTTGCACATATATACGTATGATTTAGTATTTACACACACACAAGTAATGATGTGGTCGTGAAGACCTTTGCACAAATATATTGTTGTGTGTAACAAATTCACGTGTAAAAGGACAGCCTCTCTGAGTCTCTGACTATATATATACATATAACCATCGTACACATAGATATAACAATTGATGGGTACTCAACCGATTATATATACATATAACCATCAAAACAGAATCAAGCTCGATTGCCACTAGTTAGTTTTAGGGAGATTAAGATCCGACGGTAACAAATTTTATAATTATCATTATCAAATGAGGAATCGTGTATAAATGTATTAATATGTGTACGTTTTAATTTCCATGCAGTCGATTATGAAGACTAAGACTTATGAATTCTAATGGGTTTTTGAACATATGAAAATTGTTCAGTTGATTTTATGATATTCAAAACATCAAATACTATATATAAACCACATTTAAAATTTTATTGGTTACGTTGTTGCAACTTGCAAGTAACATGAAGGATCAGTAGTTCTGAATGGACAATATCCAACAAATTTGAATTTTCTTATTAGACATCAGAGTTTTTATTTGATAACAATCGAGAATAATATTTATTAAACAATTGACATCTTATTTTCATCAGTATATGATTTCGTAATTTTACTTCATGATTCATTTTTCCACCAATTTTAACTATTCAATTTTGCAGGCTTTTTTTTAATCATACAATTTTTTTCACACTAATCAAAGCCAAAGTAACTAACTGATCTGGTTTTAAAAGAGCCATGCTTGTCAAGATGAAAATGATTTTAGCTTTTTCAAAGGCCTTTCGAACATGAACACTGACTTTATTTTAAAGGTAATGATTATAGTTTTCTTCCAAGAATTGTTTCTTATCATATAACTTCTTCACCCTAAAATTATGACATTTTATGGACCAACAGATAATCACATAAACGCTGAAGAGCATGGTTTCGTGATAATATTATTATATTGGAGAAAAAAAAAATTGTATTTGTGTTATATAGTATTGGATACCGTGAAATATTATCAGGTTATGTCCATAGTCATTAGAGCAAGATCAATGGTGGGTTATAGGGAATTTTAAGGGTTGTTAGTGAATATAAAATTATTAAAACACACACTCTTTCATCCTTTTATTCAACTTTATACATTCTCTTTCATCCTTTTACTCAATTTTTATTAATTTTATATTTTAATACACCCCATTATTTCATAACAACCTCTCTAAAATTATCAATTTTAGCAACTCTCTCTCCAAAAATTAAAAACTATCTCTTCTCTTTACTCAATTTTATATTACCAAAAACACTCTCTTTCTTCCTTTTACTCAAATTTTACACTCTCTTTCTTCCTTTTACTTAAATTTTAATAATTTTATATTCATAACAACCCCTTAAAACCCACCATTGATCATGCTCTTAGAAACTAGTATAATTATTGCTGCTTTTGATATGATGTTTATCACTTTTTCAGTGTATAAAATATGGTTTCATTATATATATTTACCTTTTCGTGTACTTGATCTTAATGCATTCTTTTTGTAAATATTTTTGTTTTTGATTTACTTTAGTCTTCTAGGTAAGTTAGTTAAATCTAGTATGGCTAAATTGCTTATTTTGAACAATTTTGTTATATTTAAATGGCTGAACATGATTTATTAGTGTATTTAAACAGAGATATCGGTCTTATATTTTTAATAAACAAGAAATAAAGCAAAGCATGTATACTACGAAAAAAAATGTAGTTTTCACTGTTATTTTATGGTCGGATTTTTGTTAACATCTAGTATTTCAGTACGTGATTCATTTTTATATGAGATTAAAAACTTTGGATAACAAGAAAATTATGGACCAAAAAAAACAAACTTTTTTTTTTTAAAACTTAAGACACTAAAAAAAAATTGTGCATGGAAACGGAAACGTGGAATCGAAACGTTAGGAAACGCAAAAACGATTTTTAAAAAAAAAAGAATAAATGGAAACGTTTTGGAAACGTGTATATATATATCATGAAACCAAAATTATCAATAGTTTTAAAATATTTGAGACAACACAAATCTAATCCGACTCGAAAAAAAAAACACTTCGTTTTTGTATACGACTTCATAATTTTATTATCAATAACAAATTTACTGTAATTGAAAAAAATACCTTGTTTATCTCTTCGACTCTTCGATGTTTTTAGGTTACGGTGACGATTAAAAAAAAATGTATTAGTGTTTAATAATTAGGTTTTAAAACTTATTTAAAATATCAAACAAATCTCTATATTTTTAAAATATTTATTTAATTTGTTTCCAAAACCAAAATTAGTTAAAAAAAAAAAAACCAAAATTCGCGTTTCCAAATGTGGAAACACGTTTCCAAAACGTTTCCAAATCAGGATATTTAGGAAACGCGTTTCCGTCGCGTAGGTATTACATCACTTAAATAGTCTCACAAAATTAAATGATACTTCCTTTAAACAACTTACATTAAATGGTCACACTAAATGTAAGTTGTTTTGAAGGTTTTTTTGTTTCAAAATATAAGTTGTTTTGACAGTCTTAGGTACTTTTTAACTTTATTAAATATTATGTGACCATTAATATTTTGCAGTTTTTTATGTGATTGATCAAATCATTTTTATTAAATATATTAAATGATACTTTTTAGTATTAACGTAGTTTCTTAATATCCGTGTTTTTAGCTAAAACAGTTTATAATTTGAAACGGAGGGAATACTATTTTAAATTAGTTAATAATATATTATACAAAATTTGTTTATTATTAAATGATATTATTTTTTCAAGCAAACAAAAATTTATATGAGATTGTAAAAGAAAATGTTAAAATGTCTTTTCATTAGGACCTATGCAAAAAAAGTTTTTGAGAAAAGAATTACAGCGAGATTTGTTACAAGTTTCAACAAGAAAAAACAGAAAAGAATCATGTATGTAAATCAATCAAGTACTAGTAAAATTGAAGTATTATTGGAAAAAAACAAGAAGAGAAGTAAATTCAAAGACAAAATGATTTGAAATTCTTGGAGAAGGAAAAAGAAGAAAGACAGCGTGGAGAAAGAGCCCAGAATGTTGAACGTCGTGTGGCCTTTACTCTGCACCACCACCAAAACCCTAGCTTCATACCCTACCCTATTTTATCTTACCACTATTATTACTATTATTCCTGGAGTATTATATATTCTTTCACCAAATTTTCCAATTTATTATCAAACAAATATTTTTATAAATCGTCTAAATGAACTCTTCTTTCCCTTAAAAAAAGCAGAGATTGAATTTATTCCACGATTTTCTAGTGTTTTATATCAATCACACAATTTTTGTATATGTAGAATCATTTTTGTTACGTCATTTTAATGTTTGAAAAGTCTTTAATATTCCTTTTGTTTCTAGTACAGTAGTGTGTCTAGCTCTCTTCATATGCATTAAAAACACTAAAAATAATAGACGATCCATATATTATTATTGTTTTTCGTAAAAATAATAGACGATCAAATCATTTAATATAAACTTAGATATATTCAGATCATAATCAAAGATATTCGCTGGATATGTAAGAACTATGAATAGATGAAATAAGAAGAGAACTCTTTAGTGCACTTAAGACAAATCTGGAAGATTATAACATAGAAAATCTTGATTAGATTAGATTAGAAAAGGAAAGACAAAAGGAAAGAAAGTGGGTTTGGCTATAAGAAACGAGTGGGATTATTAATGATTAAAAGTAAAAGTCTTTTTGGTCTCTGGTCGGTAGACAATCCGTGTGTCCTGTGGTCAGTGTTTGTTTTCTTATTTCTTAGCTTAATTGTCGAGTTTTTATATTATTATGTTTTCCACTGAAAAAAAAAACATTAAGCAGCCAAATGAAATTCTTTTAACGCGTTGTTTCAGAACCTGATGAAAAACAATAATCATGTCCTCTTCCTTCGTCTCCTTTAAGTGCATGTCGAATTATACTTTGATTAATCTTCTCTTCTTTGAAATCGTTGCATAAGTTGGAAAGTTATTAATGTTTTTTCAAAAAAAAAAAGTTCGAAAGTTATTTTTTTAACAATCGTTTTTTTAGTTATTTATTTATATATATTAATGCTGTGAACGATGATGAGATCGAACAATAACAAAAATTCATATATATATATAGGTCTGTCATATGGACTAATGTTTATGAAGTTGGGGAAGAAGATAAATAAAGGAAATTTGAAGGAAAAAAAAGTTAGGGTTTTAGATAGCAAATTAGTTTATTAATTTGAGTACATCATAGATATTAAAAACGTCTTGTACTATAATGGTTGAGCTTGGATATATAAGTCTACTTATCTCGGATATACAATCAAGTTATATTTTGATTAATCTTCTCTTCTTTGTAATCGTGGCATAACTTGAGGAGTTATTATTCGACGAAAAAAATAAATAACTTAAGTTATTTTATGTCTAAAAAGGAATTTTTTTGTGTATATATATATTAAGACTTTGAGTAGAAATATAATCCAATAATAACAAAAATCTATATTTATATTAATGAAACTAAGACCATGTTTATCCATAAAACTCATGTGGGTATCATTAATATTTACTATTTAGCAAAAAGAAATAATAATAATTTCAGACCAATTGTATCGCGTCACGTGGCTATGATACTCTTCAAAAGTTTTAACCAGCTGAGACTTTTGAAGATAAATCAGCTGAGTATCATAGATAATAATATTTTTTTAATCACATGATACTAGCATCATGGATAAACATGCTCTTAGTGTTTATTAATTTGAGAACATCATAATTGTTAAAATGTCTTGTACTATATACAGTGCTTGAGCTTGTTTATATAAGTCTACTTACCTGAATATGCAGTTTTGTGTTTTATCATTTTTTTTTGTTCGGCTATTTTTTGTTTGTTTTTGGCAACTCAAAATTCTACGGCAAATAATTTACCATTATAATCCAACCAATCATCAACATAGACTAGACATGTATGTATATAGTTTTGCTATTATTTAAATCGTCTCACATATTTTTCTTTGTACCACATGTCACCGTTTAAAGTCAAAATTTTTGCTATTATTTGAATCGTTTCATATTTTTTTTTATCTTCTACACCGCATGCCACCATTCAAAGTCTAACTCTTAATTCTTGTGGGTTTTATGAAAATATCAAGAAGTGGACGAAAAAGACTAGGAAACAAAAATGAGTAATACATTTTCAGATTCTTTTTTAATTGTAATTTCGGTTAATTTAAAATATGTAAAATGCTGTAAAAGATTAACAAATTTTGTTTCTTCAATACGTTTTTTCCTCCATTTTTTTTATTGGTTTGTCTTGATCGAGTTTACAACATTTTTTGTCCTGATCATTCAAATGCAAAAAAGGTAATATAAGTAAACATGATTGTTTTATTTGACCATTCTAACTTCTAGTTTTAAGGGTTTTTAGTAAGTAACAAGAGTTGGACAAAACCAAAAAAAGAGTCAAAACACTTTTTTATGTCGGAATATTTTTTTTTGATTATTTGAATGTATTACTTTTTCTTCCAAAATTTTGGCAACTTTTATCTACACAATTTTTTGGATGTCAACTCTCTCATAATTTCTCTTTAATACAATTATTTCTCTGTTACTAAATGCTCCCACTTCCTCTGTTTTAAAAGTAAAAATTACGTTTTAGATTTTCTTTTTTCTTTAACCTATATATATATATATATATATACATATATATATATGTATATTTTTTTTCTTAGTGTGACTTTTCAAATAAAAATTCTTTATTATGTTTTACCCAAAGCTAATGATATTTTTTGCTTTAGAAATTCTGACCATAATTCTCTTACAAAAAAAAGCACATGATCTATCAGTTTATAGGCATTGCCACATGACAAATTGTTCTTCTATTGTATATTCTCTTAGTTTTGTAAAGAATGTCATTTTAGAATTATTTTGTTGTTTAAAATGTGTTATTCTACATTTTCAATATAATTTTTGATAATATATATTTTTATTTTATTTCATATTAAAAACTAAACAATGCTAAATTTATATTACTTTTAAATTAATGATTTATTAAATAGGGGTATATTTGTATGTATTGAAAATTTATTAATTACTGTGAAATGTGTCGAAATGACACTTTTTATTAAACTGAGGAAATAACATTCTTGACCGCACTTAGTAGATCATATTCATATAATAGTACTAGATTATACACACTCAGTTTAATAAGACAGTGTATTGCAACTATTTGTTTTATAGTTATTTATTAACCATTGCAACTATTGGTTTTATGATTATTTATGAATCATTACAACTATTGATTTTATAGTTATTTTTTATGAATCATTGTAATTGTTGAGTTTATGGTTACTTTTTATGAACCATTGCAATGGTTGAGTTTATGGTTGGTTTATAAACGTATGATTGCAAACGTACGTCGCATCCTTTGAACCATTATAAAAACTTGTTCCATTGCCTAAAAAAGTTATAAGAGAAAAACGTGAGGGAGAAAAGATTCATAAGACCAAAGATCTCTATTTTGGTAAAAACACAAAAACAAAACACAATAACTCTATTGTTTCTTTTGTACCTTAGCCTAGAACAAGAGGAAACTTTGGTTGTCTTATCCTACAAGGGATTTCGTGTAACCCAAGGCTTGAGAAGAGGGTCGAAATACTTTTTAAAGTAAATGATTTCGAGTACGATTCAATCATTATCCAATTTCACCGCACGTTACGATCCCGGAGTTACGTTCGATTTTACAACAATCTTAAAAAGTATTCTTCGTGAACTATGGCTAATGTTTTGGTGCGTGAGATGACATCAAAGTTTGGCAAGTTAGATAAGTTTGAAGGAATCGATTTTCGAAGATGGCAAAAGAAGATGCACTTTCTCCTCACAACTCTCAATGTGGTGTATGTTCTAAGTATGCCAATGCCCACCATAGCGGAGAATGCCAAGAATGAGTCCGTGGAGGAGACAAGGAAGCAACTTAAATGGGAGAACGATGACTACATATGTCGTGGCCACATTCTCAACGGACAATTCGCTAAATACAACATGAAAATGGATGAATCCATTTGGGTGTCGAGCATCATCGACAAGTTACCACTTTCGTGAAAAGATTTTAGGCGCATGTTAAAACACAAAAAGGAAGAGTTGTCTCTTGTAACTCGGTATCCATTTGCGCATAGAGGAATCTTTAAGGATGCAAGAGAGAGAAGAAAACGATTTAGAGAAATAAAGCTTCAAGAGATCAACCGGAAAGGCACTTGAACTGTGGCTTGTGGATGATTTCCATCTGTGATCTCAACCCCGATCTCTGTGTCGATTTCTAGTCGAATTTGTGCCAAGTTCTTCACCAAACCGACAAAGATATGTGTTCCGGTTTAATGCTTCCGCATATAAGATTAACATTGGTATCAGAGCATTAGGATTCAGTTCTGGCATCCTTTCGTTATTAGTTAGCATGTAGAAAAAGATCTATGTGGTAGAATCGCTCATTCATGATGAATTGTAGAAATTGGTTAATGATTTGAATGGTTTCAAATGGTAACTCTGTGATTCTTTGATGAAATGAATTGAAACTTTGCATAACTGTTATTCATACTGTCTTGAATGTTTCTGGAAATTATCATATAAAATACTGTAACATATTGCACGAATTTGGATATATTGTAAATAAACTAGAATTTGTTGTTTTGCCCATATTTCTCTTATCGATGATCGAAATCGTGCGATTTTAGTGTATGTGCGTAGATGCTAAAACTATCTTTCTAATGATATATTGAACGCGTGATTTGAGTCTGTATCCAAAGAGATATTGGGGTCGAAATTTTTGGTCGAATTGCTATAAAACTCTAAGACTATGAACAGTAACTACCACATGTCAGTTTCTGATTTGTCTGAAAATGTATATTGTGTTTTAGTCATAGAAAGTGTTTGATATGTCCAATTTTGAAAATAAAAATTTTGCTAGATTCGTCTCTTTGTGGAGATTCAAAATATGTAATTTTTTAGATAAAAATATTTGTTTTAAAAATTAAATAATTTGTTTTAATAAAATCGATATGTATTATAATGTTTCATTTGTTGATTCATGTTGGAAAATTCATTGATCTAGTGGGAGTTCTAATTTGTTTAAAATTTAAAATTTTGCGTGGAACAAGTTAATTTGTTGTGATAAGATTGTAATACGGGTGATGATTGGAAATATGGTGAACTCTCGATCATGTATTATAAATTGAGTTACTTTAGATTAATTTGTGTTCATTGCAAAATTGTGTGTTGTGTCCTAGAAGTATGCAAGTAAATCAATGTCTCTGAATGTTCAAACATGCATGTTGTCAGTTTGTAAGAACATCATTGTTGAGCTCAATTGAGGAGACAAACTTGATGATGATAATTACGATATTTGGTATCGTAAAGTCCAGTATGTATTCGAAGAGCAAGAGGTGAAAGAGACTCTTTTCCATCTCATGGAAGAGCCTGATCAGGGTACTACAGCTCAACACAGGAGAGATCAAGAGGAATTTGTTGTCTGGAAAAGAAAGAATAGCATCGCTCGCATCACGTTGCTGAGTTGTATGCAAGATGATCTCATGTGTGAGTTTGAGGAGTACGGAACATGAAATACATGGAGAAGACGGATGTGATTCTTGGAATTCGAATAAAACGTAATAGTAACGTACTATCTTTAACACAATCACATTACATTGAGAAAGTGCTCAAGAGGTTCAATTGTGAGAACTGTTCTCCAATGAGCACTCCTATGGATGCGAGTGTGAAGCTTATGCCTAATACGGGACAAGCGGTGTCACAACTCGAGTATTCTTAAGTAATTGATTGCTTAATGTATGTCATGACGAGCACTAGGCCGAATATGGCTCATGCGGTAGGAAGGTTAAGTAGATACACTAGTAACTCGAGTACCCATCATTGACAAGCTTAATGCATGTGCTTAAGTACTTGAAAGGAACCATAAATTATGGTTTATCTATGTTTGATTTCTGTTAGTCCTAGAAGAATATTTGGATGCGAGTTGGATCACCAACGTAGAAGATCATTCTTCTACAAGTGGTTGGGTATTCTTACTTGTGGGAGGTGCCATTTCATAGGCTTCCAAGAAACAAACTTGTATTACAAATTCGACAATGGAATCAAAATTTGTAGCGTTAGCGGCTACGGGGAGAAAAGCATAGTGGCTAAGAAACTTAGTCTCTGAGATTCCATTATGGCCGACACCAGTGTCACCCATTTCTATCTGTTGTGATAGTCAAGCTACTTTGACTAAGGCCTGTAGCCAAATGTATAATGGTAAGTTGCGACACCTAGGCGTCATACATAGCGCGATACATGAGCTGATCACTCAGGGGAATATTACTTTGGAGTTTTTTCGATCTCAAAATCTAGCCGATCATTTGACAAAGGAATTAGCTAGAGACTTGGTTACAAAGTCGGCTAAAAGGATGGGATTAAAGTCCATTTGAAATCTCTAATTATAGGAAACCCAATTCCCCTCTAATATGACATTGGGGGCTGAATTCAATGTGGAAAACCTATACTTAGAGATTGAAGCACTAATTTCATAACATCCCAAGGTATGTGCTTAGACTTGCAAGAGAAAGAAAGGCTGAAGTTTTCTTCTTAATAGAACTTTTGAAAAAGTGCATTTTGCAGGTGCATGACTAAAAGATCTACCTATACGAGTGTGAAGTGTAGCCGCTTCAAGGAGCTTGGACTTAGCTTTGTATATGCTCATGAAAGGATAGGGACACATGGCTTATAAACAGTGTCAAAGATAAACACTTAGAGTAGTGTGTGAATTCATGTGTGTATTATCTTCATGTACCCAAAATATGTTGATAGGATTCAATTCATTGGACATCGTAATTCTTGGGTATTTGAAATGTGTAATAACACTAAGATGTTAATTCAATCGTTACAATATTTTTATGTATGCATGAGTTTGGCTTATATGTTGTTGATTTTGTGAATCAAATATTACACTTAAATGGGGAGGAGGAATGTTGGAGATTTAAGTTTAATAAAACAGTTTATTTATGAATCATTGCAATTATTTATTTTATAATTATTTATGAACCATTGCAACTGTTGGTTTTATGATTATTTTTTATGAACCATTGCAATTATTGAGTTTATGGTTGTTTTATAAACGTACGGCTGCAAACGTACGTTGCACCCTTTGAACTATTATAAAAACTTATTCCATTGCCTCAAAAAATTATAAGAGGAAAAACATGAGGGAGAAGAGAGAAGAGATTTACAAGACCAAAGATCTCTATCTTTGGTAAAAACACAAAAGCAAAACACAATAACTCTATTTGTCTCTTTTGTATTTTACCTAGAATAAGAAGAAACTTTGGTTGTCTTATATTATAAGGGATTTCGTGTAATCTTAGGTTTGAGAAGAGGGTCGAAATACTCTTTAAAAAAAATACTTTCGAATACGATTCAATTATTATCCAAGTTCACTGTACATTACAATCCAGTTACGTTCGGTTTTACAACACAGTGTATTGTGATGGCCATAACTATTGTTTTCAACTGTTAATATATTTATATGGTTCGCAGAATGGTAGTGACGTAGTATTCCTCGTTTTAAAATCGGGAAAACTTTTATCCTAAACACGATTATATTAAGTGGAAAAGGGAGCCAAAATGCTTCTATTAACAAGTAGTAGAAAAGTAGACACATTTTTATTAACATTAAAACAATATTCTTAAAGACATAAATAATTAATAATTGTTCATACGAAGCCAAATCCATCAGAGAAATCCACGAGATGATGACAGCTCCCCATTTAGAAGTCGTAAAAGAAAAGTAAAGAAGATATGCAGCACTTGCAGATTCATTTTATTTGTTAAATGAACAAATAATAATGATAATAATCGTGGTCCCAAAATAAAACTCATCAAGAAACAATTTATGATGGATAACACATTAAATAAAAAAATTGAAACAGTATAATATTACGAAATAGTTGTACATAAATGACGATTACAATTTTTGTTGTGATTAGTAAAAGAAATTCGGGATACCAAAATCATGACATTTTCTGTCATTAGAGTGAAAAAAAATTGAAATCATCATTTAGAAACGCACATATCTCACCTCTCAATGTATATATCTCAAAGATAATGGCGGTCTGATTGTACAAACCGGTGAAATATATTTCTTCTCATATACTTTTCTCTTTAAAATCATTTATTTGGAAAGAAATCTTTACTATTAAAATATTAGATATACTTTTCTCTTTAAAATATACCGAAAGACTCATTATGTAGCACTATATATATGTGTACCCATTATCAAATGGGATGTTTGTGACCTTTTGTCTCTTCTTCTCTAATTCTCTTTCTACTTTTCATTTTTTTCTTTCTACTTCCAAAAACAAAAACAAAAACACCAAAAAATGTATGCAATGAAAGAAGAAGATTGTCTTCAAACGATTCACAACTTACAAGACTATCAAGACCAGTTTCTTCTTCATCATCATCCACAAATCCTCCCTTGGTCATCTTTACCTTCTTTTGACCCGACCCATTTCCCATCCAACCCGACCCGTTTTCCTGATCCGGTTCACTACTTCAACAGAAGAGCCTCTTCTTCCTCTTCTTCCTTTGACTATACCGACAGTTTTGTGTCTCCTCCACCTTCCATGGATCATCATCAGAACCATCTAAGGATCTTATCCGAAGCTCTTGGACCCATCATGCGTCGTGGCTCGTCCTTTGGGTTCGATGGTGAGATCATGGGGAAAATGAGTGCACAAGAAGTCATGGATGCTAAGGCTTTAGCTGCTTCAAAGAGTCATAGTGAAGCTGAGAGAAGAAGACGAGAGAGAATCAACACTCATCTTGCTAAGTTGCGTAGCATTTTACCAAACACAACCAAAGTAAGTTTGTTAAAAATTATTACTATATTCCTTTCGTGACGGTTTGATGTTTTTGAAATTTAATAAATGTTCTTGATAAATCGATGGAAAGATATTTTAAATTAATGATATTTACATCAAATTTTACCTCTATTATATTATAGATCATATATGTGGTGATTTTGTAATTATATGATTTTTGTTTGTGTTTTTTTAAAACATAGGGAATTTATTTTTGATGCTACTTCCAAATTAGATTTTATCCAATTATTATTGATTAGTAGTTGTTAGTTTCCATTTTTATTAAGTGCATCAAACCGTTAATTATGTTTGTTAGGTAACTAGATCATACTAGTATTTTTAATTCGAGTTTGATTATGATAAAAATTCAGATATTTATTTTTCGTTTGGTGTTTGTTTAGACGGATAAAGCTTCTTTGCTAGCGGAAGTGATCCAACACATGAAGGAGTTAAAACGACAGACATCACTGATCACCGACACGTGTCAAGTCCCAACAGAATCCGATGATCTGACAGTCGATTCTTCGTACAACGACGAAGAAGGAAACTTAGTGATAAGAGCCACTTTTTGCTGCCAAGACCGGACTGACCTCATGCATGACGTCATCAATGCCTTAAAATCTCTACGTCTTCGAACTGTCAAAGCTGAGATCGCAACCGTAGGTGGTCGAGTCATGAACGTCTTGTTCTTGAGCCGAGAAGATGAACAAGAAGAGAATGATGATGAATATCGTGGAAACTTCGATGGTGATGATTGTGAAGAGAAGAAATATAATCGTGTGAGTTCGATAGAAGAAGCGTTAAAGGCGGTTATAGAGAAGTGTGTTAATAATAATGATGAAAATAATGATAACAATAACTTGGAGAAATCATCTTCAGGGAGTATTAAGAGGCAAAGGACTAGTAAGATGGTGAATCGATGCTATAATTAGTTCATTAAATCAAGTCTTTAATTAATTAGGGTTAGTTAATTAGACTTGAAAAATGGGATTATGGGTTGGTACGTATTAATATTTAGTATCTTTTGGGTTTTTGTTTTTAATTTTGGTTTGGGTTTCTTCTTCTATGCTTTTTTTAATCTATGAAGAACCCTTTGTTTAGGGTTTCATTTAGTGATGGGTTTGGTTTATATATTGTATAATTAAGACATTTTCTTGTCTTGATCAATATAGGAAATGTAAAGAGTTTGGGTTTGTATTATTATTGAAGGAGTGGGTTCAAGAAGGTTTTCTATTTCTATTATACGCAACCAAAAAAACTAGCTACTATATATAAACTAATATAAAATATTTCTATAACTATAGTATAAGAGATTTCGTTTATTTATACTTATCTCATCTATAACTATAATGACGAAATCTCTACGCATATATATCCATTGTTAAATTTCTCACGAAATCAAGTTTCAATCTGCATGGAAAAATATATCTCTATGTTCATTTTTTTGTTTGTTTGTAGTGGACAATGTACGCATTAATCATACTTGTTACATAAGTTTTTTGGTAGTATGGATTAAAATCTCAAACTTTTATTCTTATATATATACAATTAATGCGACATTTCCTAAATTAGGTTGAGGTAGATCAGTTATTTGATGGAAGATATGTAACTTATTATAACAAGTGAAATCGAGAGGGGTAGATCGAATCTTTTTCGTGAGAAGAGAAAACTTAGATCTTTGTTCTATTTTTAGAAACTGTTTGTGGCTTTAGTATTTTTGGGGATCTTTGCAATATTGTCTCTTTCGCAGTTACTGACTCTCTTCTCTTCTTCGTTTATTTATTATTATTACAGACACAGTTGCTACCACAAGCACATTACGTCATGATCTCGTCACTTGTGTATCTATATGTTTCTTTTTCATGGTTCGGTTCTTCGCTTCGTATCAACAAGAAAAATGCTTTTGTTTTGTGTTATCTTTATCAAATAACATTACGTAAATTCTTTTTCCAACATGCAATAATATTATAATATGATTTTGTTTTTCCAAATCTCTTACTTGCTGTATGAAAAATGAAATAAAACTCGTCCGATAACGAATTACTAGTTGAAGGCCCAATTGTAATGGGTTTTATGGGCCTACGTTAACAAACTTGTAGCCCAATGTTTACCCCTAAAAAAGGAAAATCAAGGATTAGTGTTTTGTAATGTGGTTTCCTATTAAGGAAAAGCTGGCCCGGTGGGCTGATTGATATCTTGTGAGGCCCAGTATGAAAATAACATAAAATGGCCTATACAGGGATCGAACCTGTGACCTTCGCGTTATTAGCACGACGCTCTAACCAACTGAGCTAATAGGCCTTCTTGTCTTCTATCTTCATTTAAAGCATTATATTAATATAAGAAAGATAAGGACTCATTATAATATATATGAAACAATGAAGCTTAGTAGAAGATACTAAAACTGAAGATAACTTTATTGAGCAGTTCACATGAAAGTACATATAAAAGCAGATTAATAAGCTGAGGAAAACATGTGCTATGTACAGATTTGAAAGAACACAAATATGAATGGACCTGGAAAGAAGTCTATAAGTGTTGAAGTACAAGGAAGTCAAATTTGTGGACCAATAATGTCGAATCATTTTTTGAACATAAAAAATATCTCAAACAGTGCAAGAAGCTGAAAGATAAATACATACAGACCAAAAATACTTTAGCTAGGTGGATTTTTGATTAGATGGAAACACCATAGACTTTATGTTCATTATTCGGAACAATGTATTTGGTTTAAACATATCATGTGAAATAAAGATACATTGGGTCCATTTGATAATACTATGTCTAGTGGTGGAATACTAACGACTTAAAATACTATGAAAAAATGAATGGGAAATTTATTAACGGAACAAACTTATCTTAATTATAGAACGTGTCAAATTGTAGTTTTTTATATGTCTTTGACCTTGCAAAATATAATGAACAACGTTAAATGTGATCCACAAATTTTTTATGATTTGTAACACCAACAGAATGTAGTAAAATCCTTATGTTAAATTGTCTTACCATAATGCATCAGTTTGTGGGTTATGCATCGTGGTTATGGTGGATTATATCAAGGAGTTCTTCCGAAATAGATCATCTTTCATTTTTTGTTACTACTTAATAGGCTGGTTCATGGTATAATCTTTTATTTGGCTTTTATAAAAGCATTTACAAGCCTTTCGACATCGCCGTCTCTAGATAACTTCTAGTGGTACGAAGTGTGCCATTGTTTTAACGGAGTTTGAAGTTTGGAATTTAAATTTTGAGAATTCGTGCTCTCATGGAGGCAGAGTCTACTAGTAGACGTGAGAGCATATGATGACCAAGTTGAGATATCATGATGGTAATGTTATTTATCACCTTAAGGTGGGAGATGTTAATATTTCCAAATCTGAAGTTTTGTTTTTCGTCATGTATAACACCTATTGGTGTTTTAATTGAAACTTTGCATTTTCATCATACCGTTTTTCGGTTTTAATAAAATTGTTATTCAGTGTTAAAAGAAATTTTTTTTTTTTGTCATACCATAATGTTAGTCACTAGTAGTAGTCGTCAAAATGTATAATACACAAAGATGCAATGAAAATTGAGATCTTGTACTCGTTATGCTTTTTCATAGTGCAACGTCGAATATAGTTTTCAAGAATCAAGATACTGAATCCTTGAAACAAATCTAAAAATGGAAACAAGAAATAGTGGACAAATATTACGTAGGAATGTTTAGCTTAATTTGGGTAAAGAAAATAAACCATTAAAGTGGAAAATTAAATAATGTGTAGAACATCAACGAATAAATTTGGACCCCTATGTAAGAAAGTGACAAGAGAAGAGGTCGATGGTGGTGGCCACGACGGCGACGGTGGTAGGACAGCCGTATTGGCCCGCCGCACGTGGTCGAGCTTATCCTCTTGTCTTTTGACCGTTCAACTTCTTTTGTCTCTTCCTTGATAACTTTGTTCGTCAAGATTTTCTTAGTGCCCATAGATTTTTTATTACTGCACATAGAATTTTATAAAATTCTTCTTCAACGATTAATAATAGATGGATGTGCAAAACAACAATGTAGGGGTCAGATTTTACCCCTTTAAGATCGATATAGCGACGAGATCAATCTAGGTTCAAAATGACATTAACCCCATAAGCAAAATGGGCTTAATGGGATAATGAACCTAAATTAGATTTATCGCTTAATAGGCCAAACCCATTTTATTAGCTGGCCCATTTTAGATATTTCACTATATGTATCTCATTGTACTCACCCAAAAAAGGGATCGAAACATTCTACATAAAACATTTCTTGTAACAGCTTTCTAAACAGCTAATAAAACTCTCTTGAGATCTTATCGTTTGGTGGCTTATCGCATAGCTTTGCAAACCCTAAAAACATCACTTAAATATTAATTGGGGAGAATCTACCCTCCACAATTTGGAGCCGACTGTGGAGAACTTGTGAATCTTCTCAAAAAACCACCGCGCCGAGATAAGGAGAGATGATTCTCGAGGGAGACAACAGCGAAAACAACCCTCAACAAGTCGCCATGGACGGATTCGCAACCAAGGACTCCGAAACAAACGCGAACGCACCCAAAGTCATCACCGATCCTGAAACCAACGCGAACGCGCCCGGAGGAAACAACACCGCAGGGGACAAGCCCACAGAAAAACCATCGCAGCTCGCCACGGAGATCACGCAGATAAAAGGAATGTTTGAAGAAATCCTTAGGAAAACAAGAGAACAGGACAACTTCAACAACACAATGAAAAACCGGATGGATTCCTTAACCGCGGCAAGCCACGAAAAAGCGACGAGGTTTACACCCCAAGTCGTGGACCGTATCGCCCCGACAGCGATTAACTTTTCCACGCCTTCAGAAGCTCAAAGAATTCGTCGACGTCATCCGCTCGATCTAAACGCCGACCTGACTCCCGGAAGCGAAGGACGAGACATCAACAAAGGCAAAGCGATAACTGGCGACTCAGCATCGGCGGTAGGCCCCACACAGCCTAGCGGTTTGGCATTGGCCGACAAAACAGCACTACATGGCGGTTCGGCATCAGCGAGCAAGCCTGCGTCAGTGGTCGATCTTGAGGATGACGCCGAAGAGGATGACTCCGACGAGCCCAACGAACCAGGGCAGAAGGCTGCAGGACAAACCTATTACCCAGGAGACGAGCAGTACGCCTTTGAGCTCGCCGAAGAAGAAGAACGTCTCCGCTGGGAGACACAGCGAACCTCCGAAGAGGAAAAACGCCTCCACTGGGAGAGACGGCGAGCCGCTAAAACTCGTAGAGTTGCACCACGATTACAGCAAGACGAGTTGGACGAGCTCCGTGCCTCTATGTACCGAACTAATATGGATCTAAAGGCGATGCGCTCACAAATGCATCGAGCGACCAGCACGGCGCCAGAGATTGATCGAGTGCTTGAAGAAGCGCAACGTACGCCTTTCACGGTTCGCATCTCAAAAGCAAGGTTGTCCGACCCTAGAAAGATTAAAGTGCCAGCCTATGAAGGGAGTTCTGATCCAACGGATCACATCACCGCTTTCACTATAGCGATGGAACGAGCCAACTTCAAAGAAGATGAAAGGGATATTGGTCAATGCCATCTGTTCGTAGAACACCTCAAAGGGCCAGCTCTTCAGTGGTTTTTTGGGCTCGAGAGTAACTCCATTGATAGTTTCAGCCAGTTGTCAGCGGCCTTCCTCAAACAATACGCTATCTTCATAGAGAAAAGAACTCCGGGAGCCGATCTATGGACAATGATGCAGGGGCCTGCGGAATCCCTCCGTAACTTTGTCGAGCGGTTCAAGACCATCCTGTCAAGGATAAAAGGCATTGGCGACTCATCGCCCCTGAAGAAAGCACTATGGTACGAGTCAGACTTCCAGAAAGAAATAGTCGTGAACGATCCGACAACAATCCAATACGCTCTCCATCGGGCAACTACATTTGCAAGGAGTGAGGAGGAAATGAAATTATTGGCAGAAAAACACGGAAAGACAAAACAGCCTAACACTCCCCCCCAGAATCAGAACCAACAAGGCAACAAGAAAAACAACCAAACGCCTGGATTTGTGGAACACGAAGGAGGATCTAGGGGTGCACATAATTATCAAGTAGATTCTCCCGGTTACGGCCGAGAACGAGGCTGAGGTCGCGGAAGAGACACAATGATCAATACCTGGATTAGAGGTCACGACTCTTACGATAAAGCGACTTACTGCGACCATCATCACGTCCACGGGCATTCAACTGCCAATTACAGGACTCTCGGTCGAATGCTCGCCGCGAAGCTGGCGTCTGGCCAGCTTAAGAGGGACTTCAGCCTCAAAGACTTTGAGATGGAAACTAAGGACAAGGCAAGCGACGATACTCCAAAGCGAGGAAGAAGAAATGATGATGAATCGCCACCGCACGAACCAAGACAGCGAATACACTAAGTTACTTCAATGAACTACATGGCGACTTGATCCCTTAAGAGAGTACGTAAGCAGCTCGTCTTCGCATGAGCTCAGTTGCCCCCCCTCCTTAAAAAGGGGGGAATGGGTACGTATACTCGTATACTTCCCTCTTTGTACACGGCTTACCGTATTGAATAAATCAAAAGCTAAGTGTTTACTTGCAAACTTATCAAAAGCCAAGTGTTTACTTGCAAACTTATCAAAAGCCAAGTGTTCACTTGCAAATTTATCAAAAATCAATAATCAGATGTCAAGTTTTCACTTCCATATTCATCCAAAGTCTTCTGTGAAACAGACTTCTTCTCCTTGTTAACTCGCTGCTGTTGGCCAGAGAGACGAACTCTCTACATCCCTAGCGGATAAAGTGCGCTATATAAATTCGGTGTTCATTGCTGGAGCAGATTTGTTCACGGGAACATATCCGTAAACCAGAATATTCAACTCAGAAACCCAGCACACAACAAATCTCTGGTCTCAATTCGGTGTTCATTGCTGGAGCGGACTTGTTTACGGGAACATATTCGTAAACAAGAATGTTCAACTCAGAAACCCAGCACACAACAAATCGCTGGTCTAAATTCGGTGTTCATTGCTGGAGCGGACTTGTTCACGGGAACATATCTGTAAACCAAAATGTTCATCTCAAAACCCAATAACTTAATCGTTGGTCATTATGCAATAACGTGTTCATTCTCGGAGCGGGTGTGTTGACGGAGGCTCGCTCGTAAACCAAGAAGTTCATCAGAATATCTAGCTAACCCATCGCTGGTCCTAAGTCTAATATAGTTGAACTTTGGAAACGAACAATTCAATGACACCATGCCTTAAAACCAGAACAACAATCATCCCAACTCAAATCGCTATCTCAAATAATGCAAGACAAAAATGACGGTGAACAAAAGGATAAACATCCTCCAAGCTGAATCAAATACTAAGTCTAAAATCAAAAATACAACAAAGTGTTGAAACAAAAAAAAATGACTAAGTCGCGGTCTCGTCAACATCATCAACAATCTCGATGGCCTGCTCAGAAGGAACCGCTGCCACAGAGTTTGACAAATCATCATCGCTTGATGAGTTAGAAGAACTCGAATCCAAGTCAGCCTCCTCTTCAACGGCATCAGCGTCCAACTACTTAACTCGATCATCAGTTGCGATAACCTGCAAATCATTAAGGATCCCTTCAAGTTCACGCACATGCTTAGCAAACACCTCATCTCCGAGTGATAGGTCTACCTCCTGCTTCTCAAGCTCAACGAACTCTTCGCCAAGATCAGGCGCCTTGTCACTCTGAAGCAACTTTACGAACTCAATGTTATTCTGGACTTCAGTAAGATCAATTATGTCAATCCTTGGTTGGCCATTGATCGCTCAAATCTTCTCTGTAGCACGGACAATCCTCGCCTTATACTTCGCCGCCAGTTCGCGCTTCGCTTCGTCAACAGCTCGTTGCACGTCCACATCTTGAAGTTTGGCAGCAACATCTAAGCGGGTGGTCAGGTCAGAGACTTCCTTCTGAAGACGCTTCCTCTCTGATTCAGACTATGTAAACGTTCCATCCATCTCGCGACGCTTAACATCGGTTTCCTTCATAGCATCTTCGAGAGTAACAACGCGATCTTCCGCGTCCCTTTTCTGCTTCTTGTGATCGTCACAAGCCTTCTGAACGTTAGCAAGCTAACGAGTCAGTGAGCGAGCAGTCACCTCGTAGTCAATCGCGACCTTATTAAACGAAGAAAGGAACTGCCAAATAGAGAAACGAATCATGCAAAACAAGTTAGAAAATCAAAAAGAAGAAAAAAAAATCGCTATCCCACAAGAGTAGCCACGAAGTCTTACCGTCATGCACTCGAGGGCCATGCTTGAGTAAGAACTCTTCTTCGACATTTGTTCTGGAGGGGGAAACTCAATGCCTGGGAAGACGATCTTGGACAGGTGCGACGCCGCCAACTCGGCACTACTAAAAGATCTTTTCGAATCGGAAGGAAAGGATGAGTCCGTCGCCACGTGATCACGTTGAGGAGTCGATGCGCGCCTCGACTGCTTAGGTTTTCTCCGCCAACAATATCTTTGCCCCTGTATTCTCGGGAACACTTACGACTTACCCCAGCGTCATCATCCCTTCCTTGCGTATCATCATGACGCCTATACAAAGGTTCAAATTGACGATCAGTGATAATGACATCATTTCGCTCTAACGCTGGACGAAGCTGCCTGGGTGCAAAGGTTCCAGCAGTGCTTGCTCTTGGAACTGACATTCTCGCGTTATATCCTCTTCTGGCCTTGGCAGCTCTCCTCTCACGAGCAGAGGGTTTCCTCACGTTGTCCGGCATCTCTGGCAAAGAAATCTGCGAAGTAACTCTGAAGCGACGAGCACGAGTTTCTCTGACTCTGCGTAAAGAAAAGTCTTCCTTCCAGCTACACTTCTCAGCAGCAAGTATATCGCGAAGAACGAATAAGTCACTCGGCAACCTCTCATTGCGACTCAAAACTGCAAAAACAACAATAAGAGAAAATGGTTAGAATCGCGAACCTCCGTATATAGGCAAGCAAAGAAACGGTGACTTTAAAAACCATCAAGGAATGGTTAGCTAAACACAAGAGCGCGGCAGGGTCTGCTACTGCGAGTCCCCCATCTCTTTTGAAGCATGTCTAGATGATCGCAACCAACAAATGCTTCATTAATTTTCACAAAGAAAAACTTTTCCGACCAAAAACGATCTATGTTCGGAAAATCCCCGAAGACTTGGAGATCCGGTTTGCCCTTAAGAAAATAAAGGAGTTTGTCCTTGGAGCTAGTTTTTCTAACCTCCAGAAAACTCAACAGGTGGTCAACTCCGACTTCGCAGCCACACTCATAGCTGCGTACCATAATTCCGACCAAATGGCGCATCCCGCTAGGCGTGATCTGAGCAACAGCAAGGTTGGTCCTCCATAAGAAGTCAAGAATAGCGCCAGGGATCGGGAACCACAGGAAGCACGCATAAAATTATGCTTCATACAGAGTGAAGTAGCCCTCTAGAGGATGATCTGCCCGTGCATCTGAGCAAGGAACAACTAGCTCGATTCCGTCGGGAAAACCAAAGCAAGCATTGAGGGAATCCAAAGATTCCAAAGTTGACATGGTGGATCCAGGCGGATCTGGTTCTCTCCGTTTTGCTCTCGGTTTCTTGGCAGCTGGACGAACAACAATCTCATCGGTAACCTCATCAACCGCGACTAGAGCATTAGAGTAGACCGGTCTCAACGAACTACCAGCGTCGGATGCTGGCGAAAGAACCATTCTGCTTCCGAGAAGGAAGGGATCAGCGACCATCTCTCCAGAATCGGCTAAGTTTGAAATAGCCTCTGTGGTGTCCTTCGCGCGCGAACCGTCAAGCTGCGAGTCCGTGGAATCAGAAACCATCCTCCTAAATTCACCTCTCCGCTGTACCAAAGATCAACGATCCGAATCAATTTCGCTCCACAAAGCCAGCCTTGCTACCAACTTGAGTCGCAAAAAAAAAAAAAAAAAAATGGCCGAGTCAACTCAGTGCGCCAACTCGGCAGAGTCAACTCAGTGAGTCAACTCGGTCGAGTCAACTCACTGAGTCAACTCGTCAGATCTCTCTCTCCTTGTTGCGGATCTCTCTCTCTCTCTCTCTTCGCCAGCTCTCTTCTCCTCTCATCGCGTCGATTTCACAAGCAGCCTCTTTCTCTCCCTCGCTCGAACTCGCCAGAATCTCAACTCGCTGTGGATCTCGCTTCGTCACCTCCGCCTCGCCGTCGCGATTGCAGATCCGACAACTACCTCATCGCCGGCTGACTTCGGTTCACCTCGTCGTCTTCGGTGAAGTCAAAACCAGCTGCCTCGAACCACAGTCGCGTCGCTGCAAAGAGCCAGCCGGATCTCTCTCACCACGAACTGCCTTCCGTCATGATCACTTGGCGAGAAGACTCGTCAGATCTCTCTGTTTCTCCTCGACACAAACGGATTACGGATTACGGATCTCTTTGTAGGGTTTCGTTCAACACTGCGGCGGTAACACGATCGACGAGAAAACAAAAAAAAAACCTACAAAATAAAATAAAATAATAACAATAAAATAAAGAGGTAGAAAAGAGATGATCTTTTACCTTGTGATTAGGGAAAAAGTGAATTGGTGAAAAAAAAAAACTCCAGAGAAGCATACTTATTTATATCTGGAGAATTTCCTAAAATCACTTTGTTTTTGGAAAAATTTCTGAAATTTTTCAGCAGGGCTCAAAGCCTATTAACGCAACAAGACCATCAACCTCCTCAGTCTCTTAAGACATTGAAAAAAAAAACAAGCCCAGGAAAACATGCAAACATCAGCTCGACGCGGAACAATAAGAACTTCGCGAGTTCGATGACAAGTCGTCCACGCTTGGCAACTTCGCGGTCCAACATATCGATCTCAGACTCCAGAAACTTTTACCTTGGCATCATCATAACTCGATACTACCAAGCTAGGGGGCTAATTGTAGGGGTCAGATTTCACCCCTATGAGATCGATATAGCGACGAGGTCAATCTAGGCCCAAAATGACATTAAACCCATAAGCAAAACGGGCTTAATGGGATAATGGGCCTTTAGATTTATCGCTTAATGGACGAAGCCCATTTTAGATATTTCACAATATATAGATCATTGTACTCACCCAAAAAGGGGATCGAAACATTTTACAGAAAATATCTCTTGTAACAGCTTTATAAACATCTAATAAAACTCTCTTGAGATCTTATCGTTTGGTGGCTTATCGCATAGTTTTGCAAACCCTAAAAATATCATTTAAATATTAATTGGGAAAAATCTACCCTCCACAAACAATAGACCCGAATTCAAGTTCTATTGACCATTGCAATCAACATGATGTATCTTTAGCAAAACTATTAACATGATGTATCATAGGGTCTTTTTTAAGAAAAATTTATTGAACCCAAACTCTAACGTATCCAAATTACGTATTACCTCTAGAATTTTTGATATTTTTACACTAATTAAAAAAAAAATAGATATGTTATTATAATACTAAAAAAAGTAAGTAACTCTCGAAATTCTGTTATAGTTATATTTCATATTTTATCATTAATTTTAACTCAAAACAAAAAAAAATTAGATACATTTGATAATAAGTATATTGAAATTATAAATTTTTATTTTCTCCATCTATATTGGAGCATCGAAGAACAATTAGATGGATCATAACATCAAGAGGTTTCCTCAGGGACTTCTAATTTCCGACTTTCCAAATCGATGTTCTTTTGTCAATCATAGGCCGGTCAATAGTTAGAGTGAAACTTTAGGGATCACACGGGACAAAGTATAATTGGCCTTAAAGAGTGATGCAGAAGCATCTCGGCTATACAAGCCAAGATGGATATATTTCTATGGGCGATGGCATGCCTAGATGAGGTTGGGCACCTAGTAAAAATCGAGACGGATTGTGCAATCTTGATAAAAATGCCTGAAACCCCATTGAATTGGCCAAATGTTTTATTTAGAACTAGATTATTTATGTAACTTTTGAAATTATTTGAAGAGTTTTTAGAGTAAATCGTATGCCTCAAAGTAAAAATGTTCGTGTCAATACCTCTACAAAAGGAGCACGAACACTTAGTTATCTTTGTTTCCATGTAAATAAGACAGAACCGGTATGCCTTGCCTGCGAAAACAATCACCAAATTATACGTTTGATTTAATTAATTAGATTCGTTAATAAAAATAATAAAAACCTGATACTCCTATTAAATATTTATTGGCTCTTTTCATTTAACTTTTAAAGAACTTTTATCATGTTTATATTCCTATACACTTTTTCTACCATACAAATTCTTTTTATTTGAATTTTGTTCTCAGTTTTTTGTATCCCCATGCTATCTAAAAACAAGTGTGGTTTAAGTTGTTTATCTTTTTTTATGAAAAGATAATATTGAAACTAAAGATTATTACAAATTTTGGCAGAAAATGAGAAAATTATCCCAACAACATAAACCCGAAAAGAGAAGCTGAAAGCTGTCAACAAAAAGAAGAAGCTAAAACGCAAAGAAGAAAACCACATTGACACGAATCATGCTTTAAGCTACGAAACTCTACGATTCATCAAAATATATATACAAAAAACATGACAAAAATAAATGAATAAGTAGGTATGTAGATGAGTACATAAACATATGGGCTGCATAGTTAAAGTCGGCCGACAACAGAATATCAATGAGACAATGATGCAGATTCAGTTTCTTCCCACCTGACACTTTGACCCCATTTTTCATGCTTTCTTTGTCAACAATCTATAATTCTCGTGAAATAAAATTTATTGAAATTTTGTGTTCAAATATTAATATTATTAGATGCTATAATGATGATATTTTGTGGTTGGAACGGTCCTCGATAAATAATGCACTGCACTTTCCCAAACAGCTCTCATTTAAAACCCTTAATTACTTCAATTACTAATATTCTTACTATTCTTTAATCACTTCATTATAGTATAACAAAAATTTATTTGAGATTTGGCATCGAATATTGAACATTGATGGGTATTAATATGGGTCGGGCCTGATTTGTTGTAATTAGTTTTCAGACGATATTGACGCAATTAACAGAAAAAGGAAAATCACTTTATTTTTTGTATTATTAATAAATTCGACGTGACATCATATATGTTCATCTACCATAAATAATTTGGCACCAAATGGTCACATCAGATTAAATTAGGGGGACCCGAACAATAGTTTTTATATATTGTGTGAACTTGTGTTGTGTCTCTTGATCTATATCTATAGTCATTAGAACTTGATTAGTTTAACTTGATAGTTTAATAGAAACCAAACAAACACAGATCATGATGATGAGAGTTTTAAGTTAAGTATGAGAATACGTTGAAAATTGTGATGTGAGTCCAAAGAACAAAATTAAAATAGAGTTATCTCATACGTGGAGCACCAACATTACATATGATTAGACAAGTAAGTAAAGAGTATTTTACTTTTAAGTTATCTTCAAATCAATTGGCTAATCATTGGAACTAGGAAGAGGTGGGTTGGTTTGACCAAATTAAGGGAGGTTTTTTTCATATGGACATGCATAACAAAGCATGTATTATGCAATCTTTCTTTTGGGATTAAAGTGTGTTATGCAATCTTCTACCAGTCTCACATTTTTATTAATTGGGTTTATAAAAACCGAAATCTATTATAACGGCGATGAATTCTATGAATTCATGTAAGTAATGAGATATAAATCACTTGTTAACACAAAAAAAAATAGTAATATTTTTTGGTTAAATCAACTAGTTGGTTGAAAATTTCACATCGTGCTCTATTTGTTGGATTATTTATCATGTAGCGACACCGACTTCTCGAGATTCAAAAACATTTGAATATTTTAAGCCGATTTTTCGATCGTTAGCTTTGTTACCATTTGTTTGCTTTAATGCAATTTCACACATAAAAAAAGAATACAAATTTAGTAGCAATAAACCAAATACTAATCAGAAGCTCGTAAAATTATGAAAGCAAGAAAATTATGAAATAAGAACTGATCTTGGTTAGATTATGTGTGAGATAGATTAATTTACACCCGGAGCTATAGAACTAAGGCAAAAGCCATTACAAAATTTATCCCAAAGTTTTATTCGTCGATATATACAAATGTACCCTCCAACAACTAAAAACATATACTCATATCAAAAGTGTTCAACTTCCATCCTCCAAAATCGACGATTGACAAGCAAACCCAAAATGGTTTTCCTCCTTGAAATCTTTTAAGTAATCATTGGTTTAATCCGGTTCAACTTCAAAGTATCACCACGTGAATCAACCAAGATCAATCTTGCCAACATAAGAGCATCACAACACATCGTTTGATGATGTAAAGCTTAGCTCTTTGCTCTCTAAGAACACCACCAAGTCCTCTACTACTCGATACTCTTCTCTTCAAAACTCCCATCTTCGATATAGAGATTTGGTTTTAGGGTTTTTCTTTTGATGGTTTTAGAGGTTTTAGTTTGAAGATAAGAGAGAGAGATGAACAAACAAATGTCTTTTATAGAAGAAGATGAAGAGAGTTGTGTAGGGACAAGAAGTCGAAATCGCGCGTGGAAGTGCACCCCAACCCACCCGACACTGTCTTTCACCATCCACTTGTGTTAAGTGTCACATCATTTTCAATCTTTAGAGAGATAGATGATTATAATTTAGTGGTGATTTGAATAGTGTTGCCATTGTACCATTATTAGATTTAAATCGGGCAACATATATGTGTGAGTTGTGAAGAAAAACCTATCGAATCTTAAGATATCAAAGTTCTTATTAGTTATACACAAATCGACACTACAATGTATTATTTTAAAAAAAAAATTTGGTCATATAAAAATATTATAAATGGGAAAGTTTACATTTACAAAAGAAACTCATAAAATTCTATAGAGTTTCACATTATTCTACGTTTCTACCCATGAAACAAAAGTCTTTGTACTAATCGAAGGGTTACAGCTAAATACGACTAACCTTTTTCACAATCAAAAAGCTTTGCCAACTATGAAAGATGTCTAAGAGCAACATAAGATTGCCATTGATTCTTTTGAATCACATTCGCAGAAATAAAAAAAGCTTCTCTATTCGCACATCTACTTTCAAAAACCATTTTCCATTGATCAATATTGATCAAAGCATGGTAACAAAAAGATGGCCAGGCAAAAGGTCTGCTTACTACCTTCACCAACTGCATTGCATCAGACGCAAAAAAAAATTTGCTTAGCCTATGCGATTTCATGTTATCAATAGACCATATAGTAAATTGCGCAATTGAGCTTCCTCCAAAGTCTTTATACCAGAGAAATATCTCCTACTATGCATCAAGACAACTCTACTTTCATTCTTTAGAACCCATGAGAAACCTCCTACACTATTTCTTTTGGACCAAGACATACCAATATTGCACTTAAGCCAAAGTGTCGGAGGACGCTTCCAACTAACTTCTTCTTTATATTCCAAGGGAATTGCTATCATCTTCATTCTATAGTTACTTTTTTCAATCATATTTTTTTTTATTAGGATTTATTTTTCTACATGCTATACTGATTTTATTTCATGATTTTTGTTAAGTTTCATGGATTTCCAACCTACCAATTAGCAATAATTGGAGAGGTCCATGTTGAGATAACCCAACCCGTAAAATTTAAATTTTTTCCCTTTCGGATTATTATTATCACAAATAATAATCTTCAACGGGTCAACACAATACGCGAAAATAATACATAATTAAACCAATAACATCATTCAATAATCCCATACTTATTGAAACACTAACAATACCAAGTTCAACCCATAAACAACATTCCAATTCAACAACACAAGTCAATAACCAATCCAACAAGTTCCAGAATTACTAACACCCTAGCAATTCTACAATAACGAGCAACCAATCGAGCCGTTAGATCATCTATTCTTTCCGGCCATGATTCCACGATCACACCTTGTCTTTACCTTTATCACATGGTTATACGAGATGCGTGAGTATTATCACAAATACTCAGTGAGACGGTCATCCCATCTACTAGGCTATACACACATGCATAAGAAAATGATACAATACCAGGGTGAACAATCAACGAAGCAAAGCACGAACAATCAAACAAGAATCGCACAAACTGCACATGTGTCGATCGACACAAGCACCCTGTGTCGATCGATGCACACACTGTGTCGATCGACGCAACGTCATAGATCGTAGAATCGAACCTCTCCTCACATGGTTCGATTCTAGATCGCACACAGTCGATTCCCTGCACAAATCCACTAAAACAACCACACGAAATACACCAAATAACAACAATCAAATGCATCCTATCAATCCATTTACCCAGATAAGCCATAGTCACACACTCACCTTGGATCTGGAAGGAAAAGGAAGAAAAAGCTACAAAGAACACGAGGAATGACTCCCGAAACCCGAGATCTCTCCTTTCTTCGCGAAGAAACCACCCGAAAACGATCTCCAGAGCCTCACCAACGAATCCCCACTCACAAACTCTCTGAAAACTCTCTGAAACTTTCTGGAAACTCTAAAAGTCCCAAAATGCGGCCACACCCCTATTTATAGGGAAGCCCTAGGATTTTTCCCTAAACTGGCCCGCAAACCGTGACTTAAATCGAACCAATTTGGTTCGATTAATGATTATAAGTTGAGGAATCATTATAAGTTGATTAATGATTAACGATCGACGCACGACAAAAAATTATAATTTTTGGTTCGCGGTCGTTACACATGTCTTTAATATATTAGTCATGTTCGTTCCAATATTTCAGATGTGAAATCTTTTCTCCACACGCCTCCTTGAGAGAATGGCTTTTCTAACCATTAATCTCGAATAATTCACCACGCCCCCCTCGAGATAATGTTTTCTAGCTATTTTGAGGAATTGAGCCTCTTTTTGGGACATCAATTAGTGAGCATGTTCGAGCCACTTTCTTGGCTAGATTAATGGGTAGACGTGTGTTAGGTTCTGATACCATGATAAGTTTCAGGCTTCTAACTCAAAACTAATTGGCAATAAATATAAAGGTTCATGTCCCTTACATATTAGTCATACCTTCCCATTTTTCATACTCCCTCCGTTTCAAAATATAAGTTGTTTTGGAGGTTTTTTTATGTTTCAAAATATAAGTTGTTTTGATAATCCTACGTACTTTTTAAGTTTATTGATTATTGTATGACCAATAATATTTTGCAGTCGCTTTTTTTATTGGTTAAATTATTTTTATTTTATATATAAGATAATACTTTTAGAAGAAAAATAGTTTTTTAATATTTATACTTTTAATTAAAACAACTTACATTTTGAAACGAAAAGAGTATGTTAGATATTTTCTCTACCGTTTTCGATAAAAAGAAATTGTTTAATAATTTCTTTTATAGAGCCCCATGTATAAGTTTCGCTTATTTGGATACGTTATATATCCAAAATTGTGAATGAGATTGTTTAATAATTGTTTATGTATAACTTAACTATTCACAGTACTGTGAATGAGCTTGCATACATACGTTATCTAGGTTAGTTTTTTTTTTTTTTACGTTATATATCTACATTAGGATTAAACATGAATTTATTGAGAGTGAAATCTTTAGAAGCATATTGAACAAAAATTATCCTTTACAACCCATCGTTTTATTTTATTTTATATGGTTACAAACCCCGAACATGTATGCCCCTCTCTGTTCCCTCTTATATTTTCCACCTAATGTTTTTGAAATCTTTAAATTCAATAATTTGAAAGATGACAATCTTCTTTTGTGGACGAAATGTTTCGATGTGTTATCTTGAAGGTCGTTTTTTTTGAAGGGAAAGAGACTCATACATTGTCTTGAAAAGAAGATGTCTTTATGTTTCTATGATAAGATCATCAAGTTTCATATTTCCTATACTATTGTGATAAAAAAATTTAAAATCCGAAATTACTAAGTCCAAGTGCAAGCAACGACTAGTAATTAAAGTATCGATTCACAATGAGTTAGAATAACACACGAAGAATGCAAGCAATTGATTAATCTAAGCTAAACGATGTCAACTAAGTGAAACAAGCAAATGAGAATGCAAAATAAAGATAAACAAGACTAAAATGTTAAAAAAAAAACTAAACAAACCTAAGCAAATTATAATTAAGCATAAACAAACTCAAATGCAAAAGTCAACCAAAAGTCAATCGTAAAATCAACAACTAAAAACTTGATCAATTATGGGAAAGCATGAGCTTTGGGCAAAACAATTGACTTGGGATGCTTAATGACTAACTAATGATGCTATGACTAATAATTCAAACTCAATTCCATGACAAAAATCACTCACATTCGATTAATTCATTTCCATGACAATAATCAATTTATTAATCACTTAATTAAGTTAATCTTCTAATTGTAATTAAGAGATCAATAATCATTAAGTTCAAGTCCACAATGTCAACTAATCACCTTAAACATAAATTCTCATTGGTTAAGAATGAAAAGCAAGATTTAAAATTCTTATATACATTTTATCGAACACCTTCTGAGCATAAAATGTCCATGTTCTAGATTTTGATTGATCAAGTCTAATCTAGCATTAAGTACATCTTAATCTTTAGAAATCATAAGAATCTAAGTCTAGACATCACTAATCATCCATCAAACATCCCTAATCTACTAAGCCCAAAAAGCCATTAGAAGACTACTCACTAATCATGATGCAAAACACAATCATAATCATAAACAAAGACATAATCACTAGATTAAGCAAATACAAAAGATCCAAGTACAAATCATAAGAAAAGGGTTTGAAAGCTAAAAACGGTAAAGAGCATATCAAACTAAGATTTTTTTTCCTTCTTAAATTGTATTTATAGCCCCTAAAAACGTACCCGGATCGATCCAAAACAAACCGGATCGGACCCGGGTCAAACCAAAAAAGTCAACGAAAACTCATAAAAGTCAACTGCACTCCACTCGGTGTCGCTCCAATCGGTCGAGAAGCCAAGTGAAATTCATGCTGCGAAAACCAGAGGTATTTTGGTAGCTTCACTTGGGATCATTTCACTCGGTCACGACCAAGTGGTCATGCACCTTCGACCAAATCTTCATTTCCTTGCTTGTTTGAACCATGTTTCCAATTTTGTTGCATCTCTTAAGCATCCTCTTCCTCTTCTTAGCTCCAAAGACTTCAAAAGTACCTAAATCAAACCAAAACAAAGACCAAAATGCACAAATATATGTACAATGCATCTAATTACTAAAATAAGAATGAAATGATCAAAATGTAATGCAAATGCTATAAATTCATGGATAAGAGATGACAAAAGTATGGGTTTTATGGTGTAAAAACACCAAATATCATATACTTGTATTTATTAGTTCCATTGTTTCTTAAAACCAGAACGTATACTAACTTGTTACCAATGGTGTGGTAGTCTAATGGTTTAGTATTTGGAGTAGTTCCACGTGTCCCTAGTTTGATCCTCTTTGGAAGGAGAGGTATTTCCAAAGGAAATAGAGTAAAGACACTCCGGGACTACGGAGATTATGATCTAATTGTGTCATTTTTGTGACTGTTTATATATCGTCATAAATTATGACGAATTGTTATCGATGTTATACATTACAAAATTTTGTGATACTTTTGAGATTTAAATGGATTTGTGACAATTTTATTGTGATGTTTTAGAATTCGTATTATTTTTGTCACAATAAAAAATTTGTGACGAAATAATCATATATTGCGACAAAAATAACTGTATCAATATTGACTCATTTTTTTGTAGTGCTTCGAGGTTATAAAATAAAATAAAAAATACAAACTTGTTGAGTTTTTTCGGCTTCTACTCCTGACTTAAACATTGCCAATGAATCGATTGATTCATGTCCCTTCTATATTACTATAGACTCTATCATATTACTGATGTGTGATTCCTATCAAATCTCTAAGGTAATATGTTTATGTGTGATTTTTTTTGTTTTTTTGTGTGTGTGATAAAGTGTGCGAGGGGAGGTAATTCTATGTTGTGATAGAAAATCCAGTCCAATCAAATTCTTCTAATAATTTTAAAATTGGACGGGCAACCAAATTGAATAAGATCATGGATGGTGGGTCAATTGTGGTCTAGCCGGGTTTGATAATTTTTTTTAAAAGATGGTAATACAAGATAATTTTTTTAAAAGATGGTAATACACATATTTTCTATAGCTATAATTTCCAAACATATAATATAGCCTTCAAACACATTTTTAAATTTTTTTGGATAAAACCACTGCAATATATATATATACAAATATATATATATATATATTGTTAAAATGTTCATAAAACCACTGAAATTCCACTCATGGTTTATTATGGTGAAAAGAAACAATATTCCCGTATAGATTTTAAAATGGTAGTGCCGTGGAGAAAGAGAATGAAGACAATTGCCTTAGTTTATCTTCACACTGCCTTCAAGGTCTTTCGTATATAGGAAAGAAATTCAAGGAAATGCTATGAAAATATGATGGCTTTATATTTCTATTCTATGGTAAGATCATTAAGTTTCACATTTATATGCACCATTTTTTAATAACAAGAACGTGTGCAATCTCTACTTTAGCGCCTGTGTGTGATCGATCTGGGTTTCATACTTTCATATCCATCCATTTTCCATTTGTTTCCATTAACATAATCATAATCTTGAAAAGATTCAAGACGTTGCAAATTCTTGTTTTACGTTGAAAATGAAAATTTAACGTTTTGGAAAATTTATGCTTAACTTTCCAATAAGGCAAACTGAAACTAAGAATAGTATAACGAAGAAAAACTCAAAATAAGCCGTGGAACATGGAAGCCTTGTTGTCAATGTCATCCTTAGATCGAGAAAGCCTTCTTTGTAGAATATATAATTCAACGGTATTTCGTTGACTTCACCTTACAATTGAAATAGATAAAAAATTTAAAACTAAACTTGCATAAATTAAGAAAGAAGAAAAAAAATTGCATCGTCCGTAAACTGCTTCCGAGGTTGGACATAATGCGTGGAAGCAAAACATTTGGAGAAGTAAAAACGAATTTAAAATGAAAAAAAGAACGGATACGTTTTGGAAACATATTATAATAAAACAACAACCTCCAAATGATATTTAACACGAATTCAAACAGCACAAATTCAATACATCAATATTAATAATATTAATTAGTTAAGGTCTCTTGGCAGGCTATTTGTCTCCCTAAAGCAGAGGGTGGGCTAGGGTTAAGGAACTTCAGTCTCTGGAATAAGATACTAAACCTTAAATTAATCTGGCTTCTCTTCACGAGCAAGGAATCCCTTTGGGTGGCTGTGCAACGAGCTCACAGGCTCAGGAAGGAGAGTTTTTGAGCTATAGAGCAGAATCAAGACAGTTCATGGCTTTGGGCTTCGATGCTCAAACTGCGTCCGCTAGCTAGACTTTTTTCTCAGAATCTCCGTTAGAGATGGAAGAGGAACAAGCTTTTGGTTCGATCATTGGGCGAAATTGGGACCTCTGATCAACTATGTTGGTGACAATGGACCTTGTAGAACTGGATTTAGTTTAAACTCAAGTGTCTCACAGGCTATGTTGGTGACAATGGACCTTGTAGAACTGGAGTTAGTCTAAACTCAACTGTCTCACAGGCTTGTGATTCAAATGGCTGGAAGCTACCTTCTCCTAGAGTAAGGCTTACGCAGTTACAAACCCTCAGGCAGCTCCTGCTGCAAACAGAAATTCCACATCAAAGCAGGGGTAGTGATCTCTGCACTTGGGAATTAGATGTCTCTACAAACAGAAGCTTCTCTCTACTAGCCTAACTTGGAACAAGCTAAGACCTGTAACAACAACCACAAGTTGGTTCAAAGCTGTTTGGTTCAACGGGCATGTTCCTAAGATAGCTTTTACCTTCTAGATTGCAAACCTGGATCGATTACCTGTGCAAGCAAGACTGTCAGCCTGGGGTGTAGGTAATACGGATTCATTTGGTAGGCCAAGCATATGTAATGAAAAACCGTTCCATTTGGTAATGAAATTCACATTTTATCCAAAAAAAATAGTGTACACAAATATCAGGTTTTACAATTTTCGTTGGAACAATTTTTTTTTTTTTGAACGTCTGTTTTCATTAATCTTGAAAAATAATACATCGTTTATGATAGCAAATGATAGAAACATATAGGAAGAACATAATAAGAACAAAAAGAATCAAATTGGAACAATCTTGTTTCTTGTTAGAACAATATCGTTCATAGTTTTTCTGTTTTTAATCTATTAAAATATCAAATAAATCTTTACGTTTTCAAACTATTTATTTATTACGTTTCAAAGAAAAACAAGTTTCCACCACGTTTTTTAAATGGAATCTAATGTTCCCATCGCGTTTCATATTGACATTTATAAGAAATTCGTTTCTATAGCGTTTCCTTGAGTTTCTAAAAGTTTTTGTTTCCAAAATATTTCCAAAACAGAATATGCATTTCAGACTAGTTTTCATGCAAGCTAAGGTTTTTTTTTTTTAAAACCTTTTTAATTCTCTTGGAATTAATGAGCGCTACAACGACAAAAAAATAAAATAAAATGGGCGCTACAAAGTGAGTTATATCCATTTATAACTTTGAAAGCACATTATAGTTTTGGGCTTTTTCGATATAAAGTAAAATCTGGCCCACTGACACTAACAAAAAGTTTACCAACAAGTAGGTTAGCCCATTTATTCGGCCTACATCTTACGAATTCTTTCATACTGGCTAAAAAATATGACATATCCAACGGTTTGTCTAAATAAATAAACACACAGAGACATACAATTAGTTTCTATATAGTTGCTGTAAGAATATATTATAAGTAATTGAAGTGCCAAATAATCATTAGATTCCATTACTATGAGTTAGAAGATCATGTTTCCTAATATGGTATTAGAGCTACAAATAATAACATCCCCTCACGCGATATTAAATGGTATTGTTCCACATAAAAAATTAAAAAAATAATTAATCAATATCAATATATAAAAGTTAAAGGCCAATTTATTAATTACTAATTAAAAAAATAATTAATTAATATACAAAGGTTAAAGGCCAATTCACTCATTGCTAATTAGTTTTGGATTAGAAACCCATGAGAAACCCAAATTTAATATGGTATCAGAGCATATTCAAGTTTTTGATTGTGGACCACCCGTAGATGTCTAGTCCTACCAACTTCACGCTTCAAATGTCCAATCATGAGCGTGAGAAGATGTATTAGATTTGTCACATATTAGAATTTGAGAGATTTCTAGATCAATATATAAGTATGTGGCAATCCTCTGAACTAGTTTTTAGGTATGAGTTAGGTCCAAACTAATATGAAAAAATGTTTTGAACAGAATTGTAGATTTTGTATTAAGTTTTAGGGAAAAAAACTCATTTGACTCATAAATATGTTTTTATTACTAGAATGTATCTAAAAATTTGAGGGTTAAATGAGTTTTTTAATACCCAAAATAGCCCTTTTCTCTTTGTAGAAAAAAAAAATTTCAAAAATCCAAAAAAACAAAAAAACCAGCGTTCAGATTAAATTACGAAACTGCCACTCCGAATTTTTTAAACCAGCGTTATGACAGACTTGTTTTTATAACCGCAGATTTATTTTAGCGACAGACTTATTTTTGTAAGGACAGATTTATTTCGGCAGACTTATTTGTACGACAGACTTATTTGTATACGTGATGATAGATTTATGTTTTGTACGACAGATTTATAATTAATGGCAGACTTATTGTTTTCTGACAGACTTATTGTATGATGACACCACAGATTTAACAACTCTTGACAGACTTTTACGTGATCGGCGTTATTTTTTTTTTTTCCTCACAGATTTGTTAGGTGCGACTCCACAGACTTATTATATGTACGAAAAATCTGTCAAGTTATAACAGATTTGTTGAAGTAAAATTTGCTTACTAGTGTAACCTATAGTGACAGCAGATTTACTTATAGTAGTTATAACAGATTTATTTTTTGTTTCAATTTTGACAGACTTATTTTACATAATGGCAGATTTGTTTGTCACAGGAATAACTGAGAGAATTATTTTTCCAAAATTCCTGTAGTGACAGACTTATATTTGTTATGGCAGACTTATTTTATTTAAAACGAATTTGTGTAAAAAAATGAGTAATTTAAGCCTAAATCCACTCCCTTTTATGTCTAGGGTTTCAGCCACCTCCATAACCGTTTTTGATAGATTTTTTTCAACTGTATCATCATCAACATCACCTCTTAGCCTTTTTTTCCCTTTATTCCTATCTCCTCTCATTATCATCTTCTTCTCCGATTATGGATCAAATTATTCTTGTAAGTGGGAAGTGGATGTTTGACAACAACAGATGGTTATTTGCTGTTGATAAAAAAAGAGGAAGCCGAATTCTACAAGGTAACAGAGACACAAGCTATGACGATTTCATTCGAATGGTTTATGAGGATTACGAGTTGGATCATAGTTCATGCCGTGTTGTCTTAAGTTACATGTTGCCGAAGAAGATATTTGAGAAATTACCCATAGATACACCACCAGTATTTATTGGAAACGGTAGACAACTTCAAGCTTTTTTTGGGCAATCAAAAACGAAAACCATGAGACTTTGTGTTGAAGTCGAAGACAACAAGACTGCTGAATCAAGGAAACAAAAAAAACCAGAAGCTAATGCAGAGAAGACCGCTCCTAATTTGGCCAACGCTCACGGATTGGAACATGTTTCGAACAACGAAGATGAAGACACTGACCACGACGCTGCTAAAGACGGAGATGATGATGGACCTAGATTTGATTATTGTGACGACTCTGATGGAACTGACTCTGACGATGAGAACTTCAGTTCGTATGGGATTCCGACAGAAGAAGAAGAAAAAACGAAATTACCTATAAAGATAAGGAGTTCAGGTATTTTTCTTGTTGATCAGAAAGATGTTGCTGATTATGCGATGTTAGAATTATCTTCATTGGATTTATCTGTTGGACAATGTTATGAAACGAAAGAGCACTTGGAGACACGGTTGAAGATTCTAACTGTGGTGCAGAAGTTCGATTTTGCTGTTGATAAATCAACACCAAATATATTGATTGTCAAGTGCTGGGTAAAGGGATGTACATGGAGGGTGAGAGCTACACCATTAAGAGATTATCCAAAATTTCATGTGCGTGTGTTTGTTGGGGAACATACATGTTCAGTTACTGAGCGTTCTGCACGTGCTCGACATGCAACTCCTGATATACTTGGAGCATTGTACAAAGATTTTGTTGGTGGAGTTGGGCCCAAGGTATTGCCAATGCATGTTGCTGAGGCAATGAATAAACGATTTCAAATTAAGGTATGAATTTAATTTGTGTTTTAAATTTCTTAAAAACAGTCTTTACATACCAGTTTACACTTATTTGACGCGAAATAAACTATGCGATTTGATTAGATGGAGTACTGGAAGGCTTATCGGACACTTAAATGGGCTCGAAAGTTGGTTAGTGGCAGTCCAGAGAGTGGATATCAACAACTACCTTGTTACTTGTACATGATAAAAAGGGCCAACCCTGGTACTTTCACGCGACTTGAAGTTGATGCAGCGCAGAGATTCAAGTATTTGTTTCTAGCTTTTGGTGCTAGCATTGTTGGATTTCCATTCATGAGAAAAGTTGTTGTGGTTGATGGTACTTTCTTACAAGGAAAATACAAAGGTACTCTTCTTACCGCAACAACTCAAGATGGAAATTTTCAAATATTTCCTCTCGCATTCGCTGTGGTTGACACTGAAAATGATGAATCGTGGAAATGGTTTTTCAAGCAGCTAAGTTCTGTGATTCCTGATGACGAAAGTCTTGCCATTATCTCTGATAGACACAATTCCATTGGTAGGGCTATTAAGATTGTTTACCCAAAGGCTAGTCGGGGAATATGCACATACCATATGTACAAGAACATCTTGGTCAATTTTAAAGGTCGTGATGCCTTCGGGTTGGTTAAGAAGGCGGCAAATGCTTTTAGACTCATTGATTTTCAAACTTGCTTCGATCAGATTGAAGCATTGAATCCCGAACTTCATAGCTATCTTCTAAAAGCAGATGTCCGACAGTGGGCTCGTGTTCATTTTCCGGGTGATAGATACAACTTGACTACAAGTAATATTGCAGAGTCAATTAATAGGGTCCTGTCACATTCTAGGAGTTTACCTATTGTACAACTCTTAGATGTTGTGAGATCCATGATGACAAGATGGTTTTCAGAAAGGAGGAGTGATGCACTCAAAATGAAAACGTCTTTAACCCGTGGTGTGGAAAAACTTTTGAAGGTACATATTTGTATGAAACAAGTTAGTAGGTATCATTTACTTAATGGTGTTGTTTTAATTTTGTAGGATCGCGTAGAATATGCTAAGGTTCTTACCATCCAAGATATAGATGCTCATCAGGTACAAGTGATGAGCGGGTCGTCTATTCATATTGTAAACCTTAGAGACAAAAAGTGTACGTGTTGTAGGTTTGACTTGGAGAAATTGCCATGTGCTCATGCAATCGCTGCGGCTGAGAAGAAGAACATTTCTCGCATAGCAATGTGTCACCATTATTTCCACAAGACCTACTTGTACAACGCTTATGCAAATCCCATCATGCCACGAGATTGTGCTCTCCCTGTACCGGAAAATGTCGCAGCTCAAATTTGCCTACCACCGGAGGTTAAACAACAACCAGGTAGGCCAAAGAAATCAAGAATAAAATCTGCATTGGAGATTGCTACTGAAAAAAAACGGCCAAGAAAGGAACATACATGTGGTAATTGTGGCCAAGTAGGACATAACCGAAAATCTTGTCATTCATAAACTGGTTTTTTTTTTCCTCGTCTTACGCAGGATGTTTATGTTGGATTTGATTATTTGAATTTTTAAACATTGATGGTTTCTCTCGTTAATTAGAAGCTAATTGGTTTTTATTCTTTACATGTGTTATACGAAGAAGAATACGTAATCTATGTGTAACTTTGCATGTGATAAGGAGTATACGTATATTACTTTGAAGAATACGTATCATGCAAGTATACATATGTTACTTTGAAGAATACGTATCATGCAAACATTCATAAACCTATTTTAATAACAACCTGCAAGTACTAAACAAAAACCTGTACGTACAAAAACCTGCAAGTATTAAACCTGTTTTAACACTGAAAATTCAAAAACCTACAATTCTTAAAGGTTCAGACTACATCAATAACATGAAAAAGCTAATGAAACGTCATTGTGAAAAGAGTACTAAGTATCCTTAAGGTGAGGAATTGTTATGTCCACTCGGGGAGTTAGTGGTTCACGTAACTCATGTGTCTCCTGTGTCTCCTCTCTAACTTCGTCGAACAACTCAGCAGCAAGCTTCATTCGGATGCCCTGAATGTTACTATCGCACAAGCCATCAAATGTGCTCCCAAGAGCAAGACACTCAACGTATTTCAGAGTGTATACACCACAATCTCCTGGATTTTCATTCACTGGGACACCGGTCTTGACTCTTCTCACCTCCAACTGCCTAGTCGACTTCTTACGCGTTTCATTCGGAATCACTAGATTCAGCAATGCAGAGATCATCCTGGCGAAAGGGCGACATTGCTCGATCATTTCGACGTCCTTCAAGTCGATATCTAGAGCTACCCAATGGTCACTGGTGATGTTGTGACAAGCATAGAGGTGGTCAACCTGAGTATACCATTCCTTGTTGGTTGGTGATCCTTTAGGAGCTGTACCTTTGACGTGGTCTATATAGAAACTCCGGAACACATAAGATTTTCGCGATGGCTCCCACTTGTTGTACTCATTAACCATTGACATCACAAAATCTTGGCTCAAGAATGTGATGCGTGGATTATAGTAAGGAGATGGATCGCGCATAAGCCTTTTGCGGAACATAGTCATTGCTGCTCCCATGTGCTACATAAAAAAACACAGGAATTCTAAATTAAAGAAGATATGTGACAACTTACAAAATCTGGAAAAAAAAAATTACTTAAACTTACTCTATCAGATAACCATCCATATTCCTTATCTGGCCAATCAATCCTAGGAGTAATAAGCTTCCAATAAAAACGCTCATCTGCTTCGGGTCTGATAGTTGGTTCTTCCCTATTAAAAATCATAAACAATTAATTTAAAATAAAACAACAAAATATGATACAGATTATACAATTCCAGCCGGTATCTACTCTAATGTATGATACGGCCAAAGGTATGAATATGATAAAATGAATGATACGGTCAAAGGTATAAATATGATAAACAAATATATAATTGTTGAAAATGATATAAGTCACTCTTTTCTTATACGCTCATCATTAAGAATCACCAATGTGATACAGATTATACAATTCCAGCCTAACTTCTAATCCAGCCTAACTTCTGATCCAACCTAACTTCTAATCAGACAATAAAAATAAACATTTGGATTTCCAATAACATGAATCAAAAACTACACCTTTAACAGGAAACAAAACATGGTCGGTTCTATCATATATATATATATATAATATTCAGAGAAAAGGCAAGTGTGTTTATGAAAACTTACGCAGCTAGCTTGAGAAAGTCCATTAGCGTTTGCAGTTTATCTTCTTCAACCGTTTTGAAAGCATCATACATAGCAAGAGAAGGAACTACACCTTTGACAGTTTTGATGATGCGCTTAACTGTAGAGCTCCCTACATATGGAAATTTTTGAGTCACACTCAATTGTGGAATCCGCCTCGACTTAGACGTCCCTGCATCCAAGTTCGTTATTTTGTCATGTAATGCTGTCAAAGCGTTACCAATCGCAGTATCAGCCAAATTTTCTGCACGGTCAGACGAAGTCTCCTCTTGGGCTTTATCAATTTTTTCTTGCTTGATCTTTGTCACTATCACAGGATTCACAGCTGCTGCCACCTTCTTTTTCTTATTCTTTAGATTTACATTCTTCACAACTCTTTGAGATGGCAACCCATCTTGTGATGTTTCAATCACCTCCACCATCCATGACTACACAAGAGTGTAAGATAGGTTAATAGTATGTAAAAGGGGTTTAATAACTTAGGTAAAGGTAAATTACTTACTGGATTGTTACTTTCAGCTTCATCATCTACCTTTGGATTTGAATTAACTACTTCATTAGGCTGAACAACTTCCAATCGAACTTCTTTGTCTTTCAAACCCTTTTCAACTGAATTCAATCGCAGTTCTACTGCAGCAGCTTGCACTTGCATTGCTTTCAAATCCTTCTCCAATATCTCATGTGACTTCAGCCTTTCATCCAATGCATCCATTCTACTGTTCAAATCCTTCCCCATAGTTTCCATTGTATCACTCATTTTTTCCATGATCTTCAAAATACCCGCAAGAGTTACTTGGTCCTCTTTAAAATCCTACATACACCAAATTCCCATAAACAAATTAACCGATAAATACCAAAGTAGTGTAAAAATACGTATAGTGGATTTGTTGTAAATTCGCAACCATTATCTTACCCATGCACGTATCATATTTGACTTAACAAATTATAATTCAATGGTTATACCAAATGCTGAATTTTTTTTACTAACCGAAAAAAGGTATTGTTTGCTCTTTAACCAATTCAAAATCAAGATATAATAATACTAATAAACTTATTAAACAGAAACTAACCTCCGCATCTTCTTCTTCTACAACTTTTTTCTTTAGCTTCTTACAACTTCTACTACCAGCCTCTTTTTTTGTAGATGATTCTTTTCGTTTTTTCTTTCCATTAATTGCAGCTTCTACCTCATCCCAAACATTCATAGGCAAACAACCATTAATGATATCTCTAATGAGATTGTCTAGCTCTGGTTCTGCAAGCTGATCCCTATCATCACTCCAAACCGGATACATGTTTTCTTCAGACACTGGGATCATATGCCTCACACGCACCTACAACATAACAATGTAAGTACAAGGATTATTCGTTATATCTAAAACCAAATCAATAGATGATTCGTTATAACTAAGACTAATATTCTCACATAAATTAAGCAAATCAATTGGCATTAATCAATGCAAAAGATTAGTCAACTTTCTAAAGTACAAGGATGTTGTATACCTAGCTACGATGGTCCATTAAGGTACCATATGAAACATAAAATCAAAATTTTTATTACCCTTTGATTAAGTAATCATATCACCAACGGATTAAGGAATCACTAACCTCTCCATGAGCTGCCTTCTCTTCATCGATGAACCTTTGGAAACTGAAACGAGTACGAGATGATTCCCAACTGAGTAAGGGAACATCTGTGGTTTCCTTCTTCTTACCATATGCTTCTCCAAGTCCAGGAACACTCTCATAAATCCATGTCAACAACACTTGAACACATCCATGTATACAGTAGGAGTCATTATGGTACTCAACAACCTTTATCGAACGAACGAGGCTATCAAACGCCACTCGACCCCATGGATAGTTCTCAAAAGCAACTGAATCAAGAACTCTTTTCGCACTATCTAAAGGAATCCTAGACCCATGACTGATGCCATACACTCCAACAGAAAGAATGACTAACCTTCCAACCATTAGCCTCTTTGGCTTACTCCATGTCGCGCATGTAGACATTAAATCAAATTGTCCTTATACATTGGACCATCAGAGGTTGACAGTCCAAGTTCTTCCCAGAAATCCGTGTGATCAACATCCAACTCGTCATTCTGAGGAAAAAGATCACATTTCAGCCCTGTTATGTCCGCAAATTCATTCAAAGAGAATCCGATTGGGCGACCACCAAACAATGACCATATCTCATGGCTGTTCTGGATTGCTAACTGATGTGTGAGAAAATAATGCACCCTCCCAGCAGCCCATACGTACTTCATTTCAGCAAACTTGATAAACACTCCAACAGACGAATCCCTCAAATCTGACCAAACATCGTCTCCTAATCCATCTTTTATGATTGCAAATTTGGCTCTGAAGCAGTTATGGTTAATGCTTCTATTTTGTAATGGAGATTTTCCTTCTTCATAGAGACTTTGAGGGTAATTACGCATTCCACTTGAGGGTGTCATTCCTAAAAGAAACATAAAAAACAACATCATTAATCATTGGAAAAAAATAAATGGTGCCTAACCAACAGTTTGTTCTCTAACCAACAGTTTGTTCCACCATTCAGAGGCAAGTGTAATGTTCCCCCACATGTCAGATTCTTAAAATATTGAGCCTTTGTTACTATATCATCATAGATAAGACCAAGTATGGAGCTTTATGGTCCAAATCTCATGAAAATTAATTAACACATAGTATCATCCAAATCCACTAAGAATTGAAAAAGAATTAAGGAACACACCCACCAAATTCATGTAAAAAATCTTCCTTTGATAGCTAATATAAAATCTATGCAATACTCAAACCGATTAACTAATAACAATTCTTTCATACTCGCAATTCCAAAAAACAATCAGAGCACTAGGATCTATATTTCAACTGCAACAACATAATCGAACAAGCTAATGAGACTCTCAAGATAATTAAGCAAATCCGAAACAGAAACAAGCAAGGATTATAGGACCAAGAAACAAAAACATAAACTCAATTACTATAAGAGATTTAGAGAGCAAAAAGGGTCGGTCTTGTTCGAAATTGACAAGAAGAAATCAGATTCAGCGGAAGCAGAAAATAGAGGTAAATTCCCAACTAGATGAGCAAAAAATCAAACACTTAGCCCAAAATCTGTAATACCCATGATCCCAAATCAAAGCACCGAAGGAATTGACCTCAATTACATCGTGAAGAAAAAGAATCGAATTGCTTACCCCCAGAAATTTGCTTGCACCGCAATCAAACCTTGTGATTCTCGCGAGTCTCGTACCTTGAAGATCGAAACACGATCGTCGTGCTGACTTTGTAGGCGTGGAACCACCGAGGAATCGACTTCTGATGACAGTTTTAGGGTTCGTGTGTTTGTTGTGATGAAAGTGGTGTCATGCCTCGCCGTGGCCTCCGACTTCTGATGACAGTTTTAGGGTTCGTGTGTTTGTTGTGATGTTTTAATTTTTAGGGAACAAAACTATTAAAATCAGATTTATTTTTTTAAATAAATATAAATGGCATTTTGGATAATATGATGAAGTTTATAATGTGAGAGGTCTTTTTACTTAAAATGTGAGTTAAACTAGTAATCTTTTTTTTGGGTGGGTTAGTCTAGTTATTTTTTTATAGTTTTGAGTCATTTTGGGTAATTGTCACTAAATTTTATGCTGGAAATATTTAGATCAATTCTTGATTTAAAAAAAAAAATTACTTATCATTTTATTGGTTTGTTTTTTTCCGCATTTTCTGCATCATCTCTTATAAGTTGATTATTTGAAGATTCTAAGGTTAAAAAGATGCGAGGATTTAGTTTCCAGTTTCTTTGTATTACCGAGTCTAGTTCATCTATTGTATCACAAGTTTAACGATATCAAAAGATCTTTATAATCTGAAGTTTTATTTTTTTTAGAAAAAAATCATTTTGATCAATTTGTAGTATTGTAAAAGATACGTTTTGAGCTTAGAGCCACTAGCGTAAGACCATGTACATTAGAAATTGTTAAGGATTTCTAAATTAAATATCTTAACTAAAAAAATAAAAAAATAAATAAAAAAGAGAATTAGAATGGTCTCTTAATCTAAAAATTTTAAGACCTCGTTAAAAACCTTTTTACCCACATATATCTATTTAATTGGTCAAATTTTGTTATTTAATTATATAAATGAATTATTTTTCAAATATTATAATTATATTAATATTAAATACACTAGTACTTTTTTTTTAGAAACTCACCAATGTAGATGCTCTAACACACTGATGACACTGTGATGTCTAAATAAATTAAAACATGTTCGTCCATTAGTATGTACGGAGTGTACATACTACAGAGTGTATTACCTAATTTATGTAGAGCTCGTTGACTTAGTTGACCTTGAAGTTTCCTTTTCTATTGTGGTGACGCCACTGCGTTCGTCATTACTTATACCAAAAAAAGGTAAAAGAATAGCAACAATAATTATGATTGTCATATATACACATGGGTGTAATTGTGTAAAGGTTTTTTGTTGAGCTAGTTAACAACAGAAAAAGTCCCTAAATCAATATCCATATAAATGAATTATATGCATATGCAACTTTTTTCAAAAAAATAAAATAAAAGAAGATAAGATTAATAAATATCAGTAGCACAAAACTATATTTATATAAATGTATGTCGTTATTATTCAAATCATTAAATATTTTTTTATTTTTGATAAACTGTTAGAATTCCAAATTTTTAATTCATAATTTTTTGGGTGTCCAAAATAAGCTATTAATAATACCAAGTTTAAGCTCTAAATCATATTTTTTAAATGAAGTTGAACTAGTGATTTTTAAATTTTTTTTTTTAAATCTCAAGATTACTAGACCACCAACGATTTGGTTTAAATACATATTTCATCATCCTAAATTAACAAATTAACTCTACGAAAACAGTGTTGCTACGGAATAATAGCAAAATTTTAATAAAAAAAACAATATCGATCTTTTTACCTATGTGCTTATTGATGTTAAGATCTCCGATATCTCTTCTATTTTTTTCTGTTTTCTCCATTTCTAGTGGAGTTATTTCTTCATCATGTTTAGATGTTATTGCTTACGACACATGAGTAAGTTAGTGTTTCAGTCTATATCAAAGATGGATGTAGCGGTGATGAAGTTTCTACGGTTTGGTGAATTTTGGAGGAAAATCGAGGAGGATAAAGGAATGACTTGGTGATTTCAACATATATTTGATGGTGATAGAGATCGGCAAAAGGAGAAGGATTTTCTGCCGTTTCGTTGAAGATTGGTGGCGACTAAACGGAGAACGATGGTGGTTCGACGCTGGACCGACGAAGATTATCGGATGTTCGAGAAGAAGTTGATATGTGGTTGAGGGTTGAACACGTGTGCTTCTTCTGCTAATACATCATTATGTGCTTAATCATATTTTTATCTTAAAATAATTATGTATTAGATTGATCTGTTAATTTCCGCAAAAATCTTTTTTAGTTTTTTGTAAACGTTAGTTCATTGAGTTTTTAATATAAATTTGTTGCCAAAAAAAAAGAAAAAAACAATATCGATCTGGATGTAATTGATTCGTGGATGTCATGTCGGGCCTGTGAATCTAACTTATTACAAATAGTTAAATATTAATGAATTTGTGTACATATTATGTTTCTAGCTGTTATTATTATTATTTTTTTAAAAATTACTGGCTGTTATTTTATTGAGGGAGTTTATATATAATTTGTTTTCTCAACAGAGCAATTGTGGTGAAGCGAGTATGTTCTAAATTGATTTTTTTTATTGAAAATTATGAATTTGATAATACATTGGAGAATTTCAAAAACTAAAATTTTTAATGATACTAATTTGATAATAATGTGGCTCCTTTGATATCAGCCAATGGCAATATATATGTATGGGTTAGTTGGTCCCATGGCTTCGACCAATTATCTTTCTTTTTTTAAGCCAAGTCAACAAAAGCAACTTGGAGTGATAACATGAGGAACTAACTATGACGTGCCCTTGAACTTAATTAGTCATTAATTAGTTGATCAAGTTATTCTTAATTCTTTAATTACTACTTTTTTCCATGGCTTGATTTGATTTATGACTTGGAATGAGGTGTATGTCTATTATATCTGGTCCACAAATGGCCCATACTTTTTTTTCCCGTGTCGTAGAATCTTACGAAATCTGTGACATGACAACTTTAATTATTCTTTCCGTTTTGTTTTAAAAACATATTAATATTTATCTATAAATATATTATATTTTTTTATTAAACTTTTAAAAAATAATAATTAAATAAAATTAATTAATGTATATATGAATTTACAATTCATCATTATTAGTTTATAAAAAATATATTGAAAATAGAAAATATCAAACATTTTGAACACAATTTTTTTTATAAAATATCAAATATATTGAAACAGAGGAAATATTATCTAATTAACTGAAGTTGTATTAGAAAAAATTGCAAAGTTAGACAATTTTCAAGTTTCTCTCGTAGTATTAGTTAATTAGTACTTAATTCTTTGATCAACTTGTCTTTTTTATTTTTATTAATTTCAATATTTTTTCGTTGAGCTTTTAACAATTTTCACAACATAAAAAATATTTTGACCTCAATGTACATAACTTTTTTTGTTTTGTTTTGTTAAAGACTAATTGTACATAACTTCCAAAATAAATACACGGAAATCTATATATTAATATTTGTAAGTGACGAATTCGAAAGCTTATATATATACTACTACTATTATTGTTTTATTTAGTTAATCTTTATACGAAAAAAGAAGAAGTTTTTCAAAAAAAAAAAAGAAGTTAATCTTTATACGTGTGAACACTGAGCTTGAAGAGACAAGTTGGCTAATCAAAAACAACTAAATGGAGATATTGACGTGGCACAAAGTTTAATTTCTCTAAAAAATACACATCCCTTTTCTTTTCTCTAAAATGAAATTAACTGGCTCGTGAACAAAGATAAGATCTCTCCCATTTAAGATAAAATTTAAAATTATTTCTTTTATCTTTTTAAATTTTCAAGAAACATTATACTCTATATCTTTATGAAAAAATATTATTTTAATCATATTCATACAAATTAAGAAGAGTATTAAAAATTCTAAATTACCTTTTATTAATACATTAAATAAAAAATTCTCTAATTAATATATTAAAATAGTAAGATTAAAACTGAAATTTTATTCAAAATTTTGTATTGAAAATACAAAACAACATTATTTGTGAAACAAAAATAAAATTATAGAATGACATACTTTGTGAAATAGAAAAATAATATTTTCACCTAAGCTACCGTGTTTTTATAAGATATGCGTTTTATTTATCCAACTGTCCGAAATATCTTATGCCTATATATTAATATATATGTTTTGTATTGTCACTGGTATCACAACATTGTAAACCATTTTCTACGTTTATTGAACATTATGGCTTTAAATGGTAACTTGAAGAAGTTGAAGAATTTGAAGAATAAAAGATTTTGTGTTACCATTTGTTTAAATTTGAAAAATGTGATTAATTTTTATTAAAGGACAAAAATTGAGGAATTTTTATTAAAAGATTTTTTGTGTTACCACATATAATATTTTAAGAAAATTTGATATGTTTCTTTAGAAACATTGTAAAATATATATGTAAAATGATATATAATATCTAAGTTTGCATGATAATTTAAAAAAAAAAACATTGTTACTCTAGATACATTTTTAGTATTTTTAAAAAACGAATTTACTAAAACAACAAAATCAATTTTAGTAGAAAAATATTATATCAAAATTATGTATATTAATTTTTTTATCAATCTATTAATTAACTAGTTATATGTATCCAAAAAAAATTATTAATTCAAAAGAAATTCAATTAGATAATATATTAGGAAATAAAAACCAATTTATAAAGAATAGAATGAGTATTTATTAAAAATATCATTTAATTTTTTATAAATTTATTTAATTAATTATTTTTAAAAAAATTTAGCAACCATTTAAATTTGAAATCACTAAAATTTAAAGTGTATTATGCAATCAACAAAATTCAAGTAATATCATTTAGATCCTTGCAGTTACGAATTAATTAGAATAAAAAATGTGTAGAATTATTACTAGAAGACAAAAGTTTAAAGAAAATTTTTTTTTTCCGATAAGTCTCTAACACAAAAATGAAAAGAACTGACACACAAAATTTCTTCTTCAATTACAATTAAAAATTTTAATTGTCAAAGTTTGAAAAAAAAATATTTTAATTGTATTCATACAAAAGAATTGATTACTTTAAATAAATTTCTGAAAACTATATTAAATCTTTTTTATTTACAAATTGAACATAAGGATTTATAATTGAATTTAAATTTAATATAATATATATGTAGTGTGTAACTACATCTTTTGCTTGATAATTCTAAAAAAATGTTTTTATTCTAGAAAAAATGTAGTATTTTAAAGACCAGGTTTACTAAAAAATAATTCAATTTCATTAGTAAAATATTATATAATAAATTATGTTTATTAATTTGTTTTATCAATCTATTAATTTATTTAATTAATTATTTTTAACAAAATTCAGCAGATTCAGTTATTCCGTTAAATTTGATATTATTCAGCATGATTCCGTAAGAAATCACAAAAAATTTAGCAAATTCAGTAATTCAGCAAAATTCAGCAGTTGTCATTTACACCTTATATATTAACTTTTAGCAACAACAAAAAAGAGACATAATTAAACCTGTGTTAATTCGGTCCATTCGGATAGATAACCAATATTTGTATAAAAATTTGACAGGAACAAAATATCTGACAAAATCGTAAATAAAGAAATCAAAATTTTCATGGGTGAGATTTGAACAAATAGCAGGAATACTAAATTTCTTCCATTTATGAATTTATATAAAAAATACCGTAAAAAAAACGCGTATAATTTTCTTCCATTTATGAAATTATATATAAAACCTATACAAACGAATTCGGACAAAACAGAAAACTACTACTATATAATTTCAATAAATCAGTTCAAGATATTGAACACGATACATTTGTGAATTTAATTTTAGTCTCTTTCGAAAACGTGTAGCTTATTCGCTTAGTAATCATCGTTATCTAAACTCTAGGAAATCAAAAAGTTATACCTTTTAAGTAGTTCTTATCCAAAAACTTTATTTCGAATCCTTTATATATTAATTAGAGAGTATTTTTTTAAAAAAGCTTAGGTGTTTTTACCAAAATTATTCTCTCAATTTTAATATGACATGACATTTCTTAAAATATAACAATGTATTATCTCTAATTTAACACATTAATGTCTAATTAAAATTAGCTCAAATTTAATAATTAAAATTAGTCCAAGTGTTCAAAAAGAAGATGAGAACGATGGTTCTATTGATAAAGTTAAGAAGTGATTATCCAAAAATAATCTCACAGAATAGAAGATTTTTTTCACATGCTTTCTTTTGATTAGTTGATTAGGAATTTTAGTTATTATTACTTTTAAAAATATTTTTTTTTGGTTTTTAATAGATTTTATTTTATTTCTAAAAAAGTATGTTCAACCAAAAAATCAATTAAATAAATCGATTACATTTCGTTTCGGTCCAAATGTCAATTGTTGTATCATCATCAACTCCAAAGTTAAAAGGATGATAATCTTTAGTAAAATCTACACAAGATTAATATGGCGTTTACAAGATTCTGAAAATCGTTATCTTCACAAATTTGTCTATCCGAAATTTAGTAATATCTGAGAAATAAAATGTATGAACAACTATAAATTTAAAAATGTAGAATTTGACTATTCTGAAATTTATGTATCATCAATACTAATTTTCAAATATAAAAGTCTTTGATAATTAAAAATATTGAAAGCTTTCAATAAAAAAATTAACATTTATAATTAAATTTAATTAATAATAGACTTATTATGGTCTGAAATTTATGTAACATCAACTCCAAATTTAAAAATATAATATTTTTAAGTAAAATTTACACAAGAACTGAAACAACCCTACCTCTTTTTTTTTACATTGGACTCGAATTAATGTTCCTATAAACATTAACTCTCAGTATCCAATCAAACCAATACATCAACGGAACATCACATAAACCAATTAACCAATCCAATAACAAATAACTCAACAAAAACAATTCCAAATAATCTGATTCAACAACAATCCATCAATTCTATAGCACATCAACCTAGCAATTCTAAACAATTCATTCACAGCAACCAATCGAGATACTAGATCATCTCCTCTTTCCGGCCATGATTCCACTATCACACATTGTCTCTATCTGCATTACATGGTTAAAAGAGATGCGTGAGTATTATCACAAATACTCAGTGAGACGGTCATCCCATCTACTTGGCTATACACGCAGACATAAGCAAAAGATACAATACTAGGATGAGCAAACAACAACGCACAACATGAACAATCAAACGAGAAACAGCACAATAGCACATGCATCGATCGACACACAACCCCGGTGTCGATCGATGCACTGCTCGTGTGTCGATCGACGCACAACTCGTGTGTCGATCGACGCACCGACGCAGTATCCAGGAATCAAATCTATCCTCCCATGGATCGATCCCAAAACGCATCACATAGATCTCCTGCACAAAATCCACCAACATAAGCACGAAATCCATACAAAACACACAATCAATCGCATTATATCAGTTCCTTTACCCAGATAAGCCATAGTCACGCACTCACCTCGGAAAAAAAAGGATGAAAACGACGAAGAACACGCCCGATCAGATCTCGAATCCGAAAATCTTCTTCTTCCTTCACGAAGAACAGATCGAATCCTAGTTCCAGAGCCACTCAACACAACCACAAGCTTTTAGGATCAAGAACCTGAAGAAATCAACAATGATTCTCTTTTTCTCTCAAATCCTCTCTCAAAACTCATTGGAAAACTCTCTGGAAAATTTTGGAACTCTAAAATCTCCACCAAAACGCGGCCACAACCTTTTTATAGGCAACCCTAGGGTTTTCCCTACACCAGCCCGTAAACCGACAACTAAAATCGAACCAACCGATTCAATTCCACCTTGCGTCGATCGACGCACGACCAAAATCCCTAAATTTACTCCGCAATCGTTACAAGAACAATTTTGTGGAAATATTCCAATTAAATAAGAATTACCATTTTCTGATTAATTGATTGATGTTAACAACATCCGAAATTTTAGTACCATTATTTGTAATTGAAAAACTAGGAAAATCGTTAAGAATATCTCCACAAAATCGTTAAGGTAGTAAAATCTCGGAAATATTTCTATGGAAATATATTGAAATACATTGTATATTTGTGGAGATAATCTTAACGATTTCAATTATTTATCCTCACAGACGTGATTTGTGAAAAGATGCTTATGTGTCATCTCTACAATCACTCTCACCAAAACAATTATGACATGGCTAACAAAATTGTGACATGACAATTTTGAATCAATAACAAAATCTTGTACAGCTAAATTTATATTTGTTATTATAAATAAATCAAAAGAGTTTTTAATCAATATATTATCAGATTTTTTGTTTTTATTCTAAAATTATAAATAAATTTGGTTTCTTATTTAAAAATAGTTTATAAATTAATTATTGTAAAAATAAAATTAGAGAACATTTTTATTGGATATATAATTATTTGAAAATAATAATAAAGATTTACCAAATTTTTAAAGGAGACTTTGCTATGTTTGTGAAATTTTTTTTCCAATTTTATAAAAATAATCTAGTTATTCTTTTGAATTTTTTTACGCAAGACAATTTGAAAGTAATAAAAATAATTTTTTATTCGAAAGTAACAATTTTTATCTATTTTTTATTTATAAAATTTATTATTATATATTTTAATGTTTTAAAATATTAAATAATTTATTTATATTATAAATATTACCTAAGATATTCGGACAAGCCAAATTTAACATGTTTTTTTTAATCTAAAGTATTACATTTTGATTTAACACATTTACATATATAAAATAATTAAATTGTAAAACTAAATTTCTGAAATTCATATTATTAATAAAAATGATATTATTGACCAAAATAATTAACAACAACAATGTCTATAATAAAATCAAACAATTACATATTTCACATTTTAAAAAATTAAAATTTAAAACAAAACTACATAAATAAAATTATCTGTGTGTACGTAGAAAAATCACCTAGTACTTCAAAAACACGAAAGACAAAAAACCAATGGATATAAATATTTACTAGGGATAATTTGCAAAAATATCATTTTTTGGATGTTCATTTTCAAAAATATTACTATAAGTTGTTTATTTTAAAAAATGCTATTAATTGAAGATTTTTAAATCCTGAAATTTTAAATTTTAAATGTCAAAAAAGTTTTGACCTCTAACAAACACTAAACCTTCAAAACTAAATCTTAATACAATATAGTTGACCTAAACATAAATTATATATTGGGTAAATAATTGTTAAAATTCTTTTTTTACTAAATATATTTTCATGTACATGTAGTAAGATCGATCTTTAATTTGATGTAATACTCGTAATCTGAGAAAATATAATTGTGTAATTTTTTTTTTTGTAAATGTATTAACTGTGTAAATTGCAAGTATATATTATCCTTTTACATTTATCTTTGAGATAAAAATACTATTATTTTAATATGCCAAAACCAAATATACAATTAAACAATTTAGCATATTACGCGCGGCTGCCGACATTAGATGTGGTATGACATCGCGCAGACATAAGTGTTAATTATATTATATTAATTGATGGGACTTATAATTGATATCTAACTGAACAAGTTTTATGTCGCACCAAAAATAATCTATTGAGTGTTTTGTATATGATGCTTAATACTACAAGAAGTTAAGATAATCTTGTTTGAATCTGTAGGGTTATTAAACTAATCCAAACGAGATTAATGTTGATAAACATTCGCTTTTGCTTTTTCATCACATTCCATTAATAACTCATATTAAGAATATTAAGAAGACAAAAAATATTTGGAGTACCTAAAAGGTGGTGGACTAATGGTTGAGATGGTTTGGGTGAGAAAGTGAAACTTCCATAACCCAAGTTCGATCTTTCTCACTCGTTGTTATCAATACTTTGCTAGGAAGTCTGCTTAGTCTAATTGATTTACTTGGCAGTCAGAAATATAGGCGGCTTGATTATTTCCGGACATTAATCGGAAGGTACTCTAAACTCGGATCAGGCAGTGTAGTGATCTTTCGGTGCACTTTAACACCTAAGAGAGAAATCTACACCGTAGCACTTTGATGTGTTTCTACCGGAACTAACCAGATCAGGCGATAAGATATATATTAAAAAAAAAAACTTTTTCGATTTCTTACTTTTGGGTCGAAAATATACATTTCGATTTATGCTATTGAATTTTCCTAATTAAACATATTTTTCTTAAATACATCATAAGTTACGAAATGCGAAACGACTTTTAAGATCATTAGAGTTTTGGGTAAATAATAATTTTTTTTTTTAATGGACATGATGTTTTGATGTTTTTTTATTTTATTTTTTGATAACTAGAAAGAGTACGAGTCAAGGCCTTAATCTTTTCTATAATGCTGAACCAACTTTTGGGGTAACATAGTGTAAATTATTTTTTTCATTGGAATTTGAACTAGAAACGCAATATGATCAATCTTTGCGTTTAATCACTAGTCCACGATATCCCTCCGTAAGATGTTTTGATGTTTATATTGTTTGTCCTTATAATACCAATTTCATAGAAGATAATATAAATTACTCTAAGTTGATGTAATGAGACTGCATAGTTGTAGGAAACTCGCAAGTGTAGAATATTGTAGAATATTAGTCATGTGGATAATTTTTTTTTTTATCGTTGTGACTATTGTCTTAGAACGCGGCTTCTGTAGCTATGCGCTGGTCAGTCGTTAAACAGTTGGACACAATCAAGAACAATATATCCGTTATGATGGGACCACAGCAGTCTTTAGGTTCGAATCATATCCTTAAAATTACAAGAAGTTCAGAATATCTAAATCTTTCGTTAATAATTTATAAAATATTTCAACATCTAAATCTTTCGTTAATAATTTCAATCGAATTTCCAGAGATACTCAAATTATCTACGTAAACCAATATTTGTAGTTGATAATTAAGATTTTGTAGCGTGAACAAGGAGTAGTCCGAGTAGTTTTGTTCATAACCATTCTTTTTTAAATCATTGCTAACTTCCCAAATCAGCAACACGGAGCTTGCTTAGGACCGTATAGTAATTTATGCAACCAACATACCTTATTTTTATCATCTTCGATTGAAAATCGGTGAAAACTATGCTTTCTCATCAAAATCACCGTAAAGGAACGCATTATAGACGTCCATTTGATGGACCTCCTAGTGTTTAGAAGCAGCAAGTTATAGGAATTCATGTATCCAGATCATTTTAACAACCAACGCGAAAGTTTCATTCAATCAACTCTTTCGATTTGATTGTTTTCAAGAAGAGAAGACGAGCTTTGTATATTTTTATCGTACTATAAATTTTAAATTTCACACGATATATCCATTTACAACCCAAAACATTTTTTCCAAGGAAGGAGATCTGTCTAAGTGCCATTATCTTTTAACGCGACAACTTCATCGGTCATAGCATCACCCACACGTCAATTTCAATAGTCTTTTTGAAGTATTGAGACTCGATCGGAGAAGTAATTGCCAATATATATGCTTGATGATTTTTAAAAAAATTTGAGCCGGATAAATAGTTATGAAGAAATTTGTAAAAATAATACAAAAATTTTGTGTATTTTGAAAACTAACCCATGTTTCTAAAAATTTGAAAACTAACTTTTCGGCAATTAAGATTATCAAATATATAAAGTTTTTTTTAAATCAAGTTGTGTTATCATTGGGTAATTAGTTCTATTATAAAATGATTTACAAAATTAAAAATATTATTTCACGTGGATCAATAAAAAAAGTAGATTATATATAAAATATACAATCATAAAAAATTAAATATCTGACAAAATTAAAAATGGTGAATTGCATAAAATTTATGGTTCACGTTCAAATTATATAATGTTTAGTTCATTTCATTTGGTTTATCATAAATAGTTGGTTATAGAAAAATTAAGTTGGCAATTTTTTTCGCCTACCAAAGTTTTTATATTTTGCACTATAATAATTGTTTGAAAAAAATTATTTTAACGATCTAATATAAGATATTGTCTTATTTTATTTAAATGTGTTGAGAGAGAGTTAAACATTACTATCTCAAGTTGTACATTATTATCTCAATTTGAGGTATAATATTGTTATAGGTTGCTATAAAATTATATTTTACAGATTTGATTGAAATTCGATTTTTCGTTTATATTATATTTTAATCTTTTGCAGTTAATTAAAACAACAAAAAATGGTGATTTAGTTGGTGTAGTTTGGCCACATTTAGAATAGTAATCATCCAAAATTTATCCAATTTGTTTTAAAATATGATTCTGTAATTATAAAGTATCAAATTTTATGGAGATATTATTGTCTTACTTTAAAAATGTTAGTTTTCAAAAACTTAAAAACATAGGTTAATTTTCAAATTACATTATTTCTTTGGATTATCAAACCAAGCCTCCCAATAGTTATCGTAGATAAGAAGTTACCGATGAACTCTTCATAAAAGAAAATAGTAATGTGGTCAGCTAGATTGGTTGGAAATTTCTGTTTGCACAAACCATGACGAAGTTCTTCCAATGGTATATCTGTGAAATTGACAGAGGAACAATGTTTGGTTCCTCCTCTGATGACTTTTCTACAATCTTGCCCAAAATTATTATATAACGATCCCAAATACACACATACTTCCATTCTAATAATACCAAAAATAAAAATATGGAACAAAAATGCAAGTTAATTACAACGAATGGAGTAAAGAAAAAAGTATATGTCAAGAGCATTGACTATTGCATTTATAGACATGAAAGATTCATGCTTGCAAAAGATTCCTCACGGCAGAAACTCTCGTTGAGAGTTGTGATAAAAACATACTGTATTAATTTTCAGTGAGAAAGGAATAATGATTATTATACAATGAATTCTCTAATCTCTAATACTTTTCGTTATGGAAAGTTAATTGATTAATCTATTGCTTATTATTATTGTAAATATAAGTCTTATCAAAATTCAAAGCTCAGGGGGGAATGAATTTCAGTAAATTAATACTCGATTTCTCATGTGAATCTCTTTTATCCATCGTGGTCCACTTGTCGATCCCACATCCCCATGCAACCCACAACATATTCATATCATTTTTGTTCATGAATATAACAAAATATATAGGAACAATTATAAAAATATCATTTTTTGTGTGCATATTTGCAAAAATGCTATTTAAGAGTATCTATTTGTAAAAATGCCACTAATTATAGATTTATAAAATTTATATTTTAAAATTCTAAACTCTAAAAAATGTTTTTCTCTAAACCCTCTAAACCCTAATAGAACATAGTTAACCCAAACATAAATAATATAATTTTTTTTTTAAAAAATAGTATTTTTGCCAAAATTTCAAAAATATGACATTTTTGTAAAATAACATTTAAAAAATAGCATTTAAAAAATAGTATTTTTTAAAATTTCTCAAACATCGTATATATATATTATTTCTCAATCAGATACAAATCTGAATCACTCTCTAATTGAAAGAAAAACTAGAAAACATAGAAAATTGTGATTACTTGATTAAAGGATATATATATATCCTTTAATGTGAATGTAGTTGTTGAGTACATTCACCGCGTATATTCTAATAAATATATAACACAATTTCAACGAACCAAATAAAATATCTAACAAACTTATGTGATAGTGGATGTTTATTTGGTCCGATGTTTTGATCAAAAATTTATTAATATTTCTATACCATAAAGTATAAAGTTCGAATCTCAGAAGATGTGATTTATTAACATTAATTATAACGCCCGTCAACCAAAATTAAGATTTTTGGCAGTGCGTCGATCGACACATGATGTGTGCGTTGATCGACATAGGTTGCAAACTAAACCGGTTGGTTCAGTTTTTAAGCGTCGGTTTGCAGTCTAATTTAAAAGAACCCTAGGATTCGCCTATATAAGTCAGATGGCCGTATTTCAATCACATTTTTGGGAGAGAAAAACTGAGTTTCAGAGTTTCAGAGAGCAGAGAAATAGATCTTTGAGTGTTCTTATTCCTTAAGGCTAAGAAAATGCGTGATTGAGGCTTTAGAGGCAGTTCTGTCCGGTTTTAGAAGAAGAGGGTAGCGGCCAGTAAGAACAGATCGGATCGAAGCGAAACTTTTAGACTACGTTCTCTACTCTCTGATCTTGATATAGGAGAAAACGGTTTGTCAATCAGATGTGTATTCTAGGAGTTATAATTGTTTTACTGAGAGAGGTTTGTGCAATTTCGGATCTGCGATCAGTCCACTTCAAAAGAGGATTCCTGTCGAACCAGAAGGACTCAAAGAACGATCCGCATACCGTTGGATAGCTCTCTCTGTCTAGTTTCTTCGATCTTGATTCTGAGTTAATATCCGTTCTTAGTGTGCTTTCAAAGTCAGCGTGTCGTTCCTGTTTTGTGAAACCCTAATTCTGTTAGGAGGTTTTTGGAGAAAGGATCGAGGTTTTGTTGGTTCGTGAGGAAGAGAAGATAGAGCAGAGGATGTAGGTGTTAGAGAGGTCTCTTTTCGTGGCTGCCCTTGTCTAGAATCGATCCACAATCAAGGTGAGTGAGTGACCATGACATATCTGGGTAATCGGAGTATTCATGATAAGTTTGATTGTGAATTAGAATGGACTGATGAATGATTACTGGTTATTTGTTCATGCTATGCGTTGTTGATTGATCGCTTGGTATAGAAAAGCTGTGATCGTGGAATCAAGGCTGTGAAGAGGAGATGATCTAGAGTCTCGTTTATTTGCTTTATGTGATTACTTAGAACCGTTAGGTTGCTGGTTTTATGGAATTGAATTGTTAAATTTGTTTTGAATTGGTGATGGTTTGGTTGTTTGTTGAATTGTTAAGTGTTAGAAATTAGTATTTATGAGAATACTAATTCGATGGAAAAAAACGGGTGGGGTTGTTTCATTATTGCAGATTAATGGAGATAAAAAAAGAGATTTTCAGCGTGTGGCAAAATATAATTGTTTGGCGTAGATCAAAGCGAAAAATTTGTCTGTTGTAGAATTATCAATATAATAATTCTCGTAATTTATAATTAAATAATAATAAATTCAGATGATTAAAAAAAAAATGATGTGATAATAGTAGAATTCGAAATGGCAAAATAATAACATTTTTTTTTTTGTAACTTAGCAAAATAATAACATAGCATAAAAGATATACAAAAAATAATCATTATTTAGCCATTTCACATTTTTCGCTGACTCAACTATTTAAGACCTCATAATGAAACAAAATCTATTTGTTAAGAATAAAACAATAAAATTAATTTTATATATTAATAATTAGTAACGACTTTTTTTTTAATATCCATAGTATATGCATTATACGAAATCATTTTTTAGTAAAACAAAATTATTTTTGAAAACAGAAAAACATAAAAAATTGACGATCAATATTGTAAAAATAAATAAACAGTGGAATCAACATGAATAAGATAATATACCATTTATTTTTGTAAAACTAATTGATTAGTGGAGGAGATATTCTAACATTGTTTATATTTCGTTTTAGATTGTAGATGGAAGTCAGTATTTGTTTAACTAAATCAGAAAGTGTATGCGAATTTAATTTTCTTTTCAGATTCTTTATCTTTTGCATGAACCTTCCTGTGATATTTAAGTTGACCCACAACATACACACACAAACCCATATTATTCCCATACACCTGCCCATATAATATGCTTATCTCCTTCAAACACACTACAAAGAAAAAAAAAATATTAACCAAAACAAATAATAAAATAATTTTTTTTTTTTGAAACTATAATAATAATAATATCATACATGCACTTGATGTTTTCTTATTTCCCTCTTGTCTCTCTATATATACACGCATATCTGTTCACACACGTTCACACATGTTCACACATACATACATACACACATTATTAATCTCTCTCTCTCTCTCGATCGAATTCTTAAATATTTCACAACTTTCTTGTGATTTTCTTTGGTTTCTTCTTCCGTAAATGGAAGCCATGAGTAGCGTTGACGAGAGCTCGACAAGCACAATTTCGATTCACAAAACTCCGGCGAAGATTCCGTTGTCATCTCCGGCGAGTTTATACAGAATGGGAAGCGGAACAAGCGTGGTTTTAGATTCTGAAAACGGCGTCGAAGCCGAATCAAGAAAGCTTCCTTCATCAAGATTCAAAGGCGTTGTTCCACAACCAAACGGAAGATGGGGAGCTCAGATTTACGAGAAACACCAAAGAGTTTGGCTCGGAACATTCAACCAAGAAGACGAAGCTGCTCGAGCTTACGACGTCGCTGCTCACCGTTTCCGTGGCCGTGACGCCGTTAAAAACTTCACGGACTCAACGTTAGTTAACGGCGACGAAGACGAAGACTGTTTCTTGAACGCGCATTCGAAATCAGAGATCGTTGACATGTTGAGGAAACACACTTACAAAGAAGAGCTAGACCAGAGGAAACGGAAACGTAACGGAAACCTAAAAGAGACGGCGTTTATAACGGTGTTAACGGGGTTTAAATCGGCAGAGTCATTGTTTGAGAAAACGGTAACGCCAAGTGACGTAGGGAAACTAAACCGTTTAGTAATACCGAAACACCAAGCGGAGAAACATTTTCCGTTACCGTTAAGTAATAATAATAACGTCTCCGTTAAAGGCACGTTGTTGAATTTCGAAGACGGTAACGGAAAAATGTGGAGGTTCCGTTATTCTTACTGGAACAGTAGTCAAAGTTATGTGTTGACTAAAGGTTGGAGTAGGTTTGTTAAAGAGAAGAGACTTTGTGCCGGTGATTTGATCAGTTTTAAAAGATCTAACGGTCATGATCAACAGTTGTATATTGGGTCCAAATCGAGATCCGGTTTAGATCAGGATACGGGTCGGGTCGTTGTGAGATTGTTCGGTGTTGATATTTCGTCGGTGAAGTCTGAATACGACGTCGTGGTGTATGAAGAAAATGTAACGGAGATGTTGTCGTTAAGGTGTAATAAGAAGCAAAGCGTCTTCGATGCCTTGTAACTACAATTTAACAACTCTTTTTTTTTTTAGTTGCGGACAAAAGAATAACAACTTTTTTTTTTTTGTTTCTCTGTAACTTCATTAATGTTGTAACAAATGGAAAAACTAATTAGGTGTTAAGATGCAATGTATCAATGAGTTTTGTTACCCGTAATTATTAGTTGAATAGAAAAGCAAATATCCTTGTATATTATACCGGATCTCATTGATTAGCCTCTAGCGGCTAATCTCCTAAACATTATGTGTATAATATGTGTTAATAATATTCTCCAATCCTTCGATTGAATTTAACCTAATAAAACATGGTAACGGAGCAAAACTTTTTCTAATCTTTCTACCGCCTCCTTCAACCGCTTTTCTTTTTCTTATCTTCGATCCTTTGCCTCTATCTCTATCTTTCTTCTATCTTCTCTTCTTCTCAAATTTTCCAACAATGGTTGCCACAACTCCAACTTCAACCGATCGATTTTTGAGTCTTACTTAAATCCGCGATCATATCTCCACCATCCTCGATATGAATCAGATGAACTACGACATATGGCGTGAATTATTCAAAACTCACTGTCATAGTTTCTCGGTTCTCGGCCACCTCGATGGGAAGATGTTGCTGATACTAAATGATCGCAGATCAACCGCACGTCAAGATGTGGATCTATGGTTTTCTATCGGAATCACTCATCAAATCTGTCTTGAAAACAAAGTGTTCTGCTCATGACCTTTGTACCACTATTAAGAACCTGTTTCGAGACAACAAAGAGACACGAGCCATTCAACTTGAACGAGATCAAAATCCTTCAAATCGATGATCTCTTAGTCCATGACTATTCTCAAAAACTGAAAACTCTCTCTAATCTTCTCGCCAACGTTAACTCCCCCATCTCTGATCGAGCTCTTGTTAAGCATCTTCTCAACGATCTCAGCCCAAAATTTGATAACATCATCAACATTATCAAACACCAATCTCCACCGTGCACATTCAACAATGCTCATTCTATGCTTAAAGATGAAGAAGACCGACTGCGAGTAAAACAACGACCACAATCCTCTCACACTGACTATGCCTCTGCACCACAGTTGTAACGCCCGTGAACCAAAAAGTGGATTTTTGGTGGGTGTCGATCGACACAGGCTGTGTGTGTCGATCGAGACGTGAGCTTTTGGACTTGTGAGAAGTCGGATCGGACATGTGTCGATCGACATTGGCGTTGTGTGTCGATCGACATGTGTCGGTTTTGGTTTCTGATCGCCCGGTTTGGTGGGCTGGTTTAGGGAGCCCTAGGGCTCAGGTATTTAAAGGGGAACAGTCGCTTTTCCTCTCTTATTGGCCGCTTTACAGAAAGAAATCAGAGAGAGGAAGAGGATTGAGAGAGAGTCATTGTTCTTGAGAGGAATGTGAGTGAGAACAGCTTCTGTTCGAAAGTTTGTGAGGGCAAACGGCTGGGCTATTCGAGGCGGATTGGGGTGAAACTTGGTGGATTAGTTGACTGCGATCAGTCGGCTTCGGGGTTGATTTCCGATCGAACCAGCAGGAGTCTGGAGGCGATCCGCATACCTACGCGTAGCTGTGTCTGTCTAGTTTCCAGAACAGTCGTCCGTTTCGGTTTTGGACCAGTGGTTCGTCGTGTACGAGGCTTTTTGTAACCGTTGGTCTCTTTTCTCATTTTGATTCTCTGAGGTGAGTGTGTGACCGTAGGTTTATCTGGGTAAAGGGATTGATCCCAATGCGTTGTTTGATGATTTGATGGTTGATTCTCGTGTTATGGATGTTACGTGTTGCTTGGATGTGTTTGTAGATGGTTCCTGTGCAAGGAATCGACGTATGTGCAGGTCAGAATTGGACCAGAGACGAGAAGGTTCGATTCTGCGATTCTGCAGCATGTGTCGATCGACACAAGTTGTGTGTCGATCGACACAAGTTGTGTGTCGATTGACACAAGATTTTGTTGTGTCGATCGACACAGGGTGTGTGTCGATCGATTGCCGTCAGTTTGACATATTGATTGATATGTGTTGATCGTTTATTGCTTGGTGTTGTGGTTTGTCTCTTATGCCCGTGTGTATAACCTATAGACGGAATGACCGTCTCACTGAGTATTTATGATAATACTCACGCAACTATTTTTGCCATGTGTTGCAGGTAAAGAGGAATTGTGATCGTGGAATCATGGCCGGGAAGAGGAGATGATCTAGAGTCTTGGTTGTGTGTTTTATATTGTCGTTAGAATTGCTAGGGTGTTGGTAGTTCTGGAATTGAATGTTGTTGGTTTCAATATAGTATGAGATGTATTGAATGGTTTGATTTAATTGGTTATAGATCCGTTTGTTATTGTTGATTTTAATTGTTCCGCATTGTTTGTGTTTGGCCCATTGAGGATTATTATCTATGATGATAGTAATCCGAAGAGAAAAATTTTAAATTTTTGGGTCGGGTTGTTTCAACAGTCGTTATCGCATTTTTAGTTTCTTCTGGTTTTTTAAAGTCTTCCAAAACTGATGTGTCTTCTTTATGCCACGCTTGTCAGCTAGGCAAATACATTAGACAACCATTTTCTTCTTCACATTCTAAAGTTTTTTCACCTTTTGAAATAATACATTCCGATGTTTGGACTTCTCCCGTCTTGTGTGTTAGTGGAATAAAATATTACGTTATTTTTCTTGATCAATTTTCTCACTGGATTTACCCACTTCGACAAAAGAGTGAAGTTTTCTCTAAGTTTTTACATTTTTATAATTTTGTCAAAACTCAATTTCAAATCATATATATGAAAGTAGAATAACCCTCTCCATAATCTTGACACATCATCACTCCATATAATGACATGCGTACACAAAAAAAACCTTTAACCTACCTCTTCAAACGTCTCGCTTCTCCTCTTCGTCTTCCTTCATCTGAGGAACTTTATCAATTAATTTTGGGAATATGTTTCTTTCTATTCTTCAGTGTCGATCATTTTGCTAGAAAAACCCACTCGATGGAGGAAAAAACAAAGAAATTCAAGGTTTAGATCATTCAACAATCTCCCGTTGAGCCCTCAATTGGAGAAGATCCACGGCAAAATTCATCACTATTTATGAGGCTTTGCGTATGCATAAACGTATTCGATTCTCTCATTCTTGTCGTGTTTACATACTAGCGTCATATTTTTGTGTGTCAGAATTTTAATCTACCTCATTCTCTCATGCGCTTATTATCTCTTCAAATATTTTTTTAGTATTAATGAATCTCTTATGCGAGTAAACAAGTTTGGCTGGCTCGAATTCGAGTGCTCAATGGAATTTATATGTTATTGATGATCTTTTTACTTGGGTTTCAAAGTTGTGAGAGTGCGAAAGAGAGAAGACAACAAGAATAGTGAATTTGATGTTATGATTACCCGACCAGCTTATTCTTCCTTCAGGGTTTTTCATCCAACGGTAAGCTCATTATTTATTCGTTTCTATTTAATTTGATACACGTTCGCATCCGGTGAGTAGAGGATCTATTGGTGGTGCGAGGTCCACGATCGAGAATTCATTGGAAACCATGCTTACAAACAGATACCATTACCAAGACCGTGGATGCGAACCACATCCAAATAACATATCAGATAGAAGGAAACTCATGGAAAGCATATGCGAGACCATTTTTAAATTTCCATGTAAGCTCCTCTACCTACCTATTATCAACATTCTTTGATACATATTCAACAAAGGCGTAGTCACATTTAAAAAAAACAACTTCCTTAGAAACTATAAAAAATTTGCGTCTTTTCTTCTTGTAGATTGATGTGCCTTAAGTTGATGGGGCTTACTATGGTGCTTTTAAAATTTTTGTTTTAGGTGAAGCTTATATAATTCCCCATTGTTGTACATGTATGAAACGCAACAAAAGTTATGCCTCACAACTATACGCTTATATTAATGCATGTGTTCATAAGAAGAAAACTCATTTTATAGATTCGCGACCAAAAGTGCAGTGATTAAAATAAATGCTTTTGTATGTGTGTGCGCTTTGAATTTTTTTCATTTTGTCTCTACTGATCGATTTTTAAAAGCAAGAGTCTAAATAATGTGCAGGATTAAGGATGGATTTCATAGTTGAAAGATTGGATACAAACAAGAATAGGGCTCAAGACATCTATGGAATTCACCAAGGCAGATATATTCTTGTGTGGTTGTTTTCTCAGCTTCTTTTATTGATCATATCTTAGTGTGTCTCTTGGATTACCTCGGTCCCTGTAGAGTAAGCATTAGATGAGGCATGCAGAGAATGACTCTGTTTGTGCTTATACTTTCATCACCTTCTTTCAGCACTAAGAATTCTGCCATGATAATGTGAAAACGCTTTGGCATGTAGCTTAATCCCAACCTTTCAATGTAATGTTTTGGCAGGTGATAAAGATATTTAACTCGATAACCTGGTGAACGAAGATATATTTATCATAGGTTTTCTTTCAGGACAATGTGCTAGAATTTATTCATGCTTTGAGTAGACTAGACGTTAAGGGTTAACCCGAGAAGCTAGAGTCTTGGTGTTTGATCTTGAACGGATTTTGAAACTTGGAGGATTGTTGTGGTTGGCTATCTTCGACGGGTGATGAAAATAAAAAATATATCTCGTGCATAATCGAGAAGTGCAGAATAGTTAATGGGGAAAGAAAGCTGGTGCATAAGTGCATCTCTATGGTGTTATGCAAAGCCTGTGAATTATTTGATTTGGAAAGTAAGAAACCTTTTCTATGTGAAGAGACAAAAGAAGAATTGTAATGGTGGGAATCTTCTTATCGTTATATTGATAATGATTTTTGGTCATTTGTTATCTAGAGTTCCTTATGTGATATTTATTTCAGAAGATAATAAGCATTAAGTAATGTCGATTATTTATTAAACGCCATTGGTAAATCAGTTCTAAATCTAATGACCAAAAATCATTATCAATACACTATATAAAAAGAGGCCAACACTCTCCAGAGGCTGACATGTGGCCGTCTCTGTGATTGACACCTGCCCCATTCCTTTTTTTTTTCCTTTTTTCGTCAAACGGAGTTTAATTTTTGAAAAAATCCAATCGTCGTTTCTTGCCTTTTTCTTTTCTCTCTTGATTAGCATAGGAACTGAAACATCATGAAGAAAACCAAATCGTCCTTCTCATTTCTCACCGAATCAAATCGTCATTCTTCTTTGTCTACAAAATATCATCTATAGTTGTCACTGAATCAAATTTATCCTCTCTATTTCCGTTTATCCCTCTGGTTCTTCATACCCTAAAGTTTCAATTGTACTTCTTTTTCCCCCATGATTAGTTATTTTACCACCCAAACACAATCCCAAGCTCTTCTTCTCCCATCAAAACCTTTCGTTTTTACCGCTGTCGTAGATAACATACATGGACGCAACTGCTTCTTCTGGCTATGGAACAGGGAAGGTAAGTTACATTCTTCCATGCCTGAAGTGTGTGTCGATGAATCCGTGAATGTAACTCTCACCTCCTTTAGAGAGAAGAAAGTGAGATTGTGTGGTGGTGTTAAAACTTTGTGTTCAATCTTGTGAAATTGACGAATGCCTTATGAATGTTTGATGTTTCTAAGTAATTCTTATGATGAATAATATGATAGAGGAAATTGGAAATTATATAAATCTTTGATGAACTGTTTGTGATAAATCTTGGGAATATGGTTTCGCAAATCATTGCCTTTTGTGATTTTTTCTTCTTCTTACAACAGTGCAATTTGCCTAAGTCATGAATGTTGGAAATGGGATAGGCGATAATTCTAATTATCAGTGAGCTGATAATTCCAAAGTTCTGTGATTCTTCTCAGTTGGAGAAATCGGACAGTCGGACCAATACCGAGCTCAAGTTGTTATGTGGTACTTCAAATCTTGCACTTTCTCAAGTAGTTTTTTTAAGAATTTGGTCGTCTTACAATAAAGTTCTCTCGTGGTGTAAATATCCTGATCAGTCGCAAATTATTTGGAAATTTTGATGGAAGCTGCTTGGTCTATGGGTCTGGAGCTTGGGAAAATTAACATAAAGAGTGGATTTTTCATTACAATCAAATATTTTCATATGGTTTTCCTAGAAACAACATGCTCTATAACCAGATAACCCGTCTAAAGTGATAACTGTGTTACTACATGCCTCAAGCAGAAGATTGCAAACATCTCATTATGTTGTTATTAATTTAGAAATCTTTGTTGCATGAGAAGATTGATGGAGTATCACTTGGATATCTTCATAAACGTGGATGTCATTGTGACCCCTACAACTGGGTACGTAATATATTCCAAGAATTTTATTAAATTTTTTTTTGTTTTACTTCGAACATATGCTTCCAATTTTTTCAGATACATGACTTCTATATGTTGTCATGTAAAAACAGTATGACAACCCCTATGATACCCCCTGATGCTTGCGAGTGACAGGTTTTTCAAAAAAAAAAATTCTCAACTTTTTCATTTTTGGTTTTTCAAATATATATACACATACACATTAGAGTCTTTAACTTGTCATAATGATGTTTGGTTGTTTTCCAGCTTATTAATGCCCTCTTTGCTCTCCTTGGTTTAGCTGCTGCACTCGCGTTACTCTCTCTCTGTAACGTCTGCGAACCAAAATTAGGATATTTAGGCAGTGCGTTGATCGACGCAGGGTGTGTGCGTCGATCGACATAGGTTGCAAATCAAACTGGGTGGTTTAGCTTTTGAGCGTCGGTTTGCGGTCTAGTTTAAGGGAACCCTAGAGTTCGCCTATATAAGTTAGGGGGCCGTATTTCAGTCTCGTTTTTGGGAGAGAAAAACTGAGTTTCAGAGTTCTAGAGAGAAGAGAAAGAGATCCTTGAGTGTTCTTGTTCCGTAAGGGTAAGAAAAAGCGTAATTGAGGCTTTGGAGGCAGTTCTGTCCTGTTTTAGAAGAGGAGGGTAGCGTCCAGTAAGAACAGATCGGATCGGATCGAAACTTTCAGGTTATGTTTTGCACTCTTTGATCTTGATATAGGAGAAAACAATTTATTAATCGGATGTGTATTCTAGGAGTTATAATTGTTTTACTGAGAGAGGTTTGTGCAGTTTCAGATTTGTGATCAGTCTACTTCAAAGGAAGATTTCCGTCGAACCAGAAGAACTCAGAAGACAATCTACATACCGTTGGATATCTCTCTCTGTCTAGTTTCCAGATCAGGTTTCCGATCCTGATTCTGAGTTAATCTCTGTTCTCAGTGTGCTTTTGAAGTCAGCATGTCGTTCCTGTTTTTTGAAACCCTAATTCGGTTTAGGAGGTTTTTGGAGAAAGGTTCGAGGTTTTGTTGGTTCGTGAGGAAGGGAAGATAAAGCAGGGGATGTAGGTGTCAGAGAGGTCTTTTTTCGTGGCTGTCCTTGTCTAGAATCGATCCAGAATCAAGGTGAGTGCGTGACCATGACTTATCTGAGTAATCGGAGTATTCATGATGCGTTTGATTGTGAATTAGATTGGATTGATGAATGATTACTGGTTATTTGTTCGTGCTATGCATTGTTGATTGATCACTTGGATTGATGAATGATTACTGGTTATTTGTTCGTGCTATGCATCTTAATCTTCTTGTATATGTATTTACATTAACTCTCATGGCCATCGTAGAGCCAAAATACTTACATACCCTCCTTGAGAAGACTGTAGAAGCAAAGGTACATCAGTAAGATTTGAACTAGACAATTATATGTTTGTGGCATGCTCTCTAGGTAGTGCACTGCAAATTTTGTGATATATGACATATGAGTCATAGCCCCAGAATTTCTGTCATTCTCAATCCAAAATGGTTAGTCATTGATATATTTATATCTTTACACTTTCTACGAATATAATTGCATTCCATTATCTCTCATTTAGCATCATTCTACATCATTTAGGAATCTTTTAGCTCCTGTTTAGCTTAAATTTTCATCTTAGGGTCTTAGGTTTGTGTTTGTACATATTTCTCTTCTTTTACCCTTTTTCAGGTGGTATCAGTGCTGAACGGGAGTTATCTAGCTTATCAGAGCCTGGAGGATTGGAGTGAGTTGTGGAAAAAGCAAAAGGAGGTTGCAAGGTTCTGGAGTGAACAGATGAAGCAGGGGAGAAGAAATCGGTCATCATTCATCAGGGCTCACCGCTAGGAAGCACCTGGAACAGCGAAAAGGTGGAGTCTCAACAAACCTATTGAAGTTTGTAACTTGGGTCGAGAATCAGGAGGTCAGTACCCCCAAATCAGTGCACAGATATCCTAGGTTATCCCTTTGTTACGATGGAGCAACAAGACTCTCCGACCATTGGACCAGGGGCACCATATCGGCTGAAAAAATCGATATCCTTTGATATCAACACAAACCGATGAAGAAGATTGATAACCTGCACCTAACAAGGATGCCGTGTCGCGACACTACTGTTGGATAGATCGCTAGATATGCACCCTGATATGGAGTGACTGATCTTTACTATATTTTGTTGATTTTCTCGGGTCTCCCATTGACTTTAGCGGGGTGATCCGTTTTCTTTTCGGATTGACCTGGGTACTGTTATTTGGGGCTATAAATATGTTTTTAACCCTTGAGAAAAACCTAAGTCTTGTTTTTTTTTTCTTTATCGCTTTCAAGCTTTCCTTTTACGCTTTAGTTGTAACCGATCCTTAGAACATTGATACTTTGATGTTCTAAGTTCTTTTCTCAATAAAGTTTTTGTCTTTAACTTAAAGTTTGTGTGAATCGCTTTCATTTCTGTATTTTACCATACTCACACCACCCGAGCTCAGTCATGGCTTGTTCTGTAGCCATGAGTGAGTAGTCTCCGTGTTGACATGCAGGTTGGTAGATTTAGGGGCTTTAGAAAGTGGCTAACATCGTTTTAGGTCACAAATGAAGTGTTCTCAAGCTTAGGTTGAGCTTAAAGCTCAGTCCTTGAATAATTTCTCAGAACATGTTGATAGGCGTTCCCCTGCCCGAAAAGCCTGAACGACCTTTTACTTGGCTTAGTGACCCTCGATCATGAAAGTGCTGTTGAGGTGCTAAGTGAGCTTATTGGAGCTTGACCGTTTATGCTTGGAGAATACTTGTATCTAGCAGCGAAAGTTAGTTAGATCTTTGTACTCAACAAAGTGATTAGTGCCACTAAAGTGCACTGGTTTGATTTCATGCTCCATGCTTGTAAATTAAACCTTCATGTCAAAGCTCTTAATTTTATTAGCCATGATTTACTGCCCTTTTATCAGTTGCCATCCCGTTGCTCAATGCCTCCATCATCCTTGCATTCACATCTATTTCTCACTCTGTTCATTTTACGCTTTAGTACAATCTCTGTTTAGTTTAGCTCACACAACCAACCCCTTTATCTATGCTTTAGCTTAACGAAAATTTTTCATGGTCTAGTACTCTAAGTCGTAGTCTTCCTTTTGTTCGAACCCTAACTTGCTACAATTGAATCATGAGTTAGGTTGCTAGCTTGCTAGGTTTTATTTGGTAGGTTTGCATGCTAAACTGCAAGAAAACCACTCATCAAATTGGCGCCGTTGCCTGGGAAGCTTGCACATTTAGATATTAGATTTGAGTATTTTGTTAAGACTAAAGTTTTCATTTTTGTCTGCATATTGTTCTATTTTTGTGTTTGTTGTTTTTTCGCTGTTTTTCTTGCAAAGTATGAAAAGGAAAAGCCAAGAGGGAAGACTTCTTGACTTGGTTCCTAACATTGGCAGACTTGAAAGACAGAGTAAAATAGAATCACAAGCTAGAAAGTTGAAAGAAATAGAAGATATGGAACATCCTCAAATTGTCCTACCAATTGTAAACCCCAACAATCCCAATCCCGTTCCACTGAGAAAGCAAGTTCAAGCGGCTGAAACCAGTTATGAATAACCATGATGGTTTGTTTTATTGTTCTCTATAGCTTATTGGTTCAACTTGTGGCTCCTTTACCTTCTCATGACTCTCTTTATCCACGCTTGAACCAATTTAAGTTGGTTGTTTCTTAAAATAAAGTTATATCAGGTTCAGGTTTTAGTGATTTTATAATTCTTTTCCTACTCAAAGTTGAAATTATGATCTCCAATATAGGAGTTGCTTATGTTTTTTTTTTTTATGCTTTAATTATTAAATTTCTTGATCAGGTGGAATCAAGTTAGAAGAAACAATCCCTTTGGCTGAGTGAGGAGAGTGGTGAATATATAGCAGAATCGTTCTTTTAATTGTAAGTTATCCATTCATATTCATTCTCATTCGATGTCAAACAAGAACATCAAATTTCTCTGTAAAGTTAACTCACTACATATTGAAACTTCTTAGAGATGCAAATGATACTGGAAGAGGATACGAATCTAAGATAACCAAAAGCTAGAAGGCTTGCAAGCAAATGATAAACCATAAAGATTTTCTATTTTAATGTTGCTAATTTGTTTTAGTTTCATTTTATGCATCTATGGCAAGAATGAGTATTAAACTCGTGAACTATATTGAGAAAGAACTGAACATGGGAGCAGTGGTTGGGCTAATGACGTCACCAACTGATTTGCAGTTAATTGTTTTGATCTTCCTTAACTTACAGGCCTGGTCAAAAAGTCAAATTCAGGATTTATAGTCTAAAATTCATGTGAAATAGATGGAAATGATCAAGATTTACCGTCATAGTTCTCAAACATGGTATCCTACCATTTCAACGTTTTCTTTTAATCTATAGTGCTACATAAACCATGGTTCGGTGCTTATACCAAAGTTTGAGTCACATGATATTGGTGATTGTGTCCAAATTCTTACATGTCCAAAGACATTTGATGTAGTGAATGCATTTGTTTTTTTGCTACAAAAGCTTTCAATCTGAGATTGCTCATGGAAATTACAACTGGTCATACGATTCTCATTCTATATCTAAGGTTCTCTTGTTTCACTTCCACTTTGAATTTGCGTGCTTATCGTTAGATGTTGTTTATAATTGACCCTATTTTAAATGCCATTTTGTGCTTACAAATATCTTATACTTAGTGCTAATGCGTCAGGGGCTGAGAACCTTCTCTCGAGATGTGAACTGATTATCTTTTAACTCTATTTGAGTTAGTAAGCATGCTCTCCAAAACCAGCTTTTAACTTATTGGTTTAAATGTTAAATTATTAACAAGTGTTTGACAAAACATCACTGTTGAAGCATACGAACCCTCAAATAATCGAGAAAATATTCACCTTTATTACTTCACTATTTTCCATATCACAAACGTATAAATAAATAGTTAAATGTCTATGGAATATTTAAAATCAGTGTTACCCACAAATATCTATGAAATATTTGTTACCCATGTAAGTATTATAACATAGCAATATCGTCCAACAAAGTTTCCTTACCTTATCATAGTTTCTAAATGAAACTCTCAATTGTAAACGTTAACTACTACATAAAATGTCCAAACAATATATGAAAGCTAACCTCAGTTATAATTATTCTCATTTTTGTATCTCATTACCAACACTAGAATACACTATCAAGGAAACAAAAAATAAAAAAATTGTACTTGCTTTTACAAAATAGCTACAACAAGAAAATCAATATCCACGCATAGCGCGGACTCTCACCTAGTTTCTATAAAAGCTTTTCAGTGTGATAATGTTAGTAAATTTAACAATCAATTTTTTTGTGTCTAACACTGGAATTCAGCTCGTTTCTCGCATCCATTCACATCGCAACAAAATGGTTGAGGTGAACGCACATTACGTACTATCAACAATCTTGTTCGTGGTCTTCTTTTTCAGGCCAAACTCCCAAACACATATTGGGTCGAATCATTGAACATGGCTCCCCATCTCTTCAATTTCTTACCATCAAGCTTCATCAACAATGCGGTTCCATTCACGAAGCTTTTTAACAAGCCAGTCTCATACTCTCATCTACGCATCTTTGGCTGTCTTTGGCTGCCAGCTTCCATCCATTTACTAAATATAACTTTTTTTTTTTTTTGGTCACAAATTCTTAATATAGCTTAACACCAGAAAATTGCTTTTCAACTCGACTCTTGTTATTCTCTATTATCTCATTCATTTTGTTTCTTTAATCCATTACTTGTTGTTATACTTGTTACCGGGATGCGATATATTCTCAAGAATTAAAAGAACAAAAACAGTTTTTGTTTTCAAACTAACAATAGCAATTTTTTTTTAAAACTCTGTTATATAGCAGAAATAGCTGTAAAAAACCCACATATAAATCTATAAATTCCAGCCATTTGTTTCGAATCTTTCAAGTTATTTTTCTTTTTAAACGTCTTATATATATATATATAAAATCTATTCTATCTTTCTCAAAAGGTGCAAGGATAATAGAATGGGGAAACAACAAGACTGGTCTGTGACTGCTTGCGTTTTCCTATTTTTGTCCTTGGCATCAAACATCCATGGTACGAGAGAAAATTTTTCACATAAAACATTTCCAAAAGTCTATGATTCCTCAGGTGCTGTAGGCCATATCAATGCAATTCGTCGTGTTGATGTACCTTTGCTCGAAACAACAAAATCTAAAGGAAAAAGATCTAATCAAACAGTTGCCCGGACAACCTCTCGTTAGTTTCAAACAATATGGTGGTTATGTTGCCGTAAACGAAACAGCTGGTCGGTTTTTATACTATTATTTCGTGGAAGCCATCAAAACCAATAGTTCTTCTCCTCTTGTCATTTGGTTCAACGGAGGTATATATACTTTTGTATAAAATCTTTTTAAATAGGCAAATAAGTTATATGTCCAAATTTGATTATTAAAAAAAAGTCGTTTTCTTATTATTTATTGTCACATTACATAAAGATTATCATTAAATTTACAACTTTCTAGCACATAGACCTAATGAGAAATAGACAAGTTAAAGGTTGATGATCTTTGTCCACTAAACTCAAAACATTGAAAAATTATAGGACCTGGATGTTCCTCTTTACAAGGAGCATACCTAGAGCATGGACCCTTTCGCGTACACAGTGACGGCAAAACATTGTATCGCAATCCTTATTCATGGAATAACGGTATAATTTTTTATATATTTTTGTTAGAATATTTGTTTTACAAGTATAACGTTTAATAATATTCGTAAGTATGCGATTACGTGTGGATTCGCAGATGCAAACGTGTTATACTTGAGTCACCGGCGCAAGTTGGATTTTCGTACACGAATACTCCGTCAGATTTGGAAAAACCAACAGACAAGAAGACAGCAGAGGATAACTATGTGTTCTTGGTGAAGTGGCTTGAGAGGTTTCCAGTATATAAAGGAAGAGATCTTTACATCACGGGTCAGAGTTACGCTGGCCATTATGGTCTCCAACTTGCCCAAATGATCGTACACAATAGAAACGAAACACTCATCAATTTACGAGGCATTTTAGTTGGTAATCCAGGACTCGACGATAAGATAGAGAGGAAGGGTAGTTACGAATATCTTTTGAATCATGCTTTGATCTCCCAAGAATATTTGGACAACTTCAATAGAATTTGCTCAACTATGTCGTCGAATAATACGGCATGGATCGATTGCGAAGTTGCGGGCGATAAAATTGATGATCTAACAAAACACCTGGATAAGTACAACATATACGCTCCCCTTTGTCTAAATTCCACGTTGACAAGTAAACCAAAGGAACACACCACAATTACGGAGTTTGATCCATGCAGTTTTGAATACTTGACAGCTTATCTTAACCGAGCAAATGTTCAAGAAGCAATGCACGCAAACACAACGAAACAACCGTACGCGTGGAAGAAATGCAGTGCAGACTTGTTCTCGAAATGGAATTTAAAGGATAGATTTGGTACAGTGATTCTTACCCTAAAAGAGCTAATTGGCGAAGGTGTTCGAGTTTGGGTGTACAGTGGAGACGTAGACGCAACCGTTTCACATACATCTACAATGGACGTGTTACAAAGTTTGAATTTGACGGTTAATAAGATATGGCGTACGTGGTTTAGCGAAGGAGAAGTGGGAGGATACACAGAGGAATACAAAGAGAAAATTACCTATGCAACTGTGAGAGGAGCTGGTCATATGGTGCCTAGTGACCAACCAATACGTGCATTTACGCTCTTTTCTAGCTTTATACGTAACAATCCTCTACCTGATACCATCTAATTTGTAATTGAATAACACGTTTTGGTCTTCTCAATTTATATAAGAATACGATAATTTATATAGAAAAACTAAAACAATTTATGGAAAAATGTGCCAATGCATTTATGAGAGTGATTTATTTATTTTTATTCTTTACTCATATTACAAGACTAACTTACTTTCAAAGGCTAAATTTTATGAGAAATTTTGAGATATGTTTAAGAGATTTCTAACTGTATTCATAAGAACTGGTAAAATTTACCCAAACAATATATAAAAATCTTCTCTCTGATATAATCTAATTTTTAACTTTGCTTATGTATATCACTAGATAACACGTTTTATATAAAATACGAAAATTTAAACAGAAAAACTAAAACAATTTATGAAATAATTTGCCAACGCATTTATAATGATTTATTTGTTATTTATTTTTTATTCATATTATAAGACTAACTTATTTTTTCAAAGGCTAAATTTTTAATTAGTAAATTTTATTTTGTTCTGCGAATGTGAATGAGTTTAATTTTAATTTAGTTTGATAAAATATAAACGATGGTTCTATTTAAGGACGTGAAGCCGGTGCCGGAAGCTAAGGCTTTGGAGCTCAGTGGAACTTCACGTAAGGCTTTCTTTTATCTCTTCATTTAGAATGGGCCTTATTGGTTAACGGCCCATTAAATTTACCTTGAAAATCATTCGCTCCATTGCTTATTCACCACCATCGAAAAATGATGTTGTCTCAATACCGTTCTTTATTTAACGGCGATCGATTAACGCCGACCAGATACTTCACCGGAGCTCCGTCAAAATTCTCCTCTTTCCCACTCTCAGGTTTGCCGTTACCGTTGCTCTGTTTGTTTAGTCAAGTTCATGTTTATTTTTCGAGAAAATTGATGATGATGAAGGAATTATTAGAATACAATTCGTATTTTTCAAGTGTTGTAACCTTTTTTTTGTCTTTCCCAATTTGAAATTTTTGAAAATCGCTGAATCATAAATATGAATTCGGTGTATACTAGGTTTATGTTTTTTTTTTAATTTTGGGTTGCAGGAAAGAAGAATTTATGTTCTCTAAGAATAAAAAGGTATATAACTATTGTGAAGGCGAAATTTTAATTTTATTTTATTTTGCGAGTTGTGTCATGCTTTAGGTCCATTAAATTCTTTCTGTTGTCTTGAGAGGATTAGTCGGGTGGTAAAAGGCGGATCATCCCCTTCTTCGAAAAAAAAGAATTTTTAAATTTGTGTGTGTTTTCCAGATTCATATGTAATTTTGATGTATTCTAATAGGATTAAAGAACTCCAAAACATATTAGAAATCAGAAGAAATCAACCTTTAGTATGTGGAAGAGTATCGCCTCGTCTTTCGGTTCCTGATCACATACCAAAGCCTCTTTATGTTGAGTCTACAGTATTACCAAAGATATCAAGTGAATATCAGATTCCTGACTCCAATGGCATTGTGAAAATGAAAGCAGTGTGCGAGCTTGCAGCCCGCGTATTAGACTATGCAGGAACATTGGTTACAGTAAGTAAAGATTGGATTTCTGATTTGTCTACTGAATCTCTTTTGGTTATTGTTTTTGTTTAATGGTTGTTGCAGCCATTTGTGACCACAGATGAAATCGACAAGGCGGTGCACAAGATGATCATTGAGTCTGGTGCTTATCCTTCACCTCTTGGATATGGAGGATTTCCGAAAAGTGTTTGTACATCGGTTAATGAATGCATGTTTCACGGGATTCCAGATTCCCGTCAGCTACAGGTCTGGAGTATGAAACTGCCTTTAAGTATGAAAGCAATTCTCTTGTAGTATATCACTAATCAAACCTTTTTTTTCCAGAATGGGGATATAATAAACATCGATGTCGCAGTTTATATGGATGTAAGTCTTTGTGGTTCTTAATCTGCAATCAAATTCTAAACTTATGTAACACCTTTTTTTTCCGGGTTTAATACTTGAATCAGGGATATCATGGAGATACATCAAAGACTTTCTTGTGTGGAGACGTCAGTGAAAGCCTTGTACAACTTGTGAAGGTTAATGGATTCTCCTTTTTTAACCATTAGAGAGAGGCTTGCTTACTTACTTATGTTTCTTTAAAAGGTCACGGAGGAATGTTTGGAGAGAGGGATTTCGGTTTGTAAAGATGGAGCAAGCTTCGAAAAAATTGGGAAGACAATCAGGTAGTAACAATAGTAGTACTCACCGGATTCAATAAAACATCGAAGGAAGTTTTGAAGGAGCAGTTTTAGGGTAATTTCCAACAGTGAGCATGCTGAAAAGTTTGGGTATAACATTGAGCGCTTTATTGGGCATGGTGTAGGAACGGTATTACACTCGGAACCTCTTATATATCACCATCAAAACCGTAAGTAGCAAAAGAGCTTCCACAACAGCTCATCTTAAATAGTGGAATTTCACTGAAAAAAACGGTCTCTTGTGCAGATGATTACAAACGTGAACATATGATTGAGGGTCAAACTTTTACGCTCGGTGAGCAAGCACTCTCTATAAAGAACTCGATGAATGCATCATAACTTTTTGTTTTTGTTTTTGTTTTTAAACTGATTGTTCTGTTGTTTCCAGAACCAATTCTCACCATTGGAACCACCAAGTTTGTTACATGGCCAGACAAATGGACAATTTTGACAGCAGATGGTGGTCCGGCCACACAGTTTGAGCATACAATTCTTATTACCAAAACTGGTGCAGATATTCTTACCGCACCATGATTCAAGAATTACATTATTGACTATTCATTTCTCTGTGTAAAAAAAGTAACTTAACCATTCAAGAGATTTTAAGATCATTTTTCGTCCTGTGACTTCATCTTCTACACCATACTAATTGCTGCTCAAAATCGTGGTCTCATTAGGATCCTAATTGATTTACTAAGAAACATAAAAAAACATCGGAAAGAGACTTGTGTTTTCAATCCTATTCACAGTTGTTGTTCTCAAAGTCCCAAACAGGTTATGTTTGGAAACCTTTTGTCTAGTGGTCAAGGGTTTAAAACTCTTATACCACGAGGTCTCGGGTTCGAATTCCTAGAGATGCAATTTATTAATATTTATGCAGATTAATGGAGGCTAGCTTATGGGTAGGGGTGGCCAAACTTGGTTTTGGATTGGGTTTCTTAGGTTTTGAATTGGGTTTGGATTATTTGGATTACGAATTATTGTACTAAATTCAATCCAATTAAAATTTGGTTCAAATTTTTTAGGTTTTGGACTGAACTTAAGTTGTGTGGATCACAAATAATTTGACCAAAGTAAACTTAAATATGATTTTATTTGCGTTATTAAGGGTTTGGATAGGATTAGGATTCACTTAGTTGAAGTTTTAAAAATTAATAATAATAACATCTAAAACAAATTTTTAACGCAAATTTATTCAATGAAATAATTCATAAAGTCCAAAACAAAACAAAAAAAATCATTATTCTTGATATCTTAACTTTAAAATACAACAAACAACTTGAAAAGGCGAACAAAATACTAATAGTTCAATTAAAATTATCGAAAAAAATCCTTGAAATCTCAAGCAAAACCTAAAAAGCAAAGCTCATAAATACATATAAATTACTACAGAATAAAATTAATGGATTAAATTTAGAAAACTGCTAGTACTATTATTCGACCAATCCAAAATTTCTATTTTATTTGGAGTTTTCAGTTATCGAAACACCAATCCAAATAACCCAAATAAATAGGGTTTTGTACTAATCCAAATCCAAACAAATTCGGATTTCTTGGATTGGATTGAATCGGGTTGGGTTTAGATGACCGAATTGGCCACCCATACTTACATGAGATTTTCAGCGTGAAACAAAATAGAATTGTCTGGCGTGAATTCAAGATGATAGACTTGTCCGTTGTAGAATCGTTGTAGAATCGTCGATGTAACAATTCTCATAATTGATATAATGCGTTTTTGGCGCATTTTAACTTTTGTTTTGATGGTTTTTTATCGAGTTTTTCATTCTATTTTGAGTCATTCTAGGTCTAAAAGCAGCTAGGACGGAAGATTGGAACTTGCAATGGGACTTGGCGAAAAAGGAGGGAAACTGGATCTTTTTGAAGATTTTGAATATAAGGAGTACCCGCTCCTGATCGGCTAACCTGCTCCCCAGAAGATCCACTTTTGGAAATTTTCATTAAACCTATTTTGCCACCTAGAGTTGCCCTAATCTATTCCAGCCGCCGAGCCCTTTAAAAGAAGATTTTTTTGAGACTTTAGAGGAGGGACGAAAAAGGTAGACACAATCGAAAGAAAGAAACGAGAACACGAGTGAGAGAAAGAGAGATCGATACTTGGTTTTTAGAGTTTGTAAGATTGAAGATTGTCTTCCACCTTTTGTTGAAGTTTTCTAAACTATTATCTTTTCTATTTACTTATCTATGAATTCTTATATCTCACTTACTGTTTTTCGATCCGTCATGTGCTAGTAATTTCCCTAGTTAGATTAAGAGTTCGATGGGATTAGGGTTTCGCGAACTAAGCATAGATAGGTTTTGAAATATATTTGATATCTCCATCTATTGTTGATCGTAACGCCTAGACTAGCTTGATCACCTAGCCTCTGATTTTAGGTTTCATTTACTCATCAAAAGTGTTGTGAATTGCTTAAATTAACATAGATGAGCGATTCGTCCTTAGCCAACGACAGTTGAAGTTAAGGCGACTTGTGAACAAATCGATCCTATCCTTTTATTGCTCATCATTCTTTGTAATCTCAAACGACAGTTTAGGGTGTTAGATTGATTGATAAAGTAGTTGATACCACGACAGTGGGTCCTCTTAATTTTATGGTTGAGTTCTAGATTGGTTCTTAATTGATAATCTGAATAATTGCTTGGTTCTAGATGATCTAATCCCTGAGATACTTTCTCTTGATCTAACGCCTTTCTCTTAAATTGTTTAAACCGAATTTACTTATTTGCTTTCAAATCGTGACAAATTAAAACCACTTTGATCGCTTAGCTGAATTTGTATCCCATAGGATTAGAATGTATTGTTAGTCCCTTTGAACAACCCTACCTATTCTACATTGAATTAGTGATTCTAGGTTTGAATTTATAAACCGGGCAAAAGTCCTTTCATCAATAGTTTGTAATAAAATAGTAATAAAATTGCAGCGTTAAGAAAACAAAATATTAATTTAATAAAATATATTATTTTTAAGTAATATTCATCATTATCTTATTATATAAAAGAGGATGCGCACGATGAGAACGCGACACGTAAGCAAAATTCTTATTCACGAGATCATGACATGTGTAATTGTTAATTTAGATTGTGAATTAACAAAAAAAAATTAAAAAGAAAATAAAGATTATAGACTAACTAAGAAAAAAGAAAAAAAATTGTTCTACTAAAATATGTGGTAACACATAGTTTTAACCCTATCAAACTACTTCAAGTGCACAGCAACGAAGTAGTATAAAAGGGATCGAATCCACAGAGACCAAGTGCTACACTACGAAAGATGAGAGTGAAATTTAGCTAAGATGATGAAAATGATAGTTGTATGCAAAAAAAAATACGAATGACAAATAAACGATGTAAATTATGGAATTAAAAGCGTCAGGCTTTAGGGATATTTGCAGAAAATCAGAAATCATGAACCGAACAATTATTCATGGAACAATTTAGCGCAGTCTCGAACTCAAACATAAATGTATAACCAATCCACTATTGTGGTATCAATCACTTTATCTAGCAACCTAAGATTCTAAACTGTCGTTTGAACTTAGAATTCTAGACAAACATTAACGAGTAGGTTTGATATGTTCACAAATCGCCTTAGCATCAGTTTTTGTTGGCTAAGGACAATTTGCTCATCTACGTTCTTTCAGACATTTAATCGAACACTTTTGGTGCATTAAACATCCTAACATCAGAAACTAGGTGATCAATGTAATTCAAGCAATAAGAACAACGATAGATGAAGACAAATACAAATCTCTATCTATGTCTAATTCATCGATTCATGAAATCCCTTGAAACCCTAAAACCTAACTATGGATCTACTCTGACATGGAGATAAAGAAACAAGAGAGAGATGAATAAGAACTCATAATCAATTGAAATAGAAATAAAAAAGGATTTAGAAATCTTCTCAAAAGGTGTAGAAAATTAGATTCTTCTCCCCAAAGCTTAGAAACAAAAAGTCTGATAAGAAAAATAAAGCTCAGCCTAAACAATGGCTAAAAACTCGAAATATATAGGTCAAATCACGTATTGGTCAAAATCTCTTGCAAAAACCAAGTAAAATAAGGAAATATGAATTTTTCTTTTTTTTGCTCGATTTAATAAGTAGATTGATCGATCTATCTATCAAACCTTCAATCTGAGTAGCATGGTCGATCCGCCGGTCTTCCAGAACTTTGAACATTATCGGATCGATCTGGCCTGCTTTAATGCTCCTTTGCTCTTCCTCTTTGATTCATTACTGCATTTTACCTTAAACTTGTTCCAAACGTAGTTCGACCTGAAAAGACTTTAAAAACGAAGAAAGACTCGATAAAACTCTGAAACACATGTTAGAATGTGTTAAAAACGGAAAACATCAATATGTAATATTTCTAATATTAACAAATTTAAAAAAGATAAAATAAAGAATATATTCTAAACAAAGATTATAGACTAATTAAGAAAAAAAAACCGTTCTACTAAAATATGTAATATTTCTAAATTTTTATAATACATTCTTTTCATTATAAATTATCTAATTAGTTAAAGACAAAATGAAATGTCATATTTATAAGTGTGATTTTGCTAATATAATAACGTGTATGAGATAATTTTAGTATGAGATAAACATAATAAATTTACTATTTAATAAAATATAATAATAAAATAAATACTCATTTTTTGTGCGATTCGTAATTTAGAATCTAATTACATTTGTCAAATTATAGGCGTTATAAATTTTAAAATCAAAAATATTTACCGTAATTCGTTTTTATATCAGCATGACACGTAAGCAAAATTATGTTATGTTGCATGTGTGCAATCCTGATCTTTATGGCCACACATCCACTAGATTAGCCATCTTTCAGTGTGGAGGTTGACTGGTTCACTATGATAAGATAATCATTTATATATTTTAGTTTAGTTCATATCCCACGTAGTAGTAATATACAGGCCGATTCTCTTGGAAAAGGAGCTCGACCCATGTAAGACTATCTACATTGGTTTTTTTTATTAAACACCCTCTTTCCCTACTTTTAACACTCCACATCACTTTCTCTTTCTTCCACCTAATAATTCAACATCCAATTCAATTTCAACTTCTACAATAGTTTTATTTAATAAAATTCAACACCTTGACCCACCACACATATATATATATATATATATATATATATATATATATATATATGTAATTTTGAAACTACATGTTTATCACAATTATTGATTGAAATTAAATTAAATTAATAAGTATTATCTAATTTAATTGTTTTATTTTATTTTATATTCTCTTAATCAGTATTTTTCAAATAACAAAAATAAAAATAATTTTTATTAAAAACCATAGAATTACAAAAAAACTTTAAATGCAATACAAATACAAATACATAACACAACTGATAAAACATACTTAACTTAATTAATATAATAGACTTAACGAAAAATAAATAAAACTTTAAAATCACACACAGAGACTTAAAAATCTCTTTAATCACGAAACATTACGAATTTTGCCCATATGTGTTTGACTAGATCGACTTGTAATTCGTGATGCACATTTGAATCACATAATTCAGATCTAGCACGTACATGATTTGCAAATGAAGGTAACACCTCGGTCGAGAATGGTTGTGGTGTACTTGAACCACATGCCTCCGATTGATCATAGTCGGTCCAATGTTGAACATATGTATCCCGTTCATCCTCAACAATCATATTATGCAATATGATACATGACCGCATGATGATAGCCAAATCGGTTATATCCCACATGTGAGCTGGTTCACGAATGATTTTAAATCGAGCTTGTAAGACTCCAAATGCACGTTCGATGTCCTTCCGACATCCTTCTTGATGTTGTGCAAATAACTTGTCTAGTTCACTTTGAGGAAGTCGAATTGATTTGACGAAAGTTGGATAAGAAGGATAAATACCATCAGCTAGATAGTATGCCATATTATATGGACGTTGGTTCACAAAGAAGTTCACTTTTGGAGTATTTCCTTGTTCAACATCATCAAACACTGGTGAACGGTCTAGAACAATAATATCATTCAATGTGCCTGGACACCCGAAAAAAGCATGCCATATCCATAGATCATGAGACGCAACTGCTTCAAGAATAACAGTGGTGGTTCCTTTATCTCCCCTGGTAAATTGACCTTTCCATGCTGTAGGACAATTTTTCCATTCCCAGTGCATGCAATCAATAGTTCCAATCATCCCCGGAAACCCCCGCATCTCGCTCACATGCAATATTCTTTGTAGGTCATCTTGATTTGGAGCTCTGAGATACTCTTGCTCATACAACTGTATGATTCCTTTACAAAATCTACGCAAGCACTCCAATGCTGTAGTACCTCCAATTTTGATGTATTCATCGACCGCGTCTGCCGCCATACCATATGCTAACATTCGCATGGCCGTGGTACATTTTGCTAGTGGAGATATACTTTCTTTATTGGTTGCGTCAACTCGTTGGGTGAAGTAGTTGTCATTGCTTGTTAGGTCTCCAATGATCCGAAGGAAAACATGTTTTCGCATCCGGAATCGGCGGCGAAACATTGCATCATCATATATAGGTTGATTGGCAAAATAGTCATCAATCAGTCTTTGGTTTGCTGCTACATGATCTCTCTTGATGTATTTTCTCTTGTTACGACGTGGATAGTCTTCCTCTATTTTGTTTCGACGCTCTTTAAACCGGTTGACGATATACCTCTCTTCAATCTCAGACTGCCTTTTGTAACCTTCAATGTCAAAAGGAAGTTCATTTGGATCCATTGAAGTGTTTTTTTAGTAAGATGAGATTTGTGATATTGGTTCATCAATGGAAGAATAAGTTCTCATTTATAAAAAAACATGTGGTTGAAATCGACGGAACTCAAATATGTATGTAATGCAGTTAACTAATAGATAAGAGATAAGATAATGATTTGATTAGTAGACAAAAAGATAAAATTCATAGATTACATTGTCGGAAAATAATAGAGTACTGACAAACGAACATTATTGCACAAAATGACAAAAAACATTATTACACAAAATGACAAAGAACATTATTACACGAAATGACAAAATACAGACATACACTTGCGAAACATTATTAAAGCGACAAATAACAAAGAAACATTAAAGCAGAAAGTGACAAACTGTAGACATAGACTTGACAACCACTAATTTCCGAATAAATCATTGCTCAACTTCTCCTACAGCTCTTTGCTTCGATCATCGAGATGCTCTTTTTCACTTGACTTCATAAACATCTTCATCTTCTTTGTTTGAGTCTTATCTTTCATCAGTTGGTTTGCCTCATCTTGCCTCATGGCTATTTTTTCCAATCGTTCCAACTCTTGCTCCTTTAATTGTTTGAATTCAGTCCACTCTTCGTTAACAACTTCCAAGGCTACACCCTTACTTTTTTTTTTAGCCTTTTTTTTAGCAGCATCCCTCCCCGTTGGACGAACATTAGATCCTACAGAGTTGGAGTCACTTGCATCACTCTCGTGGGCTCTCTTAGATCCACTGCTTCCAGACCCAGTATTTCCTCCGACCTGACTATCATAACGCGGTTGATCACGCACAGCGAGCCATTCTGACATTAAATTGAAATGCCCATTCTTACCACTTGAATATAGTTCATGTGCTTTCACCAATACATCATTCTCTGACCACCCACTTTGTTGCATACGCTTGGCATTATCGTAAGCACCAATCCATTTGCCAATTTTTTTGTTAATGTAGCTGAAACGATTTATGCATTTTTCTCCATCACGCGGAGGATCAAATGAGCAATGTTCATTACAATACTCAGCAATCTTACCCCAATATGCCTCGCTTTTTTGATTTTTGCCAAGAATGTTGTTTGTTCCAAATTTAATCCATCCACTCAGTAGCACTAAATTTTCTTCAGTACTCCATTTGGGGCTTTTATGGCGTGGAAGTGTTGAATCTTCTGCATTTGGAGTGGCTTCATTTACATCGTTCATCTCTCCGAGAGCTATTTGTGTAGAAAATTCGGAAAATTCAATTGGTCTACCACTCACAATATTTTCATTAGCCATCGAAGTAGAAGAAAAAGAGAGTGGTTGACCAATTGAATTTCATGATATGGATGGTAGTTTTGAGCAGGTGATGGCATGGAAAAATTTGGTGGAACCCAAAATTTGGTGGAAACCCATAATTTGGGACATTCTGGGATTGATTAAAAGAGAGATTTTGAAATTGATAATTATTGAGATTTGGGTATGGAAAAGGGTTATTAGTAGAATTTTGTGTAGGATTATTGTTTGGATCCATTTCACAAAATTCTTTTTTAAAGAAGTAAACAAAAATTTATGAGAGAATACTTAGAAACTTATGATAGAAGTGGTGTTTTTTTTTGGGTGTCCAAATGAAATGAAACAAGTCTTGATTTATAGAGTTTTTAAAATGATAAGTTTTCATATAAAAATTTATTAAAAAAATTATTTATGATATAATAATTGATTTTAAAAGATAAGATTTGATAAAAATCTTCAAAATATTGATAAACTAATTGATAAAAATCTTCATGCGCGTAGCGTGTGTCTTGCCAACAATTTGTTCAGTATCATCCACTTAAAATTCGCCACATCACTAATATGGACCCCATTATTTTTGTTTCAACCCGTTGAAACAATTCAACCCGTTGAAACAATTCAACTTGTTGAAGCCACCTTGGATTCTTTTTTCTTTCAACTCCCTTATTGTATTTGATTCACCAGTTGAATTATTTATTCAACACCCTCACTGTATGTAGTCTAAGTCAAACATTTTCGTTTGGGGTGGCGTGTCAGGAAAACGATTTAATGTGTAGCACTTGATTTAATATATGGTGATTGTTGACAAAAAAATATGTTGCATGATTTTGCGGGTTCCGCTGGTTCTTCTGGTTGATGTTAACCGTCTTTTCGGGTTGGTTGGGTTAGTGTAGGTTGGGTTAGTGTAGGTTGGTTTGGTTAGTGTAGGCTGTCTTATTATATAAAAGAGAATGCGCACGATGAGAGCACGACACGTAGATAAAATTATAACTCACCAGATTATGATATATGTAATTATTAATTTAGATTGTGATTTGTGTTAATATTAACAAAAATTTAGAAAATGAAAATCCGAACTATATAATTTTAAACAAGGATTATGGAACAAATAACAAGAAGGAAAGAAATTGTCATACCAAAAAGGTATTGCTTCTTAATTGTCATATTACAAGATACATTATTTCTGAAACAACCCAACCCCTAAATTTTTAAAAAATTTTGTTTTCGGATTATTATTATCACAAATAATAATCTTTAACGGGTCAACACAAGCAATACGGAAAACGATAAACAATTGAACAACATTCTCAATCAATAAATCTCATACTCTATTGATCTAACCAATTCTGATTCAATTCCAATAACGATAAAACATCTCAACAATCCAAATAATCAAACCACAACGTTCCAGAATTACTAACACCCTAGCAATTCTAACACAACGGCCACGAAATCGAGACTCTAGATCATCTCCTCTTCCCAACCATGATTCCACGATCACACTTTGTCTTTACCTGCACTCACATGGCAAAAAGAGATGCGAGAGTATTATTGTGACGACCCAACCCGTCAAAATAAAAAAAATTTCGACCCGGATCACTATTATCACAAATAGTGATCCTCGACGGTCCAATATAACAACAATGCGGAAACAAACGAATAAACAATCAACAAGATTATTATTTAACAAGTCCATACTTATTAAATTACTACATCAATTCAGTCAATTCAGTTCAAAAATCAATATAGTTCTAGAATTGCTAACACCCTAGCAATTCTACTTAAACACGAAAACGAGACTCTAGATCATCCCCTCGTCCTGGCCATGATTCCACGATCAAACCTTCTCTTTACCTGCACCACATGGTTATAAGAGATGCGTGAGTATTATCATAAATATCCAGTGAGACGGTCATCCCATCAACAGACTAATTAAATATAAGCATAATAATGCTATAATATCAGGATGAACAATCAACACGAAAACAACACAATCGCGTAAAAACAGCCTGTGTCGATCGACACACCAACCCGTGTCGATCGACACCAACTCCGACACTCATGTCCGTCAGCACACCATCCTGGTGACCTACTGACACCGTGTCGATCGACACACCCATATGTGTCGATCGACACACAAAACCCAGAAAACTCGCACACGCGATTTTCTGCACAATAATCCATCAAATAACACGAAATCGATCCCAAACAACACACAATCATATTCTAACACTTCTTATGCTTATACGAGCCTATGGTCACGCACTCACTTCGATTGGAAAGGAAAACGGATTCAAAAGTGTTCAAGAACACCAAGAACACGCACGTTCCAAAGAACTCAACACACGCGACGAACGGCTACACCAATATCCAAGCGGAAGACGGCGCTGGAAACTAGACGCACAGAGCTACACAACGGTGTGTAGAACGTCCGCTAATTCGCAACGGTTCGACGGGAAAACAGCCCGCAAGTTCAACGATCCGAACTGGAACAGAAACGACACGTTGAACAAGAAAGCACACAAAGAACGTAAAATACATCGGAATCAAGATCGGAAACACGATCTGAAAACTAGACAGATAGAGCTTTCTAACCGTATATAGATCGCTCTCTGGGTTCTTCTGGTTCGACGGAAATTAATTCCGTAATCTCGATGATCGGCGATGATCGGAACTGGAAACAGCACAAAGTACCCAACTTTAAACGATCATAACTAACAATCTAACCGTCTGATTGACGAACGGATTTTTGCTACGACAAGAGCAAGGACAGGAGAACTTACGCTTCAAAATTCAATCCGATCCAACGCGATCTTCCCCTCCGTTTGTCTCTTCCAAAACCGGCCCAAAACTGCCCAAAAACCTCCAAAAACACTTCCAATCTCTCTCAACTCTCTCAAATCCTCTCAATCTTCTCAAACTCTTCTTTCTCACTCTGTTTTCTTCTGCCAAGAAAACCAGCCGACACTCCTCTGTCTTTTAAAGACAAAATATATATATATTTTTTTTTCTTTTCGTGTCGATCGACACACACCCTCTGTGTCGATCGACACACGACCAAATATTCCGTAATTTGGTTCGCGGTCATTACAATTCTCCCCCACTAACATGGATTCGTCCTCGAATCACTTGAAACCATCACCCTACGGTCAAACATCTGATATCAGCCCTTCGGGACTCCTGGCCCCACCCGGCCAGCACTATCTGAGATTAACCCCATTCTCAGAACTCAACTAGTTTCCATACTAGTCACATTGCACCGTCTCCACGGATACAATCCTGACCAAACCCAGTCAGCACCATTAGAGATCATTTCCCGATCTCAATCACATACCCCCGTCTCACTAAGGTTGACACTCTCGTCCGAAACCCGACCAATTCTCCCAGAAAACATCTATAATGCAACACTCGTTGATCCGGATCAGGGTTATCCGATTGATCACGCAACAATCAAACAAGAACATGCCCGACCAACCGTAGACCCAGACTTTGGACCAATTGGTCGCACAACAATCAAACAAGAACATGCACGACCAAAGAGGCTACATATGTTTACCAGGGTCATCTAAACTAGGTTCCAAACTTAAGTAAGAACCCTAGATTAGACATCCCTCCTGACCAAAACCCGGTCAGCACCACCTGAGATCACTCCCGATCCCTGAAGCTTATCCAATCTCATACTTACAATAACACTACAGGTGCTATTGCTCAACTCATATCTCTATACACCACTCACACTCGCAAGATCGTCACCCTACGAGCTCTCGATGTATACCATACCGGCTCTCGGTATGCTCCAGCCCCTCCCACTCTCGGGACACATAGTCTGTCAAGCTATCGGCTGCAGAGGAAATCACACATCCTCTGGAGAGATCTCTGTCCCTCAAAGTATATGCAGGGGAAATCACCATCCCCTGGAGCAGTCACACTATAACGCGCATCATAAGCACCTGTCGATCGATTTACTTCACGTGGTTCCTATCACGATATTCCCTAATCCGGAATATTACCCCATGACCAATCCCCCCGGTCATCTGAAACAACCCAATCACCTAGGGTGTTTCCTCGGAGTCCCTGGAAAAGACAGTCCTAACTCTCATAAGACTTCTGTTCCAGACTCCTCCTAGAAAATAGACAGGTTCTAACTCACATAAAACCTCTATTTCCCAGCCCCTCATATGACCTCCCCAGTCATCCCACACATGACTTACCCCGTCATTAACCCATGACCTCCCAGTCATCACACACATGACCTACCAGTCATACCATAAGAACATCCGTCTTAACACAATAATAAGAAAAACCCATCTTATTATATCACAACAATGTATATCGTTACAACCCAAACGAAAATACATACAACTCATAGCAATAAGCTACTACAACCACTGAAAACCAGAAAGACACTCAAGCCTCCGCTTGCTTCTCGAACCACTTCGAGAACTTTGTCTTTATCCTCGCCTCTGGTTCCCAAGTCTCCTCCTCTACACCGTCAAAGTCCCACACAACTCGTACCAACGGTATCCTCTTCCGGCGCAGCACCTTGACTCTCCGCTCGAGAATCCTCACAGGTCTCGTCTCTAACGTCATGTTGGGCTGAAGATCCTCTCGGATCCTAGCCAACACCTCCTCAGACTCATGTAGACACTTCCACAGCATCGATACATGGAACACCTTATGAAACGCTCTCATACTCTGAGGTAACTCCAACCGATAAGCCACTGGTCCAACCCGCTCCACAACCCTAAACGGACCCATAAACCTCGGACTTAGCTTATTCTCTGAAATGGATCTGTTAGGGCCCCTCAACATCGCTGCCTTGAGATACACCAGATCTCCCAGCTCAAACTCTAGCTCTTTCCGTCTCTTATCGGCATAACTCTTCTGCCGATCCTGAGCCTCTCTCATGTTCAGTCTCAAGACACGGATCTTTTCCGTCGTCTCCTGAACAAAATCTGCACCAAACATGCTCCTCTCCCCCACTTGAGTCCAGCATAATGGTGTACGACATGGCCTCCCATACAGAGCCTCATATGGAGCCATCTTAATACTCGCCTGGTATCTATTGTTATACGCAAACTCAACCAGGTTCAGATGATCCGCCCAATGACCACCATAATCCAGCACACACATCCTCAACAAGTCCTCCAATGTCTGAATCGTCCTCTCAGATTGACCGTCTGTCTGAGGATGATACGCTGTGCTCAAATGCACCTTAGTGCCCATCTCAGCCTAAAATGCCCTCCAGAACTCTAAAGTAAACCTCGGATCCCTGTCTGACACAATACTCGCTGGCACCCCGTGCAGCCTCACTATCTCCCGCACATACTTCTTAGCCAAAACCGCTGCTCCATCGGTCTTCTTGATGGCAAGAAAATGTGCTAACTTGGTCAGACGATCCACAATCACCCAAATCGCATCATAGGTCCGTGACACAGGCAACCCTGTCACAAAATCCATGGTAATCATATCCCACTTCCACTCTGGGATAGGCAAACTCTGCAACATACCACTCGGAACCTGATGCTCAGCCTTCACTAACTGACACACGTTGTATGCTGCAACCCAGTTAGCTACATCTCTCTTCATCCCGACCCAGTGATAATATCGTTTCAAATCACGATACATCTTGGTCGCCCCTGGATGAATCGACAACATGCTCGCATGAGCCTCACGCAGGATCTCTTGCCTCAGATCCTCATCCTTGGGTACACAGACCCGTCCGTTCACCAGTATCGTCCCATTCGCCGAGACCACATACTCTGAACCTGCACTTCTAGAAGCATCAATCAGAACCGGATCCAACTCTTGAGCTGCTCGAATCCGACTCAGCAAATCTGCCTAGTTAGCTGCCTCTAACCCCAACGGCTCCTGTGAGATCACACACAATCTCAACGTACTAAGCTCGCTCACCAGAGCCTCCAAATCACGCTCCTGAGCCGAAGCAACTCTCATCCGACTCAATGCATCCGCAACCAGATTAGCCTTACCCGGATGGTACCCGATCTCCAAATCATAATCCGCTACCAACTCCATCCAGCGTCTCTGTCTCTGGTTCAGCTCCGGCTGAGTGAAGAAATACTTCAGACTCTTATGGTCTGTGAACACCTGAACCTTTCCGCCATAAAGATAAGATCTCCAAATCTTTAGAGCAAAAATCACCGCAGCCAACTCTAAATCATGGGTAGGGTAGTTGCACTCATGCTTCCTCAACTGCCTCGAAGCATATGCAATAACCTTTCCCTGCTGCATCAGGACACAACCCAGACCAACTCCTGAAGCATCAGTGTACACCACATAAGGCTCACCCGGCTCGGGTAACGCCAATACCGGTGTACTCGTCAACATCTCCTTCAGCTTGCCAAAACTCTCCTCGCAAGCTGAAGACCATACAAAAGGGACATCCTTCCCTGTTAACTTGGTCATCGACTTTGCCATACTCGCAAACCCCGCGACGAATCTCCGATAATAACCTGCCAACCCAAGAAAACTTTTGATCTCAGTGGCGTTCCTCGGTCTAGGCCACCCTCTGATAGCCTCAATCTTAGCCGGATGCACAGAAACTCCCTCTGCAGACACCACATGGCCAAGGAAACTCATCTCTTGCTGCCAGAAATTGCACTTGCTTAACTTTGCAAACAGCTTCTGCTCCCGTAGCTTCCCCAGAACTACTCTCAGATGCAACTCATGCTCCTCAGGACTCCTCGAATACACCAGAATATCATCAATAAAATGATCACAAACACATCCAGATACTCCTGGAATACCCCGTTCATCAACCGCATGAACGCTGCTGGTGCATTCGTTAAACCAAAAGGCATCACCACGAACTCAAAATGCCCATACCTCGTCCTGAAAGCAGTCTTCCTAACATCTGCCTCATCGATAAGAATCTGATGGTAACCCGAAGCCAAATCGATCTTGGAGAACCAAGTAGCCCCTCGCAACTGATCCAACAACTCATCAATGCGTGGCAGAGGGTACTTGTTCTTCACGGTGACTCGGTTAAGTCCCCGATAATCGATGCACAACCGGAAACTACCATCCTTTTTCTTCACAAACAACACTGGTGCTCCCCACGGTGAAACACTTGGTCGAATAAAACACACGGTGAAACACCAGCTGCTTCTTCAGCTCTGTCATCCCTGCTGGAGCCATACGGTAAGGTGCCTTAGATATCGGAGTAGTCCCGGGTTTCAACTCAATCACAAACAGATCCGACCGCGATGGCGGTAATCCCTGCAATGACTGAAACACATCCTGAAAATCCCGAACAACTCAAATATGCTCAACTGCAACCTCTCCAACAGACTCAGGCATCTCTATCGTCACCAGATACGCTTCACAGCCCTTTACAAGCAACTGCTTGGCCTGTATCGCTGAAATCACGAGACTCTCGGAAGTCGGTCTCACACCCTGAAACACTAACCTCCCCGCCTCTCGCTTAAACACAACTCTCCCGCGGTGGCAATCCAAATGGACCTTGTACCGATCTAACCAATCCATACCAAGGATAACATCGTACAGCTCCACCGGACTAATGATCAGATCTGCAGGCATCGACTCTCCCGCCACCAGAACATCCACGCCACAAGCCCGACCGAAAGTAGCTAATGACTTGCCTCCCGCAACCTTAACTACTCCTAGCTGTTCCCCGGAATCACCTCGGATTCCGCTGCCGTCCGCACACTCCGGCGTAATGAAGCTATTCATAGCTCCCGAATCGAACAACACGTGGGACTCACACCCGCCCACAACTAAGGTCCCTGCACAATCCCATGTGCCTAAGAACCCTAAACTACTAGCATAGACATCATAATTCCAAAACAGACTAAATTCGACTACTCAAGAATTTATAAAGTCAAGTTTGGAAATTACCTGTGATCGGTCTGGTGCTAGCTCCACCAGCCTCCGCCGGTGTGAACATACGCGGTGCCGCTGCAATATGAGACAACAGCTGCACTGCCAATGGTTGCACTACTGCCACCGCCAACTGCTGCAGCTTCGGACACTTGGGCTTAATATGCCCCGTCTCTCTGCAGTGATAACACACCCGCGTATCCTGGACCCCGACCCGCATATCCCGAGTCCCGATCTTCTTTGGACAGCTCGCCACACGATGGTCCATGCTCCCACACCCGTAGCATCCCGAACTACCCTGAATGGCCCCTGAAGTGCCCTCCCACTTCCGCTTGTGTCCCTGAGCAGGCTTACCGCCCCTGCCTGAACTCACCTGCTGCTGAGATCTCTTCGGCTGCTGCTGCTGCACCGGTGGACTAACCACCACAACCTGCTCCCCGAGATCCTCCTCGATCGCAACAGCCATCTCAACCAGCTCTGTCTTCGTGGCGAACCTACTCGCCCTGCAGCGAATCCTCAAATCTGAACGAAGTCCTTTCAAGAACCTCTTTACCTGGGCATCCTCGCCCTCCATACCTCTCCCTGCATGTACCAGAAGTCGACTGAACTCAGCATCGAACTCCCTCACTGACCGATCTCCCTAAGCCAGGCCCAGAAACCTAGACTCCAAACGGTCCACCGCCTCCTGCGGGAAATACTTGGCGTTAAACTCCGCCAAGAAATCCTCCCAGACCATCTCGGCCTGCACCCTCCTGGCCTCTACACCTCTCCACCAGAGATGCGCATCACCCTCCAGATAATGCACCGCCAGATCCACTCGGTATCCCTCTGGACACCTAATAGAGCGAAAGTTACGCTCTAACCTCAGCCGCCACCCAACAGCCTCCTCAGGCTTGGCACCACCCGAGAAAAATGCAGTACCATTCCGCTGCATCTGCTCCATCGTCCTCAGATAAGATGGAAACTCCTCTACCCCAGCCATACCCGGCTGCACCCCAGCCAACCCAGGCTGCACCCCAGCCAATCCTGGCTGCACCCCAGCCATCTCCGGCTGCATCCTAGTCCTACCCGACTACATCCCAGCCATCCCAGGCTGCACCCCAGCCATCCCCGGCTGCACCCCAGTCCTACCCGACTGCAACCCAGCCATCCCAGGCTGCACCCCAGCCATCCTCGGCTGTACCCCCAGAGCCTGACCCGGAGCCGGCACCCCTCCCGGTAACCTCTCCAGAATCATCTGTAGTAGACCCGCCAGACGATCATCTCGATCCTGGGCAGCACCTGCGGTAACTCCCACGGATCCCTCCTGAAACGCCTGCGAGTCAGCTACCTGCTCCGACGTGGTCTCCTGGGACACCCACGTGGCAGCAGACTCACTCCCAAGTCTCCGCCCACGTCCACGCCCACCACGACCACCCCGGCCTCTACGGCCCCCAGACCTCGTCCTCTAGTCACTCTAGCCATCACTCTGCTCTAACCCACAGAATACTAAGAACTAGAAAAACAGAAATCACAAAAACACATACCGTGAAATCTCATTGAAGGCTCGGAAGAGATGATCTAGGACTCCATACCCACACAACAATCAATTGACTAACTCACATAATCAATTAAATATTCTAGCCCTAGAACCGCTAGAGCTCTGATACCAAACTGTGACGACCCAACCCGTCAAAATAAAAAAAATTTCGACCCGGATCACTATTATCACAAATAGTGATCCTCGACGGTCCAATATAACAAAAATGCGGAAACAAACGAATAAACAATCAACAAGATTATTATTTAACAAGCCCATACTTATTAAATTACTACATCAATTCAGTCAATTCAGTTCAAAAATCAATATAGTTCTAGAATTGCTAACACCCTAGCAATTCTACTTAAACACGAAAACGAGACTCTAGATCATCCCCTCGTTCTGGCCATGATTCCACGATCAAACCTTCTCTTTACCTGCACCACATGGTTATAAGAGATGCGTGAGTATTATCATAAATACCCAGTGAGACGGTCATCCCATCAACAGACTAATTAAATATAAGCATAATAATGATATAATATCAGGATGAACAATCAACACGAAAACAGCACAATCGCGTAAAAACAGCCTGTGTCGATCGACACACCAACCCGTGTTGATCGACACCAACTCCGACACTCATGTCCGTCAGCACACCATCCTGGTGACCTACTGACACCGTGTCGATCGACACACCCATATGTGTCGATCGACACACAAAACCCAGAAAACTCGCACACGCGATTTTCTGCACAATAATCCATCAAATAACACGAAATCGATCCCAAACAACACACAATCATATTCTAACACTTCTTATGCTTATACGAGCCTATGGTCACGCACTCACTTCGATTGGAAAGGAAAACGGATTCAAAAGTGTTCAAGAACACGCACGTTACAAAGAACTCAACACACGCGACGAACGGCTACACCAATATCCAAGGGGAAGAAGGAGCTGGAAACTAGACGCACATAGCTACACAACGGTGTGTAGAACGTCCGCTAATTCGCAACGGTTCGACGGGAAAACAGCCCGCAAGTTTGACGATCCGAACTGAAACAGAAACGACACGTTGAACAAGAAAGCACACAAAGAACGGAAAATACATCGGAATCAAGATCGGAAACACGATCTGAAAACTAGACAGATAGAGCTTTCTAACCGTATATAGATCGCTCTCTGGGTTCTTCTGGTTCGACGGAAATTAATTCCGTAATCTCGATGATCGGCGATGATCGGAACTGGAAACAGCACAAAGTACCCAACTTTAAACGATCATAACTAACAATCTAACCGTCTGATTGACGAACGGATTTTTGCTACGACAAGAGCAAGGACAGGAGAACTTACGCTTCAAAATTCAATCCGATCCAACGCGATCTTCCCCTCCGTTTGTCTCTTCCAAAACCGGCCCAAAACTGCCCAAAAACCTCCAAAAACACTTCCAATCTCTCTCAACTCTCTCAAATCCTCTCAATCTTCTCAAACTCTTCTTTCTCACTCTGTTTTCTTCTGCCAAGAAAACCAGCCGACACTCCTCTGTCTTTTAAAGACAAAATATCCTCTTTTTTTTTTCCGTGTCGATCGACACACACCCTCTGTGTCGATCGACACACGACCAAATATTCCGTAATTTGGTTCGCGGTCGTTACAATTATCACAAATACTCAGTGAGGCGGTTATCCCATCTACAGGTTATACACACAGACATAAGAATCAATACAATACCAGGGTGAACACACAATACGCAAAGCACGAACAATCACACAAGTCCGCTTCAAACAGACATGCGTCTATCGACGCAACCACCATGCGTCGATCGATGCATCACCAGTGTGTCGATCGACACGCAACCCTGGTGTCGATCGATGCACTGTCCCGTGTGTCGATCGACGCAACATCAGAGAATCCAGGATCGAGCCTATCCTCTCACGGATCGATCCTGGATCGAATTACATCGATCCGTGCACGCAAATCAACACAAAAACACACCAAAACAACATAGTAAATCACATTCGATCAACCCTTTACCCAGATAAACCTACGGTCACGCACTCATCTCGATTCTGGAAGGAAAAGAATGAGGAAATCTCGAAGAACGTGAACAACACGGTCTCCAAATCCGAAATTCACACCCAAAACGTGTAGCACACAACCCCAACACGCTCCTGGATCCTCACCAACACGAAAACCAACTTCCACCAATCAAGAACAACTCAGGAATCTCACCAACACTCAAAATCTCCAAAACTCTCTAATTTTCTGCCAAAATACGGCCAAGAACACGCTCCAGCCCTAGGATTCCCTAAACCGATCCGCCAAACCAAACAATTGAAATTGAACCGATCTTTGCGTCGATCGACGCACACCACCTGCGTCGATCGGCGCACGACCAAAATCCATAGAAATTGGTCGCGGTCGTTACAATTTCCATTTCAAATTATCTAAAGTTTCACTAACAAAAAAAGTCTTTTATAAGATTACCGAACAAAAAAATTGTTAAAGACAAAAAAAGATGTCATAGCAAGTGTCATTTTGATATAATAACGTGTATTAGACAATTTAGTATAATATAAATATTATAAATTGCCAATTTAATAATAAAATAAATTTTAAATATTTGTGAAGATTATAATTTATAATCTAATTATATTAATCAAACAATAGGAGTTATCAATTCCAAAATCAAAAATATTTACCGCAATATATTTTTATATGAGCTTGACACGTAAGCAAAGTTATAACTCACGAGATCGCGACACGTATCTAATATTGATAAGATGATGACACGTGTTAACACTTAGTTTAGAAAAATTAAAATGGAAAACAATTTATACACTTAAAATTTGTTTCACTAACAAAATAATTATCAAGTTAGTAAACAAATAGTAAAAAGTAAAATTTCTAATAATCCATACTAATTAAGAAAAAATGATTAAGATGAAATATGGAGAGGACATGAGCATAAAGAAAGAAATAATACAAATAGAATAAAAGAATCATTTAAAATAAATAAAAGATAAATAATAAACAAAAAAACAAAAAAACGTATATAAATTGGAAATTGGTTAGAAAAATTATAGAAACTTAATTTAAAAATTTAAGATATATATAACCATGCAAAAATAAAAAGAACTCGCGTTAGACTTTGATTAGGACCCACGTTAATACGTGGATAAACACAACGAAAATTATTAAATATCAAAATTTAAGTTTTAATTAGTAACCCGTTAAATTATAAAAATATTTCTAATATTTAAACATGGGTCTTAAACCATTAAAATTTAATATATCTTAATTTTTATGTCTTAATTCATATTTTGTAGACCCAAAAATATATATACATAAATGGAATTCAAATCATATTCCTAATAACAAAAAAAATATTCTTATCCATTATGAATTTATATTAACTATATGATAAAATGTTATAACAATTAAAATGCTATAGAGTTAAATCATAAAAAAATAAAATTATGTGAATAATCTCATAAAAACCTATAAAATATTTTATAAATAGTTTTATCAATCATTATATATAAATCTATGATTGATAAGTGTGATCGGTTTATTTTTCATAGAGATCTATATTTACTCGTCAAATCTTACCCTTTTGGATTTTAACAGCAAATATATTAATATTATTTTATAACATGTATAAATTTTTATTTTATATAATTTCTTTTTTTAACATTGAAAATTATATGTTTGTAGATTTTTTTTTCTTTAGTATGTTTGTATAAACTTTAACAATGAGATTTCTATTCATATTTTTTCCTTAATTAAAATTTCTATTTTCTCTCTATTTTTTTGGTTTTTTGTATTTTTTATAGTCTCTCTACTCTATATATAATGATTGACAATTATTTTGTTCGTTTTCTACTTAAATTTTACATTTTTTAAAATTAATTTTAAGTTATAACACATGTCATTATCTGATCAATATTGAACACATGTCACGATCTGGTGAGTTATAATTTTGTTTATGTGTCAAACTTTCGTCGATAATATTTTTTGTTCTCTATTTTTTCTATGGTTTATACTCTCTCTATTTTGTTCTTAATTTATTTTTATAATTAGTTTAAACTATTAGATTTTTAATATATTAAATCAATAAATCATGAATAAATTTGCAAAAATGCATATGGTTGATAAATGTCATTGATGTCATATTAGTGGTCGATAAATCTAAAAATCTACATGGAAAGAAAACATTAAAATTTTGACAATTATTTCAAAATGATAACTTGAGTTATAGAAATAGTTTTCATAGAGATCATGACATGTGCTAATACGTATTATATGAAATAATTAGATTAGGACCGGCGTATAAAGTTTTAAACATGATCCATGTTTAACGCTTGATTGTGTTAAAACGGGGTTAATAATTTGTCCATATAATTTAATGAACAAATCATTTTCAAATATATTAATGATTGAAATCATGACATATGTAATTGTTAATTTAGATTGTGACATATGTCAATATTAACAAAAAAAAAAAAAAATTATATTCTAAAGAAAAATTATGGACTAACTAAGAAAAAAAAACCGTTCTGCTAAAATATGTAATATTTCTAATATTAACAAATTTTGTTTACAAAAAAAGAGAAATATATTCTAAATAAGGATTATGGACTAATTAAGAAAAATAAAAAAAACCATTATACTAAAATATGTAATTTTTCTAAATTTTTATATTATAAAATACATCATTTTTATTATAAATTATCCAATTAGTTAAAAGAAATTTTAAAAAATGCCACTTTTCAAAAATACCATATTTTCAAAATCTTTGCAAAAATACCACTTTTTCAAAAAAAATGTCATTATATAATTTATGTTTGGGTTAACTATGTTGTATTAGGGTTTAGTTTTGAAAGTTTAAGGGGTTTTAGGGGTCAAAACATTTTTTAGGGTTCATAATTTTAAGATTTAGGTTTAAAAATTTCATAATTAGTAGCATTTTTACAAATGGACACCCTTAAGTGACATTCTTGCAAATGTACATACCAAAAGTGGCATTTTAGCAACTGCCCCATTACTTAAAAACAAAAAGAAATGTCATATTTGTAAGTGTGATTTTGCTAATATAATAACGCGTATGAGATAATTTTAGTATGAGATAAATATAATAAATTGAATATTTAATAAAATATAAGAATAAAATAATTATTAAATTTATGTGAGATTCGTAATTTAGAGTCTAATTATATTTGTCAAATTATAGGCATTAGAAATTTTTAAATCAAAAATATAATAATATCGTAATTTGTTTTTAAGCATGACACGTAATATTAATCAGAGGAATAATGTATTAAAACTTAAAATTAATTAAGAAAAATAAAATTAAAAATGAAAAGTAATTGTCAAGTTACTAATCAAATAATAAAAATAAAAATTTCTAATATTATCAATAATAATTAAGAAACAAAGTTTAAGATGAAATATAGACATGACATAAACCATAAAATAAACAAAGTAATACATATAGAATAAAAATCTCAATTAAAATAAATAAAAAAATGAATGATAAAAAAAAAGTATTTAAATTGAAAAAACAAAAGTTAGAAAGGTTATAAAAACCTTAATTTAAAAGTTAAAAAATATACACAACCATGTAAAAATAAAATAAAAAATAAATCTATAAGAATACTTATTTTATCAATATAGAGTTATAAAATATCACGAAAATGGAAATTTTTGACCTATGATGTCATCGTTACTCTTCAAGTGTATATATTGAAAATAATATAAAAAAAATAATAATAATATAATATTTACTATTAAGTTAATTCTATATAAAATTTGGCGAGTATTAATCTCTATGAAAAATAAAACGATGATATTAATAAAATACAGTTATCAATCATATACTTATGTGATGGTTCACAACATTATTTATAGTTTTTATGAGATTTCTAACATAAAATTTAATATTTTCTGATTTAAATATATAGTATTTCTGTTGTTTTTATTTTCTATCACATAATCATAACTATTCATAATGGGTTAAAATATATATTTTTCTGTTATTAAGAATATGATTTAAATTTCGATAATATATATTTTTGGATTTGTACGATATGTATTGAAACATGAGAATTATGATATAAATTGAATTTTACTGGTTTTACGATCCACGTTAAATAGTATTTTAAAATTTAACGGATTACTAATTAAAATTTAAATATTTATTTCATTAAATTTTATAGTATTTAGCCGCGTATTAACGCGGGTCATTTTCTAGTTATTTTATAAAGAAAAAAATAAAACATCTATTTTTACGGCACGAGAAAGAGAGTTATAAGTCCTCGTTCTTATGATTGGCCAAGTCTTCCCACCGAGTTAAGGCACAGCACGTATTGCTGCTTCTCTTCCCTTGGATCTATGCCATTCTTAGTTTCTCTCTGTCGGTTCGTAGGTTTTGGTCGTTATGTGGATTTAGGTCTGCATCAGCCTTCGACAGAGCATTAGCGACTACTCTTTTTAAGTGGTGTAAGGCTGCTGTAAGTTAGGGTTTCGTTGAGCCTGTAGTTTACTTGCGGGTCAGGAATCTAATCAGGGCCGCCCATCTTGAAAATGTTGGTTAGGTCGAGTTCTCTCAACAACCTAAGCAAAAAACCACAAAAAAAACCATTTTTCAATTATTATGTAATCTCTCTTATTGATCGAATAATGCTCTTACACTACAAGAAAAAAGGGTATTTTCCGACCGAATTTCCGACGGAGAACATTCGGTCGGAAATTATCGACGGAAATCCGACGGATTTCCGATCGTTTTCCGACCGGTCCAAAATCGGTCGGAAATTTCCGACGGAAAAAATTCCGTCGCAATGCGGTTGCAATATCGGTCGGAAATCGGTGGGAAAATAAATCGGTGGGAAATCCGTCGGAAAATTCGGTCGGAAAACGGTGGGAAATTCAATCCGTCGGAAATCGGTAGGAAAAATTGGAGCCATTTTTGACCGTTTTAAAAATTTGAATTTCCGACCGAATTTCGGTGGGAAATCCGTCGGAAATTTCCCAGATTATTTTTAAAAACAGATCACACCTTCTTCCTCCTCCTCTTTCACTTACGAAAATTGGAAGAAAAACACTTAAAAATGGCTCCTTCAAACCCCCCTCAATATTTTCGAGCGTGGATGGATAGACCTTCTCATGATCCAGAGACGGGTTTACTTACGGATGAGTTTGTCGATGGAGTTCAACAATTTATGAATCTTGCATTAAACCAACCGCAAACCATAGAAGATCAAGGTAAAATGTCGTGCCCTTGTTCTAAATGTCGGAATTGTAAAAAGAAATTTGGGCGTTTTGTATTACAACACCTTTATAGAGACGGATTTATACCGGGGTATAAGATATGGTATTTGCATGGTGAAGATGGTTCAATGGGGAATTATGCTAGTACTAGTGCGGATAGGATAGAGGAACCAATACCGGAAGTAGATGAAAATGTAGGTATGGAAGAAATGGTTAACGAAGCCTATCGGGAGAATATACCTTCGTTTTTTCAGGATGGATCCGAAGGACCAACTTTAGATGCCCAAAGGTACTTTGATACGGTAGATGCATCAACTGATCCGTTATATGCTGGTTGCAAAGAGGGTATTTCATCTTTATACTCTGCATACAGAATGATGAGTATAAAGACTGATTGGAATTTGTCAGAGGATTGTATGGATGCGATAGCTGATTATGTGAAAGATATTCTGCCGGAAGATAATCTTCACCCGGGTTCATACTACGAGATACAAAAACTTGTATCCGGGCTTGGTTTGTCGTATGAAATGATAGATGTGTGCATCAACAACTGTATGATATATTGGAGAGAGGATGGTGACCGCTTGAAATGTCGGTTTTGTCGCCAACCGCGGTTTCAAGACACAACTGGTAGAGGTCGAGTACCGTTTAAGAGGATGTGGTATTTGCCGTTAGCCGAGCGGTTAAAGAGATTATATAAATCAGAGCGCACAGCCGGTCCTATGAGATGGCATGCAGAGCATACCTTTAATGGAGAAATTGCGCATCCCTCAGACGCAGGTGCATGGAAACATTTCCAATCATTGTATCCTAGTTTTACAGAAGAGCCACGAAATGTATACCTTGGGTTATCTACGGATGGTTTCAATCCTTTTGGGAAGCATGGGAGGAAATATTCATTGTGGCCAGTCATTGTCACACCTTACAATTTGCCTCCAACTTTGTGCATGAAGCGAGAGTTTCTATTCCTCACAATCCTTGTTCCCGGTCCAGACCATCCGAAGCGTTCGCTTGATGTCTTCTTGCAACCATTGATTCATGAATTGCAAGAGTTATGGGAGCATGGTGTTCGAACATATGATATTTCATGCCATCAGGACTTCACGATGAAAGCTGTGCTTATGTGGACCATAAGCGATTTCCCAGCATATGGAATGTTATCTGGATGGACAACTCACGGAAAGTTGTCATGCCCGTACTGTCAAGATAACACTAATGCTTTCCAATTAAAGCATGGCAAAAAGGCGTGTTGGTTTGATTGTCATAAATGTTTTTTACCAGCTGATCATCCGTACCGGAGGAGCACCACGTTGTTTACAAAGAAAAAAAAGGTGCTTCACGATCGTCCCCCCCCCCCCCAGTTAAATGGTGATTATATTATGACTCAGTTTCGTGATTTTGGTGTTATGACTACGGCTTACTGTGATGGTAATGGGCATGATCATGTTGACGGTTATGGGCAACAGCATAATTGGCATAAGAAGAGTATTTTTTTGGGATTTACCATATTGGAAAGATCATCTCTTGCGGCATAATCTTGATGTCATGCACATTGAGAAGAACTTTTTCGATAACATCATCAATACAGTGCTCAATGTGCAAGGGAAAACCAAAGATAATTTGAAGTCTAGATTGGATTTGCCCGGTATATGTTCTCGAAAGGAACTACATGTCATGGAGAATGGAAAAGGTCCTATCCCGGTCTTCAGGTTGGATGGTTTAGGAAAGAAAGAGTTCTTTGAGTGGATTACGCATCATGTTATATTCCCAGATGGATATGCGTCGAATCTTCGTAATTGTGTTGATATGGGGGAAGGAAAGTTTATTGGACTGAAGAGTCATGACTGTCATGTTATCATGCAACGCCTCCTTCCATTTGCCTTTGAAGACCTCCTACCAAAAAACGTCCATCGAGCAATTGCAGGTAAATTTTTGGTATTTAAATCAATTTACATTATCACATATATATATATATATATATATATATATATCTACTGTATTTAAAAAAATTATATTTGATCTTTCCAGCGGTAGGTGCTTTTTTCCGAGATTTATGCACGAGATCCGTTACAGTGGACGGGATACGCAATTTGGAGGAGAAGATACCAATGATCCTCTGCAATCTAGAGAAGATATTTCCGCCGTCTTTCTTTGATGTTATGGAACATCTTCCGGTCCATCTTCCTCGGGAAGTTGCTCTTGGTGGCCCTGTTCAATATCGGTGGATGTATCCGTTCGAGCGTTATATGTTCCATCTGAAGAAAAAAGTCAAAAATTTAAGCAAAGTAGAGAGGTCAATTGTTGCTCAAAGCATCAACCAGGAAACATCTAACTTTGCGGTAAACTACTTCCCTTCAAAAGCCCAATCAAAGAGTCGAAAACCAGGGCGTTACGATGATAGAGGAGAAAAACCCATTTATCCAGCTTATGTCCCACATATGTTCGCACAAGTCGGCCGACTAAGTGGGAAAACAAAATCAAGGAGGCTTTCATCTGAGGAGCAAAAACACTTGCATATGTACATTCTCACAAATTGCGAAGAAGTCATGCCATATGAGAGGTATTTTTAATTACAAAATAAATAATTCACAACTTTCTTTTTACGATAATAAATAAATAATGATGATATGCTTTTTCAGCATTTACATGGACCAATTACGCCAGGAAAATCCACTTTACACAGAAGATGAATTGAATGTGCTAAAAAGTTCTGAATTTGACCGGTGGTTACCATTCTACGTAAGTGAAAAATTATCCGACGCATAAAATTGTGTAAAATATTTAAATGCGCGTGTAATAATGGAAAACTGTTTTCTCGTGTAGATCTCGCATTGGAAATCTAATGGCCATCAATTTCCAACGTGGTTAGAGGAGCTGTCGTCCGGCCTAACATCGGTTGCTATGTCATATCCGATGTACTGCACCCGCGGATACGCTTTTAAGATCCATAGAGAAATGAACAGAAGGTGCACCTCTAATTCTGGAATTTCATCACATTCCGGTGATCTTGTTTACTATGGTGTCTTGCGTGAAATATTGGAGGTTCATTATCCCGGCTTACTCGATTTGAGGTGCGTTGTCTTCTACTGTGATTGGTATGATCCTTTTACCGGTGTTCGACAAGACGAGTTTGGTGTTACATCTGTACATTCGAGGAAGAGACTCCAAAAATACGATCCATTCATCCTTGCCTCACAAGCAAACCAAGTTTCATATATTCCATACCCTCGAGTACGAAACAAACAAGATCCATGGATTACGGTGACATCAATTAACCCAAGAGGAAGGGTAGATGGGGTAGCAGATACCGAACCTTTGCAACAGAGCACCGCCGGATATATTGGCTCGATTGATCATTCGCTTGAGTTTGACCTCGTCGTCGATTTCACAACGGACGCAGAGGATGCTATATTTGAGGATTCAGAGGAAGAGATTGGGGAGTTTGACCAAGAGTCGGAGTCAGCATCTTCAGATTATTTCTCGGATTCAGACGGACTTTAACTATATTTGTGTTTTTAAAAAAAATTTAATTTGTGTTTGTAATATATTTTAATTCAAAATTTCTACCCTCACTTTTTATAATTCCGACCGAAAATTGTTATAATTGTTATAAAATATTATGAAATTGTTAAAATTGTTAAAATTGGTTAAAAAATTGTTATAATTCCAAATCCGTCGGAAAATGGTTAGGATTGTTTAAAAATTGTTAAAATTATTAAAATTGTTATAAAATTGTTATAATTGTTATTATATTTTTAGAATAGTTATAAAATTTTTATAATTGTTATAATAAAATTTTTATAATTCAAAATTGTTTTAATAAAATTTTTATAATTAAATTGTTATTATAAAAAAATTAAATAATAAAATTGTGTATTTTATAGTTTCCCACCGATAAATCGGTCGGAAATTTAAACTTTCCACCGATATATCCGTCGGAAATTTAATTTTTCCGACCGATACATCCGTCGAAAATTTAAAATTTCCGACCGATTTATCGGTGGCAAATTAAAAATTTCCGACCGATTTGCGACGGATTTAATTAAATCCGTCGCAAATCGGTCGGAAAAACTAAATAAATATCTGCTCCACTTTTCTTCCTCAGATCCGATCTTCATCTCTTCTTCATCTCTTCATCTCTTCTCCGCCGCCGGTACGAAATCCGATCCACCACCGCCGACGTCTCTCCTTCCCCTCCACTCGCTCCGCTCTCCTTCTCTTCTCCTCCACCGCCGTCGGCTCTCCTCCTCTCTCCACCGTCCACCGCCGCCGATCCTTCCTCCTCCACCCACGCCGTCTCTTCCTCCTCCACCCACGCCGTCTCTTCCTCCTCCACCCACCAATTCAAAACATGTAAGTGTTCTAATTTGTGAATTAGGATTTAGGGGAAATTGTGAATTTTTAGAAAATTGTTAGGAAATTTTAGGATTTAGAAAAATTATGAAATGTGAATTTTAGGAAATTTTAGGATTTTGGAATAATTGAAATATGAATTAGGATATTTGGATTAGGATTTTTGGAATTATGAAATATGATTTGGGAATTAGGATTTGTTGAATTAGGATTTTTGGAATTATGAAATTATGAAATGTGAATTTTAGGAAATTTTAGGATTTTTGGAATAATTGAAATATGAATTAGGATTTTTGGATTAGGATTTTTGGAATTATGAAATATGATTTGGGAATTAAGATTTGTTGAATTAGGATTTTTGGAATTATGAAATTATGAAATGTGAATTTTAGGAAATTTTAGGATTTTTGGAATAAATGAAATATGAATTAGGATATTTGGATTAGGATTTTTGGAATTATGAAATATGATTTGGGAATTAGGATTTGTTGAATTAGGATTTTTGGAATTATGAAATTATGAAATGTGAATTTTAGGAAATTTTAGGATTTTTGGAATAATTGAAATATGAATTAGGATTTTTGGAATTATGAAATATGGAATTATGAAATGTGATTTGGGAATTAGGATTTGTTGAATTAGGATTTTTGGATTAGGATTTTTGGAATTATGAAATATGGAATTATGAAATATGATTTGGGAATTAGGATTTGTTGATTTAGGATTTTTTGAATGATGAAATATGAATTATTATTTGTGATTTAGGATTTTTGGATTGTGATTCTTGGAAATATGAAATATGATTTGGGAATTAGTATTTGTTGATTTAGGATGTTTTGAATTATGAAATATGAATTATGCAGGTCGATGCGAGATTTCCGTAGAATTATTAACCTCCCGCATCGTGCGAGCAGCGACAACACAAACCCCCCAGCCCCAAACCCCCCGAGCCCTTCTCATATTCCGGACAGTCAAAGCTCCAACCAACAACAACTTACGATCGAAGAGTTGTTGACTCAACCGGGCCGAGAGAACATTCCTAAGCTCGACCCAATGTGTCGAGGCAAATCGACTTGGTAAGAAAATTTAAATTTTGTAGGGAAAGTTAAAATTAATACTAACTTGGATTTTTTGACTAATACATTGTTTTCATGTTTTTAGGTTCGGTAAGAAAAATAAGATTTCAAAATCATTTTTGAAGATGATACGTGCACTCCTCAAACATCCTTATAAGACGTGGAACGCAATGCCTCACAGTGAGAAAGAGTTGTGGTTCCGAACTTTTACGGTATGTATTTAATTAATTAAAAAATTATAATATTTAAAATTCATTTTATAGTTACTAATAATTTTTGTTTTCAATAATGTAGCAAGATTTTGATTGGCATCCTAGTTTGACGGGACAAGTTAGGGATGCGTTCTACAAGATGGCGTCGGATAGTTACTCGGGACACATGAACGAGTGGAAGGAAAAATGGGAGACCGGGGATGACAAACCGCGTAACTTGAACGAGGATGTTTGGCTAGGATTGCAGGCGTATTGGGCTGATCCGTCAACGAAAAAGCTTGCAAAGATTAACTCGGAAAACCGTAAGAAGAATCCTCGAGGTACTCACAACTCTGGGGCTACGAGTTTCTTAGCGCGGGAGGACGAGATGGTAAGTGTATTTGAAATTTCTATAAATTATTTTTGTTATCTTTCACATCTACAATATTTATGAAACGTTTGCAGATTCAAGAATCTGGCGGTGTGGTTCCAGATTTAGTTGCTTTGATGAAACGGACACACACGAACAAAAAAACCGGGAAGATCGATTATCCGAACATTGCTGAAATCGTCGATAAGGTGGAGAAGAGAAAGGAAGAGCGGCTTACGCAAATGGCTCTCTCTCAAGGTTTGGATGGTTCTTCTTCTTCGAACCAGTGTGAGTTGTCCGTCGACGAAGTCAACGAAATGGTCCTCCAGGTATTGTTACGTTTTAATTATATGTCGATGTTTTTTTTTTTTTTAATTTTCCATATTGACGCATCTCATTTTCCGTAGGAAACACCATTGCGCAAGGGTCGTCGTCCTGGATTAGGCAATGTAGCAACTAGGTTTGGGCCTAGTTCTTCTTCCGCGACCAATCCCGGACTGTATGACGAAGTAGCCGGTCTCAAAGAAGCACTTGAGAAGAAAGACGAAGAAGTTGAAGAACTGAAGCTTGAGAACGCCGCAACAAAAGAGAGCCTTGAAGCAATGAAGGCTTTCATGAGGAGCAAATTCCCTGATTTTCATTTTTAGATTTTCTCATCGGTTTTAGTTTTGTTTCGTAATTTACGTTTAAAATACTTCTGAATATTTCTGAATACTTTAAATTACTTCTGAATATTTCTGAATATTTTCAATGTAATTTAATATTTTTATTTAAATTTTTTCGTAATTTAAATTATTAATAGATTATATTTTTAAATAATAAATAATTTAATTTTTTTTAAAAATTACCAAATCCGTCGGAAAACGGTCGGAAATTTCCGACGGACATGGCGGTTGGAAATTTCCGACGGTTGCGGCGGTCGAAAATTTCCGACGGTTGCGGCGGTGGGAAATTTCCGACGGTTGCGGCGGTGGGAAATTTCCGACGGCTATTGCAACGGCCATTATCGGTCGGAAATCCGTCGAAAATTTCCGACGGATTCCGATCGATATGATTTTTCCGACCACCTGTACCCGACGGACATATTGGTCGGAATTCCGTCGGAAACATGTTTTTCCGACAGAATTCCGACCAATATGTCCGTCGGAAAATACCCTTTTTTCTTGTAGTGTTATATCTCTTCTACTTTCTATTTTAATGTTATTATCAAACATAAGTGTTTTTGAAACCGGAACAAACTCATAGTGAAATAAGGCTCAACCATGAACCGAATGGATAGATGGGTTCGATTGACAATATTATCACAAACCAGGTAAAACAGTAAAAAAATATCAACAATTTGACAAAAATTTGGAAACGGCCAAACCAAAGATAGTTAGATCCGTTAAATATCAATTTTTTTTTTTTGTATTAGTTTTTTCCCTCAAATTAGATACATCATATATGGTTTCAATTCTAAATATTATGATTTTTTTTAAATGTTGAAGATCGACAATGAAGATGGAATGCATAATCTATGATTTAGTTAGTAGAAAATCTATAAATTGATACTCAATAGACTAATAAATACGATAAATTAATAAATTTTTCTAGTTTCGAGTTGGACTGGTTCAAACTATAACGCAATTCGATAAAATAATAATTTTAAAAAATCTATATAAATATATGGTCTTATTAATATCATAAATAAATAATAATTAGTATATATTTCCTCCATTTCGTATTAAGTGATGTTTTAGGGGAAATAATTGTTTGAAATTATATTATATTTTCATGTTTCAATAAAAATTAATTAATATTTTATTATGTTTAATCATTTGTGTTCTACAAATTGTTTTATCATTTTTTGAATTGTGTTTTATAATGAACTTGTTGGTTAATTTATGGAGTTTCCAATGTATGTTCTTGTTTCTTTTAGATTTAAATGATTGAAGTCTATTTAATACTCTCTCCGTTTTTTAATATAGGATGTTTTAGATAAATTTTTTTCATTATATTGGATATTCTCATATTTCTAGGTATTTTTTACCATTATTAAATACTGTGTGACCAATAGTATTATATACTTTTTTTAATAACTGGTTAAGTTGTTTTTAATTAATATATTAAAAAAAAATTGTTTTCTTAATCTTTGTGCTTTTTGCTAAAACATTCTATATAGAAATACAGAGGGAGTATGACCGTTACACTAACTCCTTTTGTCCAAGTATTATGTCATATTTTTATATTTTCTTTCTTTGTTCAAAACTCCAAATTGTATATTTTGTTCAAAACATTTTTTGAGGACAGATTAACACCAGAAAATGATTTCCAACTTGGCTCTTAGTGTTCTCTATTATCTCATTCATTTCGTTTCTTCTATCCACTACTTTTTTCAAGAATTAAACGAACAAAAACAATTTGTTTTCAAACTAACAATAACCAAAAAAGTTAGAAAACTCTGTTATATATCAGAAATAGCTGTCAAAACTCCAAAAATATATCTCTATAAATTTCAGCCATTTGTTCTGAATCATTCAAGTCCATTTCCTCTTTTAAACTTCTTATATATATATAAATCTGTTCTATCTTTCGCAGAAGGTGCAAGGATAATAGAATGGGGAAACAACAAGATTGGTCTGTGACTGCTTGCGTTTTCCTATTCTTGTCCTTGGCATCAAACATCCATGGTACGAGAAAAAAAATTTCACACAAAACATTTCCAAAAGTCTATGATTCCTCAGGTGTTGTAGGCCATATCAATGCAATTCGTCGTGTTAATGTACCTTTGCTCGAAACAACAAAAGGCGGTAACAACCAACAAAATCTAAAGGAAAAAGATCTAATCAAACAGTTGCCCGGACAACCTCCCGTTAGTTTCAAACAATATGGTGGTTATGTGGCCATAAACGAAACAGCTGGTCGGCTCTTATACTATTATTTCGTGGAAGCCATCAAATCCAATAGTTCTTCTCCTCTTGTCATTTGGCTCAACGGAGGTATATATACTTCTGTATAAACTCTTTTTAAATAGTCAAATTAGTTATATGATTCAAATTAGACTATTGAAAAAGTCGTTTTCTTATTATTCTCACATTACATAAAGATGATCTTTAAATTTACAACTTTCTAGCACCTAGTCCTAATGAGAACTAGACAAGTTAAAGGCTCATGATCTTTTTCCACTAAAATCAAAACATTGAAAAATTGTAGGACCTGGATGTTCCTCTTTACTAGGAGCATACACAGAGAACGGACCCTTTCGCATACACAGTGATGGAAAAACATTGTATCTCAATTCTTATTCATGGAATAACGGTATAATGTTTTATATTTTTTGTTTAGAATATTTTTTTTACATGTATAACGTTTAATCATATTCGTAAGTATGTGATTACGTGTGGATTCGCAGAGGCAAACGTGTTATACTTAGAGTCACCGGCGGACGTAGGATTTTCGTACACGAATACTCCGTCAGATTTGGAAGAACCAACAGACAAGAAGACAGCAGAGGATAACTATGTGTTCTTGGTGAAATGGCTTGAGAGGTTTCCAGAATATAAAGAAAAAGATCTTTACATCACAGGTGAGAGTTACGCTGGCCATTATTGTCTCCAACTTGCCCAAATGATCGTACACAATAGAAACCAAACACTCATCAATTTACGAGGTGTTTTAGTTGGTAATCCGGGACTCGATGATAAGGTAGAGAATAAGGGTCGTTACGAATATCTTTTGAATCATGCTTTGATCTCCCAAGAATATTTTGACAACTACAATAAATTTTGCGTAAATACGACCTGGAGTAAAAAGGCATTTATCGATTGCGGTGGTGCGATGGATAAAATCGATGCTCAAACAAAACACCTGGATATATACAACATATACGCTCCCCGTTGTCTAAATTCCACGTTGACAAATAAACCAAAGGAACACACCACAATTACGGAGTTTGATCCATGCAGTGTTGAATACATGACGGCTTATCTTAACCAAGCAAATGTTCAAGAAGCAATGCACGCAAACACAACGAAAAACAATGCGTGGAAGATGTGCATGGACTCATCAGGTAGTTGGATCCAAAAGGATAGATATGGCTCAGTGATTCCTACCCTAAAAGAGCTAATTAGTGAAGGTGTTCGAGTTTGGTTGTACAATGGAGACTTAGACACAACCGTTCCACATACATCTACAATGGACGTGTTACAGAGTATGAATCTAACGGTTGATAAGATATGGCGTACGTGGTTTAGCGAAGGAGAAGTGGGAGGATACACAGAGGAATACAAAGAGAAAATTACGTATGCAACTGTGAGAGGAGCTGGTCATATGGTGCCTAGCGACCAACCTATACGTGCTTTTACTCTCTTTACTAGCTTTATACGTAACAATCCTCTACCTGGTACCATCTAATTTGTAACTGATTACGTGTATGTAATTGAATAACACGTTTTGGTCTTCTCAATTTATATAAGAATACGATAATTTATATTGAAAAAATTGAACAATTTATGGAAAAATGTGCCAACGCATTTATGAGAGTGATTTACTCCCTCCGTTCCTAAATGATTGATGTTGTAGAAAAAAAATTTGTTTTTAAAAGATTGACTTTTTATATTTTCTATGTAGTTTTTATGAAATAATGATTATGAATTGTGAATTTTTAAATCATATTGACTAAAAGTTCTAGAAAATTGATTTTGATTTTCTAATGATTTTCTAAACTAAATAATTGATTTTATTGAATTACTATTGACTAAAAGTTCTAGAAAATTGTTTAACATAAAAAATAATGCATTTAATATATGTGAAAATTCTAGAAAATCAATCATATAGAAACTAAGAGAATATTCATTTTTTTATTTTTTACTCATATTACAAGATAAATTTATTTTTCCAAAGAATTTTAAAATTTTTTTTGAGATATGTAACTTTGCAAAACTACCACGTTTTAAAAACTTTTGTAAGTATGCCATTTTTTTTACAATATTCTCAGGTTACATTTTGACTCATTTAACCTATTTTTCAGATCTAGTGGTGGATTTGATTAAGAACATAGATTTGAGATTTTTTTTCTCTCTCAAACAAATCTCATCTCTCACTCTAAATCAATCTTATCTCTATCTCACTCTCTCTTTATGAACCAGATCTCGCCGTCATGAAATCAAATCTTACTATCTCTGATTTTGTCATTGTTGAGCAAAAACATGGATCTGAGATAAGTTAAAAAAAAAAAAATTTGAGATTGGATTGGATCTGGTGGATTTAAGAATCTTATTATAGAAAATAAAATGCAGATTCCATTTATGTATATATATTTAATAAACCGATGACATCAATGACATTTATCAAGCATAGATTTATATATATATCATTTGGTAAAACTATTATACAATATTTTGTTGTTTTTATGCGATTATTCACATAAAAATATTGTTCTATGATTTAACTCTATAATATTTTTAATTGTTATAAAATTTTATTATATAGTTAATTGTTGTAAAAATATTTTTTGTTATTAAGGATATGATTTTGATTCTATTTATGTATATATATTTTTTGGTCTGCATAATACGAATTAGGATATGAGAATTAAGATATAAATTTAATTTTAATGGTTTGAGATTCATATTTAAATATTTCAAAATATTTTGTAATTTAACGGATTACTAATTAAAATTTAAATTTTGATATTAATAATTTTTAATGTGGTTATCCGCGTATTAATGCGGGTCCTAATCTAGTATCTATTATATAAAAGAAGAAAGACACTCTCTATCTATGTGACACGTGGTGACTTTCTTGATGGACACGTCTTATTGCCATTAATCTCAAGCTAATGTAAACAAAATAAAATCGTCCCCACGACTCCTCTGCTTCCACACGGTTAGGGCTTTTGATCTCTCCTCAATCCACTCCATGTCGCCAAACCATTTATCTTCCCTGTGGTTAAGAAGTTATCGTCGAAGCCATCTCTACAACTATGACCTCATATATGATGTTGATCGAGACGATTCCAAAACACACAATACGATTGAAACGTCCCCGACTAATGTCGAAATTTTTCCTCAGTAGCACATATATCTCCGAGAACACTGCCCTTGATTATCATTTAATGAAACACGCCGAAATTTTGATAGCAAGCAGAGATGAATTGGATGCTTCGATCGTGTTTCTTCTTTCGGTTGATCCCAACAATATTCTTCCCTGTTCAGAATCATCGTCCTCTCCTAAGGTCATATTCTTCAACTATTCAAAGCTTTCTCTATTCGATTTATGTGTTTAGTTGTTCTTAGTTTCAAAAACAGTGTTATCTTGTAATCGATCTATGTGATATATTGATGCTTTGTTACTTTAATTATGTGACTAGTTTTTGTTTAATACTTTGTTGACGCTCATATTCCGGGTTCTTTTGCTGCAATACTGATTTCCAGGGAGACACTCGAAAGAAATCAAGTTATGCATAAAAGAATATAGAAGATGAGGTACCTCACAAAACATATTTGATTATCTCCTAAACACTTGGTTTATTTCAATGTTTTCTAACAACTTTTAATGTTGCAGTTTATTATTGCTTTAACTTATTCGCAAAAAAGGGAGCTTGTAGGATGCTTCTTACTCTATTGTCTGACTATATTTTTGCTTTGGAGTTTAGATATTGATATTTTCATGGATCAACGGGTTATATGAGTTTTCACTATAAATTAAATAATGTATGCTTTGTGATTTTCAGTTAAGAGGCTCAACCATGGGTGACACAGGTGTCCTTGATAGTTTCGTAAACCAGCTTCTCACAAAGGTCAGTCAAAGATCAAGCTTTTGTCAGTTTATTTGGTATTTTGATGGATGTGGCTAACACTTGTTTTTAGATACATGGTATGGAGGTCTTCGACAATATATTTCTTATAAGAATGTCAAATAGAAAGGATTTGCTTGATGAAGCCCTTTTAGGTCTCTTTATCTCTGTGCTAATAAATAGTGATGCCGTTCCTTTTCTTATTTGTTGTTAGTTATGCGTTTTATGTGTGTTTGATAGGTCTATATGATGTTTGGAAGTTATGAGTTCAGCTTTCGAATGCTTATGCTTACAAATCTCCATATGTTGGTTTCATTACAGAGTATGAGTCATACATGTGATAAAACAAAGAAATAGTCAAGCCTTATGTAACAATGTTGTTGGATCATGCACTCATTATTTCTAGAGAGTTTTCCAAGTTATTCTTGTCAGAGGAATTGACAAAATCATCCTCTATTACTTTGTTTTTACTTTAGCACTATTACTAGGTGAATTTTGCCTATTACATGCTGGTTCCACGCCATGTATGTATGCTTCATTATGTAAACACATAAAAAAGGTTAATCATACTGCAATGTCGTATTGGTCCCAGTTCTAACACTATCTTTCCATTGTTCTATGTTGCAGAAATTTGTTCAGAGCTTAGCAAAGTGCCCCAAACAACATTGTTTGCCTAATGTTTGAAACCTCCAAAGAGCTATGATTTGCTTCGGATTTAAGAGCTTATAAATCATATATGTTTTTTAAGTTGTGTTAACTCTTATTTTGTTCATTGAATATACTAAACTTATTGTTAAGTTTTCTACAGGTGCCTTTTAGATGGAGATATCTCCACAAAGGCATCATTGATGCTTCCCTTACCTAAGGTAAGATATGTTCCTTTCTAATCTTGAGTCTTGAACTCAAAACTCAGGTTTCTATAACTATCTGCATACTGAGCTATTGGTTGTTTGCTATTCTAAGCATATATACACTATTAGGTATTTAAATCCTTCACGTGCTAATTCAAAGGGTTGCTCGAAGGAGTTACCGGCAAGCTGTTGTAGAAGTCTTTGTTAAAGGAAAGTTTATAGAGAACTTTTGAGGTGATCTGGTAATTCAATATCTTTGCCATTTTTATGTTAGGTCCTGGTTATAAGTTTGAAGAAATCGTACCAGGCTTATCAACCATAAAAAAATTTCTCGAAAACGCGTAAAAATAAATTTTAGTGTTTGTCGCCAAATTCCTAATATTATATTTTTAAAATGTTTGTTTCATGTTTCTGCTTCCCTTTTTTAATCAGGTACGGTAAGACTTAACAAAAAAAGAAAAAAGGTAATGGTGTCAAGGTTAGTCTAAGGCGTCTTTGAACTTAGGAGGCTTTTTTTCTTATTTGAATACCTCTTCCACAGCTATATATGAGTGGTTAAGCAATATGTTTTTTTTTTTTTTTCAATAAAAGAAATTTTCTTGTATCAATTCCAAAATCCATCTTTATGAAAGAAGTTTACTTACCCAGAATATCATTAACGATTTCAAATTCCATATTCGAGTTCATTTACTTATTGATAAGTAGTAATATAAATTTTTTAAAATAAACCAAAAATTGACGTCACTATCAACTATAACTAAGTGATTGTGCGGGTATGAAAATTTTTAATAAAAAGAAGTTAATTTTATTATTTAATAACTGGATATTATTAATTATAAAAAATATATACACAATTGTTTATTTCAAAATTTAGATGCATGTAAAAAATTAATGTGCGAAATACCATTTTAACATTTTGAGTGTTATCTTGAAAATTAAGATTTTTTATTTCCAAGTGTAAGTTAAATTTCTAAGTGCCATGGGACATAAATTGAATAATGTTCCAATATATGATCTCAAAGGGTACATACACTACAACTACAAAAAGAAGCTTTAACATAAGCTTAAATAACAGAAGTTTTAATCGAATAGTCCCTTCTCTCGTAGCATAGCTTCCATGCCTCGTCTCCCATAGACCAAAGCCCCATCAAACGTAGCAGAAGTCATGTACACAAGCAAAGACCCGACCCGACCCGATCCGAGGACTCTTAACCAAATCAGTGGGTGGGCATTGGTTCGGTTGAGCAAACGGTATCCGGTAAGTTTTCAAATGTTTCCATGACATAACCAAAGACTCACTAAACCAACATTATTTGACATGGCCACATCGCGAATGAGCAAAGCGTTTCTCTTACAAAATATTATCTGATTAACAACATAATTGTGAAGAAATAAAGCATTGGTGAAAATTTATCAACAATTCAAATTAAATTTATAAAAAAAATTGATTTCAAATCTGAGTCATGTTGGAGAATCATTTATTATGAAAACAATTTATCAACATGATTTGAACCATGCAAGAGAATAATTTATTTTCAAATCATTTTGAGCACTAGAAATTCGTTCACTAATGACATGGCACATTCTCACAAAATAAATTTTGCAAAGAGATGAAATAGTCACGTGGAGTTGAAGAATCTATTTAATTGATCTCATTGACATTTGATTTCTCCGTCAATAATTTGGGTGTAAAATGTCTATAAAATAGTCGATCGTATTCCGTTTGCAACACAATCGAAATTCTAATAGAAAATCTATAAATAAAACACAAATTCATTAGTTAAAAGTTAAAACCAAAATTTATAATAAAAAATATTTATATAAGCTGGGAAAATTAACAAAACGGCTTGATGTAGTATAATGAAAAGAGAATGTGTCAATCTATTCGTTTAGCATGTTGAGAAATTTTCTATATTCTTTAGCTTGTTACAGAAGTTTCTTGTTGAAAAATCTTATATAGTAATTAGATATGCGGATTATGTATTTTTGTAATATAATTTGAATTTTTTCACACTATTTATATTTATATTATTTGAATTGGGTAATTACTAATTAGGAGACACCATATTTTTGTTACAAAAAAAAATAAAACTTATAAATATAATTTGAATTGTTGATAAAATTTCATAATGTAATTTTATATTATTTTCACAATCCACTAAATAATGAAAAGATTATTTTATTGATATTACGAATTTCTAAAACAATAATATATTATTTTCATAATAAAAGCAATAAAAAAAATTCAAAACTGTTTTCGTAATTTTAAATTTAGTTTCACCATTTTTGGGATATTTAATTTAAGTAGTTTTTAATTCGAAATTGTTAATGGTACTTTATTGATATAATTATAATAATAAATTATGTTTAGAGGTTAATGAGAAATTTATGCCATGTCATCTTTTTTTGCAAAGACATGTCATCATTTTTTGAAGACATGTCATAATTTTAAGCCAAAAAAATTATAATAAATAAGCTCTTTTACTAATTGTACTTCCCTTTTAATAGCAAGGGGATTCATTTATATAGAGTTATCATTTCAATTTTGAAAGAAGCTTACTTACCTAGAGTATCGTCACAAATTCCAAAATCTATATTCGATTACATTTACCTATCGGACAATAGTAATATCAATACTTATTGAGCAAACGTATTGAACATATATATTGAACCGTTTGCAAATGAAGAGTCAAATTGTGCTTGGAATATATGTGTGATATAAGGTGAATACCTCTTCGAAATATTGTTTCACTCCCATTAACTTATGTGTTGTGGTATTTGTCTCCATTTTTGTTTGGCTTTCGGGCGCTTTTTTAATTAGCTTGTGAATAGTATAGTCTTAGGGTTATGTGTTTGTGGGATAAAGTGTATGATCTTAGATGATGATACTTTTCTTAACAAAATCTGAGACGGAATTGCTCTTATTAAATCATAAAATGATTTAAAGAAATGAGTAAAATAGCGGCAACGTACATGGCTTGAGATTTTGAGAAGAATTTCAAAACAAGTTTGTTCGTTATTTGTTTGTCGAATGTCACATGCATTATCATCATATTAAGTATTTATAATATGGAACAGTTTAAGGGATCATGTATAGACTTATCTAAATGGTTCTATTGCTTTGTAGAACAAATAATAAGTGATAAAGGAATTACTCGAGGGCTTGTGCATCGACTATTTGTATTCGTTAATACACATGTATTTATAAACACCATAGTGAGACTGAAGAGTTTATGCTTGATGGGCTGGTTAATTTTTTTTTGTATGAGCATATAGTTGACCAAAGAAATCTAAGGGAGTGATTTGTATTAAAGTGACAAATCCTATGTTATTGAAATATGAATTTTTAAAAATCTTTCAAAATTCAGTGTTATTGAGATTGTGATTTTAAAATTTACATTGAAATCTACCGTTATTGGAAATATTTTAAGTAGTGAATTTGTATTGATTTGTTGTGATTTTAAGGTGTTTTGGTGAAGTTTCTTAGTGAAAAATATAGTAAGACAAATCTCATAGTTTTAAATAGGATTCTACAGTAATTTAATTAAAATCCCTTAAATTATCTTAAGTCATCTAAAATCTCATTTAAAATCAAATCTTTACAAATCTTCATAAATACTAGATTAAATGCACCTTTTACTTTTGTTCAAAGCTCCATTAATGATTAGGTAATTTCGAAATTACATAAACCTCGTAGATAACTACTAGCCTTAATAGAAAGGAGGAAAAAACATATGAGGTTGAGAAACCACTTGGAAACCAATTATCTAGCAGATGTTTATGATAAATAGATGGAAAAAGAGTTTAAAATAGAAAAAAGGAATCATATTAACAATAAAATGCAAGAAAGTATATAGTCCATTTATATATATATATATATATATATTTTTTTTTTAAATGACACATATAGATTAAAAAAATCTCAATTTTTTTTTTTTTGAAACTTAAAAATCTCAGATTATTAATAAATAAAATTCAGCAAATACGACAAAATTGTAGTAATAAAAGAACTATCGAACTTGTAAAGGCTTCGGTTTCATATCGCATTCTTATAACAATTGTGGTTATGATGTTTGGAGATTATTATGACGTTGGGAGATTATTGTTTTATTCTCTCCAATTAAAAAGAAAAACAAAAATATGGGTTTTAGGGTTTCTTTCTCATCGATGGTGTTCTACTAGTTTGATTGAATCTAGATAATTTCCAACAGTGAGCAAGCTGAAAAGTTTGGCTATAACATTGAGCGCTTTATTGGGCATGGTTGTAGGAACGGTATTACACTCGGAACCTCTTATATATCATCATCAAAACCGTAAGTAGCAAAAGAGCTTCCACAACAGCTCATCTTAAATAGTGGAATTTCACTGAAAAAAACTGTCTCTTGTGCAGATGATTACAAACGTGAACATATGATAGAGGGTCAAACTTTTACGCTCGGTGAGCAAGCACTCTCTATAAAGAACTCGATGAATGCATCATAACTTTTTGTTTTTGTTTTTAAACTGATTGTTCTGTTGTTTCCAGAACCAATTCTCACCATTGGAACCACCGAGTTTGTTACATGGCCAGACAAATGGACAATTTTGACAGCAGATGGTGGTCCGGCCGCACAGTTTGAGCATACAATTCTTATTACCAAAATTGGTGCAGAAATTCTTACCGCACCATGATTCAAGAATTACATTATTGACTATTCATTTCTCTGTGTAAAAAAAGGTAACTTAACCATTCAAGGGATTTTAAGATCGTTTTTCGTCCTGTGACTTCATCTTCTACACCATACGAATTGCTGCTCAAAATCATGGTCTCATTAGGATCCTAATTGATTTACTATGAAACATAAAAACAAGATCGGAAAGAGACTTGTGTTTTCTGTCTTATTCACAGCTGCTGTTTTCAAAGTCCCAAATAGGTTCTGTTGTTTAAAGGAAACCAAACAAACTCATAAACCCCTTTTGGTTTCGAGCAAAACATGTATTCCCTTTCTTTCTAATTGTTTGATCTTTTAAAAATTTTACACATATTAAAAAAATTAATATTTAAAAAGAAATGCATTATCTTGTGCATTATACAATTTTTCATAATTTAAAAAATATTAATTTATTAAAATAGATTATTTTAAAGTAATTTTTTTTAACAGCGTGATTAGTTTTAAGTAACAGATCTTCAAATTTATAATTCATCATTATTATTTTATTAAAAAGTTATATTTTGTATGGAACGAAAAAGAATCTAAAAACTATACTCCCTCCGTTTTTCTATATAAGATGTTTTGGAAGTTTATTTTTGTTTCATAATATAAGATTTTCTCAAAGTTCTAGGTAACATTTTATTTTATTGAATATTGTGTGATCAATAGTATTCTGCAGATTTTTTTATAATTAGATAATAGTTTTTGTTTATATATTAAATAATATATTTTTTAAAAGAAAAGTAATATCTTAATATGTTTGTTTTTAGCCAAAACATTTTATATATTTAAAAATGGATGAAGAGAGTGTTGCTTTCTTCCCCTAGATCTATGCCATTCTTAGTTTCTCTCTATCAGTTCGTAGGTTTTGGTCGTTGTTGTGGATTTAGGTCTGCATCAGCTTTTGACAGAGGTCATCTTCTGTTCCGCCGTGCCTCTTCTCCTTGGCTTGCTGTGGTCGGTGATGGTTGATGTTCTGTCCTTAGATGCAATCGAAAAATCGAGGCATTCTATGCAATTGGCCCGCTCCTTAGTGAAGATTACCTGCTCGGCATGGAAGGTCTCAGATCTGTTTGGCGAGTATTGTACAGGAGGATCAATCCTTATCATGACAATTGTGGCTTGGTTAGGACGATAGTCTTTGTGACCACCAGAATTCACAGCATCGGTGGCTACTCTTTTCCAGTGGTGTAGTGTTGTTGTAAGTTAGGGTTTCGCTGAGGCTGTAGTTTAATCTCGCTGAGGCTCTTATCTCCAGTGGTGTAGTGTTGTTGTAATGTTATTATCAAACATAAGTGTTTTTGAAATCGTGTTTCAATGTTATTATCAAATCATAAGTGTTTTTAAAATCGGATCAAACTTATAGTGAAAATTTGGCTCAACTATCAACCAGATGGATAGATGGGTTCGAATGACAATATGATCACAAATTACTTAAATCGGTCAAAAATCTCAACAATTTGACAAAGTTTGGAAACTGTCAAACCAAAGATAGTTAGATCCTTAAATATCGACTTTTTATTGTTGTATTAGTTTTTTCCCTCAAATTAGATACATCATATATGGTTTCAATTCTAAAGATTTTGATTTTTTTTTTTAAGTGCTAAAGATCTAGACAATGAAGATGGAATGCATAATCTATGATTTCGTCACTAGAAACTCTATAAATTAATATTCGATAAATTAATAAATACGATAAATTAATAAATTTCTCCAGTTTCGAGTTGGATTGATTCAAAATATAACACAGTCTGATAAAATAATAATTAAAAAAAAACTCTATACAAATATATGGTCCAATTAATATCATAAAAGAACAATTAGTATATTGTTTAAAAAATAAATAACAATTAGTATATATTTCCTCCATTTCGTATCAAGTGATGTTTTAGGAGAAATAAATTGTTTCAAATTATATTATATTTTCATGTTTCAATAAAGAATTAATTAATGTTTCATTATATACCATTTGTATTCTGCAAATTATTTTATCATTGGTTGAATTTTGTTTTACAATGAATTTATCGGTTAAATTGTTTTTTGATATATTTTGAGATATTACTCATAAATTAATAACTCTATAAAATAATATTGTAGTCTCAATATTATTAATTTATAAAATTTCTAATGTATTTTCTGTTATTTTTAGATTTAAATTATTGTAGTGTATTTGATATGACTGTTACATTTACTTTTTTTCCTTATAATTATGACATATTTTCATAATTTCTCCCTTTGCTCAAAGCTCCAAATTGTATATTTTGATCAAAAAAATATATTTGAAGACAGATTAAATCCAATATTTGTATTAAATTCTTAATATAGCTTAACACCAGGAAATTGCTTTTCAACTTAGCTTTTGTTATTCTACGTTGTCTCATTCATTTTGTTTCTTCCATCCACTATTTGGTGTTATACCTATTGCGGGGATGAGATATAATTTCAAGAATTCAAAAAACAAAAACAAATTTGTTTTCAAAATAATAATAACCAAATTTTAAAAACTCTATTATTAGAAAGAAATAGTTTTCAAATACCCAATATATCTATAAATTCCAGCCATTTGTTCTGAATCTTTCAAGTTATTTTTCTTTTTAAACGTCTTTTATATATATATATATATATATATATATATATATATAAATCTGTTCTATCTTTCTCAAAAGGTGCAAGGATAATAGAATGGGGAAACAACAAGATTGGTCTGTGACTGCTTGCGTTTTCCTATTCTTGTTCTTGGCATCAAACATCCATGGTACGAGGAAATTTTTTTCACACAAAACATTTCCAAAAGTTTATGATTCCTCAGGTGCTGTAGGCCATATCAATGCAATTCGTCGTGTTACTGTACCTTTGCTCGAAACAACAAAAGGTGGTAACAACCAACAAAATCTAAAGGAAAAAGATCTAATCAAACAGTTGCCCGGACAACCTCCCGTTAGTTTCAAACAATATGGTGGTTATGTGGCCATAAACGAAACAACTGGTCGGTTTTTTTACTATTATTTCGTGGAAGCCATCAAAACCAATAGTTCTTCTCCTCTTGTCATTTGGTTCAACGGAGGTATATATACTTTTGTATAAAATCTTTTTAAATAGGCAAATAAGTTATATGTCCAAATTCGATTATTAAAAACAAGTCGTTTTCTTATTATTTATTCTCACATTACATAAAGATGATCCTTAAATTTACAACTTTCTAGCACCTAGTCCTAATGAGAAATAGACAAGTTAAAGGTTGATGATCTTTGTCCACTAAACTCAACACATTGAAAAATTATAGGACCTGGATGTTCCTCTTTACAAGGAGCATACCTAGAGCATGGACCCTTTCGCGTACACAGTGACGGCAAAACATTGTATCGCAATCCTTATTCATGGAATAACGGTATAATTTTTTATATATTTTTGTTAGAATATTTGTTTTACAAGTATAACGTTTAATAATATTTGTAAGTATGCGATTACGTGTGGATTCGCAGATGCAAACGTGTTATACTTAGAGTCACCGGCGAAAGTAGGATTTTCGTACACGAATACTCCGTCAGATTTGGAAGAACCAACAGACAAGAAGACAGCAGAGGATAACTATGTGTTCTTGGTGAAATGGCTTGAGCGGTTTCCAGAATATAAAGAAAAAGATCTTTACATCACAGGTGAAAGTTACGCTGGCCATTATTGTCTCCAACTTGCCCAAATGATCGTACACAATAGAAACGAAACACTCATCAATTTACGAGGCATTTTAGTTGGTAATCCAGGACTCGACGATAAGATAGAGAGGAAGGGTAGTTACGAATATCTTTTGAATCATGCTTTGATCTCCCAAGAATATTTTGACAACTACAATAAAATTTGCGTAAATATGACCTGGAGTGAAAAGGCAAATACCGATTGCAATGGTGCGATGGATAAAATCGAGGATCAAACAAAACACCTGGATAAGAACAACATATACGCTCCCCTTTGTCTAAACTCCACGTTGACAAGTAAACCAAAGGAACACACCACAATTACGGAGTTTGATCCATGCAGTGTTGAATACATGACGGCTTATCTTAACCAAGCAAATGTTCAAGAAGCAATGCACGCAAACACAACGAAACTACCATACGCGTGGAAGAAATGCAGTGAAGACTTGCTCTCGAAATGGAGTTTAGAGGATAGATTTGGCACAGTGATTGTTACCCTAAAAGAGCTAATTAGTGAAGGTGTTCGAGTCTGGATTTACAATGGAGACGTAGACGCAACCGTTTCACATACATCTACAATGGACGTGTTACAAAGTTTGAATTTGACGGTTAATAAGATATGGCGTACGTGGTTTAGCGAAGGAGAAGTGGGAGGATACACAGAGGAATACAAAGAGAAAATTACGTATGCAACTGTGAGAGGAGCTGGTCATATGGTGCCTAGTGACCAACCAATACGTGCTTTTACGCTCTTTTCTAGCTTTATACGTAACAATCCTCTACCTGATACCATCTAATTTGTAATTGATTGCGTGTATGTAATTGAATAACACGTTTTGGTGTTGTCAATTTATATAAGAATACTATAATTTATATATAGAAAAACTTGAATAATTTATGGAAAAATGTGCCAATGCATTTATGAGAGTGATTTATTTATTTTTTATTCTTTACTCATATTACAAGACTAACTTACTTTCAAAGGCTAAATTTTATGAGAAATTTTGAGATATGTTTGAGAGATTTCTAAAAAACTACATTTCAATAAAATATCTCTTCAAACATCGGTATGTATAACTGTATTTATAAGAACTGGTTAAAATTTTCCCAAACAATATATAAAAATCTTCTCCCTGATACAATCTAATATTTAACTTTGCTTATGTATATCACTAGATAACACGTTTTATATAAAAATACGAAAATTAAAACAGAAAAACTAAAACAATTTATGAAAAAATTTGCCAACGCATTTATAATGATTTATTTGTTATTTATTTTTTATTCATATTATAAGACTAACTTATTTTTTCAAAGGCTAAGTTTTTAATTAGTAAATTGTATTTTGTTCTGCCAATGTGAATGAGCTTAATTTTAATTTCGTTTGATAAAATATAAACGATGGTTCTATTTAAGGTACATTTTTTCAAAAGCTAAATTATTTTTTCAAAAGCTAAATTTTAATTCGTACATTTTTCTATTGTTATGCCAATGTGAATGACTTTAATTTTAATTTAGTTTGATAAAATATAAACGATTGTTCTATTTAGATTGATTTATAAATTGCAGACTTATAGATTTTTGGGCTTTGAGTAGATTTTTAGGCTTTGAATAGTGTAGCTGAAAAATGCAGTACAAAAAGGTCTAACAATACATTATGCATTCTGTTACCATTAATGAAAAATATGGTTTATGTGCGGTGTGATATACTTTCTTGTTGTTGTAATGTTTTGTGATATGCTTAAGAACCGCAGATCAACCACCCAAAACAAGACGGTAAAAGTGCATTTTTTCTTAAACAAAGATTGAAACTTGTTTTTAACGATCAATAGAAGAATTAATTTTGGAAAAATACAAAAATTAGTTAAAATTTGATAATTATTATACTTCCATCACATTATTGTTTAATCAGCTCGTATATTATGCACTAACCACAATTATTCCGTCCAATCCATTTGTTTCATATTGGCTGTTTCGCCGTCGTGCATAGAATAATGAATTCAAAGTTTCATAGGTCGCACGTTTTTTCTTTTTTATTTTCTTGTAGTTTAGGTAGGGACCGGCCATAAGTATTGCACTTAATTCCAAGATCCAAGACTTGGACCAACCGTTTCTAGTTCCGACCATGGAAACCTAATCCAAATACACTACTTTCGGAATTTACGCACGTGTATCTTCATCACAATTCATCATATATCAATCTATATTTACACATAAACAATTCTTACAAACTTAATTCACTCACCACATAAACCATAGTCTCTCATATCTTCTTCTTAATAGCCTTAAAATCAATCAAACCACATTTTTTTTTCATTGATTAATCGCTTCTTCTTTAATGTCTCTCCAATCTATCACTATGACAACTCTCAACAATCACCAATTTCATCGAAGAAGCTCTCTTTTTGGTTTCTCCAATTCCTTCCAGAATCTTGAGTTCTCATCTAGTGGTCCAAAATTCTCCTTCCGATCAACTATCACTCCTTCAAGAGCTCTCTCGCAACACTTGGGGAAAAACGAAAATCACAGACCAAGTAAGCTAATTAATCCTTTTTGTCATTTACTACACTAAGGTATTTTGCAGATTTGAGAAAAAAAAATCGAGATCATAATTCTTTTCTTTTAATTAGATAGAGATCGAAATTATTGTAGAAACTATTCTCTAAAAAAGCTTACATGTTTAGAAAAGTTGATTAACAGTTATTCCATTACGATTCCAATTTTTTTTTTTAAAAACTGAATGTTAAGATTATTCATACCAAAAACGTTTCTACAATGACCGTAACTCGAGGGTTCTTGTAACGACTTCGAACCAAGAATTGTGATTTTTGGTTTTGCGTCGATCGACGCAAGTTAAATCGAACCGGATCGGTTCGATTTAAAGGTCGGTTTGCGGCCTGGTTTAGGATGAAACCCTAGGGTTTCCCTATAAATATGGGTTGGTCGCGTTTTTGGTGACTTTTAGTTTCCAGAAAAGTTCCAGAGAGTTTTCAGAGAGATTTGTGAGAGGAGATTCGTCTGGGAAGCTTGGGAGATCGTTCTTGGAGTGATTTTTCGTGAGTGGAGTGTAGATCTCGGTGTTAGGGAGTAGTTCTTCGCGTTCTTCATCCTCTTTTCATCCTTTTCCTTCCATATCTGAGGTGAGTGCGTGACCATGGCTTATCTGGGTAAAGAGAGTGATATGATGCGTTTGATTGTTGTTGTTGTGTGTATTTCGTGTTGTTTTGAGTGGATTTGTGCAGGAAATCGATGGGATGTGACCATGAGTCGAGCCATGTGAGGATAGGCTCGATTCTTGGGTCAGTGTCGATGCGTCGATCGATGCAGTTGCTCTGTGTCGATCGACACACGTAACAGTGCATCGGTCGACACCGGGGTTGAGTGTCGATCGACACACTGGGTGCATCGATCGACACATGGTGCTTGTGTCGATCGATGCACATGCAGTTTGTTCGATTCTTGTTTGATTGCTCGTGCTTGTCTCGTTGAGTGTTTACCCTGGTATTGTATCATTTTCTTATGCATGTGTGTATAGCCTAGTAAATGGGATGATCATCTCACTGAGTAAATACTCACGCATCTCGTATAACTATGTGATGCAGGTAAAGACAAGGTGTGACCGTGGGATCGTGGCGAGGAAGAGGATATGGTCTAGAGACGGGTTTGAGTGGTTATTGTTAGAATTGCTAGGATGTTAGTAATTTTGGAACTGTGTTGGAGTGTTATTTGGTTTGTGTCGTTGAATGTTTTATTGGATTATGGTTTATGGATTGAATTGGTTTAGTGGGTTTCAATAAAGTATGAGATTTATTGAATATTGTTATTGGTTAATTATTGCATTGTTTCCGCGCATTGTGTTGATGATTATTATTTATGATAATAATAATCCAATAGAAATTTTTTTTATAATTTACGAGTTGGGTTGTTTCAGTTTGATATCAGAACTCTTATGGTTCTAAGGCGGGTGAATGATTGATTGATTATGTGAGTTAGTCGATTGATTGTTGTGTGGGTTAGGAGTCCTAGATTATCTTCTCCGAACCTTCAATGAGATTTCATGGTATGTGTTTTTGTGACTTTTCTATTTTTCTAGTTGCAGGCAAGTAACGAATCTTGAAATATCTTTAAATTTACTTATGTTTGTTTCAAGCTTTTGTCTTAAACCTCTTTGTTTTCAATTCTTTTCAGGGAAATATGGTGGTGACAAATAACCCCGAGAATAATGCAACTCAAGTTCCTCTAAATCTTTTTAAATTGATGTTGCTCTGGAACTTTTAAAACCATGTTGCTTTGAAACTCATGTATATATCTCCTTAGTATATAAATCTTTATAATAGGTCATGATCTTTTGTATTGAAGGTGAAAGATTTTGTTAATCGTGTCAAATCTTTATGTTGGTTATATCGATAATAAAAAGGTTATTAACAAAAAAATCATTTTTGACAAAAAAAAAAACATAATTTGACGATATTGAAATATTTTTGTTGGTTGTGTCGTTGATATAAGCTTTGACCATATTAACAAGAAGGTTTCAACAATAATTATTGCTAAATTTGGCCCCAACCAAATTGTTAAACCCCAATATTATGTCTCAAATCCTATACCTCAAACCATGCCATAAACTCTAAAAGCAATAATTGGTTTAGAGTTTAGGACATAGGGTTTGAGATTTAGGGTATAAGGTTTGAAATATAATGGTTTATGGATCATAAGTGTTTGATTTAGGGTATAGGAATTCACACTTATACTTGTAGAAATTTTTTTTATATTTCTCAATTCAGAAAGAAATTATTGTTTCATACTAACAACATAAAATAGAATATAAACAACCATAATAAAATACAAAGAAGAAGAAGACGTTGAAGAATCTTTTACCTAAGGGTTTTAGGGTATCAAAATATATACTAAACTTTTGATATATGGTTTTGGTTTTTGTAAGGATTTATGAGTGTTTGATTCCTGATTTAAGGTTTCACATATTGGAAGATATTTTTTCTCATAATTAACATTATTAGAAACGTAAATTGTTATTTTTATAAATAAAAGATAATGTAATATCTTAAAAACAGGCTGACAAAAAAAGTCCCTTAAAAAAATGTGGGAGTAAATCTAATATTATTAACCGGATTCTTCAAACCCATATTGGTTTCTATCTAAACCGTCTGATCAAATGCCACCTCACCTATCCGCGTGAAAAAGAATATTCAACGGCTTAGATCTAATTTCAAAACCCACATGGGATTGGCACTGAACAGACTGAGAAGAAGAAGAGTCATTATCGAGGGTTTGCTCCGATTATGTCCATAACAATCTTCAAAATCGATTATAACTTGTGAGGAAGAAGGGTCCTTTAACTCGCTTCGAGCTCTTTGATTCCCATTTCTTCCTCTCCGTTTATGCAATCCAACCTTCCACCACTTTCACCATGTTCTCACCCTAATCTCTCTTTCCCCAAATCTCATCTTCCACTCCCTTCGTCCACCTTCCCCTATTGAAAAACTTGGAATGGGAATTCTCGGAGCGTCGCTACTGCTCAGCCTCTCGTGGTGAAAGACGAAACGCCTCTTGATACGGAATTTGCAAAAGCTCACATTGCAGCGGCGAAAATCGCGGTGGCTCACTTAAAGAATAAAGTTGTAGGCCGATTATCTTTGCATATAGGTCCTCTTTTACTTTGAATTGGCCAAATTAGTATCTCTAGGATTTTGTTAATTCGGGACTCTGAAACCCTAGATATGAGTAATCGATTGAAATTCTATAGCAAATATAATATTTAGTTAGTATGAAACAATATGTCATCTATACATATTGCGTTATCAATCTCTTTTGGTTAGCAAATATACATATTGGTTTGTGTTTTGAATCGAAGATTGTCTATGTTATAATTTCAATTTTTCTAGCCAGGACTTTGTTCGTATGTTTGCGATTGTAGCTTTTAGTTTATGTAGCATCTCAAATTCCTCTTTATTATGTGTATCGACTTCTTTATTCTCTAGTTTGTTGTTTGTCCTGGATTTTTGCAATTTCTTTAGTACTTGTCTAATTTATTCTTTGATCTTATGGTACATAATATATATTATTAAAAGAGGTATTTCAAAGAATGTCACCACGAGCTCCAAGTACGTTTCATCCAAATCGATTTGTGATTATGTTCTAGTTAGTTTGGAGATCTTCGGATTACAGATCCGTGACCATTCTTATAAACAGATGATGTGTAAAGCACATTTTGAAGAGGAGGAAAAGAAATTGAAGCTGCACAAATGGGGAAAGAGAAGAAATTGATAAATTAAAGGTTGGAAGTTATGAGTAGGACTCATTAAGAGTAAATTTGAGGGATCTAGTGAAGGGAGATAATGGAGTTGTGAAGTTACCGATTTACAGTCCGAACCGTATTGTAAGTAATTGTAGTACTTGATGATTTTTTAACAAGTTTCGATACAAATGTGTGTAGGTTCTATCTTTGTAATATAGGTATTTTGTATCATGGTTTCATATTAAATATAATAATTTCTCTTTTAAATGTCATTTTATCCCAAAAAAAAAACCCAGCAATTGTACATTTTAAATACAAATGGAAAATAAAAATTTCTAGAACAAATTATAGAAAAGATTACATACATCGAAATGCTATAAGTCATAATGAAAAAATGCTATAAATAATTGAATTAATAACAACAATCAATTGCTACGGTAGTATATAGGGGTGGGCATTCGGTTTTGCGGTTTGGTTTCGGTTCGGTTTTTCGGGTTTTCGGTTATAGATAAATTGAGTCCATATGAAACCGAAACTGTTATGGGTCGGCCTCGGTTCGGTTCGGTATCACAATATAGAGGTCCATAATATAGAGGTTCGGGTCGGTTAGATTAGTGTCCCGATTCGGTTTACTTCGGTTTTCGGTTTTGGTTCGGTTTTTGGTTTCGGTTCGATTTTTCGGTTTTTTGGTTATAGAGAAATTGAGTCCATATGAAACCAAAACTGTTATGGATCGGTCTCGGTTTGGTTTACTTTGGTTCGGTTCGGTTATGGGTATTTTTGCCCACCCCTAGTAGTATATATAATTGCACAGAAAAAGCGCTATATTAAATGATTTTGCGATAGCAGTGCCAAAAACTGCTATTTAAAGCGGAAGACCTATTATCGTGGGCGATGTTAGAGCACTTTCTACAACGTTATCTTATCTTCACATAGCAGTTTTTGATGGCTATTAATACGCATTTTTCCTGTAGTGATAGGATGCGTTTGATTGTTGTTGTTGGGTGTATTTCGTGTTGTTTTTGAGTGGATTTGTGCAGAAAACCGAGGGGATGTGACCATGAGTCGAGCCATGTGAGGATAGGCTCGATTCTTGGGTCTGTATGATGCGTCGATCGACACCGGGGTTGAGTGTCGATCGACATACTGGGTGCATCGCTTGTGTCGATCGATGCATGTACAATTTGTGTGATTCTTGTTTGATTGCTCGTGCTTGTCTTGTTGAGTGTTCACCCTGATATTGTATCATTTTCTTATGCCTGTGTGTATAGCCTAGTAGATGGAATGATCGTCTTACGGAGTAAATACTCACGCATCTCGTATAACCATGTGATGCAGGTAAAGACAAGGTGTGACCGTGAGATCGTGGCGAGGAAGAGGAGATGGTCTAGAGACTCGTTTGAGTGGTTATTGTTGTCAGAATTGCTAGGGTGTTAGTAATTCTGGAAGTGTGTTGGATTGTTGTTCGGTTTGTGTCGTTGAATGTTTTATAGGATTATGGTTTATGGATTGAATTGGTTTAGTGGGTTTCAATAAAGTATGAGATTTATTGAATATTGTTACTGGTTAATTGTTGCATTGTTTCCGCGCATTGTATTGACCCGTTGAGGATTATTATTTGTGATAATAATAATCTGAAAGGGAAAATTTTTAAAATTTACGAATTGGGTTGTTTCAGTTCCTATAAAAACAGAGTTTTATCCGATTTTCCGGAGCAAATCATCGTATGTCACTCAAACTACACGTATAAGCCTTCATCGTTGTTGGTCACTATAAACGTTTTAAATATATAACTCACAAATTGAGTTTCTATTTTCTTTTTCTCTCTTTTGTGAAAAGATCCAGGTAAAGCTCAACGAAGGAGACCGAGAAAGCCCAAAAATTCTAAAACACGGTTTGAGCCTGATGTTCTCTCTCGGCGATCTTTCCCATTCACCAACAAACTGGTAGGCCTAAGCTGTGGAGGGTCTTTGTTAATAAAAGAAAGAGAACACAAGAGAAAGAAGACTCTACCTGGAAGGAAAGGTTAGCTGACGTGTCACAAGCAGAGGTTGAGGCGGTTTAGAGTTTTTAGGAAAGTGCATTAGTGATTGTGGAGTGGGCTATATTATATTATAAATAGAGCTTCTAGTTAATTAGATTTTTTATCATCAGGATTTTGGGAATTGGTCAGATTCTGTGAATCTGAGGTTAGCTCAGGTTTTGGAGGAAAACTTGAGCTATTTCGTGTGTAATCCTCTTTTATCAATAGATTTTAACTTGGTTCTTACCACAAACTATACACCGGAGATCTAAAAAAACGAGTTGGAATTACGGCCGGTCTTTGCGTCGTGATCGAACACGTCCCCGAAAAGAACGGTGATCGATTCGAAGCCAATTACAGCTTCTACTTCGGTGACTATGGTCACTTGGCTGTACAAGGACCGTATTTGACTTACGAGGACTCGTTCCTCGCCGTCACTGGTGGCTCTAGAATCTTTGAAGATGCGTACGGACAGGTGAAGCTTCAACAACTCATATTCCCGACAAAACTGTTCTACACTTTTTACCTTACGGGTATTGCTGATTTGCCGGAGGAGCTCACCGGAACACCAATTCCACCATCTAAGGATGTGAAGCCGGCGCCGGAAGCTAAGGCTTTAGAGGCCAGTGGAACTATTAGTAACTTCACTAATTAATTCAGAAGATTAGTCCTCTGTTTTCTTGTCTTTGTATAATAGAACGATATATAAAAACTATTTCTAAAAAAGTCTATTCTTTTTTTACCGTTTCTTGTGTCCCAAGTTTCTTTGTACTAGTTTGTAACAGAGTTCAGTTAAGAAATGGTTTTAAGACAGATTAATTGATGAATTGTCCTGTATGTGGAAGCTGAATTCCGCACTGAATATTTGTATGTGAATTTAGAGAAAAAATTTTAGTCTTAAAAAATGTCAATAAATTCAACGATTAAAACAATAGTATAGCGAAGCTAGATTTGTATTGATATGAATTGAATATACAATGAGATCTCGAGTGAGATGTGTTACAAGCTGAAAGTGTAGTGTTTAGCTCTTGTATAAGTGAAAAGTTGGCGAAATCTGCTCGGACTTCGTATATTTATAGTTCAATTCAGCTCATCGATCATGCTCCACGTATCCAGGGCGGTTCCGCGTATCTCGGACACGTTCTTGGCATATTCCCCGCGAATCTCGGTCCTACGACGGTGCTAACCGCCCTGTTGACTCGTTCTTAGCTCGTCAACTCTGCATCGAATGATCCAGCGTTTGCAGAGCTGAGTCGGGCCGTTGATCGACACCAGGAGGGTGTGTTGATCGACACACGTTCGAATTGAACCGACAGGTTCAGTTTTCGAACGTCGGATTGCGGTTCGGTTTAAAGAAAACCCTATGGCTCAGTATAAAAGGTGAGAAGCCGTGGTGAAGTTGTTTTTCAGCGTTTCTAGAGAGTTTTCAGAGAGTCTTTAGAGTGGATTAAGAGAAGAGAAGAATCATTGTTGATTTATTCGTGTTCTTGATCCTGAAAGCTTGTAAGATTGTTTTGTGAGGCTCTTGGTTCGTGTTTGATCCGTGTTCTTCGTGAAGAAAGAAGGAAATCCGGATGGTTGGGTCTGATTTCGTGTGTTCTTCGTTGGTTCTTAACATTTTTTATTCCGAAATCAAGGTGAGTGTGTGACCATGACTTATCTGGGTAATTGGAATGTCATGATGTGTTTGATTGAGGTTTCGATTGATGTGATGATGATTGATTGTGTGATTTGAGTGTTGCTCGTGTTATTGGATGTCTGTGTTGACGTTTTTGGTGTAGGAGATCGATACGCCGCGTCCTAGAATGAGCAATGAGATGATAAGCTCGTGTTCCTAGACACTGCGACGAGCGTCGATCAACACATCACCTTGGTGTCGATCGACACAAGTGCGGTGTATCGATCGACACTATGAGGGGTGTCGATCGACACAGAGTCAGGAATTTGATTTCTCTTATTGTTTATCGTGTTGTTCATTATTGATTGATCATTTGGTATTATGGTATACTTTTATGTCTGTGTGTATAGCCGGTAGATGGAATGACCGTTTCACTGAGTATTTGTGATAATACTCACACATCTCGTTTTGCTATGTAATGCAGGTAAAGAAAAGGTGTGATCGTGGAATCATAACTGAGAAGAGGAGATGATCTAGAGTCTCGCTTGGTTGTATTTATGTGATTGTTTAGAATTGCTAGGTTGCTGGTTATATGGAACTGGTTTAATTGTTTAATTGAATTGGCTTCTGTTGGTTATTTGAATTGGTTATTGGATGTAATGGATGATTCGTTGTTGAGTTGATTTCCGCTGGATTTTTGATTGGTGTTTGCAAGTGTTGAGAATTAGTATTTATGGGAATACTAATTCGATTATGTTAAAAAAAAAAAAACGGGTCGGATTGTTTCAAATCCAACCCAACATTGTATTTAGTACTCCCTCCGTCTCATATTATAAAATATTTTGGTTGAATGCAGGAATTAAGAAAAAGAAAATATAAAAAATATTATTTAATAATTAATTAAAAATAATTCAATCAATTATGTACGGAATTTTAAAAGTGAAAAGTATCAAATATAACATTTAAATTTGCATAGAACTTAGTAACACATTTTATAAAATGGAACAAAAAAATTTCTTTAAATATCTTATAAAATGGAACAAAAGGAAGTAATAAAAGAACAATCGAACTTGTAAAGGCTTCGGTTCCGTATCGCATTCTTATAACAATTGTGGTTATGATGTTTGGAGATTATTATGATGTTCGGAGATTATTGTTTTATTCTCCAATTGATTTTAGGGTTTTAGGGTTTTAGGGTTTTAGGGTTTTCTTTGGGTTTTAGGGTTTTCTTTCTTATCGATCGTGTTCTACTAGTTTGATTGAATCTAGATAATTTCCAAATATGTTTTATACCAATTCGGATAATTTCCAATCGAACTATCGCATGAGTATAAGAGTTATCGTGTGGCTACATGTATGGAGTATGAAACTGCGTTTAAGCATGTATATCACTAATCATTTCTCTTGTAGTATTTCTCTGTGTAAAATAGGTAACTTAACCATTCAAGGGTTTCTAAAAAGTTTTCCGTCCTGTGACTTCATCTTCTACACCATACGAATTGCTGCTCAAAATTTGGTCTCATTAGGATCCTAATTGATTTACTAAGAAACATAAAAAAGATCGGGAACAGACGTGTGTTTTCAGTTTCACAGCTGTTGTTCTCAAAGTCCCAAACCGGTTCTGTAGTTTATTTAAATTACAAACAAACTCATATAGCCCTTTTGGTTCCGACCAAAACATGTATTCTCTTTTTTTTCTAATTGTTTGATGTTTTAGATATATTACCAAAAAAAATTAATAATAAATGCATAACTATATGCATTATATAATTTTTCATAACTTTAAGCAAATACTAAATTAATAAAACAGATTATTTTTAAATAATATATCTTGAAATTTATAATTCATTATCATTATTTCATTAAAAAAAGATGAAGAGAATTAGACGCATGAAGAGAATTATTATTTCATTATTTTCTATTTTTATGGAACGAGAACAAATATAGAAAACTATAATTAAAAACAGATGAAGAGAATTAGACACAAAAAGGCAGAGGCAAGGTCTCTCACAATTAAGGTCGTACCTACCATGTATTTAAAAAGACATTCGCCGACGGTTTATGTTAATATTATATAATTTTAGGACATCATTTTCCTAAAAATTTATTGTAGTAGTAAATACTATACAATAGAGTTTTTTGATATTCTCATCCAAAGTTCAAAACTATTTTGATGCTAAAATATGAGTTTATTTTTTTTAGTAATTTTTTTTATTCGCACTCTAACAATTATTTAATACTTGACAGTTTATCTTAACCGAGCAAATGTTCAAGAAGCAATGCACGCAAACACAACGAAACTACCGTACGCGTGGAAGAAATGCACAGCAGACTTGCTCTTGAATTGGAGCGCAAAGGATAGCCTTGGCACAGTGATTCCTACCCTAAAAGAGCTAATTAGCGAAGGTGTTCGAGTTTGGGTGTACAGTGGAGACGTAGACGCAACCGTTTCACATACATCTACAATGGACGTGTTACAAAGTTTGAATTTGACTGTTAATAAGATATGGCGTACGTGGTTTAGCGAAGGAGAAGTGGGAGGATACACAGAGGAATACAAAGAGAAAATTACGTATGCAACTGTGAGAGGAGCTGGTCATAATGTGCCTAGCGACCAACCTATACGTGCTTTTACTCTCTTTTCTAGCTTTATACGTAACAATCCTCTACCTGATACCATCTAATTTGTAATTGGTTACGTGTATGTAATTGAATAACACGTTTTGGTCCTCTCAATTTATAAAAAAATACGATAATTTATATAGAAAAACTAAGACAATTTATGGAAAAATGTGCCAATGCATTTATGAGAGTGCTTGATTTATGACCACAAAAAAATTAGCTCATATTACAAGACTAACTTATTTTTTCAAAGGCTAAATTTTAATTAGTACATTTTTTATTGTTATGCCAATGTGAATGACTTTAATTTTAATTTAGTTTGATAAAATTTAAACGATGGTTCTATTTAAATTGATTTATAAATTGCAGATTTTTAGGCTTTGAGTAGTGTTAGGTGTGGGCATTCGGATGTTTGGTCGGATCCAGTACGGTTGTTTCGACTTTTGGGATTTTCAGATTGAGGGTTAGAGATGCCATTCGAATTATTATAATTTTCGAATCGAGATCGGATCGGATATATTCTGGTTCAGTGTCTTATGTTGTTCATGGAATCTATTAATTAACAAAAATCTTATCGGATTTGGATCGGATCCGGTATTATTCGAACCCAAACAAATTTGTAATATACCTAGTGATTATGTAGAGAAGAAGATTCAAAATCAAATGATAGACTCTTACAAAATCTAGTGATTATGTAGTGAGAAGATGATTCAAAATCAAAGAAGTTCAAGTGTAAAATAAAAGAGGTTCAAATGTAAAATAAAAGAGATAACATAAGTCTAAATTACGGGATCAAAATCATGTTATCTAAATAACTAATTACGTTTTTGAAGATAAAATTTATCAATCATTTTCTAATCACTCTTTGTAGTATGATTACTTATCATTTTTTTTGTCATTTATCTTCGTCTTGTGAATTTATATATATTTTGATATTTTTCATCGTAGAGAAATATTTGAGAGTTTATGATACTATCTATTAAATGTTTTTCTTTCCTAGTAGGTTGACAAATAAAAGAGTTAAGATCTTTTTAAGTTAAATGTTTGATTGAAAAAAATGAAGTTGGATTAAATGTAAGATTTATTTTTATTGAGTTAAAATCCTTTTAATAAGAAAATAAATCTTTTATATTTCATGAAATATATAGATTTTAAAAATACTATTATGAAAATTCTTGTACTTGAAACATTTTAGATATATGGTTACGTCAGTTGATTTTTACTAATTGTTTCAACTATAAGTTCATAAACACATTTTGTTTGTTATTATGTGTAATATATATATATATATATATATATATATATATATATATATATATATATATACATATTAATTTAAAATATATATATATATATATATATATATATTACTACTAAAATCTTGTGTAGTCTTACATTTATTAAATTTTTTTATTTTCACTCTACTTAATCTTTCACGTTTTTGTTATAATTTAATTTTTTTTAATCATAAAAGATAAATAAATATGGGTTATTTTGTATTAAATAAATATTTTAAAATTTAAATGTCTTAATAATTTGTTTTGCTACGTGGACATCATCCTAGATGGAGAGAAAACTCTCTAATTATATAATAGATTTGATAATTATTATACTTCCATCACATTATTGTTTAATCTGCTCGTATATTATGCACTAACCACAATTATTCGGTCCAATCCATTTGTTTCATATTGGTTGTTTCGCCGTCCATGTATGTGCATAGAATAATGAATTCAAAGTTTCACAGGTCGCACGTTTTTTCCTTTTTATTTTCTGTAGTTTAGGTAGGGACCGGCCATAAGTATTGCACTTAATTCCAAGATCCAAGACTTGGACCAACCATTTCCCACATTTCTAAACTTAAACCTAATCAAAATCATTTTTGGTTAGAGACCACACTACTTTCGGAATTTACGCATGTGTGTCTTCATCACAATTCATCATATATCAATCTATATATACACATAAACATTACTTAGAAATTTAATTTACTCACCACATAAACCAAAGTCTCTCATATCTTCTTCTTAATAGCCTTAAAATCAATCAAACCACACATGTGTTTTTTTTTTATTGATTAATGGCTTCTTCTTTAATGTCTCTCCAATTTATCTCTATGACAACTCTCAACAATCACCAATTTCATCGAAGAAGCTCTCTTTTTGGTTTCTCCAGTTCCTTCTAGAATCCTAAGATCTCATCTACTCGTCTAAAATTCTTCTTCCGATCAACTATCACTCCTTCAAGAGCTATCTCGCAAAACTTGAGAAATGCCGAAAATCACAGACCAAGTAAGCTAATTATTCCTTGTTAGGGTCAGATTCTTCCCACCAAAATCAACAAATCTCAAAACGGCTAAGTATGCAGATAAACCGGTGGGCCGATCACTAAATCGATGGTTATTTTGTTTAAACCGGCAAGTCAACTTAAACCAGCATTTCGTAAGGGGATCGATTTAGCAAGCTAACCGACTAAGGGCTCTCCGCGAAAAAAGGGAAGTTTTCAGAAAGCCCACTGCGGATAAATGGAAATCCGGAAGAAAAAGAAAGTTTTTCTTATTGCTTTAGACTTAGATATAGCCGACTTATATGAGTATATATATATATACTTGTAAACATCCTCCATAGAGGGGATCCGAAATTCATTAGCAAAATACTTGTATTCTGAAACAGCTTTCTTAACAACTTAATAAAAATTCTCTCTTGAGATCCATCATTTTTAGTGGTTTTCCACATAATTTTTCAATCCGAGAAGAGTTACGAAGACAAATCTAATTGTGAGATTCGACTCCCACAATTTGGCGTCACCACGAAAGCTTTTTACCTTTAAAACCACCGCGAAAGATCTGGAGAAGATGCCCACCGACGGAGATCACACCGACAGCAACCCAAAGGAACCTGCCGCGGACGGATCCGCAGTGAAAGACACTATGGTGGACGGATTTGGAGAAAAGAGCACTGCGGGGGACGGATCCACCAAGACGCAAACACAGGACTTCGGCTCAGATGATTCGGATACAAGGCATGTTTGAAGAAATCCTTAGAAAATTGAAGGAACAAGAAATCTTCAATAGCACGGTGGTAACTCGACTGCACTCCCTCGCTGCGACGAGCCGCGGGAGAAGCGTAACACTCGCATGGCGGATCGTGGATCACGTCGTCCCAAAGGCGCTAAACTTCTCTACGCCCTCCAAAGCGCAAAGGGTGCGACGGATTCGTCCACTTGATCTGAACACCGATCCAACTCTAGGCAGCGGCGGATGAGATATCAACAAAAGCAAACCGGTGGCAGACGAATTGATACAAGTAGTCGATCTAGATGACGATCTCGAAGAGAACCCTGTTGCGCCAGGAGAATCTGGACAAACAGCCACGCGACGAACGCAAACTGCTCAAACAGCAGCCGGTTTTGATGAGGACGATCGACTCATCGCAGAGCTCGCTAAGGAAGAAGAACGCCTCCTCTGGGAGAACAGCGAGCCACAAGACCATGGAGGATAGCAGCGCGTGCACAGCAAGCTGAGTTAGATGAACTCCGAGCTTCTATGAGCCAAACAGCTTTGGATCTGAAGGCGATCCATTCCCAGATGCACCAGGCAACAAGCAAAGCGCCAGAGATCACGACAAGACAACATTCATGAACACTTTTCCCGGTTACAATCAGATCTTCATGAATCCAAACGATCGCGACAAGTCAGCATTCATCACTGACAAAGGGATATATTGTTATAAGGTGATGTCGTTCGGTCTTAAAAATGCTGGCGCGACTTACCAATGCCTAGTAAACAAGATGTTTGCCAACCAACTTGGCAAGAGGATGGAGGTTTATATTGATGATATGTTGGTAAAGTCCTTGGAAAAGAAGGACCATGTGACCCACTTGGAGGAGTGCTTCGAAAGACAAAATTTCCACAACATAAAGCTAAATCCAACTAAGTGCAGATTCGCCGTTAAGTCGGGGGAATTCCTTGGTTACTTGGTGACTCACCGAAGAATTAAGGCAAACCCGAAGCAGAAAGTGACAATTTCAAAGACTTATTGGAAGGGTAGCCGTGCTTAACAGATTCATATCACGGTCGACGGACAAATGCTTACCATTCTACAATACTCTGCGGGGGAAGAAAGTTTTTGAATGGACGGAGAAGTTGGAAAAAGCCTTCCAGGAACTCAAGAAGTATCTATCCAGCCCTTCGGTGCTCGCCAAGCCGGTGGAGGGAGAGCCACTTTTCTTATACATTGTCGTGTTCGAAACGGTTGTTAGCGGAGTTCTTGTTCGAGAGGAGCGAGGCGAGCAAAAGCCTATCTTTTACGTTAGCAAAACCCTCACGGATGCTGAAACAAGATATCCCCAGATAGAGAAATTGGCACTGTCCATTCTAATGTCCGCCACTAAACTGAGGCCGTATTTTCAATCACACTCAATTGTAGTCCTCAGTACTTTTCCATTGCGGTCGGCCCTGCATAGCCCCAGCCAGTCTGGGAGGATCGCGAAATGGGCGATTGCACTTAGTGAATATAATATTGAGTATCGCAGCCGTACTTGTGCAAAGTCTCAGGTTCTGGCAGATTTTCTGATTGAACTACCCGAGGGAAGTCTTGATAATGAAGAGAATGTCGCAATTTGGAAGCTTCATGTTGATGGGTCGTCATCTAAGAATGGGGCTGGAGTCGGAATACGCGTGACGTCCCCCACTGAAGAAATACTTGAGCAATCGTTCCGACTCGACTTTCGGGCTTCCAACAATGAGGCGGAATATGAGGCTCTGATAGTTGGAATATGGCTTTCCAAAGGACTTCAGATTGAACATCTCCATGCGTTTTGCGATTCGCAGCTCGTCGTTAATCAGTTCACTGGAGAATACATTGCAAAGGGCGAGCGCATGGAGGCATATTTGCAAGTGGCAAAGGGTTTGGCGGCTCAATTCAAGGAAATCACTTTAACAAGAATACATCGCGGCAAGAACACATCGACGGACGTATTAGCGATGTTGGCTTCGACTTCCGATTCAGAGTTTAAACGAATAATTTCGGTCGAGCACATCGAACACCCAAGCATAAATCTATTTGGAGCAGTAAATATCATGACTCGATCGCAAGCAAAGAAAACCTTGGCCGACAAAAACAATACTCCTCATTATGTGTCTGATGCCGAAATGGAGGAAGCTACATAACCCGTTGAGCTGGACAAACGAAACAAAGCAACAAGCGATAGCAGACTAACGCCGCGGTAGATAATTCGACTAAGGACACAGGTTTAGGAGAGTAGGAGATAATGGAGATAGATGGCGAGCCTGCTCAAGTTAATGAGCCAGCATTGCATAGCGAGCGGTTGCCCAGCGAGAAGCCCATTTCAGACGATGAGCCGGTGCCCAACATTGCACCCACAGCGGGAGGCGAGCCGACGACGATCCTAAGTAGGAGAAATCGTCTGCCCACCACGGTTAAGGAGGATTCACAAGTAAAATAGTACGGTTGCGACGTAGAATGGCTCGATAAAATCTGGGGATACATCTACGATGGCGAAGTTCCTAATGATAAATGGGCGGCTCGCAAACTAAAAGCCCAAGCTGCTCGTTATGTTCTACTTGACGGTAATGTCTTCAAGTGGCATTTTTGGGGACCTTTGTTAAACTCTGTGGAAGGAAAAGAAGCTCGAAAAATCATGGAGGAAGTCCACAATGGCTCGTGTGGTAACCATTCTGGAGGGCGAGCATTGGCAATCAAGATCAAGCGACATGGTTATTATTGGCCTATTATGGTTAACGATTACGAGAAGTATCCAGCTAAGTGCAAAAAATGCCAGCGTCATGCGCCAATGATACACCAGCCTACCGAAGTCCTCTCATCTAACACATCGCCTTATCCGTTTATGCGGTGGTCTATGGACATCGTTGAACCAGTGCATCCATCCAGGCAGAAGAGATTTATGCTGGTGTTAACGGATTACTTTTCAAAATGGGTAGAGGCAGGCTCTTATTCCAGCATAAAAGATGCTCAAGTTAAAGGACTTATATGGAGGAATATCATCTGCCGCCATGGAGTTCCATATGAAATCGTTACCGATAATGGAGCTCAGTTCATCTCTGATAGATTCGAAGGATTCTGTAAGAAATGGAAGATCCATCTTAGCAAATTTAAACCAAGATATCCTCAGAAAACGGTCAGGCCGAAGCGATAAACAAGACAATCGTCGCAGGTTTAAAGAAACGACTCGACAAAAAAAAGGACGATGGGCTGACGAGTTAGAAAGAGTTTTGTGGTCTCATCGAATGACTCAGCGGTGAGCCACTGGAGAGACACCGTTCGCTCTTGTTTACGAAACAAAATGTGTTATCCCGCTTGAGATACACTTTCCTGGTATCCACCGTAGACTTCTCCCTTTACAAGAAGGGCTTAATCATCTTTTGATGGCCGACGAGCTCGACTTAGTTAACGAAAAAAGAGATGAAGCACTAATCCGAATCTAGAATTATCAGAATGTCGCGGCAAGATATTACAACTCCAATGTTTGACCTTGCTCGTTTTACGAAATCTCCTAGAATACAGCAGAACAAAACGCTGGGAAGCTCGGAGCAAACTGGGAAGGACCTTACAAAATCACGAAAGCCGTCCGACTTGGAGTTTATGAACTTGAAAACATGACAGGCATTCCAATACCAAGATTATGTAACATGATGCACCTGAAGAAGTACTACCATTAGTTTACTTCACTTGAACTACGAGGGGACTTGATCCCTGCAAAAGGTACGTAGGCAACCTATTTTTGGATGGGTTCAGCTGCTCCCCTCCTTAAAAAAGGGGGAGAGTGGGTACGTATACTCATATACTCTCATCTTTGTACACGGCTTGCCGTTTTAAATCAATAAAACCAAATGTTTACTTGCAAAACTATCCAAAGTCTTTCTTGCAAAACTTCTCTTTGTTTTCTCGTTGCTGTTGGCCACAGTGACGAACTCTACATCTCCAACGGATTAAAGTGTGCTATATAAATTCAGTGTTCATTGCTGGAGCAGACTTGTTCATGGGAACATATCCGTAAACTAGAATATCCCACTCAGAAAACCCAGCTTACAGCTTGTTGGATCAAAATCTATGATCATTACTGGAGCGGACTTGTTCACGGGTACATATTCGTAAACCAGAATATTCATCTTAAAACTTGTGAAGTGTTCATTGCCAGAGCAAATTTGTTCACATGAACAAATCAGCAAGAACGGATAGCCATAAAACTATAAACGGCTAGCACAAACTATAAACGGCTCGACAGCTTCAATTATCTAACATCTATCAACGGAACGAATTTGTTTAAAGGAAGCATCTTTGTAGACCGTGGTGGAATTCAACTCATAACTTAGCTTGTAAAGAAGGATACGAAACGATAAGGCGAAGGGCGTTTTCTAAATACGAACATTTCAAAAACCATAGTCATGTCATCCCACTCTAAGTAGGGTAAAAATCCAAGTATAAATAGCGAAGAAAATCGTCCAAGCATTGAGTCAAAACAACCAATCTAACGGCCATCCAAGCATTAAGTCATAAGAAAATCAAGAAACCAAGACAGAAGAAACAAGGAAAACAGCTAGACGACATGGTCGTCATTCTCTTCCTCCGTCAAGATAACGGTCTAAGCTAAAGCAGAAAGGTTAGCTGGCTCAGCGAAAGTGACGGCAGTCTCTTGATCTGTCCCACCGTCTACGGCCGTCCTCTCAACAATAGGCTTGCCCTGCTCTGAAGGACCACTCCCGATGGAATCACTACCGCTCAACAAAGTCGAATCCTTCGATCTCGATGGCTCTTTGCTACTGACCTCTTTGTCAACAGGAAAAGCACTCAGCTCACTCTTGAGATTAGCAGCAAGCTCATCAAACGCCTCATAAGAACACGTACGATTTATCAAGAATGGTGAAACACGTACGATTTATCGGAGGGCAAGACAAGTATAAAAAGAGAGAATATTGGTACATGCAAGATTTTCCACATTTTCGGTAAGCTCAGCGACCTCTTTCTTTAGACTCGGAGGCTCCTCGGCTTAAAGCAACTTGATAAATTATAGATTCATCTTGGCTTGTGCGAGGTGAACCATGTTATCCTTCCTGTCGCATGTCAACTTTTCAACCAGCTCTTGAACACGGTGTAGCTTAGCCCAACAGGATGTCACCATATCTTCCCTAGCCTCAGAAACGGCTCGCTCAATATAGTGCTGCTGAGCATCTACTTGACCTGTCAGCTTGGCAACTTGCGCCTCAGCCCTAGCTCGCTCTGACTCCAACTCATGGATACGGTCATCTGCGAGCTTGTAATTCTTCTTGTACATCTCCACATCAGCCTCCAATGCCCTATTTTCTATGCGACTTCCTCTGACGCCATCTTAGCTGGGACGTGAGCATTCCAAACATCCGTATCATAAGCAAAATTCATCCTGTTAAGATGAGCAACAAACTACGGAAAACAGAAGGCAAGTTAGCACAAAAGATAGGAAATTCATAAAAGAGAAAGTGGAGTGTATGAAGGCCTTACTTTAACACAGCGGGATGAGATCTCATTGTATAAACCGCTCCTCACCAAAGCATCGGGGATTGGAAAACTCTCACCAGGATAGGTGATCTTAAAAAGAAAAGATGTCGAGGCGGACGAATCATTGTACAGCTCCTTGGCAAGATAAGCAGAAGAATGTACCAGGACTTGCGGGATCGGCTCTCCTGCGTCCAGAGTAAGAAGAGCACGACAGGTTTTCTTCTTAGAAGCCTCTACAGTAAGAGCTTTACCCTTGTCAGATTTGGACAACTTCCTTTTTTGACTCACCTTATTCTTGTCTCCATTAGGAACAAGGGAGGACTCAGTAGGCTGGATAGTTGGTGAAATTGGCCTGTCCGAAGCACCAGAAGCTGACCGTGGTGGGCTCTTAGCAGCTTTGCAATCCTATCAGCCGATGGATGGTCTTGCGCGTGTCAAGTCTCGATGAGCATTAGCTTCGCTGCCTTAGCAGCCTCGGCGATCCTCTTCTGCTCAGCTTTGATTTCACGAATGGTTGGTCTTGAGGCCATACTTAGAAGATCTTTTGATGAACTAGACAAAGGCTCAAGATCGACGAGCTGGTTGGCAAGGAGAGCTCGGGCACGATTGACTCGTCGAAGGTTGAAGTTCTTCTGCCAATGACACTTCTTCGCGATGAGTCATTTGTGGATCTCGGACAAATTGCTAGTCTCCTTAACGACGAGCTGGCGCTCTACAAAACAAAGAAAAGAGAGATGGTTAGAAATCAATTAATATAACATCAAGGTCAGAGCAAGGCTAAGAAAAAAACTACAAGTCGGCTATCAAGTATTCCCCACTCAGATTTGGAAATCTTAATACATTCTTCACCCACATATGCATTAGAAATCGATACAAAGAAGAACTTTTCTCGCCAAAAATGATCCTTACTAGGAAACCCACTAATAATCCTCCGAACCGCCTTATTGGAAAGTGTATACTCTAGAAGACACTACAAATGTCGGACCATTACTCGGAACTGACATTCAGAGCTTCTAACAAATATTTCGATCAGATGGCAGATTCTACGAGGGTTGATTTGACCAATGGATAGGTTATGTTTTATCAGGAAACGAAAGATCAACCCAGGGATTGAAAACCATAGGAAACAATAATAGAATAAACACTCATAAAGAGTAAGATGACCTGGGGAGGACGATCGGCTTGATCATCTAGAGACGGCGCGATCAACTCTATCTCTTAGGAGATATTGAATCGTTTCATAAGGATGAGTAGCGAGTCTTCCGATGACAATGACGATCCAGGTGGGTCAGGTTTCACTCTCTTTGGCTTTTTCTTAGCCTTTTTCTTCAAAACCTCAACACCAAACATAGCTGCTAATCGGCGCTTCTCTAAAAGTATATCGAATTCCCAATCCTCCTTCTCTATCTTAACCTCTTCAAAGGGATTAACTGAAGCGTCGAACGGCTCGTCAACTAGCGAACGAGTGACAATAGGCGAAGGATTTACATAGTCTCGTGAGCAAGTCGAGTCACTTAAGTTCTCAGGGTCGGAGAAACAACCTCCGGCGGATCGGCGTTGACGGTTCTGAAATCAAATAAGTGATTCAAAGGAGGCAACGCTAACCGAGGGAGAAATAGAAAAGGCGGCGAAGGAATCGAATTGGCGTCAGATGCATCGGCATGAAACGGGGGGTTGGACGGCTCTGACTGAAGTGGCTCACTCAAAGACGACGATTCGACTGGGGCAAAAAGTTCGCTCAAACTCCCACACGACATCATTAAACCAATTCAAAGATTCAGATAAAGAAAAAAATTGATTTCGCAAATCTAAAGCAACGATATCTCTAGCCAAGGATTTTTCAAGAACAAACGAAGAACAACATGAAGCTTGATCGGATTCTTTAAGAAATCGCCAAAAAACTCACGAGAAGAGAAGAGGACAGCTGCGGTTTGAGTAAGAAGAGAGAGAAACCTTAGTAACTTGTGGAGAGAGAGCGAGAATATACCTTTTTGAAGACCTTGTGGAGAAATGAAGATATTAGCAAAGGTAGGAAAGAATTTGATATTATATAGGCATTTAATGCCTCGAAAACAAGCAAGAACTCTTTATAGATTAGCAAAGATTCGAAATTTTGCTAAGTATAGAAACATCAGTAGCAACGAGTCGGAGTCATTATGTATCCATTCGATTCAGCAACAAATCTTCTTTGGCTCGGCATCGCACCATAATGAGGTTGTTCTCGCATAGGCATCTTCTCCCTCACGACTCTGCATCTTTTTCCCATCAACTCGGCATCGAAGCCCGTCATTTTCTCTTCGCCTCGGCACAATATCTTTTCAGCATCAACTCACAACACGTCGGCATCAATTTGGGTCGATAACATGTTGCCATCGGTTTGGCATCAAGTAGTAAACGGGTCGGCAATGTACATCAGTTCTTTGCCTCAACGGTTCGGCATCACTCAATCGTCTGCTCGGCATAGGATCTCTTATGGTTCGACATCACACCTTTTACGGACCGGCATCACGATGGAACGCCTCGGCATCATGCCAATAACGGATCGGCATCCTCTTCTCTACGAATCGGCGTCGCCTTCCTCTACACAACTCGGCATCTTCCTCTATGCAACTCGACATCGTGTTTTGCCTCCCTCATCTATGCGAGTCGGCATCGTTTCTCTCTTGCCTCGGTGTCGCCTTCTCCATTTGGATCGACATCAAATCTTCAGCAGGTCGGCATCGTCTCTTCGTCAATTCGGCATCCAACCAGCAACGGGTCGGCAACGAGGCATCACACGACTCTTCATCATAGTCTCACCGACTTGGCATCAACATGTCATTGACTCGGCATCATCATCTCCCTCGTGCCTTGGCGTCGAGTCTTCTAACGGCTCAACATCATGACCAAAACGCCTCGGCATCATGCCTTTTCACGGCTCGGCGTCACATAGAGTGATTGGCTTTCTGGTAGAAACGAAGGGATATCTCCAGTCAACCGATTTCAAGATTGTTGATCTTAACTTAATCGAATTCTTTACCTCGACACTATCATTACTGACACCGCCGAGCTGGGGGGCTAAATATTGGGGTCAGATTCCTCCCACCGAAATCAACAAATCTCAAAACGGCTAAGTCTGGAGATAAATCGGTGGGCCGATCACTAAATCGATGGTTATTTTGTTTAAACCGGCAAGTCGACTTAAACCAGCATTTTGTAAGGGGATCGATTTAGCAAGTTAACCGACTAAGGGCTCTCCGCGAAGGAATTGAAGTTTCCAGAAAGCCCACCGCGGATAAATGGAAATCCAGAAGGAAAAGGAGGTTTTTCTTATTGCTTTAGACTTAGATCTAGCCGACTTAGATGAGTATGTATACATGTAAACATCCACCATAGAGGGGATCCGAAATTCATTAGCAAAATACTTGTATTCTGAAACAGCTTTCTTAACAACTTAATAAAAATACTCTCTTGAGATCCATCGTTTTTAGTGATTTTTCGCAGAAGTTTTCAATCCGAGAAGAGTTACGAAGACAAATCTAATTGTGAGATTCAATTCCCATAATTTTTTTTGTCATTTACTACACTCAAGTATTTTGGAGATTTGAGAAAAAAATAGAGATCAAATTTTTTTTCCTTTAATAAAGATAGAGATCCAAATTATTGTAGAACTATTCTTTAAAAAGCTCAAAAAACAGGGTCCATTACATAAATTTTTTATTTAATTATCTAAACATGACTTCAGAGCTCAGAACCAAATAACTAATTCATGAATTTGCAGTAAAAGTTGATTAAGAGTTATTCCATCACGATTTCAATCATTGTTGGTCACTATAAACGTTTTAAATGTTTTTTCTACGGACTGGGAATATTTTTATAATTCACAAATTGAGTTTCTATTTTCTTTTTCTCTCTTTTGTGAAAAGATTCAGGTAAAGTTCAAGAACTTAGCGTGTACGAGCTCAACGAAGGAGACCGAGAAAAAAATTCTAAAACATGGTTTGAGCCTGATGTTCTCTCTCGGCGATCTCGTCCCATTCACCAACAAACTATACACCGGAGATCTCCAAAAACGCGTTGGAATCACGGCCGGTCTTTGCGTCGTGATCGAACTCGTCTCCGAAAAGAACGGTGATCGATTCGAAGCCAATTACAGCTTCTACTTCGGTGATTATGGTCACTTGTCTGTACAAGAACCGTATTTGACTTACGAGGACTCGTTCCTCGCCGTCACTGGTGGCTCTGGAATCTTTGAAGGTGCGTACGGACAGGTGAAGCTTCAACAACTCATATTCCCGACAAAACTGTTCTACACTTTTTACCTTAATGGTATTGCTGATTTGCCGGAGGAGCTCACCGGAACACCCGTTCCACCATCTAAGGACGTAAAGCCGGCGCCGGAAGCTAATGCTTTGGAGGCTAGCGGAACTATTAGTAACTTCATTAATTAATCCAGAAGATTAGTCCTATGCTTTCTTTTGTCTTTTGGATACTTCTAATAATACATATATATATATATATATATATATATATATATATATATATATATATATATATATAGTTATTTTATAAGAATTATACTTCTTATTTGTAAGCATTCCGTAGTTAAGGGTTTGCCTTAAATGTATTCAGTACACTTAGAAGCAAGAGCTTTATCTTGTTTGATGTTTTTGGTTGTGTCTAATTGACAACTAAATTTATAGTACTCTTCTCTTCTTGTAGCTTTACTTTTACTTAAGATGAGGTATCGTGTGTCCCACGTTTATTTGTACTAGTTTGTATCAGAGTCCCTAGGTTTAGGTTAACAAATGGTTTTAAGTAAGATTACTTGATGACAAAGCAATTGCCCTGTATATGAATACTAGATAGTAGTAAGACCAATCGAACTTGTAAAGCCTTCGTTCTATAACAATTGTGGTTATGATGTTCGGAGAGATTTGTTTGATTATCCAGTTAAAAAAAGGAAAACAAAAATTTAGGTTTTATGGTTTTCAGTCTCATCGTGTTCAACTAATTTGACTGAATTTGGATAAAATTCCAATCGAATTATTGCATGAGAGTATAAGAGTTATCGTATGCCCCGGTGAATAAAAGAAATAAGAAAGATTTCTATTAAGAAAGAACAAATATATATATATATATATATATATATATATATACTAGGACCCGCGTTAATACGCGGATAAATACTATAAAATTAATAAAATAAGTATTTAAATTTAGTTAATAATCTGTTAAATTTTAAAATACTATTTAATATGGATCTTAAAACCAGTAGAAGTCAATTTATATCATAATTCTAATGTTCTTATGTCAGTAACCTCATAAAATTATAAATAATGTTGTGAACCATCACATAAGTACATGACTGATAATTGTATTTTATAAATGTCATCGTTTTATTTCTCATAGAGATTTATACTCGCCAAACTTTATAGAGTATTAACTTAATAGTAAATATATTATTATTATTTTTTACTTAAATAATTTTTAATATATACATTTGAAGAGTAATAATAGCGTCATAAATAAAAAATTCCATTTCTTTGTGATATTCTGTAACTCTATATTGATAAAATAAATATTCTTATAGATTTTATTTTTATTTTATTTTTGCATGGTTGTGTATATTCTTAAACTTTTAAATTGAGATTTCTATAACTTTCTAAATTTTGTTTTTCCAATTTATATACTTAATTGTTTATCATTCGTCTTTTTATTTATTTTAATTGAGATTTTTATTCTATATGTATTATTTGTTTATTTTATGGATTATGTCATGTCTATAATTCATCTTAAACTTTGTTTCTTAATTATTATTGATAATATTAAAAATTTTATTTTTTACTATTTGATTAGTAACTTGACAATTACTTTATTATATTTTATTAAATTATCAATTTATTATATTTATCTCGTACTAAAATTATCTCATACACGTTGTTATATTAGCAAAATAACACTTATAAATATGATATTTTCTTTTGTCTTTAACTATTTAGAAAATTTATAATGAACATAAAGTATTTTATAACATAAAAATTTAGAAATATTACATATTTTAGTAGAACGGTTTTTTCTTTTTTCTTAATTAGTCCATAATCCATATATTCTTAATTTTCTTTTAAATTTTTTTTGTTAATATTAGAAATATTACATATTTTAGTATAACGGTTTTTTTTTTCTTTTTTTTAATTAACCCATAATTCTTGTTTATAATATATATCTTTTTTCTTAATATTGTCACATGTCACAATCTTAATTAACAATTACACATGTCATGATTTTGTGAATAAGAATTTTGCTTACGTGTCGTATTCTTATCTTGCGCATCAATTAACAATCTAAATTAACAATTACATCTTAAAAATTAAGGACCTAATTTTGTGAATAACAATTACACATCTCACAATCTAAATTAACAATTACACATGTCCGGTCCAAGCTACTTCTTGCAATACAAGATGAGCCTAATCGCCTGCTCAAGATCCGCCAGTCACACCGCAATTAGGTCCCTCAACGATCTCCGTCCACTTTACGCAGCCCTGCCTTTAATATTCGCCACCACCACCGCTACATCCAGCTCCGCCACCACTAGCATACGCCAGTTCAGCACTCTGGTGCGTACTTTGAACAGGCTTCAATCTTCCGCAGCTCATCAGACGCCGGCCCTCCGCTGCCACCGCCATCATCCCTACTTGAGCAGCTCTCCTTTAGGTATCTATAAGAACTAATGGGTTTTAGGGTTTTTCCTTTATTTTATGATTTGAATAATAAAACTAAGAATTGTCTTATCTCTCTTATTATCTGTATTCCTTTAGATGATTCTATTGCACTACTTTTCCAGGTACTCGAGGATTCAATAGTAAAGCTACTATAACTGCGAAGGAATCTAAGAAGATCACTTGGGTGATAAAGAATTTCTCCTCTTTAGAATCTAAGACTATTTGTTCTGGTCAGTTCGTGGTCGGTGGCTGCAAGTGGTAAGGTTTTAAAGTGTGTTTTCGTCCATATAGATTTATGATATCCTCCACAATTCACAGTTTTGCGTTTTTTTTCTTCCATATTTACTATAGGTATCTTAAAGCCTATCCCAAAGGCTTTACGGATGATAATCACTTGTCTCTCTGTATCATGTCTCCGATTATGAATCACTACCATATGGATGGAGGAGACATGCACGATATACCCTAACCGTACCGTACTAAATCAAAAGTTGCATAAGACCATTAAATATGAAGGTGATTATTACATCTCTCACATGTCTTTTGCATGAGTGATGAGTTTGTCTTTAATTATCTTTAGTGGCATTATATCATAAACATTGTGAAGAATGTCCCACATCTAAAGTGGGGAAGGAATTTGATCCAATATATAAGGAACATGGGCCAATCCACTCATAGCCAATTGGTTTTGAATTGGAAACCTATGAAACTTAACATGGTATCAGAGACCGAACACACGTTGCCCCACCGAACCGAAATCGATCTGGCCAATCGAAATAAGCCCAATTGATGTTATCCGAAATTAATCCTAGATTGGGATATTGTCGAGATTGATTGCTAGAAGGACCATCATCTCGAGGAGACGTGTGAAGACAAAAGTTCCACATCGAAAGTAGGAAGGAATTTGATCTATTATATAAGGGATCTGGGTCAATCCACTCATTGCCAATTGGTTCGATGGGGCGTGTGAAAACAAAAGTCTCACATCGGAAGTGGAAAGAAATTTGATCTAATATATAAGGGATCTGGGCCAATCTACTCATTACCAATTGGTTTTGAGTTGCAAACCCATGAAACTTAGCATGGTATCAGAGATTATACCAACTTAAGCTTCATGGGTTTCCAACTCAAAATCAATTGGCAATGAGTGAATTGGCTCAGGTCCCTTATATATTATATCAATTTTTTTTTCCACTTGAGATGTGGGACATTTATCTTCACAAATACAAAACAATCAGTTAGACGGTAACAACGCAAGATAATCCGTTGTTTTAAGTTAGTTTTAAAGTATTTTGCCAAGTTTTGAACTCAAGGATTATTGGATGATTTTTTTTTCTTTTTGCGGTTTTACAGCTATACAACGTTGGTTTGATGAGAACTCCACCAGCTGGGGTTATGCATCCTTGCTTCCCTATGACCAAATTGAGGCCAAAGATAGTGGATTTGTAGTAAATGGAGAACTCAAAATTGTTACCGAGATTGATGTTTTTGAAGTTATTGGCAAACTAGATTTAACGGAGGGAAGCTTCAACATCAATATAACGGAAACCATTGATGTTAACGGGTTTGAATTTCTTCCTTCACAGGTAAGAAATCACGAATGCTTTTTTTTTTTTTAATAGAATGTTAGATTTATTCAAACCAATTTTTTGTTCTTTTTACAATAAATGTTTATGAGTCAGTGGTTCGAAAAATAGAGAGAAAATCCTAAGAGCTAAGATAAAAGAGTATAACTCTTAATCTCAAAATTTAACTTGGTGCTCGAGAGCCAAACCATTGCAATTAGACCCTCCCGGTAACCATTACTTTTGTGTTGTCTCCAAGAACGACTCTTTGATATGTTTTTTTTTTTTTTATCTTTTAATCTTCAGGCAAAATTTATGAGCCGAGTGTACAATATACCCAGAGATTTTATCTGAATTTCGTCTTAAGAACGCAACACTTAGGACATGTTACATGAGTTTTCTACTCGGTATGGTTGAGACTATGTGCCAGTCTCCTCAGGATCTCTCTAAAGAGGACATGTCTAGTGCATATGCTGCAGTTAAAATCATGACCGAGGCAGGGTTTAAATTAGATGGGTTGCAGAAAAGACTTGACGAAGTGTCTGAATTTAAGGAGATAGTGAAGGTTAGTGATACTCAGCTGCAAAAAATGGAGGACGAGTTGAATACTCAGCTGCATAAAATGGAGGACGAGTTGAAGGACTTGAAGATGAAGTATCTAGACGTTGAAACTACAGCTGTCAATTGGCAGGCCCAAGTGACGGCTCTAGTTAAAGCTATGGTGGAGAAGGTTAGGGCTGCCAAACTTACTCTCTTATTCGATGATGTTGTATAATTTAGTCTGATTGTAGTGTTCCAAGAAAGAGAATTTGTCTAAGAACTCAAGAGAGAATATTTGATAGCCAAAACTTAAGTTTGTCCTTAAATCAAGAAACTGAAGGACAAATCTTAAGTTTCTTACTTGTGAAGGAAGAACTTGAAACCCATTGATATCAACACTTTCAACATTAGACACATTCAACTTCATATCTTTCAGAGATTGAGATGCATTTTCCAGCTTCCTCTGCTACAGTCAATACAAGCATTGCACAAGTCCCATGGATCATAACAAATCATAAAGTAGCTTAATCACCTTTCACTAGGGAGCATTGTTCGGAATGCTGATTTACAACATTTACGCGACGCAACTTCTCCATCTACAAGGCAAGGAATCAGAATCAGCAAGGACCAGAAACACCGAGAAACGGTAGAATTGAACTAAAACAAAAACCATCAAACCTGAAATGGACTAAAACATTAGAATTTATAAAACATGCTGTATTTTCTTACCATTTGCAGCCACCTACGACGAATGTTTCAGAATCGATTCTCGCAGAAATTCTTAATCATCCAAGTGAACTTGTTATCAGCCATTGAAGACTCCTCACAACCAAATTACTAGAGACACAGAAAAAAAAAGATTAAGGCAATACTCCAAACAGAGAAGCCACTGTTTTAAAAGTGAGTAGTACCAACACTGGAGGAATGTGAAACGTTTCGGCTCATAGGTGGCTGCTCTAGTAACGAGAAGACATGCAGACAGTTTTCACTCAAACTTGACTTTATTGTCCTCGATTCTCCCTCCAATCCCTGTTCATAGTCAAGAGAGATTACATTTTTTCTACCATCAGATTCAAATCTGTAATCTCAACCAAAACAATATGTGAAAACTTTTAACATATGAGAACAAAACCGAGTCAGTGAACTCAAGAGACGACGATCTTTGGTAGCCAAAACCTCTGGCATTATCAGCCCTAAAAACAGAACACAACATAACTCTGTTTAAGTTTTGCAAAAGGCTTGTCTTGTTCACAACAACTCTGTTTAGACATAAAGAATTTACATTTTCACCAAGTAACATAAAAACACTTAGTTTAGACATAATGAATTTACTTTTTCATCAAGTAACATTCTCCAAATTTCCAGTTTTTTCGAAAAGGTTTATCCTTGCAACCGAACTCTGTTCAGGCACACAAAAAAATTACTTAGCTATAAACCATTTGTTTAACGAAACTAAGAGACTCCATTACAAATATACCACAAAAGCTTTCGACACCAACTAACCAAGCACAGAATTAAACCATATGTTTCCGAAACACACGGGGAATATCAAACAGCATCATCGAACGAGAGAGGAACACTGGCTGCCGAAAAAACTGCTTTCTCCTTCTCCATAAAAGCTTTCAACTCTAAGCATTTCTGATTATATTTCTGCAACTCTTCTTCCATTTGTCGCAACCGAGCCTTACTAGAGTCCACTTTCTTCTTCTTTGCCATCACTTCTTTAAGCATCTTCTCCAACCAATCCAATTTAAAACCTCCCTTTGCCACGAATGAAACTGCAACAGATGCTTCTTCCAGATCATCATCAGAGAGCTCTTGGGGCGACTGGCACAACGTCTCAATAAGTCCGAGGAGAACATTCATGTATGTTGACTTCAGATGCTGATTCTTAGAACGGAATGTTGATGCAAAGTCTGGGTATTTTTCAAATATACGCTTCACAGATTCTACCTGTCAATGGGAAAAAAAACATATCGTAGAGGTTTTACAAGCCCTGAACAGAAACATAAACAGAGTAGTTCTGTACTGTGCAACTTAAATCCAGAATCTAAAGGACTTATCCTAAGTTTCTTACCTGTGAAGGAAGAACTTGAAACCCATTGACATCAACACTTTTACTCATTTGTCGAGTCTTGCTGAGTAAATCATTAGACTTGGCACCATGACTTTCCTCTATTCTGCTCAAAAGTTTAGAATCCTCTAATTCACCTAATGTGCCAATAATTTCATGAGCAACTACCTCAACAACAATCTTCACTTCTCCATTTACCAAAAATCCGCCATCTTTCGCAAGAAGATTAGAAGGAGGTAGTACGGTCGGATAACGACGCATAGGAGACTTCTCATCAAAGTAAAGTTCTGAATCTGTAGCATCTCAAGATACACACATTGCAATATCCATTAATTACTAGATATTTATCTCAATAAAGCATTACATTAAGTATAGAGACTTTAGATAGAATCAATCACCTGTCACTATAGAGAGCTTTTCAGATAGACGATTTACGATGTTTAAGCGAAGTTTGACATGTCTTCTCCATCTACAAGGTAATGATTGACAATCGGCAACACCTTGATACATATAGAACAACTCTAGGTTATTATTCCCCTTGGATAAAGCAATAAGTTGCCTGCAGAATCAATCAAAACAAGAAACCGAATCACCGGTATATAAATGTACGAAAACACATTATAGAGTAAACAATATATTAAAAGGTTTGATTTTTATACCAATTACATCCAGCAATCATGAATGTATCAGAACTGGTAGACGAATGAGAGGTTGGATTCTTTATCACCCATACGAAGTTCTTCTCCATTGATGTAACTACACAACACATGAAAGAGGATTAATAAACAGACCAAACCCACCAATCAAACAGAGTCTCTTAGCAAATCTTTAAGTTTAAAACTAAGATTCCACTATAAAAGTCGAAGCGATGAATCTCAATAAACAAAAAAGAAGATTAGCAGTCTCGTTAGAGAAAATCAATCTCGGTGATGAGTCCATCTCTAAAACTTACGAAAACGACGATCCGTGACGGTGATCGCTGGATAATCAGCGGAAAACGACGCACGGAAAAAAGCGAAAGAATGAAAAATCGAGTTGGAGAATTGGATTTTTGGTAAAGCGAAGAGATTTTTTTTTTTTTTTCTTTCTTCATAAAACCCCTGAAATCTTGGGATCCTTCTTGCTAGTCAAACTTTAATTACAAAACGCTTTAAAACAAAAAAAAAACATTATTGGGCCGCTTTTAGTTTTGGGCTTTAGGGCCGAAATCGCCATTAAACATAAAAACACGTTCTTGATACCCAAATCGCAAAAAGGTCAGTGTTCTAAAAAGAGAAACCCCATTAACATCTACCAAATTTGTTGGTGTTTCTTTAAGAAAATCACTATATCCCGAACAATCTCATCAATTTTAAGCTTATCTTTTTCATAGGATTGGTTCTCTTTATATTCTTATGGTACATCTATTTTGCCAATAACTCCAAACACCTTGTATACCTCAACAGCAATTTAGACCTCTCTGTTCATCATCAATTATGGAATGAGCCAGTCCAACTACTAACTGGAATATTAATTGAGATGATTATATGGTCTACTTTATGATTCGAGAACTTGCTCATTAGCAATTGATGGTACTTCTATTGTCATATTCATATATTGTATGTTTTTATAAATCCATCAAACACATAAAAAAATATTTTTGTGGTGATTGTAGTGCTATAAGATCTGACAGTGTGTCTAAACGGAGCAAACAATGTTGGTCTCCTGTGTGTTACTGCACGCGGTTGGTCAAAATCTAAGTTGGAAACTTTTCGACATGCGATGATGAAATATATACTTATTCATATTTATATACTAGTAATGGTTTAGACGCTAAATCTTACAATTTTTTCCGTCTACTTTTATTTTTTATTTTCCATACTTTTTTTTTTGGTCACATTTATTTTCCATACTTCTAGAATGAGATTTTAATGTGAGATAATGAAAGTATAATATCCAGCTATAACTCGGTTTTCAATCAATAAATTGTACACATGAATAATGCTTAGCTTACGCTTAAAGACCATGGAAACCGAGTGGAAATTCCTCAAACATCTTTCGTTAGAAACTCACTTTCGAAATTTACGCACGTGCAACATACGCATTCGTAGACTCAAACTCAACCACAATAAAACAAAGTCCCAGTCTCTTCTTTAGTAGTCTTAAATCAATCAAACAAAAGTTTCAAGTCTTTTTTTTTCTTTCTAAAATCAATGGCTTCTTCTGCTATGTCTCTCGAATCAATCTCTCTGACTAATCTCAACAATCTCTCCATTGATCATCAACTTCATCGAAGCTCTCTTCTTGGCTTCTCCAGATCTTTCCAAAACCTTAAGATCTCATCTAACGGTCCAGATTTCTCCTCCCGATCAAGATCTACTTCCAAGAACCTCACACCTACTAGAGCTTTCTTCTGGAATTGGGGCAAAACTGAAAACTCCAGACCAAGTAAGTTCGTGTTAAAGACAAAGCCCTGTTTTTAAGCTACAAATCAAAATGCCCTTTCATAAATTTTCAATTTTCTAAACATAATCACAGACCAAACTTGAGAATTTTTTATCTTCCAAAATTGAGAATTTTTTTATAAAAGACCAAACTTTAAGCTAAAAATCGAGTCTTTGTGTTCTTCAGGTAAAATCCAAGAACTAAACGTGTACGAACTCAACGAAGGAGATCGAAACAGTCCTGCAGTTTTAAAACTCGGCAAAAAACCAGAGCTTTGTCTCGGAGATCTCGTACCATTCACAAACAAACTATACACCGGAGATCTAAAAAAACGCGTCGGAATCACTGCCGGACTCTGTGTCTTGATCCAACACGTACCGGAGAAGAACGGTGATCGATTCGAAGCCAATTACAGTTTCTACTTCGGTGACTATGGTCACTTGTCTGTACAAGGACAGTACTTGACTTACGAAGACACGTTCCTCGCTGTGACCGGTGGCTCTGGAATCTTTGAAGGTGCGTACGGACAAGTTAAGCTTCGTCAGCTTGTGTATCCGACAAAACTGTTCTACACTTTTTACTTAAAGGGTATTGCTGATTTACCGGTGGAGCTTACCGGAACGGCGGTTACGCCGTCGAAGGATGTGAAACCGGCGCCGGAAGCTAAGGCGATGGAGCCAGGGGCGACTATTCGTAACTTTACTAATTAGTTCTCTGTTTTTCTCGTGGGCCGTATAATAATTGCTTTTTTAATAAAAAAGGAAAAAAAAGTGTATAAGTCTGTTTTTTAGTAGTATTGCTTTGTTTTTTAATCGAATCTTTTGATGATGATTTGTTGTGTGAGTTTAATACTGTATTAGTTAATAATGCTGTGTTGGGAAATAAAATATTTTTATTTAGATCTAACTTTGTTGATTACGATATGTCTTCTGCATTGTGGAATGTAGTAAATTGGCACTCCATAATCTGACAAAGGCAAAGAAGATGCTTTCTCAGTCTACGTATCGTGGATGTGGAAACCGAAGACGTGTAAACAGAGGTGGACGCCGTTAAAAAATATTTTCATTTTAATCACTAAAATCAATCGACGCGAAAGATCTAATTGTTTCTGATTCATAATATATTTTTATCTAGGAAAAATTGAAAATAAAAGACATCTACAATAGATTTTGTCCATCTATACCTTTATTTGAAATATCTCATTTATGCCTAACTTATCCTTTTTTTTATAAATAATTAATTTTTTTCTAAATTTTTTTTGTTAGATATGTGAGAAACAATTGAATAAAACTTTTTTATCAAAGGAGCAAATGTTGTTTGATAACCAAGAGGTTAAATTTTAAACTTATAAATTCGTTCTATATTGTGTAGAAGACATTTTCTGAAATTTGTACATGTTCTAAAACCCCCAGATTACATAATATGAACATTGTACATGTTCTAAAAAGTTTACAGTACACTAACGTTCTACAAACTTTAGAAGACTATTTCAGAATACGTCAACTGGACTTTGCTCTATGTTCTTCATGATTTATAATACGTATTCTTCTATTTGCTCTATGTTATTCAAAATTTAGAATACGTATTTTTCTATTTGCTATATGTTCTCCAAAATTTAGAATACGTATTCTTCTATACGTAGAATCCCAAAAATTAAGGAAACTAAATATTTTAAATCTTTAAATAAATCTTTTGGTTTAAGAAATCAAATATATTGTGCATTCTGAAAAATTTAGAATACATATTCTGTTTTTTTTTAAATTCAGTAAATTGTCCATTTTCCTTCTATATAACCAAACGTTTTTCTGATGAATTTTCTTTATTTTTATGTGTTTAGAACTTGAACATGATCAGATGTATCTAACTAATGCATAGTGTACATATACCAAGTATAAGTGATTAAATATTTGCAGTATAAGAGCAAACTTGTAAATAAACGTAGAGTAAATGCAATTAGCTATTTCTTAAAAAAATTTAATGGTTCATAAGGGCCTTCATAAATAATTAGAAAATATTTTAAAAGAAATTATTCGTGAAAACTTCAAAAATATGACTAAATTATTAAAATTGTTATCACAGTTTCGAATTAAAAGCATGAGTAATTGCATTCAAATTCTGTAATTCATTAACAAAAACATATTAAACAATCAGAATACCAATTTGTATTGGTTTTTTGACGATTCAAAAATAAATCTAAATTGAAAAACAATTTGTGTTGGTTTCTTAACGATTCGGTAACAAACTAGATTTCATTATTTATAAGGTTGTTGTTTAGTTATTTTTGTATTAAAAAATATTATTATTGATTAAATAAAATTATTAAAACAAAAAAGAGAATGAAAGTTCGAACTTGAGGAATCTCTTAAAAATTTATAACTCATCAACCAACTTAATCAATAAATATTATTATAAATTAATTCCTAAAATATGATTAGATATAATAGTTATAATTAAAAGCATAATAGAATTTTAACTAACGTAAAATATATATCATCAAATTTAACTAATAAAAGTATAGATAAACAAACTTCAAAAAAATCATCATTTATTTTAAATTTTTCTTTTTATCTATTCGTAATCACTTTTTAAAAAACTACATGATTTTAACTGTTAGTTAATAATAAAATATGTTCTTTTAGAGAAAAATGCAAAACGTTATTTGGAATTATTTGTAAAAGTCAGTGTTATTCTAATAATATATTCTAAATCAATCCACTCAGTGTTCTAGGTGTAGAGCCAGTGAGAAGACAATGAATCCTACACTACAAGAAATTTGCAACGTTCATTTTTGTTAGAATAATACAACAAATGTTGCAATATTAATGCAATGATAGATAAACGTTGTCATTTTATTACAAATTCATTGCAAAACTATGACCAAAAAAAAGGGAAAATTAGAAATAAATGATGATTTTTTTTGAGTTTGTTCATCTATACTTTTATTATTTAAATTTGGTGATATATATTTTAATTTAGTTAAAATTCTATTATGCCCTTAATCATAACTATTATATTTAATCATATTTTAGGGAGTAATTTACAATAATATTTATTGGTTGAGTTGGTTGATGAGTTATAAAATTTTAAATGATGTCTCAAGTTCGAACCTTCCTTCTCTTTTTTGTTTTAATACTTTTTATTTAATCAATAATAATATTTTTTTAATACAAAAATAACCAAACAACAACCTTATAAATAATAAAATCTAGTTTGTTACCGAATCGTTAAGAAACCAACACAAATTGTTTTTCAATTTGGATTTATTCTTGAATCGTCAAAAAACCAATACAAATTGGTGTTCTGATTGTTTAACATGTTTTTGTTAATGAATTACAGAATTTAAATGCAATTATTCATACTTTTAATTCGAAACTGTGATAACAATCTTAATAATTTAGTCATATTTTTTAAGTTTCACGAATAATTTCTTTTAAAACATTTTCTAATTATTTATGAAGGCTTTTATGAACCATTAAATCCTTTTTAAGAAATAGCTAATTGCATTTACTCTACGTTTATTTACAAGTTTGCTTTTATACTGCAAATTTTTAATCACTCATACTTGGTATATGTATACTATGCATTAGTTACATACATCTGATCATGTTCAAATTATAATCACATGAAAATAAAGAAAATTCATCAGAAAAACGTTAGGTTATATAGAAGGAAAATGAACAATTTACTGAATTCTGAAAAAAACAGAATATCTATTCTGAATTTTTCAGAATGCACAATATATTTGATTTCGAAACCGACATATTCATTTAAAGATTTGAATATTTAAATTCCTTAATTTTCGGGATTCTATCCTTAATTTTTGGGATTTTAAATTTTGAAGAATACGTATTCTAAATTTTGAAGAACATATAGCAAATAGAAGAATACGTATTCTAAATTTTGAAGAACATAGAGAAAATAGAAGAATACGTATTCTAAATTATGAAGAACATAGAGCAAAATCCAGTTGATGTATTCTAAATTGTCTTCCAAACTTTGTAGAACGTTAGTGTACTCTAAACTTTTTAGAACATGTACAATGTTCAGAATACGTAATCTGCGGGTTTTAGAACATATACAAATTTCAAAAAATGTCTTCTACACAATCTAGAACGAATTTATAAGTCTAAAATTTAACCTCTTTGATTATCAAATAACAATTGCTCATTTGATAAAAAGTCTTATTCAATTGTTTCTCACATTTTTAACAAAAATTTTTTTGAAAAAAATCAATTATTTATACAAAAAGGGTAAATTAGGCATAAATGAGATATTTCAAATAAAAGTATAGATGGACAAAGTCTATTGAAGATGTTCTTTATTTTCAATTTTCCCAAAAAAAAAATTGTTGCAAATTTTGTTACTAACTCGCAACTTTTTACTAAGTGTACAAATTTCTTGCAAAATTTATAAAAATCACTCAACAAATATGAACCGTGACTGTTTTGCAAGATAATTTTTTTAAAAAATATGTTACAAAATATTTTTAATATATTTTGCAACATTTTCACTTTATTAGTAATATTATACATTTTATTTTATATATTATAAAAGATGGGTTTAGTCATTGTTAGAATGACAAGTGTCCTTCATTTTTACTAAAAAAAACGAAAAGTTACAAATAGAATTTGCAATCGTGTTTTGTTACAGTAACACATACATATACTTATTGTAAAGGTGCAAATGAGATTTGTCCCGCTTACATAAGAACGTCCCGTTTAGCAAACGATGTTGACTTTCTTTTTAATTAATATGCATTGGTACTCTACTACTCTTGCTAACTTTCAACAAATTCCAGACCATATACTACTAATTAACCTTAGAACATTTTTATTCTAACAAATTTGTAAGAATAACGTTTCTTACAAATCAGTGATGTAAACAAAGATTTAGCATGCAAATAACAAATTGACTATATATGATTGATGATAAGAAAATGTAACTATGTGGTAGTGGTTATGGATGTATATACAATTCCATTCTTTCGGCTATACATGTATTTTAAAGATTAATGTAAAAAATGTTATGATTTCACAATGACAACAGAGATCATACAAAAGTCCAGTAAAAATATATTTCAAATAATATGAAAACAACTAAACAAGAATGTTATAAAGTAATTACGCGAATATTGATTAGAAAGCGAGTGCATGTGAAAGAAACATAAGATGATCCATTACATATTTGCAATTTTCATAATCCAATACACATATGTATTGAGTTGATTCTCATGTGGCTCGGAGGTTTGAGCTTGAAGAAAACATGTGTACCAGTAAGTTTTTGATCCAACTCTGTTTTACATTGAAAAAAACTATGTTTTCACAATTTGTTGTTTGGTATTAATATAGAAATGGAGATGATAAGTATGCGGATTTTGACTCGGATAATGTCGGCTTGCACTTACTCCAGCTGATTACATGTGTGTTATGAAATGCTCGAAAGATGGTGAATTCACTAAAGGAGAACTTATTTGCTTTGGGAATATTCAGCTAAGTCCTTCTGCTGGAGTCTTAAACTATGGATAGGCAAGAATCTTGTAATCTCAAAAATGTTTGGGTGTGAAACAAATTGGTTAAGCATAGGCTTTATATAGGGAATGTAAACAATGGGTTTTAATGTTATTATTATTCCCATTTTGGTCATACGTTTTATATTTTTTGGTCAAAAACTCAATTCTTAGTAATCTATTCAATTTTGTATTCGTACAAAGATATTCTACTACATAGATAGTTGTACTTGAATCCATACGCGTTTTCTACTAGATTTGATATTGACACGTGGTAACATTCGTACAAACTAATAGATTACCATCTCTAAAAATCACGACTTTTTTTAAGGAACTATCATTAAGTTTCAAGCAGAAAATTAGCTCTTAATAAACTCTTAAATAAAAGGATTATATAGTAAAATACTTACTCTCATTAGTTATACATATATTTCCCACTTGTCTACATATCATATGTTATGATTTCTTTTAACTTTACGTTCACGAATTATTTAGTCAAAGAATTAAAAAAAAATTAAGAAAATAAAACAAAACAAAACTAAACCCCTATTGTTTTGCAAAAAATCTCAATTTTGTTTCTTCATTACCTTAATTTTGCTCTAATTTTTTGTTATCTAGCTAATTATACATGTAATTCCCCTTTTTATTTATTTTATCTATAAAAATCTTATCAAAGATTTGGATATCCCCAATCAAAGATTTAAAGATTCGATTAGATTTATTGTTTATATATATATAAATAAATACGGTTGCTATGTGCTTTTATTAATTCAATTCATCTTTCTCTCTAACTAAAAAGAATTGCTTCTAATTGTCGGTTTTTTATTCTTGGTGGCACCAAGTAAGCTACTACATCAATAAACTCCTTGATCTTCCATGGCTTTCGCGTCGAATTTTTGTTGAAGCTTGTTGGAGATTTATCTATAGCAGTGAAGATGATTGCGGCTTTGATATGTACAATCGGCATGAAAGCAAGGTGGAATTTCGATGCTTGTGGATCGGTGGTTTCGGTGGTTCGTTTGGTGAGCCGTGGAGGTGGAGATGTGTCTTCTCACGGACGGAACGGAGAGATGTCAGAGATTGCTTCGCCGGAAGAGCTTCCACCGGTAAGGATTCAGACGACGTATGTAGGTGCGAGAAGGTTCAGTTTCTTGAAGACTCAACAACTCATCATCGATCACGTGGCACCTTAATAACCATTATAGAGATTCTCCAAGAGAATGTAAAAATCAAAGAAATATTATAAAATAATTGAACAAACAATTATAAATTAATGTATATTCCATAAATATACGTTTTGTGTAGAAAAAAGTATGAAAATTTAGAGTTGCAAATGTATATATCATAATTATACCACAATTTTGCATTTATATGAAAATATAGCAATAAATTATTGAAATTCAAATTCAGAAATTATTAAGAATACAAATTTATCTAAAGTAAACTTTTTTTGACAAACAATATCTATACCCTAAATGGGTAAATCCAAATTATTCAATAAATGGTACAAATCTTAAATATATTATACAAAGACTTTGAATTTCATCAATGTCTAAAGTTACGTATCTAATGTGATACCATAAACCTTAACCAAATATTCATTTGTCATAAAAAGTAATACCCTATATCAAAAGTTATTTTATATATTATAATATCCTAAACCCCCAAATCAAACACTCATTTATGTATTATGATTTCCAAAACCATAACCTCAATCTCTAAACTATAAATCAAGCATTTATTTATCTATTATAAACCAAAACCATATATCACAAGTTATGTATGTATTGCTATAACCTAAACCCTAAATAAAAAATTCAATACATTTCTTTTTATTATTATTTTGTATGTTTAATTTCGTTTATATAATTTATTAAACAATAACTTATTGTATTTTTTATTTAGTTTGTGAAACATTAAACCCTAAGCCTACACTCATTTATCCATAAAATTATGATACCTTAAACTTTAAATCCATTTAAATTAAAAAATTCAAATTATTTCATTTATATTAATAAATTTTCAAATTGTTTCAAATTATGATATCGCTTTCATAGGCATACGATCAAGGGACTTCTTGTTTGGATTGAGAGAAAGTGATGAAGAGAAAAATGGGGATCGGGAGCGATGCAGAAGAGAAAAAAGGAGGGTAAAAAATTTTCTTTTTTTAGTTTCCAAATGGCCTAAATTTTTATTAACATAAAAAAGAATTTAACAAATATTTGTTCCATAATTTTTATTTGGTTCAATTTTTTTAATTACTTCTAATTACTCTTTAGACGGCATAAACAAATTTATTCCCACTAAAGCGTAAGATAACGATTTACATCTACTATATACTATAAAAAATCAATGATAAAACAAAATAATAAACGTCATTCCAATTATTCTTCCCGCCATTATATTATAGCGTTTATCATTTTACAAACGCTATGAAAAAATCAGATATAATTTAATTATAGCAGAAACATTAAAAACGCTATACTATACTGTTATTAATACTTACATTTTCTGTAGTGTTTTTTTTAGAAATGCTTAATTGTGAGTTTTATATAAATTTTGCTTTGATCTTTTCAGAAGACATTTCTTTCACTAGACAATGTTGTCCTTCTAAGATCTTTATTACCAAATTATTTTCTTAAAATTACTTTCCAGCATTTTGATAATGTTTTAAATCACCATGCAACATAATTCTGATATCATTATATGGAGTTTTCATATAGACATCTTCTGGCGCAAGTGAAATCACTTATATATATATAAATTCAGCATCAAACATACTGAATATTTATTTAATACATGGTATTTTAACAAAATATTACGCAACAAGCCGTTTTGTTTATAATATCCTTTTAATGTTTGGAGGTTGGTGCAAAAAATTCTCTTACTTCGAACGAGTATAATATAGATTTGATTGTCTCTTTTTTACTTTTTGGCAACAATTATTTTCGCTACGCTCATCTCTAGAGCAGAAATTCATGATCTCGTTAATCAGATTTAATGTTTGTAATCAAAACCAAATTTGCCATTAGAACATAAGCTTGTATCTTGCTTGATCATAGTAAAGTTTGAGAGAGCTAGACTCTCTCCAAAAATAGGGGTAGTATTCCCTAAACTGCTAAAACGATTGTGTATTGACTACAGATCGAATCCGGTAAGACCCTTAAAACTCTCTCTTCTCTTTATAATTAAAAAAAAAAAAACTATTTGTGTCGAGAGGTGTGAGATCTTGAGAGACGTCTTCAATCTAAAAAAATCAACAAGAGTATTTTTTTTTTTTTTTGCTAAAATCAACAACAACAACAACAAGAGTATTTCTTCACAGTTTCTCAACTTCAAAGCTTATTTGTTTGATCTTTGTACTTAACAACTGGATTTTGTTTTAGTTGAAATCGAAATCCAATATAGAAAAACATAAGATCCATATAAATTTTATTTTTTGTCAACATGCAGAATATTCATATAGTTAAAATTAAAAATACATCAAAGTATAGATAAACCTCTCTATCAGACTAAAAAAAAAAAAAAAAAAAAAAAAAAAAAAAAAAAAAAAAAAACTTCTCTATCAGACTAAAACTAGTTTTAGGAGAATAAATCCGTTAAGTATGTGATTGTTTAAAGGGTTTTCTATAGATTATTTATTTTTATTCTATAGATATTTCAAACCCATGTAGTATTTCTTTATAGACGGAGTATTCATTAATAAAAGGATGAATTAATTAATCCCTAAGAATACTATTGACTGTATTTGGTTTGTTATTATGTCTAAATACATTTTGTGAAGTTGCATACTATATACTATAAACCGATATTTCAATTATCTTCTACTGGTTCGAGGTATCAGCTTAGTCTTGGTCGTGTCCGTATATAAACCGCCTATTGTACTCTTTTCTGAATTCATGAGAATGAAAATATTTACATCTCCTTAAGTGAAAATCACCATGATTAAGAATTTAAGCAATATGAAGAATTACAACGAGAAACGTGAAAGATGTTGTGAATACATCGAAGCTCTTGAAGAAGAACGCCGCAAGATCAGTGTCTTCCATCGCGAGCTTCCTCTTTGCTTAGAGCTCGTCACTCAAGGTATAAATCTATACATACACATATGCATTCTCAAAGTATATGAATCAGGATTTTTTATTTTTCTAAGATGAAAATTAACATTATTTGATTAACACTTTTTTTTTAGATCTATATTATGCTGGATCGATTAATGTTAGATATTATTTGATTTCAATTATTTATGGATTGGGGAATTTAGCAATTGAGTCATATAAGAAGGAGATATCAGAGACGACTACGAAGAACTTGTACAAAAAATCAGAGTGCTCGGAGGAGACCACTCGAAAATGTAGGCCCGTCTTGGATCTGTTCATACCCATCAAACACTCTTCGGCCACCATAGAAGAGGAAGACAAAGTTAATGATGATGAACACAAATCTCATGAAACCCTCACATGCTTTGATGACAAGAACATGAAATCTGAATGGCTTAAGTCTGTTCAGTTCTGGAACCAACCTAGTGCAGTTCTTTCTAATAATTTGGTAAGATTCTAATTAAGGTTGTAATGTTCATATATATATTGTTTATTTGCATTTGCAGTTTGTAAAAATGTTTAATAACTAAATTGACTCTTTATGTATTTTGACAATAAAATAAATATAGTATTTTGATTTTTAAAAAGCAAACAAAAATATTTATTTACGAATTTGGATTAAAAGACTTTGTGCGTTTGATTATTTTAAACGCAGTTTTTGCGTATATGTTTACATGAAAAAACAAACAATAATTCACGTAGAACACATTCAATTTTTTTAGTGTATTTTTATAAAGTACAGACAAAAAGGCAAATGCTAACAAAAAGCTATGCCTTTGGTCAATGAAATTTGTTTTGGAAACAATACATAATAAATGCAAACATAAAAAAACTAGATGTCTATATTAATTAATAAAGTTAAAATCTGAAGTTTATAACTTTTCATGTTTTCAGGATTGCTCACAAGAGGAGACAGAGATCATTAAAGGAAATGATGGACCAGCTTCTCGTCATCAGCTACCGTGTTATGAAACGAGCAACGGAAAAAATGATAACATCAAATCTCCGGCGACTACTAGCCGTGGCGGAGGACATAAGAAGGAGGCGGAGAAAGCCGTCCGCCACCGTGCCAAAGAGCGGAGAAAGCAAAAGCGGAGTTGGCCGCAGGAGTTACACAAACGCTTCTTGAACGCTCTTAAACAACTTGGTGGCCCTCATGGTGCATTTCTTGATTTTGTTTAACATTTTAATAACCAATATTTTGTTATTAGGGTTCACGGAGTTTTAATTAATTCTTATCAATGTTTTGGTTGATGGAATATATATAGCCACGCCGAAACAGATTAAAGAGCTAATGAAGGTTGATGGGTTAACCAGTGATCAAATCAAAAGTCATTTACAGGTTAGTAAATCATAGTACTACTTAAAAAAAAAAAAACGTTATTAAATATATGCAGTCTCATTGTCGACTATGCATTTAGATTAACTAATATTTATAACATTTTCTTTGGCACTCTTTCTAAAAAAAAAAACATTTTCTTTGACACTCGTAGAACTATAAGTGAAATTTGTATAAACATGCTGATAAGTGAAATTTGTAATAAGTTTTATCCAAACAAAATGAAATAATGATTTCCTTAATTTGTAAAAGAATTAAAACCATTTGCATGTTTGGCCAAACTATGACACTTGCGTGTACGTGAATTTTTTTTTTTTTTTTGCGTACATGAATCTTGGAGATTAATAGAGTTAAAAGTTTGTTGATATAATAATAAACCCTTTCTAAAAGCTAATGCAGCTTGAATTGATTTCATGTTTTCGAAATATCTATTGATAAATAGTAAATAAAATGTATGACTTCATTCTTTTCTTGGCTAATAAATAGAAACATAGGCTGCATACAAGACGATCTAGCCAAACAAATCCTCACAACATAAACTCTGAAACGTCATAGTTCATGGTCGTCGGTGAAATATGGGCTCCACAAGGTATCCACTCCACGGCCAACGCCGCCACATTGGGTGAGACTACCACCGGAATATATGGGTCTATGGCCAGTTCGTTGGCGTTGGACTAGCCTAACCGTTCCAACTTTGGTCACACGATTTCGGAAGAGAGATCAAAATGTTCTAACAAGGGGATTCTTTGGTGTAACTCATCAGCGATGTCTTCTTCTACTCCTACGAAGACGAAATATGCAAACATATTGTAAGTTTGTAACTTTTAATTTATTAATTAATTAAGAACGAAATATAGACATTGATATTGTGATGAAAGAATGTTTATATAGATATTTTGAGCAGACTCAATCCGAATAGAGACGGTGCGGGGCGTGATGGGATAAGTACGGGACAAACGGAATAATATCAATTTTTATTGAATTTTGCAGTGTTTGCCAAGTACCCATCCTGCTCCGTCTCATCTTCATCAAGAGCCTATATATTAATACCCATGATAAATTACATTTTGACTGCTCTTTCATTGATACTATATATATATATATTCTTCTTTTTAATTTTTATGGCTTTTTCGTTGCTTTGATCAAAAACCTGATGAGAAAAAATAATTATAAAAGCTTTTGAGTCGTCTTCAATGTGATTTGTGAAAATTTCAAATGCTTAAAGCTAATGCATTTTATTGAGCGAGTGTATTTGACCCCATCGTTTTTTTCTAATCTAGACTTTTAGCATGCAAGGGAACTCAGACACTGAGACACAGCAGTTACCTCATTAGTTCGAACATCAAGCCGCAATGTTTTGTTACTGAACCTGTTATACTTATTAGAGACACACTTCAATTTGACCCTAATTCCAAAAAATCACAAGATCTAACACGCTTGAAATCGCACAATGAACTAGCTTCTCTTTTTCAAACACAGAAACTCTGAGAGAACTCTATTTAATTAAACTTACAAAACGGGCTAAGCTTAATTAGGTTCACACTTATCTTCTATATACACACCACTCTTGTAACATAAGTCGTTAAGATGAATATCTTCCTCTCAATCTTCTTGTTCTTACATTGTATAGATGAACATTGACTACATCTTTGGCCATCTGTACTCGCTTTTAATGGAGGGAAAAATCCATATTTCTACGGAGTTCGCCTTGGGATTTATCTGACTTCTGGCCTGAATTCTAGTTGTTATTTTGCAGAAGAATATTAGAGATGTGGAAGCAAAAGTTTGATGATCAATAGAACCCAATTAAGTGAGAAATATACACAAGGTCGTAAGATATTGGGCATGCTCATTACGGTGTCGTTTTGTTTGGCCGCGGTCTGTGAATATGGCTTTTTGAGACTCCGAGGGATAGTATATCTCTAAATTTTATTTGCCAACTAATTTATTCATTAAGAACACATTTCAATCTAATCAAAACAGATAAGCTCGTTAAACACAAATTTCGATTTCTAGAGACGACCAATTTTCTTACTAGAGCTGACAGCTATTAGAGACCTTGATTTTAATATCACATTTAATTTCATATAAAATTGAAAAAATAAGATGGATATAATCATATAAAGACAACATAGCATAACAAAAAAACATTAATATATATGTGTTGATTGTGAAAGGCATTGGCTCGCCATTATATTGGAAAGAAACATTCGCATATTTGGTTTACTTAAAAATTGACATAATTAAAATAACGGTCAAAACACAACATATAGTAGAAACACCTTTGGTCCAGTGGTTTGGTAAAAAATTCATTAATACTTCTACACCAGAAGATCTGGGGTTTCGAACCCCAGAAAATGCGATTTATTGATATTAATATAGATTAATAGAGACAAATTTACAAGAGATTTTCAGCGTGGGACAAGATATAATCGTTTGGCGTGGATCAAGACTAAATAATTGTCCGTTATAGAATTGTCGATGTAACAGTTCTCATAATTTGCAATTGAATAATAATAAATTCAGACGTTTAAAAAAAAAACATATAAGGCACTCACATTGTGAGATACACATAAACATTAATCTATTTGTATTTATGGATAAGGTTATAACGAATTCAACAAATTTAAATGAGCTTTTTTTTAGAAATATGAGGTTTGGCTTTTCTTCTCCCATGTTTCGGTTATGTACGAAGAGACATTTGGCTTTTCAATTATTCATATTGGGATATTACAAATATATTTTCAACGTTTTCTATAGATTTTGTATGGGTGAAGTTAATGCTTAGAAAACAAATTAGCTCATGCACGTTTAGTTTTTTTTCTTGCCGGCTGATTTAGGATCTGCATATTCTCTCTCCCACGTAGTATTAAAGTTTGTAAACGAGATAATAATCTATATAAAAAAAATCAAACTTAGGAATATATTAGATCTCGAGCGGAATTTGTATGTGAAATATAAGTGTTCATAATTTATAGTCTCCCAAATTTTGATGGTAAAACATCTTTCGTAGGGTGTCTTCAACATCTTCACTCAGTTATATACTCTATCATGGTCTTTGTGCGTCACAATTAATGCCTTGAGGTTGATGATGTCGAGAAACTGTGTTATGCTTACCGCTGGTCTGGTTCTACTATATCGGCTAAGGGAGTGAAAGTCTATTGGGATTCGGTTTGTTCTCCAAATTAATTATAGAGACATTGGTTTAAAGAGATTTCTGATTGGAATAAAATCCTAGGACATAAGCTTAATTTAGCTTTCATTTCACAAGAGTGTGTCTTTTTGGGTGTTATGTTTTCATTCTAATCTCATCGAAGATCGCATATTCTGGGATGAGAGTTTTGAAAATGGGGAAGTCGAATTTTACATCGTATTATGGACCTTAGAATTATGAGCAGATTTTATCTATTTTGCGAAGTTGAAGACGGGCAAAACTGTTTTTTTTTTCATTGCAAATGGATTGAATTAGGACTTCTTATCTTGATTACTAAACCAGATGATCCGCATATCGTACCACATGGGTGACATCTCTACAAAAAAAAACAAATCTTAGCATGCGCCGTGACTCTATACTAATTAATATTCGTGACAATCCTCTGCTATTCGAGAAGAGCTTCATTGTAGTACCATGTCGAAATTCTTTAATTTTCCAATCAAACCAATTGGCAAAAGATGGATCGACTCATTTTCCTTATAATAAATGAGTAATTCTTAACATAATAAATCATCTGTATTTATTCAATATGAGAATATACCCATGGTTGGATATACCCAAACTGGTTTTATAAAATTCCTCCAAAACAAAACTTGGAATCACATTTGCGAATATTCACCACTCCCTATCTACACTATTACAACAAGACAAATCTCATATATATCCTAACTTGGCAAATAATATATTATATTAAATTGGGGATCAAGGTATATACATATTTTATAAACAAAAGCAAGATTCTTCTTGTAATGCGACGGCTCGACTCTATCTCAAAATAATGATCCTTGAGAAACCTTATAGAGCCATATATCCCTTATAAAGAGACATAAACCCATCTTCTTGTCTAAAGAGTGCTGTATAGTAAGAATTTTATATTAATAAAAAGGTGGATATTAGTCCCTACAATCACCATGATTAAGAACTTAAGCAATATGAAGAATAACAACCAGAAACGTGAAAGATGTTGTGAATACATCGAAGCTCTTGAAGAAGAACGCCGCAAAATCAATGTCTTTCAACGTGAGCTTCCTCTCTGCTTAGAGCTCGTCACTAAAGGTATAAATCTATACCTACATACGTATCTACATATATACACATATTTTAAGATGTGTAACCGGTGCATTTTCGCAATATTCTCGGTTTCAAATCATTATTTTCTTAATGATCTTTTTAGATGGAAATATACTTTTGATAAAAAATAAATATGTATGGGATCTCTATATGGATTAATGTTAGATCTAAAGATTTCCATTTTTTTCATGGATTTAGCAATCCAGGCATATAAGAAGGAGATATCAGGGACGACAACGGAAAATATGTACGAACAATCTGAGTGTTCGGAGCAGACTACCGGAGAATGTGGGCCCGTTTTGGATCTCTTCATACCAATCAAACACTCTTCGATCTCCATAGAAGAGGAAGAGGATGATGATGAAGAACACGAATCTCATGAAACTGACATAGATTTCAATGACAAGAACATGAAATCTGAATGGCTAAAGTATGTTCAGCTCTGGAACCAACCCGACGCAGTTCTTTATAATAAGTCGGTAAGATTCTCTAATAGAGAGTTTTGAATCTTGATATATTTTGTTTGTTTGCGTTTGAAAAATGTTGATAGGTAAATTAACACATTAGTGTTTGAAGAAAATATAAATACAACATTTTTACTAATAAACATTTTTTTCCAAAAAAAACATTTTTACTAATAAACATTTTTTTCCAAAAAAAACATTTTTACTAATAAACGCAAACACAAACATTTGCGTTCAAGGCCAAACGCAAAAGTCTCAAGTTTATCTACGTTTTGCGTTTTCAGGAGCGCTCAGAACAGGAGCCAAAAACGGTGGTGGAAGCGATCAAAAGAAATGACGGAGAAGCGTCTCATCAACCACCGTGTAATGAAACGACCAACGGGAAAATCGACAACGAAAAATATCCGGCGACTATTAGTGGCAGCAATCAGAAGAAGGATGCGGAGAAAGACGGCGGAAGAGGACGACAAAGAAAGCAGAGGCGGTGTTGGTCGCAAGAGTTGCATAGACGTTTCTTGAACGCTCTTAAACAGCTGGGTGGTCCTCACGGTGCGTTTCTTGATTTCATTTGTTTTTTTTTTTTAATAGTCATATTTTTTTTATTAGGGTTTGTGACTTTTAATTAATTCGTATTGTAATGGAAATTTGCAGTAGCTACTCCGAAACAGATAAGAGAGCTAATGAAGATTGATGGGTTAACCAACGATGAAGTCAAAAGTCATTTACAGGTTCGTAAATTATACTACTCCATAAAAATAAAATTTCCATAATTGGTTCAAAACATTAAACTATGTGTTTACCAAATTAAGACACTTGCGCACGTGAATCTTGTCGGTATATATTCCCTTTTTAATAAAGCTAATGTACCTTGAATTTATTAATCTTTCCAAAATATTCTAATTATTTTTCCTTTGAATAATAACAGAAATATAGGCTGCATACAAGACGGCCTAACCAAACCACTCCTAACAACAGAAACTCTCAAACGCAACATTTTGTGGTCGTGGGTGGAATATGGGTTCCACAAACTAACCACTCCACGGGCAACGCCATCACATCGGGTGGGACCACCACTGGAATTTATGAGCCTATGGTTAGCCCGTTGTCGTCGGACTGGCCGAGCCACTCCAACTTTGGTCAGACGATTTCTGAAGAAAGATCTCACAAGGGAATTATTCGGTGTAGGTCTCCGGCAATGTCTTCTTCCACTCGTATTAAAAATATCAAAAATGCCAAAATCTCTTAGTTTTTTTTTTTTATTCATTTTTGATGAATAATTAAAAAAGAGTTATAGACATTGAACATGCGATGAAAAGAGACATTGAATCTTATTACATAGGATAAATATATATTTTTTACTCTTCTTTTTTCTTTTCACACTGTTGCTATATACTGATAAATCAAAGACACATCTATGTTTGAATCCAGAATAGATATGTGAAATCCTAAAGTTGCTGCATGTTCTTTTATAACCCAGTAATCTGGACCGAAAAACAACTAATCCAAAAGTGAGTAAGTTTGTTAGATACATAATCAAACTGATCTAACAGTTACAAAATTATTCCAAATGAAAATCAAACTGAAATAAACCCAAGTTAAGGCATTGCCTTCCTATCCCAACCACCACTGGTCCACTGTTGATTAAATTTGTTTTGTCAACAAGGCCACATCGCTGGATTAAGTTGATGCATTTTATTGAGCGAATATATTGGACCCCATGGTTTTGGAGCTAGTCAAATCATTTTGTGATTGAATCAATGAAAACCAGTTATACAAAAATAAAATATAAAAATATTTTCTATCAAAATTTTATACAAAAAACAATAAAGCCAACGGGGATAAGTAACATCTCTGAAAATAAAACCGGTAGAAAACAAAATTTCTCCGAAGACAATATCAAAAGAAAGAGAAGTATTTTTTTTTTCAATAAAAGAAAGAAAGAGAAGTATACTAAACTTTATATATTTTTAAAAGGTTATAGAAAGAGGTCAGATAACCCATAAGGCCAAATGAAATGAGCCCTTATATTAAATAGCAATAAAATCTGATTGTCTACAGATTTTATGATTAAGATGTTATAGAAACAAAAACTAAAGGAGATTTTATGATTAAGATGTTATATTTACAAAACTAAAGGTGACAAATAAAAGCTGTACAGTCTACGAGAAGGAGTCCAACGTGCACATTTACTATTTAAGCAACAAGAGGATAAAGTTCTAAGTTTTACCTTGAAAAGATATATAAGTAATTAATATTTATAAAGGAGATTTCAAGAGCATGCTCTTCAGATTCCGGCATATTCTTCCCATGCATAAGCCCATATAAATAATGTCTTCCGAGTTCCGGGTCTTTTTGTATGCCTTTAGATATTTTAAGACATTTTATTTTTTCCAAATGTCTTGTGCATCTTATAACTATATTATATACAAACGTGGCCGACAATACATATATTAAGGAAGAAACTAAGACATATTTAGTCTAGGAAAGTGTTAAATGGACAAAATAATAATAAAAAAAAAAGTTAATGAAACTTGATGGACAAAATAATAATAAAAAAAAAAGTTAATTAAACTTGATGAACCATGTCTTAACTGAGACACTTGAGACACGAGTTAATAAAACTTTGATCCTATGTGTTTTGTTTTAATTGGTAAATATTTTTTATTTAATTATTAATTATTAAAAATATTGTTATTTAATTGGGTTGATATCCTTTGAAGAATTTTTACCATTAATGATGCTCTAAGTATCTGAGTTTGCAAATGATGACATGTAGTTTTTGGTGGCTAAAGTTTTGTAAAAATATTTTGATATCAACAATCTTGACTCTCTAGATTACTGTATATATACGATACATTTAAAAAAAAAAAAACTTATAATCGTACACGATAATAAACCACAATTTATATTAAGAGAATTCTGAGCTTTGCCTCTTAATCTACCTCTATTGCACCATAATTTTGGTTAACTTAACAACCAAGTGAATATATTTATAATCTTAATTTTAATATACATTTTATGCTAGAATGATGGGGCTATATATTATTTAACTTTGTGTCAAATTGAATGGATATAAATAAAATTGATTAGAATTTTACTTGAATAGGAAGACCATGCATTGGGAAACTTGAATCTAGAGAAAAGCTATTGGCGTTCTCGATGGCGGTTTGATCTATTTCAAAGCTTCAATAATATTTTAACTATTTCGACGATTCTATAGATGTGTTTGTACAAAACAAATACAATAATTTGATGATAGATCCAAAAGAACAGGAATCTGATTAGGGCTTCCATAAGATATGGTTTTAATCTAATAAAAAAAGCAGCTTTTTATGTGGCCTTTCGCAGCCATTAAAAGCCTAAACAGCTCTTGATACTTACTTTAGGACCATTACGAGGTCAGAAGTTCAAAACATGGGAGATAAACAAATACTACTAAGCAACCAATGCTTTTCTTGGTCTACGTCTCTTACATTATTAACTAATATTAATTATATCCATATGGAATATTCGACTAAACCTAATTAGCTAGTAGTTGTATAATAGTATTATTTCATTCAAAAGCATTTGAGTGTATACATATATTTGATGTGAGCATTATTTAAAGTACGTGCTAATCTTGTTTTGATCTTCTCTTAAATGAGATTAGGATCGATCAACCAAGTTTGACATGGTGATATTAATTAGTCTTATAGGAGTAAAATATTAAATCAAGCTATCACAGATTCCTTCTTCTACTGTTCACGATGATGATTAAGCCGAAACCAGTGGAATGAAAACATTTTTTATTCCACTGTACTACATGTTTTTCTGTTAATATTACAGAACAATTATAAATTAAACGAGTTGAACACACACACAGCTGTACGTGCAATATAATTAAACGAATACTATGTTTCTAATTTTTCCCTTTTTTTTTGTTTTTTTTTATTATCAAATTTCAAATTTGCTTTTTAGTAAAAAAATAGTACATACTTGAAGTAAGATACCAACCATATAATTTACAATGTTAAAAATATTATTTCAATCCAAATAAATTTGATTATGGCTCTCATTTGATTATGCCTTCTCATTGGAAATTTTTGGAGAGATGATAAATGTTCTGTAACGCCCGTGAACCAAAAATAAGATTTTGGTTGGATGTCGATCGACACAGGGTGTGTGTGTCGATCGACACGTGTGTTTTTGGACTTGAGTAGTCGTGTTCTGGGTGTTGTGTCGATCGACACATGGGTGGTGTGTCGATCGACACGAGTTGATTTTAGACCAATCGGTTTGGTTCCAATTGTCCGGTTCGGAGGACTGGTTTAGGGAATCCTAGGGTTTCAGTATAAAAGCGTGAACAGTCACTTTTTGTTGGTTTTTGGCCAAAAATCAGAAGGAACCAGTGAAAAATCAGAAATCATAGAGAATTGTGAGAGTTGGGTGATTTCTTGAGAAGGATTAATCTTGAGAGGTTGTTAGAACGAGAAGGGATCATTGCTGTGGGGATTTCGGGTCTGTGAGGACGAAATCAGAGGCTGGTTCATGGTTGTTCTTCGTGTTCTTCGTCGTTCTTCCTCTTTTCAATCTGTTTTCGAGGTGAGTGCGTGACCGTAGGTTTATCTGGGTAAAGGATTGGATAGATTACGTTTGTTTGTGGTTGTTGGATTGGATTTTGTGTGTTTTGGTGCTTGGATTCGTGTAGGAGATCGACAAATCGCATGGGGATTCGAGCCATGAGAGGATAGGCTCGTTTCCTGTGTCTGCGATGTCGTGTTGATCGACACGATGGGGATTTGAGCCATGAGAGGATAGGCTCGTTTCCTATGTCTGCGATGCCGTGTCGATCGACACGGGTGTTTCATGTTGATCGACACCATGGTGGTCTGTCGATCGACACCTAGTGATTGTGTCGATCGACACAGTGCTTCTGTACTGGTTCGCGTTGATTGCTTTTTGTGTATGCTTGTTGTATGCTCACCCTGGTATTGTATCTCTTGCTTATGCCTGTGTGTATAACCTGTAGACGGGATGACCGCATCGCTGAGTATTTGTGATAATACTCACGCAACCCTTTTTGCCATGTTTTGCAGATAAAGAGAACATGTGATCGTGGAATCATGGCCGGGAAGAGCAGATGATAAAGTGTCTCGGTTCATGATCTTGAGTTAGAATTGCTAGGATGTAGTAAATTCTGGAACCATTGTGTTATCGTTATTCGAATGGAATTGGTTATTGTTATTGGTTGATTGATTTATTAGCTATTGGTATTATTTCATGGAATTGAACTGGTTAGGATTCAGTAGAGTATGAGATCTATTGAACTTGTTTAATTGTTATTGATTATTCCAATTGTTTCCGCATTGTTATATTGGCCCATCGAGGATTATTATCTGTGATGATAGTAATCCAAAGGGGAAATTTTTAAATTTTTGGGTCGGGTCATTTCATGTTCTAGGTAATACACTAGTACTCATTTTTGCTATTAAAATGGGTGGTACAAAATGTACAGTAGTAGAACAAGTTTTCACAATCAAATGTGGTACTACAAAATATTAGTATTTGATTGTAGTAATTTTTTTTTAGGGTAATTTGCTGAATTATATTTGTTTCTCCTAAAAGAATATATTTCTTTACTTTTAAAATTTACATGTATGTGCGACTAATTTTTTAAAATAAAATATAAAATTCGTAGAAATTAAACTTAGTTACATATGCTTTGATTCAGGGGCGTATCTACTTGCATTAAGGAGTTGGCAAGTGCCCCCATGCCAAATTTTATTTTTGCCCCCATAAACTTTTTAATCTCAAATTATTGTCGAAAGATAACTTTAATGGCTCCACTTCTATGAAATTTATTAGTATTTATTTATTTAAATGCATTTAAACTTAATAACTTGATTTCCTAATATTGGAGTTCCATATTCCTTATAAGTTCCATATTCCTTATAAGTTTAATCTAAATTTCGGTTTACTCATATGATTTGTTTTCAATTTAACAATATATATAGATATAACATTTTATGAGATTATTAGATTCATCATTATATATGTTCTTAATTTAAAAATTATAATATGAGTCATTTAAATGTCAAATACGTTCTTAAAAACAGTTCTAAAAAATCATATCGAATATGAATTTACAATAATTTTCTAATTCATTTACGTAAGTTGAGCTAATCCAATGTGTTTTAAAAATTCAAAAAACGAAAATATTTTTTTATGATAAAGATTTATATATATACTATTTAATATCTTTACTTATAAATATTTAAATTTTGCCCCCAGTCCTAAAATTTTCTAGATACGCCCCTGCTTTGATTCATTCACTTTCAAAATTTTGGTATTTTAAAAAAACTCCAATAACCCTTTTATAAATGATATTTAGGTTTTAATATTATTTACTGTTTATATTTCTAAAAACTGTAAAATACATGATAAACTACAACTATATAATCTACAAATGTTAAAAGAAATGTTTCATGTTTTGCCGACAATTTTGGAAGATAAAACATTGATAGTAAGAGAAAAAACAAAACAAAAATTGGTTATGACTCTAATTAGTATCTTTCGAATAATACTAAGAGGTAATACAAAAAAAAGTATGGCAGCTATTAATTTTGCTATTGAAATGGGCGTTAAAATGTGCAGAATAGTTGACAAAAAAAAAAGCGATTTTTTAATTTTCACAATCAATTTGTGGTGGTAAAAAACCCTGGAATATAATGTTTTTGTTTTGGGATAACTCATTTTTTACAAAATAAAATATAAAATATTGTAGAAATTAACTTAATTTTTTTTTGTGAAAAGCCTTACTATTTAGAAATGAACTTAGTTTCATATGTTCTAATTCAATCACGTTTAAAAAGCCAATTTGGTATTTATACTCATGTATATATTTTTATAATTTTTATTGTCAACTAATCCCTTATAAAGTGATTTGTAAGAAAATACTTATGTGTCATCTCCACAATCATTTTCACCAAAATAATTGTGATATGGCTTGAAAATAATGTGACATTGCATTTTTGAATCCCTTATACATTATTTGGAAAATGATTTGTAAGAAAATGCTTATGTGCTATCTCCACAATCATTCTCACCAAAATAATTGTGACATGGGTTGAAAATAATGTGTCATTGCAATTTAGAATCAATAATAAAATATTATACAAATAAATTTATATTTATTTTCATAAATAAATCAAAAGAGTTTTTAATCAATATTTTATAAGATTTTTGTTTTTCATTCTAAAATTATATATAAATTTTTGTTTCTCATCTAAATATAGTTTCGAATTTGATTATTGTAATAATAAAATTCTAGAACATTTTTATAGAATATATATTTTTTTTTGAAATTAATAATAAAGACTTACCAAAATTTTAAAAGAGTTTTTGATATGTTTTGTGAAAACAACTTTCCAAATTTATAACAACAAACATAATTATTCTTTTGAAAGGTTTTTTTAATACAAGAAAATTTGAAAGTAATAAAACATTATTTAATTCGAAAGTAACAAAAATATATTTTTAATCCGTGTTTCATTTATCAAAATATATTTTATTTATATTCTAAAATCTACTTAAGATATTTGGAAAAGCCATATTTAACATAATTTATACCTATGATACAATTTAAATAAACATATTTATTTAACCAATAAGTACTCTTTAACCTATTGTTCTGAATAATTTCTATTTTTATAGTAAATTTCATATTTTATATATAAAGTTATGAGTAAATAATAAAATATCAGTGTGAATATTTTTACAATTTACGTAAAATTAAAAATAATAATGTTTAATCTTAAATGTCCAAATTCAATATTGAATCTAACAAAAAACAATACTGATCTAAGATCTATTCGAATAAAGGATATTTTGATTAAAATACAAATATAAACCAAAATCAAACCATACAATATTATCCGTCGTAGGTATTTTCTTATTAGATATTTTTATTCACAAATATAATAATTCACACGGGTTTAACCAAATAGATATTGAACACAATTGATCACAATATGTCGTTTTTGTTAAACTTTCAAGCTATAAAAGAATTTACACACACAATAGTAGTTTGGTGCTATGTATTAATGGCAAGGTTGATAATACAACATTAATAAAATTAAGAAATATTTAGAAAAAACAAAATTTTTCAATGTTATTAATAAAATTAGAGTTAGTGCGGACAAACCAAAAAAAAAATATTTTATATAAAAAAAATTGTACTTAAACATCATTAGCCATTTTGAACCACGAAATAATATCTTTTTAATTTATATAATTTTTAAAACATATATAACCGCGTATAACGCAGAAAGTTAGTTGCTCACTTAAAATGTTACGGATTGGAATTAATATGGTCGTAACATCATCTCCTACTATTTGTAACTACACCACTTCCTCTTTTACCATATTTAATTATACTGACATCTCTCTTATCCTGTTCAAATTCCTTCACTATATATATCCTTAATTTCCAATTTACCCTATGTCATAACTCATAAACTCAAACACTGATAAGTCAGTTAGAAAATCAATTAATTTGAAGAAAACTCTATTTAAAGATATACATATCGAAAGCTAATATATCCATACACAATTAATTAATATTACTAGTTTATTTTAGAAAACTATAAAATCGTACATGATCTTCAGTAAACAAATACCATTGCCCACAATTTTTATCATTAAGCAAAAATTGTTTCTTATTTCATCGAACTAGATAAGAGGGACAAAATTACCATAAAAAGAAACGGTATAAATTAACGATTAAATTGGAGTTTACAAAAACCAAAGTTATTTATCTTTTTGGTTTTAACTCAAAGTTAAGTTCTTTCTCCTTTTTGGTGGGAAGGTAAGTAATTAGCTTGAAAAAGAGGCAATTCAGCTTCTAAAGGAATACGTTGAAGCATCATGGACTTGTTTAACCGTTCGTACTTGTTCATCATTATAGTCACTTGGTCTTTCTCTTTACTAAATATCAATTTCCACGTGCTTTCTCGGGATTGAGTAGCATTTTTCGCTGTGGCCAATGCGCGGCGCAAGACCCCTATTGAAACGACCCGACCCAAAATTCAAAAAAAAATTTCCCTTCCAGATTATTATCATCACAGATAATAATCCTCAATGGGTCAACAAACAAGCAATGCGGAACAATAAAACATCAACGACACATTCCAATTTAACAAATCCCATACTTTAATAAATATCATCCAGTTCAACCAATCAACCAATATGAATGAACAATATCCAATGACTAACAACCTAACAATTCCATGGAAATACAAACCAAGTGAGACCCTAAATCATCTCTTCTTCCTCGCCACGATTCCACGATCACAATTTCTCTTTACCTGCAACACATGGCAAAAAGAGTTGCGTGAGTATTATCACAAATACTCAGCGACGCGGTCATCCCGTCTACAGGCTATTTAAATACAAGTATAAGCAACCAATACAATACCAGGATGATCACAGAACAAGCATACACGATTAACAAATAAACCAGTCCAGAATAATCCGTGTCGAGCGACAGGACTCACTGTATCGATCGACACAACCACTAGGTGTCGATGATCGGTGACCCCGTGTCGATCGACAGGACACACTGTGTCGATCGACACAACCACTAGGTGTCGAAGGACACAGGCCCCGTGTCGATCGACAGGACACACTATGTCGATCGACACAACCACTAGGTGTCGAAGGACACAGACCCCGTGTCGATTGACACACCACCTCGGTGTCGATCGACACGACATCGCAGAACCCAAAATCGAGTCAATCCTCACACGACTCGAATCTGATGCAATCTGTCGAGTCTCCTGCACAAATCCACACGCAAAACACACAAAACCACCAAGAAATCGTATTCCATTGGCCCCTATACTTATACGAGCCTACAGTCACGCATTCACCTTAATTGGGATTGAAAAAGGATGAAGAACGCGAAGAACGAGCGAAGAACACCAAGACAGCCTCTGATTCTGTCCTCACAGACCCGAAATCAGCACAGCAACAACCCCTTTCTCGTTCTAACAACACTCACGATCAATCCTCCTCCAGGAACTCCCAACAATCACTCAAATTCTCTGATTTCAGAACTTCTCCCAAAAATCTCTCTGAAAAGTCTGATTCTCCAGAACCAAAAACGGCCAGAACTTCTGATTCTGCCCTTTTATATCGAACCCTAGGGTTTCCCTAAACCGGCCCAACAAACTGGCCAATTAAATCGAACCTGTCGGTCTGATTTAACCCGTGTCGATCGACACACACCAACCGTGTCGATCGACATAACGCCCCAAACCCGACTTCTCCTAAGTCCAAAACACACATGTCGATCGATACAACACGCCTGTGTCGATCGACACCACCAGAAATCCACTTTCTAGTTCACGGGCGTTACAATTCTCCCCCACTAACACGGATTCGACCTCGAATCCGGCGACACCGTTGCACTATGGTCACTAATACCGAACCCGAACCCGGCTGACCCTTCGAGATCATACTCGAACCACACAACCCCGTCTCACTAAAGTTCGCATTCCGTCTAAAACCCGACCAGATTTCCCCGGAAAATCCACGATGCAACGTCCCCTGGTCCCGATCAGGCTGCCCGATTGACCGCCCAACAATCAAACAAGAACATGCACGACCAACCGTTGTACCCGAATTGGACCAAATGATCGCACAACAATCAAACAAGAACATGTACGACCAACGGTGCTACATATATTACCAGGGTTGTCCGAACCTGGTTCTAAACATTAGCAAAACCTTAGATTCGACATCCAATCCACTCTCTTGACCCTCGGTCAACACCACTCGAGATCACACCTGATCCCCGAGCTCTACCAGGCTCATACTAGCCCCATTGCACCGTCTCACCACGGCTGCAATTTCTGACCCCACCCGGTCAGCACCACCTGAGATCCACTCCCGATCCCCGAAGTTCATCCAGTCTCATGCTTACAACCACATTACAGATACTATTGCTCGTACTCATATCTATATACAACACCCCGCTCTCAGGATCGTCACCCTTTGAGCTCTCGATGTATATCATACCACCCCACCTTCAGGACCGCCGTCCATCCAGCTCTCGGTATGCTCTAGCCCCTCCCACTCTCAGGACACACAGTCCATCAAGCTATCGGCTGCAGAGGAATCACACATCCCCTGGAGAGGCTTCGGCCCCTCAAAGTATATGCAAGGGAACCACTTCCCCCCGGAGAGAACATCACTGTCCACTCAAGTATACCCAGGAGACCTACTATCCCCTGGGGCAATCACTCTGTAACATGCATCTTAGGCACCTGTCAACTGAAATCACCTCTCATGGTCATCCGAAACAACCCAATCACCAGGGTGTTTTACAGAGTCTCTGGAAAGACAGTCTTAACTCACATAAGACTTCTATACCAGACCCCCCCTAGGAAATAGGCAGGTCCTAACTCACATAAAACCCCTATTTCCCAGCGCCATCTGGGGAATCACAAGTCCTAACTCACATAGAACCTTATCCCCAGATAATCCTACTAGAACATGGACAGCCCTAACTCACATAGAACTTCCATTTCTAGTCTCCCTAGCCGATATACAAGCTCTAACTCACATAGAACTCTATCGCTAGCCCTCCACATGACCTACCAGTCATCACAAATCCATGACATCACCAGTCATACCATAAGAACTCACATCTCGTTACAACATAACAAAATACAACATCCAACATAGCGACAAGCTAAAACAGACTCTGAAAACCAGAAAGAACTCAAGCCACCGCTTGCTTCTCGAACCACTTCGAGAACTTCGTCTTCATCAACGCCTCTGTTTCCCAAGTCTCCTCCTCAATACCGTCACAGTCCCACACGACTCTCACCAACGGTATGCTCTTCCGACGCAACACCTTGATCCTCCTCTCGAGAATCCTCACAGGCCTCGCCGCCAACGTCATGTTGGGCTGAAGATCCTCCGGAATCCTAGCCAACACCTCCTCAGACTCATGTAGACACTTCCGCAGCATCGAAACATGGAAGACCTTGTGAAAAGCCTTCATACTCTGAGGTAACTCCAACCGATAAGCCACCGGTCCGACCCGCTCCACAACCTTGAACAGACCCATAAACCTCGGACTCAGCTTATTCTCTGAAATGGATCTGTTAGGACCCCTCAACATAGCTGCCTTGAGATATACCCTATCTCCCAGCTCAAACTCCAGCTCCTTCCGCCTCCTATCGGCGTAACTCTTCTGCCGATCCTGAACCTCTCTCATGTTCAGCCTCAAGACACGGATCTTCTCCGTCGTCTCCTGAACAAAGTCTGCACCAAACATGCTCCTCTCCCCCACTTGAGTCCAGCATAATGGTGTCCTACACGGCCTCCCATACAAAGCCTCATATGGAGCCATCCCAATACTCGCCTCATAGCTGTTGTTGTACGCAAACTCTACCAAGTTCAGATGATCCGCCCAATGACCACCATAATCCAGTACACACATCCTCAGCAAATCCTCCAATGTCTGAATCGTCCTCTCAGACTGCCCATCCGTCTGAGGATGATACGCGGTACTCATATGCACCTTAGTGCCCATCTCTGCCTGGAATGCCCTCCAGAACTCTGAAGTGAATCTCGGATCCCTGTCTGACATAATACTTGCTGGCACCCCGTGCAGCCTCACTATCTCACGCACATACTTCCTAGCCAACACCACCGCTCCGTCGGTCTTCTTGATGGCCAGAAAATGTGCTGACTTGGTCAGATGATCCACAATAACCCATATCGCATCATAGGTCCGTGACACTGGCAATCCCGTCACAAAATCCATCGTAACCATATCCCACTTCCACTCTGGAATAGGTAAACTCTGCAATAACCCGCTCGGGACCTGATGCTCAGCCTTCACCAGCTGACACACGTTGCACGCTGCAACCCAGCTAGCTACATCCCTCTTCATCCTGACCTAGTGATAATATCGTTTTAAGTCCCGATACATCTTGGTCGCTCCCGGATGAATCGATAACATACTTGAATGAGCCTCCCTCAGGATTTCTTGCCTCAGATCCTCGTCTTTGGGTACACAAACCCGCCTGTTCACCAGTATCATCCCACTCGCTGAGACCACATACTCTGAACCGACCGCCTGAGAAGCGTCAATCAAACCCTGATCCTTCTCCTGTGCCACCCGAATCCTGCTCAACAGATCTGCCTGGTTAGCTGCCTCTAACCCCAACGGCTCCTGTGAGATCACACACAACCTCAACGTGCTGATCTCGCTCACCAGAGCCTCCATATCTCGCTCCTGATCTGAAGCTGCCCTCTTCCGACTCAACGCATCTGCAACCAGATTAGCCTTACCCGGATGGTACCCAATCTCCAGGTCATAGTCTGCAACTAACTCCATCCAGCGCCTCTGTCTCTGGCTCAGCTCCGGCTGAGTGAAGAAATACTTCAGACTCTTGTGGTCTGTGAATATCTGCACCTTCCCGCCATACAGATAAGACCGCCAACTCCAAGTCATGGGTAGGGTAATTGCACTCGTGCTTCCTCAACTGCCTCGAAGTATACGCAATAACCTTCCCTTGCTGCATCAGCACACAACCCAGACCAACTCCCGAAGCGTCTGTATACACCACATAAGGCTCACCCGGCTCGGGTAACGCCAAAACAGGTGTACCGGTCAACATCTCCTTCAGCTTCCTGAAACTCTCCTCACAAGCTGAAGACCAAACAAAAGGGACATCCTTCCCTGTTAGCTTCGTCATCGACTGTGCCATACTCGCGAATCCCTTGACGAACCTCCGGTAATAGCCTGCCAACCCAAGAAAACTCCTGATCTCGGTGGCGTTCCTCTGTCTAGGCCAACCTCTGATAGCCTCAATCTAAGCCGGATCCACAGACACCCCCTCTGCAGACACAACGTGGCCAAGAAAGCTCATCTCTCGCTGCCAGAAACTACACTTACTCAGCTTCGCGTACAGCTTCTGCTCCCGCAGCTTCTCCAAAACCAACCTCCAATGCACCTCGTGCTCTTCCGGACTCCTTGAGTATACCAAGATATCATCTATGAAGATGATCACGAACACGTCCAGATACTCCTGGAACACCCCGTTCATCAACCGCATGAACGCTGCTGGGGCATTCGTCAAACCAAACGGCATCACCACAAACTCATAATGCCCGTACCTAGTCCGAAAGGCCGTCTTCCTGACGTCCGCCTCATCGATCGGAATCTGATGGTAACCCGACGCCAAGTCTATCTTGGAGAACCAAGTAGCCCCTCGCAACTGATCCAACAACTCATTAATGCGCGGCAGAGGATACCTGTTCTTCACAGTGACTCGGTTAAGCCCCCGGTAGTCGATACACAACCGGAAACTCCCATCTTTCTTCTTCACAAACAACACCGGTGCTCCCCACGGTGAAACACTAGGCCGGATGAAACCCTTCCCCAACAGATCATCCAACTGCTTCTTCAGCTCTGCCATCTCTGCTGGAGCCATACGGTAAGGTGCCTTGGATATCGGAGCTGTTCCGGGTTCCAACTCAATCGTAAATGGATCCAACCGCGACAGTGGCAAACCCAACAACGATTGGAACACATCCTGAAAATCCCGAACGACCTGGATATCCCCAACTGCAACCTCTCCAACAACCTCTAGCATCACTATCGTCGCCAGATACGCCTCACAGCTTTTCACAATCAACTGCTCGGCCTGTATCGCTGAAATCATAAGACTTCCGGAAGTCGGTCTCACCCCCTGAAACACCAACCTCCCAACCTCCCGCTCAAACACTACACGTCCTCGATGACAATCCAGATGGACCCTGTACCGATCCAACCAATCCATCCCCAAGATGACATCGTACAGCTCCACCGGACTAATAACCAGGTCTGCTGGCATCAACTCACCCGCCACCAGAACGTCTACACCTCGAGCCCGCCCGAAAGTAGCTAACGTCCTCCCACCAGCAACCCTAACTACTCCCGGCTGCTCACCCGAATCGCTCCGGATTCCGCTGCCCTCCGCACACACCGGAGTAATGAAGCTATTCGTAGCTCCCAATCGAACAACACGTGGGACTCACATCCGCCCACAACTAAGGTCCCTGCACAATCCCATGTGCTTTAAGACCCGACACTCTAACGCAAACACACAATCCAAACAGACTAAAATAAATTACCACAAGAATTTAAAAGACAAGTCTGGATTAGTACCTGTGATCGGTCTGGCGCTAGAACCGCCCGCCTCAGCCGACGTGAAAACCCGCGGCGTCGCTGGAATCTGAGCCAAAGGCTGCACCGCCAATGGCTGCACTGCCGCTACAGCCATCTGCTGCAACTTCGGACACTTGGGCTTGATATGCCCTGGCTCCCTGCAGTGGTAGCACACCTGGGCACCCCGAATCTCAGTCCTCTTCGGGCAACTGACCACCTTGTGATCCATACTTCCACACCCAAAGCATCCTGGACCACTCTGTCCTCTCTGACTGGCCCCAGAAGTGCTCTCCCACTTCCTCTTCTGACCCTACGCAGGCTTGCCGCCCCTGCTCGATCCCGTCTGCTGCTGAGATCTCCTCGGTTGCTGCTGCTGCTGCACCGGTGGACTAACCACCACAACCTGCTCTCTGAGGTCCTCCTCAATCGCAGCCGCAGTCTCAACCAGCTCCGCCCTCGTGGTGAACTTACTCGCCCTGCAGCGAGTCCTCAGCTCAGCTCGAAGTCCCCCGAGGAACCTCCTCACCTGGGCCTGCTCGCCCTCCATGCTTCTACCAGCATGTACCAGGAGTCTACTGAACTCCAAATCGAACTCCCTCACGGTCCGATCCCCCTGAGTCAGGTTCAGGAACCTCGACTCCATCCTGTCCACCGCCTCCTGCGGAAAATACTTGGCATTAAACTCAGCCAAGAAATCCTCCCAGACCATCCCGGCCTGCACCCGCCTAGCCTCAAAGCCTCTCCACCAGAGATGCGCATCACCATCTAAATAGTGCACTGCTAGGTCTACTCTGTATCCCTCAGGACACCTGATCGAGCGAAAGTTACGCTCTAATCTCCGCCGCCACTCATCGGCCTCCTCAGGCTTGGCACCACCCGAGAAAAACCCGGTGCCAATCCTCTGCATCTGCTCCATCATCCTCAGGTAGGATGGAAGCTCCTCCGCATCTGCCACAATCGGCTGCACCTCAGCCACACCCGGCTGAACACCCGCCACCACTGGCTGAACACCAGCCTTCACTGGCTGTACCCCTGGAGCCTGACCCGGAGCCGGTACCCCACCTGGTAACCGCTCAAGGATCAACTGCAGCAAAACCACCAGGCGATCATCTCGGTCCTGAGCCACACCTGCGGGAGCACCCCCACCTGGGCCTACCGCACCAGCAACTACACCGGGACCCACACTAGCCCCATCAGCCCTCACACTGACACTCGTAGAAGCTGGACCCACGGACCCCTCCTAAAAAGCCTGAGAGTCTGCCACCTGCTCCTGCGTGGTCTCCTGGGCCACACTCGCGGCTACCGACTCACTCTCAAGCCCTCGCCCGCGCCCACGACCAGCACGACCTCCACGGCCCCCACGACCTCTAGCCATACTTCTGCACTCACAGCAGATTACTAAGTACTAGAACAAAAACAGAAATCATACAACACTTACCATCGAATCTCATTGAAGGTTCAGAAGAGATGATCTAAGACTCCATACCCACACAACAATCAATCAATTAACTTCCTAATCAATCAATTGCACCCGCCCTAGAACCGCTAGGGCTCTGATACCAAACTGAAACGACCCGACCCAAAATTCAAAAAAAAATTTCCCTTCCAGATTATTATCATCACAGATAATAATCCTCAATGGGTCAACAAACAAGCAATGCGGAACAATAAAACATCAACGACACATTCCAATTTAACAAATCCCATACTTTAATAAATATCATCCAGTTCAACCAATCAACCAATATGAATGAACAATATCCAATGACTAACAACCTAAAAATTCCATGGAAATACAAACCAAGTGAGACCCTAAATCATCTCTTCTTCCTCGCCACGATTCCACGATCACAATTTATCTTTACCTGCAACACATGGCAAAAAGAGTTGCGTGAGTATTATCACAAATACTCAGCGACGCGGTCATCCCGTCTACAGGCTATTTAAATACAAGTATAAGCAACCAATACAATACCAGGATGATCACAGAACAAGCATACACGATTAACAAATAAACCAGTCCAGAATAATCCGTGTCGAGCGACAGGACTCACTGTATCGATCGACACAACCACTAGGTGTCGATGATCGTTGACCCCGTGTCGATCGACAGGACACATTGTGTCGATCGACACAACCACTAGGCGTCGAAGGACACAGGCCCCGTGTCGATCGACAAGACACACTATGTCGATCGACACAACCACTAGGTGTCGAATAACACAGGCCCCGTGTCGATCGACACACCACCTCGGTGTCGATCGACACGACATCGCAGAACCCAGAATCGAGTCAATCCTCACACGACTCGAATCTGATGCAATCTGTCGAGTCTCTTGCACAAATCCACATGCAAAACACACAAAACCACCAATCAATCGTATTCCATTGGCCCCTATACTTATACGAGCCTACAGTCACGCACTCACCTTGATTGGGATTAAAAAAGGATGAAGAACGCGAAGAACGAGCGAAGAACATCAAGACAGCCTCTGATTCTGTTCTCACAGACCCGAAATCAGCACAACAACAACCCCTTTCTCGTTCTAACAACACTCACGATCAATCCTCCTCTAGGAACTCCCAACAATCACTCAAATTCTCTGATTTCAGAACTTCTCCCAAAAATTTCTCTGAAAAGTCTGATTCTCCAGAACCAAAAACGGCCAGAACTTCTGATTCTGCCCTTTTATATCGAACCCTAGGGTTTCCCTAAACCGGCCCAACAAACCGGCCAATTAAATCGAATCTGTCGGTCTAATTTAACCCGTGTCGATCGACACACACCAACCGTGTCGATCGACATAACGCCCCAAACCCGACTTCTTCTAAGTCCAAAACACACATGTCGATCGATACAACACGCCTGTGTCGATCGACACCACCAGAAATCCACTTTCTGGTTCACGGGCGTTACACCTATGGCTTCCCCTACTTTCCCTTCTGATTCCAAGCTTTCCGCTAAGTGTTTTCCGCTCTCCAGCTCATGTAAAGCACCCAATGTCGATACATAATCCTGGTTTGATCAAAACCGAATAATTTTAGGGTAAGAAACTCGATAGGTACCCGAATCTTATTATCAAAAATTTGGTGAGATCATGAGGAAAGGTGTGTTTTTTTAAAAGCAATAGACTTAGGAATGTACCGAAAATCGGAACGAGAGCTCTTTATCTTGAATGTTGGCTTCGGTAACAAATTGCGTGGCCGTAATGGAGTTTCGTTAGTAGACTTGCACTTGTCCCCGTTTCTTTAGCCTTCTTCACCATCACAGCCTGTTTGAAAATGTAACTAGATTGAATATATATACACCAAAATAGCATTTAAGACCCAAGCCCTAATAAACGAACGGATAAACATAAGGACAATGCTAGCTCTGTTTAAGTAACAATAGCGATAATACTTATAACCAAAAGTTTCATTGTAAGATATTTCTCGTAGATCGATTTAAGCCAAGAATAATAAAGTCACAAGAATTCGAATTGTGTCGGAAGCTAAATGAGAAAATACTGACCTGTCCTTCAGCTAAACAGAGGAGACTCATGGAGGAGCAAACCGAAGATGTTAATTCGGGAAGCGTCTTGATAAGCCCCGAATGTGTGTAAATAGGATGAACTATCTGAGATAGATAATCAAAAACACCAGCTGCTTCACGATAAGCGGTAGTTGATTGCACCATATCTGTTATTAATCATCAGAATATAAGTAAAAAACCAACCCGTTACAGATAAAACATTGATAAGCCATGCCAAAAATTGGTTAATTAACTAGTAAAGCAAAATAAAAGACAAACCTGTGGAGATTAACTCCATTGCTTTCTCCCTGAGCTTTAGAGCGTAAAGAAACTGAACCATATAAAGCTCGAACAATATTCCATTGACTTGGTAGAATGATGAAGATTTACATTTGCATTTACGCTGAAGTATACGCGTGAAGCTTAGACCACTTGAAGGCTTACAACAATAGGTCAAAGGACTGCTCCATAATATCCTGAGACCCTTATTGAAAATAATTTTCGTGGCCGCATTACAAGGCTTATTAAGGTTATCTATCAAATTTTGAAGTGAAGTAAGGTACTCTTCGATTCTAAGAAGATCCTGAAAAAAAAAGGAAAAAATTGTTTAATAAATTGGGATTTTGTTAGATAGAACAACAAGAATCTACGATTTATTATATTTTTCAAAAGGATATTTACCTCTCTTACAATAGCTTCAGTCCCAAGGAAGCTTCTATTCATGATATCCTCGACTTGTTTACGTTTCAAGCTTAAGTTGTTACGCTCAAAATTCGTGTCTGCTTCCTTAAACGGGAACACTTTCTCGAAAGCAATCTGTTCAAACAACACAAAAATCTCTCCGACATTAATCAAAAGCTTAATAGTAATATTCAAAAAAAAAAAAAAAACAATGAAACATTCAAAAGACAACGTAAAACCTAGAAATCGACTACTTTCTTGAAAATCTTTTTTTTTTTGAATGAATGTTAAATTTATTCAATCAAAACCTTTGTTACAATGAAAACCATAATGTTTCGAGTGTTTAGAAATTTGAAAATCTGATTTCACACATTTTTACCCATGTAACCATCTCGTTTCAAACCAAATGACGAGTCCGTCGCTATAGCGTTGGTCTCCCGATCGTCTTAGTAGACTAAGACGATTTCGAATTTCTTTGTCCACCATTTTCGGTAGTGTCCTCGGTGATAGCTATTGTTCTCCATGCCGTGTTCCATTTCGCTCACGCCACAAGTGGTAAACGACCGTTTGAAATGCATATCGGATGATAAACTTCTTGATGTGTCTATCATCGCCACCTAGGATTAAAGTGACGAGTTCCCTCCAGTTTGTAGTGTATGCGTTTTCCAAGAGCTTCCAAGTTAGAATTTTCCAAACCCTCGCTGTGAAAGTGCACATGAAAAATAGATGATTTCGACTTTCCTCATTATTAGAGCATAGAACACAAGCACTCCCTTGCGCATAACATTTTGTTCGGTCGCCCGTGGCCAATCTATCGAGCATTGCTAGCCATACAATAAACGAGTACTTTGGTGTTACGTGGGTAAACCACACACCGGTGTACCAATCTTTTGTAGGGCTTGCGGTTCGAATATGTTGCAATGTTGCTTTGGTATTGAATTTCTTCTTATATTTGCCATCCCCAACTCGCCATTGTACACAGTCATCCTCTTATTCTGTTTGTCTAATTCTTGAAAATCACACAAAGAGATTCGAAGAAACTTAAGTAAAAAGGTCACCTTTTTCGTTTTAGGTATGAGAATTGGGTAACACAACATCGTCATCGTCTTCTGAAACGCTTGATGATGAAGCTTGTAGACGAGAACGAACACAAAAGAAGAAAACCCTAGAAAAGTGAAGGAGGAAGATTTATGAATTTATAACCAGAAAACAAAATTTGATCATCATCCTATTCCACAAAGGAGAGCGAGATATATACATTTAATTAAAAAGACGCGACTTTTAAGATAATTACTTCAGGAGGATTTTACAAAAGTTCGAATTCCTAATCCGATTGTGATTAATCTGTGGAATAATGAAATAATATAAAAAGTGGTATAAGAGTTTTTGTAGACTTCAAAACAGTGAGAAAACCCTAAATTTTAGTCTTAGATGTGATTTTTCGCCTACCAATCCGGCAGCCATCGTAAACAAATCAAGTTGGAAACATTTGGGATAAAAACTATGAAATTTTCGACCCCTCAGAATAGTGTCATTGGAAGATGAGTCTCATAAATCACTTTTTCAAAAAAATTCCGCAAGCGAGCTAGCCCTTGTTTGAGTCACTTCAAACTGATAACGTATTAAATATTTAAATGTGCATGTATGAGAAGACATTCATGCAAAGCACGCTCATCAAATTAAAAAAAAAACAAACGAACATCATAGGCAGTCTAGTCATCTCTTTAAATTCGAAAGCTTACTTTTGTCCAGAGCCGGCCCTGAGCACAAGGAAGTGAAGCTTGTGTTTGGGCCATTTTTAACGGAGGTGAAGTGAAAAGATCGATTCCAGTCTCCAACTTCAGCAATATATATATATTTTTCTTTAATTTTGTAGTTTAGTGGGCCTGAAATTTTTTTGGTTTGGGGCCCTGAATTTGTCAGGACTGGCCCTGATTTTGTCGGTCACTTTGCTAGATTCTACAACCAGGTTGACTCCGGCTGAGTGTTATAATGGTCTAGTGCTAAAAAAAATTTTTTGGACTTTTTATATAACAGATAATAGAAAAATGGGCCATGTTTGGAAAAAAATATTTGAACCCCTTTCGAAAAAATTTTGTCCCAAAAACGAATTAAAGCAAATGGGTCTACTGCATTTGCATTCCTTACATTGGGCAAGAACCAGTTCTGAGTTGACCTAACACACCCCACATCAGGTAACTACTCTATACATACTCCTCTGACCATTTGGGAAAAAGAGGATGAGTCGACTCGGCTATCCGAAAACACACTTTCACTCAAATAAATGTACTCTGAGAGTTGAACACAATCCCTCAACCGATAGGTACTCCTCCTCTTTTAATCATCGTCAACTCCCAGAGAATTCAAACCACTCTTTGGGAGACCTATCGTGCCTCCTTTCATTTTACTAAAAGACAAATCGGACTTTAGACCATCTCAATCAAAGTCCAGAACACAATCTACCATTTTCCTCCCGTACACAAAGAAATTTTTTGCTAAGAAGCATAACTTAAACAAATAAAAATCACAAACTACCATTTTATTTGTTAAATTTTACCATTTTAAAAAAGAGAGTATATTTTGACACACTGATTTTTAATAGAATTCCTAGACTAAGTTTATGAATGATGATATGCAGGTAAAAGTATGGTGCGGTACGGTTGAAATACACGAACCGTGTTTTCTTTTACCATTAGTATCTCATTTGTGGTGCAATGTGAACAATACTACAATGCGGTTCAAGTCGTGATGTCTTGTAAACCATAATTGAACCGCACACCAACCACTCAAATTAGGGCGTTCCAAATACGGTCCATGTGGTTTTAGTTTTCATATATTTTTCTCATGAAAACTAATATTTCTCACACAGTAATCTTAAAAATTTTAAAGTTCATATGTTATTTCACAAAATACTATTTTTGGTATTGTCCATTACATAGGGTCCGTAATTCAAAAAGGATGGCAATTGCGGGAAACAAATTACTAAATAAGTTGTTAATATACGTACATATAACAAAATTTGTCTTCACTGATTTTTTTTTTTAATTCTGTAAAACATCACTAGTTTGCTCGAATTATTACAAATTTCACTTATCAGCATGTCGATTACATACGACATAGATATTTTGGAATGTCAGGGAAAATAACATTAGTATTGAATTCTCTATATTAAGTTATACATAGTCATATAGTCGACAATGAGAATGTAACTATGTATTTGATAACGAGGTGAAGGATCGAGGTCGAGGCAGGATCGATATAGATTCAGCTCTTCCTTCACCTCTGCAACATCATGCCAACATCTTGCTCAAATGAATATTCCACGGAGAGTAATTAGTAATTATCTGCGAAAGAAAAATCAACACACCAAAGTATATATAAGATATATGAAAAGCATTTGATACAAAATTATACACATACTAATATATCAATACAGCAACAAACAAATTGCATCAGTGTTAACAAAGCAAACGCGCGCGGCGTGTATGTAAACAATATTATTGCACTATGTTGATTAACCATATCAGTTTAGCTTTGATTAGTTCTCTTTGAGGAAACGTTAATTCGAAAAATATTGTAAATGTCATATGATTTCCTTTTTTGTTTAGCCTCTACTGAGTTTTGACTTCTGATATCACATTTTTATCAGATGTTGAGTTATATTTTAATTAAGTGATCACTTCCTTTAATTATCAAAATATAATTAGTCGTTACTTAAGATATTTTGAATTGACCAAATACTGTTAACAACAAAAAAAATCCTAAATAATTGGATGGAAGTATATATATTCATGAATATTTTTTTTTTCAATAGCTTGCGACAATCAATCATGAATGTTAATCTCTAATTAATGTTATCACCTTCTTACAAAAATGAGTATCAACTTCTTACAAAAATGAACAAAAGCTTGTAGATTTTCTTGGTTCATAAGTACATATATATATTAAGATTTTTTTTGCTAAGAATGTATATATTAAGTTGATTTTCTTTGTTAAGTTATGCTTCGAAGCAAAGATTTTCTAACATCAAGGTTTGATGTAAATTATTATTTTGGTACGTGTTCATATATCTTTTTGTAATAACGAATTTGTTTCTTGTTACTAGTGCTACTACTCAAAATCTCGTTACTATAAATATGTGCTTCACATGAAGTTAGTTATAACTTTTTTTTTAATATTTAGGTTGAAATAAACCCTATTTTAAACTGCTGATGGACTCAACCAAGAATATAAATGTGCAAAATAGTATAGATAGGCACAAAATATTCAAATTATAGTAAAATAAACCTAATATACGGAGATAAGAATTATGTACCTCAAATTTGCAACTGATATTAGTTAATGCATAACAAAAAAAAAATATTTTGTTCGAGCAAATGAGAAAAGTTAAACATTTATATAAAGTAAAATAAAATAATCATCAACGAAGAGGATTTTTATTTACCAAGCTAATACGATCCGAATCTTTTCACACTTGTTTTTTTCTTGCTCTCTTACGCCGAACTTGAGTGAAAGGCATCATATTTTTTTTTTCTTATTCGACGATAAAAATAACTTTTGAAGAACTTATAAAATAAGGATCTAGTAGATATCTACTTAAATAGAAAGCAAAGTTTACGTACATGTGTATGTATATCAGTGATATGTGCGTTTGGTAGGAAAGTACATTGGTGCTGGTAAAACTAGGGTAGTCGACTTATACAATTATTAGTTTATAGGCACTTTTGCCTTTTATTTGTTTTGGTGGTTGGGATACATATATGCTCTAACCTCCATTTGTTTTTTTTATACATGTATATGACTTTGGTTTATTGTTTGAATGTTGAAAAATTGTTTGTTTATAGGCTAATTATTTCGTTTTTAAACTTCGATCGTAAGATGCCAATCGAAAATCAGGGATGACAACATACGTAAATATCTTTGATCCTGTTCAGTATCTTCATGTGTGCAAAAATCTTATTTGTAAATACTTGTAATTTTATCAAATTTCAGAATAATCGTAATATCTAAAATTAGAAAAATTTCAGCAGATAAATTTGTGTTACACCAAATTGATGGATTCTTCTTGTGTGTATACTTTGATGGGATATTATCATGTATGTCGTGTGATTGCTTACTAAAGCAGTCTTGAGTTCACACGTGTCTTTTATATGAGACCATGTTTATCCATAAAATTCATGTGGGTATCATTAATATTCACTATTTAGCAAAAAAAAAAAAAAATTCAGACCAATTGTATCGCGCCATGTGGCTATGATACTGTTCTAAAGTCTCAGCCAGCTGAGACTTTTGAAAATAAATCAGTTGAGTATCATAGATAATAATATTTGTTTAATCACATGATACTCATGAGTATCATGGATAAACATGATAGTATGCATGCATATATATTACATGTTACATTTAGATGCGTATATAATCCACATTTGTTTATTTGTGACTGGTGAGATAAAAAAAAAAAATTTGGGTTCACTCATTTTTATTGGTCGACAAACAAACATTTCATTAGATTAAAAATTATACAGTAAAACCTCTATAAATTAAGAATGTTAAGACTTTAAAAATATATTAATTTAGAGAGTTATTAATTAATCGATAAATTAATAAATATTAATTTACAAATATATATCTTTTTAGATAATAATTCTTTTTAAAATTTTTTAAAATGATGTTATATTAAAGAACTTAATCGACCTTATTTGTAAAAATGATATGCATTAACTTGAGATTATGATTTATATTTTTGGTTATCACAATAAAATGAACGTTAATATCATAATATACTATTCAGATAAAAATAATACACGTTATTAAGTAAAAAAAAATTAAAAAACATGGTTATTATTCTTAATGTTGATGGTAAAATAAAAAAACGATATATATTGCGATACATTTGAAAAAAGTTACGTGTAAAGAATCAATTATTGTAACTATTTTTTTACAAGTTTCGAATACCAATATAATCATAAGAGTTTTTAATGTAATAAGAAAAATAAAAATCACTAAAACTATATTTTATTACATTATCATAGTTATATATCCATAATTATATATGATTATTAATATATACTATTATTAGGACCATATTTTACATAGAAAGTTTAAAAAAAATATTATCTTATCACTTTATCGAATTTTGTTAATTTTTACATTGGCCCAACTCGGGACCGAAATTTTTTATTAATTTATGGTGATTTTTAATTTATAGAGGTTATATTGTACATCATATATTAAAGAATCATAGTACACATCATTGGATCCATGAAACGATATAGTTTTGGCGTGAAGATCTGGCATGCTTTGCTAATGTATCTACCTCATGGTTAGCTTCTCTCTTGATGTACATGAAGTTATAACAAAGCTCTAGACCAATTAGAAGGCAAATGTCCCTTAGGTATACTGCTAGCTCATGGTGTTCCCATCTCTTTAGTCTGCTTGATTGCCGATATTGCTGGAGCTTACCATATAATTCCTTTGTATCCCCACAGAAAGTAACACCATGGAAGTTCTATCGTTTGATTTGCAATATAGCTTTCCTAAGTGCAAGTGCCTCTACTTCTTGCACATTTCTTGTAGGTTGGACTGAGGAGGATCCCTTAAGGATTGGTTTTCCTTCATGATTCACAAGCAACTATCCAAATCTTGCATCCTGTTCTGCAGAGATCCAAGATGCATCTACAGAGCAACAAAAATCATTGGAATTATTAATCACTTCATACATTGTGATTGGTGCTTTGTCCTCTTCATTCTTTCGATCCGCCTGATTTATCATGATAGTTTCATTCATATTCACATCTAAAGCATTTGCATCCAACCATAGGTTCACTTAAAACCAAAAGCAACCAGCCTAATTTGTCTTCCCTCTATTTCTAACAAACAAACAAAAATGGAATTCTTTTTTTATGCCAATGGTGGGTTTAGAAAAAAACAACGTAAATTTTCTTTATTTCTTTTTGATTATCAGCCACATAATTTTTTTTTTTTTGGGTATGAACCACAGAATATTTAATATTTTTGAATTACCAGGAGATCTGGAGTCGAAACCCGAAACCACAACATATAATATTAGTTTCGTCCCAAAAACCACTTGAACCAGCGATTTCTAAAATTTGCCTAAATTTTTTCCTAATTAAACTATTGGCTCTTACATTTGTTTTCAGTCACCATGACATTTGGGAAGAGTCGATAGTGCCCAATCATTTAGTTGGGAATTGATCACACTATTTTCATATTATTGTTATATTCTCATACATAACTAATACATAAATTATGTATAATCTTTTCTTTCACAAATACTTTTTTTTTTTGAAGAACTTCTTTCACAAATACTTACTGTGAAATATAAATTTTTACTTTGTTTGCTTGTTATGTTTAACCACGTCATTAGTTACAAGACACTACAAGAAAACATGCTGTTACTGACAAGCCATTTCGTCAATAATTCGTCGGTAACAGGCTTAACTGACGGAAAACCGACGACAAAAGTTCGCCGGTTCTATTTTATCGGTAATTGAATTCCGTCGGTTTTTCGTCGGTTATTATTGATGGATTACCGACGACTTAAAACCGACGACTTACTGATGCCAAATCTGTCGGTTAATTACTGACGGGGTACCGACCAAATACCGATGATAATTGTCTCGGTATACTCGTCGGTACGGCATCGGTAATTCGTCGGTTCATCGTCGGTTATTATTGAATAAACCGTCGGTTATGCGTCGGTAATAACCGACGCAAAATTGACGGATTTGCTTTCCAAAACCGACGAATAACCGACGGTTTATTCAGTTTTTTTATTTAATAATATATTTTTTATAAAATAATGAAATCTATTAAATCTTTAAAATGAAATAATATAATTAAAATTTTAATTAATATTTTTAATAAAATTGTAAATATTAAATTCTGAAATTATACAAAATATGTAAAAAAAAAATATAATCTACGGGTTTAGGTTTTCCTAACCCAAAGATGCGACCCTTTTCTTTTGGTGCTTCCTGCAAGTTATGGAAAACAATTAGTAAATTTTAATAATAAACATAAAAAAATCAAATTTAACTTAAAATTTTTTAAATTACCTCACGAACTATGTCGTTGACAACCTCTGTGGGTACGTCTTCTGGAGTCGATCTTTGGGTTGCCGCAAACTCCTCAATCCTCTTCCTCGAAGACTCAACAACTTCTCTTGCAACGGGATCTTGTATTTGTTTAGTTTTTTGTTGGTGTGCATATGCTCCATCATATATAAATGTGAAGGATGCACACCAGTTTCCTCAAACTATTATTAATTTAAAAAGCAAGATTAGTTGGAAATTATTAAAAATAAAAGATAAAATAAAAAGAAATTGAAACACTTACAGCTTGTTGTTCACGGGTCTTGAAGCTCACTGGTCCAGAATTGTGTGTAGAATATTCTTTTCCACTTCGGTCGCTTAACCGATTCTGAGAGTTTTTTTTTATGCTGCAGCTGTTTCTGGCTTCTCCCAGTGAAGCTGCAACCCTTAGAACACTGCATCGTTCACCCCCCTCGGTACTTTCCCTTCTCGCCACCTTTTCTTCCACTCGTTGATCTGTTTCCTATAGTGTGCCTGAATGTCGTCCTCAAACGCCACCCGAACCTCATGCGTTATGTTTCTATCCCATGTAAATTCTTGCTAAAAAAGATAAAACAAAACAATTGTTAATATTTAAAATTAAATAAAATTCATAAATCATAAATAAAAATTTACTTACAGCAAATTGTCTAAACCAAAAATCTTTCTCTGTTTGCGGCAAGAGACTGAATTGTGGATAGGGAGCCTTCAAGAGTCCTTGCATCATTCGCAAGTAACATTTTGAAATACTGTTGTGCGAATATCCAAACCTAAAAACATTAAACAAAAATGTTAGAAGATATCAAATTTCATTAATTTAAAAACAAATATTGAAAACCTAAAATTGACTTACCATGTAGATTTGTGAAATTTTGGATATGGGTCAAGAACTGTCAATCGGTGTCGTCCCGGCTGCGACACAAAATCCTCCATACTCATCTCCATTGGTGGAACAGAATGTTGCATCGGTGTATCACTCTAAGTAGCGGATTGCGATCCACTCGCTCTATCCGCCGGATTTTGGGTCGAGCGGCTGAATTGACTCTCCATATAATTATTATAATCCCTTAAGAAAATTAAAGAAATGTTAAATAAACATTATTAAAAATTTAACAAATTAAACAAAAAAATCAATAATACAATTAATTGTAATTACAAACATAATATGAAAAAATCAATAAGTTCAATAAATCCCATATACAAATCCTAAAATAAATAAATTCATAGATTAGTAACAAAATATATAATTCGCTCATAATCAAATCATAAAATCAAATCGTTTTTAATAATTCATAAATTAGTAACAAAATATATAATTCACCAAAAATTAGTAATAATTCTTAAATTAGTAATAATTCTTAAATTAGTAATAGATTTATTAATAATTTTATAAATTAGTAATAATTCTTAAATTAGTAATAATTTTTATTTTAATCCTACTTATTTTATAAATTTATAAAACCCTAAAATACACCAAAAATTCACCATTAATTCGTTTTTAATTTAATCCTACTAATTTTATAAATTTATAAAACACTAAAATACACAAAAAATCATGACTATACAATATTCTTATTAATGTAACACATATAATTCATAAAAATCAAGAAAAATTCCTTTTTAAAAAAAAATTCCAATAATTGGTTTATAATTTAATCCTACTAATTTTATAAATTAATAAAACCCTAAAATACACCAAAAATTCAACACTAATTCGTTTTTATTTAAATCCTACTAATTTTATTAATTTAAAAAACTATCAAATACACTAATCTAACACATAAACATGCAAACTAACCACCTAAACTATCTAAAAAATAAAATTACAAACCTAATCTTAACCAAATCTCTAGGATTTACACATAGAGGAAGAAATCTTACATCAAGGAGAATTGGAATTTTGGGTGGACCGATAGAAAACCGACGATATTCAATCGAAAGAGAAGGAGGATTCCGATTTGAAGGTATATACTCGGTGGGTTTTGGTAGAAAAATCGGATTTGAGAGAAAATGGAGTTTGTGGGTAGAGTAGAGAAACCGATAATGGGGAAGAAGAGTACAGGTTTTATTTATTTTGGAAACCCGTCGGTTTTCCGTCGGTAAAGGGAATACCGTTGGTTTTTCGTCGGTAAAGGGAAATAAATATCATTAAATTGTTTGCGCGGAAAATGAAGCGGTGTGAAATAATTTGGGGAAAAATAAACGCGGGGAAAGAATTTCAGAAACTGACAGAAAACCAACAACTTCTCTGATGTCGTCGGTTTTTCGTCGGTTATTTAATAAACTAACCGACGGAAAACCGACACAACCTCCGAATTTTTGCATGTCATTTAATTGGCCAGGTGACTGTTAACCGACGAAAAACCGACAGATTCTTTTGATTCCGTCGGTTTTCCGTCGGTTATTTTATGAGTTAACCGAAACAAAACCGACGGTTTAGGGTTTAAGGTATAGATCAGGGTAATGGTTTAGGATGTATGGTTTAATATTAAAATAAGAGTTATTTGATGAGGTCTCACAATTTAGAGGTTTCACAATCTTTTTATATCATTTTTGTAACATTTTAACAATTTAAAGTGCAAATCACAAATACATTTACATAAGTATATATAACACTTATACTATTAGTTAGTCATTTCATTATAATTTACAAAAACCAACATTTTATATCACTTTAATGTTGGTATGACTTCTATTGTAGTTGGAAACATCAATAGAAGTTGAAAAACTAATTGTTTTGATAACACGATTTTATATTTGTATTCCTAAATATAAGTATGATCTGTTTTGTCGGTTATCCATCGGTAAAGAAAAAATAAAATCATAGTACCTTTCGAAAAAGGCGGCGCGTCGGTTTTCCGTCGATTTTTTATTCGATAACCGACGGAAAATCGACGAAATAAGGGTTTAGGGTATAGATATGGGTAAGGGTTTAGGGCAGAAGGGTTTAATATTAAAATTAGGCTTATTTGATGATGATTTACCATTTAAGTCTCCAAATTAAACATTTTCAAATTATCCAAAAATATTACATAATGATAAAAAGAAAATTAAAATGATCCAATACATTATTCCGAATCAGTAGAGTAATCAGAAGGAATTGAATCTTCATCATCGTCAAAATCTCCTACTGATTGCTCAGAGTCTTCATGAACTCTATCATCTGTGAAGTTAGTGAAGTCAACGACAAGGTCGACTTCAAGCAAATGCTCAACCGGGGCCATTAAACCACTTCCGCTAGGTTGCAAAGGCTCATGATCAGCAACTCCATAAAGTCTTACTCTTGGATTTATAGGTGTTACGGTCAACCAAGAATCTATCCGATTTGTGACCTGTGGGTAGCGAATGTAGCATACCTAAGTTTATAAGAAAATGTTATTTCGCAAAAAATAAATAAATTTCATAAAAATTTAATTTATGTGAATAATGATTTGTACCTGATCTGCTTGTGATGCAAGGATGAAAGGGTCATATTTCATTAGTCTTTGTCGTGAGTAGACCGATGTAACTCCGAACTTGTCAATTCGAACACCACTATCAATAACTGGATTGTACCAATCGCAGAGGAATACAATGCACCTTAAGTTGATCATGCCAGGATACCGAACTTCTAGTATCTCTCTAAGGATACCATAACACACAATATCTTCAGATGTCGATGAGATACCGTAATCCACTGTTGTTCTCTTTGACCCCTCCTCATGAATCCTGAATGCGTATCCCCTCGTGCAGTATCTCGGATATGAAGTTACAATGTAGTTAGGCCAGTTTATGAATTCCAATAACCATGACGGAAATGATTGACCTTTCTTTACCTCCTCTGATACATGTGACAAGTTAATTACAATTTAATTATAATTTGGGACATGTAATTTTTAAAAAATAATAATTAAAAAATATTTATATAACACTTACATAAAATGCAAGCCAAACAGAAAAATCTCCCTCTTTTACTTTCTCAAGTTGTTCTTCAGTGTAACCCGTGTAGTAGGTGCGTATTAAAGCCATGTAAATCCTACATCAAACTTATTAGTATTTTATTTTGTCCCTAAATATAATATTTAAAATTCATAATATTAATTACCTCTATATTGCAGAATATCCTCACAATTGTTGAGAATATACCTATGCAAATGCGTATACTCCTGCTCTGAAAGTTTTCGTTTCTTTACTTTCCCACTTAATCGACCAATTTGTGTAAACAAGTTAGGTACGTACACAGGATAACTTGGTCGCTCGCCTCCATCATCGTGGCGAGAAGGCTTACGACTCTTCGTATGAACCTCAGATGGAAAGTAATATTCAGCAAAGTGTGAAACTTCTTCGTTTATGCTTTGCGACACAATGGAACCCTCGACTTTGCTTAAGTTTTTAACCTTCTTTTTTAGATGGAACATATAACGCTCAAAATGATACATCCATCGATATTGAACAGGGCCTCCTAATGCAACTTTTCGAGGGAGGTGAATTGGTAAATGTTCCATAACATAAAAAAATAACGGTGGAAATATCTTCTCGAGATTGCATAAGATCAGCGGAATATTTGCCTCTAAATTGCGGATATCGTCGACTGTTAGCGATCTTGTACATATATCTAAAAAAAAACCATCAACAACTGCAGAATTTAAAAAATTCTTTAATTATAAAATATATTGGTATGAATAATTTACCTAAATAATTATAAAAATTAATTGGTAAAAATAATTTACCTGCAATAGCTTCATGAACGTTATGTGGAAGAAGATGTGCAAAAGCAAATGGAAGTATGCGCTGCATCACAACATGACAGTCATGACTTTTCATTCCACTAAACTTTCCTTCTGCAAGGTCAACGCAATTACGTAAATTGGATGCGTAACCATCAGGAAACTTGACACTATGAATAATCCACTCGAAGAACGCTTGCTTTTTTGGCACTTCTAAACGATATGTCGGTATTGGACACTTCCCATCTGGCAGTACTTCGAGTTGGGATCGAGAGCATATATTTGCCAAGTCTAATCTAGACTTTAAATTGTCCTTTTTCTTCCCTTGTATGTTTAGGACGGTGTTCATGATGTTGTCGAAGAAATTCTTCTCAATGTGCATGACGTCCAGATTGTGCCTCAACAAATGGTCTTTCCAATACGGCAAATCCCAAAAGATGCTCTTTTTGTGCCAATTGTGATTCACACCAGCACCGAATAAATTTGTATGCCCATTCCACCAACATCAGGAGTCCTTGATGCTCCAAAATCCCGTAACTGAATCAAAATATTAGCACCATCTGCTTTGGGAGGTGGGACATCATTCACTCGCTTGTTCTTTCTAAACAAAGTCTTGCTATGATGATAAGGATGACGCGGAGGTAGAAACCTTCTATGACAATCAAACCAACATGTCTTTTGTCCGTGCTTCAATTGGAATGCATCTGTGTTATCTTGACATTAAGGACAAGATAACTTTCCATGTGTCGTCCACCCAGATAACATACTATAAGCAGGAAAGTCGCTTATCGTCCACATAAGTACCGCTCGCATCTGAAATTTTTTTTGGCAGGATATATCATATGTTTCAACGCCGTGTTCCCATAACATTTGCAAGTCATAAATCAACGGCTGTAGGAAAATGTCAAGTGATCTCTTTGGATGTTCAGGACCGGGAACGAGAATCGAAAGATACAGAAACTCTCGACGCATGCACAACGATGGAGGTAAATTGTAAGGTGTTACAATTATTGGCCACAAAGAATATTGTCTTCCATGCTTGCCAAACGGATTGAAACCATCTGTACATAATCCAAGGTATACATTCCTTCGCTCATAAGCAAAATCCGGATATACAGCCTGAAAATGTCTCCAAGCTTCCGCATCAGAAGGATGCGTAATTTCCCTTTCTTCTGTTCTATGCTCTCCGTGCCATCTCATCGCTTCTGCTGTACGCTCAGATTGATATAACCTCTTCAACCTATTTGTAAGGGGTAAATACCACATCCTCTTATGTGGGATAGGATATCTCCCACTTTTTTCCTTGAATCGGGGTTGACTACACCATTTACATCTCCTAAGGTTTTCATCTTCTCTCCAGTATATCATATAATTGTCGATGCAGACATCAATCATCTGATATGGCAATCCAAGACCAGATACTAATTTTTGAACCTCGTAATATGAAGCCGGAGAAAGATTATCTTCAAGCAAGATGTCTTTCACAAAATCTGCCTATGGCATCCACGCAATCTTCTACCAAATTGTAGTCTGTTTTTATCGACATCACTCTACTTGCAGATGATAAAGGAGTATGACCATCTCTACATCCTCTATATAATGGTTGTTTAGATGCATCTAACATATCAAAAAACCTTCGGACCTCTAAATTTGGTTCTTCAGCCGTATACAAATTAGGTTCGTCCACCGTCCCTATATGTTCTCGATATGCATCATTCACCATCTGAACCGTACCAACACCAAAATCTACACTATCCGTTCTATGTTCCTCTATCCTATTCGCAACATATGATGATTCGCTAGTACTACCATATTCCGGTCTTTCACCATGGAGCAACCAAATCTTGTAACCATCCATAAATCCATTGGTATATAAGTGACTCCACACGAAATCAATCCTAACATTACGAGAATTCCGGCAAATACAACATGGACATTTCAACATACCACTTTTCTGGGCGGATGGTTGCCGACAAGCTACATCCATAAACTCTCCAACACCTCGTGCGTAATCGTCGTTTGATTCCGGATCATGCATCGGCTGGTCCATCCACGACCGGAAATAAGACATTGATTTTGCTGTATGTTTATTTCTATGAAAAAAAAATGATGAAGATAGGAAAATTATAGGGAATGAAAGTGAATACATATTTTTAGGGAGTGAGAGTGAAGACAGATTTGCAGGTAAATCAGATACGGCATCCGTTGGTAATCCGTCGGTATGCTGTCGGTTATCCATCGGTAAGCCGACGTATGTCGATATAACCGACAAATTATTTTCGTCAGTATCTTTTGTCGGTTATTATGTCGGTAAAACCGACGTACCTGAATTCGTCGGTTATTTACCGACAGAAAACCGAGAGAATATATTTTGTCGGTTATTAACCGACGGATTACAGACAAAGACATTTTTCATCGGTTAATAACCGACCAAAAACCGACGAAATCTCTTTTGTCGGTTATTAACCGACGGTAAACCGAAAGATTAATTTTCTTCGGTTTTCCGTCGGTTAATCGTCGGTAATTACTGACGGATAGAGTTCCGTCGGTAATTACTGACGGATAGAGTTCCGTCGGTAATTACTGACGGATAGAGTTCCGTCGGTAATTCCGTCGGTAATTACTGTGTTTTCTTTTAGTGAGATGACGCTATATAGGAAGAATAGATCGATACTAACCTATATCACATAAGGACATAAGCACGTCGTTTGTTATGTATCATTTATTTATATATTCTGCGCTCTCATATTTCATTAAATTTAGCTTCCGACTATAACACAAGCAATCAAGGGATTTTTTGCCAAATACTAGTAGTTTTCACTTTTTACATAATGAAAAGGAACAACAATAAATATATAAGATCGAAAGATTTTCTCCTTAAAGATACCTAGAAAGTGTCAAAAATTCAAAAAATAAAAAAAAAATGGAATACCTTGAAGCTCCAACAAATATATCTGAATGTCGATTTCAGAAGTGATCCATTTACAAAATTTTTGGGACTCAAAAACTATAATAAGAATGTCAAATTTTCAAAATTAAAACGAGCATGAACGCCGAGATTATCAAAATTTCTCATGTATTTAATGACTAGATAACAAAGCATTCAAATACATTATCCGTTTTAACTAAAATTCATTTGTTTAGCAAAAAAAAAAAAAAAACTACTATAATTCATTTGATTTTAAGTGATGTTTCAATATTATACTAATATTAAATGAGTCGAAACATGACCATTTTAATGTTGGAAAACTTTTTTAATCAATGGATTGTAATATGATAGTCCATTTAAATCCATTAAATGTCCTCTAAATATTTCACACTAAAAATCTGTTTCCATGATTTTTTAGTCGTTTTTAGAATCCTTAGTATTAGTTAGTCCTGGGCATATTACCCGGACCCGAAAACCCTTACCAAAACATGAATCTGATATTGCTTAGTACCCGACCGGGTTTTATATGTTGAAATTGCGGGTATTTGAAAACTCGATACCCGATCATACATATGTGGCATATATACATGTATATCTCTTACCTTAGCCTTATTATCCATCGATTTCATTCCATCGCTTACCTTAGTCGAGATTTCGTCCCTTCTCAAAACAATTTCGCCGAAATCTCAGGAACGATTGTCACTTTTTTTGCATTTTGTTTATGTACTTTAGCGTTTGAAATTGAGTTCATAGGATTCTAAGTTGATTTCCCACATTTTTTTGGTTTTGTTTCTAAAACCCGAACCCGAAACACCAAAACCCGGCCCGAACCTAAACCTGCCCGAATATATATATATATATATATATATCCGAATGGGCTTTAGATTACTAAACTCGAAAACCCGAAAAACCAAAAATCCGAACCTGAATGGGAACCCGAACGCCTAGACCTAGTATTAGTCTTGAAGATTTTAAAATTTGTTTTAACTCCATTAAGTTTTTAATTGAGGATGAACATTTCAATTGAACCAAAACAAACAAAATAGTATTTGCTCTGAAAATAGTTCCAATGAGTTGTTCGGTAAGGTCATCTTCATCAGCTGTTATGTAAGGTCATCTTCATCGCAAATATCTAATGGAATATCTAGACATTAAACAAATAAAACAAAAGGAGGAAAAAGAGTTAGAATGTCTCTTAAACCAGAGACTCTAGGAACTCATTAGAAACCCTTCTACCCACATGTAATCTTTTAATTGGTTCAATTTTGTTATTTAATTATGTAAATTAATTATTTTTAAATATTAATATTATATTATTATTAAATACATTAGATATTCTTTTTGAGAAATCCACCGATGTTGATGCTCTGAGAGCGCAAATCAAACCATACGAAACCAAAGCCTAACTCATATAGATTTTTTTTTTTTTGAAAACATATAATTCATATAGAGTTATAAATGTAATATGAATTTTAAAATAGTTTGTACTTATATACTAACCTGTATAATCATAAATCAAAATCTAAACTTTAATTCATACTTATAAAAAGGGGGATTATCTTCAATATTAAAATGTCTATGGTGGCTAAACAAAAAAAGATTACAAATGAATATTGAGATATAGTAAAATACGATCACTGGCATAAACCAATACTGTGAAATCCACGATCACCACAACATCACTGTTTCATTTAGTTTGGATATTTAATTATTTTGAAAACCTTAATTTTTAGAAAGAAAACAAACTTTATAAAAAACTTACGTTTTCGAAATAATATCCCAACGAATAACCTAAATTTTAAGAAGGTGGTGGGCTAGTGGTAGGGTCAGTTTGGGGTGAAATGGTGAAACTTCTACAATTTAGGTTCGATTCCCTCTCACTCGCTGTTAACAACATCTTGCTGTTAACAACATCTTGCTGGGAAGTCTGTCAGTTGGGCATTGATCCAATTAGTTTATCTGGTAGTCAGAAATACAGGTGGTCTGACTACCTTTGACAATAGTCGGAATGCACTCCAAACTCGGATCAGGTAGTGTGGTAACCCTTCGGACAGAAGTCCAGTCTATAGCACTCTGGTGTATTTTCACCGGGACTAACCAGACAGTTGATAGAGTTTATCAAAAAAAAAATAACCTAAATTTCAAGACCCCAGTTGCAGAGGACATAATAATCACATCCACTGTATTGTAATAGTTCTGAAAATGAATTACTTCGTTAATCTCCAGTATATTCCATTCACATTAAATTCTTAAATCAAGAAAATGAAGAAAGAGCATATGACAACACCCTTTCAAAGTTATATAAACTATAAAATTGATCCACTTTCACGTGGTGTGGTGGATATACTCACCATTAAATTTCAACCCTTTCTATACATATATTCCTATATATATAATTATATATATAGATAGATCGCACAAAATATTGTTTTTGTACAAAAGTGCAGGTCGTCATTTTTCTGATGCAGTATTTAATTTAATTTTTGTCGATAGAAACAGAAACAAAACAGAATAAAAGACTGTTTGATTGCAACTACACAACGAAAGTTCAAACCTAAAAAAAGGAATCTTTTATTTTGGGAATAAATTGAACAAATTTTAAATTTAGAATCTTGATGGCAAGTGACCCATCCACGCGGAAAACGGGCAGAACCTCTTGAAAGTTAGGTTTTTACTTTTTTGGAATTTAAAATATCAACACTGCATATATAACGGTAATGCAAATTTTGTCTTTCGTGGAGTTTTAAATCTTTTGTTTATAATCTATTTAATATCTATAATCAGCGTTTAAATATTATAATTTAAGAAATAATCTTTTGTACTAAAGTAGATTTGAACCCGGAAAACAAAGAAACCAATCTCTTTGTGTTACCACTACACTACAAGAAAACAGCCCGTTACCGACAAACAATTTTGTCAGTAAGTCATCGGTAACAGCCCTAACTAACGGTAAACCGACGACAAAAGTTCGTCGGTTCTATCTGGTCGGTAATTGAATTTCGTCAGTTTTTCGTCTGTTATTACTGATGGATTACCGAAGACCCAAAACCGACAAAATACCGACGCCAAATCTATCAGTTATTTACTGACATCAAACCGACAATAAACCGACAACATAAACCGACCACATACCGATTACAATTGTGTTGGTATAGTCGTCGGTTTTTCGTCGGTAAAGAACCGACGGCTAATCGGATATAAAAATGACGGAAAACCGACAACACTCGTGTCGTGGGAAGAAAAACTCTCGTGTTGCGGGAAGAAAACTCTCGTGTCGCGGGAAGAAAACTCTCGTGTCGCGGTAAGAAATTACCGATGGAAAACCGATAACAGTCGTGTCGCGGGAAGAAATACTCCCGTGTCTCGGTAAGAAAAACTCTCGTGTCGGGGGAAGAAAACTCTCGTGTCGCGGTAAGAAATTACTGACGGAAAACCGACGAGTTTGCATTTATAAAACCAACAAGTAACCGACGTTTTATTAATTATTTTTTTGATTTAATAATATATTTTTATAAAATAAATAAATCTATAAAATGAAATAATATAATTAAAATTTTAATTAATATTAATAATGTATAAATATTAAATTATGAAATTATACAAAATATGAAAAAAAAATAAAAAATCTACGGGTTTGGGTTTTGGGGCGAGTTCATCCTTAGACCAAGCATCTCATATCTGAAAGCTTCCATACTGCGTCTGCTCGCCTCTCGATCTTCTTGCATTTGCTTCTCCAAAGCTGTAATCCGTTCAACCCTTTCTTTCAGAGATTCCTCGAGGGCGGCGTGGTCGATGCTACAAGACCGAGCAGATGGTCGTTGACTTTGAGTTAGATTTCCTAACCCAAAGACTCGACCCTTTCTTTTTGGTGCATCCTCCAAGTTATGGAAAACAATTAGTAAATTTTAATAATAAACATAAAAAAAATCAAATTTAACATAAAATATTTTAAATTACCTCTCTAACTATGGTGTTGATAACCTCTGTGGGTACATCTTCTGGCGTCGATCTTTGGGTTGCCTTAAATTGCTCCAGTCCAAACACGTTTTGTGACGACCCAACCCGTCAAATTTTAAATTTTTTTTTTGACCCGGATCACTATTATCACAAATAGTGATCCTCGACGGTCCAATAAAACACAAATAATAAAATGCAGAATAATAAGCGATTTAAACAATCAAACAAGATCACCATTTAATAATTCCATAATTATTAAATGACCAACAACATTAAGTCAATTCAACATAGTCTACAATACAACAGTGGTTCAGAATTACTAACATCCTAGCAATTCTAACACAATAAACACACAATACAAGTCACCAGATCATCTCCTCTTCCCGACCCTGATTCCACGTTTACACTTTATCTTTACCTGCATCACATGGTTATAAGAGATGCGTGAGTACTATCATAAATACTCAGTGAGACGGTCATCCCATCAACAGGCTATATATAAATAAGCATAACAATTAATACAATACCAGGATGAACAATCAATCAGCAAGAAAACAACATGTTTCGTACAACAGACATCTGTGTCGATTGACACACCCTGCCGACACTCATGTCGATCGACTCACCAACCCAGAAAACCCAGAACGTGAATCCTGCACGAAAATCCACCAAATACAACACGAATTCGACCCAAACAAACACACAATCGTATCCTATCAATTCCTTTACCTAGATAAGCCTATAGTCACGCACTCACCTCGATTCGAGAATAAAAACGGATCGAAACGCTCAAGAACACGACGAAGAACACGAAGAACACAAAGAACGGATCTTCCCAAAACCGCAAACTCCTCCTCCCACACGATTCACGGAACAACCATGAGCAGAAGCTCACCAAAGATCAAGAAAACGAAAGAACAACCCAAAATCCCTCAAAAACTCTCTCAAACCCGATTTTCTTATTCTGAAAAACTAAAGCTTCTGCCGACACTTCCGACTTAAATACTAACCTCTGCCGACACTGTGTCGATCGACACACACCCTGTGTCGATCGACACACGACCAAATTTTCCATAATTTGGTTCGTGGTCGTTACAATTCTCCTCCACTAACATGGATTCGACCTCGAATCACGCGAAATCGTAACCCTACGGTCAATAATACTGACCAGCCCGGTCAACACCATCAAAGATCATTCCCCAATCTCAATCACCTAATCCCGTCTTACTAAGGTTGACACTCTCGTCCGAAAACCCGACCAAATTCTCCCGGAAAACATCTACAATGCAACGCTCGCTGATCCGGATTAGAGTTATCCGAATGATCGCACAACAATCAAATAAGAACATGCACGTCTACCCGTAGACCCAAACTTTGGACCAATTGATCGCGCAACAATCAAACAAGAACATGCACGACCAAAGAGGTTGCATATGTTTACCAGGGTCGTATAAACCGAAGTTCCAAACATAAGTAAAAACCCTAGATCAGGCATTCAAAAACCTATTAACAATCCTGACTAAACCCGGTCAACACCACTTGAGATCACTCTCGATCCCTGAAACTCATCCAGTCTCGTACGTACAATCACACTACAGGCATTATCGCTCAAAAATCATATCTCTATACACCACTTACATTCGTAGGATTGTCACCCTACGAGCTCTCGATGTATATCATACCGGCTCTCGGTATGCTCCAGCCCCTCCCATTCTCGGGACACACAATCTGTCAAGCTATCAGCTGTAGAGAAAATCACACATCCTTTGGAGAGATCTCTATCCCTCAAAGTATATGCAGGGGAAACACCATCCCCTGGAGCAGTCACACTGTAACGCGAATCGTAAGCACCTACCAACCAAAATATCACTTCACGTGGTTCCATCATAACATTCCCTAACCCGGAATATCCCCCCATGACCAATCCCCCGGTCATCCGAAACAACCCAACACCCGGGTGTTTCCTCGAAGTCCCTAGAAAAGACAGTCCTAACTCACATAAGACTTCTATTTCCAACCTCCTCCTAGAACATGGACAAGCTCTAACTCACATAGAACTTCCATTCCTAGCCCCTCTCACATGACCTCCCCAATCATCAAACAAATGACGTACCAGTCGTCAAACACATGACCTACCAGTCATACCATAAGAACCCTCGTTTTATTACCACAATAATAAGGAAAACCCATCTTATTAAATCTCAACAATGTATATTGTTACAACAGAAATGAAAAATACATACAACTCATAGCAACATGCTAAAAAAACCACTGAAACTAGAAAGACACTCAAGCCACCGCTTGCTTCTCGAACCACTTCGAGAACTTTGCCTTCATCCTTGCTTCTGGTTCCCAAGTATTCTCCTCAACACCGTCAAAGTCCCACACAACTCTCAACAATGGTATCCTTTTCCGGCATAGCACCTTGACTCTCCTCTCGAGAATTCTCACAAGTCTCGCCTCCAACGTTATGTTGGGCTGAAGATCTTCTGGAATCCTAGCCAACACCTCCTCAGACTCATGTAGACACTTCCGCAGCATTGATACATGGAAGATCTTATGAAAGGCCCTCATACTCTGAGGTAACTCCAACCGATAATCTACTGGTCCAACCCGCTCTACAACCCTGAACGGACCCATAAACCACAGACTTAGCTTACTCTTTGAAATGGATCTATTAGAACCCCTCAACATCGCTGCCTTGAGATACACCAGATCTCCCAGCTCAAACTCCAACTCTTTCCGTCTCTTATCTGCATAACTCTTCTGCCGATCTCGAGCCTCTCTCATGTTTAGCCTCAAGACATGGATCTTCTCCGTCGTCTCCTAAACAAAATCCGCACCAAACATGCTCCTCTCCCCCACTTGAGTCCAACATAATGGTGTCCGACATGGCCTCCCATACAGAGCCTCATATGGAGCCATCCCAATACTCGCCTGGTAACTATTGTTGTATGCAAACTCAACCAGGTTCAGGTGATCTGCCCAATGACCACCATAATCCAGCACACACATCCTTAACAAGTCCTCCTAAGTCTGAATTGTCCTCTCAGACTGACCGTCCATCTGAGAATGATACGCTGTGCTCATATGCACCTTAGTGCCCATCTCCGCCTGAAATGCCCTCCAGAACTATGAAGTAAACCTCGGATCCCTGTCTGACACAATACTCGCTGGCACCCCGTGCATCTTCACAATCGCCCGCACAAACTTCTTAGCCAACACCGCCGCTCCATCGGTCTTCTTGATGGCAAGAAAATGTGCTGACTTGGTCAGACGATCCACAACTACCCAAATCGCATCATAGGTCCGCGACCCTGGCAACCCCATCACAAAGTCCATAGTAATCATGTCTCACTTCCACTTTGGAATAGGCAAACTCTGCAACATACCACTCGGCACCTGATGCTCAGCCTTCACCAGCTGACACACGTTGCACGCTGCAACCCAGTTAGCTACATCTCTCTTTATCCTGACCCAGTGATAATACTGCTTTAGATCACGATACATCTTAGTCGCACCCGAATGAATTGACAACATGCTCGCATGAGCCTCTCTCAAGATCTCCTGCCTCAGATCCTCATCCTTGGGTACACAAACTTAGCATTTGCTTGCCCTCAAGCAAAACATACACTAAGAATGTGAAAGAGGTTTGAAAACGCAGAAACTTACCTTCCCTTGGAGTACCGAACCAAACCCTTTCAACTAGTAAGCCACATAATGCAGAACCAATTCAAAATCAGACCACCATGTACTTCTCCATAGATATTCGCAGCCTCCCAAATTCATCTACGACTTCTCAACATAACCCGCTAGAGTCCTCATTGCTGGGTCTCGTCCCAGATCTCGATGCAAAGAACCTTCTAGACTCATTCCCATACTATACCATGTCAAGTGAACCATACAACCTTTGGTACTCTTTCTCTCCCCCAGACTTATTCGATTCAGAAACTCAAAAACAGTGCTTTCACTACTATTGTTCCTTGTGAGGAGACAGGGTCGTGAGATCGCTCGTCCTCTGCATCCGTTCTAAGGGACTCAGACTGCTACTTTTGAGCTTCAGGTGATCACCTCTTGAGTACTGACTCACTAGAATTTTATTTCCTGATCTTATACTAAAAAACTATCATATCACCCCAAAACATGGAAGTCAAAAGAAAAAGAAAACTCCAATTGAAAAGAACGAGAACTTATCTGTTGCGGGGTTTGTCGATCGACATGAGTAGGTGTGTCGATCGACACACTGTTGTTTCCTCGTCTCGTCGTTTTTTTTTTTTTTAAACACCAAAATCAAAATCAAAGTTAGTAAAACAAAAAAAATGAAAAATCTAATTAATGAACACTTACTAGTGGATTGCCTCCCACTAAGCGTTTGTTTTCAGTCATTAGCTTGACTATGTCGGAGCTCAGGCAACGGGTGGGTCGGTGTAGGGAACAACACCGGGAAAGAGCTTCATAGTGTTTCCCACCATCTCTTGGATAACTACCTCTCCTTTCTCCCTTAAATCTAAGGGGATGACGATTTTGAACCTGGAGAACGGTTTGGATGTATTTATGCGCGTCATCTTGCAAGCAGTCAAATCTCCAGCAGATCTCAAACGTGGAGTCAAAGGTGGGGCACATGGGATCTTCTTCATATCACCAAGGTCTGAACTCCGCTCTCATCCATTTGTAACGGTCATACAAGAATTCTCTTTGACACGAACTGCGGGGTAGAAGACATCCTTATTGATCTTAGAGAAGGAGATTTTCTGATTGGGAAAATCCACAATCGCACCTACAGTAGCAAGGAATGATAACCCAAGAATCAATGGTCTCTCGCTGTCATTCTTCGTCTCCATGATGTGAAAATCCACCGGAACCAGACAATCTCCTACTTGAAGCATCAAGTCAGGAATGAACCCTTTCGAAGATGTTGAAGAAAAGTCAACCAGCGCGATAGATATCTTCGAAGGTTGCAGATTCTTAATCCCCAGCTTCCTTGCAACAGACTCAGACATGACATGCACATTAGCTCCAGTGTCACAAAGAGAATTCTTGAATTCCATACCTTCGATTGAGTAAGGAACAACGAACATCCCTGGATTCGGTATCTTTTGCAACTTCCTCAGCAGTGGTTGAGCATGTCTCCCTTTCTCCTCTGGTGATTTGACACTAATAGCCCGTGGATATGGAATCTTGGGCTTCTAGACCCTTTCCTCTACTATGGCTGAAGGTTTCGACGTGTTTGGACTCGTCTGGGACCCGTGTCGATCGACACTGTCCTTGTGTCGATCGACATGCATTTTCTGTGTCGACCTCATCACCGATTGCATAGATTTCAGAATCAAGATGTTTAACCCGTGTCGATCGACACTGGACCTCTGTGTCGAGCGACACAGGTTCTGGAACGCAGTTGTCTTCTCCTTCAGCCTCCTCTTTACTCCCTAAACTGATAGCATTAACGTGTAGTCTCGGGTTCATGTCGGTCTTGCTTGGAAGAAAACCTTCTTGCCTCTTGATTGATTCCGCAGTTTGAGCAACTTAAATATCCAACTTTTTGACATGGGCGTTCAAAGCTTCGAACTTCCCATTCAGATCCTAGTACATGGCATCCATCTTCCCGTTAAAGCTCAAAGTCATCTCCTGTTAACCTTCTAAGAGCTGCTCCAGCATAGATTTCATCTCGCTGCTCTCTGATGACTGAGGAGGAGGTGTCTGATAAGAAGACGAACTGTAGTTCCTAGTGTAATTGCTGTGGAAAGGCTTCTGAAAGTCGTTCTTCTGATATCTTTGTTGAGTACCATACCTCTGACCCTGAAAACCAGCTCCACCTACATAGTTACAATCCTTCTCATCCTGCTCTTCCTCTGGAATGAAGGTCTCTACCTCTTGAGTGAACTGAACTGACTTCTTCCCCACTAGCAGGTTATGCACAGAGTCAATCTTGGCTTTCACCTCAGCTATCTGGCCTCCATCAATGTTCCCACCAAGCTTCTTCCTCTCGAAATCTGCGTTCTTGGTACTATTGTTAGAAGCCAAGTTATCAATAAGAATCAGTGCATCCTCCGGATAACGAGTGTTGAAGTTCCCATTGCTAGCAGAATCCAGGGCCATCTGATACCTCCAATCAATACCTCTGAAGAAAATGCCCAACAGCTGAACATCACTGAACCCATGGTGAGGAGAATCTCTCTGGTAGGACTTGAATCTTCCCTAGGAAGCCTTAAATGCCTCAGTCGGTCCCTGCTTGAAAGTAGAGATCTTAGTCCTCAGATCCTCTGATCTCGCCTCATCGAAGAAGTTGTTGAGGAAAGCATTCTTGGTGTCCTCCCAAGTAGTCAGCGAGCCTGGCTCCAGCTGCTTCAACCAGTAGGCTGCTTCTCCACCCAGAGAGTAGGGGAAAAGCTTGCAGAAGAGGTAGTCGCTAGAGACTCCATTAGCCTTGATGCTAGATGCTAAGTCCTCAAACCTCTCAATGTGGTCCATGGGGTGCTCAGAGGAAAGACCGTGAAACGGGTACTGGGCTGCAAGCGGGAAGAAAGCAGGGTTCGGCTCAAAATCGCTCCTCTGGAACGCAGGAGGGCGAATTGCAGCCCTGTTAGCGTAGAACTCATCTGGCCTGTTATACTCTCCAGTGTTCGCCCACGAGCAAGCACCTCTTGACCCAAACGTCTATCCTTAACGCGTGGTTCAGGGATCACGTTTCCCTCAGCATCCAACCTCTGACCGCGCTCATTGCGCCTGTTCCCTTCATTATCAACCAACAATCTAGCTGCATCGCGAATCAGTACTAACGGAAGACCCTCCAATGCTGCTTCTCGTGTAGCTTTTCTGTTGGCTCTTTCTAAAGCTCCTAACTCGGAAACAAAATCCACAAACTCTTGATTCTGGTTGCTTCTGGTCTTGCGATTAGGCATGCACCTGAAACACACAAAAACAAAAGAAAACAGAAGTAAATAAACAGAAAATTAAAACTTAGACAAACTCTAAAATCAAAAATCGAATGGTGATTTTGATTCCCCGGCAACGACACCAAAATTTGATATGCTCAAATTTACCCTGAGATACTCTCTCAAATTAAGAGATCGATGTAGTACTTAGGGATCGAATTCACTAGGAATCTAAACACACAATCGATTAGTGAATTCAAATTATGCTAAGTAAGAATGTATTAATGTAAAATAGAAATCAAAAGTAAAAAGTGAATGATGTCAAGGATCTAGAAATCTATTGGACAAAAGGTTAGGCTATGGATAATTCGCAAGTAAGAATCGAAATATGTCTGTGTCGATCGACACAAATGTCCGTGTCGATCGACACGAGGATAAAAACGGTTATGATTTGTTAAGTGCGGTTCTAGAACTCAAACACGAATATAAAACCAATCAACTTTCGTTGCACAGATTATCTATGATTAAATCCCTAAATTCCAAAAATTTTTGCAAACTTAGTGAATAAAATCAAGCATTAAATTCAGGTTCAATTGTTCACAAAATTGCTAAGCCAAATCTCTTTGCGAATAGACAATTTTGCTCATCTAAAATTATGTCCGGTTGTTAATAATACTTTCGCATCTATTAAAGCAACCTAGGATATCCAATTTCAGTTGATCAATCCTAAAATAAGAGTTAAATCAATCTAGATGAAGAACATGAAGATAAATCATAATAGGGTTTCAATCCTAGCGATTTTTCATCAAACCATAGAATTACCCTAAACCTAACAAGCAAACTACTCAGACATAGATGCAGTAAACATTATGAATGAATAAAATTGCATAAAAAGATAGAGTAAGACATACAGAGGTTCGAAATCTGAAGGTCTGGAAGTCCCGAAATCTCTCTTCTCTCAAGTCTCAATTAAAAAACTGCATCTCCACCTAAAAGCCTAAAGGAAAAACTATATATAAGGTATAAAATTCGGACTGGGCTTTTCTGTAAACTTATGGCTTCGTGGGCCGAAGAGGAAATTCTTCAATCTTCACGTCAGACATGCTCGTGTCGATCGACACAGCTTATAAAAATCGACTCCGACTTGATCACTTTGGCTTTTCTTTCCTCGATGCTCCAAAATGCTCTGAAAGCTCCCATTAAGCTCCAATCGTCCTTTAACCTACAAAGACTCAAAAAGACTCGAAAAATACCAAAAATACTCTATGAAAAAGACTTATATCATGGTCAAAAACGGGTAAAAACCATGATATATCAACTCCCCCAGACTTAGCATTTGCTTGCCCTCAAGCAAAACATACACTAAGAATGTGAAAGAGGTTTGAAAACGCAGAAACTTACCTTCCCTTGGAGTACCGAACCAAACCCTTTCAACTAGTAAGCCACATAATGCAGAACCAATTCAAAATCAGACCACCATGTACTTCTTCATAGATATTCGCAGCCTCCCAAATTCATCCACGGCTTCTCAACATAATCCGCTATGGTACTCATTGCTGGGTCTCGTCCCAGATCTCGATGCCAAGAACCTTCTAGACTCATTCCCATACTATACCATGTCAAGTGAACCATACAACCTTTGGTACTCTTTCTCTCCCCCAGACTTATTCGATTCAGAAACTCAAAAACAGTGCTTTCACTACTATTGTTCCTTGTGAGGAGACAGGGTCGTGAGATCGCTCGTCCTCTGCATCCGTTCTAAGGGACTCAGACTGCTGCTTTTGAGCTTCAGGTGATCACCTCTTGAGTACTGACTCACTAGAATTTTATTTCCTCATTTTATACTCAAGAACTATCATATCACCCCAAAACATTCATCATTCATTTTTTTTTATTGATCGAAGGAGAGGAGTATCAAAAAGACTTTATGAAAAGGACTTATATCATGGTCGAAAACGGGTTAAAACCATGATATATCAACCACATACTCTAAACCTGCAACCCTGGAAGCATCAATCAAAACCGGATCTAACTCCTGAGCTGCTCGAATCCAACTTAGAAAATGTGCCTGATTAGCTGCCTCTAACCCCAACGGCTCCTGTGAGATCACACACAATCTCAACGTACCAATCTTGCTCACCAGAGCCTCCATGTCACGCTTCTGAGCCGAAGAAACTCTCATCCGACTCAACGCATCTGCAACCAGATTAGCCTTACCCGGATGGTACCCAATCTCCAAATCATAATCCGCTACCAACTCCATCCAGCGCCTCTGTCTCTTGTTCAGCTCCGGCTGAGTGAAGAAATACTTCAGGCTCTTATGGTCTGGGAACACATGTACTTTTCCGCCATACAGATAAGTCCTCCATATCTTTAGGGCAAAAATCACCGCAGCCAACTCCAAATCATGGGTAGGTTAGTTACACTCGTGCTTCCTCAACTGCCTCGAAGCATACGTAATAACCTTTCCGTGCTACTGATATGTCCCATATTTTACCTATTTTACTATATATTTTACTATGTTTTCTATGCATTTATTTACGGTTTTATACTTTTAAAGGTAGTTTTTCTCGTATTTGTAGTTTTAGAGTTTTAACAGAGAAATCAAGGCAAAAAGAGCCAAAACAGGTGTAAATCAAGTTACAGCAACTTTCATAAGCCAAAGACACCATCAAGAACCAAGAATTCACAAGAATCAACATTCTACCAAATTGGACAGAACGTATACGCCAGAAGTTCAGCAGTGAACGGAGGATCGAATAGATTTGGAATTGGATGAAACTTTTTGTGAAGATAGATCTTTGAGTCAGCTTCACAATTAAGTTTGAATCATCTCAATTGGATCTGTGAGCAGGAAGATACACTGAATTTAGTGAAGATACGTCAAGCTGCCTCAGAAACGAAGAAGGTGTAGAAACGGTCAGAATACCGGGCCACTTCATGGACCGATATTTCAGACCAATGTTGACACAAATCAAGGCATTTTGAGCCCAATACCGGTCGTGATCCATGACCGAAATCTCGACCAACATTTGGGCGGTTTTGACGTAAAAAGACCATTTTGACCAAAATGAGATCCTAGAAAACCCTAGGCCTATATATACTTGTTTTTAGCCTTTTGTTAGGTATGCAGCCGAAAAAAATAGAGTAGTTTATCATACAGTAGCAGCCACCACGAGTTCTCTTGGTGTTCTTCTTTAAATTTGGATTCTAGAGCAATCCGGTGGATGAATTCGCTTTGTATCTCGATATAGAGAAGATTCTTCTTACCCTTACTCTTTAATTCAAGTTTATTTATCATGAATTCATCATCTATCTCTGGTTTTTCGTGCATCATGTCTGAGTAGTCTTGTTTGTTAGGTTTTAGGTTTTCAATGAGTTTCATAATTCGATAATAGATTGATGATTGTTTAGGGAGTACAATAGAGTCTTCATCTTTACTTATACTTAATGCATGATTGCTTTACCGCGCATTTAGCGATCTGATCTTAGGTTGATATACTTTCCAAAAGCTTGTTATATTGCCTGAACTAGTATTCGATGAACCAAAAGCCTTAACAATTCGAAAGGTTAGTTAAGGAGTGCGGTGAACTTTATCAAACTTGAGCTTTACTGCATGTTTTCACCTTATAATAACCTGCGACAGTTGAGTCTATTAGGGTGTTAAAACGTAGATGGTTAGCTACATCACGATAGTGGGATAACCTTAAATCAGTGCTTTGTGTTCTAGACAATTCATAATTCCTAAATCCCTAAAATGAATCAGTCGTTATCGTTGCATGATTCTCTGCGAAATACCTAAGTCCTAACGCCTTTTTTTTTATTGATTTTCATTACAATTTTCATTCGTTGCTTGCTCACTTTATTTTCAATCACAAAAACGACAAAAATATCTTGTTCTAGCTTAGTTTTATTCATTACAATTTGAAGTGTGGTTAAGAAGTCCTTATGGATTTGATCCCTTATCTATACTAGCCGTGATTGCTGTGCACTTGCATGTAGTTAGTTGAGAGGTAAAACTCGACTGGCAATCAAGTTTTTGGCGCCGTTGCCGGGGACTTCGAAGAACATCACCTTCAAATTTTTGACTAAAACTCAGTCTAGAACGCTTTAATTTCAGTTTTTCTTTTATTTCAATTTTATTTCTTTCTTTTTCGACTTTGATTTCTCGTTTTTCTTTTATCTTTTCCGTGTGTTTCAGGTGTTTATGCCTAGTACTAGAAATTCTAACGAGAAGAATCTAGTTGTACCTGAGCAAGAAATAGATAAGCTTGAACGAGCCCTTAGGAGATAAAGGCAACTAAGGATGGCCGATCAAACTGACGAACACGTCATAAATGAGAAGGAACAAACCCTCGCTGCTGCTCTTGATAGAGTGAACCAACCCGTGGAGCAACCACCTGGTGCCCACCTAAACCCACCTTTTCGTAATGATGCTATCCGTAACCCTCCGGAAAATATTGTTAGGAATCCAGTTGGTGGAAACGATCAACGTCTCATTCCACCTTGGAATATGAGAATGCAACAACAAGTTCCACATCTTCAACCTCAAGGGAACCAAAATTTCCAACAACCCTTGCGTCAAAGACAAATCCAACATCAAACTATCGGAGATGTCGATTCCTCCGATGCTTTCTTCTTTGATAGAAATCCCATCCGCCCACCTCTACCTCAAAAGAATGATTTTGAAATCAAACCTCAAATCATTGCATTGGTGAAGCAAAACCAATTCCATGGGCTGTCCACGGAACATCCTCTTGACCACATCGATACCTTCGAAGAAATTTGTAGTACGACTCCTGCTAATGGAGTTCCCGCTGACTATTTTAAGTGCAAGCTCTTCTCGTTTTCTCTAAACGACAAGGCACTTAGATGGATGAAATCTCTACCCCCACGGTCCATCACTACTTGGGACGAATACAAAGGAGCCTTCTTGAACCAATTCTACACCAAGCAGAGATCGAATTCTATAAGGAACAAGATCTCAAGTTTCAAGCAAGGACCAACCGAATCCTTCTTTGAAGCCTTGGAACGTTTCAAGGAGTACACTAGGGACTGCCCTAATCATGGTTTCTCGGAAGGAAACCTATGGAATATCTTTTACAATGGAATCGATTACAAGCACCAAACATCTCTGAATGCTGCGAGTAATGGGAATTTCATGACCAAGCTTGTACCGGAGGCAAAGCTTTTGATTGCGAACCTTGCTGCTAGTGATGCTAATTGTTTTCAAGACTACAATAGGAGCATCAACACCACTAGATCATCAACCGATTCAACTCAAATTGCGGAGCTCAAGAACATGGTTTCACAACTACTTAAAAATCAAAGAGGAGTTCATGCTGTTGAAGATGTTAATGATGCGAGTTATGATCCCAATATGGAACGTATTGGAGATGGAACGGAGGAGAATCAAGAGGAAGTGAATTACATAGGAGGAAACTATGGAAATCGAAATTTCAACAACAATTTTCGATCTCACCCAAATCTGTCCTATCGGAGCAACAATGTTGAGAACCCTCAAGATCAATTCTACCCTCGACAAAATGTCAACCAAGGAGGCCAATATCAATCCAAGCAACCATTCTTTTCTAAAGGAATGTATCAAGTGAAACCACCATTCAACCCATCCCAACCAACCGTACCGGTTTCTTTTGATGCTAAACTTGAAGACATGAAGAACCAAATGCTAGATGCTTTTGGCCAACACAAAAAGGACGTAGACCAAGTGGTGGAAAGAAGATATTCTGAACTTAACATTAGAATCGAGTCTATTGTTACTCATCTCTCTAAAATGGATACACAACTCGTTCAAACTTCGGAAGCTGTTCGAAGACAAGACGAAGAGAAAGCAAAGAAGTTTTGCAATGTTGCCTCTACTAAGGAAGAGAAGGCCGTGGTCACTCTTAAACCACATGAAGAAGAGGTTATCTTGGTTCAAGAACCAAAAGAGGAAAGCCTTCCCGGCGAATCTAAGAGAGCTTACAAGAGAAGATTAAAGAGGATACCTTTGGAGAAAGTCAATGATCCGGGGAAGTTTGTTTTTCCATCCTCTATTAATGGAAAGGAGATCCACGATTGCTTGTGTGATACTGGAGCAAACGTCAATGTCATGTCGCTAGCCATGGCAAGGGAACTTGGATTGGCCGATTTCAAACCATCCAAAGTCTACATAGAGTATGCCGATTTGTCATCCTCTACACCGTATGGAATGCTTGAAAATGTCATGGTCAAAGTAGGAGAGGGGATTGTTCCTACTGATTTTCAAGTATTGGAGATGAAAACCGGAAAGTTGAATCCATTAATACTTGGATTACAATTTTTAGCAACCGCCGGAGCCATTGTTGACTTTCCAAACCGAATAATCTCTTTCGCGAATATCAACAAGAATTTCTTCTATGATGAAGTAGATGCTAAGCGTATACCAAGCTCTATTGGAGTTAAGGTTATGAAGCCTAGTATAGACCCCGGCGATGCCAAGAAAGAAGTCAAAGAAGGAGATCCTAAAGCTAAAATGAAGATAGTTGCGAAACTGTCCAAAGAGAACCATAAGGACGTCTATAAAGATGTCAAGACAACTTTGACACCCATGAATGATGCTAAGAATGGGAACAAAGCAAAGGAGAAGTTTATCTTTGAAAACATGGTGATAAAGATCCTCGTCCCAAGAGAAGACGAGATCAACAGGGAAACTATCAAGCTTAAGCTTGAAAACACTTTGAAGCTTTTCCCGGAAGCATTAGTTGTCAAGTATGACAATGAAGATTCACTTGGAGTCATCATAGAGGCCGAAAGATCAAAGCTTAATGAAGCTAAAGGAACCACCATTCCTTTAGTGAATCCACCGAAAGTCTAAAAATCTCCAAAGGAGTCGAGCTAATTGACTTTAAACAAGCGCTTTGTGGGAGGCAACCCACATTTTTATTTTTTTATGCTTTAAATAGTTTTTAAAATTTTAATTTTGGTTTTCATAAGTTTTTTTTAAACTAATCTATTTTATTTTGATTTTTCAGGATTTAAAAAAAAAAAAAAAACCTTACCGCGACACGATACCGGTCGGAGGTATCAGTCGCCGTCCTCGACCGGTATCGCGAACAATCCTTACCGCGTCATGGACGTACCGCATCGGTCACGCGTGTCGGTCCGGAATCGCGACCGATATTCGGATCGCGATGCCCCGAATCCTTACCGCGACACGGGAGAACCTTACCGCGGCACCCACGTCCCGATTAGGCCTCGTCCCATCGTCCCGATACCGGACACAATACCGGTCGACACACCCGACCGGTATCGAAGCCGTATTTCCGCATCGATCGTCCCGATCCTTCCCGAGTCTTACCACGACACGAGGTAGCCCTACCGCGACACGAGGCAGCCCTACCGCAACACGACCCGCATCGTCCCATCGTCCCGCGACACGAGCCAGTGTTCCCATGACACAGCCCAGACCTTACCGCGACACGAGGTAAGTACCGGTCACGATTTCGGCCGGTTAAACCGACCGATATTTGACCACATCCGACCCAGTAAGTTTTCTAAACCGATTTTAACCTGTTCTCAACCAATTTAAACCGGATTTAACCCAAAAACATCACAAAATCTGATTTTTAAAAGGTTTGACAAACTTCTTTTTGTCATATGCAAACACAACTTCATCTCTTTCTCTCTCAAATGTGTTCTTGAGCTCAAGAACCCTAAAAATCCAATTTTGGGGTTTTATCTCAATTCACTAAAATTTGTTTAGTTTTTCACTAGGAATTCAATTCCTAATCTCATATTTCACTAAACCCAAGGTAATTTCTCTCTAAATCCTCATTTTGTCTAATTCCAAGTTTATGCAAAATTTTAATTTCAATAGATTTAGCTTCAATTGGCTAGGTTGTTGGAGAATCAATATATGAACACTTGATTAGACATCATATATACATTATTGATTGGTTAATTACATTTGAAACACCTTTAATTAATTTTTCACAAATATGGATTTGTGAGGTTATAATTCAAAACGAATTTGGGTGATTCATGATTAGTTAATGCATCTAATAGTATGTGTTTATCATATATACATAGGATTGGTATGAATTTTGACACATTGAACACTTAATTGCAAAATTTTAGTGTTTTTAACATGTCATGACCATTAAATCCGAAAATTATGATTTAATTAGAGAAAATTATGATTTAATTATAGAAAAATTATTTTACCTTTGGTTATAATTCTTACATATTTCTAATGTCTTGCTATGCTTTATTTTTATTCGATTTCCTTTTGGAAGTAATTCTTTTGGAAATTGTAATTTTCAAGACCGTAAAATGCTTTTTCGAGATTTTTCTTTTGTAGGAACTTCAATGGAGGATGAAATTGTTCCACGGAAGTCTAAGAGAGGTCATAAACCCAAGAAACATCACGTGACCTACCAAGATCACGAAGCTCAAGTACCTCGCCCTACATGTTCCAAACTTAGATCGAAAAAGTCATCAAAGAAAAATGGAAAGGATATTTTGGTGGAGAATGAAGAAGAACTTGGTTACCAACAACGAGATGAGGAGGATGAAATCACTCAAGTACCAATGCAGTTTGTGGCGGTTACACAAACAATACCTCACGTATCGCCCCCTAAGAAAAAGAAGAGGAAATCGCGAGCTAAGTCCAATATGGTTGTGACTCAAGCACCGAGTGTTGTTATGAAGCACGTTGGACCCGAAATGAATGCTAACGTGGACTACATGGCTGGTCTACAACAGTTTGCTATGCTTCCAACTCTTGGTATTGATTTCGAGACACTCGATTTACTCGGTATTCGAAAGAATGTTGAATGGTATCTTGAAGCATTGGGCTTATCAAGGTTTGTGACTATTTCTCACCCTACCTATGGGAAGCTTGCACGTGAATTCCTAGCCACGGCCACATTGTCTTACCCCAAGACAAAGACGACCACCGCGAAGGAAGGAATTCTCGCTTTTACGGTTTTGGAGAAATCGTATACTTTGAGTATTGAAGAACTTTGTGATATTTTGGGACTTGAGTGTCATGAGAGGATCAAGTTCAGTGGTAGTGAAGTTCATTATGATGAATGGTCGAAGATTGGAAGTGATAGATTGAAACCCGGAAGTTCTAAAGCATCGAAGATTACGCATCCGGTAATTCGTTATGTTTACTATCTACTTTCTCAACTCATTTTCAGTAGGAATGAGTATGGAGTGGTGAAACAAGAAGAGTTTTACATGCTAATATCATCGTTTGTGGAAAATCCCGAGAGAGTGAACCTCGCTTCACTTTTAGCTCGTCGTATGGTACAAATCAAGCATGATGCCGTTAAGGAAAAAATACCAAAGGGAGCATCAAGTGATTTTGGTGGAACAATCACAGCCATACTCCATGCATGTGGTGTTGATTTTCACTTAGAATTCCCTTTGATGGTTGATAACAAGCTTGATCTCCATGCCCTTCAAAGGAAGCATTATCTTTGTGGATGGTACGAGCAATCTACAAACTTTGGGTACCTTTTCACTCCACCATATGAAGAGGAGAACAAGTGTATTCTACTCCCACATAAGGAAATCCCAGCCTTGAATGAGGGTAAGACATACTTTAACCCCACTCGTTCCACATGGTTTTATCGTTGTCCCGGATGTCCTTCTGTTGGAGTTTCGCTCTACTATCAATCCAAGGCACGGATGGCACGAAAGGAGAGGTCTAGAGGACCACAAGGCTGCCACCCCAAGAGAAAAAATTTCCAGCCGCTACACAAGCCGGTTTTGATGAATGGCTTCGCACTAGCTTTGAGGAAGAAAAGGAGAAGAGAATTACTCTTGAAGCTACGGTTTCTAGACAAGGTAAGATGATTTCTAAGCTTGTAAAAGCAGTCAAGAAATCAATCCCACATCTCTTTAGGCGCTCCTCTAGAAGCACAACCGCCCCAACAAGCAACAATGAGTTTGGTAGCTTTTCGCTCGTCTCTACATTTGAGCATGATGAGGATGTGGATGATGATGTTTCTAGTCATCCCAACACACGTGCCGTTGATGAGACTGCCACCGCCCAGAACAGACATCGCTCATTAGTCCAGGCAACCGCTTCAGACGAGACAGAGATCGTCAACTACGATTCCGAGGGAGATCACTTTCACGTGATAGTTCCGGATTCACCAGAGTCTATGTCACCCGTCTTTTGAGCTAGGTGTATCGACTTTTATCTATCCTTTTATTATTTTCATTTTCATTTTATTGAGTCATCTCACCCTTATGTGACTTTTTACACCGGGGACGGTGTAAGTTAAGTCTGGGGGGATTTATCGTACTAATGACATTTTTCTATTTTCTTATGTTTTGAGTCATTTTAATGATTTTCTTTGAGTCTTTTATTGAGTCAAAAACCTATGTTTAAAACTATGATATTTTCAGGAATTTATGCGTATTTTATGATCTAATAACCATTGTCACAGGGTTTGTCCAGGATAGATGATTCAGAAACCTTCATGACTGGAACTTACCCCATATAATTCGTCTCGCAAAAGTTTTGATGAATCCGATTTTGACTCTATTTATTCGACCACTAACCTGATTTTTAATTATTTCTCATTAAGGAGTTAGATCGGGGAAACGAATCACACATTCATGACATCTTATCCTCTTTAACCACTCTTTGTTGTCATGAATGGCCAGCTCATCTTTAGTTGGTACCCTACCTAAAACCCTTTACCTCTTTTCAGACCTCATGCCTTCTCTTTTTAGTTTCATACTTGCAGATATGTGCAAAAACGTCGGAGAGAAAAGGATCGACGCAATTTTCCAACTACTAGAAGTGCGACGATTTGGTAAAGAATGGTGGAGTACGAAGAACGATTTTATCAAAGAGCTTGGCCGTTTCATTGGATGACTAATACATGGTAATATTTCGTGCCTATACTTGAATCGTATCAAAGAGATACCGTTTTCCCCCTTTGAAAAAAAAAAAAGAGAAAAAAAAAAAAAATAATATATATATATAATAATAATAATAAAAATAAAAAAAATAAAAAAAATAATAGAAAATAAAAGTAAGGGAAAACGGTTGTCAAAGAGTCTCAAGGCAAAAAAATACTCAAGGAATGCCGTGATACAAAAGAAGAGACGAGTAGAAGAGATTTCAAGTGATTCCCGGAGAAAGATCTAAGTCTGGGGGAAAAAGACGCGAAGAAAGTGGTTGGGAAATTGTAGATATCAATAGGTCCATTCTCTCTTGCGATTTTGCATAGTATCTCGCACCCGGAGTCTATGGTAACCCTAAACACTTTTAACCTCACCATATATATTAGCCTTTTTCAGATCCTAGCGTCGTCTACCCCGAATGATTTCCTTGATGAGAAATTCGCCTATATCTTAATGAATGTAGAGAGTCAAATGAAGTGCAGTTGAGATTTTTGCAGGATTGTAATTAAAACATGGAGTAGGCTGCGAAGGTTATGGATGGCGTATGATGAAGATACCCTTGGATCGATCATGTCACATACGGTATTAGTATCAACGTTATTTTCAAAAAAGTTTTTCTAAGTTCAATTTATTTTCAAACCTCTTTTCTATACTTGAATTTTGCTTGAGGACAAGCAAGGTTTAAGTCTGGGGGAGTTGATATGTCCCATATTTTACCTATTTTACTATATATTTTACTATATTTTCTATGCATTTATTTACGGTTTTATACCTTTAAAGGTAGTTTTTCTCGTATTTGTAGTTTTAGAGTCTTAACAGGGAAATCAAGGCAAAAAGAGCCAAAACAGGTGTAAATCAAGTTACAGAAACTTTCATAAGCCAAAGACACCATCAAGAACCAAGAATTCACAAGAATCAACATTCTACCAAATTGGACAGAACGTATACGCCAGAAGTTCAGCAGTGAACGGAGGATCGAATAGATTTGGAATTGGATGAAACTTTTTTTGAAGATAGATCTTTGAGTCAGCTTCACAATGAAGTTTGAATAATCTCAATTGGAGCTGTGAGCAGGAAGATACACTGAATTTAGTGAAGATACGTCAAGCTGCCTCAGAAACGAAGAAGGTGCAGAAACGGTCAGAATACCGGGCCACTTCATGGACCGATATTTCAGACCAATGTTGACACAAATCAAGGCATTTTGAGCCCAATACCGGTCGTGATCCACGACCGAAATCTCGACCAACATTTGGGCGGTTTTGACGTAAAAAGACCATTTTGACCAAAAGGAACCCTAGAAAACCCTAGGCCTATATATACTTGTTTTTAGCCTTTTGTTAGGTATGCAGCCAAAAAAATAGAGTAGTTTATCATACAGTAGCAGCCACAACGAGTTCTCTTGGTGTTCTTCTTTAGATTTGGATTCTAGAGCAATCCGGTGGATGAATTCGCTTTGTATCTCGATATAGAGAAGATTCCTCTTACCCTTACTCTTTAATTCAAGTTTATTTATCATGAATTCATCATCTATCTCTGGTTTTTTGTGCATCATGTCTGAGTAGTCTTGTTTGTTAGGTTTTAGGTTTTCAATGAGTTTCATAATTCGATAATAGATTGATGATTGTTTAGGGTGTACAATAGAGTCTTCATCTTTACTTATACTTAATGCATGATTGCTTTACCGCGTATTTAGCGATCTGATCTTAGGTTGATATACTTTCCAAAAACTTGTTATATTGCCTGAACTAGTATTCGATGAGCCAAAAGCCTTAACAATTCGAAAGGTTAGTTAAGGAGTGCGGTGAACTTTATCAAACTTGAGCTTTACTGCATGTTTTCACGTTGTAATAACCTGCGACAGTTGAGTCTATTAGGGTGTTAAAACGTAGATGGTTAGTTACATCACGATAGTGGGATAACCTTAAATCAATGCTTTGTGTTCTAGACAATTCATAATTCCTAAATCCCTAAAATTTATCAGTCGTTATCGTTGCATGATTCTCTGCAAAATACCTAAGTCCTAACGCCTTTCTTTTATTGATTTTCATTACAATTTACATTCGTTGCTTGCTCACTTTATTTTCAATCACAAAAACGACAAAAATATCTTTTTCTAGCTTAGTTTTATTCATTACAATTTGAAGTGTGGTTAAGAAGTCCTTGTGGATTCGATCCCTTATCTATACTAGCCGTGATTGATGTGCACTTGCAGGTAGTTAGTTGAGAGGTAAAACTCGACTCGCAATCAGCTACATCAAGACACAACCCAGACCAACTTCCAAAGCATCTGTATACACCACGTAAGGCTCACCCGGCTCGGGTAATGCCAACACTGGTGTACTCGTCAACATCTCTTTCAGCTTCCCAAAACTCTCCTCACAAGCTGAAGACCACACAAAAGGGACATCCTTCCCTGTCCACTTTGTCATCGACTTTGCCATACTCGCAAACCCCTTGACAAACCTCCGATAATAACCTGCCAACCCAAGAAAGCTCTGGATCTCGGTGGCATTTCTCGGTCTAGGCCACCCTTTGATAGCCTCAATCTTAGCCAGATCCACGGAAACTCCCTCTACAGACACCACATGGCCAAGGAAACTCATATCTCGCTGCCAGAAACTGCACTCACTCAACTTTGCATACAGCTTCTACTCCCGCAACCTCTCCAGAACTACTCTCAGATGCACCTCGTGCTCTTCAGGACTCCTCGAAGTCACCAGAATATCATCAATAAAAATGATCACATACACATCCAGATACTCATGGAACATCGCGTTCATCAACTGCATGAACGATGCTGGTGCATTCATCACCCCGAAAGGCATCACCACGAACTCATAATGCCCATACCTCATCCTAAAATCAGTCTTCCTAACACCTGCTTCATCGATAGGAATCTGTTGGTAACCCGAAGCCAAATCGATCTTGGAGAACCAAGTAGCCCCTCTCAACTGATCCAACAACTCATCAATGCGCGGCAGAGGGTACATGTTCTTCACGGTGACTCGGTTAAGTCCCCGATAATCGATGCACAACTGGAAACTACCATCCTTCTTCTTCACAAACAACACCGGCGCCCCCACGGTGAAACACTTGGCCAAATAAAACCCTTGTCCAACAAATAATTCAGCTGCTTCTTCAGCTCTGCCATCTCTGCTGGAGCCATATGGTAAGGCGCCTTAGATATAGGATTCATCCCATGTTCCAACTCAATCGTAAACGAATCCGACTGTGATGGCGGTAATCCCTTCAATGACTGAAAAACATCCTGGAAATCTCGAACAACTCGAATATCCCCAACTGTAACCTCTCTGCCAGACTCAGACATTACTATCGTCGCCAGATACACATCGCAGCCCTTCTCAATCAACTGCTCGGCCTGTATCGCTGAAATCACGAGACTCCCGGAAGTCGGTCTCACACCCTGATAAACCAACCTCCCCGCCTCTCGTTAAAACACAACTACTCCTCGATGGCAATCCAGATGGACCCAGTACCGATCCAATCAATCCATACCCATGATAACATCGTACAGCTCCACCGGACTGATGATCAGATATGCTGGCATCAACTCTCCAGCCACTAGAACATCCACACCATGAGCCCGCCCAAAAGTAGCTAACGACTTGCCTCCCGTAACCCTAACCACTCCCGGCTGCTCACCAGAATCACTCCGGATACCGCTGCCCTCTGCACACTCCGAGGTAATAAAGCTATTCGTAGCTCCTGAATCAAACAACATGTGGGACTCACACCCGCCCATAACTAAGGTCCCTGCACAAATTCCATGTGCCTAAGAACCCTAACACTCTAGCACAGACTCACAATTTCCAAAACAGACAAAATTCAAACACCAACAAATTTTAAAAGTCAAGTTTGGAAATTACTTGTGATCGGTCTGGCGCTAGAATCACCCGTCTCCACCGACGTATACACTCGTGGTGCCACTGCAATCTGAGACAACGGCTGCACTGCCAATGGCTGCACTACCGCCAACGCCAACTGCTGCAGCTTAGGCCACTTGGGCTTAATATGCCCTGTCTCTCTGCAGTGGTAACACACCCGCGTATCCTGGACCCCGACCCACACATCCTGAGTCCCGGTCCTCTTTGTACAGCTCGCCACACTATGGTCCATGCTCCCACACCTGTAGCAACCCAAACCACCATGGCTGGCCCCTGAAGTGCTCTCCCACTTTTTCTTCTGACCCTGCGTAGGCTTGCCACCCCTGCCCGAACTCACCTGCTGTTGAGATCTCCTCTGCTGCTGCTGCTACACCGGTGGACTAACCACCACAGCCTACTCCCTGAGATCCTCCTCAATCGTAGCAGCAGTCTCAACCAACTCCGCCCTCGTGGCGAACTTACTCGCCCTGCAGCGAGTCCTCAAATCCGTTCGAAGTCCTCTCAGGAACCTCTTAACATACCTCTACTTGCATGCACCAGAATTCTCTCACTCAACGGTCTCCCTGAGCCAGGTCCATAAACCTAGACTCCAACCGATCCACCGCCTCTTTTAGAAAATACTTGGCGTTAAACTCCGCCAAGAAATCGTCTCATACTATCTCGGCCTGCACCATCCTGGCCTCTACACCTCTCCACCAGAGATGCGCATCACCCTCCAGATAATGCACCTCCAGATCAACTCTGTATCCCTCCGAACACCTAATAGAGCGAAAGTTTTGCTCTAACCTCAGCCGCCACCCATCAGCCTCCTCAGGCTTGGCATCACCCAAGAAAAACACGTTGCCAATCCTCTGTATCTGCTCCATTATCCTCAGATAGGATGGAAGCTCCTCTACAACCCCAGCCATCCCCGGCTGCACCCCAGCCATACCCGACTGCACCCCCGGAGCCTGACCCGGAGCCGGCACCACTCTCGGTAACCTCTCCAGAATCATCTGTAGTAGACCCGCTAGACGATCATCTCGATCCCGGGTAGAACCTACGGCAACACCCACACTTGGGCCCACCGCACCACCGGCCATCTCGGGACCCACACTAGCCCCACGAGCCCTCACACTGGCACCCATGACGGCTACACCCACGGACCCCTCCTGAAACGTCTGCGAATCCACAACCCTCTCCGGCGTAGTCTTCTGGGACACCCACGCGGCAGCAGACTTACTCTCAAGTCTCCGCCCACGTCCACGCCCACCACGACCACCTCGACCTCTACGGCCCCCATGACCTTTGTCTCTAGTCACTCTAGCCATCACTCTGCACTAACCAGCAGAATACTAAGTACTAGAAAAACAGAAATTCACAAAAACACATACCTTGGAATCTCATTGAAGGCTCGGAAGAGATGATTTAGGACTCCATACCCACACAACAATCAATTGACTAACTCATATAATCAATTAAATGTACCCGCCCTAGAACCGCTAGGGCTCTGATACCAAACTGTGACGACCCAACCCGTCAAATTTTAAAAAAATTTTTTGATCCGGATCACTATTATCACAAATAGTGATCCTCGACGGTACAATAAAACACAAATAATAAAATGCGGAATAATAAGCGATTTAAACAATCAAACAAGATCACCATTTAATAATTCCATAATTATTAAATGACCAACAACATTAAGTCAATTCAACATAGTCTACAATACAACAGTGGTTCAGAATTACTAACATCCTAGCAATTCTAACGCAATAAACACACAATACAAGTCACCAGATCATCTCCTCTTCCCGGCCCTGATTCCATGTTTACACTTTATCTTTACATGCATCACATGGTTATAGAGATGCGTGAGTATTATAATAAATACTCAGTGAGACTGTCATCCCATCAACAGGCTATATATAAATAAGCATAACAATTGATACAATACCGGGATGAACAATCAATCAGCAAGAAAACAACATGTTTCGTACAACAGACATCTGTGTCGATCGACACACCCTGCCGACACTCATGTTGATCGACTCACCAACCCAGAAAACCCAGAACGTGAATCCTGCACAAAAATCCACCAAAAACAACACGAATTCGACCCAAACAAACACATAATTGTATCCTATCAATTCCTTTACCTAGATAAGCCTATAGTCACGCACTCACCTCGATTTGAGAATAAAAACAGAACGAACGCTCAAGAACACGAAGAACATGACGAAGAACACAAGAACGGATCTTCCCAAAACCGCAAACTCCTCCTCCCACACGATTCACGGAACAACCATGAGCACAAGCTCACCAAAGATCAAGAAAACGAAAGAACAACCCAGAATCCCTAAAAAACTCTCTCTCAAACCCGATTTTCTTATTCTGAAAAACTGAAGCTTCTGCCGACACTTCTGACTCAAATATTGACCTCTGCCGACACTGTGTCGATCGACACAAGAACCCGTGTCGATCGACACGCTCAAACTCGCAACTTCCCTAGTCGCAAGACATGTGTCGATCGACACACACCCTGTGTCGATCGACACATGACCAAATTTTCCATAATTTGGTTTGCGGTCATTACACGTTTAACTCTGGAGTTCTCTCTGGATGTATGACGGAAAAGATAAGTGCACTTTGGTGATATAGGTAGTCAAATTAATTCTCTTAAGCTTCTTCGCATGCACCACATATTTCCTAAAACCAGGATGTTACACTAGTAGACTGACTGGTTATTTGATATGCTCAAATTTACCCTGAGCTACTCTCTCAAATTAAGAGATCGATGTAGTACTTAGGGATCGAATCCACAGGGAATCGAATAACACAACCAATTCGTGAATTCAAATTACGCTAAGTGAATATGTATTAGTGCAATAAAAATAGCAAGTAAACAAGTGAATGATTATGATTCTTAAAATTCAATGAAACAAAAGAGTTAGGCATTGGGTTGTTCACACGAATGAATCAAAATCGATCGTGTCGATCGACATAGATGTCTGTGTCGATCGACACAGAGATAAAAACGTTAGGATTTTATTAAGCACGGTTCTAGAACTCAAACACGAATATAAAACCAATCAACTTTCGTTGCAGAGATTATCTATGACTAAATCCCTAAATTCCAAATTTCTTTGCAAACTTAGTGAATAAAATCAAGCATTAAATTCAGGTTCAATTGTTCACAAAATTACTAAGCCAAATTCTTTGCGAATAGATAATTTTGCTCATCTAAGATTATATCAGGTTGTTAATAATACTTTCGCATCTATTAAAGCAACCTAGGATATCCAATTTCAGTTGATCAATCCTAAAATCAGAGTTAAATCAATCTAGATGAAGAACATAAAGATAAATCCTAACAGGGTTTTAATCCTATCAATTTCTCATCAAACCCTAGAACTTCCCAAAACCTAACAAGCAAACTACTCAGACATGGTGATTGAAACAAATATCATGAATGAAATAAATTGCATTAAAAAGATAGAGTTAGAGATACAAAAGGGTTTTGAAATCTCTGAAAGTCTGAAGTCTCTCCAAATCTCTCCTCCTCCAAGTCTCAATATATATTCCAAGATCCAAAACATGAAAACCTAAGCAAAAACTATTTATATTGTCTAAAAATCGGATTGGGCCTTGGTGTAAACTTCTGGAACTTCAGGCCCGAACATGATTTCTTTATTAAAAGCCCGTGTCGATCGACATAACACCCTCTGGAATTCTTCTTTTTCGTTTAGCACGAACGTGTCGATCGACACCCAAGGCTTGTGTCGATCGACACAAGCTCCTCTGCTCGACTCCGACTTGATATCTTCAGCTCTTCTTTTCTTGACGCTCCAAAATACTCCAAAAGCTTCCATTAGGCTCCAATCAATCTTTAACCTACAAAGACACTAAAAGACTCGAGAAACACCAAAAAGACTCTATAAAAACGATTTATATCATGGTTGAAAATGGGTAAAAACCATGATATATCAACTCCCCCAGACTTAGCCTTTGCTTGCCCTCAAGCAAAACATAAACCAAGAATGTGAAAGAGGTTTGAAAACACAGAAACTTACCTTCCCTTGGAGCAATGAACTGACCCTTCCAATCTAGTGAACCACATAATACAGAACCAACCCAGAATCAAACCACCATGTACTTCTCTGCAGACTTTCGCAGCTTCTCAAATTCATCCATCACTTCACAGCATAATCCGTTAGTCTTCATCGCTTAGTCTCAATGATCTCAATGCCAAGAACCTTCTAGACTCATTCCCATACTATACCATGACAAATCAACCTATAGTACACTTGGTATTCTTTCTCTCCCCCAGACTTATTTGACTCTCTATTCCTATTTTCTATGATTGTTGAGACTCAAAGCAGTGCATTTTTCACTAATGTTGTTCCTTGTGAGGAGACAGGGTCGTGACTCACTACTGTTGTTCCTTGTGAGGAGACAGGGTCGTGAGATTGCTTGTCTTCTACATCCGTTTTAAGGGACTCAGACTGCTGCTTTTGAGCTCTGGGTGATCACTTCTTGAGCACAGATTCATTGGAATTTTATTTCCTCATCATATACTCAAGAAATATCATCTCACCCCAATCCTAACACAAAATTATTATTATTATATTTTTTTTATGAGTGAATAAAGGGGGAGGAGTACCATTACTTTCAACAGGGGTTGTACTTGTCAGGTACGAATGAGGAGTCAAGTCCTATGAACATCAATCTCAAGGAAGACCGTGCAGTAGCTCTGACTTGGCGGATTATACTGGAAGTAGCAGACGTCTCCAGTCAACCGGTCAGCCTTAAGATTTCTCATTAGTCTGACTCTAAAACCGATCCTGGAAGAATGGTCACATGCTGGCAAAGACAATCCATCAAACCAAAAGAAAGGTCGTTCCTAACTAGTTTTGACTCAATAATTTTTTTTTTTGACTCAAAATAAACCAAAACAGAAAGAAACACGTTAGTAGTTTCCTCCCCCAGACTTAACCAACACTGTCCCCATTGTTGTTAAAACATGAGCTTGGAAAGAAAAGAAATCAAAGGTAAATTGAACTTGAATGAAACGAACAAGATTTACCACTGTGGGGACCCTATCGATCGACACAGACTTTCCATGTCGATCGACACGGGTTCTGAAAGATCGGACCGTTATGTGTTGGAGAAATTTGAAAAAAATGTTGTCCATGTCGATCGACACAGAGAAGATGTGTCGATCGACACGGACCTCTTTGTTTCAGACCGCAAAACTGCATTACTCAACAAATACTATCAAATAGAAAAAACACAAGGCAAATCCCATTAAGTTGTTCAAGTTCAAAGCTCCTAAGAATCACAGACAAACTGACTCAAAGTTAGAAAATGAAAGATAAAAGAGAAAACAGAAAAACTTACAAGTGGGTTGCCTCCCACTAAGCGCTTATTTTCAGTCATTAGCTTGACTGTGTCGGAGCTCAGGTCTTTAGTGGAACGGTGCAGGGAAAAGCACCTGGAAAGAGCTTCGCAGTATTTTGCAGCATCTCCTGAATCACTTCCTCTCCTTTCTCTCTCAACTCTAAGGGGATGATGATCCTGAACTTAGAGAAAGGTTTGGAAGTCTTTTTGCGCTTGGACTTCGCTGGTTTGGTGACTCTATCAGATCGCTGGGAGATAGGAGTTGAAGACGGAACTCTTGGGATCTTCTCCACGTCATCTCCAAGGTTTGAGCATTGTTGTCCTCCATCATTGACAGTCATACAAGAATTCTCCTTGACATGAACTGCAGGGTAGAAGACATTCTTGTTGATCTCTGAGAAGGAGATTTGCCAGTTTGGGAAGTCCACTATCGCACCTACAGTGGCAAGGAAGGCTTGCCCAAAAATCAATGGGTCATTGTTGTCCTCCTTCATCTCCATCACATGAAAGTCAGTAGGAACAAGGCAATCTCCCACTTGAAGCATTAGATCCGGAATGAAACCTTTCGAACTTGTAGAAGAAGAGTCTGCAAACTTGAGAGATGCCTTTGGAGGTTCCAAATCTGAAATTCCTAGCTTCTTCGCCACAGCCATAGACATGACATTTACATTAGCACCTGTATCACAAAGAGAGTCCTTTAGTTCTATACCATTGACTAAACATGGAACAACAAACCTCCCTGGAGTTGCTAGTTTAGTCAGCTTCCTCAACGATGGTTGAGCAGGTTTCTCCAGAGTCATGTCTTGAATAGCTGAACTGAGCTCTACAGAAAGCATTGCACGACATTGCTCAGAACTCAAGTTTAGACTAGACATCTTCTTCACACAACTTCTGACCACATGAGAAATCTTCTCAGTATCAATCAATGGAAAGTCCACAACAAACTTATCCATGATAGCTTTGTATCTAGCATCCTCCAGCTCTTCCTTAGACCTCCTAGGATATGGTATCTTAGGCTTGTAAACTCTCTCTTCTGCTTTAGCTGAAGTCTGGGACGAAGTTGGGCAGTCCTGGGTAGCGTGTCGATCGACACACTTGATCTTGTGTCGATCGACACAAGACTTTCTGGTGAATCCAGAATCGATATTCAGGGCTTGTGTCGATCGATATTGCCCGTCCGTGTCGATCGACACGGAGCTGTCTGTCTCCAAATTCGCATCTTCTTCAAGCTCCATGACCTCTTCCTCCTCTAGACCCTTCTCACCCCCCACAGTAACTGCATTGACGTGAAGTCTTGGGTTGGTGTCAGTCTTACTCAAAAGAAAACCTTCTTGCCTCTTAATAGACTCTGCTGTTTGGGCAACTTGGATATCCAGCTTTTTGACATGGGCGTTCAAAGCTTCGAATTTCCCATTCAGATCCTGATACATCGCATCCATTTTCCCGTTAAAACTCACGGTCATCTTCTGTTGCCCTTCCAAGATCTGCTCTAGCATGGTTTTCATCTCGCTGCTCTCCGCTGTCTGAGGAGAAGGTGCCTGATAGGAGGAAGAACCGTAGTTCCTTTGGTAGTTCCCGTTGAAGCCTCTGTTACCCTGCTGATTCCAAAACCTCTGATTCTGAAAACCAGTCCCACTGATGAAGTTGACATCCTTTTCATCCTGTGTCGATCGACATGATACTTCCTTGTCGATCGACACGGGGTCGGGTATGAAGGTTTCTACCTCCTGAGCAAACTGAACCCTCTTCTTTCCTACCAGAAGATTGTGTACAGTATCCAGCTTAGCTTTAACCTCTGCGATTTGGCTTCCATCCATGTTACCACCCAGCTTCTTCCTCTCGAAATCTGCATTCTTGGTGCTATTGCTGGAGGCCAAGTTGTCGATCAGAATCAGAGCATCTTCCGAGTATCGGGTGTTGAAGTTCCCATTGCTAGCTGAATCGAGGGCCATCTGATACCTCTAGTCAATCCCTCTGAAAAAGATGCCCAACAGCTGGACGTCACTAAACCCGTGGTGAGGACAATCTCTCTGGTAGGACTTGAATCTTCCCCAGGAAGCCTTGAATGCTTCAGTAGGACCCTGTTTGAAAGTAGAGATCTTAGTCCTTAGATCCTCAGATCTTGCCTCATCGAAGAAGTTGATAAGGAAGGCATTCTTGGTGTCCTCCCAAGTAGTCAGCGAGCCCGGCTCCAGCTGCTTCAGCCAGTAAGCTGCTTTTCCACTGAGAGAGTATGAGAACAGCTTGCAGTAGAGGTAGTCGCTAGAGACTCCATTTGCCTTGATGCTGGATGCTAGATCCTCGAATCTCTCAATGTGGTCCATGGGATGCTCAGATGACAGACCGTGGAAGGGGTGCTGAGCCACAAGAGAGAAGTATGCAGGCTTTAGCTCGAAGTCGTTCCTCTGGAAAGCAGGAGGGCGAATCGCTGCCCTGTTGGCATAGAATTCGTCTGGCCTGTTGTACTCTCCTAGAGTGCGCCCACGCCCAGCTGGCTCATGGCGCTGTACAACCTGCTGTTCCTCTAAAATCACAGCCCCATTCTCATACAACCTCTGACCCTGAGCATTACGTCTACGACCCTCAGTGTCCTGCAGGAACCCATCTTCACCCCTGATCAGAACTAATGGATTCATTCTGGCTGTCCTTGTCGCTGCTCTGTTGGCTCGTTCTAACCTTACAATCTCAGGATTGAGATCAAGTAGCTCTCTGTTCTGGTTGCTTCTGGTAACGCGCTGATGCATAAACCTAAAACACACAAAACAAAAAGAAAAGAAAAAGTAAGTAGAATAAACAAAAATAAAAACTTAGACAAAGTTCTAATATCACAAATCGATTGGTTAAATCGAGTCCCCGGCAACGGCGCCAAAATTTGATATGCTCAAATTTACCCTGAGCTACTCTCTCAAATTAAGAGATCGATGTAGTACTTAGGGATCGAATCCACAGGGAATCGAATAACACAACCAATTCGTGAATTCAAATTATGCTAAGTGAATATGTATTAGTGCAATAAAAACAGCAAGTAAACAAGTGAATGATTATGATTCTTAAAATTCAATGAAACAAAAGAGTTAGGCATTGGGTTGTTCACACGAATGAATCAAAATCGATCGTGTTGATCGACACAGATGTCTGTGTCGATCGACACAGAGATAAAAACGTTAGGATTTTATTAAGCACGGTTCTAGAACTCAAACACGAATATAAAAACCAATCAACTTTCGTTGCAGAGATTATCTATGACTAAATCCCTAAATTCCAAATTTCTTTGCAAACTTAGTGAATAAAATCAAGCATTAAATTCAGGTTCAATTGTTCACAAAATTACTAAGCCAAATTTCTTTGCGAATAGATAATTTTGCTCATCTAAGATTATATCAGGTTGTTAATAATACTTTCGCATCTATTAAAGCAACCTAGGATATCCAATTTCAGTTGATCAATCCTAAAATCAGAGTTAAATCAATCTAGATGAAGAACATAAAGATAAATCCTAACAGGGTTTTAATCCTATCAATTTCTCATCAAACCCTAGAACTTCCCAAAACCTAACAAGCAAACTACTCAGACATGGTGATTGAAACAAATATCATGAATGAAATAAATTGCATTAAAAAGATAGAGTTAGAGATACAAAAGGGTTTTTAAAACTCTGAAAGTCTGAAGTCTCTCCAAATCTTTCCTCCTCCAAGTCTCAATATATATTCCAAGATCCAAAACATGAAAACCTAAGGAAAAACTATTTATATTGTCTAAAAATCGGATTGGGCCTTGGTGTAAACTTCTGGAACTTCAGGCCCGAACAGGATTTTTTTATTAAAAGCCCGTGTCGATCGACACAGATGAATTGTATCGATCGACATAGCACCCTCTGGAATTCTTCTTTTTCGTCTAGCACGAACATGTCGATCGACACCCAAGCCTTGTGTCGATCGACACAAGCTCCTCTGCTCGACTCCGACTTGATATCTTCAGCTCTTCTTTTCTTGACGCTCCAAAACGCTCCAAAAGCTTCCATTAGGCTCCAATCGATCTTTAACCTACAAAGACACTAAAAGACTCGAGAAACACCAAAAAAACTCTATAAAAACGATTTATATCATGGTTGAAAATGGGTAAAAACCATGATATATCATTATTGAAGCATATATTCTCCAATCAAAACGATATTAAACACAAGTTGCAGCTACTTTCTTCTTTGCGCACTTTGTGTTGTTTTTCTGTAAACGATTTGATGTTTTTGTTAATATTTGAGACGTTTTGTCGTTTTTTAACAAAAAGACAACAATTTTCATTAGGGTTGAACATTATTGTAGACGAAAGATTAATTTCACTAACGAAATGTAGTTGAGGGAATTTTTTACTAAAAAAATAGTTGAAGAGATTTTTCACAATCTGGAGATAGTTGAGAGGATTTTTCGTTAAAACCCCAATAATGGATAATGATTAAAATAGTCAATACAAAATCTAGATGAATCTAATATTTTATTTGATAAAAAAAAATTAGTCATGTTAAATAATTATAATTTATCCACTTTTCCGTTTTTTTTTTTTTTGAATTTGTTGCTAATTGCTTCGAATGTTTAATAGATTTATAAAATAATTTATTTAAGATAATTTTGTATTGAATATTAATATGGTGTTAATGTAGGATTTAGTCTACTTTAATTTGTTTGTGTATTAACAAGCCAATAATTTTGATATGTTCGAGTTTGTGTATAAAACCACATCTAATAGTTTCTCTCCTTTTTTTACTTCAAAATGAGAAAATACTAAAATGGAGAGTTTTGCTCCAATGGTTATTCTCATTTTTTCTTTCAAAAAAGAATATTCTAAATATATTATACTTTTATAAAATATTTAAAAGTGTCATAAGGTGATTTATAAACTGATTTAAGGTATTTAAAAGTACTTATAACTAGTTTTATAAGGTACTTAACAGTATTTATAGCCTACTTTAATTTTTGATTTAACTGTTTAATTATCTATTTATTTAATTTATAGTAATAATTACGCTTAAAAGTTTTAAATACCATTGTAGATAATTTTGTAAGGTTTTTAAAACTTGTATAAGCTGGTTTATAAAGTGATTTATAAAACTAACCTTATTATTTTAGCAAACACATGTATGAAAGTTTTATAAAGTATTTAAAAGGATTTGTAAACTAATTTATAAAGCTTTATTGATAAAAAATGCAACTAGAAAAGTTGAGGGATTAAAGTACACATAAAAAAGTGCTACACAAAAATAAGTATTGTGAATAGTATTTCCCTCATATTTGAGGTACTTAAAAGTATTTTGAAATACTATTGGAGAAGGTTTTCCTCATTTTCTGAGAGACAATTGGAAATGCTCTAAAACGAATTTAATTGCATCATTCAGGTATGAAAAAGACAAAACGCCATTTCTACGCAGTTGTTGATGTTTTTGATTTTGTAGGATTTTTCATGATTGATTGATTATATTTTTAATTAATTACTAAATGATGTTATGTTTATAATTTTTTTTATTTATCACCATTCAACCAAAACGAAGATTATCCGACCTATTTCCGAAATGAACGTGCTAATCAATTCAAAATCTGGCAAGACTTTTTGAAATGTTCATTGTAAATATGACATGTTCAAACTAAAAGAAAAAAGGTGTATCCAAGCACTGCTTTAATAACTTCATAAATCACCACAATATCACATATGAGCATCTGAATTCGACACGATTCATCCGTTGTTAGGTTTAAAACATAATTCAGTAGACCTTGGACTATACGGAAGGAATAAGTAATGAAAATTAAAAAAAAAAACAAACACAAAGGGAAGCAAACAAAGACATTAAGGTAGCGCAAAGACAATGGACACAAATTCCGTACCGAGTCACTCTAGTTTGCGTGTAATTAAAAACAGAGCATAAGAATTCACTTACTACGTTACAAAGTCAGAGATTTTGATTTTGCATCAAATAGAAAACCGACTTTACGCAGAGACAAAGATTTAATAGGCTTCTTATTTTTTTTAGCTAGACATCATCACATTGTCAATAGATTGAAGAGCTTGGTTTGCGAAAAACCTGACATCAACATCCGGATCCTCGCTTAGCTCCACAAGCCCAGGACGGATCGTCTTCTCTACGACCTTTTTTTCCACCACAAACCCCAAAAATATCAAAACGGAGGAACCACGGATTTTTGAACAAACCAAAACGGAATTTGCGATTGATTATATATATGTTAACTTACGGACTGATCGACTATTGGAATGAGGGATTGAAGCACTTTAGCTACGTTGAATTTGATGTTTGGAACTCTGTAGTAGTGAAAAACTTGTTTATATACGTAAAGATGTTTGAACTAAAAATGATTTGAGTCTTAAAACTATTTTACAGTGAGAACTTGCCTGTCTTTAGATGCAGTCATTACTACAGGCAAGAGCTTAGAGCATGTGATCTCTGAGCCCATTACTGGTGCAAGAAGAGAAATCGCACGCAAAATGGTCATACGGTATAGATAGTGAGGGTTGTTAACCATCTCAAGCACCTACAGAGTAATGAAAATCGATTCCATTGGATCTGATAAATAAAGTATCCTGATTTTTAATTTTTTGTATATGTTAAAAAGATTCTAGACAAACCTGAGGAACTATATGTTGCATTGCCCATTCAGGACCAAATTCCTCAGCAAGCCGCTTGAGATTGTTTGCAGCAGCATCGCGGATCGAGTGAACCTAATGAAAGCATCCGTAAAAACATTTCAATGGGATTTGTTGTCTAATCCGATACTTTCCAAATAAAGGTAGAGGGAGAAAGCAAAACCTTGTCTTGTAACCATTGCATGCAAAGAGCGCCGAGCTTATCGTCAAAGAAGCCAACACCTAACTGACTAGCCAACAAGGGGATATACTCAATTATCGCAAGTCTTACTCTCCAGTGTCGATCTTCAGCGAGTTCTACAATAGCTGGCAACAAGGATTGTGATAGTAGATCAATCCCAATAACCTGCGAGATGTAAATATTGGAATCATCAACTGAAAACAGATGAGCAAAAAGTTACCTTCAAGTTAAATGATATCTGTGCAACCATTGGCATGAAAAAATATGGGTAACTTGGTCATGACAAACCTGATTCACTTGATCGAGTTTGCTGATTATGTTCAAGCGTACGTCTGGAAACTCATCTTTCAATAGAGAAAGAAAGATTGGAAGGAGATGCTCAATTGTTGCATCCTGCAATAATGATAAACAAAAATCAATGTAAATTAAAATCTGCTACATACACAATCCAATAGAAACATCTTGTACAAAAAAAATTCAGTTTAAAATTTCTTTTGTACAGTTGATCACGGTTACGGGCACTTTCCAGGCATAAACAACCAAAGGTTATTTATTCTTCACACAACAGGACGGATAAGGGTTGGACAGAGTCATAATCATTAAGATGCTAAAATTGTCATTATGAACATCATCATTGTAGAACCAATATATCTATATTTGTAAACTTTCTTACCTTACCCAAGACTGGAGCCATACCCATTATAACTGAAGCCAATGCAGATCTGACATGCTGAGAAGAGTCCGATGATAGCTCCTACAGGTAGAATTCAAAGGAACTATCAATAATACACAACAGGTACTATACATTGATTCTTTCAAAGCAAATTGGTACCTGTGGGATTTTTTTTCTCAAGTATTTACCTTTACACAGGGGAGAATGTGCTGGATAGCAAGTTCAGGGTTTAGAATCCGACAAAACTTCGTAACTTTTCCAGCAGCTGCTATGCGTACTTCAGCCTCATTATCACGAAGTAGGCGCACATATGCAGGCACCAGGTCCGCCCTTGATATAGAAGGTATAGTAAATAGTATCAAGAAGAAGAAAAGGGCATAAATAAACATCAAACTAGTTTCTCATACCTTTGAAGAGGTAATCTAAAGTTTGATATAGAAATGCTTTAAGTTTATTCGAAACGTTCTTACCTAGTAGGCTCAGGTCCCACGGCTTCACAAAGCTCATAGAGCTGATTTGCAACCATATAACGTACACGCCAGGACTTATCCTGCTCAGTAACAACGCACAAAGATTAAGTATCTCATAAGTGCAGCTTTCCAAGAATCATCAGCATAAATAAAAGCTTCTGTAACTTACCTGCGAGAAATTAACAATCACGGGAAGAATGTGTGCGACACAGTCCTGGGGCTCCAACAATTTCCCAAGAGCAGCACAACCCTCAACGGCCAATAATCTAACAGAATCTTGATCTAATATGAAAGGTCAAGATGGAAATTGAAGAGCCGTAAGATAAAAATAATTTTAAGATAATTACAGTGATGTATGGACAATTATATTCGTGTTTAACTTCAGCTAATTCTCAGTGTTTACGCATTAATTCCTGCTGGCCATTTTTTACATCCATCAACCGCAAAAGAAAAGGTGACGATACTTCGACATATACATGCTTGACAAGCATAGCAACAGCATGAAGACATGGACATAATGTCTAAGCTAAAAGTCAGATAAGAAAATACCATCTTGAGTAAGATCATCAAACATAGACATAATGTCTATCTTCAAATGCGCTGATTCAATTGTAGCAGCAAATTTCCCAAGATTAGTTGCTGCAGCTCTCCGCACCATTGGCATATCATCTTGACAGAGCTGGCTATATAATGATCGTAACTCGGTCTTCAACGTATCTGGGGCGCTTGGGTATGCAATATGGAAAACCCCACAAGCTGATACTCTAGCTGTGAACCACTCACCAGCTGCAAGTCGCTATAAAAAACGGTGGGGAATTTTTAGTAATTCCGTACTTTAGTGATAGACATTATGCAAAGTTTTTTAGAATAAAAAAATCAAGTAGCGTTGTTTCCTACAAAGATAGACGATCACAGACACAACCAAACACCAAGACGACTAGCTATGGCAGACAACACACAGCTTAGGCACAAAAATTCTGATGAAATCTCACCTCGGTCAACCAGTGTGGATGTAAAGTCTTCCACCTAGTGATTTCTAATTTCTGTAGACTTAAGGGACAGTAAACTATACAAAGGGGAGAAGCAAATTGCAAATTCCATAACTTTGGGATACATACGACCCAAAAGTTGAGGTTTTTGGATTTACAGTAGCTTTCAGAAGTCTAATTAAGCTGCTTGAATAGCATCAAAAATTAAATATCAAATTGATGAATATAATGAAACCATGAGTTGTACTCGTAGTCTAACCTTAACTAATGGTATGAAATGATCAACCAAGTCACTCTCCTTCATCTGAGAACCAACTCTGCAAAGCGACTCTACAGCTTTCTCCCTCACACAAGTTTCTTCAACTGATGAGAGAGTTTCCAAGGGTGGAAGCAGAACATGTGCATACTCAACGCCTCCGACATAAGGAATAAACACTCCCAATTCTTCAGCCATTGCAAGAAGCACCTCATCATCATCGTCATTGTTTTCACTAAGAAAAGGGATCAACTCCTTTCTTGTCCTCTCCTCTCCAAGAGCACGCGCAATTGTAGAAAGCCTTCTAATGGAATTCAATCTAAGCTGAATATCATCGTTCTTTAGCTCGTCTATAAGCACAGCGATAGGGTAAAGCGGCTCGTCGATCATAGACATCCTGTCCAAACTTAGTTCCCACTTTCAATGAACCCTATACCAACAAAGAAAATCAGAATTCCGTACAATAAAAAAAATAATAAGAAAGCAACCATAAATCTTCAAAATATGACTTCACTATGGCTAAGATTTACACATTATACATGAGCAATATCTCAAATAGCTACCGTTAGAACGAGTGAGTGAAATTCAGCCTTAGGCCACGCAATTTCCCAGAAAATTTCACAAACTCACTCCAAATCTCAATTAGAGACCACACAGAACAGCACTAAATTCAATTTCTGGAGCTGATTATGATCCAAACCTAAACATAGATCTCAGATAAAAAAGTACAAATTCCCAGAAATAGTTATAAGAAGACATAAAACTATGCGAATATATTACTTTTCCACCCAAAAAAAATTGCAGTAATCCCACAAAAACAAACACCAATTAGAATCTGGAATTGGCCCCTTAATTAATGTCAATAAGACCTATTCTCATTCCATTTCAGAGAGAAATACGGCTCAATATTCGTATGGTTCCTCTCGATTTTCTACGCAATCATAAGCAAAACTACTAACGACGATTTACTAAGAAAGAGATAGAAGATCTCAAAACAAATTGTAAGAATCTAGGTTTCTCTTCTATACACGCTCGAAGTTTTTGATGAAATGATCAAAGATTTTACCAATAATGGCGATTTCGCAAAAGCTCTTGCAGATTCTTCGAGCGATGATCTACCGATCAGAAGAACGAGACCGTCAAGACTGAGAGAAAAAGACGAGAGAGAGAGAGATTTTTCCCGAAGCTTTTTCCTAGCAACGAGCATCTTTAAGCGTCTATTCTCTAAATAGGCCTGAAAAAAGAAATATTGGATCAATGGGCTTAGCTATGGCCCATTATCTTTACTTTTTGTCGTTATCCCTCAAGCTCAAGAGTTAACTAACTAATAAATTCAAAATACGTTGTTACTCAATGGCTTCATATTGAATTTTCATTACTGGGTAACGGCTAGATCGCTTATATAATTCAAATCCATTTCTCTCTCTCTCGTGATTCCCTAAGAACAGAGACGATGGAAATTGTTCGGGGAATTTTGGAGTTCATATCTTTGAGAGTTGCTTTCACTCTCTCGATTTCATAGTCTCGTTCCGTGGTCGGGTTTTGGTGTTGTTGTGTTACGGGTGTAACTCCACAACACCAAAATTCGACCACACACGAGATTCCAAAAATGAGAGGAAGAAAGCAACTCTGAAATATATGAACCAAATATCACATTTATCTCAAAAGCACTTAAAACACGAAAATGTTTTAATTTTGCAAGATATGGCGTGAATCAGGGTTGGTTCTAGGGGTGTGCAAAGAGTACATTTGCACATGACACTTTTATATAAAAAAACATATTAGGTGAAATGTATTTTTTAAAAGGGTGATTTAGGTCAATAATATGTTATAACTAAAAATGTTAAGTGGTATGCTGTTTGATGATTATTTAGGTTGTATAGCTAAATGAATAAAATTTTGGACAAAATTGCCTTTCTGACACACTATAAAGCAAACCCCTAACATGATGTTTTTCTGCTTTTTTAATCAATTTCTCTTTCATCAATTTTCTCCCTTTTAATATTCACCCTTATAATGTTTATTATTAGAACTAAATCATTTCAAAATCTATATGTAAAAAAAAAATTATTTACATGTTACAATTTAAAATTTTAAAAATAGACATAAATTACTCAAATTATTTATATAACGTTAAAATAAAACGTAATATACCATATAACATGTTATTTTACTATATAACATGGTATATCATACTAATATATAACATGATATATACCATATAACGTATAATATTATATTCATCATGTTATAAACAATATTCAAAACATATTACTAAGTTTAATGCTGTGTAATATAACATAACATATGATATGTATAATTATAAATTAGCAATTCCATATTAATATATGGCATGTTATATAATATATAACATGCTATATTTCAAATAACATGTTGTATGTTACAAAAATATGATGTTCGTAACAATAATATGACATACCATGTTAATATATGTCATTTTATATGATATATAACATGCTATATTTCAAATAACATGCTATAGGATACAAGAATATAGCATACCATGTTAATATATGATATTTTGTATGATATATAGCATGTTATATCATCATATATATATCTAGTATATAGCATACTATACTACGTTTTATTTTCACATTATATTAATAGTTTGAGTAGTCATAAACATAATAAAATGTGATCATCAATATATATATGGTATGCCATTTATATCATCATTTATATGAACAATTTCTAAAATTTCAAATTATAACATATGTAGAAAAAATCTTGTTTTATATATATATATATATAGATGATACAATAATTTACTTTTTAAACAAAAAAATTATAGATCAAATAAAAATTAGATGGGAGAATAAAGTGATGAAATCAAAATGATTAAAAAAAAAAATGTCAATTTCATATGGTAAGTTATTGTTTACTCTGACACAGTCTGACACAATTCTTGTGTCGCCACATTAGATCAAAGGGACAATAAAATCATTTGTCAGCCCATTTTGTCAATAAATTCAAAAAACATGCTACATTGCTAAATATCATACATTGGCATGCCATATCGTGTTATATCCCTTTTCAAAAAAAATCCAAAATTTTTTATTTATTTTTTACATGTAATTAGTGTCCGAATTTTCTTTTGCTTTGGTCCTTCCAAACTTTGGACCGGGCTGGCATGAATGTGCAACAAAATTTCAAATGAGAATGTACAAGCATCTTGGGGGTGTATTCAATCAAATATTTGTGAGGATTTGAAGTGATTTGATTTTAGATAGATGATTTTGGATGATTTAAAGGATTTTAGATAAAATACTCTAGAATCCCATCTAAAACCATGTGATTTATCTTTCTATATTTTTAAATAAGAAACTCCATCAAACACACATTAAAATCACAAGAAATCTCCTAAAATCCACTACTTAATACTTTTCCAATGACAATGGATTTCAAAGTGGATTTTAAAATCAAAAGTTCAATAACACGAGATTTTGGAAAACTTTTTAAAATTCATGTTTCAATAACACATAATTTATCATTTAAATACAAATCACTTTAAATCCTCACAAATACAACATTGAATATACCCTGTTTATAAACTCAATGACTCCGCAAATCAACATCAAACTCGCACCAAATTCGTTTTCGTCTTTAAACTCCGGAGAAAGATTTGTGTCTCATTGTATTGTTTTAAAGACCTTTTTTTTTAATTTGGATTGCATTGTTAATATTTTCAAAAATCCAACAATTTATATAAAACCTTCAAAAATACAAAAAGAATAAAACATGATGGGATGGCAATTAAGAGTAAATATCAAACATGTGACAAGAGAGTAAAGATCAAACATTTTGACATGTGATATTTTCACTAAAGATCGAACATGTGACACAAGTTTTAAAATTTATAAAGCATATCACAACTAATCATGACCTAAATATAAGATACAATAATGGTAAGTAGGCATCGAACCCAAAGTAAAGAGTAAAGAGAGGCACTTAGACAATGGTGGAATCAAAAGATGTTTTACATGTAAATCATAGAACTACCACAGACTTATTAGAAGAGGAAAAGCTTATGATCCACGTCAATACTGATCAAGCGTTATGTTTTTTGAAGTTTCAGATGTCTAACAGATAGAAAAACAATAAACTTCTATAAAACAAAAATACAAAATATGTGTGTACAAATTAACTAATTAATAAGCTTCATCGTCAAGATTGAGAAACAAAAGATATGCAAGCAAACCAAAAACAGGAACAAACCGAAGATAACTCACCAACAAAATCTTGTTCTTCTTTACATTTTGCAGGTTCTCTCCAATCAACCATGGCTGAAAGATCGTGTACAGACATATATCCCATATAAAAGCGTAAGCTAGTCTCTCCGATCCCAAATAACCAATCAGATACTGCCATCTGTCCATTATCCCACCGAATCCTCCATCTGATCTACCGTAGAGAGACCACAATGTTGATATCAGACATATCGTAGCTCCAGTCAGACCAACTATTGGCGCACCTTTGGTCATTGCTTCACCAAGTCGAGACCTTTTGCTCGGTTTATCATCTAGGTCAGCGTCATTGAGCCGTAAAGCCATGTACGGGATTAGAAACGCTGTGTTGCATCCATCATGAGATCAAAAGAACGGATAATCTAGTTTAGAGGTATTGCTTTTAGAGAAAACTGAGCTTATTAGATGAATATATTACAAAGTGTGTTTACATACTGTTTGTGAGGAACATCATGAGGCTCCATAAGACATCAAGAGAGCTTTTGTATCGATCTCTCCTTCTGTCCGTGTATAGCAACGGAGCAAACATGAGTGTCCAAGCTATAACAAAGTTGAATAATCCTTCAGCCATCTGGTGTTTTTTTCCGCAGAACAGAAAATGAAACCGTATTCAGCAGAATGACGAATAGTTTCACGATAATGCGCGAAAACCTGTTTTACTTAAATGGTGCTTACAGGGTGAAGAACAGGAGCTTCTAAGAAATGAATACCAACTGTTCTGCCAGAAAGTCCACAAATTTTCGTCAACGATCAAACAGGTAACCAAAATTGATACAATGATCGATGCGCAGCGTGGAATCTAAAGCTGAAAACTTACCGGAGTTTGTAACAGGCAAGATAAAGAAGAAATTCAATGAAAGTCCCAAAAGAGAATTCACTGTCTCTGTACTAATTGCCCAAACTGGATCTCCCTGTTGATCAAACATACTTATAATCTAAGAAAGAAACCATACCAAAATTTGCATAATCCACCAGAAACGTAAATAAACATGAAAATCAGCAAAATTAGTTGAAGAAAATAAGAAACCTATTCGATGTGATTCTACACAATCCATTGGCAATAGCTCAGAATTGATTCCAAAACAAACTAAATTCATAGGAACCATGAGTATTGATTTAAACCTTAACTATAAGTATTGAGAGATTCACGCACAGGAGCATAAGGGAGAAGAAAGAGCCATAGTATGTACACAGCTTCAGTAGTCCACAGTAGATACCGAATGATTCTCCGTAGACGATCATCTTCAACCTCAACCGTCGCCGTCTCTGGTTCCCGGCGAGCCCAGCATAAAAGGGGTCTGTCTCGAGTTCGTATCTTCAAGCGATCTATTGTCTGCCATGGAATGCACCGATCGACGGTGGAGATCTGGCTAATACGGCGAAAATGACGGCGGATTTGCAGCGGTTTTGTGTGATGATTGTGGAGGCAGTGACGGAGATATGTCACCGGCGGTGAAGTTATCAGAATCATCGTCGTCTCTTATCCAAAGTGATTGGAGAAGTTTTGATTTACTTGACAGAGGTGGGACTCTTCGAAACGGTGGCGTTTCTGCCTTTAGTTAACAACGTCGTTTTAATCGACTCCATTCACACCTTTCTCGATAGGGTTTTAATGGGCCTTAAGCCTACAAGGTTATACATAGTCGGCCTGTCGCATAGGATAAATTGTACATCGTCGGATAAATTCGATAAATTTCTTTTTGTTTGAACCGTGTAAAATTTAATATCAAATATCTTTTAATGATATTCTTAAGACAGAAAATAATAATCATGATTTTAATCATTTTATGACTACTCAGTCATAGAACGACTTATTGACTTCAGAGAAGCCTTGGTCAACTTCTGGGAGCATTCAAAAACAAGGAACATTAGTATCTTCATGGAAAAAATCTCTTTTTGCAAAAAAGCAATATCCTTGTGAAAAAGAAGATTCAAACCAAACTTTGCACGTAGAATACAGGAGCTTCAACATCAGATAGATTTAGCCACTAGACAAACTCCATTTTGTCAGGAGGAGCTGAACAGATTGTGCAGAGAACTTAATGAGGAATACAGAAATGAGGAGAAGTTTTGGCAAGACAAGAGCCGTATCACTTGGCTGAACAATGGTGATAGGAACACTAAGTTCTTTCACTTTTCTACCAAAAACAGAAGAGCACAGAATAAGCTTATAAGTTTGCTTGACAAAAATGAGGGAGAATGGTTTTCAGAAGAGGAGATGGGAGGAGTGGCAGAAAGATACTTCAAAAACCTCTTCTCTTCAGAAGATGTAGGCATCCAAATTGAAGATATAAGAGCAAATCATCGCTATTTGAGTTCTCAACAGAATGAGCAACTCTTAGCCCCAATTACAAAGGAGGAAGTCCGAAAAGCAACATTTGATATAAATCCATCAAAAAGCCCAAGGCGTGATGGAATGATGGGATCCTTCTACCAGTCCTATTGGGAGCTAGTGGGTGATAGCCTTACCAAGATGGTACAAGATTTTTTGAAACAGGCAGCTTGGAGAAGGACTTAAACAATACTCATATCTGTTTAATCCCAAAGAAACACAGAGCAAAGAGGATGGTGGACTTTAGACCTATCAGTTTAAGCAAGGTGGCGTACAAAATCATAGCAAAAACCATGGCCAAAAGAATGAAGGCCTTCCTCCCAGCTGTTATTTCAAATTCCCAAGCTCCATTTATCCAAGGTCGGCTCATCTCGGATAACATCTTAGTTACTCACGAGATGTTACATGCTCTGAACTCCAATAACAAGTGTGCAGAAGAGTTTGTAGCGATCAAGATTGATCTTTCTAAAGCCTTTGATAGAGTGGAGTGGAGCTTCTTAGAGCAAGCATTGACACTACTGGGCTTCTCAGCAAGATGGACTGCTCTCATTATGAGTTGTGTCTCTTCTGTGACATACCAAGTCATCATTAATGGGAAACCTTATGGAGATATAAAACCCACTCGAGGTATTAGGCAAGATGATCCTCTCTCGCCTTATCTTTTTGTTATCTGTTCAGAAATGCTAATAAGGATGCTCCATAAGGCTGAAAATGGCAGTAGAATAATTGGGCTTAAGGTTGCTAGAAAAGCTCCTCCTGTTTCACATCTTTTATTTGCAGACGATAGTCTATTCTATTGCAAAGGAAATGATGCAGAGCTTGGAAACCTTCTGGGAATACTTGATGAATACTGTTTAGCCTCAGGGCAAAGAATCAATTATCAGAAATCAAGTATATACTTCGGTAAGCTTATAGATGATACCAGAAAACAGCAAATAAACGAGAAGATGTATATTTCCCAAGAGGGGGGACATGGAGTTTATCTTGGATTGCTTGAATTTTTTGGAGGGTCTAAAGTGTCATTGCTAAGCTACTTAAAGGCGAAGTTAAGAAAAAAGATCACAGGTTGGCAGACTAATTTTCTCTCCCCTAATGGCAAAGAAGTTCTACTAAAAGCAATGGCACTTACTCTACCCACATATACTATGGCATGTTTCCGCTTGCCCAAGACCACATGTCAGCAGATTGCATCTGAGATGGCTAATTTCTGGTGGAAGAACAATCATAGCTCAAAAGGAATGCATTGGAAAAGCTGGGAGCAATTGAGAAAACCAAAGAATGTAGGTGGGCTAGGATTTCGTGACATTGAAGCATTCAATATGGCTTTATTGGGGAAGCAACTATGGATGATGGTCACTAATAAAGACTGTCAGATGACCCGAGTCTTCAAAGGGAAATACTTACCAAAAAGAGACCCTTTATCAGCACGCTTAAGTCACAGACCATCCTATGCATGGAAGAGTATTCATGCTGCACAGGAGATGATCAAACAAGGAGCCAGAAAACTTGTAGGAAATGGAAAGGAAATAAAGATTTGGGAGGATCAATGGCTTAGTATGAAGCCGGCAAGGCCAATCCGTTCCACGAAGAAGGTAGATCCCTCCTTACAACACATGTTAAGGTCTAGAATGAGTGCTAGTGAATTGATGTTGAATGATGGAAGAGAATGGAATAAGGATTTGCTGGAAGGCTTATTCCCAAAAATGGAGCAAAGACTCATTCTGGAAAACAGGCCAATAGGTATCAATAGTGGCGACAGCTTCACTTAGGACTTCACCAAAACAGGAGCTTACATAGTTAAATTAGGTTATTGGGCTGCCTCAAGCATGACAACACATCCAAATATAGGACAAGAAGTACTACAACCCAGCTTGGATGCGCTATACCACAAGATTTGGGAGACCAAGACCAGCCCGAAGATACAACATATCCTGTGGAAATGTCTCAGTAATTACATTCCGGTGGCAAGTAACATGGCTCATAGACACCTCACAATGGACTCATCATGTGCTAGATGTCAAGGAATCGGTGAAGATGTGAATCACTTGTTCTTCCAATGTACCTTTGCCAGACTAGTTTGGGCGGTATCTCCAATCCCTGCACCACTAAATGGTAAGATGTCTGATTCGTTTTATATTAATTTCTCCAGAGTTTTCCACAAACCAGAAGAGAAGGACTCATATACAGATATAGCATCCTGGATTATGTGGAGGTTATGGAAAAATAGAAACAGCTACATCTACAAAGGAACGGAACTGAACGCACAAGAGGTTATTCGGAGGGCATTGGAAGATGCAAAGGAATGGGATGAAAGAATAGAGGTTGAAGATAGTAGAACCAAGCTCACTCTGCCTCATCCAAGAACAAAAAAATGGGTGAAACCAACAAATGACTGGTTGAAATGTAACGTGGACGGAGCATGGACTAAACACGTCGAGAAATGCAGCATTGGTTGGGTCTTAAGAGACAAGGAAGGCAGAGTGAAATGGCTGGGAGCTAGAGCTTTACCAAATCTGAGAACAAGTTTGGAAACGAAAATGGAAGCATTACGATGGGCAGTGCAATGGTCCTTACGTCTTGGATATGATAAGCTAATATTTGAATCTGATTCCCAACAGGTTGTGAAAGTGATCCATGATTTAGAGGAGGTGCCAAAACTCAGTCTGGTTGTGCAAGATGTCAAGCATATGCTCTCCCAGTTTAGAGAGGTTCAGGTTATTTTTAACGATAGAGATTGTAATAGGGTGGCGGATAGAATAGCGAAGGAAGCCATTACTTTTACAAGTGATACTCCTAAACTTTATTCTATGTTGTCAATCTGGGCAAAAATTGTTGTGGAAAAAGATATCTGTGTGTAAAACATTTTGAGGATGAATGAATATTGATGTTGAGCCAAAAAAAAAGAACGACTTATTGACAAGTAAACTTATTGCCATCAGATCTCTCCACAAGACAAAAACCACCAAATTGTTTCACAATCAAGCATGAACTGTTTCCGTCATTATTTCTTTGCCCACGTTTTATTTTAGGCACAATTGCAAAAATACCAACTTTTGATGTGTACATTTATAAAAATGCTATTTAGGTTATACATTTACAAAAATGGTATAAATTATGAATTTCTAGAGCCTAAGAACACCCACCTTAGTAAAGTTCTTTAAATGGAGTTCTAAACTAAGAAATATTATTATTTTAACATTATTTATTTAATTAAAATTTAATATTTTTTAAAAAATTGAACTATTTATAAGTTGATATGTGTGATTAGAGTCTTTCACAATGGTTCTATAATCTTTCATTTGAGTGATTCAAATCTCTCTCTCTCCTACATTTCATAGTTTTTTCTTATTTTTATTTTTAAAAGACTCTACGAGAACCTTCCATTGGAGGTGCTCTAAATCTTAAAATTCTAAACACTAAAAAATGTTTTGATCCTTAAAAACTCATAATCCTTCAAAACTAAACCCTAATACAACATAGTTAACCTAAACATAAATGATATAATAAATAAATAATTTTTAAGAAATGACATTTTTACAAAAAATTTTAAAATATGGCATTTTTGAAAAATAACACTTCAAAAATAACATTTCTCAAAATTTCTCTTTTATATTTTTCAATTAAATTTTTAAAATTTCAAATCCTTGATAACATATAGTAGACTTTTTAAAATATATAAGGTCTAAATACATATACAACAAAAATACATAGTTGTATAACTTTTTTTTATGATATGAAATAGTAATAAAAAAGAAAACCTTATCTCTCCTGACTACATATACTAACCTTATCTCTTCTCATTCTTTGCTCATTTTTTGAAAAAAAAAAACAAAAAACAAAAAACTCCAGCAATTTTTTTCTTTTTTTTCAGTAAATAAATGTCTCGAGAATATAGCATAGATTCTTAGTTTACAAATTCTATAGTCGGATGTCGTAACTATAGTCTCACACAGTTATATCGTAAGATTCAAAATCTTACTGATCCACCACACTACAAAAAAATTTATGAATTAAAAAGAAACATCATATATTTCACTTAATTTTCTTTTCTTTATTTCGCATTTCTTTAATATGATTTTTCGGTTCCTACAGCTATATCTTTCCTACATCACCAATTGGTTACTTGTAAGTTGTAAAACAACCTTACAACATTATCGATTAGTGCCTATGGCTTGGTGAGTGACAGCTTATAACCAATCAGCACATCATTAGATAGCATATGTAGTTTTACTTTCTTACAATGATTTGTGTAGTTTAATTCCTCGTGTTTAATATTAGATCAGTTAGTCTTCTTTTTTTTTTTTTTGAGAAAATTTTAGATCATATGGTCTACCCTTTACACACATTTATCCTCAAATTTTTATATATCCTCAAAACATTTATATAGGTTTATAAGGTTGGTTTTGAAAATTCTTGAATCCCTTCTTTTTTCGACAATTTCAGAATCTTGAAAGTGTATAATTTTCTATATTGCATTTCAATATAAATGAAAAAGGTACTTATATGATAACGTTCACAAACGAAATACTCCATTCGATAAAGACTTTGATTACTACACGGAAATCCACCGTTGCCAACAGTATTAATTCACTTTTAGGTATATATTTGCAAGAATGTCACTTAGAAATATTCATTTGCAAAAACACTATTAATTATGGATTTTAAAACCTAAATGTTAAAAGTATAAACCTTAAAAAATATTTTGATCTTTAAAACCCTTTAAACCCTCAAAACTAAACTCTAATATAATATAGTTAACAAAAAAATAAATAATATAATGAAAAAATAATTTTGGAAAATGACATTTTTACAAAAAATTTTTAAAAATGGTATTTTTGAAAGTGACATTTAAAAAGTGACATTTCTTAGAAATTTTCAAAAACAATATCGTCTAATGAACATGCCATGATTTTGTTTATAGTAGGAATTGATTCGTGACAGAATGATCCATATTCGATTTCGAAGAAAATTTGCCGCTATACCATTATAATTGATTAACTAATTAAAGTTTTTTTTTGGGTTTTGAGTTTTGATTTTTTCCAGTGTCCTAAAAAGTGTTTTAGACATTTGTCTCTATCAACCGTGGAGATTACCATTTTTATCGCCTAAAATATTATGTTATTGTAATAATAAAATGACATAAATTTTTTTATATATAAATCGTAATATTCTATATATTTTCTATAAAATGATGAATATAAATATAATATAAATTTTATTATTTATAAATTATAACTTTTTATATATTTTATTATAGATATATCTAAACTATTATGTATTTTTGTAAAACGCTTAGACCGCCTATTAAATCACCTAGATTCCGACTAAGCGTTCTAGGCACTAGGCATTGGGTCACCGCCTGCTTAACGTCTAGCATTTTCTTGAACATTGGTTTTTTCATCATATAATTTAAACATTTTGATTTTTCAATTGATTAACTATTATTAATTGGTATGTCTAACACAAGGATCACGACGTACACACACTTAGGGTTTGGAGAAAAATAGATTTTGTTGGATTTTATTTCTTGAATTTTTTTTAAAAATGTCATTTTTTAAGTGTCACTTTTCAAAAATGCCACTTTTTAAAAAAAAAATTCATTATATCATTTATGTTTCGGTTAACTATGTTATATTAGGATTTAGTTTTGAAGGTTTAAGAGGTTTTAGGGTCAAAACACTTATAACTAGTGATATTTTTGCAAATCGACACTTATAAGTGAAATTTTTTGCAAATATACATACTAAAAATGATATTTTTACAATTGTCCCTTATTTTTTTCCATGCGACTGGGGCTATTATTGTTTTGTTGGCTAAAATGATTCAATATGGTACGTAAAAAGTTTGAAGAATTGGTGTTGGTTGTTGAAGATGGATAAGGGTCGTTAGTGGTTGAAAATGTCTTGGGTAAGGTTTGTGGTGTCGGCAGAAGCAAATTCACTCACAACACCAACATCTTCGTGATTTGTGTACCTCGTGAGTGAATTTGTGTTGGTGTTGTGAGTGAATTTGCTTCTGCCGACACCACAAACCTTACCCAAGACATTTTCAACCACAAACGACCCTTATCCATCTTCAACAATCAACACCAATTCTTCAAACTTTTCAATTTTGTTTTTTACAATCCAAAAACAATCTCTTATAACCCATCCAAACTTTACGATCGATGAATTGACTGAATAATTTTTTTTTAAATAATAATAATTATAAACCCCAAAGCCTTGATTTTCTTAATTTTCTCCAAATCGATTTATGTCAAGCCTATTAAAAATAGCAGTATAATAAAAGAATAGTGGTATTACATCTCGTGATGCTATATTTTTCACTTTTTTATATTTATCGAATTTGGTCTTGCAGTCACCTATTAGTATCCATTCTTATTTTTCACTATCCGAATGAAATGTGTTAAAGCGTTACAAAAATTGTGTGCAGTTTTTAATTGTGATAACACATATGGAGGTAAAGAATAGTTGTCAATTTTTACACCAGTAAAACAGTGTGTTTTATCTTTTTTATCTTTCAATCTGCGGTGTAAAACCGTTTTCGATGCCATGCAATCGATAAATAAAAAGACTATATTGCGATTTGACTCGTGGATTGCGGATTTACTTCTATTTTTCTGAGAATTCAAATTTGTTTGATTTTTAGTATTGAGACGTTATATGGATACAAATTACATATTTATTATTTTTGTATATAAGATAAATTTGATTTTGTCTTATTGTGGAGTCTGTATATATCATGTCTTGTACGTGTCTTAATATGTGCTATGTTACTAAGTAACACATGTTCGTACGTCGAAGCCTAACTCAGATCAAGGCTCCGCTCATAATATGATTTGCATGCAAGCATTTTTCGGAACTTCAGTGAAAGGCTTCAGCGTAAGATTAATACACTCTATCCGCATACCATACAATCTTATATTTGACAATAAAAAATAATGATAATCAAAATAGTGATAATCACCTATAAACTACTACGTAATGATCGATCTTCAATTACATTATCTAATTTTAGTTTTTAATTGCATTAATTTTATATAAGTTTTTCACGCTAATGAACTTTGGTAGTAAGTACAATATTTAATGTTTTTTTTTTTGGTCAAGCCACAATTTTATAGATAAAGCTTAATATCCATCAAAGGAGAAATTGTTTACAGAATATGAAACCAAAGTCATCAATCAAATATTTAATATATTTGTATAACTTATTTGGAACTTGAAAGAATCAAAATTTTACTCCACGCATAACACGAAACTAATGTTTTGTCATACATAGATTTGTGAATTATATATATATACACACATATGTATATATATGAATGAATGTTTTTTCTTTTTCGCACCTAACACTACAAGAAAACACAGTTTTAGCGTCGAAAATTAGCGTCGAATTTATTCTGACGCTAATATAGCGTCGAATTTGCGTCGTAATTGTGTCGCTTACAAAAGTTGACGCTAATTTGTCGCTAATTAGGGACGAAATAATTTGACGCTATCTAGCGTCGAAGTTCCGTCGGAAGTCTGATTTCGACGCTAAATCGACGCTAAAATTGCATCGATTTAGCGTCGAACATATAGCGTCGAATATAGCATCGAATTAGCGTCGGATTTCATCCGTATCGACGCTAAATCGACGCTATCCGTAACAAAATTAATGTTTGGGGTTTAGGGTAAAGAATAAAACTATTCGTATCAAAGTTTAAAATTATTCGGTTATAACAAAGATTGAAATGACTAAGATTGTTTTCGTATCGGTGGCGGTTTCTTTACCGTAAACCCCAAACATAAAATTTGTTTCGGTTAGCGTCGAATTAACATCGAATTAGCGTCGGATAGTTGCATCGAACTAAGTGGACGCTAATTTAGCGTCGAAATTAAGTTCGACGCAAAAATAGCGTCGAATTAGCGTCGAACAAGATTTAGTGTCGACGATTTAGCGTCGAAATTTCAACGCTAATTCGACGCTAAGAGATTTTAGCGTTGAATTAGCATCGAATTTTGTCGACTCTAAATCTGTGTTTTCTTGTAATATAAACACATTATAAATTAACAATTAAATATGTTTATTTAGAAACTAAACAAAAACCTTTTTGATCATCGTAATTGTTATATTTTTCAATGGCCACAAATCTTATTGGTATCATATCTACTAGATTCAATTTTCTCAAAGTTTTAATTACAACTTTACACATATTCAACCTTGGTATATAATACTCCAACCCTGTATATATATCTATTAGTATATAATTGGGGAGTTATCTTTCCATATAGAGTGTCTACATAGACAAAACTATTTCTTAAAATATTTGAAACAACCCAACCCAGAAATTTAAAAAAATTTCCCAGTGGGATTATTATTATCACAAATAATAATCCTCAACGGATCAACAGAATACGCGGAAAAACAATTCAACAATTACTCAACAACATCAATCGATAAATCCCATACTTTATCAATCCACAAACCAATCCAATAACCAAATCAACACAATAATCCGATTCAACAATTTCAATAACGATAACAACCAATCCCTAAGTACTAGCAACCTAGCAATTCTAAGAATACAACCACGCAATCGAGACACTAGATCATCTCCTCTTCCCGGCCATGATTCCACGATCACACTTTGTCTTTACCTGCATCACATGGCAAAAAGAGATGCGTGAGTATTATCACAAATACTCAGTGAGACGGTCATCCCATCTACTAGGTTATACACATAGGCATAAGAATCAATACAATACCAGGGTGAACAAACAACAACGCAAGCACGAACAATCAACACAAGTTCGCCTCAAACAAGCATGCGTCGATCGACACAACCACCATGTGTCGATCGATGCATCCAGTGTGTCGATCGACACACAACCCCAGTGTCGATCGACACACAACCCCAGTGTCGATCGATGCACTGTTACGTGCGTTGATCGACGCAATATCACAGAACCTATCCTCTCATGGATCGATCATGGATCGAAACACATCGATCCCTGCACACAATCCACATAAAACCAACACGAATCCACACCAAACAACACAACAATCGTATCCTATCAATCTTTTACCCAGATAAACCCACGGTCATGCACTCACCTAAGATCTGGAAGGAAAAGGATGAGAAAACAGAGATAAACGCGAAGAACACTGATCTCCATACAAAAATCTTCCTTGATCCGCGATCAACAAGCACACAAAATAATCTCTATAGACTCACAATGAATTCTCTCTCACAAATCTCTCTGGAACTTTTCTGGAAACTTTCAGGAACTTTTTCTGGAACCAAAACGCGGCCACAGCCTCTTTTATAGAGAACCTTAGGGTTTCACCCTAAACCGGTCCGCACACCACCTGCATCGATCGACGCACAACCAAAATCCACAGAAATTGGTTCGCGGTCGTTACAATTCTCTCCCACTAACACGGATTCGACCTTGAATCACGCAACTCCGTCTTCCTACGATAAACCCACCTGATATCACCTCTCTAGCCCAACCCGGCCAGCTCTACTGATATCATCAACCCTGGCCCCACCCGGCCAACACTACCTGAGATCAACACCCGATCCTAGAACTCAACTAGTCTCATACTAGTCACATTGCACCATCTCACCATGGCTACAATCCTGACCAAACCCAGTCAGCACCACCTAAGATCCACTCCCGATCCCTAAAGCTCATCCAGTCTCATACTTATAATCACACTACAGACACTATTGCTTATACTCATATCTATATACACCAGTCACACTCTCAGGGTCGTCACTCTTTGATCTCTCGATGTATATCATACCCCTCCCACCTTCATGACTGTCGTCCATCCAGCTCTCGGTATGCTCAAGCTCTCGGTATGCTCCAGCCCCTCCCACTCTCGGGACACATAGTCCGTCAAGCTATCGGCTGCAGAGGAATCACACATCCTCTAGAGAGATCCATGTCCCTCAAAGTATATGCAGGGAACCCACTATCCCCCGGAGCAATCAACTCTCTAACGTGCATCATAAGCACCTGTCGACCAAAATCACCTCTCGTGATCCATCATGACATTCCCTATCCCAGAATATCACCTTATGGCCAATCACTAGGCCATCCGGAATAACCCAATCACCTGGGTGTTCCCATCAGAGTCCCTGGAAAAGACAGTCCTAACTCACATAAGACTTTTGTTTCCAGACTCCCCCTAGGAAATAGACAGGTTCTAACTCACACAAAACCTCTATTTCTCAGCGCCATCTAGGGATTAGACAAGTCCTAACTCACATAAAACTTTCATCCCCAGATACTCCTCCTAGAACATAGACAAGCTCTAACTCATATAGAACTTCTATTTCTAGCTTCACTAGCAAATAGACAGTCCTACTCACTTAGAACTTCTATTCCTAGCTCTCTAGCTGATAGACAGGCTCTAACTCACATAGAACTTCTATCACTAGACCTCCACATAACCCCACCAGTCATTCGAACACATGACCTACAAGTCAAACCATAAGAACACACGTCTTATAAACACATTTAATAAGAAAAACCCATCTTATTAAATCTCAACAATGTACAATCGTTACACACAAAACAAAAAATACATCCAACTCATACCCACATGCTATCAGAGACTCTGAAAACCAGAAAAAGACACTCAAGCCACCACTTGCTTCTCTAACCACTTCGAGAACTTTGTCTTCATTCTAGCTTCTGGTTCCCAAGTCTCCTCCTCAATACCGTCACAGTCCCACACGACTCTCATTAATGGTATCCTCTTCCAGCGCAGCACCTTGACTCTCTTCTCGAGAATCCTCACAAGCCTCGCCGCCAACGTCATGTTGGGCTGAAGATCCTCTGGAATCCTAGCCAACACCTCCTAAGACTCATGTAGACACTTCCGTAGCATCGACACATGAAAGATCTTATGAAAGGCCTTCACACTCTGAGGTAACTCCAACCAATAAGCTACTGGCCCGACCCGTTCCACAACTTTGAACGGACCCATAAACCTCAGACTTAGCTTATTCTCTGAAATGGATCTGTTAGGACCCTTCAACATCACTGCCTTGAGATACACCAGATCTCCCAGCTCAAACTCCAGCTCTTTCTTCCTCTTATCGGCATTAACCCTTCTGCCGATCTTGAGCCTCTCTCATGTTCATCCTCAAGACATGGATCTTCTCCGTCGTCTCCTGAACAAAATGTGCACCAAACATGCTCCTCTCCCTTACTTGAGTCCAGCATAATGGTGTACGACATGACCTCCCATACAGAGCCTCATATGGAGTTATTCTAATACTCGCCTGGTAGCTATTGTTGTACGCAAACACTACCAGGTTCAGGTGATCCGCCCAATGACCACCATAATCCAGCACACACATCCTCAGTAAGTCCTTCAATGTCTGAATCGTCTTCTTAGACTAGCCATCCGTCTGAGGATGATAAGTCGTGCTCATATGCACCTTAGTGCCCATCTCAGCCTAGAATGCCCTCCAGAACTCTGAAGTAAACCTCGGATCCCTGTCTGACACAATACTCGCTGACACCCCGTGCAGCCTCACTATCTCCTGCACATACTTCTTAGCCAACAGCGTCGCTCCGTCGGTCTTCTTGATGGCAAGAAAATGTGCTGACTTGGTCAGACGATCCAAAATCACCCAAATCGCATCATAGGTCCGCGACACTGGCAACCCCGTCACAAAGTCCATGGTTATCATGTCCCACTTCCACTCTAGAATAGGCAAACTTTGCAATATACCACTCGGAACCTGATGCTCAGCCTTCACTAACTGGCATACGTTGCACGCTGCAACCCAGTTAGCAATATCTCTCTTCATCCCGACCTAGTGATAATACCACTTCAGATCATGATACATCTTGGTTGCTCCCGGATGAATCAACAACATGCTCGAATGAGCCTCTCTAAGGATCTCCTGCCTCAGATCCTCATCATTGGGTACACAAACCCGCCCATTCACAAGTATCGTCTCATTCACCGAGACCTGATACTCTGAACCTGCAACCCTTGAAGCATCAATCAAACCCTGATCCTTCTCCTGATCTACTCGAATCCTGCTAAGCAAATCTGCTTGGTTAGCTGCCTTTAACCCTAACAGCTTCTATGAGATAACACACAATCTCAACGTACTAATCTCACTCACCAGAGCCTCCATATCCCGCTCCTGAGCCGAAGTGACCTTCTTCCTACTCAACGCATCTGCAACCAGATTAGCCTTACCCGGATGGTACCCAATCTCCAGATCATAATCTGCTACCAACTCCATCCAGCGCCTCTGTCTCTGGTTCAACTCCGGCTGAGTGAAGAAATACTTCAGACTCTTATGGTCTGTGAACACCTGCACCTTTCCGCCATAAAGATAAGACCTCCAAATCTTTAAAGCAAAAATCACCGCAGCCAACTCCAAGTCAAGGGTAGGGTAGTTGCACTCGTGCTTCCTCAACTACCTCGAATCATATGCAATAAATTTTCCTTGCTGCATCAGTACACAACCCAGACCAACTCCCAAAGCATCCGTATACACCACGTACGGCTCACCCGGCTCGGGTAACGCCAGTACTGGTGTACTAGTCAACATCTCCTTCAGCTTCCTGAAACTCTCTTCGCAAGCTGAAAACCACATAAAAAGGACATCCTTCCCCGTCAACTTCGTCATCGACTGCGCCATACTCGAAAATCCCTTGACGAACCTCCGATAATAACCCGCCAACCTGAGAAAACTTCGGATGTCGGTGGCATTCCTCGGTCTAGGCCACCCTCAGATAGCTTCTATCTTAGCCGGATCTACAGAAACTCCCTCTGCAGACACCACATGGCCAAGAAAACTCATCTCTCGCTGCCAGAAACTGCACTTGCTCAACTTCGCGTACAGCTTCTGCTCCCGCAGTTTCTCCAAAACTACCCTCAAATGCACCTCATGCTCCTCAGAACTCTTCGAATACACCAAAATATCATCGATAAAAATGATCACAAACATATCCAGATACTCCTGGAACACCCCGTTCATCAACCTTATGAACGCTGCTGGCGCATTCATCAACCTGAAAGGCATCACCACGAACTCATAATACCCATACCTCGTCCTAAAAGCAATCTTCCTAACATCCGCCTCATCGATATAAATCTGGTGGTAACCCAAAGCCAAATCGATCTTAGAGAACCAAGTAGCCCCCCGCAACTGATCCAACAACTCATCAATCCACGACAAAGGATACATGTTCTTCACAATGACTCGGTTAAGTTCCCGGTAATCGATGCATAACCAGAAACTCCCATCCTTCTTCTTCACAAACAACACCGGCGCTCCCCACGGTGAAACACTAGGCCGTATGAAATCCTTACCCAATAAATCATCTAGCTGCTTCTTCAGCTCTCCCATCTCTGCTGGAGCCATACGGTAAGACGCCTAAGATATCGGAGTCGTCTTAGGTTCCAACTCAATCGTAAACAGATCCGACCGAGACGGCGGTAATCCCTGCAATGACTGGAAAACATCCTGGAAGTCCTGAACAACTCGAATATTCCCAACTGCAACCTCTCCAACGTCTCTCGCATCACTATCGTCGCCAAATACGCCTCGCAGCCCTTCTCAATCAGCTGCTCAGCATGTATGGCCAAAATTACGAGACTCCCCGCCTCTCGCTCAAACACAATTTATCCTCGACGATAATCTAGATGGACCATGTACCGATCCAGCCTATCCATCCCGAGAATGATATCGTACAACTCCACCGGGTTAATGATCAGATCTGCTGGCATCAATTCTTCCACCATTAGAACATCCACACCATGAGCCCGCCCAACAGTAGTTAATGACTTGCCACCAGCAACCCTAACTACTCTCAGCTGCTAACCAGTTGCATTCCGGATAATGAAGCTACTCGTAGTTCCAGAATCAAACAAAATGTGACACTCACATCCGCCCACAACTAAGGTCCCTACATAAATCCCATGTGCTTAAGAACCCTAATACTCTAGCACAGACTCACAATTTCAAAAACAGATTATCTTCAACACAAAAAGAATTTAAAAAGAATCAAGTCCAGAAATTATATGTGATCGGTCGAGCGCAAGAACCACCCGCCTCCACCGAAGTGAACACCCACGGTGCCGCTACAATCTGGCCACCAGCTGCACTACCGTCACTGCCACCTGATGCAACCTCGGACATTTGGGCTTGATATGCCATAGCTCTTTGCAGTGAAAGCACACCCGCGTATCCCAGGCCTCGATTTGCGTATCTCGAGCCTCAGTCCTCTTTGGACAGCTCGCCACCCGATGATCCATGCTCCCACACCCGAACCACCCTAACCACCCTGACTAGCCTTTGAAGTGCTCTCCCACTTCTTCTTCTGTCCCTGCGCAGGCTTGCCGTCCTTGCTCGGACCCACCTGCTGCTGCGACCTCCTTTGCTGCTGAACCGGTGGACTAACCACCATAGCCTGCTCCCTGAGGTCCTCCTCAATCGCAACAGCTCTCTCAACCAGCTCCGCCCTAGTGGCGAACCTACTCGCTCTATAGCGAGTCTTCAAATCAGGTTGAAGCCCCTTTAGAAACCTCTTCACTTGGGCATGCTCGTCCTCCATGCCTCTAACTGCATGCACCAGAATTCGACTGAACTCCACGTTGAACTCCCTCACCGATCGGTCCCCCTGAGCCAAGTCCAGAAACCTCGACTCCAACCGATCCACCGCCTCTTGCGGGAAATAGATGGCATTAAACTCTGCTAAGAAATCCTCCCAGGCCATTTCGGCCTGCACCCTCCTGGCCTCAACACCTCTCCACCAGAGATGCGCATCACCCTCTAGGTAATGGACCGCTAGATCAACCTGGTATCCTCTGGACACCTGATAGAGCGAAAGTTACGCTCCAGGCTCAGCCGCCACTCATCGGCCTCCTCAGGCTTGGCACATTCCGAGAAAAACCCGGTGCCAATCCTCTGCATATGCTCCATCATCCTAAGGTAGGATGGAAGCTCCTCCGCAACCGCCACATCCGGCTGCACACCAGCCCTGCCCGGCTGCATCCCAGCCATACCCGGCTACTATCCAGCCACACCCGGCTGAACACCAGCCCCACCTGGCTGAACACCAGCCACACTTGGCTGCACTCCTGGAGCCTGATCCGGAGCCGGCACCCCACGTGGTAACCGCTCCAAAATCAACTGTAGCAAATCCGCCAAACGATCATCTCGATCCTGGGCAACACCTGCTGCAAGACCCCCACCTAGGCCTACTGCACCACCAACTACACTGGGACCCACACTAGCCCCTCCAACCCTCACGTTGGTACTCGTAGCGGCCACACCCACGAACCCCTCCTAAAACGCCTGCGAGTCAGCCACCTGCTCCTGCGTGGTCTCCTGGGCTACACTCGCAGCATCAGACTCATTCTCGAGTCCCCGTCCGCACCCACGCCCACCACAACCACCTCGGCCTCCATGGCTCCCACGATCTCTACCTTTAGCAACTCTAGCAACTCTAGCCATCTCTCTGCACTAATCAGCAGAATACTAAGAATACTAGAAAAACAGAAAGTCAACCAACACATACCGTGGAATCTCATTGAAGGCTCGGAGAAGATGATCTAGGACTTCAAACCCACACAACAATCAATCGATTAACTCACATAATCAATCAATCATTCACCCGCCCTAGAACCATAAGGGCTCTGATACCAAAATGAAACAACCCAACCCGAAAATTTTTAAAAAAAAAAATTTGGATTATTATTATCATAAATAATAATCCTCAACGGGTCAACACAATATGCGACAAAACAATTCAACAATTACTCGACAACATCAATCGATAAATCCCATACTTTATCAATCCACTAACCAAATTAACACAATAATCTGATTTAACAATTTCAATAACGATAATAACCAATCCCGAATTACTAGCAACCTAGCAATTCTAACAATACAACCACTCAATCGAGACACTAGATCATCTCCTCTTCCCGGCCGTGATTCCACGATCACACTTTGTCTTTACCTGCATCACATGGCAAAAAAGAGATGCATGAGTATTATCACAAATACTCAGTGAGACGGTCATCCCGTCTACTAGGTTATACACACAGACATAAGAATCAATACAATACCAGGGTGAACAAACAATAACGCAAGCACGAACAATCAACACAAGTTCGCCTCAAACAAGCATGCGTCGATAGACACAACCACCATGTGTTGATCGATGCATCCAGTGTGTCGATCGACACACAACCCCGGTGTCGATCGATGCACTGTTACGTGCGTTGATCGACGCAGAGCAACTGCGTCGATCGACGCAATATCACAGAACCTATCCTCTCATGGATCGATCCTGGATGGAAACACATCGATCCTTGATGGAAACACATCGATCCCTGCACACAATCCACACAAAACCAACACAAATCCACACCAAACAACACAACAATCGTATCCTATCAATCTTTTACCCAGATAAACCCACGGTCACGCACTCACCTGAGATCTGGAAGGAAAAGGATGATAAAACAGAGATGAACGCGAAGAACACGGATCTCCACACCAAAATCCTCCTCAATCCGCGATCAACAAGCACCCAGAATAATCTCCAGAGACTCACAATGAATCCTCTCTCAAAAATCTCTCTAAAATCTCTGTGGAACTTTTCTGGAAACTTTCTGGAACTTTTTCTGGAACCAAAATGCGGCCACAACCCCTTTTATAGAACCCTAGGGTTTCACCCTAAACCGGTCCGCAAACCGATACTTAAATTGAACCAATCCGGTTCGATTTAACCTTGCGTCGATCGACGCACGACCAAAATCCACAGAATTTGGTTCGCGGTCGTTGTTAATAAATAAAACATTTAAGTTTTACAATTATTGAAAATTAAAACTAAATTAAAAACAAAAAATAAGTAAATAAATAGTTAAAAATAGTAAATACAAGATTATGAAATGTTGTCTTGGTAGATAACAAAATAATTTTTAGTGAAACAATATTTGAAGAGAATTATACTTAGTTTCCGAAAGATCTATGCACCCACATAATAATAAAAATAAATGAACTAAATTAGGTAATAATAATATAGGGAGACGAAACAAAAGTAGATGTAGATATAAATGAATGTGTATCTATGTTACCTGGAAAAAAAAATCAAGAGAATTTGACTAAATTTTGAAAGATATATGCACAATGCTAACATAAAATCTTTAAGATCGTATTCACTATCTCAAATAAATTAGTTTTCATAAATGATATGGATTATTGGACCGGGTTATCATGTTTAAAGTCGAGCTATTTTGTTTCACCATGTAAACGTGATATGTGAAATGGGATAGGAAAATTCATAACTGGATAAAAAATTATCATGTGGCATGCTACATTTGATTTCATGGATAAAGCGTGATCACCTAAACCATTGTAACATTATAAGTATTTCGTTCATACCTTTAAAGTAAATGATAGTTCATATTTGACAAATTCGCATTTTATGTGGGGTTGCATTATGTGTAAATCCGCATTCAAGGTTTTTGCGATTGAGTCAATGGTCAACATTAAAATTTCTTGGGAGATGTTCTTATGTGACTTTAATATGAAACGAAATTTCTCTGAGATGAAAGATCGTGAGATGGTCACCGAGACTGCTTTCTTTTTCCAGTGAGATTTATAGTTTACTTTGGTTATCATGTGACACTTAGCGATTCAATGCTTTTTAAATAAAAAATTAATCTCGATAATGTTTATGTTATATATCAATTTGATAAAAATATATGTAAATATTTTATATAAATTTATCTTTTCAAATAAAAATGATTATATTTACAGTAATTGATTTGTATTGTTAGCCGTTTAAATTAAAATTTCGCGCAACGCTCGAGATAAGAATCTAGTATATATATAAGTACGTGTTGTGAGTGTATCCTCAGCCATCATCAATCATCTAAAATTAAATGGCTACTTTATGCATGGGCTCAACTCATATCTACCAAAGTGCCCTTATCCACAATTTTCTTCTTCGACATCGTCGTCGGAGTTTCATATGCAAAACGACGCCGGATGATGCTTACGATGACGTTCTCTGTCGACGCTCCGGCAACTATCAGCCTTCTCCATGGAACCATCAATCTCTCCTTTCGATCGATAGTAAATATGCGGTAAAATATTTTATCATTTTGTGAACCTATATTAACATTAATCTGTTTTTTCTAAACAAAATTATAGACTTACTAATTACAAGAAGATGCATACAGAAAGAAGATAAAGTGATAACTAGAGATTTGTTGAAGAATAAGGTGAAGAATATGCTTGATGTTGACAAGGAGAGTTGTCTCGAACAATTAGAGCTAATCGACGATTTGCACAAACTTGGGGTTTCATATCATTTTGAGCTAAAAATAAACAACATTTTAACGGATTTTTATCAAAAAATTGTATGGGAATGTAACAATGAAGACGATATACGTACCACCGCACTCGAATTCCGACTTCTTAGACAACATGGTTTTAATGTCTCAGAAGGTTAGTATTTTCATTTTCATTTCCATACGTTAAAACATTGTTTTATATAAAGTTCATACTAACTAAAAAGACGTGTTTTCAGATATATTTGATGTGATCATCGATAAAATAAAAACTGATACATTTAAGAGTGATGATATAAAAAGTATCATCACTTTATACGAAGCGTCGTATCTCTCCACGAAATCGGATACTAAATTGCGTGAACTCATCAGACCTTTTGCACTAGAACAAATAAGAAAATTTGTTGATAGTGATCATGATGATGATGATACTTATAATACCGAGATGGCGATCCATGCGTTAGAAATGCCGTACCATTGGAGAATGAGAAGGCTAGAGACGAGATGGTACATAGATGCATACGAGAAGAAACGTGACATGAATTTTCTCTTGATAGACTTTGCCAAAATCGATTTCAATATCGTACAAACTTCTCATCAAGAAGATCTCAAATACGTTTCAAGAAGACCATAGAAGTAATATATATATATATATATATACTAATTTTTCATATCTCACATTGGTATATACTTACTCTTTCTAATATTCCCTCTTATAATGATAAAAAGCTGGTGGAAGGAGACATGTTTGAGTAAGCAACTTCCCTTTGTAAGGGACAGAATAGTCGAGAATAATTTTTGGACCGTTGGCTTAATATGCGAACCACAATATGGATATATTCGAAGGATCATGACTATAATTAATGCACTTATTACAACTATCGATGACATCTACGATATATATGGCACTCTTGAAGAACTTAAACTCTTCACTGCCATGGTTGAAAAGTAAGTACACTACATATATTTCTTCTTAATTTATTTCCTACATTATAAAAGTCATGGAAAATTATATATGAATTAATAATTGAATGATTTTTTTTTATACAAAAACTGTGAATTTAAAATAAAATCGGATATATTGTAGGTGGGATGTAAATCGTCTTGATGAGCTCCCCGAATACATGAGGTTGTGTTTTTTTGTTTTGTTCAATGAAATCAATAGCATTGGATGTGATACTCTCAAACATAAAAGTATTGACGTCATCCCTTATCTAAGAAAATCGGTAAGTTTAATATATTTAATATAATCTGTACTTGAAAACAGTATTTTACTATAGTATAAGTTTTTTTTGGTTAAAACTAGTGGGCAGATTTATGTAATGCATATCTAGTGGAAGCAAAGTGGTACAAAAGAGGATACAAACCAATAGTAGAAGAATACATGCAAAATGCTTGGATTTCAATTGCAGCCCCAACAATATTAGTTCACTTTTACTGTGTTTTTTCTGACCAAATCTCAATTGAAAGTTTGGAGTCTTTGTCTCAACATCGACAAAACGTCGTCCGATGCTCCGCCACCGTGCTCCGTCTAACTAATGACCTTGGAACTTCGCCGGTAAACAGCTTATCTCCTAACTTTTGAATCATATGGGAGTATTAATAAGAAGATTAGAGGTTAATCTTGATAACTCAAAATGAAACTAAAGTTCTAAAAATCAATTTTCAAACTAGGTAGATTTTAAGCAAATTGGCTAAGACAATAGATCAACAAAAAAAAAAAAAATTGAGCTTAAACGGCCGATTAATGGTCTAGACATCTGCTTAATATATCCATAAATATATTCATTTAATTTTTTAATAATAATACTAAATATATTTTTTTATATTTATAGGAAGAATTGGCGAGAGGAGACGTTCTAAAATCGGTCCAATGTTACATGCATGAGACCGGAGCTTCGGAGGAGAAGGCACGTGCGTACGTGCAGCAGATGATCAGTAATACGTGGGAAGAAATGAATTACGAAGCAAAAACGGCACGTAGTTCTTCATTACTTCCTCGAGGTTTTGTGGAAGCTGCAATGAACGTGGCACGCATGTCGCAATGCATGTATCAATTTGGCGATGGTCATGGATTTCCCGGCAAAGCCAAGACCGTTGATCGTGTCATGTCATTGCTTGTTAATCCAATACCATTTGATTGATTTACACTAAAAGTATTCAACGTTTTTTCTATAGTAACAAAACTTATAACTATATTATACTATTTATTTCTTTGGTTATGAATTTTACAAGTTTATGTCAAATTGATACAAAGCAAAGAAACTCTTTAAAAGTAGTTCTTTTTGTGTATCGTCCTTACAAAAGTATTTTTTTTTACCACATGCCATTAACATAACTTACAAGATAAGAATATATACATTATCAAAATATGAAAATACTCCTAATCTGAAAATGTAAATTAGAAATGTCACATTTGAATCTAAAGTGATCCCAAAAAAAAAAAAAAAATCTCAATCCTTTGGTAAGTATATTGGTAAGTTGTTACTCGGATGATACATGACGAGTAACCACATTTGGTTTTTGAATATCGTCCCAGTAAAATGATAATTAGTTCTAACATGTTTAGTTCTCTCAAGAAAGACCGAATTTGTCATAAGATGCAGAGCTGATTTAACATCACAATGAATGATCATTGGAGATGTATGATTATCTCTAAGACTAAAAAGAAAACATCCATATAAATTAATTATAGAGATCCATGAGAGAACGATACTCAGTTTCAACTGAAGAATGAGAAACAATTTTATGTTTTGTTTTTCAAGATATAAGATAATTGTCAAGCTAAACAAACCAACCCTACTAGAGAACGTCAAGAAACAGGACAACAAGCCCAATCTGAGTCACACTCACACTACCCATTAAGTTGAAGATCATAATAAAAAATGAAATAGGGTTCGCTGACTCAGACACGACTTAATGGGATTGGAAAAAATCATACTCTTTTAAAGCAGAGTTAATTTTGCAAACCAACACCTGATAAGCTATTATTCCAAACTCGATCATCCAACAAAACTGATTGAAATACTTCTATTAAGTTTAATTAGTCTTTGGGTATCAATATTCATAAATATTTAGCTATAAGTTGGAATTTTTTGTTTTGTTTTTTCCAAGAATTATTTGTCATAAATCTAGATGAGTGTGCATTGATCGAATCATAATTGCTATTCAAGTAAATATTGATTTCGCATAAAAATAACATAACTAATTTTTTGTTCAATACTTCTCCAAGCTTTTTCGACGAGCATCCACCGTATTGGTGTGAAAGTAAAATTAGGTCATTGTGAAAAGATTATTTGTTGAGGCCCAATTAGAGTATTGCACTCACTAATCCTGACCCAATCCACATAGTGCAAAAATCTCATTTGCTTTTCAGCTTATTGGCTTCTCTTCTTTGAGAAGTCCAAAGTTTTCTTGATTCTCAAATCCTGTAATTTACTCCCGGTGGAAGAGTTCAATTCCACTTTTTCATCTCTTTGAGACTAGTCGTATCTTCTTCTCTCTATTGGAGAGTGGTCGAATTCTCGAACTATATGTCGGGATCTTCAAAGTCACATTGGAAAGTGACCAACTTGAGACTATCCGGCTTTGCCGCAAAGACCCTCTTGACGCATCCGAGGCATGCCTTGGATCCGCTGTCCATCTTCTGCGATGATCTATCTGCTCTATGTTTTATTGCATTTCAATTATGTTGTAGTAATATTGGAGGATGCTCAATTTCCTCCCTTTGTAATTTGATCAGTTAAATGAATGAAATAAGTTTGTTTACAAAAAAAAAAAAAACTTCCCCAAGCTTCAAATGTTGATCATCATTTCTTTACATGATACTGACTCTACCTAAACTGGCCATGTTTTTGTTGGCTATCATGCATGAGACATAATATGACACATGCATTGACACAATATGACACAAGCGTTGATATTAACATTCCATGTAAAAGGACAATCGTTCCCTCGACTCTCTCCTTCTCAACTCTAGCCGTCGATGAAATTTATTTGATCGATCTCCCTCTCCGGTGGTCGGTTTTTCTCACCGCCACTGTGAGAGAGTTCTCTTTTTGTTTTTCTTTCTTCGGCTCCTATTTGATTTGGGTTTTGTTTGCAGATTGAGTAGATTTGGTCTCGCTAGGGATTGAGTGAGGATTGTCGGTGGTGGGATCTTGGAGATTGAGGTTGGTGCTTCTGTCCGGCGGTGAGTTTCTCGGCACTTCTCTTCCCTCCTATTTCATCTGCTCAAGGATGGTGGTTTGTTTTGGGTTATAGGAATGGGAGGTTCGGGGTTCCTCAACTCGCCATCCTTCAAAGCTTCTTCGTCGCCTGTAATTTCTCTTCCCAAAGCTCTGTTAGTAGTAGTTCAGTTTGGGTCTTATTGTGGTGCCACTGCTTTGCTTGAGTTACTGTTGTACAATGAGAATCTTCGGTCTGTGATGTGTTGGTGATATAAGATTTCTATAGGGGTTAGTGTATTTTGGCATTGTGTCTTCCCCATTCTTTCTCAATGCAGGGATTGGTTAATGTCGTCTATAAGCCCTGGTCTTGCCTCCATATTTTTGGTTGTTTGTGGCTCTTACTTTGGCAGTAAGTGAGTTTGATGCTTAATTCTTTGTTGTTGAGGTTTGTCCAGTTTGGATTTGCGTTGCTATTAGGTGTTGCTCTCTTCTGGCTCGGTTGTGGTTGCGTTATCCTTAGTGGTTGATAGGTTTTACTTCTCTTTGCGTTCGGAGGATCTATTTGAGTCCTTCAGTTAGCCCTCTTCTCTGTCTAGTTGCTCTCTCGGCATGTTGGGATCACTAGATTCTTTAGAGAGTATTGTTTGGGCAATTATTCTTCCTATGTAGTCGTTCGTGTTAGGTTGTTTTGACTCTTCCTTCTTCTTTGGATTCGGTGAAGTCTATGGGTCAAGTTGAAGTATATCCCTTTTAGTATCATTTCTTATTGTATTTCCTCAATTGTTGATTTTATGTAATATTTTTCCATGTAGTAATTTTCCACCTGCACTTGTTTTTTTTTTTGTTAAAAAAAATATTCCATGTAAAAAAACAATATAATTAATTCTTTGTCCAATACTTCCCTAAGCTTCGAGTGTAGATTAACATTTCTTTACACTTCGAATGTTCTGTTGGCTAACATGCATTGACACAATATGACACATGCATTGAGTCCATTGACACAATATAAACGTATCTATTGTCAGGTGTACTATTCAGCTACAAAGAAAAAGATGCGTCAAACTTTGTAATTAACACGATTGTGACATGTATCAGCCGATTGATTAGATTTTGACACGTATTAAAAACTATTCCAATTAAATTTTGCCACATATATCATATAAATATTATTTCTTTTGAATCTTATATATTTTAATCTATCAAATAGATTATAAAAATCAATATATATCAATATTTTTAACTAACCACTAATTAATAATTCATTAAAAAATATTGATAAGCATGGTTTATTCATTTAAATTTTGTTTTTATTATATGTTAAGTTTTTTTCCGTAAAACCATTTTTTGTCTCTTCTCCTATACTTGTATTAGATGAAATATGTTTTAAGATTTTCTCATAACAATATGAATTAATACATGTGTAAAAACTTTTTGATTTCAAATACAACTAGGTTTACATACCCAAATCTTCATGTATAGAATTATAATACGTATAATCTTTAGCATTTATATAATAAGATTTTTTGCTATCTCAATCTTCTCACCAAACAATTTTAAACTTCGATATCTCTTCCACAAATATTATTTCAGCTTTTCATTAGAAAATAACATCGATTACTCTCTTATTCGATATGTGAGATAGATTGTAGTGATGTATTTTAGTTTGTGAGATTAATAATTATTTTAACTCATCTTTTTTTGTTTTATTATTTACAACATAGATATCATCACATCAATGACTACTCAACCCATGAAAAACATCAATTATTTAAGATTAGACAAGTTAACACTACAAGAAAACAGGCAACTTTCCGACGGTCAAAACCGTCGGACAGCCGTCGGAATAAACCCTATTCCGACGGCTTTCCGACGGTTTTGACCGGTCGGTTCTATCTCGTCGGAAATACAAATTCCGTCGGAATTCCGTCGGAAATACTGACGGAATTCCGACGGAAAAGCAATAACCGGAATCCGTCATAATTCCGTCGGAAATCCGTGAGTATGTCATTGTCCGACGGATTTCCGACGGATTTCCGACGGCTACACATACCGACGGATTTCCGACGGATACATATACCGACGGATTTCCGACGGATATTGTATTTATTAAAAAAAAAATTTTAATTCAATTATATTTAATGAAATTAAATTAAAATAAATTAAATTAAATTAAAATTAAATATAAATAAAAATTAAATTAAAATAAAAATAAGAAAAACAACAGTTAAAATTAAGGTTCAATATTTTTAAAAGTGATTAAGAAAATTAAAATAACGTATTGTCTATCGGTTACGGAAGAACTCGTTCATCCTGTCTTCCATTTCCCGCATTCGTGCCATCTGCTCGTCTATTTCCCGCATTCGTGCTATCTGCTCTTCCATTGCCTGCAACCGTGCCTGCTGTTCCTCGTAGCGAGCTTCATCTTGTGCGCGTCGGGACTCCAACCCGGTCACCCGCTCGAGAAGTTCGGCATTCTGTGCCCTCAACGCACTATCTGCATGAATGCGGTAGGAGTTGATGGACGGGGATGAAGTGTCTTCCGGTAGGCCAAACACACGACCTCTGTGCTTAGGCGCAACCTACGAAAAAAAATCAATAAATAAATGTTGTAAGTTGTGCTGAATTAAATTTATTTAAAATTTAATAATAATTGACAGTGTTACTAACCTGATAGGTAAACTCGTTGATCATCTCCAGAGGAACTTCCGTGGCCGGGGGAGTTCCTTCGACGATCGTTTGGGATTGGAGGTACTCCTCACCCAGCCTCTCCACGCTCTCCACGATTTCACGAGCAATGGGATCTTGAATTTCCCCCGTCTTTCTGTTGGTGTGCGCATCTTTGACCAAGTCAAGATGTGACGGACGCACACCGGTCGTCTCCATCTGTTGGCATAGATAATGAAATAAATATGAGAAGTGTTAGAAATAAAATTTTTGTAAAATTTATAAAATTACGTACCAGCTTCTGAAAACGTGACGCTTTGCTCGTCGCACCGAGGTTATGGGTCGCCGGTCCCTTCCCCTTCCGGTCGCTGTTCCGGTTAGACGAGTTCTTTCCGGAGCTTACTTTTGTCTCCTCCAGTTCCCAATGGGCAAGTAGTCCACGCCATAATGTGGGGTTATCTTGCAATTTGCGCGGTACTTTTCCCTCTTTGTACCACGTGTCCTTCCATTCGTTTATCTTCAACGAATATTTCCGGGAGGCTTTTCTGTAGAACTCCCGTCGGACCCGGGCAGTCAACTGTGGGTCCCAAGTAAATTCTTGCTGAAAAAAAAAACGTACCCATATTAGTATTGACAATTTAAATGAAAATAAAAATCTAAATTCTTAATAGGAAAAGAAAACATACCGCAAATTGCCGAAACCAGATCTCCTGGTCTGCCACCGGCATCGAAGTAAATGTGGGATACGGGGAAGTGATCAACGAATTAGTCATTGCGTTGATCGAACTCGTAATCCCGTTTCTCGAAAATTGAAACCTAAACAATATTTAGTTAAATATTTTTTTAAGTTAATATAATCAAATACATTTTTAAATAAAACTTACCATGTCGTGTTAGGTGGCAAGTCAGGATCTAGGCGAGGCAACCTATCCCGTCCAGGTTGCGAAACAAACTCCTCAACGGACATGGCCGTGGGAGCTGAGGGCTGTGTATCCAGTGGAGGAGACGGGTGTTGGGGATCCGGAAAGCTAGTATCTGGGATTTGCGACTGACTCCCTCCCCTACTGGAAGTACCGGATCCAGTAGCGTGATGAAATCGCCCATAGTCCCTACGAATTCCAAAATGTTTACATACCGTTGAAATTTACTTACATATATAAATATAAATTCTGATAATTTAAATAATAAATTTGAAAGATAAATTTACAGATAATTTAATTTACATTACCGATTTAGGGATTTTTAGTTTTTGAGAATTTGCCGACATCGAATTTTTGAGATTTCCGAATTATAAAATTTACGGGAATTGGAGACTTAGTGATTTTAGGATATTGATATTTTGAGAAGTAGGGAATTTGGAATTTAGGGATTAATTTATGGAATTTCGGGATTTCATAAATTAAGGTTTTAGGGAGTTAGGGATTGTGGAAAATTGAAATTTCTGGAAATAGGTATTTAGGGATATTTGGATTATGGAATTCAGATATGAACATTTAATATCCTACAGATTTAGAAAATTTTTGGAATTTCAGATTTGGTAATTTAAAGTTTTAGATATTTACGATTTTTCCAGAATTTGGGATTTTGTAATTTAAACAAATAAAAAAATTAGTAAAATATCAAAAATTTAGAATTTTACTAATATTTTTATATTATAAATATTTATAATTTTCTAAAAATAAATAATTTTATAAATACTTTTTTAAATTTTATAAACCCGAAAATTCCCTAAATCACAAAATTTACAAAATAAAAAACTTTTCAAACATCCTAAACCGGTACATTTCTACATTTCCATAGATTTTTAACAACCTAAATCTAACAAATTCACAAAATTCTCTAAATTCATAATTTACAAAAAAAAAACTTCGAAAAACTTACATTGGATTGTTGATTTGTTGTTAGAGATTGAGATTGTGGATGGATATGTTGATTTCCGGCGTGTTCCGATTGGATCGAAAAATTTCCGGCGACTTTTTGTTTTTTTTTTCACTTTTCGTGTCTGTTGATGCGAAGAAGAAGATGATGGTTTTATTGCAGGTTACCGACTGATTTCCGACGGAAATCCGACGGAACTTCCCGCTTTTTTCGTTGAGATCGAGGCTCTTAGGCGGCAGAAATTAGGTTTCCGTCGGAAATCCGTCGGAATTTCCGACGGATTTCCGACGGATTTCCGACGGATTCTAAACATTTATATATAAAACCGCGTAAATTTTTTGCATTTTATTAAATCCGAATAAAAAAAATATTATAAAAAAAATATATTAAATCCGTCGGAAATCCGTCGGTATTTTTTTACGGATTTCCGACGGATTTAATTAATTTTTTATATAGCAGATACCTGTTTTAAAAATAAAAATTACAATCCGTCTGAAAACTGTGAAAAATCTATCGCTTAAAAGTCCGCGTGGTGACCCGATTGCATAGTTAATTAAAAAAATTTCCAAACATTTTTTCATACATAATTTTAAATATATCCGGGAATTGAATAAAAGATTTACACAACGAAATTTTATAACAGAGAAAAAACAAAAGGCGAAAGGAAATTTATTTATTTTAAAGTTTGAAACACATATGTCTCTGTATCCGCTCCAAACTTATTTGTTTTTAGAACCTGAAACTTTTTTTTCCCTTTTTTTCCTTTCGCTTTGAATCTACATATCCTTTGCAAAATTCCCTTTCGATTGCATCAACATCTATATTTAAGTTCGGACTTTCAGGTCTTTGGGCAAATTCATCATCATTGTACTGATCCTTTTTATTCTTCGGTGTACCTTCTAAATATCCGCCGCAAACATCTCTTTTGATTGCATCAACATCTATACTTAAGTTCGGAGTTTCTGGTCTCTGGGCAAATTCATAATCATAGTAGTTATCCTTACATTCATTTGAAGTACTTCCACCGTATGTATCTGACGTTTCAATCAAGCGAGATGGTTGTACGTCTTCGAGAACACTCTTCTTGTCTGGATATTTGTCGCACTGCGATTGCGTTTCCCACGAGACGTTTGGCAAGCACTGGCTCTCCGGCACTATTGTTGATGAAGAATCTCCGATTGAGATTGGTGAGACCGTATCAAATTCCCACGAGTAAGTGGGTATCTCTTCAGTGTGTGTGTCGCATTGGGTTTCGGTTTCCCACGAGTACTTTGGAAGTAGAAAGTGGTTTGCCACGATTTTTGAGTCTTCATTAGGTGAGTTAGAAGACATTATTTGTGTTGTTGACAGGAATGAACGTCTGAGGAACCTTATATAGAACCGGAAAACCGTTGGAAATCCGTCGGAAATCCGTCTGAAACCTCCGACATAATACCCCGCCAGTCCCATCGGCCGCGGATAACGCAATGGTAACCACTCAAACTTTGCCGACATCGGAATACCGACGGAATTCCGACGGAACTAATTCCGTCGTTATGTCGTCCGAAAATTAGGACAGCTTTTATCCCGCGCGCGGAAATCCGGCGGCAAATTTAATAAATGATTCTGGCGAATATTACCATAAAGTACATTATATTAGAGGGAACGCATAGGGGTTATAGTACAAAACAGATCCAAACAAACATTTATTCATAAATTATTAATCTGACTCTTCTGATGAACCTTCACTAGGGATGGAGTCGGAATCGTCGTCAAATTCTTCACGTAGTTCATCTTCATCCGAATGCACTAGATCATCGCCGATATGTGTGACATCAGTGACAAGGTCAATGTTATCCGTCTCCTCAACATGTGACATTTGGTTGGTTCGCGATACTTGTAGAGCATCATGTTCCGGAACTCCATATATTTTTCCTCGCGGATTAATTGGAGTTACTGTCATCCAAGGATCTGTCCTCCGCCCAACTCGAGGATATGGAATGTAGCAAACCTATTCATTAACGGTGGATGTTGTTTATATACAAAAATAACAAAACCTAACGAATAAATATAACGGAAAACCTATCAATATATTGATACCTGGTCTGCTTGAGATGCAAGGATAAATGGATCGTAATGATGTAATTTCCGGCTTGAATTTATCGAAATAACACCAAGACGGTCAATTCGAACCCCACTACCATTGGATGGATCATACCAATCGCACATAAACACAATGCACCTCAAGTCCAACATTCCTGGATAGTGGATTTCCAAGATTTCTTTTAAATGGCCATAGTACATGGTATCACCTGATTGCGCCGAAATACCATTGTCCGAAGTTGGCCTTTGACGTCCTTCGTCACGAATTCTGAACGAATATCCCCTAGTGCAAAATCTCGGATATGAAGTCGCGGTGCTGCGTAAACCATGAGAAAACTCCACTAACCATGTCGGGAGGGTTTGACCACTTGCTAAACCTTCGGAAACCTAAAAACAATATAAGTAAGCAATCAATAACATATGAACGTGAAAAACTTATAAAATAAGAGTGAGGAGTTATATTTAACGTACAAAAAATTTCAACCACTCCGGGAATTCTTCATCTTTTAATACAGCAAGTTCGGAATCTGTCTTATCAGCATGGTAAGTTTGTGCTAGGGACATGTATATCCTGTAACATAACAATTGTTATTAGATGAAGACAAATAATTGCACAAATTTAGTATGAGAAATGGTGTACCTTTCATACTCTCCAAGTTCGTCACAATTTCTGAGGATATATGTATGCAAATGTGTGACCTCTTGTGGTGATAGTATGCGTTTCTTCCCTTTTCCACTTACGCGGCCCACTTGCGCAAACAACTCAGGTACAACCACGGGATACACTGCTTTCTCACCTCTATCATCATGTCGCGCCGGCCGTCTACCTTTAGTCCGGACATCCGAAGGAAAGTAATATTCGGCAAAGTGTGATACTTCTTCGTTTAGACTTTGTGCAACAATAGATCCCTCAACTTTGCTCAAATTTTTTACCTTTTTCTTCAGGTGGAACATGTAACGCTCGAACGGGTACATCCATCGGTATTGAACAGGGCCTCCTAATGCTGCTTCTCGTGGGAGGTGAATAGGAAGATGTTCCATAACATCAAAAAAAGACGGTGGAAATATCTTCTCAAGATTACAAAGGAGCACCGGGATGTTGGCCTCTAAAGACCGGATCCCGTCCGCTGTTAGTGTCCGTGAACATAAATCTCGAAAGAAAGCCCCAACTCCTACAAACGAAAAGTAATCAAGTTAGTACATATATAGTAACATTATATTAGTAATAAACTAAAGAAAATTATGAAATATACCTCCAATTGCTTGATGGATGTCTTGTGGAAGAAGATTAGAAAATGCAAATGGAAGAAGACGTTGCATCACAACATGGCAATCATGACTCTTCATTCCAATAAACTTCCCTTCCGTCGAATCCACGCAATTACGCAGATTAGATGCGTAGCCGTCAGGAAATTTAACAAAATTTTTAATCCATTCAAAGAAAACTTCCTTCTTACCCGCGTCTAACCGGTACGCAGGCATCGGCAATCTACCATTAGGCAAAACATGAAGGGATGCCCTTGAACAAATCAATGGCAAGTCTAATCTAGATTTCCAGTTATCTTTTGTCTTTCCTGGTACATTTAAAATGGTGTTCATGATGTTGTCAAAGAAATTCTTTTCAACATGCATGACATCTAGATTATCTTTCCAATAAGGTAAATCCCAAAAAATACTTTTCTTATGCCAATTGTGATATTCCCCACAGCCGTCGACGGGGTGATGGCCATTACCCCCACATTCAGGAGTTCGCTCTGCACCAAAATCTCGTAACTGTTCCAATATGCTGCGACCATCTATCTCTGGAGGTGGACCAGTAAACACTGGAAAATTCTTTCTAAAATGTCTTCTAGACCGACGATATGGATGATTTGCCGGCAAAAAACACCTATGGCAATCAAACCATGAAGTCTTCCTTCCGTTCTGCAATTGGAATGCTGAAGTATTGTCTTGGCAATAAGGACATGCCAATCTTCCATGCGTTGTCCATCCAGATAACATACCGTACGCCGGAAAATCGCTAATGGTCCACATAAGAACCGAACGCAAGTTGAAATTCTGCTGGATTGAAACATCAAATGCCTCAACACCATGCTCCCACAACATCTGCAACTCATAGATCAATGGTTGGAGGAATATATCGAGTGATCGTCTTGGATGATCTGGCCCAGGAACTAGAACTGAGAGAAACAGGAACTCTTGCCGCATGCACATAGAAGGAGGCAAATTGTAAGGTGTTACGATGACCGGCCACAATGAATATTTTCTTCCATGCTTTCCAAATGGGTTGAAACCATCAGTGGATAAGCTGAGGTATACATTTCGGCGTTCGTATGCGAAATCTGGATATACCGATTGAAAGTGTTTCCACGCTTCTGCGTCAGAAGGATGCGTAATATCTCCATCTTGATTATGCTCTGCATGCCATCTCATAGCCTTAGCAGTGCGTTCTGATTGATACAGCCTATTCAACCTCTCTGTTAATGGTAAATACCACATCCGTTTGAAAGGAATCTTCACTCTGCCACTTGTGTCTTGGAACCGTGGTTTACGGCAAAATTTACATTTTTTCCTGTTCTCATCTTCCCTCCAGTATAGCATGCAGTTGTCGATGCACACATCTATTATCTGGTAGGGCAAACCAAGACCGGCAACAAGTTTCTGGACCTCGTAGTATGATGCTGGAGAAAGATTATCCTCTGGCAAAACATCTTTCACAAACTCGGCGAATGCATCAACACATTCTTCGGACAAATTGTAATCGGTCTTCATGTTCATCATCCTACTAGCAGAAGATAACGGTGAATGCCCTTCCCTACAACCACTGTACAGTGGTTGCTTTGATGCGTCTAACATATCAAAAAACCTTCGAGCTTCTAAATTAGGTTCTTCAACCCTATCACCCTCATAACCACCCGACTGCAAATTCTCTCTAAACGCGTCGTTAACCATCGCAACCGTACTTACCCCAACATCTACTTCCGTTGTACGTTCTTCTACGCTATCCGGAAAATAAGGTGCATTACTACTAGTACTACCATATTCGTAATTGCTTTCTCCATGTAAAAACCAAACCTTATATCCCGGCCTAAATCCATATCTATATAAGTGATTCCAAACAGTATGAACCGCAACACTAATTCTGTTACAGCAATTAGAACATGGACATTTGATATCCTGACCTTTTTTTGCTGCACCTTGGTTTCTGGGTAAATTCATGAACTCGCATATACCTGCAGCGTAAGCGGATGTTAATAAGTTCGAGCCCATATCCATCATTGGCTCGTCCATCCAAGACCGAAAATATGAACTCATCGCTAACAATTTTTTTTTATTTGTAAAATTGTGTTATGAATGAACGAAGAAACGAAGGAACTTATATAAAACGGATTTCCGTCGGAATTCCGTCAGAAATCCGTCACAAAACTCCGACATAACACCCCACCACTCCCATCGGCCACCGCTAACGAATAGTAACCACTCAAATTTGCCGACATCGAAAATATCGGATTTCCGTCGGTAGTCCGTCGGAAAGTCGTCAGAATATTACGATAGATTATTTTCCGTCGGAATTCCGTCGTTCGTACCGACGGATTTCCGACGGAATACCGACAGTAGATAAAATCGTCGGTATTCCGTCGGCATTTTTCGACGGAATACCGACGGAATAGATGTTAGTCGGAAATCCGTCGGTAAGCCGTCGGAAAATTCCGACGGAAATATTGGCCGTCGGAATTTCCGTCGGAATAGTAGCTGTTTTCTTGTAGTGTAACAGAAAGTGGAAGGCAATAAATTTTATGAAAATAATGAGATTATAGAAATATATTTTCTATTACTTGATGAAAATATTAGCAATTATATCAGTAAGAGTCTTAGTGTATTACTTATTACTTGATTAATATCTAACTACAATATAATTTTATTTTAACGCAAGAAACTATTCGAGGCTTTGAGCATCATTCGTTTCTTGCAAGATTTGAGAATCAATTATATGAAGAAAATCTTATTAAAATTTACAATTTTAGTTTGTAACTAAAAATATGAGATTCGATTCATCAAGATTTTGAAAAAAATAGATTTATTAGTAGATACATAAAAATAATAAACTTAATTCAACTAGGAATATAAAAAAATTAATTATTTGAAAGTATGTGACAAATTTAATTGAAAATAAAATAATATAAAATAAAAAAGTCAAAACAACTTAATAACGATGAGACTTTTTTATCAGTAGTTTTGCGCTTTTCGTGTTTTGTTATTTTCACATGTTATGAAATAATTATAAAATTGAAAATTTTAAATAGGACATGAGAAATTAATTCAACAAGATTTTTTAAAAATACAGTACCGAAGTAGTAAAAACTAAATTACTTTAAACTAATTATTTTAATTACTTGAAAATCAAATAAGAAACAAAATCAAGATAAAAAAGTAACTGTTCTATTTGTTTAGTATCATTGTTTTCGATCTTATTTTAATTATTTTCATGTGTGATTTAGTTTTGTTATCTACTTTTCTGAATTTGATTATTTCACAGGTTATAAAATATTTTATCATAAACCCGCATATATACAGATCCTTTATCTAGTAATAAGATTTAAAAGTCCAATTTAACTGGATTTCATGTGATAACATTTTTTAAGAGAGAAAGAAAAAACAGCTTGAAATATACCATAAACATTTAGGTATTATCGTTACAAAAAATCAAAATATATCAACAGTTACTGGATCAACAGCTACGTATTTAAATTAAGCTGAATTTCAATTATATATGACTAAGCTATTTTAAATATTATTTTTGGAAAACTGACATGTCATGGTTATATATATATATATATATATACTAACTAAATTTCATGAGAGAAACGTTTTGTCAAATTCATCCTTTCATATATATATATAAACATTTGGTTAGTATATTAGTAACATTTGTTTTTAAATGTAATTATAAGATATTTTATTATAAATAATCGATTAAATTTTAAAAAGATAATAAATCTGTTTTTTTTTGCTTTTTCTAATATCTCTTTTATTAGTATAGAGACTTACTAGCTACTTAGTACTTACGATATGATGCATACAGAATGAAAAAGGAGTGATAACTAGAGATATGTTAAAGGAGAAAGTGAAGAAGATGTTTGGTGTTGAGCTAAAAAGTCGTCCTGAGCAATTAGAGCTGGTCCATGGAGCTGGTCCATCGATGATCTGCAAAAACTTGGGGTTTCGTATCATTTTGAGCACGAAATAAATAATGTTTTAACGGATTTTCATCATAATAAGGAATTAAAATGTGACAAGGAAGAAGATTTACATGCCACGGCACTGGCACTCGAATTCCGACTTCTTAGACAACATGGTTATGATGTTCCAAATGTTAAATATTGTTGTATGTCAAGCTCGTATTAACAAAAAAGACGTGTTTTCAGATATATTTGATGTGATCCTCGACAAAATAGAAAGTAATAGACTCAAGAGTGACGATATAAAAAGTATCATCACTTTATACGAAGCCTCCTATCTCTCCACGAGATCGGATACTAAATTGCGTAAAGTCATCAGACCTTTTGCAGTAGAACAAATAAGAAAATTTGTTGATAGTGATCATGATGATGGTACTTACAATACTGAGATGGCGATCCATGCGTTAGAAATGCCGTATCACTGGAGAATGAGAAGACTAGAGACGAGATGGTACATAGATGCATATGAAAAGAAACACGATATGAATCTTGTCTTGATGGAATTCGCCAAAATCGATTACAACATTGTACAAATTACTCATCAAGAAGATCTCAAATACGTTTCTAGGTAACATATTATATAGATGTATAGAAGCAATATAAAGTTACTAAATTTCAATATAGAAGCAATATAAAGTTACTTTAATTTATCTAATCCATTCCTTTTCATTATATGAAGCTGGTGGGAGGGAGGAAGCATGTTTGAGTAATCAACTCCCTTTTTCAAGAGACAGAATCGTCGAGAACTATTTTTGGAGCGTTGGATTAATATTCGAACCACAGTTTGGACATATCCGACGGTTCATGACCATACTTATTACACTTATTACAACCATTGATGACGTCTACGATATATATGGCACTATTGAAGAACTCGAATTCTTCACTGCCATGGTTGAAAAGTAAGGACTCTACTACTCAATTTTCTTATAATATGTTGTACAATATAGAGCCAATTTTCGTTACTTTCACAAGGTTTTGTGGAAGGTGCAATGAACTTGGCATGCGTTTCGCAATGCATATATCAATATGTCGATGGCCAGGGATCTCCCGACAAAGCCAAGACCGTTGATCGTGCTATGTCCTTGTTTGTTAATCCAATACCATTTCATTCTTCTTTCCTTTTGCAGCCGGTAGAAGCATAGAGTGGTGCAGGGCTCTCTCCCTGGTCGCGTGGTTTCATTCAAAGCTTGCAAGTGTGGTCAATTTGTCGCGCCTCTGAATTTACTGCTACTGTACTCTCTCCCTCTTTGGGTGGTTTCCTCTTTTGTGTTACCTTCCCTCTGTTTGTTGATCTCTTTATTTTTGCATCATTGTACAAGTTTCAAATTTCATGATATTCAAGACAACCTTTTATAAAAAAAAAACTGATTCCGAGCCAAATAAAATATCAGATTCAAACCCAACATCCATTTCCAATACTAGAACTTTTACAAAGTTCACCAACCATCTATTTAAACCTCGACCTTATTAAAAACCAGTCTATTTTTCTTTCTTTAGTGTCTTGCTCATCTTGAACCCATCAAACGTTGCACATTAAAGTGTCTTCGCTGACCAGACAAACTACAAAGGGCTAGGCACATCTTTGGTGGCGTGCACAGTGGCCGGGTGAGAGCAATCGAAGGTTGTAGGAAGAGCTGCTTGTTCAGCAGTTCTTGTGTTTCGGTCAAGTCAGATCCGGGTTGAGGTGTACGGTCGGGTCTATGTTTCTTGAAAAATTGGTCTGTATTTTCTGAAACCATGGTACCAATTTCTTTCGTGGTTCTACAAAAGTCATGACTCTAGTTCGTGGTAATTAGAAGGAAAAAAACACTTCCTTTTCTATATCTTGTTCCGCAGTTTCTTTACCTAATTTTCTTTAGTTTCTTTTTCTATACTCTGGTTCGTCGCCCGGGTCGGGTATCAAAACATTGGTTTGAATACACAAGAGTCGACCATTGACACTTTGACAGTAATCAAATCGGGCTCATAATAACAAAAACATATGTATGTACTAAACAAAAGATCCTGCAACGAGACATAGCAAATTCACACACAAGAAAAGAACAAAAATCCGATCAAAAGAAATATATGATCTACCTATTGCATCACAAAAAATGTTACTTCCTATATCAAAAGTTTCCAGGCTCAACTTTATCAAAATTATCATTACAACTTTTCCAAAAACTACATAATTTATTGGCCGACTTAATATCCTAATTATCTTCTCACGATACATCACTAACTTACATCCTACAACCTAATTCCTATGCACATACGTAAAAAAATATTGAATCGGCATATCTGTATTTGACAAAACTTCTATGTACCAAAAGGAAAATTAAGAGTAATTCAGTGAAAGGTGCCTAATACATCTAACATTAGACCTCAAACAAAAACGAAATAATTAGTGAGAAGGCGTCAATGAAGTTGTAAACCTAAAGACTTCTACCGCGCTATGAACAAAGAAAAGGACTCAAATTGGCCAGATCATGACAGGAGAACCACGCACACACATAAGACACAACGCTCGAGATACTTACCCAACTTGTGGGAGGAGAGAGGAAGGCCCTACAATAGATAAAAGTCAGTATTAGTGAAATAAACAAGGAGATAAAAGAAAAAGAAAAAAAAGGAGATATAATTTAATCTCAATACCTTCAACACATTTTTCTTGTGCAGCTCTCCCCTCCAAGCAAAAACCTCCGTGATGACAATAATACAATTTATCAGATAATATAGAAACACAAGAACACTAGAAGAAGAAAAAAGTGATAATGCATATTGAAAAGGATAACTATACGAAAAAGATAACTATGTTAGGCAAAACATAAGCCATCGCAAAAGAAACCGCATATGCCTAAACACAAACAAGAAAAAGCAGCAACACAATTTCATCAATTTTAAAACTATAGACCAATGCAGATGCAAAAGGTTCACCAGAATTATTATTTTGCATACACATAACTCCCAATAAACAACCATTGTACCTTCTCCTGTGTGCCTTTAAAGCATCGAAAGACTTTAGGACTGTCTCTAAGCATTGGTTGATGTCCTGGAGAAAAGCAACATCAGGCCCTTGAAAGACCAGAAAAGATAATGAAGCATCTCACTATCACATATGATATTCAAAGAGCTTCTACTATAATTGAAAAATGATTCAGAATGGCACTGAGATATCCAAAGAGCTTTTTCAGATGAAAAGTTTCGAAACATAGACTTCTACAATGAGTAAAGTTGGCAATGAGATTACACAGCAGTATAAAGAAAGAATGCGCCATTAGCGGGTTGTCTTACAATAGAACCAGTAAATTCCCCCCCGAGTATAGCCGCTGATGACAACTCCACCCATGTCGACATAGTAACCAACGCTCTCAAGGCAGCATAAGGAAGATAGAGACAATGCAAAGATTAGAACCTTGTAAAATTAAGATGTGTAATGTACAAATATCTAGGACAACAGCAGTTCCTGATATAACAGAGAGAGCAAACTGCAACAATTGGTTTCACTTGCCAGTGATGAATGGGTGAGCTAATGCCTGTGATACAGTCAGTCTCCTTTCAGGGTCAAGGATGAACATTTTGTCTAAGAGATCCCTGAAATGAGCTAACATCTTGGGATCCTCACCAGGGTAACCTTTAATAATTGAGCTAAAATCTTTTGGCTTTACGTTTACAATCATTCTCTTTATCATCTGAAAAGGAAAAGATAATTAAATACTCACCATCGATTGGTTTTCAAACTACAAAATGCCAGAGAAAACATAAGGACTGGCTTGTTACCTTCCCACTAACAGTGTCCTCCTCTGTCGCGTAAAAGTTCAAGTCGTGATCAAAGTGCTGATCAATAAATGCTCCCTGTTGAACCACAAGCACAAGCATAAGAACAAGTATAGAAAAGCTGCTTCTCTTAAACCTACAAACTAGATCTCCACTCTACGCATATGAAGTTCTTTTTTTCTAATTCTCTAAGGAAGCGGGCATTGAGAAGAGGTTTTGATAACAGATCTAATTTAATGCTTACCTTGCGAACCATCTTTTTAGGGAAGGGGCCTTTCAGCTCCATATGAAGGCGTAGCATATCATTGTTTGTGGCACCAGGGAAAAGAACTTTCCCGCAATAAAGCTCATATAGACAGCAGCCAACCGACCATATATCCAGTGGATGGTCATAGGCGAGTCCCAGAACTGCCATGGAAAACATAGAAGCTTCAGTCATAAGTTTTCTAGCAATAATAAATGAAATATCCTCTAAAATCCAAAAGTATGACAATTCTCACGGAAGATAAAACTTACTGATTTCAGGGGATCTGTAAAAGCGACTAACAAGATATGGCGTAACTTCGTTTTTGCCAGCAAACATTGCATTACCAAAGTCACAAAGCTTTAACACGTTCTTGTTCTCATTCACCTGGACAAACCGAGGAATTGTTAAAAACTGTTAGAAAGCCACCTGAATGAAGTATGCGAAACCCACAGATATGTATAACTGACCAGCATGTTGTCAGGTTTTATATCGCAGTGAAGAACCCCACAATTTTTCAGATGCTTCAGGGCAATGAATAGCTGCTTCGAATAAGATCTAACAGCAGAGAGTTTAAGTCCAATGTTGCGGCCAAACTTCTTCAAGACCTCACGAAGATTCAAATGGAGTGACTCAAACACCAAGCAAAGGTGATTCCGGTACTTAAAACTTGAAAGAAAACGAACACAGTGGCGCTTGTCCTCTCGGTCAGCGCCAGCCAGCTTCTTCAATATCTGAACCTCAATCTGGCCAGCTTTATGCCTAAACAAAATGAGATATATTAATGAGCCGCAAAACAATAAAGATGGTAAATCAGATATTGCATAAGAATTAGTCAGGGCCTATAGAATGCACCACCTACATTGTCTCGTTGTTACGAATAATTTTTATAGCCACTACTTCAGGTTCAGCTGGTCCAGCTTTTAAATCTTTTGCACGAACCACAGTAGAGAAGACACCTTTTCCATGAGTAGCAATGACTTCGTATCTACCGTCAAGTAACTCGCCAAACTGATAACCTAAAAGGCAGAAGAGACTATTTTTAAGATGAATATTAACAGAAGGGCTTTTACGAGTTGAAAAGATGTAAAAAACACAATATACATGAAATGGTCACAGTATTTATCCATAGACACGTCTTAGTAAGTTGGGATGTAACTCAATACACACAGAAAACACTTACTGTAATAACCCTCTGCATCATCCCAATTATCATGAAGCCCACTCCTTACCATCGGCACACCATCACCTTTCCCTCGCATGTGACCCTAAAAGAAGATTGCTTTATAAAAGGAGAGAAGAAAATGCTAAAAAAAACCTCACAAAACAAACAAATGTTTTCCTGAAACACTACTGATAAAAGGCTTTATGAGAATCAGAATAGTAGATTCATGACAATAAGAGAAACTTAAGTGTCGACCAAAAAACAAAAAGAGAGATACTTAAGATGACAACATCAGAAGGCTAGTGAACTGTTTGAACACGAAAAGGTCAGAAGATGCCAGGAAATTGAGTTAAATACATACCACTTTCCGATTACCAGCTGGGGACTCTCCAAAAATATCATCATGAAACATGTCAGCTGATCTTTCACTCTGGACAAACAAAATTACATAAGATCAAGAAACATCATTACGTATATATTAAATGATAGTATAAACATAAAAACCAATAAATTACTCACAACCACACACGAGCAGCAATACCAAAGAAACAATAAGGTTTCCTTTGCTAACGCACCTTCGGGCTACCTGCACCAAGCCCTGCTGGAGCTTGACTCCTCTCGGAGTCTGAAATTTCAAACATAGTAGGTGGCCCACCAGCACTTAATGATGGCTTAGCAGCATCACCAACTACAGCATCGAAGTCCGAGTTAGCTTTGGCTTGACCAACATTAGCAGCTACGGCAACTGCAGAAGAATCCGAATCTGGAGCACCAGTTTCTTGAACGGCATCTGGAACAGAAACAGAAGACACATTAGGACTGCCCCAAAGCTCAACATCTCAACAAAAAAAGTTTGTACAAGTGACTCTGGGAAATCAGTCAACAAAATCTACTGAAAAAAACTAATTATAGCTTTTCTATTAAAGAGCCATTCATATATACCAAGTTGAATGGATCAGCCTCATTGTGATAGACAAAATGCAACTGACTTTCACATTCAAGAACTACTTCTTAACAAACAAATGAAAACCTCAAAGGATTACTAACAACTCAAAACACATAAGAAAGTCCATATTTAAAAAAATCATCTGAACTATCATGCTCAAGTCGTTATGCACAGTGATAGCAATATAGGATGAAGAGTTACCTTTCCCCTTATCCTGCAAAAAAGGTTCATTTTGCTGCTCGGGCTTCTTCTTATATTTCGCCAGTATGGCTTCCACTCTCCTTCTCCCGTTAAAGGTGCTCTAAATCTTAAAATTTTATATTATCTAAATATGTTAAATCAATATTTACACATTATTGTGATTAGTTCTTTCCTCATTTGTTGTCTCAATACTCTTTATAAATCACTGTACATCTCTTTGTAAAGATAATATAACAATAATTATCAATCCTTATATGGTATCAGAGCAACGCTCCTAAGAGACCTGAAAATTTTTTTCCATCTCCAAGCTTTTAGCTGTCAACCATGGCTCAAGAATCAACAATCATTCCGATCACCTGTGAATCAGTCCTCGTTATCAATATGTCACATGTGACCAAACTCACAAGCACAAACTATCTCATGTGAAGTCTCCAAATACGTTTTTTTCTGGACGGTCATGGTCTTGTTGGCCACATTAATGGATCCACAATCGCTCCTACGGCCACAGTCACCGTCGACACCAACACGACTCCGAATCCTGCATACACAAAATGGCACCGACAAGACAAGCTTATCTATAGCGCACTTATTGGCGTTATCTCCCTTTCTCTTCAACCTCTCGCTGCCACGACCACCACGGCGGCTCAGATCTGGAACAAACTTGCCAACACGTATGCCAAACCGACTCGAGGCCACATTCAAACCTTGAAGACACAACTTAAGCATCTCACCAAGGGAACAAAATCCATCGATGCCTACATTCAAAGCGTGACTACTCTCCTTGATCAACTTGCCTTATTGGGTAAGCCATGTGACCATGAAGATGCGGTTGTGACCATTCTTGACGGATTACTTGAAGTCTACAAAACGGTGGTCGACCAGATTGAAGGCAAAGACACACCACCATCAATCACAGAGATCCATGAACGACTCTTGAATCACGAAGCCAAACTGCTTGCTCGCTCTACCGAATCTGCAACACAATCTGCCTTTCCAATTACCGCCAATAACATTCAGCAACGTCATGGTCCATCCAGATCGTTCGTCTCGAACAACAACCACAACAACTACAACAATTGCTCCACCACAAACCGGTTTTTGCCAAACCAGAAGAACAATGCCACATCTCCAATGTCTCAAAAGTCATCTTACGGAAGCAACGAGTCTCGTGTCTCCAAACCGTACTTGCGTAAATGTCAATTTTGTTATACTCAAAGTCATAGCGCAAGAAGATGTCCTCAAATTCAAGCATTCCAGCCTGTGAATTCGGGGCCATCTAGTCCGTTTCGCCCATGGCAACCACGAGCTAATTTTGTGACTAATCAGCCTTACACGGCTAATAACTGGCTTGTCGACTCCGGAGCAACACATCACATCACCTCTAATTTGAATAATCTATCCCTTCATCAACTGTATCTGGATGGAGATGATGTCTTACTAGCTGATGGCTCAACCCTTGCAATCTCACATACGGGTTCTAAATCTCTTTCAACTCTTACTAGACCCTTAACCTTGGAGAATATTTTGTGTGTTCCTAATATTCAAAAGAATTTGATCTCCGTGTACCGCCTTTGCAACACTAACAATGTACAATGTATCAGTTGAATTCTTTCCCGCTTCCTTTCAGGTAAAGGATCTCAATTCGGGGGTCCCATTACTCCAAGGCCAAACTAAGAATCAGCTTTATGAGTGGCCGGTGTCAAGCTCTCAAGCACAGGCTTTACTATCTTCCTCCGGTCCAAAAACTAGCATTCGCTAATGGGACTCACGATTGGGACATCCTTCATCTGCTGTTTTAAACTCAATTGTTTCTGTTTTCTTAATTCTGGTTTCTTCGTCAAACCAAAGACATTTGTCGTGCTCCGATTGCGCAATTAATAAAATTCACAAGCTTCCGTTTACTCCCTCATCGATCAAATCTCATTGCCCTCTTGAATACATCTACAGTGATGTTTGGAGCTCTCCGATACTCTCCATTGATCATTACAAGTATTATTGATGAATAGCCTTTTACCGGTTTCTAAGATTAAAACCTAGGTTCACTAAATCAATTGTAGAAATAGTAAAGGTTCGTTAAGGGACCAGCAATACGCTCTAATTCTATGGAAAACAATCTCAGCTAAGCGATTCAAATGGGTGTAAATGTCACGATAATTAAAACAAGACAAAATGTAAAATCGGTTGTAAACAATAAAGGAAAGGCGTTAGGTCAGGGATAATTCTCAGGGATTCGAATATCAAGAACCAAGCAATTATTCAGGCATACAATTACGAACAAGTCTAGAACTCAACCATAAATATAAGGAGATCCACTTTCGTGGCATCGACAACTCTAACAATCAATCTAACACCCTAACTGTCGTTGAGGTTAATAAATATTATCAAGCATTAGCGATTAAGGTTGATAAGTTCACGAAATGCCTTAACTTCAACTTTCGTTGGCTACGGATCAAATCGCCCATCTATGTCAATTCCAGCAATTTACAAACTTTTGATAAGTAAATTCAACCTAAGATCAAAGGCTAGGTGATCAAGCTAACCTAGGCAATATGATCGACAATAGATGGAGACTATCGAATGATATATATATATAAAACCTATCTATGCTTAGTTCATGAATTCTAACCCATCGAAAACCCTTAACCTAACTGGATGACTACTCGCTCATGATCAAATAAACAACAGCAGCAAGAGATGATAGAAACTACATTGATTGAAATATGAAAGAGTAGGGTTTAAGAAAACTTCAATAAGTATGTGGAAGACAAGTCTCCAAGCAAAACTCTCAAAACAAGTCTCCAAATCTCTCTCTCTCTCTCTCGTGTTTCTGTTTTGTTGTTGTGTCTCTGCTGCTGCGTGGCTCCTGTGTTGTGGCGTGATCCAAATTTCCAGAGGTGAGTATCGAACCTTTTTCTTTCCTCTCGATCTCTCTCCTTCGATCTTTCTCTCGCGATCTCTCTCTCTTTTGTGTGATCTCTGTGATATGTGTGTCGTGTCTCTCCCTCCTCTGGTGGCTGCGTGATATCTCCTATTTATATGCCTTCGGTGGCTGGCGGAAATTAGGGCTTCTTCTGAATTAGGTTTAATGAACTTTCCATATTGGGATTTTCCAGTAAGCGAGAGCACCACGTTTGGTGTAGGTGCTCCTTCTGGGCAACAGGTGCTCTTTTTGGACAGAATCTTTCAAAAAGATTCTATTTTCCTTCTTTTTCGCCAAGTCCATTTGCAGGATTCCAATCTTTGTTTCCAGCCACTTTTGTACCTAGAAATACTCAAAAAAGAACGAAAGACTCGATAAAGACCTACAAAACAAGGGTCAAAACGTGCCAAAAATGCATTATATCAATTCCCCCAGACTTAGATCTTTATTTGTCCTCAAACAAATTCAAGTCCAAGTGAAGGAGAAAGGTGTGAAAACGCGGGAACTCTTTTATCTTCAGTGAACCGGGTTTAGAACTCTCCATCTGCAGACCACATAAACCAGATTATGAATAGCAAAGCTTTACCCAAACATCCTCAATACATTTCTCATCCAAGTTTCATTTCCCAAACACAAACTCAACGCATTAAAGTTGCGTGAGGATCTCGCTAAAGGCACCATTTAGGGTAGACGACGCTAAGGGTGTTTGGCCATTTAGAGGTGGAGTTCAAAGTGTTTAAAGTGTTTAAGGGTTACCCGATGTTTCGTAGCGGATGCAGGATATTGCACAAAATTGCAAGAGAGAACGGGTACGTTGATATCCACATTCTCTAAACCACTCTTTCTTCTCCAAACCTTCCAACCAACTCATGCTGCAAATCGTCCACCTTGGGTATACTCGCTGTTCCCTTGTCTCTGACATTTATTGCATCTTGCAATAAACGCATGTGTATCACGGAACATTGTGGGCCACCAATACCCAGCTTGCAGCACCTTTGATACGGTCTTAAAGGTTGCGAAGTGTCCAGCGTAACTTGAACTGTGGCAGTGAAACAAGATTCCTGGGATTTCCTCTTCAGGAACACATCTCCGGAAAAGACCGTCGGAGCATTGTTTGTAAAGGTATGGCTCATCCCAAAAGTACCTCCGTATGTTGCGCAAGAATTTCCTCTTCTTGTCACCCACGAAATCAGCTGGTTCCAGGTCAGCTGCTAGGTAGGTCGCGATCTCACCAAACCACGGGAAACTTGGTGAACTATCCTTGGAGATAGCCGCACAAAATGCCCTTGGAGCAGGTGCTCCCTCGGGTAGAACAGGTGCTCCGGATTGTACTGGGTGCTCTCGTACACAGATTCCAATAGCGTACACTTGTTCATCCGGCAATGCATCATCAAGCGGTACTGTGTCCTTAACTGTCATCCTAGACAGGTGGTCAGCAACTCCATTTTCCATACCCTTCTTATCAATGATTTGAAGATCAAACTCTTGAAGTAATAAGATCCATCTCAAAAGCCTTGGTTTCGCATCTTTCTTAGTTAGCAAGTACTTCAATGCTGCGTGATCGGTATGAACAATGACTTTCGAACCCACAAGATATGATCTGAACTTCTCAAAGGCAAACACCACAGCTAGTAGTTCCTTCTCAGTCGTAGCATATCTGCACTGAGCTTCATCCAAAGTGCGACTCGCATAATAGATCACGTGAAGCTTTTTATCCTTCCTTTGCCCCAAAACGGCCCCTACGGCGTAGTCACTCGCGTCTGTCATAACCTCAAACGGTAGATCCCAATCCTGTGTTTGAACAATTGGTGCGCTCACCAATGCTCCTTTTATCGTGTGAAACGCCTCAAGGCAAGCCCCATCAAACTCAAACTTGGTTTCCTTACACAATAGTTGGGTCAGAGGTCTCGCTATCTTTGAAAAATCCTTGATGAAACGTCTGTAAAAGCCCGCGTGACCAAGGAAACTCCTTATCCCTCTGACTGAATCTGGCGGTTGTAGGCTCATCATTACCTCAACCTTTGCTCGGTCAACTTCAATACCTTTCTCTGATATGCGATGACCCAACATTATACCGTCTCTTACCATGAAATGGCATTTCTCCCAGTTCAACACAAGATGCTTCTCCTCACAGCGCTCCAATACCCTGCACAGATTAGAGAGACACACAGAAAAAGAACTCCCGTAGACGGAGAAGTCATCCATGAAAACCTCCATAATATCTTCAATAAAATCAGTGAAGATAGACATCATGCACCTTTGAAAAGTCGCGGGGGCATTGCAGAGTCCGAATGGCATCCTGCGGTATGCAAAGGTGCCATAAGGACACGTGAAGGTTGTCTTCTCCTGGTCATCCGGGTGAATTGGTATCTGAAAGAAACCTGAATAACCGTCTAAAAACAGTAGTAAGGGTGGTTAGCGAGTCTTTCGAGCATTTGATTGATGAACGGTAAGGGGAAATGATCCTTCCTAGTTGCTGCATTCAATTTTCTATAATCAATGCACATCCGATGACCTGTGACAGTCCTAGTGGGTATCAGTTCATTCCTATCATTGGCGATCACAGTGATTCCGCCCTTCTTTGGTACTACGTGTACAGGACTAACCCAGTTACTATCGGATATTGCATAAATGACACCAGCTTCTAAGAGTTTCATAATTTCCTTCTTAACAACATCTTTCAAATTCGGATTCAATCTTCTTTGGTGCTCTACAGAAGTTCTAGATTCATCCTCTAAATGTATCCTATGCATGCATAAATCAGGTGAGATTCCAGGGATATCATCTAGCGAATAACCTAAAGCTTTCCTATACTTCCTAAGCTCGCATAAAAGTAAGGCGGTTTCCACATTATTCAGATGAGCATTAATAATAACAGGATATGTAGAGTTGGGACCCAGAAACGCGTACCTTAGCCCAACTGGTAAGGTTTTGAGCTCAAGTTTTGGAGCTTTCAGCTCGCTCCAAGGGTTGTCAGCAAGGCTCCGAAGAGCAGAAACAGGTGCGCTGTCTCCTTCCTCTTAGTCGAGTCTCAAAAAGTCGGTTGATTTCTCCATCTGCCCAGAATCCAACATCCTTGCGAACCCAATGGTATCTTCGCTCAAATAACCATGTTCGGTTTCAGCTTTTGTCAATGCAACATCCAAGGGATCATCAGCAAGAATCTCTTCAATCTCTCCCTCTGAGATTTCGAAATTATCCTCAATGGCAAAAGTTTGCCCACCTATGGTCGGTTTCTTCAACATCCGATCCATCTCGAACTCCATAATAATGTCTCCCAGGTGGAGACCAATCGTTCCGTTCTTCACATCAATGATCGCACCAGCTGTGCGCAAGAAAGGACGTCCCAAAATCAAGGGATCCTTTGGTTCATCGTCTAGTTCCAACACCACGAAATCTGCTGGGATGAAAATATTCCCAATCTTGACCTGCAAATCTTCCAAAATTCCTACAGTCAACTTAATAGATCTGTCAGCAAACACTAATGAAATCCGTGTAGGTTTGAATTTTGTGTACCCGAGTTTCCTTGCAACCGAGTAGGGCATGAGATTCACGCTGGAACCTAGATCACACAAGGAACGAGCAAATCGCACAGGACCAATATCAACAGAAAGCACGAACTTACCTGGGTTCTCTTGCTTTTTAATGGCTTTGTTTTGTAGCACAGCGCTACAATGTTTGCTTACAACCATGGCACTCTGCTCTGAAGGAATCCGTCCAGTAACCAGGCCCTTGACATACTTTTTCATGGACGGCATCATCTGAATCGCGTCCGCCAATGTAAGCTTAACCGTCAAATCTTGTAACATCTCCTTACATTTCGCCTCCTCCAAATCCTTTTGCGACTTCCTTGGAGGTATTGGGTAAGGGACAGGGGGCCTATAAACACGAGAACGAACCTTATCAATAATCTCATTTGGTCTTAATACCTTAGGAGTTGGCTCAGCGGGTTCTTCGTCGTTTTCTATTTCTGGAGCATGTGCTCCCTCTGTTGGTGCAGGTGCTCCGTCTGGCGGGGCAGGTGCTCCTTCTGTCCAGTTTGCAGTTTCTGTTCTTACGACTCCAGGTAAAGTTCTTCCACTTCTCAGCTCTATGGCATTCACAAACTCCCTGGGGTTTGTATCCGGTTTACAAGGCAGCACTCCTTGTGGCCTTTTTATTGCATCAGCCGTTTGAGCGACTTGTGTGTCGAGTTTCTTTACATGGTTGCAAACTGCCTCAAGCCGACCATTAAGGTCTAAGTACATACCGTCCACCTTTGTGTTGATCTCAGTGGCAAACTTCTGCTGGTTTGTCAATATCTGCTGCACCATACCTTTCAACTCATCCTGAGAACCAGTTCCAGAGCTTGCAGAAGCCTGAAAGTTCGAAAATTGCGGTTTCCGACCTTGAAAAGGGACGAATGTCTTTCCTTGGAAATTTTGGGGGAATGATTTCTGGAAACTTTGATCTTGAGGTTTCGTGGTTTGGGGATTGGTTTGTTGTGGATACACTTGGTCCTGGGGGTTTTCAACATTCGTGCTTCGATAGGAGAAGTTCGGATGATTTTTGTAGTTCTGGTTGAACCCTCGGTTTCGCACAAAACCTTGCCCATTAACATAACTAACCTCCTGCTGATCATTGTCTCCTTCCTCAACCATCTCTTCAGCTAGTTGCTCGCCATTCTCATCAGCAAAATGAACCATCCTTTGGTTCGCCTTAAGCAACAAATTGATCTTGGCCGTAAGGTCGTCGATCTTAGCAGAATCCGTTCCATTGGATTTCGTAGTCCTGTCATACTCCTCGGACTTGTTACTTGAACTTGCAGCCAAGTTCTCAATCAACTTATACGCTCCCTCCTTGGTTTTGGTCATGAAATCACCATCGCTAGCAGCGTTGAGCGCGTTCCTATAATCCCAGTCCACACCATCGTAGAAAATCCCCAGCAGGTTTTCATCAGTGAACCCATGGTGCAGGCACTCTCTCTTGTACTCCTTAAACCTTTCCCAAGCCTCACAGAAGGACTCTCCGGAATGTTGTTGGAAAGAAGAGATCTTGTTTCTCAAACTCGCGGTTTTAGACTTAGTATAGAAATGGTCCAAAAACGCAGCTCTACATTGCGCCCAAGTCGTTATAGATCCAGCAGGTAGGGACTTAAGCCAACGCGAAGCCTTATCCGCGAGCGAGAAGGGGAAAAGTTTGCACTTTACGAAATCCGGGTTCATCCCATTAGAGCTCGTCGTGGAGCAAATCTCCTCGAAGTTCTCTATGTGGTCCATCGGAATTTCAACGGGCAAACCATGGAACAAGTGCTGCTTAACCAGCGATATCATCTGCGGTTTGATTTCATAATCGTTCCTTTCAACAGCGGGAGGAAAAATTGCAGCTCGGTTTCGGTAATAGGCATGGGGATTGTCCATATCCCTTATGGTTCGTTGCTGTTCACGCGCGCGTTGTTGCTGCAGTTCACGCGCGTGCTGCTGTTGCATTTGAGCCATCTGCTCTTGCAGCCTTTGCAACTCAACTGCCATATCGTTGTCGCCTTGATCGCTCATATCAGGGGGATTAGGCCTTTGTCGTCTGTTTTCTCGTTCTAGTCTTGCGAGTGCAGGATTACTCAAAGTGACGAGGGGAGTTTGAAGATTTCTCCTTGTTGTCCTTGAGTTCATGCACCTGAAACACACGTAGAGAAAAACAAAAGAACGAGATTAGTGCTTTGTCTAAAATCGTAGTCGAGAAATAGAGGTATCGAGTTGGTCCCCGGCAACGGCGCCAAATTGATGAATAACCTTTTACTGGTTTCTAAGATTAAAACCTAGGTTCACTAAATCAATTGTAGAAATAGTAAAGGTTCGTTAAGGGACCAGCAATACGCTCTAATTCTATGGAAAACAATCTCAGCTAAGCGATTCAAATGGGTGTAAATGTCACGATAATTAAAACAAGACAAAATGTAAAATCGGTTGTAAACAATAAAGGAAAGGCGTTAGGTCAGGGATAATTCTCAGGGATTCGAATATCAAGAACCAAGCAATTATTCAGGCATACAATTACGAACAAGTCTAGAACTCAACCATAAATATAAGGAGATCCACTTTCGTGGCATCGACAACTCTAACAATCAATCTAACACCCTAACTGTCATTGAGGTTAATAAATATTATCAAGCATTAGCGATTAAGGTTGATAAGTTCACGAAATGCCTTAACTTCAACTTTCGTTGGCTACGGATCAAATCGCCCATCTATGTCAATTCCAGCAATTTACAAACTTTTGATAAGTAAATTCAACCTAAGATCAAAGGCTAGGTGATCAAGCTAACCTAGGCAATATGATCGACAATAGATGGAGACTATCGAATGATATATATATATAAAACCTATCTATGCTTAGTTCATGAATTCTAACCCATCGAAAACCCTTAACCTAACTGGATGACTACTCGCTCATGATCAAACAAACAACAGCAGCAAGAGATGATAGAAACTACATTGATTGAAATATGAAAGAGTAGGGTTTAAGAAAACTTCAATAAGTATGTGGAAGACAAGTCTCCAAGCAAAACTCTCAAAACAAGTCTCCAAATCTCTCTCTCTCTCTCTCGTGTTTCTGTTTTGTTGTTGTGTCTCTGCTGCTGCGTGGCTCCTGTGTTGTGGCGTGATCCAAATTTCCAGAGGTGAGTATCGAACCTTTTTCTTTCCTCTCGATCTCTCTCCTTCGATCTTTCTCTCGCGATCTCTCTCTCTTTTGTGTGATCTCTGTGATATGTGTGTCGTGTCTCTCCCTCCTCTGGTGGCTGCGTGATATCTCCTATTTATATGCCTTCGGTGGCTGGCGGAAATTAGGGCTTCTTCTGAATTAGGTTTAATGAACTTTCCATATTGGGATTTTCCAGTAAGCGAGAGCACCACGTTTGGTGTAGGTGCTCCTTCTGGGCAACAGGTGCTCTTTTTGGACAGAATCTTTCAAAAAGATTCTATTTTCCTTCTTTTTCGCCAAGTCCATTTGCAGGATTCCAATCTTTGTTTCCAGCCACTTTTGTACCTAGAAATACTCAAAAAAGAACGAAAGACTCGATAAAGACCTACAAAACAAGGGTCAAAACGTGCCAAAAATGCATTATATCAATTCCCCCAGACTTAGATCTTTGTTTGTCCTCAAACAAATTCAAGTCCAAGTGAAGGAGAAAGGTGTGAAAACGCGGGAACTCTTTTATCTTCAGTGAACCGGGTTTAGAACTCTCCATCTGCAGACCACATAAACCAGATTATGAATAGCAAAGCTTTACCCAAACATCCTCAATACATTTCTCATCCAAGTTTCATTTCCCAAACACAAACTCAACGCATTAAAGTTGCGTGAGGATCTCGCTAAAGGCACCATTTAGGGTAGACGACGCTAAGGGTGTTTGGCCATTTAGAGGTGGAGTTCAAAGTGTTTAAAGTGTTTAAGGGTTACCCGATGTTTCGTAGCGGATGCAGGATATTGCACAAAATTGCAAGAGAGAACGGGTACGTTGATATCCACATTCTCTAAACCACTCTTTCTTCTCCAAACCTTCCAACCAACTCATGCTGCAAATCGTCCACCTTGGGTATACTCGCTGTTCCCTTGTCTCTGACATTTATTGCATCTTGCAATAAACGCATGTGTATCACGGAACATTGTGGGCCACCAATACCCAGCTTGCAGCACCTTTGATACGGTCTTAAAGGTTGCAAAGTGTCCAGCGTAACTTGAACTGTGGCAGTGAAACAAGATTCCTGGGATTTCCTCTTCAGGAACACATCTCCGGAAAAGACCGTCGGAGCATTGTTTGTAAAGGTATGGCTCATCCCAAAAGTACCTCCGTATGTTGCGCAAGAATTTCCTCTTCTTGTCACCCACGAAATCAGCTGGTTCCAGGTCAGCTGCTAGGTAGGTCGCGATCTCACCAAACCACGGGAAACTTGGTGAACTATCCTTGGAGATAGCCGCACAAAATGCCCTTGGAGCAGGTGCTCCCTCGGGTAGAACAGGTGCTCCAGATTGTACTGGGTGCTCTCGTACACAGATTCCAATAGCGTACACTTGTTCATCCGGCAATGCATCATCAAGCGGTACTGTGTCCTTAACTGTCATCCTAGACAGGTGGTCAGCAACTCCATTTTCCGTACCCTTCTTATCAATGATTTGAAGATCAAACTCTTGAAGTAATAAGATCCATCTCAAAAGCCTTGGTTTCGCATCTTTCTTAGTTAGCAAGTACTTCAATGCTGCGTGATCGGTATGAACAATGACTTTCGAACCCACAAGATATGATCTGAACTTCTCAAAGGCAAACACCACAGCTAGTAGTTCCTTCTCAGTCGTAGCATATCTGCACTGAGCTTCATCCAAAGTGCGACTCGCATAATAGATCACGTGAAGCTTTTTATCCTTCCTTTGCCCCAAAACGGCCCCTACGGCGTAGTCACTCGCGTCTGTCATAACCTCAAACGGTAGATCCCAATCCTGTGTTTGAACAATTGGTGCGCTCACCAATGCTCCTTTTATCGTGTGAAACGCCTCAAGGCAAGCCCCATCAAACTCAAACTTGGTTTCCTTACACAATAGTTGGGTCAGAGGTCTCGCTATCTTTGAAAAATCCTTGATGAAACGTCTGTAAAAGCCCGCGTGACCAAGGAAACTCCTTATCCCTCTGACTGAATCTGGCGGTTGTAGGCTCATCATTACCTCAACCTTTGCTCGGTCAACTTCAATACCTTTCTCTGATATGCGATGACCCAACATTATACCGTCTCTTACCATGAAATGGCATTTCTCCCAGTTCAACACAAGATGCTTCTCCTCACAGCGCTCCAATACCCTGCACAGATTAGAGAGACACACAGAAAAAGAACTCCCGTAGACGGAGAAGTCATCCATGAAAACCTCCATAATATCTTCAATAAAATCAGTGAAGATAGACATCATGCACCTTTGAAAAGTCGCGGGGGCATTGCAGAGTCCGAATGGCATCCTGCGGTATGCAAAGGTGCCATAAGGACACGTGAAGGTTGTCTTCTCCTGGTCATCCGGGTGAATTGGTATCTGAAAGAAACCTGAATAACCGTCTAAAAACAGTAGTAAGGGTGGTTAGCGAGTCTTTCGAGCATTTGATTGATGAACGGTAAGGGGAAATGATCCTTCCTAGTTGCTGCATTCAATTTTCTATAATCAATGCACATCCGATGACCTGTGACAGTCCTAGTGGGTATCAGTTCATTCCTATCATTGGCGATCACAGTGATTCCGCCCTTCTTTGGTACTACGTGTACAGGACTAACCCAGTTACTATCGGATATTGCATAAATGACACCAGCTTCTAAGAGTTTCATAATTTCCTTCTTAACAACATCTTTCAAATTCGGATTCAATCTTCTTTGGTGCTCTACAGAAGTTCTAGATTCATCCTCTAAATGTATCCTATGCATGCATAAATCAGGTGAGATTCCAGGGATATCATCTAGCGAATAACCTAAAGCTTTCCTATACTTCCTAAGCTCGCATAAAAGTAAGGCGGTTTCCACATTATTCAGATGAGCATTAATAATAACAGGATATGTAGAGTTGGGACCCAGAAACGCGTACCTTAGCCCAACTGGTAAGGTTTTGAGCTCAAGTTTTGGAGCTTTCAGCTCGCTCCAAGGGTTGTCAGCAAGGCTCCGAAGAGCAGAAACAGGTGCGCTGTCTCCTTCCTCTTAGTCGAGTCTCAAAAAGTCGGTTGATTTCTCCATCAGCCCAGAATCCAACATCCTTGCGAACCCAATGGTATCTTCGCTCAAATAACCATGTTCGGTTTCAGCTTTTGTCAATGCAACATCCAAGGGATCATCAGCAAGAATCTCTTCAATCTCTCCCTCTGAGATTTCGAAATTATCCTCAATGGCAAAAGTTTGCCCACCTATGGTCGGTTTCTTCAACATCCGATCCATCTCGAACTCCATAATAATGTCTCCCAGGTGGAGACCAATCGTTCCGTTCTTCACATCAATGATCGCACCAGCTGTGCGCAAGAAAGGACGTCCCAAAATCAAGGGATCCTTTGGTTCATCGTCTAGTTCCAACACCACGAAATCTGCTGGGATGAAAATATTCCCAATCTTGACCTGCAAATCTTCCAAAATTCCTACAGGCAACTTAATAGATCTGTCAGCAAACACTAATGAAATCCGTGTAGGTTTGAATTTTGTGTACCCGAGTTTCCTTGCAACCGAGTAGGGCATGAGATTCACGCTGGAACCTAGATCACACAAGGAACGAGCAAATCGCACAGGACCAATATCAACAGAAAGCACGAACTTACCTGGGTCCTCTTGCTTTTTAATGGCTTTGTTTTGTAGCACAGCGCTACAATGTTTGCTTACAACCATGGCACTCTGCTCTGAAGGAATCCGTCCAGTAACCAGGCCCTTGACATACTTTTTCATGGACGGCATCATCTGAATCGCGTCCGCCAATGTAAGCTTAACCGTCAAATCTTGTAACATCTCCTTACATTTCGCCTCCTCCAAATCCTTTTGCGACTTCCTTGGAGGTATTGGGTAAGGGACAGGGGGCCTATAAACACGAGAACGAACCTTATCAATAATCTCATTTGGTCTTAATACCTTAGGAGTTGGCTCAGCGGGTTCTTCGTCGTTTTCTATTTCTGGAGCAGGTGCTCCCTCTGTTGGTGCAGGTGCTCCGTCTGGCGGGGCAGGTGCTCCTTCTGTCCAGTTTGCAGTTTCTGTTCTTACGACTCCAGGTAAAGTTCTTCCACTTCTCAGCTCTATGGCATTCACAAACTCCCTGGGGTTTGTATCCGGTTTACAAGGCAGCACTCCTTGTGGCCTTTTTATTGCATCAGCCGTTTGAGCGACTTGTGTGTCGAGTTTCTTTACATGGTTGCAAACTGCCTCAAGCCGACCATTAAGGTCTAAGTACATACCGTCCACCTTTGTGTTGATCTCAGTGGCAAACTTCTGCTGGTTTGTCAATATCTGCTGCACCATACCTTTCAACTCATCCTGAGAACCAGTTCCAGAGCTTGCAGAAGCCTGAAAGTTCGAAAATTGCGGTTTCCGACCTTGAAAAGGGACGAATGTCTTTCCTTGGAAATTTTGGGGGAATGATTTCTGGAAACTTTGATCTTGAGGTTTCGTGGTTTGGGGATTGGTTTGTTGTGGATACACTTGGTCCTGGGGGTTTTCAACATTCGTGCTTCGATAGGAGAAGTTCGGATGATTTTTGTAGTTCTGGTTGAACCCTCGGTTTCGCACAAAACCTTGCCCATTAACATAACTAACCTCCTGCTGATCATTGTCTCCTTCCTCAACCATCTCTTCAGCTAGTTGCTCGCCATTCTCATCAGCAAAATGAACCATCCTTTGGTTCGCCTTAAGCAACAAATTGATCTTGGCCGTAAGGTCGTCGATCTTAGCAGAATCCGTTCCATTGGATTTCGTAGTCCTGTCATACTCCTCGGACTTGTTACTTGAACTTGCAGCCAAGTTCTCAATCAACTTATACGCTCCCTCCTTGGTTTTGGTCATGAAATCACCATCGCTAGCAGCGTTGAGCGCGTTCCTATAATCCCAGTCCACACCATCGTAGAAAATCCCCAGCAGGTTTTCATCAGTGAACCCATGGTGCAGGCACTCTCTCTTGTACTCCTTAAACCTTTCCCAAGCCTCACAGAAGGACTCTCCGGAATGTTGTTGGAAAGAAGAGATCTTGTTTCTCAAACTCGCGGTTTTAGACTTAGTATAGAAATGGTCCAAAAACGCAGCTCTACATTGCGCCCAAGTCGTTATAGATCCAGCAGGTAGGGACTTAAGCCAACGCGAAGCCTTATCCGCGAGCGAGAAGGGGAAAAGTTTGCACTTTACGAAATCCGGGTTCATCCCATTAGAGCTCGTCGTGGAGCAAATCTCCTCGAAGTTCTCTATGTGGTCCATCGGAATTTCAACGGGCAAACCATGGAACAAGTGCTGCTTAACCAGCGATATCATCTGCGGTTTGATTTCATAATCGTTCCTTTCAACAGCGGGAGGAAAAATTGCAGCTCGGTTTCGGTAATAGGCATGGGGATTGTCCATATCCCTTATGGTTCGTTGCTGTTCACGCGCGCGTTGTTGCTGCAGTTCACGCGCGTGCTGCTGTTGCATTTGAGCCATCTGCTCTTGCAGCCTTTGCAACTCAACTGCCATATCGTTGTCGCCTTGATCGCTCATATCAGGGGGATTAGGCCTTTGTCGTCTGTTTTCTCGTTCTAGTCTTGCGAGTGCAGGATTACTCAAAGTGACGAGGGGAGTTTGAAGATTTCTCCTTGTTGTCCTTGAGTTCATGCACCTGAAACACACGTAGAGAAAAACAAAAGAACGAGATTAGTGCTTTGTCTAAAATCGTAGTCGAGAAATAGAGGTATCGAGTTGGTCCCCGGCAACGGCGCCAAATTGATGAATAACCTTTTACTGGTTTCTAAGATTAAAACCTAGGTTCACTAAATCAATTGTAGAAATAGTAAAGGTTCGTTAAGGGACCAGCAATACGCTCTAATTATATGGAAAACAATCTCAGCTAAGCGATTCAAATGGGTGTAAATGTCACGATAATTAAAACAAGACAAAATGTAAAATCGGTTGTAAACAATAAAGGAAACTCAACCATAAATATAAGGAGATCCACTTTCGTGGCATCGACAACTCTAACAATCAATCTAACACCCTAACTGTCGTTGAGGTTAATAAATATTATCAAGCATTAGCGATTAAGGTTGATAAGTTCACGAAATGCCTTAACTTCAACTTTCGTTGGCTACGGATCAAATCGCCCATCTATGTCAATTCCAGCAATTTACAAACTTTTGATAAGTAAATTCAACCTAAGATCAAAGGCTAGGTGATCAAGCTAACCTAGGCAATATGATCGACAATAGATGGAGACTATCGAATGATATATATATATATAACCTATCTATGCTTAGTTCATGAATTCTAACCCATCGAAAACCCTTAACCTAACTGGATGACTACTCGCTCATGATCAAACAAACAACAGCAGCAAGAGATGATAGAAACTACATTGATTGAAATATGAAAGAGTAGGGTTTAAGAAAACTTCAATAAGTATGTGGAAGACAAGTCTCCAAGCAAAACTCTCAAAACAAGTCTCCAAATCTCTCTCTCTCTCTCTCGTGTTTCTGTTTTGTTGTTGTGTCTCTGCTGCTGCGTGGCTCCTGTGTTGTGGCGTGATCCAAATTTCCAGAGGTGAGTATCGAACCTTTTTCTTTCCTCTCGATCTCTCTCCTTCGATCTTTCTCTCGCGATCTCTCTCTCTTTTGTGTGATCTCTGTGATATGTGTGTCGTGTCTCTCCCTCCTCTGGTGGCTGCGTGATATCTCCTATTTATATGCCTTCGGTGGCTGGCGGAAATTAGGGCTTCTTCTGAATTAGGTTTAATGAACTTTCCATATTGGGATTTTCCAGTAAGCGAGAGCACCACGTTTGGTGTAGGTGCTCCTTCTGGGCAACAGGTGCTCTTTTTGGACAGAATCTTTCAAAAAGATTCTATTTTCCTTCTTTTTCGCCAAGTCCATTTGCAGGATTCCAATCTTTGTTTCCAGCCACTTTTGTACCTAGAAAGACTCAAAAGATAACGAAAGACTCGATAAAGACCTACAAAACAAGGGTCAAAACGTGCCAAAAATGCATTATATCAATTATATTGTTTTGATCGATCACTTTACGAGATACACTTGGCTATTTCCATTGAAGAAGAAGTCTGGTGTTAAATCCATCTTTGTGAAGTTTAAATTCTTGGTTGAAAACAAGTTCCAGACTCGTATTGGCACTTTGATTTCTGATAACGGTGGGGAGTTTATCGCTTTGCGTGATTTTCTATCTACTCATGGCATTACTCATCTCACCTCACCACCACACACACCGAAGCATAACGGTCTCTCCGAATGAAAACATCGTCACATTGTAGAAACCGGTCTAACGCTCTTGTCTATGGCTTCAATACCGAAGGAATATTGGCCATATGTGTTTGCAACCTCGGTTTATCTCATCAACCGCCTGCCAACTCAAGTGCTTTCCATGATCTCACCATTCCAGAAGCTCTTCAATGAGACACCAAACTATGAAAAGCTACGAATTTTTGGATGTATGTGCTTTCCATGGTTACAACCATATACGAATCACAAGCTCGACAATCATTCTTTGGAGTGTGTCTTCCTTGGATATTCACAATCTCAAAGTGCGTATCACTGTCTGCATCTACCCACAGGACGAATCTATACGTCTTGCCATGTGCTTTTCGATGAATCGCGGTTCCCTTTTTCTACTGCTACTGCTCAAACGGATCTTGCAAACGACCAAAGCTTCTCCACAGCACTACTCGTCACACCGGTACCACTCAGAGCTGCAGTTTCGGCATTTGAGAACGGACGCCTAGAACCGACCCTTCACTTTGACCCGACACCCATTTCTCCGATCGCTGGCCATGACAATCCCCAGGTATCGTCTCCTACTCTTCTCTCTTCTTCCCCCCCCCCCTCTCTCCTATTACGTCTGAGCTCACTGCTCCAAACGAAAAATGGGCGTAATCCCAAGGCCTAGACTCATATAGATTCAACAGAGCCCACTGCTCTAGAACAAAATCGGTTGCAACCCACAATCGAGACTCAACCACCTTCAAATAATCCCACTCCACACCAAATCAGTTCTTCAACCAATCCCTCGGACCAACGACCCAGTACATCTTCCCAAACCGCACCATCTCGAAATCCATCTCGCAAACCACCAATCCAAAATAACCACAAAATGAAAACCAAATCCAAAAATCATATCTTCAAACCAAACAAAAAACATTCTCTGTCTCTTACCGGTCCTTCACATATTGTTCCTAAGCCAACAACAATAACACAAGCGATGAAAGATGAGAATTGGAGACGTGCGTGTTCAACAGAATTTGATGCTCACACAGTAAATCATTCATGGGATCTTGTACCGTCAAATCCAAGTCAGAATCTTGTCGGTTTTCGTTGGGTGTTCACCACCAAGTTTCTCTCCAATGGTGTTCTCGAACGATATAAATCTCGCCTCGTCGCTAAGGGATACACACAGCAATATGGACTTGATTATGCTGAAACTTTTAGTCCGGTCATCAAGACGACAACGATTCGAATTGTTCTCGATATTGCTACAACAAAATCGTGGTCTCTCAAACAGTTGGATGTCAACCATGCCTTTCTACAAGGTGAGCTCACTGAAGAAATTTACATGTCTCAGCCTCTAGGGTTTATTGATCGCGATCGTCCGTCTTTTGTGTGTCGCCTTAGAAAGACGATTTATGGACTTAAGCAAGCCCCTCGTGCTTGGTTGATATGTCCCATATTTTACCACTTTTACCATCTATTTTACTATATTTTCTATACACTTTAATAAGCTTTTCAGCCAAAAGAGGTAGTTTTCCTCGTATTTGTAGTTTTAGAGTCTTAATAGGGAAATCAAGCAAAACAGAGCAAAAAGGACCAAAAGAGGTGTAAACCAAGATACAAAAACTTTTATAAGCCAAAGACATCATCAAGACCAAAGAATTCACAAGGTACTACAATCTACCAAGTTGGACAGAACATATACGCCAGAAATTTAGCAGTAAACGGAGGGTCAAATCAATTTGGAATTGGATGAAACTTTGTTAAAAGATAGATCTTTGAGTTAGCTTCACAACGGAATTTGAATAATATCATTTGGAGCTTTTAGCAGAAAGATACGCTCGGTTTACTGAAGACACTTCAAGCTGCCTCTGAAGTGAAACAAGTGCAGAATCGAGTCAAGCACCGGGCCAGTCCGTGGACCGATGTTTCAGACCATTGCCAGCACTCATGAAGGCCCAAAGAGGACTCCAACACCGGCCTAGAAGCCCGTCCGTTACTTGGCCCAACGTTGGAGCAGTTTTGACGTAAAAGACCATTTTGTCCTAAACTAAAGCCCTAGAAGATCCTACACCTATATATACTTGTTTTTAGCCTCTTTAGGAGAATAAGCATCAATAAGCAGCCAAGAGAGCACGACTAGGGATCCCTAGGCAGCCGCCTATCTCTTCTCTAAACACTAAACACGTTTTCATCTTTGTTCTTCATTGGATTTGGATTCCAGGAGGAGATCTCCCTTTGTACTTCGATATAGAGAAGATTTCTTATCTCCTACTCTTTGAATTCAGTTCATCTATGATGATTCGTGCCTATCCTTGATGCTTTGTTGTTACTTCAATCATGTTTCAGTAAATTACTTGTTAAGTTTTAGGCATTCAAAGATTTCATGTTTATGCATAATTGAATATAGAACTTTGTTAGGATTTATCTAGTGGATTCTTCACCTCTATTCGATCGTAATGCTGTTTGCTTTTTTGGCCATCTTGTGAACTGATCTTAGGTTGATATACTCTCCAAAAGCTTGTTATATTGCCTGAACTAATATTTGGTGAGTACTGCGTCATAACAATTCGAAAGGTTAGTTATGGAGTAATATGAACAATCGAATCTTACACTTAAAGCATGTTTTCACCTTATAATAACCTGCGATAGTTGAGTCTATTAGGGTAGAAAACGTAGATGGTTAGTTACGTCACGACAGTGAGATGACCTTATATTAGTGATTTGAGTTCTAGAACGATCTTTAAAACCCGATATCTTTATGTGTTTCATGAGTCTCTGCGAATTGTCTAATGCCTAACGCTTTTCTCTTATTGATTTATCCTTGCTTTTACTTTCTTTGCTTTATAATTGCTATCATAAAACCAAAAAACCAAAATCATATTTTGTCTTAGCTTAATTTGCATCACATAAATTCGTAACGTATCATCTCTAGTCTCTGTGGATCGACCCCTAAGTACTACTGCGTTTGCCTGTGCACTTGCAGCTTTATCTAGGGTTATAAATTTAAAGCTTGAATAACCCACGACATCATTGGTACATATCTCTCAAGCAACATCTACTTGACTCTGGTTTTATCCCGTTACTTGCTGATACTTCCTTGTTCATCAGCACCATTGGTTCAACGATCACATATGTTCTCATCTATGTCGACGATATCATTGTCACTAGTAACAATGACAACCAGATATCTTTGGTGCTCACGAAACTCGCTGACCGCTCTTCACTATTTCCTTGGTGTTGAGGTCACTCGCTCCAACATGGGTATTCATCTTAACCAACGGAAATATGTGGCTGATTTATTGGCCAAATACAATATGGCTGACTCAAAACCGGTTACAACTCCCCTTCCTACTTCACCTAAGTTGTCTATTCAAGATGGCTCTCCTCTCTCCGATCCTAGCCAATATCGATCTCTTGTTGTTAGTTTCCAATACTTGGCATTCACTCGTCCTGACTTGTCATATGCCGTAAATCGTCTCTCGCAATTCATGCACAAACCCACCGACACGCATTGGGCAGCCGCGAAAAGACTACTCCGGTACTTAGCTAGTACTCAAACTCACGGAATCACCATCCATCGAACATCTCCGCGTTCACTACACGCATTCTCGGACGCCAATTGGGTCGGTGATACTAATGACTATGTCTCTACTAATGGTTTTATTCTATATATGGGATGTAATCCTATAGCATGGTCTTCAAAAAAACAAAATGGCGTTGGCCGGTCCTCCACGGAAGCTGAATACCGGGCTGTTGCTAACACCGCTGCTAAGGTATGGGTTTATTCATTGCTTACTGAACTCAAGATTGATATTCTGCAGGCTCCGGTTATATATTGTGATAATGGTTGTGCAACGTGCTTGTGCGCAAACCCGGTGTTTCATTCTAGGATGAAACATATTGCCCTTGATTATCATTTCGTGCGAAATCATATCCAAGCAGGAATGTTACGTGTTTCTCTTGTTTCCACCCATGACCAGCTCGCGGACACTCTCACCAAGCCACTGCCTCGTTCTCGCTTTCACCATGTGTGTTCCAAGATTGGCGTTTTCAAGAAACCTCCATCTTGAGGGGGCGTATTAGCTAAATATGTTAAGTCAATATTTACATATTATTTCCTCATTTGTTGTCTCAATACTCTGTATAAATCTCTGTACATTTCTTTGTAAAGATAATATAACAATAATTATCAATCCTTATATTTTAAACCCTAAAAAATATTTTGACCCCTAAAACTCTTAAACCTTCAAAACTAAACCCTAATACAACATAGTTAACCCAAACATAAATGATATAATAAATAAATAATTTTTAAGAAATGACATTTTTACAAAATTTTGAAAATGTGGCATTTTTGAAAAATGGCACTTCAAAAATAATAATTCTCAAAAAAAAATTTTATATTCTTCAATTAAATTTTAAAAATTTCAAATCCTTGATAACATATACTAAACTTTTTAAAACATATAAGGTCTACTACACATACAACAAAAATACATAGTTGTATAACTTTTTTTTATGATATGAAATAGTAATAAAACAGAAAACCTTATATCTCCTGACTACATATACTAACCTTGTCTCTTCTCATTCTTTGCTCATTTCTTGAAAAAAAAAACAAAAAAAAAAAAACCCAGCAATATCTTTCTCTTTTCCTATTAAATAAATGTCTCGAGAATATAGAATAGATTCTTAGTTTACAAATTCTATAGTCGAATGTCGCGACTATAATCTCACACAGTTGTATCATCATATTCAAAATCTTAGTGATCCACCACACTACAAAAAAATATTATGAATTAAGAAGAAACATCATATATTTCACTTAATTTTCTTCTCTTTATTTCGCATTTCTTTAATATGATTTTTCGGTTCCTACCGCTATATCTTTACTACACCAATTGGTTACTTGTAAGTTGTAACACAACGTTACAACATTATCGATTAGTGCCTATGGCTTGGTGAGTGACAGCTTATAACCAATCAGCACATCATTAAATAGCATATGTAGTTTTACTTTCTTACAATGATTTGTGTAGTTTAATTCCTCGTGTTTAATATTAGATCAGTTAGTCTTCTTCTTTTTTTTGAGAAAATTTTAGATCATATGGTTTATTTTTTATGTAAAGACCGCAAACCAAAAATTATGATTTTTGGTTGTGCGTCGATCATTTGAGTTGTTGGTTTACGGGCCGGTTTAGGAAAAAACTTTAGGGCTTTCCTATAAATAGATGGTGGCCGCGTTTTTAGGATATTTTAGAGTTTCAGAAATTTCCAAAAAGTTCCAGAGAGTTTTGTGAGAAAGAGATTCACCTGGGAGGTTTTGGAGATCATTGATGGGGCTTGTTCTTCGCAAATCAAGAGAGGATTTCGGATCTTTGGGGAGTGTTCTTCGTAGTTTCATCCTTTTCTTTTCCAGATCCAAAGTGAGTGCGTGACCATGGCTTATATGGGTAAAGAAAGTGATAAGATAAGTTTGATTGTTGTTATTGGGTGGTTTTCGTGTGGGTTTTTGGTGGATTTGTGCAGGAGATCGATTGGGATGCGTCTGGAATGAACCATGAGAGGATAGGTTCGATTATGGGTTATATGTCGATGCGTCGATCGACACGGTTGCTCTGTGTCGATCGACACACGAGTAGTGCATCGATTGACACCGGGGTTATGTATCGATCGACACATTGTTGATGCATCGATCGACACATGGTTGATTGTTCACCCTGGTATTGCATCATTTTCTTATGCCTGTGTGTATACCCAAGTAGATGGGATGACCGTCTCCCTGAGTATTTGTGATAATACTCACGCATCTCTTATAACCATGTGATGCAGGTAAAGACAAGGTGTGATTGTGGAATCATGGCCGGGAAGAGGAGATGATCTAGTGTCTCGATTGAGTGGCCTTGTTGTTAGAATTGCTAGGTTGCTAGTGAATTCTGGAATGGTTGTGGGATTCGGAATTGTTGATTTGTTTTATTGGATTGTTGATGAGTTAATTCGTTTGAATTGAAGTTGGTTAGTTTCACTAAAGTATAGGATTTATTGATTGGTATTGTCTGGTTAATAGTTGTATTGTTTTGCATTGTGTTGTTGATCGTTGAAGATTATTATTTGTGACAATAATAATCCAAAATTGAGAAATTTTAAATTTTTATGGGTTAGGTAGTTTCACTTTACACACATTTATCCTCAAATTGTTATATATCCTCAAAACATTTATATAGGTTTATAAGGTTGGTTTTGAAAATTCTTGACTCCCTTCATTTTTCGACAATTTCATAATCTTAAAAGTGTATAATTTTCTATATTGCATTTCAATACAAATGAAGAAGGTACTTATATGATAACATTCACAAACGAAATACTCCATTCGATAAAGACTTTGATTACTACACGGAAATCCACCGTTGCCAACAGTATTAGTTCATTTTGATTGTATATTTGCAAAAATGCTAATTAAAAATATCTATTTGTAAAAATACCACTAATTATAGATTTTTAATACCTAAATCTTAAAAGTATAAACTCTAAAATATATTTGATACTTAAAACTCTTTAAATCTTCAAAACTAAACTCTAATATAATATAATTAAATAAAAAATAAAAGATATAATAAAAAATAATTTTGAAAAAATGATATTTTTGTAAAAGTTTTGAAAAATAACATTTTTTGAAAAGTGGCATTTGAAAAGTGATATTTCTTAAAATTTCTCAAAAAACAATCACGTCTACTGAACATGCCATGATTTTGTTTATAGTAGGAATTGATTCGTGACAGAGTGATCCATATTCGATTTCAAAGAAAATTTGCCGGTGTTTCATAATAATTAATTCACTAACTAAAATTTTTTTTGTTGGATTTTGAATTTTGGTTTTTTCCAATATCCTAAAAAGCGTTTTAGGTATTCGTCCTTATCAATCGTAGAGATTACCATTTTTATCACATAAAATATTATATTATTATAATAATAAAATAATATAAATTTTTTATATATAAATCGTAATATTCTATACATTTTCTATAAAATAATGAGTATAAATATAATATAAATTTTATTATAAATATATCTAATCTATTATGTATTTTTGTAAAATGTTTAAACCGCCTATTAAATCATCTAGACTCCGACTAAACGTTTTAGGCACTAGACATTAGATCACCCCATGCTCCACCTACTTAGTGCCTACCATTTTCTTAAATATTGGTTTTTTCATCATATAATTAAAACATTTTTTTTCAATTGATTAACTATTACTAATTGGTACAAGGATCACGACGTACACACTTAGGGTTTGGAGAAAAATAGATTTTGTTGGATTTTATTTGTTGAAAATTTTTAGTTCTATTTTTCAAAAATGCTAGTTTTTCAATAAAATTCCACAAACGTCATTTTTCAAAAAAAAAAAATCAATATATCATTTATATTTAGGTTAACTATGTTGTATTATGATTTAGTTTTGAGGGTTTAGGAGATTTTAGAGATCAAAATATTTTTTAAGATTTAAACTCTAAAAATTTATAGTTAGTGGCATTTTTGCAAATAAACATCATTAAATAATATTTTTACAAATATATATACAAAAATAATATTTTTGTAATTATCTTTTATTTTTTTTCATGGGACTGACTTTACCTAAAGGGGCTATTATTGTTTTGTTGGCTAAAATGATGCAATATGGTACGTAATCAGTGTAACACGAGAATCACGAGGTACACAAATCACGAAGATCTTGGTGTTGTGAGTGAATTTGCTTCTGCTGACACCACTACAAACCTTATCCAAGACATTTTCAACTACCAACGACCCTACTCCATCTTCAACAACCAACACCAATTCTTCAAACTTTTCAATTTTGTTTTTTACAATCCAAAAACAATCTCTTATAACCCATCCAAACTTTACGATCGATGAATTGACTGAATAATTTGTTTTTAAAATAATAATAATTATAAACCCAAAAGCCTTGATTTTCTTAATTTTCTCCAAATCGATTTATGTCAAGCCTATTAAAAATAGCAGTTTAATAAAAGAATAGTGGTCTACATCTCGTGATGCTATATTTTTCACTTTTTTATATTTATCGAATTTGGTCTTGCAGTCACCTATTAGTATCCATTCTTAGTTTTTCACTATTCGAATGGAATGAGTTAAAGCGTTAAAAAATTTGTGTGCAGTTTTTAATTGTGATAACACATATGGAGGTAAAGAATAGTTGTCAATTTTTACACCAGTAAAACAGTGTGTTTTATCTTTTTTATCTTTCAATCTGCGGTGTAAAACCGTTTTCGATGCCATGCAATCGATATATAAAAAGACTATATTGTGATTTGACTCGTGGATTGCGGATTTACTTCTATTTCTGAGAATTCAAATTTGTTTGATTTTTAGTATTGAGACGTTATATATGGATACAATTACAAAAATTTATTATTTTTGTATATAAGATAAATTTGATTTTGTCTTATTGTGGAGTCTGTATATATCATGTCTTGTACGTGTCTTAATATGTGCTATGTTACTAAGTAACACATGTTCGTACGTCGAAGCCTAACTCAGATCAAGACTCCACTCATAATATGATTTGCATGCAAGCATTTTTCGTAAAAAATTAATACACTCTATTTGCATACAATCTTTTTTATTATTATTATTATCATCATCCGGAGACACAATACTCTTTAATTATCGAAATACATTCGTATCTGGGAACCAATGTGGAGGCGATGTGCTAACATAAGACAAGACTAAACTTCGATGTCGAGCAGTCCAGGCCAGTATGTCAGCTTTCTCATTGCGTTCTCTGGAACAGTACTGTAAAGTAAAGTCAGGGAACCACGCTCATAGTGCCTTGCATTCCTCCAGCTCAGTCCTGAAACGCGGCTAGTTGTCTGGGTCCTGTATCATTGCGACTAATTCCTTGAAATCCGTGGCAAACAGCGCACAAAATCGTCTTTTTTTACGCACTCTGTAGGACCCATAGTAAACTAAGCAGCTCTGTGTGTAGAGGGGAGATCCCCCTATGCACTCCACGTAGTCCGAGAAGATCAATTTCCCCATCTTGTAGTTGAAGTGTCCAACCAAGCCCACTTGTGTGGTCTCCCTCCTTCCAGGATCCATCAATAAAGCATGTAAAGATGGCCAGTGGCATCACCGGAATAGTGGGTAACTGAGCACCATTTATTTCTTCAGTTCCCTTTGCATTTGCTACAAACCAGGCCACAGCTTCTTTTCTGGCGAGGTCTAAGATATCTGGAGGTGACCGGTCCAGATTCCTAAACACTTTATCGTTACGTGTTTTCCAGAAGTACCAGAGTATACAAGGGTAGCATCTGACGTATTCTTCACACTCATCTCGGTTAGGTATCCTGGAAAAAAAATAGTCAAAATTGTACCAGAGATTATCAGACGGAAAAGCCGAAATATTGTGCGGGATTTGTGACAGTGCCCAGCATTGCCTAGCCGGGGGGGCAGGGGCACATAAAGAGGACATGGTTAATAGTTTCTTCCATATCTCCACACTTCGGACAACAATGGTTTTGTTGGAGATGTCGAAACGCCAAACGCTCATTGACCGCTACCGCTCCGGATAGGGCTTGCCATAGAAAGTGCCGGATTTTATTCGTAGTTGCCGCTTTCCACACCAATGCTTTCAGTGGGTTCAGGGACGGGAGTTGTGTCACTAATCGAACGTCCTCCTCAAGATTTTTCCGGGCCACTTCATAACTAGACCGTATACTGTGTACTTGCCAAAGTTAGTGAAATGCCAATAATATCCATCTGATATCTCCGTTCGGGATGGGATCAGGGACATGATTATCGGGATATCCGTCGAGTCAATATGTTGGTGCAGTGCGCGTGCATTCCAAGTGTGGGTATCTTCATCAATCAAGTCGACAACCCTCAGGTTTGGGTTCAGTGAAAACCCGGATCTTCCCATTGTACACCCCGTGCTGGGTGGGGAACTTTATCAAGGATCCACTTATCATTCCAAACCCACGTTACCTATCGTGCGTCGCATACCGTAATCAATTAAGTGTTTCGCACTCCATAGGCTTCGCCATCCATATGATGGGCGAGATGTCTTCTTGGCCTGGAAGGAGTGAGAATATCGGTAATACTTTCCTTTGAGGACCCGTGCAGCTAGGGAATTGGGATATTGGTGGAGTCTCCAGAGTTGTTTGGCCAATAAGGCTTTGTTGAACTCTTCGAAAGACTTGAAACCAATACCCCCTTCGTGTTTGGGAAGGCATAATTTCTGCCAAGCAACCCAGTGCATCCCCTTTGAGTTTTGAGAACTTCGCCACCATAAGTCGGCTATCGCACTCGCCAGCTTTCGATGTAGACGTTTGGGTAATAGGAAGCTGGACATCACATACGTCGGGAGAGCCTGCACCACAGACTTAATCATAACCTCATTGCCTCCTCGCGATAGAAATTTGGCAGACCATCCATTAATGCGTTGCTGAAGTCGTTCTTGGACATAAGCAAAAACATGTGCTTTGGACCCTTGTAATTGCTCCAGGATACCCAGGTATTTGCCACCTCCGTCCTCTGTGGAGATATTTAGTCTTCGCTTTAATTCCGTACGGAGCTCCTCTGGGACATCCTTACCAAAAGTAATCGCTGACTTATCGAAGTTAATACATTGCCTCGATGCATTTTCGTAGATTCGAAGGACTTCCAGGATACTATCACATTGTTGCGTCGTAGCTTTGCAAAAGAATAAACTATCATCTACAAATAAGAGATGTGATAGTGTAGGGGACGTCGGGGCCACTCTAATTCCTGAGATACGCTCCAAGGATTCAGCCCGCCGTAGATTAGCAATAAGCACTTACGTGCAGAGTATGAAAAGATATGGCGATAACGGATCCCCTTGGCGTAAACCCTAGGACGGAGTAATCCCTCCTTTAGGGTCACCATTTAACAGAACGCAGTATGTTACCGAGCTCACACACGCCATGATCCAAGAGATCTATTTATCATCAAAACCCATTTTCTGCATTAGAGTTGTCAGAAATCGCCATTCCACCCTGTCATACGCTTTGCTCATGTCTGTTTTGATCGCCATACACTCCCTTTTGTCAATATGATTGGTCTGTAGGGTATGAAAAACTTCCTGTGCCATAAGAATATTATCCGTAATCTGTCTCCCTGCCACAAAAGCTGATTGGGTCTCTGAGATTAGCTTCGGAAAACACTTCTTGATCCACTGACAGATCACCTTCGAGATTATCTTATAACTGATGTTATATAGACTAATCAGACGAAACTTCTTCATTTTTTTAGGTCTCTCAGATTTAGGGATTAAGCATATGTTGACCTCATTACATCTGGGATCCAGGGAGCTAGTATCAAAAAATTCTTGGACCATGACAACCACCTGTGGCCCAATAACATGCTAGAATTTCTAGTAAAATAGAGCTGTCATCCCATCCGGGTCTGGTGCCTTCTCGGGGTGTATTGAAAAAACCGTCGCCTTAACCTCTGGTGCTGAAACCGGACGGGTCAGAGAGGCATTCATCTCTGTCGTCACCGAGCATCCTAGATGGGCTAGGGATGACTCCAAGTTAGATATAGGGGAGGAGGAGAAGATAGTATGGAAATAGTCTAATGTGTGGTCTCAATCTCCTCTTCCTTTTCAGTCCATTCTCCATTACCTTGCAGAATACCCGTAATCTTATTGCGTGCCCTCCTCTGCTTTGTGGACGCCTGAAAGTATTTGGTATTGTGGTAGCCCACCTGATACCAAAGTTGTCTACTCCGCTGTGGAGGACGCGTCCCTACTCTATGCTTCTTCCAGTCTCCTTTTCAGGTCGTCAATTGCTTCTGATGTGGGACAAAGGTCATGTTTCCTCCACCGTGAAATCGCCTTGCGGCAATTTGCGATTCGTTCTCCTATCCCTGGTAAACTTCCATTGCGGCTCAAAAACCAATCCTCATGGACTATCTGTTCAAAATTCGGTTTTGAAATCCACTGTTTGTCAAAACGGAACTTCTGCGTTCCCACCATGCGCCTAGAGTTGATACGTGTGAGCACTGAGCGATGGTCCGATCTCCAAAACCGAAGGTATTCCATTTGGGTGTGAGAGAAAATCTCATTCCAATCCTCATTTCCCATAGACCTGTCTAGTCGATAACGAATGATAGCATTACTCCGGCGCCCGACCCAAGAGAAGCAGTTTCCCAAGTATGGGAAATCGATCATCCCACAACTTTGACGCATTAGATTAAACTGTAGGAAGGAGTTCTCCGGCCTCCTGAGCCCACCTATTTTCTCATGGTGGCCCGTAATTTCGTTAAAGTCACCTGTCATAAACCAGGGGCCCGTGCGTGTAGTGCTAATACGTGTCAACCGTTCTCTGACATCCGCACGATTAGAAATAACAGGTTCCCCATAAACAAAAGAGAGAAATACTTTATTACCATTAATGGTGGCCATTACATCGATAATATTTTTGTTGGAAAAAAGAACTTGAATTTGAAACTCCGACTTATCCAAAAGTGCTAAGCCGCCACTAAAACCACTTGGGTCGACAGTAAAAAGAAAATCATAATCAAATTGTGTCTGCAAATCCTGAATAAAGTGTCGATCACGTTTAATTTCCATAAGGAAGAGAATCCCCGGGAAAATCTTTTTACGGAACTCTCGCAATCTGCGAACTGCCAAAAAGTTACCAGCCCCTGCCGGTGGTTTTTCTTTAACCACCGGGTCATCAAGATTCCTCGAACTTTGCCCACCCTTAGGACCTGTCTTCGAGGAGAACGGGAATGAAGCATTGTTTAAAGCGGATTCTCCCTGAGCTGGATTCTGCTTTGCTAAAGACGCGTGCTTGTGGATACGACAGCCCCGAAAAAGGTTGTGTTCAATCTTCTTTCTCACTGCCAGAGCTCTTCTAATTCTTTGTTCAATTTGCCGTGGCCTTTTTACTAGATTCATGTGTCCTCCTCGTGGCCCATATCTTGTAATCTGGTGGAGCTCAACCACAAACTCCCTCAGCGGGGAGATAACTTCTGTAGCATTCAGCTAGGTTTAGCATCCATACAATCTTATATTTGACAATAAAAAATAATGATAATCAAAATAGTGATAATCACCGATAAACTACTACGTAATGATCGATCTTTAATTACATTATCTAATTTTAGTTTTTAATTGCGTTGATTTTATTTTAGTTTTTCACGCTAATGAACTTTAGTAGTAAGTACAACATTTAATGTTTTTTTTTTGGTCATATCAAAGGAGAAATTGTTTACAGAACATAAAACCAAAGCCATCAATCGAATATTTAATATATTTGTATAACTTATTTGGAATTTGAAAGAATCAAAATTTTAATTTGTATAGCTTATTTGGAACTGAAAGAATCAAAATTTTACTCCACGCATAACACGAAACTAATATTTTGTCATACATAGATTTGTGAATTATATATATATATATATATATATATATATACATATATGTATATATATACATATATGTATATATATGAATAAATGTTCTCTTTTTCGCACATAAAAACATTACTCCCTCCGTTTCAAAATAATTGTCATTCTGGAGCTTTTCACATAAATTAAGAAAACATATTAAAAATCTGTTTTGCCCCTAATTAATATAATGTTTTATTTGATATGAGTAATTAATAAGCTGAAAGGTAGGGATAAAAATGGAAAAATTAGTAATAAATGTGCATTGAAATTGCAGAATGACAAGTAATATGAAACAAAAAATTAAGGATAGAATGACAACTATTTTGAAACGGAGGGAGTATAAATTAACAGTTAAATATGTTTATTTAGAAACTAAACAAAAACCTTTTTGATCATCGTAATTGTTATATTTTTCAATGGCCACAAATCTTATTGGTATCATATCTACTAAAGTCAATTTTCTCAAATTTTTAATTACAACTTTACACAGATTCAACCTAACGATGATATATAATTCTCCATATTTTAACCCTGTATATATCTATTAGTATATAATTAGACAGTTACATAGGTAAAACTATTTTTTTAAATATTTAAGTTTTAAAATGTTTATTTAATTATTAGATCAAATGTTAATAAATAAAACATTTAAGTTTTACAATTATTGAAAATTAAGACTAAATTAAAAACAAAAATAAATAAATAAATGGTTAAAAATAGTAAATACAAGATTATGAAATGTTGTCTTGGTATGTGTATCGGTAGATGACAAAATAAGTTTTAGTGAAACAATATTTGAAGAGAATTATACTAAGTTTTCGAAAGATATACGCACCCATATAATAATAAAAATAAATAAACTAAATTAGGTAATAATAATATAAGAAGACGAAACAAAAGTAGATGTAGAGAGATATTAATGTGTATCGAAAGAAAAGTAAATAAACGTTACTGAAAAAAAGTTCCAAGAGAATTTGACTAAATTTTGAAAAAATATATATGCATAATGCTAACATAAAATATTTAAGATCGCATTCACTATCTTAAATAAATTAGTTTTTATAAATGATATGAATTATTGGACCGGGTTATCATGTTTAAAGTCGAGCTACTTTGTTTCACCGTGTAAACGTGATATGTGAAATGGGATAGGAAAATTCATAACGGATCAAAAATTATCATATCGCATGCTACATTTGCTTTCATGGAGAAAACATCATCACCAAAACCATTTCATAAATATTTCGTTCATACCTTTAAAGTAAATGATAGTTCATATTTGATAAATTCGCATTTTATATGGGGTTGCATTATGTGTAAATCCGCATTCAAGAATTTTTGCGATTGAGTCAATGGTCAACATTAAAATTTTTTGGGAGATGTCCTTATGAGACTTTAATATGAAACGAAATTTCTCCGAGATGAAAGATCGTGAGATGGTCACCTAAACCGCTTTCTTTTTCCAGTGAGGTTTATAATTTACTTTGATTATCATGTGATACTTAGAGATTCAATGCTTTTCAAATAAAAAAATAATCTCGGCAATGTTTATGTTATATATCAATTTGATAAAAATATAAGTAAATAAAAATATATGTAAATGTTTTATATAAATTTATCTTTTAAGATAAAAATGATTACATCTGTAGTAATTGATTTGTATTGTTAGCCGTTTAAATTAAAATCTCGTGCGAGGTAGGAATCTAGTATATATATATAAGTACGTGTTGCGAGTGTATCCTCAGCCATCATCTATCATCTAAAATTAAATGGCTACTTTATGTATGGGCTCAACTCATATTTACAAAAGTGCCCTTACCCACAATTTTCTTCTTCGACATCGTCGTCGGAGTTTCATATGCAAATCGATGACCAAAACGACGCCGGATGATGCTTACGATGACGTTCTCTGTCGACGCTCCGGCAACTATCAGCCTTCTCCATGGAACCATCAATCTCTCCTTTCGATCGATAGTAAATATGCGGTAAAATATTTTATCATTTTGTGAACCTATATTAACATTAATCTGTTTTTTCTAATATTTTTTTCTAAACAAAATTATAGACTTACTAATTACAAGAAGATGCATACAGAAAGAAGATAAAGTGATAACTAGAGATTTGTTGAAGAATAAGGTGAAGAATATGCTTGATGTTGACAAGGAGAGTTGTCTCGAACAATTAGAGCTAATCGACGATTTGCACAAACTTGGGGTTTCATATCATTTTGAGCTAAAAATAAATAACATTTTAACGGATTTTTATCAAAAAATTGTATGGGAATGTAACAATGAAGACGATATACGTACCACCGCACTCGAATTCCGACTTCTTAGACAACATGGTTTTGATGTCTCAGAAGGTTAGTATTTTCGTTTTCATTTTCATTTTCATTTCCATACGTTAAAACATTGTTTTATATAAAGTTCATACTAACTAAAAAGACGACGTGTTTTCAGATATATTTGATGTGATTATCGATAAAATAAAAACTGATACATTTAAGAGTGATGATATAAAAAGTATCGTCACTTTATACGAAGCGTCGTATCTCTCCACGAAATCGGATACTAAATTGCGTGAACTCATCAGACCTTTTGCACTAGAACAAATAAGAAAATTTGTTTATAGTGATCATGATGATGATGATACTTATAATACCGAGATGGCGATCCATGCTTTAGAAATGCCGTACCATTGGAGAATGAGAAGGCTAGAGACGAGGTGGTACATAGATGCATACGAGAAGAAACGTGACATGAATTTTGTCTTGATAGACTTTGCCAAAATCGATTTCAATATCGTACAAACTTCTCATCAAGAAGATCTCAAATACGTTTCAAGGTAATACTATAGACTATATATGTATAGACTATAGAAGCAATATATATATATATAGATATACTAATTTTTCATATCTCACATTGGTATATACTTACTCTTTAAAAAGCTGGTGGAAGGAGACATGTTTGAGTAAGCAACTTCCCTTTGTAAGAGACAGAATAGTCGAGAATAATTTTTGGACCGTTGGCTTAATATCCGAACCACAATATGGATATATTCGAAGGATCATGACTATAATTAATGCACTTGTTACAACTATCGATGACATCTACGATATATATGGCACTCTTGAAGAACTTGAACTCTTCACTGCCATGGTTGAAAAGTAAGTACACTGCATATATTTCTTCTTAATTTATTTCCTACATTATAAAAGTCATGGAAAATTATATATGAATTAATAATTGTATGATTATTTTTTTACAAAAACTGTGAATTTAAAATAAAATCGGATATATTGTAGGTGGGATGTAAATCGTCTTGATGAGCTCCCCGAATACATGAGGTTGTGTTTTCTTGTTTTGTTCAATGAAATCAATAGCATTGGATGTGATACTCTCAAACATAAAAGTATTGACGTCATCCCTTATCTAAGGAAATCGGTAAGTTTAATATTTAATATAATCTGTACTTGAAAACAGTATTTTACTATAGTATAAGTTATTTTTTGGTTAAAACTAGTGGGCAGATTTATGTAAAGCATATCTAGTGGAAGCAAAGTGGTACAAAAGAGGATACAAACCAATAGTAGAAGAATACATGCAAAATGCTTGGATTTCAATTTCAGCCCCAACAATATTAGTTCACTTTTACTGTGTTTTTTCTGACCAAATCTCAATTGAAAGTTTGGAGTCTTTGTCTCAACATCGACAAAACGTCGTCCGATGCTCCGCCACCGTGCTCCGTCTAGCTAATGACCTTGGAACTTCGCCGGTAAACAATTTATCTTCTAACTTTTGAATCATATGGGAGTATTAATAAGAAGATTAGAGGTTAATCTTGATAACTCAAAATGAAACTAAAGTTCTAAAAATCACCTTTAAACTAGGTAGATTTTAAGCAAATTGGCTAAGACAATAGATCAACAAAAAAAAAAATTTGATCTTAAACGGCCGATTAATGGTCTAGACATCTGCTTAATATATCTATAAATATATTCATTTAATTTTTTAATAATAATGCTAAATATATTTGTTTATATTTATAGGAAGAATTGGCGAGAGGAGACGTTCTAAAATCGGTCCAATGTTACATGCATGAGACCGGAGCTTCGGAGGAGAAGGCACGTGCGTACGTGCAGCAGATGATCAGTGATACGTGGGAAGAAATGAATTACGAAGCAAAAACGGCATGTAGTTCTTCATTACTTCCTCGAGGTTTTGTGGAAGCTGCAATGAACCTGGCACGCATGTCGCAATGCATGTATCAATTTGGCGATGGTCATGGATTTCCCGGCAAAGCCAAGACCGTTGATCGTGTCATGTCATTGCTTGTTAATCCAATACCATTTGATTGATTCACACTCAAAGTATTCAACGTTTTTTCTATAGTAACAAAACCTATTACTATATTATACTATTTATTTCTTTGGTTATAAATTTTACAGGTTTATGTCAAATCGATACAAAGCAAAGAAACTCTTTAAAAGTAGTTCTTTTTGTGTATCGTCCTTACAAAAGTATTTTTTTTACCACATGCCATTAACCTAACTTACAAGATAAGAATATATACATTATCAAAATATGAAAATATTCCTAATCTGTTGATATTGTACATACGCCAAATATGCCCTCTTTTCAAGCAGGAACATGTAAATTACAAATGACATATTTGAATCTAAAGTGATCCAAAAAAAAAATCTCAATCCTTTGGTAAGTATATTGGTAAGTTGTTACTCGGATGAGACATGACGAGTAACCACATTTTGTTTTTGAATAATGTCCCCAATAAAGTGATAATTAGTTCTAACATGTTTAGTTCTCTCAAGAAAGACCGAATTTGTCATAAGATGCAGAGCTGATTTAACATCACGATGAATGATCATTGGAGATGTATGATTATCTCTAAGACTAAGAAGAAGACAACATATCCATATAAATTTATTATAGAGATCCATGAAAGAACGATACTCAGCTTCATCTGAAGAATGAGAAACAATTTCATGTTTTGTTTTTCAAGATATAGGAAAATTGTCAAGCTGAACAAACCAACTCTGCTAGAGAACGTTGAGAAACAGGACAACAAGCCCAATATGAGTCACACTCACACTACCCATTAAGTTAAAGATCATAATCAGAAATGTAGTAGGGTTTGCTGACTCAGACACGACTTAATAGGATTGGAAAAACCCATACTCTTTTAAAGTAGAGTTAACTTTGAAAACCAACACCTCATAAGTTATTATTCCAAACTAGATCATCAAGTGGATCCAACAAAATTGATTGAAATACTTCTATTAAGTTTAATTAGTCTTTGGGTATCAATATTCATAAACATTTAGCTATTAGTTGCAATTATTTTTTATGTTTTTTCCAAGAGTTATTTGTCATAAATCTAGATGAGTGTGCATTGATCGAATCATAATTGCTATTTAAGTAAATATTGATTTCGCATAAAAATAACACAACTAATTCTTTGTTCAATACTTCTCCAAACTTTTTTGACAAGCATCCACCGTATTGGTGTGAAAGTAAAATTAGGTCATTGTGAAAGGATTATTTGCTAAGGCCCAATTAGAGTATTGCACTCACTAATCTTGACCCAACCCACATAGTGCAAAAATTAGATTTGCAAAAATCTCATTTGCTTTTGAGCTTATTGGCTTCTCTTCTTTGAGAAGTCTAAAGTTTTCTTGATTCTCAAATCCTGTAATTTACTCCCGGTGGAAGAGTTCAATTCCACCTTCTTTCATCTCTTTGAGACTAGTCGTATCTTCTTCTCTCTATTGGAGAGTGGTCGAATTCTCGAACTATATGTCGGGATCTTCAAAGTCACATTGGAAAGTGACCAACTTGAGACTATCCGGCTTTGCCGCAAAGACCCTCTTGACGCATCCGAGGCATGCCTTGGATCCGCTGTCCATCTTCTGCGATGATCTATATGCTCTATGTTTTATTGCATTTCAATTATGTTGTAGTAATGTTGGAGGATGCTCAATTCCCTCCCTTTGTAATTTGATCAGTTAAATGAATGAAATAAGTTTCTTGACAAAAAAAAATACTTCCACAAGCTTCAAATGTTGATCATCATTTCTTTACATGATACTGACTCTACCTAAACTGGCCATGTTTTTGTTGGCTATCATGCATGAGACATAATATGACACATGCATTGACACAATATGACACAAGCGTTGATATTAACATTCCATGTAAAAGGACAATCGTTCTCTCGACTCTCTCCTTCTCAACTCTAGCCGTCGATGAAATTTATTTGATCGATCTCCCTCTCTGGTGGTCGGTTTTTCTCACCGCCACTATGAGAGAGTTCTCTTTTTGTTTTTCTTTCTTCGGCTCCTCTTTGATTTGGGTTTTGTTTGCAGATTGAGAAGATCTGGTTTCGCTAGGGTTTGAGTGAGGATTGTCGGTGGTGGGATCTTGGAGATTGAGGTTGGTGCTTCTGTCCGGCGGTGAGTTTCTCGGCACTTCTCTTCCCTCCTATTTCATCTGCTCAAGGATGGTGGTTTGTTTTGGGTTATAGGTATGGGAGGTTCGGGGTTCCTCAACTCGCCATCCTTCAAAGCTTCTTCGTCGCCTGTAATTTCTCTTCCCAAAGCTCTGTTAATAGTAGTTCGGTTTGGGTCTTATTGTGGTGCCACTGCTTTGCTTGAGTTATTGTTACAATGAGAATCTTCGGTCTGTGATGTGTTGGTGATATAAGGTTTCTATAGGGGTTAGTCTATTTTGGCATTGTGTCTTCCCCATTCTTTCTCAATGCAGGGATTGGTTAATATCGTCTATAAGCCCTGGTCTTGCCTCCATATTTTTGGTTGTTTGTGGCTCTTACTTTGGCAGTAAGTGAGTTTGATGCTTAATTCTTTGTTGTTGAGGTTTGTCCAGTTTGGATTTGCGTTGCTATTAGGTGTTGCTCTCTTCTGGCTCGGTTGTGGTTGCGTTATCCTTAGTGGTTGATAGGTTTTACTTCTCTTTGCGTTCGGAGGATCTATTTGAGTCCTTCAGTTAGCCCTCTTCTCTATCTAGTTGCTCTCTCGGCATGTTGGGATCACTAGATTCTTTAGAGAGTATTGTTTGGGCAATTATTCTTCCTATGTAGTCGTTCGTGTTAGGTTGTTTTGACTCTTCCTTCTTCTTTGGATTCGGTGAAGTCTATGGGTCAAGTTGAAGTATATCCCTTTTAGTATCATTTCTTATTGTATTTCCTCAATTGTTGTTCTTATGTAATATTTTTCCATGTAATAATTTTTCACCTGCACTTGTTTTTTTTTTTTTTGTTAAAAAAACATTCCATGTAAAAAAACAATATAATTAATTCTTTGTCCAATACTTCCCTAAGCTTCGAGTGTAGATTAACATTTCTTTACACTTCGAATGTTCTGTTGACTAACATGCATTGACACAATATGACACATGCATTGAGTCCATTGACACAATATAAACGTATCTATTGTCAGGTGTACTATTCAGCTATAAAGAAAAAGATGCGGCAAACTTTGTAATTAACACGATTGTGACATGTATCAGCCGATTAATTAGATTTTGACACGTATTAAAAATTATTCCAATTAAATTTTGCCACATATATCATATAAATATTATTTCTTTTGAATCTTATATATTTTTATCTATCAAATAGATTATAAAAATCAATATATATCAATATTTTTAACTAACCACTAATTAATAATTCATTAAAAAATATTGATAAGCATGGTTTATTCATTTAAATTTTGTTTTTATTATATGTTAAGTTTTTTTCCGTAAAACCATTTTTTGTCTCTTCTCCTATACTTGTATTAGATGAAATATGTTTTAAGATTTTCTCATAACAATATGAATTAATACATGTGTAAAAACTTTTTGATTTCAAATACAACTAGGTTTACATACCCAAATCTTCATGTATAGAATTATAATACGTATAATCTTTAGCATTTATATAATAAGATTTTTTGCTATCTCAATCTTCTCACCAAACAATTTTAAACTTCGATATCTCTTCCACAAATATTATTTCAGCTTTTCATTAGAAAATAACATCGATTACTCTCTTATTCGATATGTGAGATAGATTGTAGTGATGTATTTTAGTTTGTGAGATTAATAATTATTTTAACTCATCTTTTTTTGTTTTATTATTTACAACATAGATATCATCACATCAATGACTACTCAACCCATGAAAAACATCAATTATTTAAGATTAGACAAGTTAACAGAAAGTGGAAGGCAATAAATTTTATGAAAATAATGAGATTATAGAAATATATTTTCTATTACTTGATGAAAATATTAGCAATTATATCAATAAGAGTCTTAGTGTATTACTTATTACTTGATTAATATCTAACTACAATATAATTTTATTTTAACGCAAGAAACTATTCGAGGCTTTGAGCATCATTCGTTTCTTGCAAGATTTGAGAATCAATTATATGAAGAAAATCTTATTAAAATTTACAATTTTAGTTTGTAACTAAAAATATGAGATTCGATTCATCAAGATTTTGAAAAAAATAGATTTATTAGTAGATACATAAAAATAATAAACTTAATTCAACTAGGAATATAAAAAAATTAATTATTTGAAAGTATGTGACAAATTTAATTGAAAATAAAATAATATAAAATAAAAAAGTCAAAACAACTTAATAACGATGAGACTTTTTTATCAGTAGTTTTGCGTTTTTCGTGTTTTGTTATTTTCACATGTTATGAAATAATTATAAAATTGAAAATTTTAAATAGGACATGAGAAATTAATTCAACAAGATTTTTTAAAAATACAGTACCGAAGTAGTAAAAACTAAATTACTTTAAACTAATTATTTTAATTACTTGAAAATCAAATAAGAAACAAAATCAAGATAAAAAAGTAACTGTTCTATTTGTTTAGTATCATTGTTTTCGATCTTATTTTAATTATTTTCATGTGTGATTTAGTTTTGTTATCTACTTTTCTGAATTTGATTATTTCACAGGTTATAAAATATTTTATCATAAACCCGCATATATACAGATCCTTTATCTAGTAATAAGATTTAAAAGTCCAATTTAACTGGATTTCATGTGATAACATTTTTTAAGAGAGAAAGAAAAAACAGCTTGAAATATACCATAAACATTTAGGTATTATCGTTACAAAAAATCAAAATATATCAACAGTTACTGGATCAACAGCTACGTATTTAAATTAAGCTGAATTTCAATTATATATGACTAAGCTATTTTAAATATTATTTTTGGAAAACTGACATGTCATGGTTATATATATATATATATATATACTAACTAAATTTCATGAGAGAAACGTTTTGTCAAATTCATCCTTTCATATATATATATAAACATTTGGTTAGTATATTAGTAACATTTGTTTTTAAATGTAATTATAAGATATTTTATTATAAATAATCGATTAAATTTTAAAAAGATAATAAATCTGTTTTTTTTTGCTTTTTCTAATATCTCTTTTATTAGTATAGAGACTTACTAGCTACTTAGTACTTACGATATGATGCATACAGAATGAAAAAGGAGTGATAACTAGAGATATGTTAAAGGAGAAAGTGAAGAAGATGTTTGGTGTTGAGCTAAAAAGTCGTCCTGAGCAATTAGAGCTGGTCCATGGAGCTGGTCCATCGATGATCTGCAAAAACTTGGGGTTTCGTATCATTTTGAGCACGAAATAAATAATGTTTTAACGGATTTTCATCATAATAAGGAATTAAAATGTGACAAGGAAGAAGATTTACATGCCACGGCACTGGCACTCGAATTCCGACTTCTTAGACAACATGGTTATGATGTTCCAAATGTTAAATATTGTTGTATGTCAAGCTCGTATTAACAAAAAAGACGTGTTTTCAGATATATTTGATGTGATCCTCGACAAAATAGAAAGTAATAGACTCAAGAGTGACGATATAAAAAGTATCATCACTTTATACGAAGCCTCCTATCTCTCCACGAGATCGGATACTAAATTGCGTAAAGTCATCAGACCTTTTGCAGTAGAACAAATAAGAAAATTTGTTGATAGTGATCATGATGATGGTACTTACAATACTGAGACGGCGATCCATGCGTTAGAAATGCCGTATCACTGGAGAATGAGAAGACTAGAGACGAGATGGTACATAGATGCATATGAAAAGAAACACGATATGAATCTTGTCTTGATGGAATTCGCCAAAATCGATTACAACATTGTACAAATTACTCATCAAGAAGATCTCAAATACGTTTCTAGGTAACATATTATATAGATGTATAGAAGCAATATAAAGTTACTAAATTTCAATATAGAAGCAATATAAAGTTACTTTAATTTATCTAATCCATTCCTTTTCATTATATGAAGCTGGTGGGAGGGAGGAAGCATGTTTGAGTAATCAACTCCCTTTTTCAAGAGACAGAATCGTCGAGAACTATTTTTGGAGCGTTGGATTAATATTCGAACCACAGTTTGGACATATCCGACGGTTCATGACCATACTTATTACACTTATTACAACCATTGATGACGTCTACGATATATATGGCACTATTGAAGAACTCGAATTCTTCACTGCCATGGTTGAAAAGTAAGGACTCTACTACTCAATTTTCTTATAATATGTTGTACAATATAGAGCCAATTTTCGTTACTTTCACAAGGTTTTGTGGAAGGTGCAATGAACTTGGCATGCGTTTCGCAATGCATATATCAATATGTCGATGGCCAGGGATCTCCCGACAAAGCCAAGACCGTTGATCGTGCTATGTCCTTGTTTGTTAATCCAATACCATTTCATTCTTCTTTCCTTTTGCAGCCGGTAGAAGCATAGAGTGGTGCAGGGCTCTCTCCCTGGTCGCGTGGTTTCATTCAAAGCTTGCAAGTGTGGTCAATTTGTCGCGCCTCTGAATTTACTGCTACTGTACTCTCTCCCTCTTTGGGTGGTTTCCTCTTTTGTGTTACCTTCCCTCTGTTTGTTGATCTCTTTATTTTTGCATCATTGTACAAGTTTCAAATTTCATGATATTCAAGACAACCTTTTATCGAAAAAAAAACTGATTCCGAGCCAAATAAAATATCAGATTCAAACCCAAACATCCATTTCCAAAATTAAAACTTTTACAAAGTTCACCAACCATCTATTTAAACCTCGACCTTATTAAAAACCAGTCTATTTTTCTTTCTTTAGTGTCTTGCTCATCTTGAACCCATCAAACGTTGCATATTAAAGTGTCTTCGCTGACCAGACAAACTACAAAGGGCTAGGCACATCTTTGGTGGCGTGCACAGTGGCCGGGTGAGAGCAATCGAAGGTTGTAGGAAGAGCTGCTTGTTCAGCAGTTGGAAACCCATAGTTCTTGTGTTTCGGTCAAGTCAGATCCGGGTTGAGGTGTACGGTCGGGTCTATGTTTCTTTAAAAATTGGTCTGTATTTTCTGAAACCATGGTACCAATTTCTTTCGTGGTTCTACAAAAGTCATGACTCTAGTTCGTGGTAATTAGAAGGAAAAAAACACTTCCTTTTTCTATATCTTGTTCCGCAGTTTCTTTACCTAATTTTCTTTAGTTTCTTTTTCTATACTCTGGTTCGTCGCCCGGGTCGGGTATCAAAACATTGGTTTGAATACACAAGAGTCGACCATTGACACTTTAACAGTAATCAAATCGGGCTCATAATAACAAAAACATATGTATGTACTAAACAAAAGATCCTGCAACGAGACATAGCAAATTCACACACAAGAAAAGAACAAAAATCCGATCAAATGAAATATATGATCTACTTATTGCATCACAAAAAATGCTACTTCCTATATCAAAAGTTTATCAAAATTATCATTACAACTTTTCCAAAAACTACATAATTTATTGGCCGACTTAATATCCTAATTATCTTCTCACGATACATCACTAACTTACATCCTACAACCTAATTCCTATGCACATACGTAAAAAAATATTGAATCGGCATATCTGTATTTGACAAAACTTCTATGTACCAAAAGGAAAATTAAGAGTAATTCAGTGAAAGGTGCCTAATACATCTAACATTAGACCTCAAACAAAAACGAAATAATTAGTGAGAAGGCGTCAATGAAGTTGTAAACCTAAAGACTTCTACCGCGCTATGAACAAAGAAAAGGACTCAAATTGGCCAGATCATGACAGGAGAACCACGCACACACATAAGACACAACGCTCGAGATACTTACCCAACTTGTGGGAGGAGAGAGGAAGGCCCTACAATAGATAAAAGTCAGTATTAGTGAAATAAACAAGGAGATAAAAGAAAAAGAAAAAAAAGGAGATATAATTTAATCTCAATACCTTCAACACATTTTTCTTGTGCAGCTCTCCCCTCCAAGCAAAAACCTCCGTGATGACAATAATACAATTTATCAGATAATATAGAAACACAAGAACACTAGAAGAAGAAAAAAGTGATAATGCATATTGAAAAGGATAACTATACGAAAAAGATAACTATGTTAGGCAAAACATAAGCCATCGCAAAAGAAACCGCATATGCCTAAACACAAACAAGAAAAAGCAGCAACACAATTTCATCAATTTTAAAACTATAGACCAATGCAGATGCAAAAGGTTCACCAGAATTATTATTTTGCATACACATAACTCCCAATAAACAACCATTGTACCTTCTCCTGTGTGCCTTTAAAGCATCGAAAGACTTTAGGACTGTCTCTAAGCATTGGTTGATGTCCTGGAGAAAAGCAACATCAGGCCCTTGAAAGACCAGAAAAGATAATGAAGCATCTCACTATCACATATGATATTCAAAGAGCTTCTACTATAATTGAAAAATGATTCAGAATGGCACTGAGATATCCAAAGAGCTTTTTCAGATGAAAAGTTTCGAAACATAGACTTCTACAATGAGTAAAGTTGGCAATGAGATTACACAGCAGTATAAAGAAAGAATGCGCCATTAGCGGGTTGTCTTACAATAGAACCAGTAAATTCCCCCCCGAGTATAGCCGCTGATGACAACTCCACCCATGTCGACATAGTAACCAACGCTCTCAAGGCAGCATAAGGAAGATAGAGACAATGCAAAGATTAGAACCTTGTAAAATTAAGATGTGTAATGTACAAATATCTAGGACAACAGCAGTTCCTGATATAACAGAGAGAGCAAACTGCAACAATTGGTTTCACTTGCCAGTGATGAATGGGTGAGCTAATGCCTGTGATACAGTCAGTCTCCTTTCAGGGTCAAGGATGAACATTTTGTCTAAGAGATCCCTGAAATGAGCTAACATCTTGGGATCCTCACCAGGGTAACCTTTAATAATTGAGCTAAAATCTTTTGGCTTTACGTTTACAATCATTCTCTTTATCATCTGAAAAGGAAAAGATAATTAAATACTCACCATCGATTGGTTTTCAAACTACAAAATGCCAGAGAAAACATAAGGACTGGCTTGTTACCTTCCCACTAACAGTGTCCTCCTCTGTCGCGTAAAAGTTCAAGTCGTGATCAAAGTGCTGATCAATAAATGCTCCCTGTTGAACCACAAGCACAAGCATAAGAACAAGTATAGAAAAGCTGCTTCTCTTAAACCTACAAACTAGATCTCCACTCTACGCATATGAAGTTCTTTTTTTCTAATTCTCTAAGGAAGCGGGCATTGAGAAGAGGTTTTGATAACAGATCTAATTTAATGCTTACCTTGCGAACCATCTTTTTAGGGAAGGGGCCTTTCAGCTCCATATGAAGGCGTAGCATATCATTGTTTGTGGCACCAGGGAAAAGAACTTTCCCGCAATAAAGCTCATATAGACAGCAGCCAACCGACCATATATCCAGTGGATGGTCATAGGCGAGTCCCAGAACTGCCATGGAAAACATAGAAGCTTCAGTCATAAGTTTTCTAGCAATAATAAATGAAATATCCTCTAAAATCCAAAAGTATGACAATTCTCACGGAAGATAAAACTTACTGATTTCAGGGGATCTGTAAAAGCGACTAACAAGATATGGCGTAACTTCGTTTTTGCCAGCAAACATTGCATTACCAAAGTCACAAAGCTTTAACACGTTCTTGTTCTCATTCACCTGGACAAACCGAGGAATTGTTAAAAACTGTTAGAAAGCCACCTGAATGAAGTATGCGAAACCCACAGATATGTATAACTGACCAGCATGTTGTCAGGTTTTATATCGCAGTGAAGAACCCCACAATTTTTCAGATGCTTCAGGGCAATGAATAGCTGCTTCGAATAAGATCTAACAGCAGAGAGTTTAAGTCCAATGTTGCGGCCAAACTTCTTCAAGACCTCACGAAGATTCAAATGGAGTGACTCAAACACCAAGCAAAGGTGATTCCGGTACTTAAAACTTGAAAGAAAACGAACACAGTGGCGCTTGTCCTCTCGGTCAGCGCCAGCCAGCTTCTTCAATATCTGAACCTCAATCTGGCCAGCTTTATGCCTAAACAAAATGAGATATATTAATGAGCCGCAAAACAATAAAGATGGTAAATCAGATATTGCATAAGAATTAGTCAGGGCCTATAGAATGCACCACCTACATTGTCTCGTTGTTACGAATAATTTTTATAGCCACTACTTCAGGTTCAGCTGGTCCAGCTTTTAAATCTTTTGCACGAACCACAGTAGAGAAGACACCTTTTCCATGAGTAGCAATGACTTCGTATCTACCGTCAAGTAACTCGCCAAACTGATAACCTAAAAGGCAGAAGAGACTATTTTTAAGATGAATATTAACAGAAGGGCTTTTACGAGTTGAAAAGATGTAAAAAACACAATATACATGAAATGGTCACAGTATTTATCCATAGACACGTCTTAGTAAGTTGGGATGTAACTCAATACACACAGAAAACACTTACTGTAATAACCCTCTGCATCATCCCAATTATCATGAAGCCCACTCCTTACCATCGGCACACCATCACCTTTCCCTCGCATGTGACCCTAAAAGAAGATTGCTTTATAAAAGGAGAGAAGAAAATGCTAAAAAAAACCTCACAAAACAAACAAATGTTTTCCTGAAACACTACTGATAAAAGGCTTTATGAGAATCAGAATAGTAGATTCATGACAATAAGAGAAACTTAAGTGTCGACCAAAAAACAAAAAGAGAGATACTTAAGATGACAACATCAGAAGGCTAGTGAACTGTTTGAACACGAAAAGGTCAGAAGATGCCAGGAAATTGAGTTAAATACATACCACTTTCCGATTACCAGCTGGGGACTCTCCAAAAATATCATCATGAAACATGTCAGCTGATCTTTCACTCTGGACAAACAAAATTACATAAGATCAAGAAACATCATTACGTATATATTAAATGATAGTATAAACATAAAAACCAATAAATTACTCACAACCACACACGAGCAGCAATACCAAAGAAACAATAAGGTTTCCTTTGCTAACGCACCTTCGGGCTACCTGCACCAAGCCCTGCTGGAGCTTGACTCCTCTCGGAGTCTGAAATTTCAAACATAGTAGGTGGCCCACCAGCACTTAATGATGGCTTAGCAGCATCACCAACTACAGCATCGAAGTCCGAGTTAGCTTTGGCTTGACCAACATTAGCAGCTACGGCAACTGCAGAAGAATCCGAATCTGGAGCACCAGTTTCTTGAACGGCATCTGGAACAGAAACAGAAGACACATTAGGACTGCCCCAAAGCTCAACATCTCAACAAAAAAAGTTTGTACAAGTGACTCTGGGAAATCAGTCAACAAAATCTACTGAAAAAAACTAATTATAGCTTTTCTATTAAAGAGCCATTCATATATACCAAGTTGAATGGATCAGCCTCATTGTGATAGACAAAATGCAACTGACTTTCACATTCAAGAACTACTTCTTAACAAACAAATGAAAACCTCAAAGGATTACTAACAACTCAAAACACATAAGAAAGTCCATATTTAAAAAAATCATCTGAACTATCATGCTCAAGTCGTTATGCACAGTGATAGCAATATAGGATGAAGAGTTACCTTTCCCCTTATCCTGCAAAAAAGGTTCATTTTGCTGCTCGGGCTTCTTCTTATATTTCGCCAGTATGGCTTCCATTCGCTTCCTGCTCTCCTCCTTGATTCTATTAACTTCTTCTTCTTCTTCTTCCGGAAATTTCCATACAACTCCTTCGTCATTATCACTTTCATCATCCTCATTTTTGGACCTGATCGCAAAATAGTTAAGTGCCAAACAAAAATCCCAAAAGCTTTATGATCTATAACAAAATATTCCCAAAGAGGAGTTTTTGAAAAATTACCTTTCATCATTCCCCCAAGTTTCTTCCGACTTGTCACCCTTAGAATTGTGGGACTTCAAAGAATTTTGCCTTCTTATTTCTAAGTTATCTACTGCATCATACCTTGAGTGCCTAGACTGTCTGCCCCTCATCTCACCATAGTCCACATCAAGACTTTTATACTTCTCTCTATCAGTCTGGACTTCTCTTCCATTGTCCCTATTTTTGTCACTCTCCCTTTCCTTTTCTCTCTTCCTCTCTCTGCTATTATACCTGGTTCTATCCCTACTCCTACCTCTTTCATTGTCTCTATCTCGTAAATAATCTCCATCCCTTTCCCTTCTCCGCTCCCTGTCAATGCTGCGCTCTCTTTCCTTGTCTTTTCGCCTTTCACGGTCAGCCTCTACCTCCCTCCTTTTCTCTCGCTCTCTTTCCCTCCTCCCATCACTATCTCTCTCTCTCAGCTTACTTCCTTCTGAATCCCTATCTCTTATGCTTCCCTCCCTGTCCATATCTCTCTCCTTACTTCTTTCTCTTTCCAAGATTTCTCGACTATATTGCCTGTCATCTTCCTCATATCGTCCACGTTGATGATATTTTTCCTCAGTCCTCCCAAAGTCAACTCTGTCATGACGATAATCCCTACTAGAACCATGATGTCTTCCTCTCACTGAAAACTCATCCGCTGCAACACTCCTAAGTCTTGACATTTCCCTCTCCCGATCATGTGACCTAGATCTACTCCGAGCACAGATTTCGTTAGACTGCCTGCTGTTTGTTCGGGATCGGTTACTAGTCTTATGCTTCTCTTCAGAGTTTTCCGAAGAAAATGAGCTCCTACCATTATCATAGCTTCTCTTACCTACTCTCTCTGACGGATCTCCAGCTTCTTTATACCGCCTCTTATCATCCCGTTCAGATTTACGGGTGAGAACACCATTAGAAGTCTCGGCTTCTCCTCGAAGCACATTTTTCCCAAAATCCCGAGCACCATTAACCCCATCGAGAGGCTGCAAGCATCGCAACAAGATTTCAGAGAAAACGCAACAAGATATCAGAAGAAAGACGTATGGGATAGAAAACGCAAGAGCATACATAAAAATGGAAACAGAACATCTACAATAAAGAAAATTTTAATCGCGAAACCAGTTCTTACAAATCAAGGGAAAGCCATCAGTCTCCATTGAACGCCTAGTGCAACTTCTTTCTTACAAACACTCAGGTTATCTAAAGAAAACTCTCAAAGACCAAAACTTTATCATAAAACTGAAGAAGATAAAGGCATAAACGATGTTTGGATACTGAGCTATATAGAACAAAGTTGCATATTGAAAAAATCTACGGTTTCAACAAAATCAAAATCAGAAGAAAAGAGTTTTAAAGGACGATTAAGAACAGACCAGATCATTGTCTTGAAATTGATCGGATTTGATTTCGCCTGACTCTCCATCGGAATCTGACGTCTTCGTGGCATGCCCTTGTTCGTCTAAAATCTCCCCTTCCTCCACATCATCCTCACCGCCAATCGCAGACGTAATAGCATCCTTCACCTCTGTCTCATCGCCGGCGGATTGAATTTCATCGTCGCGCTTCTTATCACGGTGATGTCGGTGATGGCGCTTGTGGTGGTGGTGCTTGTGATGACGGTGCTTGTGGCGTTTCGATGATTTATCGGCCTCGTCGGAAGAGGAAGACGAACGGTGGTGCTTGCGGTGGTGAGATTCGATCTGCTTGTCATTCGCCATAAAGATCGTCCAAATTAGGGTTAGGGCTCAAGAAAATTCGGTGGTTATTGTTTTGATTTCCCCTCTTTTCTTTCACTCTCGTTGGGGGAAAAAAAAATAACTCACGAGTCAATCACACTACCAAAACATCTTTATACTCAAATTTTATGGACACGCCTACATATGATTTTTTCTTTTGGTACAATGGAATCAAATAAAATTGTATCCGATGTAAAAGATATACTCCCTCCGTTTCAAAATATAAGTTGTTTTAGCTAAAATCGCAGATATTAAGAAACTACGTTTCTATTAAAAAGTATCATTTCATATATTTAATAAAAATGATTTGACCAATCACACAAAAAACTGCAAAATACTAATGGTCACACAATATTTAATAAAATTAAAAAGTACCTATGACTGTCAAAACAACTTACATTTTGAAACAAAAAAGAATCTCCAAAACAACTTACATTTAGAAACGGAGGAAGTACAAAAAAAAGAAACTTCTTTCTTTCTCTATTGAAAAACTCTCTCTAAGAAAACTCAAATCTCTTTGCAAATCTGGTTTTAATTCCGGCCGGTGGTTGTGGGCTTCCGCAGCCACATCGCCGGTTCGGATTGTTTATATTTATCGTTTTATGCTTTAGTGTTTTAGTGTTTTAGATCTTTGTTTTTGTTTTTCGGATCGGCTTTCCGATGATTCCGGTTTATTTTCTGGCGACGTCCGGTTCTTCTATTTGCAGATCTTCACTCTGGTGACAATAGTGAAGCTCTCTCTTCCAACTTTTGCTCCAATTTCTTCCTGATGAGTAATGATGCCTTCTTTCCTCCATAAATAATTATGGACCTTTGTAAAGGTAGTGGAGAGAAGTGTCTGATGGCGGAAGTGATCGGAGATGTTGCTTCTTGCTTATGAAGGATAGCAGATCTATCTTTGGTCTGCCGGATTAGTTATGTTTAGAGATTACTAGGATGGTTTGTTATGGAGCTTGTCGGATCTGCTAGAGCTAAAGGAAATTGTTGTAGTTGCTGGATTTCGCCTCTGATGAAGCTTCATCGGTGATTCGGATCAAGTTCGTGGAAGAAGATTCATCAGATTTCCTTGCATCACACGGGTCTGCATAGGATGTCTAGGGGTGATCGAAGTGCGTAGCATGACGTAGCTTGATGGTGGATGACGCTGAAGATTCGAGAGGATGATTTTTTGGTGTGTGGATAAAACTAAATCCACGTGTCAGCGAGAGAAGGGTCAATAATTCATCGAGCTTATCAATTCATAATGGGTTCAATTTGTTTTGAGCTTTTGAATGATGTTTTCGATCTCCACTTGTAAAAACTCTTATTGGGCCTTGTGTTTAAATGAAATGTGTTTGCCGACAAAAAAAAAAAATTGTATCCTTTTTTCTTTTTAACGTCTATGATCTTATCTTATTACACGCATAACTTTATGCACAAAAACACAATCTTTTTTTTTTTGAAAGAACACAAAAACACAATCTTGTATATGTCCATGATTGACATAACATCTTTAAATCTATTGCGAAGTTATATTTCTCATAAATTCACCTCTACATTTTATCTATGAGACTAAGATAAGATATATTCATTGAAATTAATATATGCACATGAGCTATAGTAAAAGATTATTGTTTCTTCTTAAGAACCAAATGGATGTATACATAAAACTTGATGATGGAGGAATAGAAGATTCTTGATTTAAAGTTTTAAAGACCGACCTGAGAAAAATGGACGACGTAGAAATAACAGAAATAAATGTAAAGTTTGGATAAAGTCATATGTCCTCAAATGCCAATCCAAATTTTCAAATTAACACACTAAGCTCTTGTTACGCGTGAGCAGGTACGACCACCAATTCTTTATCAGTACCGCGGGGGGAAGAACAAGCAGAAGGCTTGGACCCACTCGGCCCACTAAGATCTTCTTTGGATCAAACAAAACGGCGCTTTTAGAAGATTAGTCACGAGGACACGTCACCAAGGGAGAGCAGAGGAGAATCAATAAGGAGCAGAAGGTTGTTACGGGAAAGGATCTTTGGAGTGAGATCATTTGTGAGAGGAGAGAGGAAACTCCTAAATCTTTCCTGTTTTTCTTGCTTGTAAACATTCTGGGTTTTCTTTTGAATAAAACTTTTTTATTATCATAAGGAATCTGGGTTTTACAAGTTTAATCGTAACAAACTTGGTATCAGAGCTCGTTTTTTTCGATCAAAGGGAATATGGGTCCAAAACCAGATCAGCGACTGATTACTATGGAGGCGATGGTGGTCGAGTTACAAAAAGAGATGAACGAGATGCGACTAACCTCGGAGAAGAACATGAGTGCTCTGGAGCGAATCGAACGGAGGATCGTCAAAGTTGCAGTGGCTCAACAACGTGAGAAGGAGACACCTCTGATCGCTGAGTCGTTGGGACCGATTCATGTGACACCATCCTTTGTTCAGCGATCGGGCAAGGAGATCGCCGGAGATACATCGCATCACACGGATGAGCCACGATCAGGAGAGAGTACGGGCGGATTGCAAACGGGGTCGTTCCTTCCGCAAGTGTGGCGACCTCCAGAAAATCAAAATGATCCGATGACGAGGAGGTTGGAGCTTCCGATCTTCAACGGGAAGAATGATGATGGCTGGATCACGAGGGTAGAACAATATTTTGAACTGAGAAATTTCACCGAAGAACAGAAGTTGCAGGCGGTGAGGATTTGTTTCAACGACGAGGCTCTGACTTGGTATCGGTGGGAGAGAGGACGAAACCCTTTCCTTAATTGGTCTCAGATGAAACAAAGGGTGATCGAGAAATTTTCGACGGGGGAGGAGTCGAGTGCCAGAGAAGGCTGCTAAATCTTTGCCAAACCGGAACGGTCAAAGAATATTGCCGGGAGTTTGTTATGTTGGCCACAAACGCGCCGGACATACAGGAAGCAGTGTTGGAAATGGCGTTCATGAATGGCCTCGTGTTAAGACATTTGAACCGCGCCACTTGAAGAAGATGATGAGTGTGGCCAAGCGAGTCGAGGATTGGGATCTCACGGATGTGGATCCACAGGCGTCGGGTTACGGAGGGGATTCGAAGGGAAATCGGCTGGGCCAAATCAAACAAGTGGGCCAAAACAATTCTTTGGGCCCAAGAAGCGCTGGTGGGCCGCATCACACGAAGGCCTCGTTGTCCTCTGACAACCCCGCGACGACGTTTCGCACCCAGGAGAAGCGAAACCCTAGTGTACACAATCGGGTGAAGCCCCCATTTCGGCGACTGACTCCGGCGGAAATTGCTCAACGTAAGGCCGACAACCTTTGTTTCCGATGCGACGAGGGCTGGCACAACCGCCATCAATGTCCCAAGAAGGAGCTCCATCTTCTGGTGGTAATGGAAGACGGAAGTGGAAGGGAGTGGGGCGAATTCGAGGAATCGTATGATGAGGAGGAGGAGTAGAGCCTTCCGAGAATAGCAGAGCTCTCGCTCATCTCTCTCGTCGGCATATCGTCGCCCAGAACGATCAAAATGAAAGGGGCAATCCAAACCAAAGAAGTCGTGGTAATGATTGACAGCGGAGCCACGCATAATATCATCTCAGAGCGTTTGGTCCGACGCCTCAGCCTCAACACAGAGAAGACAGTGGGATATGGGGTGGTGACCGGCACGGGTATCACGGTGCAAGGGCAAGGCATGTGTAAAGGAGTTGAGTTGCATTTACAAGAACTGACCGTGGTGACGAGCTTCTTTCCCTTGGAACTGGGCAGTGCTGATGTCATTCTGGGGATACTATGGTTGGAGACACTTGGAGAGATGCGTGTCAATTGGAAGCTGCAGTGGGTTAAGTTCAAACTAGCCGGAAGGGAGGTGTGGCTCAAAGGGGATCCCAGTCTCTGCTGTACACCAGTGTCTATGAAGGCTATGTGGAAGACTCTGGAGCAGCAGAGAGACGGTCTAATAATGGAGTATGCGGGATTGCACATGGCTAGTAGTGAGAACCCAATCCCACCACCAGAGTATTTGAGGGAGATGTTAGAAGCGTATCAGGCGGTGTTCACATAGCCCAAGGGACTTCTTCCTTCCAGGGGCAGGGAGCACAGTATCACACTGGAACCGGGGTCCAAACCAGTCAGTGTAAGACCGTTTTGATACCCGCAAATCCAGCAAGAGGAGATTGAGAAACAAGTCGCGACCATGTTGGGAGCACTGATAATTAAGGAGAGCAGGAGTCTTTTTCTAGTCATGTATTACTCGTCGGGAAGAAGGACGGAGGATGGCGATTCTGTGTGGATTACCGTGCTCTAAACAAAGTCACGGTCAGCGACAGTTACCCGATTCCCATGATTGACCAGCTTTTGGATGAGCTACATGGTGCAGCTGTGTTCTCAAAGTTGGACCTCCGATCAGGCTACCATCAGATTCTGGCAAGGCTGAAGATGTCCCCAAGACTGCTTTTCGAACCCATGATGGGCACTATGAATTTCTGGTAATGCCGTTTGGTTTAACCAACACACCCGCGACATTTCAATCTCTGTTGAATGATATCTTCAGGAAACACTTAAGGAAGTACGTGTTGGTGTTTTTTTACGATATTTTGGTGTATAGTAAGACGGTAACTGAGCACCGGGAGCATTTGGAGAGTGTGATGAGGCTACTCTATGAGAACCAGCTCTACGCCAATAGGAAGAAATGTCAATTTGGGAGTGAGAAGATTGAGTACTTGGGGCACGTGATCTCATCTGAAGGGGTAGCAGCCGAACCAAGTAAATTACAAGTAATGAAGGATTGGCCAGAACCAAGGAATGTTAAAGCACTACGAGGATTTCTGGGTTTGACAGGGTATTATCGCAAGTTTGTGAAAGGGTATGGAGATATAGCTAAACCACTTACTCGCCTGCTTCAGAAAGACAAGTTTGTGTGGGGTGAAGAGGCAAGTTTGGCATTTTAAGCTCTCAAGTTAGCCATGATTATTGTTCTGGTTTTAGCGATGGCGGATTTCTCTGCCCTTTTTGTAGTAGAAGCAGATGCATCGGGTATCGGGTTGGACGCAGTGTTGATGCAGAACCAGAAGCCTTTGGCCTACTTCAGCCAAGCATTGACAGAGAGACAAAGGATGAAGTCGGTTTATGAGCGAGAGCTCATGGCAGTCGTGTTTGCCATCCAAAAATGGCGCCATTACTTGCTGGGTGGTTTATGAGCAAGAGCTGATGCATTGTCACGTGTGGAGGCGGTTCCGCAGCTGTTTGCCTTGTCCATGCCGGTGGTGTTATAGTTGCAGGAGATTTGGTCTGAGGTGGAAAGAGATTCAAGGCTCAAGAAGATGAGAGAGGAGTTAATGATAGACCCAACTGCCTATGCAGACTTTTTAGTGGTGCAAGGATATCTTCTGCGATAAGGTAAGCTGGTCATTCCACAGAATTCCTTCCTGGTGACATTAATTCTCAAGGAGTATCATGATGGAAAAATTGGGGGTCATGGAGGAATTTTGAAAACTCAGAAGCGCATTGGGGTAGTAATCTATTGAAAAGGAATGATGACTGATATCAAGAAGTATGTGGCTGAGTGTCAAGTGTGTCATCGACACAAGTATTCTACATTGGCTCCAGCTGGGTTGTTGCAGCCTTTACCAGTTCCAGAGGTGGTTTGGGAGGATATAGCAATGGATTTGTAGAAGGCTTCCCTAAGTCTGAGGGATTGGATGTCGTCATGGTGGTGGTGGATAGATTGACCAAATATGCTCATTTCATTGGTCTTCAACACCTTTTTGATGCAACAGTAGTGGCTCGGGTCTTCATGAGAGAGATAGTACGTCTACATGGATTTCCACGCACCATTGTTTCAGACAGAGACCGTATCTTCATAGGGATGTTCTGGACTGAGCTGTTTAAGTTGGCTAGCACCACTCTTTGCTTTAGTATAACCTACCACCCTCAGTCAGATGGGCAAACAGAGGTGACGAACCGCGGGATGGAAACATTTCTGAGATGTTATGCAAGTGAGAAACCGAGAGCTTGGGCACAGTTTCTTCCTTGGGCAGAACTGAGTTACAATACTTCCTTTCATTCTGCAATCCAGATGATGCCTTTCAAGGCTATGTATGGCAGGGACCCTCCAACTCTACTGAAATATGAGAATGGGTCTACGATGGTGGCTGATTTGGAGCATCAGTTGCTAGAGAGGGATTTAATGCTGACTGTTATCCAACAAAACATTTTAAAGGCTCAACAGTTGATGAAGAAGCAGGTTGATGGACATCGTCGTCATGTGGAATGGCTGTAGGGGACTGGGTGTTTCTCAAGATTAGACCATACAGCCAACAGTCACTAGCGAGGAGGAGCAATGAGAAGCTTTCAGCATTGTTTTATGGACCTTTTGAAATACTGGCCAGAGTAGGAAGCGTGGCTTATCAGCTCAACTTACCACCGGAGGCAAAGATTCACCCAACCTTTCACGTCTCACAACTCAAGGCTGCAGTAGGAAGTGCACTGACACCGGTATCTCTTCCTCTACAACTCACGGCTGAAGGAGTCTTAGAAGCAGAACCGGAAGGAGTGATGGGATAGCGTGTTAATGGGATCACAGGACAGGAAGAAGTATTGATCAAATGGAAGGGTTGCCCTAAACATGACAACTCTTGGGAATGGAAGGGAGTGATTCAACATCAGTTTCCAGAATTTGACCTTGAGGACAACGTCCTTTTTAAAGAGGCGGGTAATGTTACGCGTGAGCAAGTACGACCACCAATTCTTTATCAGTACCGCAGGAGGAAGAACAAGCAGAAGGCTTGGACCCACTCGGCCCAGTAAGATCTTCCTTGTCTAACGCCCGTGAACCAAAAAATGGATTTTTGGTGGTGTCGATCAACACAGGTGTGGTGTATCGATCGACACGTGAGTGTTGGACTTAGAAGAAGTCGGGTTTTGGGCGTTATGTCGATCGACACATGTGGTGTATGTCGATCGACACGTGTTGAAATCAGACCGTCGGGTTTGGTTCCAATTGGCCGGTTTGGTGGGCCGGTTTAGGGAAACCCTAGGGTTCGATATAAAAGGCAGAATCAGAAGTTCTGGCCGTTTTTGTTCTGGAGAATCAGACTTTTCAGAGAGATTTTGGGGAGAAGTTCTGAAATCAGAGAATTTGAGTGATTGTTGGGAGTCCCTGGAGGAGAATTGATCGTGAGTGGAGATAGAACGAGAAAGAGGTTGTTGTTGTGCTTATTTCGGGTCTGTGAGGACAGAATCAGAGGCTGTCTTGGTGTTCTTTGCTCGTTCTTCGCGTTCTTCATCCTTTTTCAATCCCAATCAAGGTGAGTGCGTGACCGTAGGCTCGTATAAGTATAGGAGACCGATGGAATACGATTTCTTGGTGGTTTTGTGTGTTTTGTGTATGGATTTGTGTAGGAGACTCGACAGATCGCATCAGATTCGAGTCGTGTGAGGATTGACTCGATTCTGGGTTCTGCGACGTCGTGTCGATCAACACCGAGGTTGTGTGTCGATCGACACGGGGCCTGTGTTCTTCGACACCTAGTGGTTGTGTCGATCGACACAGCGGATCCTGTCGATCGACACGGGGTCACTTATCATCGACACCTAGTGGTTGTGTCGATCGACACAGTGAGTCATGTCGATCGACACGGTGTATGCTGGACTGGTTTTGTTTGCTTGGTCGTGTATGCTTGTTCTGTGATCATCCTTTTATTGTGTTGGTTGTTTATACTTGTATTTAAATAGCCTGTAGACGGGATGACCGCGTCGCTGAGTATTTGTGATAATACTCACGCAACTCTTTTTGCCATGTGTTGCAGGTAAAGAGAAATTGTGATCGTGGAATCGTGGAATCGTGGCGAGGAAGAAGAGATGATTTAGGGTCTCACTTGGATTGTATTTCTATGGAATTGTTAGGTTATTAGTCATTGGATATTGTTTATTCATATTAGTTGATTGGTTGAACTGGGTTGATATTTAATAAAGTATGGGATTTGTTAAATTGGAATATGTCGTTGCTGTTTATTGTTCCGCATTGCTTGGTTGTTGACCCATTGAGGATTATTATATGTGATGATAATAATCTGGAGGGAAATTTTTTTGAAATTTTTGGGTCGGGTCGTTTCAGTTTGGTATCAGAGCCCTAGCGGTTCTAGGGCGGGTGCAATTGATTGATTAGGAAGTTAATTAATTGATTGTTGTGTGGGTATGAAGTCTTAGATCATCTCTTCCGAGCCTTCAATGAGATTCCACGGTAAGTGTTGTATGATTTCTGTTTTTATTCTAGTACTTAGTAATCTGCTGTGAGTGCAGAAGTATGGCTAGAGGTGCTAGAGTCAGAGGTCGTGGGGGCCGTGGAGGTCGTGCTGGTCGGGGGCGCGGGCGAGGGCTCGAGAGTGAGTCGGTAGCCGCGAGTGTGGCCTAGGAGACCACGCAGGAGCAGGTGGCAGACTCTCAGGCATTTCAGGAGGGGTCCGTGGGTCCGGCTTCTACGAGTGTCAGTGTGAGGGCTGATGGGGCTAGCGTGGGTCCGGCTGTAGTTGCTGGTGCGGCAGGCCTAGGTGGGGGTGCTCCCGCAGGTGTGGCTCAGGACCGAGATGATCGTCTGGCGTTGATCCTTGAGCGGTTACCAGGTGGGGTACCGGCTCCGGGTCAAGCTCCAGGTGTACAGCCAGTGGAGGCTGGGGTTCAGCCGGGAGTGGCTGGTGTTCAGCCAGTAGTGGCGGGTGTTCAGCCGGGTGTGGCTGAGGTGCAGCCGGTGGTGGCGGTTGCGGAGGAGCTTCCATCGTATCTGAGGATGATAGAGTAGTTGCAGAGGATTGGCACCGGTTTTTTCTCGGGTGGTGCCAAGCCTGAGGAGGCCGATGAGTGGCGGCGGAGATTAGAGCGTAACTTTCGCTCAATCAGGTGTCCAGAGGGATACAGAGTAGACCTAGCAGTGCACTATTTGGATGGTGATGCGCATCTCTGGTGGAGAGGCGTTGAGGCTAGGCGGGTGCAGGCCGAGATGGTCTGGGAGGATTTCTTGGCTGAGTTTAATGCCAAGTATTTCCCGCAGGAGGCGGCGGACAGGATGGAGTCGAGGTTTCTGAACCTGACTCAGGGGGATCGGACCGTGAAGGAGTTCGATTTGGAGTTCAGTAGACTCCTGGTGCATGCTGGTAGAGGCATGGAGGGCGAGCAGGCCCAGGTGAGGAGGTTCCTCGGGGGACTTCGAGCTGAGTTGAGGACTCGCTGCAAGGCGAGTAGGTTTGCCTCGAGGGCAGAGCTGGTTGAGACTGTGGCTGCGATTGAGGAGGATCTCAGGGAGCAGGTTGTGGTGGTTAGTCCACCGGTGCATCAGCAACAGCCGAGGAGATCTCAGCAGCAGAGTGGTTCGAGCAGGGGCGGCAAGCAGGCTCGGGGACAAAAGAGGAAGTGGGAGAGTACTTCCGGGGCCAGTCAAGGTGGACAGGGTGGTTTAGGATGCTACGGGTGTGGTAGCATGGGCCACAAGGTGGCAGACTGTCCGACGAGGAGAGAGACTCGGGCAGCACAGGTGTGCTTTCACTGCAGGGAGCCCGGGCACATTAAGCCCAAGTGTGCGAAGTTGTAGCAGATGGCTGTGGCGGCAGTGCAGCCGTTGGCGGTGCAGCCTTTGGCTCAGATTGTAGCGACGCCGCGGGTTTTCACGGCGGCTGAGGTGGGCGGTTCTAGCGCCAGACTGATCACAGGTACTAATTCAGACTTGTCTTTTAAATTCTGGTGGTAATTTTATTTTAGTCTGTTTGGATTGTGCGTCTGCGTTAGAGTGTCGGGTCTTAAAGCACATGGGATTGTGCAGGGACCTTAGTTGTGGGCGGATGTGTGTCCCACGTGTTGTTCGATTCGGGAGCTACGAATAGCTTCATTACTCCGGAGTGTGCGGAGGGCAGCGGGATCCGGAACGATTCTGGTGAGCAGCCGGGAGTAGTTAAGGTTGCTGGTGGGAGGACGTTAGCTACTTTTGGGCGGGCTCGAGGTGTAGACGTTCTGGTGGCAGGAGAGTTGATGCCAGCAGACCTGGTTATTAGTCCGGTGGAGCTGTACGATGTCATCCTTGGGATGGATTGGCTGGATCGGTACAGGGTCCATCTGGACTGTCATCGAGGACGTGTAGTGTTTGAGCGGGAGGTTGGGAGGTTGGTGTTTCAGGCGGTGAGACCGACTTCCGGAAGTCTTATGATTTCAGCGATACAGGCCGAGCAGTTGATTGAGAAAGGCTGTGAGGCGTATCTGGCAACGATAGTGATGCCAAAGACTGTTGGAGAGGTTGCAGTTGGGGATATCCAGGTCGTTCGGGATTTTCAGGATGTGTTTCAGTCGTTGTTGGGTTTGCCACCGTCACGGTCGGATCCATTTACGATTGAGTTGGAACCCGGAACAGCTCCGATATCCAAGGCACTTTACCGTATGGCTCCAACAGAGATGGAAGAGCTGAAGAAGCAGCTGGATGATTTCTTGGGGAAGGGTTTCATCCGGCCTAGTGTTTCACCGTGGGGAGCACCGGTGTTGTTTGTGAAGAAGAAGGATGGGAGTTTTCGGTTGTGTATCGACTACCGAGGGCTTAACCGAGTCACTGTGAAGAACAGGTATCATTTGCCACGCATTGATGAGTTGTTGGATCAGTTGCGAGGGGCTACTTGGTTCTCCAAGATAGACTTGGCGTCGGGTTACCATCAGATTCCGATTGGTGAGGCGGATGTCAGGAAGACGGCCTTTCGGACGAAGTACGGACACTATGAGTTTGTAGTGATGCCGTTTAGGTTGACGAATGCCCCAGCAGCGTTCATGTGGTTGATGAACGGGGTGTTCCAAGAGTATCTGGACGTGTTCGTAATTATACTCGAGGAGTCCGGAAGAGCACGAGGTGCATTTAAAGTTGGTTTTGGAGAAGCTGTACGCGAAGCTGAGTAAGTGCAGTTTTGGCAGCAAGAGATGAGCTTTCTTGGTCACGTTGTGTCTACAGAGGGAGTGTCTGTGGATCCGGTTAAGATAGAGGCTATCAGAGGTTGGCCTAGACCGAGGAACGCCACCGAGATCAGGAGTTTTCTTGGGTTGGCAGGTTATTACCGGAGGTTCGTCAAGGGATTCGCGAGTATGGCGCAGTCGATGACGAAGCTAACAGGGAAGGATGTCCCTTTTGTTTGGTCTTCAGCTTGTGAGGAGAGTTTCGGGAAGCTGAAGGAGATGCTGACCAGTACACCTATTTTGGCGTTACCCGAGCCGGGTGAGCCTTATGTGGTGTAAACAGACGCTTCGGGAGTTTGTCTGGGTTGTGTGCTGATGCAGCAGGGGAAGGTTATTGCATATGCTTCGAGGCAGTTGAGGAAGCACGAGTGCAATTACCCTACCCATGACTTGGAGTTGGCTGCAGTTATCTTTGCACTTAAGATCTGGAGGTCTTATCTGTATGGCGGGAAGGTGCAGATATTCACAGACCACAAGAGTCTGAAGTATTTCTTCACTCAGCCGGAGATGAACCAAAGACAGAGGAGCTGGATGGAGTTAGTTGCAGACTATGACCTGGAGATTGGGTACCATCCGGGTAAGGCTAATCTGGTTGCAGATGCGTTGAGTCGGAAGAGGACAGCTTCAGATCAGGAGCGAGATATGGAGGCTCTGGTGGGCGAGATCAGCATGTTGAGGCTGTGTGTGATCTCACAGGAGCCGTTGGGGTTAGAGGCAGCTAACCAGGCAGATCTGTTGAGCAGGATTCGGATTGCTCAGGAGAAGGATCAGGGTTTGATTGAGGCTTCTAAGGCGGCCGGTTCAGAGTATGTGGTCTCAGCGAGTGGGATGATACTGGTAAACGGGCGGGTTTGTGTACCCAAGGATGAGGATCTGCGACGGGAGATCCTGAGGGAGGCTCATTCGAGCATGTTATCGATTCATCCGGGAGCGACCAAGATGTATCGGGACTTGAAGCGGTATTATCACTGGGTCGGGATGAAGAGGGATGTAGCTAGCTGGGTTGCAGCGTGCAACGTGTGTCAGCTGGTGAAGGCTGAGCATCAGGTTCCGAGCGGATTATTGCAGAGTTTACCTATTTCGGAGTGGAAGTGGGATATGATTACGATGGATTTCGTGACGGGATTCGCAGTGTCGCGGACCTATGATGCGATATGGGTTATTGTGGATCGTCTGACCAAGTCAGCACATTTTCTGGCCATCAAGAAGACCGACGGAGCGATGGTGTTGGCTAGGAAGTATGTCCGTGAGATAGTGAGGCTGCACGGGGTGCCAGCAAGTATTGTGTCAGACAGGGATCCGAGATTCACTTCAGAGTTCTGGAAGGCATTCCAGGCAGAGATGGGCACTAAGGTGCATATGAGTACCGCGTATCATCCTCAGACGGATGGACAGTCTGAGAGGACGATTCAGACATTGGAGGATTTGCTGAGGATGTGTGTACTGGATTATGGTGGTCATTGGGCGGATCATCTGAACCTGGTAGAGTTTGCGTACAACAACAGCTATCAGGCGAGTATTGGAATGGCTCCATATGAGGCTCTGTATGGGAGGCCGTGTAGGACACCATTATGCTGGACTCAAATGGGGGAGAGGAGCATGTTTGGTGCAGACTTTGTTCAGGAGACGACGGAGAAGATCCGTGTCTTGAGGCTGAACATGCGAGAGGCTCAGGATCGGCAGAAGAGTTACGCCGATAGGAGACGGAAAGAGCTGGAGTTTGAGCTCGGATATATGGTGTATCTAAAGGCAGCTATGTTGAGGGGTCCTAACAGATCCATTTCAGAGAATAAGCTAAGTCCGAGGTTTATGGGTCCGTTCAAGGTTGTGGAGCGGGTCGGACCGGTGGCTTATCGTTTGGAGTTACCTCAGAGTATGAAGGTTTTTCACAAGGTCTTCCATGTTTTGATGCTGCGGAAGTGTCTACATGAGTCTGAGGAGGTGTTGGCTAGGATTCCGGAGGATCTTCAGCCCAACATGACATTGGCGGCGAGGCCTGTGAGGATTCTCGAGAGGAGAATCAAGGTGCTGCACCAGAAGAGTATACCATTGGTGAGAGTCGTGTGGGACTATGACGGTATTGAGGAGGAGACTTGGGAACCAGAGGCGTTGATGAAGACGAAGTTCTCGAAGTGGTTCGAGAAGCAAGCGGTGGCTTGAGCTCTTTTCTGGTTTTCAGAGTCTGTATTAGCATGTTGCTATGATTGTGATATTTGTATTTCGTGGTGGATGTAACGATTATACAATTTGAGATTTAATAAGATGAGTTTTGCCTTATTAAATGTGTTATAAGATGTGAGTTCTTATGGCACGACTGGTGATGTCATGGATTTGTGAGGACTGGTAGGTCATATGGAGGTCTAGCGATAGAGTTCTATGTGAGTTAGAGCTTGTCTATCGGCTAGGGAGACTAGGAATGGAAGTTCTATGTGAGTTAGGGCTGTCCATGTTCTAGTAGGATTATCTGGGGATAAGGTTCAATGTGAGTTAGGACTTGTGATTCCCCAGATGGCGCTGGGAAATAGGGGTTTTATGTGAGTTAGAACCTGCCTATTTCCTAGGGGGAGTCTGGAGTAGAAGTCTTATGTGAGTTAGGACTGTCTTTCCAGGACTCTGTGAAACACCCTGGTGATTGGGTTGTTTCGGATGACCACGGAAGGTGATTCTGGTCGACAGGTGCTTATGATGCACGTTTCAGAGTATTGCTCCAGGGAACGGGTGGGTTCCTGTATACTGAGGGATAGTGGATCTCTCCAGAGGACGGGTGGGTTCTCTGCATATACTCGAGAGTTAGTGGTTCTCTCTAGGGGACGGGTGGGTTCCCTATATATATATATATATATACATGGAGGGATAGTGGGTCTCTCCAGGGGGACGGGTGGGTATCCTGCACACTGTCGCTCAAGGGGTGACGATCCTGCGAGCATATGTGCGGTGTATATGTTTATGAGTTATGAGTATGAATTAGGAGTAGTAGCGTCTGAGCGTGGTCGTGAGTATGAGATTGGACAGGCTTCGGGGATCGGGAGTGGATCCCAGGTGGTGCTGACCGGGTGGGGTCAGGATTGCAACCGTGGGGAGACGGTGCAATGTGGCTAGTGTGAGCCTGGTAGAGCTCGGGGATCAGGTGTGATCTCGAGTGGTGTTGACCGAGGGTCAAGAGAGTGGATTGGATGTCGAATCTAAGGTTATGCTAACGTTTGGAACCAGGTTTGGACAACCCTGGTAATATATGTAACGTCGTTGTACTTACATGTTCGTGTTTGATTGTTGTGCGATCATTTGGTCCAATTCGGGGTCAACGATTGGTCGTGCATGTTCTTGTTTGATTGTTGGGCGGTCAATCGGGTAGCCCTGATCGGGACCAGGGGACGTTGCATCGTGATATTCCGGGGAAATCTGGTCGGGTTTTAGACGGAGTGCAAACTTTAGTGAGACGGAGTGATGTGGTTCGAGTGTGATCTCGAAGGGTCAGCCGGGTTCGAGTCCGGCATTTGTGACCATAGTGCGACGGTGTCGCAGGATTCGAGGTCGAATCCGTGTTAGTGGGGGAGAATTGTAACGCCCATGAACCAAAAAGTGGATTTTTGGTGGTGTCGATCGACACAGGTGTGGTGTATCGATCGACACGTGAGTGTTGGACTTAGGAGAAGTCGGGTTTTAGGCGTTATGTCGATCGACACATGTGGTGTATGTCGATCGACACGTGTTGAAATCAGACCGTCGGGTTTGGTTCCAATTGGCCGGTTTAGGGAAACCCTAGGGTTCGATATAAAAGGCAGAATCAGAAGTTCTGGCCGTTTTTGTTCTGGAGAATCAGACTTTTCAGAGAGATTTTGGGGAGAAGTTCTGAAATCAGAGAATTTGAGTGATTGTTGGGAGTCCCTGGAGGAGAATTGATCGTGAGTGGAGATAGAACGAGAAAGAGGTTGTTGTTGTGCTGATTTCGGGTCTGTGAGGACAGAATCAGAGGCTGTCTTGGTGTTCTTTGCTCGTTCTTCGCGTTCTTCATCCTTTTTCAATCCCAATCAAGGTGAGTGCGTGACCGTAGGCTCGTATAAGTATAGGAGACCGATGGAATACGATTGCTTGGTGGTTTTGTGTATGGATTTGTGCAGGAGACTCGACAGATCGCATCAGATTCGAGTCGTGTGAGGATTGACTCGATTCTGGGTTATGCGACGTCGTGTCGATCGACACCGAGGTTGTGTGTCGATCGACACGGGGCCTGTGTTCTTCGACACCTAGTGGTTGTGTCGATCGACACAGCGGATCCTGTCGATCGACACGGGGTCACTGATCATCGACACCTAGTGGTTGTGTCGATCGACACAGTGAGTCCTGTCGATCGACACGGTGTATGCTGGACTGGTTTTGTTTGCTTGGTCGTGTATGCTTGTTCTGTGATCATCCTTGTATTGTGTTGGTTGTTTATACTTGTATTTAAATAGCCTGTAGACGGGATGACCGCGTCGCTGAGTATTTGTGATAATACTCACGCAACTCTTTTTGCCATGTGTTGCAGGTAAAGAGAAATTGTGATCGTGGAATCGTGGCGAGGAAGAATAGATGATTTAGGGTCTCACTTGGATTGTATTTCTATGGAATTGTTAGGTTATTAGTCATTGGATATTGTTTATTCATATTGGTTGATTGGTTGAACTGGGTTGATATTTAATAAAGTATGGGATTTGTTAAATTGGAATATGTCGTTGATGTTTATTGTTCCGCATTGCTTGGTTGTTGACCCATTGAGGATTATTATTTGTGATGATAATAATCTGGAGGGAAATTTTTTTGAAATTTTTGGGTCGGGTCGTTTCACCTTGGATCAAACAAAACGGCGCTTCTAGAAGATTAGTCACGAGGACACATCACCAAGGGAGAGCAGAGGAGAATCAATAAGGAGCAGAAGGTTGTTACGGGAAAGTATCTTTGGAGTGAGATCATTTGTGAGAGGAGAGAGGAAACTCCTAAATCTTTCCTGTTTTTCTTGCTTGTAAACATTATGGGTTTTCTTTTGAATAAAACTTGTTTATTATCATAAGGAATCTAGGTTTTACAAGTTTAATCGTAACAGCTCCTAACGTCAGATAGTACATGTATAAACGTTAAATAAGATTGGTATGATTCGAGGAGGTTTCTCATGTTTCTCGCCCTCTTTACTTTTCTCATTTTCAAAATTTTCTAGCTATCATACTGTTTAGCCCTCTCTTTGCTGACCTTTTTGAATATTTATTATCTAAACTTTTTTCCTGACAACCAATCAAAGAATTGTCTTTAATTGAATGTGTGGTTAAAAAATACTTAATTAGGCTAATATTATGTTTTGGATATGTAATTAGGTGATGGGTCTATGTATAAAAAAGACAAAAAAAAACGTTGGGCTTTTTGGATGTGCACATAGGTGGTACCCGCGCGCATGCACGGGCACAATTCATTAATAGGTTATTATCGAATTAAAATTAGGGAAAATTGTGTAAATGGATCGAATTTGATTTGATTTTTTCCTACTACCCCTTTCTCTATTTTTACATAATTTACCCTTTGACATATATCTAATAAATCATTAAAAATATTTTTAACAGCCAAAAATATTAGGAAAATTCAAAACAATGAAAAAATCACTAGGAAGAATATAGGTATTTTTTTTAATTTTGAAAATATGGATAGAATTGAAAATAATTTTTTGTTCTACCTTTTCCAGAAATCATATTCTACCGTCTACGGGGTAGTAGAATATATATTCTACAAATTGGTCTTAGTCTACTGTATTTAGAATATAGGTTCTACGGATTATTGATATATCTACGCACCCGTAGAATATAGGTTCTACTCATTACTCTATATTCTACGATTTACTTGATTTGGTAGAGTACACGTTCTAATGTTTGTTCCATATTCTACCAATTTTCGGAATATATATTCTACCGTAACTACTATAATCTACCATTCGTAGAATTCATCTTCCAGTTTTTTTTTTGTCCATTCTGAGAAAATATCCTAAAATCTAGAAAATATGGTTTGTAAATCTTTCCAAATATTTTGTAAAAAAAAACACTGTCGTTCTCCTTTTACCGTTCTTCTTCTCTTCTTTTGTCCCTTTTAACTTTTTTTTTTGTTTCTCTTCTTCTTGATTACTATGTTACATATCCTCTTTAAGAGTTGAAGATTTCGAGAATAACCGTAGCAAACATTAAAGTTTCAAAAAAAAAAAAAGAATTTCGAGAATAATTCGAATTCTATAAATATATAAAAATTGAGAACACTTGGTTTTGTGCTATGGTCTTTGTACACTGTGATATCTTTCTCCGGTACAAAAAGCGCAAACGACTCCCAGTTCAAAACCTCCAAAAAGGGCGCTACAAAGTTATCCGATATTATGACAGAAACACAATCATAGAAAATGGCCTCTACCACTCTCGGACTGTTCACTTCAAAGCCTTTGGCACAAATGCAGTACTTGCTAGTCTTCATGAACTGAAGGTAGTTCTTGTTTCCTTTAGTCCGCGGAAGTTTACCGAAGATTTTCAAGTCGGGATCTTTGTTGTTACCCCAGTAAGAGAGGAGTATTGGTCGAAGATACCCGTGATCGGGTTTCCAAGCAAAGAAAGCAAGTAATGGCCTTTGAGACGCGGACTTTCCACCGATGTTACTTAGGGGTTTTTTGGGATCTCTAACGAATGTCTCTGGTAAAGATGTGTCTTTTCCAAAGATGAAGCCTTCTTTGACATCCGAGTTGCACAACGCCCTTATACTCTTTGCGAAATGTTTCTGCGTCTCTGATGGAGCCTGAAAATGTCACAAAACGACATATATGTATCAGAACAATGACCTCAAAAGATCCAATCAAAACAAATGTCACAAAAGACCATATATTTATCAGAAAATAATCTCATAGATCACATCTTTACACCTTTACAGAGAAATGTCACAAAAGACCATACGTTTTCAGAAAATAATCTCAAAGATTGCATCAATAGAGAAATAAGAAATGTCACAAAAGATTCTCATGACAAAGAAGAGAAGGCATTACCCGGTCATGGCAGGCAGCAAGGAAATGATCAGCCCCGGAAATTCGATTCCAGAATGGGTATTTTACGAAAATGAAGTCTATATAGTCTTTTAGATACTTAATGAGATTGCGGTGACTGTGAGAGTCATGAACATATAGAGTCACCTCGAGCATTCGGGAACTGAAGGGTAAATAGAAAAGATGAGCTTTCGCAGCGTCCTTTGTGACAAATTTGTTGCCGTTGGATTCCATAATTTTCATAAACCAGCCTTCAGACGCGTATATCCCTCTGAGTATTGGACTGTGCATTATAGGTCTATCTCATTCTTTGTAAACATAAACCTTCAACATCTTCTCCATCAACTCATAGCTTCTGAAGAAAACAATATCAACTCAAATCAGTATTAGAACATGAGCTTTTGATACAACTTCAAGAAGTAAAAAAAAAAATCTCACCGTTTGAAGGTGGAAACATAGCGATATAGAGGAGCATAGAGCAGGGGGTCTTTGTCATCGATCGGTGCATTCTCAATCTCATATTTTGCTTGTAAAAGCTCCAAGTCAGGTTTAGTAACCCATTTTGGTTTCTGAAAAAAACAATCGAAAAGATGAAACATGGTACACTATTGCTACTTTTTAAGTAAGAATGTTTCATATCAAGACCAAGATGATAACACCTTTGCTAGACGATTATGAGAAACATGATTTTGACGCAACTGCTTGCTCATCTCGGATATTGACATCACTCCGGAATCAGGCATTTTCTCCTTCTCCTTTACCTCAGGAACAAATCTCACAACCTCGGTTTTAGTTGGATTCCTTCTCTGTCCCTGGCTAGTAGTAGGCATTGTTACATTTTCCTTTACCGGAGTTGGGCTTAAACCAGGTAATGCAGCCGGGGCCTTTGCACTAGCCACAGGTGCTGTTGCATTTTCCTTTACCAGAGACGGTTTTAAACCAGGTAAAACAGTAGGAGCCTTTGCACTAGCGGCAGGTGCGGTTGCGTTTTTCTTTACCGGAGAAGGGTTTAAAGTAGGTAATGCAGCAGGGGTTTTTGCACTAGCCGTAGGTGCGGTTGCGTTTTCCTTTACTGGAGACAGGTTTAAAGGCGGGAATGCAGTAGGCGAAATGGTGAGGGAAGTGGCATTTCCGCCATCTCCATCAAACTCTAGCAACGAATTTTCAGTATCAAGTCCATAACTGCAAATTATACCTGCAAATTATAACAAATTCAAATGAGTCACATTCGCTACAATTAAAATCAGTATATGTGAACATGATTGATACCTGCAAATTCTTGTAGTGTGGAGGTAAGGTGCTGCTGCTACTACTATTGTTGCTGGTGATTTCGAGGGTAAGAACCCTATAATAATTAAACCCACAGAACTCTTAGTTACTCACTGTTTTACTTTCAATTCAATAGCTTCAAATTCATGTCGAATCAAAAGCAATTGAAAGGGTTTAGCATAAACAAAAAAATATCATAAATGTCAAGTTTTGTGTGAGTAGAGACTGAAAATCAAAGAATATATTTGATGCAATAAGCGTGAAATCCAAAGAGTTTAGGTGAGAAAGAACACATATAACTTATTCCTAAATCTGTTCTATCTTGTGAATTTTGTTATTATGTTGTAAAACGAGTGAGATTAAGAACCCAATTACTACATTGTTGTACCTTAATTGCAAACCCTAGAACAAACTAAATTTGTAAAAGAGCAAATCAAACAAAACCATACTCACATTAAATCACAAACTACTCAACTTACCCAATGAAGAATACGTTTGATGGAGATGGAGGAGGAGGAAATAAATGAAGAGAGATAACGGGGGAAGAGGAGGAAAGGGGATGAGGAAGAAAGAGGGCGGAGATCTAAAGTGAGAGATGGCCAAATCGTGGAGGTCGATTGGCTAAGGATGATGAAGAAAATCATATTTGGAGACACGGTGGAGCAGAGCTTGGTGAAAAATTACAAACAGGCGGAGGAGAGAAGGAGGAGAGAAAACAGGCGGATACCCTTTACCCAATTGTTTTTGGTATCGGAACTAAATATTTATAAAAACTAAATGTGAATTGTTTTGGTATAAAAACTAAATATTTATAAAAACTAAAAATGAAGGTTAAAACCGAATTATCATTAAAATAAGTACTAATGGGACAAAATTGAGTTGGAAAAATACTAATGGGACATTTTCTATTTGATTTCGACCCAATTAGCCAAATTTCTCTTAAAATTATAACATAATTTCAATGGCCATGATTTGTAATGCTTTTGATTTGGTTTGTTAATGGTTTAAAAACTTTATTGCAAGAAGATGATGATGTGATTGGAGAAATTGTGTTATTTTTCTATTCTTTTTAACATTATATATCTTTTTGTAATGCATTTTTTTCATAAGTTTATTTTGCGTATATAACTATTTTTAGTTTTAATTAGAGAAGTAAGATTTTCTTAAGGTTGATAATAATTTTATAGTATTTAAATTTGTGAATGTATATCAGTCTGCAGCAAAATTACATTCTTCTTCCGTTAAAGTATATCAGTATTAAACAGTATTCATGAACACGAAATACTAATACCTTTCAAGGAAATGTTAGTCTTTTAGTACTACTAAAAAGTGGTAGTTTTCGAACAAATAAGTTCTTAAAAGCCTAAAAGGTGTTAGTCAATGTTTGCTGGATAAATCTTACTCCCTCCGTTTCTTAATATAAGATGTTTTGGTTTGAATTACGAAGTTTAAAAAACAAATTTCATATAAAATTATTTAATATATAAAATACAAACAATTCAACCAATTACTATATATTATATTATGAAACAAACATAATTGATCTTGAAGAAAGTGTGGTCGTTGAATCAGAAGAACGGTGTTGTTTGGCACAAGGAAAGAATGGTGATAATGGTGACGAATGAAAATATGTTGGTGAAAAAGAATATTGTGTAGGTTTTGAAGTAGACAAGGAAACCCAGGTAGACGAGAAAGTGAAGAATACAAAAAACCAAAATGAAGATGGAGATGAAAAAAGAAAGAGATGATAAGATGAAGAAGATGAGGAAAAGAAGATGAAGATTACTAATCAAACAAATAATATGGAGATGAGGATGAATTCGAAGAAGAAATCAATCCAAGCAACATAAAAATTATTCTCTTTTAATTTTACGTGCATTTGTGAGAGTTAAGGCCACCATATTAGAGTTAATATCCCCATAATTTGTTTCAAATATAAATTATTTTTAATATTTTACATGTATTTGTTAGGGTTTTAGGCTCACATATTAGGATTTAGTATCTATTGATTTGCCAAAATAAAATAAAATTATAGAGGAAAGTTTCATTTCTAAATGAAAAAAATATAGCATGGTTTTCAAATTAACGTTTACGATAAGATTTTGAAAAAGGCTAAGTTCAATATGAAACAAATCAAATGTCTCAAAACACGTCATTCGGAATGGAAACAACTTGGATTCGATAAAATAGTCCAATTCTAAAAATTATCCGACATTCTTTTTATTGTGTTGATAACGAATAAGAAACATTACCATAGATAATATAATTATATGTCTATTATCATCTCGATAACTTTTATATATATATATATATATATATATATATATATATATATTTATTTCTTAATGTTCAATATTGATTTCATAAATAATCTTAAATATCGATTAGTATGGTTTGTTCAATTATAATTTATTGACTGTTAGATATATAATATATCAAATTATGTGTTCACCATGCAAAATAAATAATTAGTTTTGTGTTGAATGTAAATCCCAATTTACAATTTTAAACTTTTAGCACCTGAGATATTATTGTCCCGTACAACGCGCGGGTACCTGCCTAGTATCTATATTTATAAATATGAAGTCACTTTGTTTAAGTGTCGCGATGATAACGATTTTAGAAGGAAGGAAAAAAAAGAAAAAGAAAATTAGAGAAGGAATTGTTTATTCAATTATGTGTTTAGTATTTAACATATTAATTGTTTTATTCATTGTTCTGGTATTGGACTTAAATTTTAACCAAAGCCCATAAACATCAATCGAAACCCTAGCTAGCTTTATGATTAATAATTGTTAATTTGTGTAACCCTAGCTATGTAAGAAGCTATATATAATCGACCTTATTCCTTTCCTTTAAAATTTAGAGTCGCCTCTTTTTTTTTTTAGGTTTAAGATTGTTCTTCATTTTTTTTTGCCGCTAGGATATTATGTATGGTTTGTTATTGTTGTTCGTCTTTTTGCATATTTATTGTGTACTTTCTATTGATGTTTACCTCTGTTTTGTAGAGGCATGGCTGGAATTACTTGATGAAGGAGGTAACTAATTAAGTGTTAAGGTTTTCTGTTCTTTTAATGATTATTGTTAAAACTAGAACTTGTATCCTTGAACTTCGGTATGTCACATTTGCTGTCATAGATTCACGACATATTTCGTTTTCATACTATTCTATTTCGTTTGTTTGTTTGATATATTTGTTTTGTTAATTGACCCAAATTGGCCTTCCTTTTGACAGTTGGTTACCTACAATAACTCTATATACCGATAAAATAGTATTCATCTTAATACTATTCTCTTTAGTTCTTAAATGATCAGTAGTATTCATCTTAATACTATTCTCTTTTTTGTTTTGGGTTAAGGTGTATTCTTTGTTGTAAAATCTCCCATTACATTCTTCTTCTCTTTCATATCGAATTTTTATTTTTTTATTTTGTGTAATGTTTTCGATTAAAACAATAGTAACCCTAACAATTTTTTTTCATTCACATAAAAAAAAAACCAACGGGTTCAAAAAGTATCTATGATCTTCGTGCCGAATTACATCTAAAATTTGTTGTTTTGTTCGCCTTATACCTACTTTGTTTGTCTTACACGGGATATATATGTGGCTGAAATTCATCTTGCTGTTTGTATGATGTGTTCTTTTTCAAGTCTCTCAAAGGTTATGTAATAGATTTGAAAGGTTTTGCCAAGTGTCCGAGTTTGTGTCTCTGGTTCAGTATCGGTGAAATCATGGAAGAGATCAATTTTGAGAAGCAAAGGTAAGAGGCTATAGGCTGTTGTGATGATATGTCCACCGAAAAGACATATTGTGGGAACTTAACAAGTGGGAAGAGTTGTACATCTAAATCAAATGAGCTGGTGATGATTGAATTTGTTAAGAGATCGGTTTTGTTTGGTTAATTGATTGTTGGTTTTGTGTTAATCCTTGGAATAAAACTGTTTGGGAAGAATCGATTGATAACTGTTTGGGGAAGAATCAATGGTAGAGAGACGTCTTCGGACAAAGAATATCCGAAGTTAGTGAAGACAGTGGCAGTAGTAAAATATGAGAAGAAGACGAATAAAGAATACTTTTTGGAACTCTCAATATGGTTGAGAAAATACAAGATGTTATGGTTATCGATAATATCAAGCACTGCATAAGCATTTGGTTTGGTAGAAAAGTAAACATTTGGCAATAAGTAACATAATTAGAATAAGAAGCGTGTCCTTTTGGTTTAGTTAAAATAATAATTTTGGAATATTAGTTTTTAAGGATACTATGTCACGTTCTTTGAACATTTGAGCTGAACCAATGTACCAAATAGCATTATTATCAAAAAAAATTGGATATGCTATTGTTAAATAAACTAGATAAATACATAAATTTTACCTCTCCCGTTCCATGAAAATTGATGTTTTATGGTTTGAACGTATATTAAGAAAAAGTAAATCTAATAACTTTTAACACAATTCCAAGGCAACTAAAACACATTAGAACCAATGAAATTCATTTTGTAAAGAAAAGTGCATTAATTAAAAAGTAAAACATCAATCTTTTAGAAATAAAAATAAAACTAAAAACATCATTTTTCATAGAATGGGAAGAGTATACTTCTGGGTGAAATAAATTTTCCAATCAAGAACGGAAATGTAAGGACCAAATTAGACAAAATATTATATAGTAACGGATTGACAATGTTACTTATAAGATTAATACACTGATGATATAATACACTATGATAATTCGAAACCAGCATACCTGCATATACGTACTACACAATCCAATTAAATAAAATAATTTAAATGAAGAAGAAAGAGCTAGCCACCAAGAACAGCAACAAAATAATCAAGAAGTTGATTTCCTTTTTAATTATTAAAGAGATGAGCGGTCAATTGCATTTCCTTATCTCTTTTCAATAATCTATGTGTAATTTTGGAGAAATTTTGAGAAATACCACTTTTGAAATGCTATTTTTAAAAAATATCTTTTTAAAATATTTATAAAAATATCATTTTTTAAAAAAAAATTTATTTATTATATTATTTATTTTGGGTTAATATGTTAGGTGGGTATAGATTCACACCCATTATCTCATCTCTCGTCTCCTTACCCATTATCTCATCTCTCGTCTCCTTCCACAGACTAAATCGCAAGCCCACACCTTTAGAGGCATTTAGGCCCATTAGTTTGGTGTATATAAGAAGCAGACTTAAAATTTAAAGACGGATCGAGGTGAGTTTGTTTAGGTAGAGGATGCGGTGGAACGATAATCGGCGGCGAAGCCTGAATACGCGACAGGTAAAATTGCGGTGTGGTGGGACATGAACTACTGTCCGATTCCGGAGGGTTATGATGCTCGTCGGGTCCGTCCGAGTATAGAAGGGGCGTTCAAGAAACTTGGCTACTTTGGTCCCGTCTCTATCACTGCCTATGGCGACCAACAAAAAAAAAACCCTAATTACATCCTGCGAAGGCTCTCTTCCACTGGAGTCTCTGTTGCACATGCCATCTATGGTTAGTAAGTAGTCCAATTGATTGATTGTCATCGACCGACTTTGGTTCTGAAATGAAATCTCTGCTTCTTTTATTGGGAATGAAACAGAAAACACATGCTCAGAAAATCCTCCTCCGGCTACAATGATGCTCATATCCGATCACGTGGAACCACTCTTGAATTTTCATCTGGACAAAGTGCCGAAATACGACATCTATATGGGTTGGGATCTGGCCCGACTACAACAAGAGACGAAATACAACCTCTTTCTGGCTTATTCATTTACTTCTCAATTGTATCCGGTCCGAATTACTAGGAGGCTCCAACGACCACTCAATTATCTGCCGGAATGTTTTATTGCAAATCGTGCCCTCTCCATTGCCATAGCCTGGCCAGTTTCAGGAAGCATCTCTCGAATAGAAAGCATCAACTGCAAGTAAGCTCTCTCTCTCTCTCTCTCTCTCTCTCTCTCTCTCTCTTTGCACCAGTACGTTGAGTGTTTATCTTTTTCCAGTCTTTGAGTGTCAAACAGGAGGTTGCATACCCTGGGAATGGACAACTTGACCCTGTAACGAGGATGTGGGGAAGGAACTATGCTGCAAAGCCTGAATACGCCACAGCTCAAATAGCGGTGTGGTGGGACATGAATGACTGCCCAATTCCGGAGGGTTATGATGCTCGTTGGGTCCGTCCAAGTACATTGTTGCACATACAATCTTCGGTTAGCCCATTTGTTATCCTTGTCTGTGTTTAAATTTCCTTTTGCTGAAACATGCTCACTCATGCTTTCCTTTTACTGAAACAGAACGCACAGACTCCATCATGTTTTCAGATCTGCTTGAATGGCAATCCCTGAATCCTCCTCCGGCTACAATGATGCTCATAGCCGATCAGGTGGAAGATCGGTTCTCAAAAGCTCTTGTCGGGCTACAACAACTGAAGAAATACAACCTTTTTCTAGCTTATTCATTTAGGCCTTACAAAATGTCAGTCCTGGTCACCTCTGCAGAGTGGCTCTGGGATAGCTTACTGGCAGGTGTTTGTTTGTCCTCTCGTTATCTACTACTGTTGACATAATTACGCTGTATGGTTAAGTTTTTTCTTTTCCACAGTTTCAGAGACAAGAAGACCCCTTCTTCAGCTACACGTTCTTCACAAGTGCAGTGAAAGGGGTGAAATTACCGGAGTTTTTGCTGCAAATTGTGCGACGAAGATTGTGATTACAAAAGTCTTGATAATTTCAGGAAACATCTCTCAAGTAAAGAACATGCAATGGAAGTACGCATCCCCTCTCTGCTTGTATCAATACATTGTATAACCATTTGAGCAACAACCTGTTTTAACTTTTTCCACTCCTTGTCACGCAGGAGGATATTATTCGTGAGCGTATTCAAGTATCAGAGTATGAGCGACAACAAATGTTCGAGGTAAGTTTTTCTTAATGATAATTATAGATTTTCCACCGAGAAAATTGTTTTGAAACCTGGACTGGCCGCAACCTGGCAAGATTTCGAAATGTAAGTTGTTGTTGCTTGTGTTTTCGAAATGCTTCTAGATTCAGTCGTAGAGACAAGATTAAAAAAAGTCCCTCTTCTCATTCCTGGTTTCCACAGTTTTATGTTTTTCACGTTATACTCATGTTTCATTCATTTACATCTTGTAGAGAGATACTCCAAGGAGCAAACGTTTGAGGAAAGCATTCCGGACGGGTTTTCGTCTTCTTCATAATCATTTAGGCCTTACTAATCGTGGAGCGCGACGTAGAGCCCGGAAATCTCAAATGTACAAGAAAGAGTGGTGGAAGTGACCACCCGGGCAACCATTTGACTGAGACGAGTGGTCTACCCAACAGCGACATGGTCATTAGGGCGCATGGAGAAGGGATAATGAATTCGGTTGAGCTTTCCTTGTCCTGGAAGACTGGAACTCTTATTTTTTGGTTTGTGTCAAGACACTCGTGTGGACTAGTTATTTTGCATTTCGTTTTGTTTGTTTAGAACAAGGGTAATTGGCATCTATAACCATAAAAAAAAAACAGTAATAAAAAGAAGCATACAAAATTATCGCAACAAGTTTGCTTCGACTACAGGTCCAATGGCTTGTTGGAGAGGAAGAGGAATAAGAGGAAATACTTGACTATCTAACTCTTTATCTTTCTTTTGGTTTCCTGACTTGGGCTCGGACTCTTTCGCTCTCCCTCTCAGCTTCTCCAAAGCTTTTCTCCTGTTCTCCTTTCTCCCTACTCGAGCTTCTGCGGCTTCACCATGGAGAAGAAAGTTGATCCCTCCGAGAACTCCAGCCGTTAGATAAAGCATCGTGTTTCTTCTGGAAACATCTTTGGAATCAAGGACATGGTGTTCCTTAACATTTGCTTCGAGTAAAGGAGCCTGGCAAAGAAAGGCAAAAGTGTCTTTTCAGAGCTCTGCACAAACTAAGAAAACTGATACTTGCAATGCAGACTCAATACCAATCTAAAAACAGCTTAAGCAATAAACATATGAAAATACTGTCTGCACGAGAACACGAAGGAAGTACAGAAAGACACTCAAATCTCAACAAAATGTTTAATGATTCCCTGAAATTTAGGGATTCTGTACACGAATCACTAGTTGGAATCTGAATTTTCTCAACGTCATCCCTAATGAAACAATCCCTAATAGCTCAACCTAAACTCAATGGCCTCGGATTCATTCAGATTGTACGAACCTGAGAAGAACCTACTACTCCTGTGGCTAAAATCACCCGTCGCCGTGAAATTTTAGGTGATTCTCCGGTTATCGGAGAAACTGAAATCAAAAGCGGCGACCAGATAGAGCAAGATCTCGCCATCTGTCTTCTCCGGTAGATCAGCAGTACCTTCTCGGCGTCGATAACCACTACTCGGTGATCGGAGAAAGTGTTTTCTATTATTTCAGAAATGGGAAAAATGAAATTATAAAATGATAATGTGGTGGGCTAAAAACAATTTGGGCCTCATTGCACATAAATGGGCTTCGTTGACTTGCAACCTAATTACAGAGATTTGTAGCAAACAGAAGATCACAGATTTTCTCATGAGCATTCACATTTTCCCGGAAACGTGAAGTAGCAACACGACTCTTCTTCTCCTTCTTCAACGACTCTGCTTCTTTCTGGAAACCACTTGTTTTCTCAAGACCAGACAATACAACATTGTATGTTCCCAGCGAAGGCATGATCTTTCGCTCTCTCATCTCTCCTAATATCTTCATTGCCTTCTCTGGACTACCTGCTGATATATAAACATCCATCAGCGCCGTGTATGCGGCTACGCCCTTTTCATCATCCGGAAGCAAGTCGAAAACTTCTGCGGCTAAGCAGGGTCTTTTGCCAAACCCGAGCTTATGGATCAATGTTGCTCCTTGGTACACACCAAGCGAGTGTTGGGCTTTCACCATCTCCCTGACCACTTCCACCACTTTAGGAAGCTCGTTTATTCTCAGAAAGTTACCAATTAAAGCTAGATAAGCTGTCTTCTCGAGATGAATTCCCATTCCCGAGCTGTACTCAAGGGCCAACGAAGCCCCCTTGGTTCTACAACGGTCACAGTTTGTTTTTACGATTGCTGAAACAACAAAAGAATCCAACTTTACGTTTCTATCTTTCATCTGGTGAAGTAGATGATCAACTGCGACCAGATTCTGCTTCATCAGGAGAACGGAGCTGATAATTCTACTATCATCTGAACTTTTCGTGTCATCAACTTTGGCTGTAGGAGTCTCATCAATGTCTTTGCAGCACAAAGATTCAGCAGAAATATGCGAATTCACTTCTCTTAACAGATCATCGCTCTCGCCTGCTGCTTTCAAGGTCTCTGAGGCCTCAAGAAAGACGGGGTAGCGAAGGACGAACCCGTTTTCTTTCATGTATTGAAGAATTCGAACTATGAAAGATGTTTCCCTGAATTTATAGGCTTTTCCAATCAGAATATTGCCAGCCGCTTTATCTGGCTGCACCCCAATTTCTTGCATTTTAAAGAAAATGTCTAAGGCTTCCTCGCATTTTCCTGCAAATCAAATGAAGAAACTAAGGCATCATCGTCATAGCTACAAAACATTCAGAAACCAATATCCAGACAACAACAACATTCATACTCTTAAAAAGTTTACTTTCAGCTAGGCATTTTAACAAACACTTTGAGTGCATAGAAGTGAAGCTAACCTGTTCCGACAAGATACTCCATCAACACCGTATAAGTGTAACAATTCGGAGAAACTCGCGACCGCAACATCTCCTTATACGCCTCCGTCGCTTCTTCCACCCTCCCATCGTCGAAAAGTATCTTCATGTAAGCCGTATAAGACACGACCGTAGGTTCGCACTCATTATCTCTCATCTCCTCCCATAACCGTATTGCTCCCTCCACGTCGCCGGAACTTGAAACCCAGTGAATCAACGACGTATACGTGACCGTATCGATCACCACACCTTTCTCCTTCATAAGCTGGAAAACAGAGTACATAGATTCGATCCGACCAGCTTCACCGAAGATATCGAGCATGGTGGTGTAAGTGAAGTGGTCGTGTTTGAAGCCCTTGATCTAAGCAGCAGCCCAGTTGAAAAAGAGCCAAGCTTTCTGCATCGGAGGGTGGGCTTTCAAGACACGGTTGATGATGTGAGAATCCCATTTCACGCCAAGATTTGGGAGCTGTTCTCGAGCAGATTCCCAAGTGGAGTACTTGAGGAGGTTATAGATGTTGGAGACAATGTCTCTCATGTAGATCGTTGGATCTGGGGTCTGTGTTTTCACAGGTTTTGGTTTCTGAAAGAATCGCTTGGTGGGGTTTCTGGGTGGTCTTTGTCGGGGAAGAGAGTGAGGTAGCTCCACGGAGCTCCGGCGATATGATAATTGGATTGAGAGTTTGCGGAAAATGGAAGAGAAGCGCATGACTCACGACTCACTCTCATTCCGATCAAGGAAACCGGTGGTCTCATTCTTAAACCCTGCTGATTCGGCTCTGTTTCATTGACTGCTAGTGATAAGGATTGGGCTTGGGCTTGGGCTTGATATGAATTTTATTGGGTCTAGCCCAATAAGGGAACCTCAACAAGTTTTTGGAATCAATATCATGGGAATTTGCAAAACATGCGTTTGAGGCATACAAATGCACATACTATGATAGAGTGATGAGAGATGGAGATTGGAAGTGTGAAGATGAGTCTAAATCCTAACAGGAAGAATTGTGTATTGCTCTCATATTGATAAGGATTATGATACATGTGTTTATATAGAGAGGAGAATCTTAAACCTAATTAACATAGTTTCCTAAATATACACAAATACATAGATGATATAATTTATTAGATATATATTCACAATATCTTTTTTTGATCATATGGATCTTTTAGATCTTTCTATATGTGGTATATATTATTATAAGTAATTGTACAACAACAAACAAATCGTTTGTATAATTTATATGTCCAAAAACATATGATACGTACGACTCATTCGATTTTTGATGAGCCGAATTACGGATACAACTATGTATGAGAAGGGAGAAAGAATAAAATAAATAAATGTGGTTGATGGTCATGGTCAATTACGATTATCAAGGGCAAGGAACATAGCTTTGGGAAGAATAGACCTCTGAATGAGCAATAGGGCTTAGTTTGTGGTGACATGGAGAAGGTCCTCTTTGAAGCTTGTTCTGCAAACCAAACCTTATTCCTTTTATGTCTTCTTTATTCATCCTTATCAGCCTCGCCGTTGCGGAGGTTCCTCTTGATCCGATTCCGACCAAAGCTATCAAATACATCAACATAATGAATTTCCACATGAACCTCCTTATCATGATGTTGCAAAAACTCGGTCTTGTAGGTCAGATATATGGTAAACGTCGAGATTAGAAATGAATGAATGAATGGGTTAGTGGTTGATGATCGTAAGGAAACGTTAAGTTAGCTCGTAGATATTTTGAGTTAGATGTTAAATATTATGGAAAATGAAATATATAGATAGATGGAGAAGGAGAGAGACAATAGTTAGATCTAAATGCGTCGGAATATCGTCGGAAAGTCCAAATCATATTCCGACCACTTTCCGATCATTTTTACACCATAATTAAATGCATTAAAATGGTTATATTTAGAATATTGTTCCGACTATGTTTTGACCATTTTCTGATGATGACGCTGTCGACTTTATATTGGTTGGCAAATGGTTAGAAAATTCCGACAACTTTCCAACGACCCAATTTGGTCGGAATATCCCGATCAAAACCCGACCATTATAATATAGGTCAGGAGAAGGTCGGAAATTGGTCAAAACAAATTCTGACCACTTATAGAGTGGTCGGAAAATGACTTGTTTTTTTGTAGTGTATTGCCAAAAATTGAAATAAACGAAGTTGAGAGGCTGCTTCTTCTAATATAACCTTTGACTTGTTCCTTGCATGCATCTTGAGTGTTATGTTTTATGTTGAACTTTACTATGTCTTCACTTTTAGCAGCCTATTTAGAATAATATTTTAATTATTTATTCTAACAGAATTTCGCACACACATATATAGATAGACTAGTATTATTTTGCCAGAAATTCTTGTTCTCGTTTACAAATTTCTTTAGGACATGTTTTTATATTGTAGCTAGGAATCTATCTACTACCAGACAGTTGAAAACTAAGAATATTAAGAAATGTGGAATTATACATGAAATCCTTAAGGTGGGGAAATATACACAAACGCATCATAAAAGAAAAACATACACTTGGAGTCTTTTTTGTTGCTAAGAATACACTTGGGAGTCTTGGAACCGCATATACAACAATTACGTTGGTTGGTTCGGACTTCGAACGTATCTAATAAGAGTTATCACATTTCTTAGATTTAGGCAAAGAGCCAAGAACGGTCCATACAATTATATGTTGCACCATAGACGTTTATTGATTATATAAGCATATAGAAATATTATCTCATCTATAGACGATTCTCTTATAATAATATAAACGAGGTTGAATTGTCCGGTAAACATTGCCGTTTTGAGGTCACGTTAGTGGTGTGAGTTGGTGAGATTCTCATAGTTTTTGGCTCACATTTATGTCGAGGTACAAGTCAAAAATACGTCAAGAAAAAAAAACAATTACAAATAGAGGACAAATATATGTTTCCAATTTCCAGTGTGTGGCCGATTAATTTTTATATGAACATAAAAGATTAATTTGGTAGATAATAAATGTATAGTTAAAATTGACGAAACGTTAACGTAAAAATGCGACACTATTTTCGCAAAATGTATATACATTTGGTAGATATATTTTTCTAAAAAATCAATGCTATTATTAAAAACATGTTTGAAAACTGAACCACCATGTTTACGAAATTTCATGTGAATTTTGCAAATCAAAATAAAGTACATATGATTATCTAGTGTTATTACTGTAAGCATAATTTAATTATGAAAATCAGTGGAGGGAAATCTCATAATATATCTATTTTAGGCCAGAAAACCAAACACTAATTTGTTTTTTTCTTCAAAATTGAGATTGGCTTCATCTATTTAAAGCCCAATACATAAAGTTTTTTTTTTTTTTTTTTGCTCAATCAAATATTATTTTTAATTTATTTTATCATCCCTCGAGTCATATATATTCACAGAATTGCCACGAGGACCAAGAAACAGACTTGAGTCAGTCGACAATGATCTCTATCTCTCGATTCCTGTCGCCTCAATTCTACGCAATTCAGAGGTTTATCCGACAAAACCCCAATTAATATCTCTCACTCTCTCTTCTCGGGTGTGATTCATTTCTGTGATAGATCTCAATTCCTTTCTCTGATTGATCTTTGTTTTCAGGAGCTTCGTGAAAATGTCGGCTTCTGCGACTCAGACTTCGGGAGCGTCTTCAATGGCGATAAAGCCTCCTTCGCATCCTACTTACGATTTGAAAGCAGTTATCAAACTAGCCTTAGCTGAAGATGCTGGTGATACAGGTTCCTTCTTTCGACTCTCTTTTTAATTATCAAAAAGTTTCGATTTTTATTTGTGAAATTGAGCTCGTGAATTTTGGTTTGAGCGTAGGAGATGTAACGTGTATGGCTACGATACCGATTGATATGGAAGTGGAAGCTTATTTCTTGGCCAAGGAAGATGGTATTGTTGCTGGAATTGCTCTTGCTGAGATGATTTTTGAACATGTTGATCCTTCGTTGAAGGTTTGTTTTTTTTTTTAATATTTGTGAATCTGTATCCTTTGCTTTTGGTTAAATGATTGATTTTTGAAGTAATATTATGTTGAATCTGTAGGTTGAATGGATGCGAAAAGATGGAGATTATGTTCATAAAGGATTGAAGTTTGGAAAAGTATCAGGGAATGCACATAAGATTGTTGTTGCTGAAAGAGTTGTGCTCAACTTTATGCAAAGGATGAGTGGAATTGCCACTCTTACCAAGGTTTTGTGAAATGATTGGTGTGGTTACATTCTTATTAACGCAGTGATGATTGAAAACTTATATCTTAATGAGAATGGTTTATTGGCTTACTAACGGGTCTATGATAATTCATCGGTATCCACTCCTTCTTTGGTTCTATAGCGCAGTTTAGCTCTCAGTAGTAATCTTGTTCATCTGAAATTGGTCATAGTCTATTTGTTTCTTTGTAAATTCTGCGGAGTTTCATGTTTCGGTTCCTTGTTCTGAAATTTTGTTAGAGAGTTTACCTGAATGAGTTAGTTTTGTGCAGTTAATGGCCGGTGCTGCATACCCTGCATGTATATTGGAGACAAGAAAAACTGCTTCTGGTTTGCGGTTAGTAGACAAAGGGGCCGTACGTTCCACGCTTGTTCTAGCCATTGGGATGCATTTCAGTCTCTTCTTTGGAACATTTAGATTCTGAGATTTTTTATTACCTCTTCTTACTTAGCTTAGGTGGTGATTGGTGGAGGAAAGAATCATAGGATGGGATTGTTTGACATGGTGATGATAAAAGATAACCATATCTCAGCTGCAGGAGGTATAGTGAATGCCATCAAATCCGTAGACGAATATCTGAACCAAAAGAATCTTGACATGGATGTGGAGGTAAATCTAAAGCTCACAAACCCTTTTTGTGGCTACAAGTTAGCCGCGAATAACTATCGATATTGATGCAACCTCGTGAACGGAGGATACGTGGAGGATGAAGGATTCGAACCGGCCGTACGGCACCTGTCGCGATATCCGATAGCGATGAACGATGGAAGCGATGCGGAGGGTGGATCCGAGTGTTGGCCGTACGGCACTTCCACTTCGGACAGATGGATGATCGAGCGGATTGCGATGGGGGATCGAAGGTCACCACGAGCCGATGGAAAGGACTCGATACTGGCCAAAAACAACAAAGAAATCAGTTCGGATTCCTAAGTTGCGAGAGAGAATTCTTAAGAGAATGCTTTGTTCTTTATTGATTGGTGAGAAAAATACAAGGCTGTTAGGGGATTTATATACTCGTCCGATCAGCTATGCCCTTCTAGGGGTCTTGGAATTTATTACAAAGATCGACATCTAATGCATTAAAAATGAAATCGGCGAAACAAATGCCCGACACTACTTAAGGAAAGAAAATATGCGAACATTAAGACAAAGAACCGTTAGTCATTAAACATAATCGAAATAATGAAGAACTTACCGTATGAGGATCGGGTGGAATCCGCGGAGGATCGGGGAAGGATCCCGAGTCTTGATTGCGCGTGATCGGGTCTTGATTCCTAGTCTTGAATGCGCGTGATGGTAAACAAGGAAAGTGTCTGTTGGAGTTGTTCCTTGCTGCTGGGGGGAAGTTGGGCTTGATCGTAGCGGGCTGGGTCGGGTTCTTCTTGTTCGGGCCGGCTTGGGGCGGACTGATCTTGAGCGGACCGGCTTGGGCCGGGATGATCTGGATCGGGCCGAGCTGCTAAGTCTATGGCGGTTTTGACTAGTAAGGCCTTGACCGCGTCGTTGATGTTTTCTTGTAATGTACGAGCTCCGGATCGGGTTACGGGTCTGGACCTCATCGAGGGAATGGGCAGGGGTGGTGCGGCCGCGGGGACGTCGGTGTCGGAGGATGTATCATCCTCTCCCCCTTGGAAAGGTTCTGTCCTCAGAATTGTTTCCTCTGCGTCACATGGAACTAAGTCAGCGACATTAAAAGTCGGGTACACGTTAAACTCACCTCGAAGGTCCAGTTCGTAGGCGTTGTCATTGATCTTTTTGATCACTTGGTAAGGTCCGATTCCCCTTGGTGACAACTTGTTTGTTCGCATCTTCGGGAACCGGTCTTCCCGCATGTGAACCCAAACATAATCTCCGGGTTCGAGATGGATCTCCTTTCTGCTCCGGTCCGAGTGTTTCTTGGTTCGCTCGTTCCGTTTCTCCATATTATCCTTGGCCCGTTGATACAGTTTCTTAACTAACTCGGCCTTGGCCACTCCGTTCTGATGGATTTGATCCTTATGCGGTAGTGGTATGGGTGCTAAGTCGAGAGGAGTCTGCGGCTTAAAACCATATACAATCTCAAAAGGAGACAAGTTAGTAGCAGAGTGTTTCACACTATTATAGGCAAACTCGACCAAAGGGAGACAATCGAGCCAATTTCATAAATTGTTACCGACAGTTGCTCGTAAAAGTGTGCCCAAAGTGTGGTTGGTGACTTTGGTCTGGCCGTCGGTTTGTGGGTGGGCCGTGGTGGAGAAGAAGAGCTTTGTTCCGAGTTTCCTCCATAGGGTCCTCCAGAAATGTCCGAGGAACTTCGGATCACGATCGGATATGATGGTCCGGGGCAGACCATGTAGTCGGACTACTTCCTTGAAAAACAGGTCGGCGGTCTGAGTGGCATCGTTGGTTTTGTTGCAAGGAATGAAATGGGCCATCTTGCTAAACCGATCCACAACCACGAAAATTAAATCCTTGTGGTTGACCTTGGGTAGTCCTACAACAAAATCCATAGACAAGTCGACCCACGGCATATCAGGGATAGGTAAAGGAGTATAAAGACCGTGAGGATGTGACCTGGATTTTGCGCTGAGGCAAGTGGTGCACTTGGAACAGAACCGTTCCACGTCTCGGTGTTGGCGGGGCCAGAAGAAGTGTTCTTCGAGCATGCTTCGGGTTTTCTCCATACCGAAGTGTCCCATTAGGCCGCCTCCATGTGCATCGCTCATGATGAGTTGTCGCATTGAACTCCGGGGAATGCATAGTCTCTTGTCCCGAAAGAGAAAGCCTCCGTGCTTGTAGTAGGGACCAAAAGCGCCTTTGGTGCATTGGGTGTAGATCTCGCCGAAGTCCGGATCGTCCGTATAGAGCTCCTTGAGGTGCTCGAACCCCATGATCTTGGCTTCCATGGTAGAAATCAGTGCGTGTCTTCGGGACAACGCATCGGCCACGACGTTTTCTTTGCCCTTCTTGTACTTGATTGCGTAAGGGAAAGTCTCCACGAATTCGAGCCAACGGGCGTGTCGCAGCTTAAAGTTGGTTTGGCCTCACAAGTACTTGAGAGTCTCATGGTCCATGTGGATCACGAATTCTTAGCTGAGAAGTTAGTGTTGTCACGTCTCCAACGACCTTACCAAGACATACAGCTCTTTGTCGTAGGTAGGGTAATTGATCGAGGCGCCGTGTAGCTTCTCGCTGAAGAAGGCAACCGGTCTGCCTCCTTGGGTCAGGACTGCTCCGATGCCAGTACCTGAGGCATCACACTCAACTTCAAACGTTAGATCAAAGTTGGGTAAGGCTAATACCGATGCGTGTGTAAAGCTGTCCTTGAGCCTCTGGAACGCCGCGTCCTGGTTTGGTCCCCATGAGAAGGCAACGTCCTTCTTGATCACCGAGGTGATTGGGGCAGCAATGGTGTTGAAGTCCTTGACGAACCGCCAGTAGAAACTGGCCAGTCCGTGAAAGCTCCGTACTTGACCGATGGTGGTGGGTGTCGGCCATTCCTGGATGGCTTTAATCTTCTCGTCATCCACCTTTAGACCATGCGAACTAACAACAAAGCCTAGGAATACTACTTGGTCAGTACAGAAGACGCACTTCTTGAGATTGGCATATAAGTGCTCGGACCGTAAGGTCTCTAACACTTTCTCAAGGTGCACGAAGTGGTCTTCCAAACAGGAACTATAAACAAGAATGTCATCGAAATATACAACAACAAACTTACAAATGTATGCCCTTAGCACGTGGTTCATGAGTCGCATGAATGTGCTCGGAGCATTGGTGAGGCCGAAGGGCATGACGAGCCATTCGTAGAGACCTCGTTTGGTCTTGAAGGCGGTTTTCCATTCGTCGTCTTCCTTCATGCGGACTTGGTGGTAACCACTCTTCAGATCGATCTTGGAAAAAACCGTGGCGCCACTGAGTTCGTCCAGCATGTCATCGAGTTGCGGTATCGGGTGCCGATACTTAACCGTGATGTTGTTGATGGCGCGACAGTCGACGCACATCTGCCAGGACCCATCCTTCTTAGGCACCAGAATGACTGGAACCGCACAGGGCTGAGGCTCTCTTGGATGTAGCCTTGCTGCGTCAGTTCTTGGACTTGTCTTTCTAGTTCCTTAGCTTCTTCCGGGTTGACGCGGTAAGCCGGTCGGTTTGGTAGGGGAGCTCCTGGGACTAGATCGATTTGATGTTCAATACCGCGGATCAGGGGTAGACCGGCAGGTATCTCATCGGGAAAAAGGTCTCGGAAACGGTCCAGCAACCGTTGAATACCTTCGAGATAGTCGGAGTCGTCCGTTTCTGCAAGACAACTCTCCTTAAAGATCATTAGTAGCATCTGTGTTTGGGCATATAATGATTTAAGGACTTGACCGGGGGAAATAAAAAGGCTAGTTTTACTTAGCTTTTCGACTTTGGCCCCTTTGTCCATGGCCAATTGTAGGTCGTGGACTTCGGTCGGGGTGAGTGGGGCAAGGTTGTGTTTCTTGCCGTTGTGCACAAAACTGTAGAAGTTGGTGCGTCCATGGTGTAGCGTCTCTTTATCGAACTGCCATGGTCGGCCTAGGAGGATGTGGCCGGCTTGCATCGGGACCACGTTGCAAAGTACCTCGTCCGCGTACTTGCCGATATTGAATGGTACGAGGACTTGCTCTCCGATCTTTAGCTCCACTTTGTCATCGAGCCATCTAAGTCGGTACGGTCGGGGGTGCTTGGTCGTCTTAAAGGCTAACCTGTTAACCAGGTACTTGCTAGCCACGTTAGTACATGAGCCGCCATCGATGATTAAACTACATACCTTGGATTGGACGGTGCAACGCGTGTGGAAGATGTTCTCCCGTTGGATGGTTTCGGGTTCGAACATGGCACTAAGGGTTCTCCGGATTACGAGAATCTCTCCCACGTCCGGATAGTCCGTAACTTCCTCCTCGGACTCATCTGCCTCTTGTTCGTCCTGGGACTCGTATTCTCCGTCTTCTCGGAGGATCATGGCTCGCTGGTTCGGGCACTCTCGGGAGTAGTGACCTTTGCCGCGGCATTTGAAGCACGTGACGTCTCGGGCTCGCTGGGTCGAAGCCGCGCTGGGACCGGTACTGGTCGCCTTACCAGACTCGGGCTTCTTGAACTTGGGTGTCGGGTCGATTGTTTTCCCCTTGCCCGAGTTGCGATTGGTCCGTGGGTTCCAATTGGGTTTGGAACGGCTAAGGGAAGCATTCTTCCTTCGGATGTGTTGCTCAGCTTGGATGGCCGAGTGTAGGAGCTCGTCAAGAGTCCCGTATGGTTGCCTTTCGACCTTCCGAACGATGCGGTCTTGAAGACCGTCCAGAAACTGGGCCATCAAGGTGTCGGGGGAATCTTCAACTCCCAAGCAATTCTTCAAGATCTCGAATTCCTCGAAGTATTCCTCCACGGTCTTGGTTCTTTGGGATAATTTACGGAACCGCTTCTGGAGGTCTCGTTGGAAATACGCCGGAACGTACCTCTTTCGTAGCTGGTAGCTCATCTCTTCCCACGTAGCGATCAGGGGAAGTCTCCGTCGTCGCCGGTCGGACACTTCTCGGTCCCACCATGCTAGTGCGTTGTCCGTGAGCTGGGCAGATGCTAGGGACACTTTTCGTGTATCCGAGTAATCGTAGTATTCAAATATATACTCCATCCGCCGTTCCCAGTCTAGGTAGGCTTCTGCGTTGATCTTTCCAGCAAAGGTTGGCGGAACTAACTTTAAGTCCCTCCTACCGTGCCAAGGCTCATTGTCGTCTCAGTTCGGACCTTATCTCGGGCCGTTGTGTGGGCCGTTGCGATTTTGTCTGTTGCCGTTGACATGGGCATTCTGATTCGGGCCAGGGTCTTGATCTGGCGCTTGGTTGCGACCATTCGGGTTAGGATTGGCGCGGCCTGGACCAGTGCTACTGTCCGACGTACTCTCGGTCTCTTCGTTTCGCTGGTTTTCGAGTTGGGTCAGACGGTTAGTGAGACCCTGGATCGCGGCCATGACTTCGGCCAAGGTAGGCTCTACTTGGTCTCCCATGATCCGAATAGGTACCTGCAAAAATAGACTAAGTGTTTGAATGTGTTCGAAGATTGCCAAGAAAGAAAAGAAAGAATCACGAGTAATGGATGGATTTATGCGAATAAGTGTAATTCCGTTTAAGGAAGTTAACGTTGGGTGATTAAATCAAAACGAAATAAGAGTAAATGCTGATGAAATATGATCAAATATGGGATGATGATCCGAAATTAAATGACAAGATATTTTTTTTTTTGAATTAAATGATGAACACAAGTGATGAACACGAGATGAACAGGTGATGAATATGCGATGAACACAAGTGATGAACACGAGATGAACAGGTGAGGAACACGAATAAACTAAGTGATTAAAGATTTAAAACGAGAATTAAAGAGGACACGAGGTAACCGAAGGTTGGGGATTGATGATGTTGAACAAAATCGATCCTTGAGTTTCCGATTATACGTGGTTCCTGAAACAAAAATTCCAACAAGTGAATGCCCGATGTATATGCTTTTTTTTTTTTTTTTTTTTTTTGATGCGAGTCAAGGTAGAATTGAAACGAGAACAAATAACTTTTTATGAGATTTTTTTTTTAAACGGAATGAATCAAGCAAATGCAAGTAAATGTTTTTTTTTTTTTTTTTGAATATGTTGAATCGAAATAAAAACTAAGGGATGGATAGATAAAACCTGATGGTCAGGAGCTTTGAAGCTCTGATACCAGATGATGCAACCTCGTGAACGGAGGATACGTGGAGGATGAAGGATTCGAACCGGCCGTACGGCACCTGTCGCGATATCCGATAGCGATGAACGATGGAAGCGATGCGGAGGGTGGATCCGAGTGTTGGCCGTACGGCACTTCCACTTCGGACAGATAGATGATCGAGCGGATTGCGATGGGGGATCGAAGGTCACCACGAGCCGATGGAAATGACTCGATACTGGCCAAAAACAACAAAAAAATCAGTTTGGATTCCTAAGTTACGAGAGAGAATTCTTAAGAGAATGCTTTGTTCTTTATTGATTGGTGAGAAAAATACAAGGCTGTTAGGGGATTTATATACTCGTCCGATCAGCTATGCCCTTCTAGGGGTTTTGGAATTTATTACAAAGATCGACATCTAATGCATTAAAAATGAAATCGGCGAAACAAATGCCCGACACTACTTAAGGAAAGAAAATATGCGAACATTAAGACAAAGAACTGTTAGTCATTAAACATAATCGAAATAATGAAGAACTTACCGTATGAGGATCGGGTGGAATCCGCGGAGGATCGGGGAAGGATCCCGAGTCTTGATTGCGCGTGATCGGGTCTTGATTCCTAGTCTTGAATGCGCGTGATGGTAAACAAGGAAAGTGTCCGTTGGAGTTGTTCCTTGCTGCTGGGGGGAAGTTGGGCTTGATCGTAGCGGGCTGGGCTGGGTTCTTCTTGTTCGGGCCGGCTTGGGGCGGACTGATCTTGAGCAGACCGGCTTGGGCCGAGATGATCTGGATCGGGCCGAGCTGCTAAGTCCATGGCGGTTTTGACTAGTAAGGCCTTGACCGCGTCGTTGATGTTTTCTTGTAATGTCCGAGCTCCAGATCGGGTTACGGGTCTGGACCTCATCGAGGGAATGGGCAGGGGTGGTGCGGCCGCGGGGACGTCGGTGTCGGAGGATGTATCAGATATCTTCTTGAAGGTGGAGACCCGGACGCTTGAGGAAGTGAAGGAAGTGTTAGAGTATGTTAGCGGATCTGTGACTCGGTTGACGAGAATAATATGGTTGTACCGTTAGAGAATGGAGACGTTGATGTCACGATGCTTAAAGATGCGGTAGAGCTAATCAACGGTAGATTTGAAACAGAGGTGTGTGTTTCTTTGTGATAGAAAGAAAGAAAGAAAGATGACGATTTCTTTAGTGGAACTCTCTAAATCTAATGATGCAGGCTTCAGGCAATGTTACGATTGACAGTACACAAGATCGGACAGAGTGGAGTTACATTCATTAGCAGGTTATAGATAGAGCTCAAGAACTCTTTTCAAATCTGTTCTGGTTTTTTCGTGAGATGAAAACTGACAAATCGCTAATAATGCAGTGGAGCCCTGACGCATTCGGTGAAAGCATTGGACATATCTCTGAAGATCGATACAGAGTTAGCTCTTGAGGTCGGAAGAAGGACAAAACGAGCCTAGAAGAATGTAGAGGAGAGAGACATTGATCAATCTGTCTATAAATGAAAATAATAAACGGAGGCTAAAGAGTACAAAGACATGGATGAATATTGAATAGCTTTCTCTCAAAACTTTCTGCTTTCTTATGTACATAGAAAATGCAAAAACTCCGGGAAGCACTCTATACATATATTGATATAATTCTAAATTTGGTTCAAGCCACTGTGATCTCGCTGCCTCCTTCTCTTTCCGCCATGAAACTCACTCGTTTCTGCAAATCAATAATATTTCAACATTAATTAATAAGCTTATCTCTTGAATATTTGTGTTCCAACTAGCCCAATTCATTTGTCCATTTTTTAATCTTCAAAAGTGCGTTTAAAGTTATTTTAACAAAAAAAAAAAGTGCGTTATTGCAAAATTTGACCACACCTAAATATAGTGAAAATGTTTTCAACACACAAATTATTAAATTCAAAACCATACGTTGCTAATTTTACTGACCAAAAAAACAAAAACAAACAAATTGAGAAACTATTATAAACTACTCTTTTTCTATAAAAAAAAAAAAAAAAAACTATTATAAACTACTCACCAGACGGACTGTAACCTCATAAGCCCCAAATGGGCAAAAAAATTTCTTAGAGCCCTTGATAAACCTAACTACCCCCTCAATCTTTCCCCTCTCAACTTTACCCTTCTTTTTTATTATTATTATTATATATAAACATCCAATTAAATAATTCACCAAACTAATTAAATTTTTTACCAACCAAATTAATTTTCAACCAATCAAAAACAAGCACTAAACTCTTTCTCTCTCTTCCTCTCTCTTCCCGTCGCGATTTCTCCTCTCTCTCTCCTCTCGCTGAAAAAAAACAGAGCTTCTTCTTCGGATCTGCTTCACTTCTCTTCCTCGTCCTTCTTCTGTGTTCTTCATCTCATCATCTCTTTGCCATCACCCTTCTTCTTCTCCATCTCGTTGAAACCTTTTTGCCCTAGTTCATCTTCTTCTTCATGTAAGAGTTACGAAAAACAGAGGCAAGGATTAAGAGTTGTTTCATTCTTGCACATTTGAGTCTTCTAAATTAAGGTATGATATTTCATTGTTTAGCAAGTTTCATGTTTAGGGTTACATTAGGTTTTGTTCTAGTTTTGGAAATTTGTTTGTAAATTAAATTTGGATATTGGATATCCAATGTGGTTCTGGGTATTGGACTTGTTTTATAAGTTTATTAGGGTAATGTGCTAGGTTCTGTGGCAGCTGAATCATTATAAAGCAAACAAAATCGGACCTAATTTTTATAGGTATAACTGGTACTACTGAGAATAACTGGTAGAACAAGTAGTATCGAGAATAACTGGTACATATGTTTTGGTACTGCAGGGGATATGACAATGAATTGCACAATCATATATTTTGATTATGGAGGATGTTACTCAATGGAAGGTGATTGCACAAGATGGAGTTCAAAAGGAGATCGAATTAAGACTTTAGCGATACGGAGTGCACCGGAGGAGGTGACTTATTTGGCGTTGGTTGACGGAATTAGCAGAAAGATCATGATAGATGAATCTACGATGGAGTTGAAACTTAGTTACTTTCCGATGATTTTGAATCTTTCGACACCATTAGAAATTTTGAATGATGATGAGGTTTTTGATTACCTAATGCAAGTGAATGGAGATGGTTGTAGAAAGCTTTTGAATGTGGAGCTCATCAATGTGGATGGTCCCATCAATGTGGATGGTCCCATCAATGTTGTCGATGAAACTCAGAGATGTGTGGAAGCGAGAAGAGATGTTGGAGAAAGTGATGTTGTTGTAGGGGATAATGATATGATAACTTTACACACAGACGAACCATTGGAACACCATGCGTTGGTAGATCAAGGTATACGTGTGACTCATTTTGTGTGTTATGTCTGTATGGTAAAACTGGGAAAACGTAGGTACAAGTGTTTGATTAGTTTTGTGCGTTCTTTCTGTCTTGTATAACTAGGTATAACTAGGTATAACTGTTTGATTAGTTTTCTGTGTTCTATCTGTTTTGTATAACAAGGTATAACTAGGTATAACTATGTATTACTTTCTGTATTACCAAAATCCCAATTTGCAAGAATCCAATGTCCAGGAACCTAACTAGGTACAAATGGTGTCACTGACAGGTATAACTATGTATAACTGCGTATGACTGTGTTTTGTTATTTTGGTAATTTTCTCTGCCCGGTATAACTACGTATAACTGCGTATGACTGTGTTTTGTTATTTTGGTAATTCTCTTTGCCCGGTATAACTATGTATAACTGCGTATGACTATATATTAGTTGTATGACTTTGTATGACTGAATATGACTGTGTTCAAGTATTTTCTCTCTTTTCAAAATTTCGTTTTGTTTCCTTACTATGTCCATTTATGTACTTAGGACTGTGTCTACTTGATACGGACTTGATACTTAGGTACCACTAGAAACTACGAAAAAATTTAAAGAATTTAGAGCAAAACATATATTTTCCCTAAAACTAGACCTTATACATATGGTTTATGTATGAGTTAGTAGCCACTTTTTATGTGAAACATCCAATTATGATGTTTTTGGAAATTTTAGTATACGAAATGACAGGAAATATATTTAAAGTGATCAATTGGATCAATACTACTAGAAAATTTATGATCTTATGTACTTACTACTGGTTATACGTGAAAACAGTAGAAATATAACTATGTGCAAGTCAGTACTACTAGAAAACTAAGTATAACTATGAGTAAAGTAAATATTATTTTTAATTGGTTTTGCGGCGCATGTGTTAAACGTTTTTAATATTTTTAGTGTGATAAAAACTTGTTTTGCTAATGTCAGTAGTACCCAGTAGTAGTTGATTAATACACAGTAGTACCCAGTATTACTAGTAGTACGAAACCGAGAACATAACAAAATATGAGTATTTGTTTCCCTAAAATCCCTCCAACACTTTAGTACCTAAAAAAAGGAACACAACCAACACAAAATAGGAAAAATAACATCATCCTAATAACATCAACCTAAAAACATAGACTCCTACTTCTTCTTTGTCTTCTTGGGTGGGCTCTTGCGTACTCCATCTCCGATCGTTTTCCTTTTAGCTCCACCCGCTTTCTTAGATCCACCCGCTTTCACAGCTCCATCGTCGTGGTGTTCCTTTTCTTCTCTCCTGTATATGGTGGTCTCGTGTACACAGATGGCTTCCTCTCCCTAGCATCCGTCTCCCTAGCATCCATTATTTTTAATTCGTTTTGCGGCGCATGTGTTAAATGTTTTTTCTTTTTTTAAAAAAAATTATTGACAAAAAATGTGATAAAAACGTGTTTTGATAATTTCAGTAGTACTCAATAGTACCCAGTAGTAGTTGATTAATACACAGTAGTACCCAGTATTACTAGTAGTACCAAACCGAAAACATAACAAAATATGAGTTTTAGTTTTCCTTAAATCCCTCCAACACTAAAGCACCTAAAAAACGGAACGCATCCAACACCAAATAACCACAAAATAACATCAACCTAAAAACATCAAACGTCCCTAATTCTTTGTCCTCTTGCGTGGGCTCTTGCGTGCTACTTCTCCGGTCTTTTTCCTTTTCGTCCCAACCGCTTTCTTAGATCCACCCGCTTTCAAAGCTCCATCATCCTCTTTCGTAGCTGCTGGTACTACCAGTTCTCATCAGTAGTACCAGTTCTATTGAATACTAACAGTTATTCGCAGTAGTACCAGTCCTACTTATTACTAACAGTTATATACAGTAGTACCAGTTCAACTAACAGTTATACGTTCACCTAAATACTAATTTTTATACGGTTTATACTGAATACTCACAACCAATTCCTCTAAACACTAACTTTTATACTAACATTTTCTTCATCTTCTTCTTTCTGTTCTTCTTCTGTTTTCTCTTCTTCTTTCTCTTCTTCTTCTACTTCTTTCTGTTCTTCTTCTACATCATCTTCTTTCTGTTCTTCTTCTTTATCTTCTTCTTCTTCTAGTTCTTTATGTTCTTCTCCTTTTTGTTCTTCTTCATCTTCATCTTCTTTCTGTTCTTTTTCTTTATCTTCTTCTTCTGCTTCTTTCTGTTCTTTTTGTTCTTCTTCTTTCTCTTCATTTGCCTCTTCTATTGGTACTCGGGAAGCCACGTCTCTGTCATACTTGGTTCTGACCCATTTCCATATTCTGACACATCTCCTGTGATGGCGTAGGATCATTTCCAGATTCAAATTCTGACCCATTACTACTAGAAGTCTTTGAAGTCCCTTTCTTTGAAGTGACTCCCTTTGAAGTCCCTTTCTTCGACCCTAAACCCTTGGTCTTATGAGGCATTTCTGCAAAATCCACAATAAGCAAATCAAAAGACACACAAAACACCTAATAGTCCTAATTTCAAACCATATATATCTATTGCCAATTCATATCAAAACCGCAAACACATTAAATCCTAGTACAGAGAAAGAAAGGAACAAGTCCATACATCTCCAATTGAAACCAAAATCCTACTGGACTACAGATCAAAACCCCAAATTGATTTTTCTTCAAACCCTAAATTCAAACCCCGATACATATATGAAAATCAAAAGCCCACATCTAGCAACCCAAACCCATTCGAATCATAATACTAGTACAAATCAAAACACATTACAAATCAAAACCCCAAATTAATTTTACTTCAAACCCTAATTTCAAAATTGACTCCAAATACTATCAATTCCCGGTACATTCATATCAAATTTGTGGTACAAATCGAAACCTTATCAACTCTCAAAACGAAAACCCAAGAAACTCCATTCAAAATCAAAACCCCTTTTCTGAAATTTGCTAGATGTCACTAAGGGAAAGGCTTACCGCGACGGAAATAGTGACGTCGGTGATAGCAAACGATTTCGGACTGATCGGATTTCAGAGATACAGAGGGAGAGATAAAGAGAAAATCCAAAGAGAAAAGAGAAGAGTTTTTTTTTTCTTTCTAACTGCAGCTCTCGATTTCGAGAGAGATGATAAGTTTTTTTTTGTTTCTTTGGTTTTTTTGTAATATGGCAAATTTATTAAGGGCAACTTTGCCTTTAGCCATATTTTTGATTAAAAATAAATCAAAAGAATGAAATTGTTTATAAGAGGGGTGTATTGAGTTAAAATTTTGTGTTGAGGGGTGTTTTAAGTTACTCTCCTCACCAGACGGGATTTCACTCCTCTCGTGGCGGCGGCTGTATCGGTGGTGGCGGCGACAGCCTGGTCTCCTCTGTCACGAAGCCGGAGCGTGTTCTCACGTTCTTTTTCTTCCCTCTGTTTGGCCATATACAGAGCGGCGATCTTCTGAGTGGCTTCGGCTTCGGTGGCTCCTTCTTTAACGAGTCTTTCTACTTCCGCCTTTGGAACTCTCAGCTTCACTCTCACAGCTCCTTCTCCTCCTCTTTCCTCCTTCTCCGTGGTCCATCCTCCGGTGGGTTTGAGTATGGAGAGATCGGAGGATGATCTCCGAGCAAGCATGAGGTTCTCTAGCCTCTCCTTGGCACTCATCTGAATTCCCGATCTTACCCTTCTCGGTGGACACTCCTTCACCGGCTCCACCACGAAATACAGCCGCTTCGCCTCCAACCTCTGCTTCGCCTTTACCCAACCAAACATCAAAATCCCTCTAGCTAGAAACAAAATTCTTTTTTTTTTTAATACTAAGAAATTTTGGACCTAAACCCGAAAATAATTCGATTACTAGAGTTTGATAAATAAATGTATTAAAAAAGGGTAATTACCTCAAGTGGTTTGGCTCGAGCACCGTAGTGCTTGACGGATTCGGAGTCTAACAAAACGTGGCCAGGAAAATCTTTGAGGACCTCCTCCGCCGCGACCGGAGTTTTCAGTTTGAAAGACTCACCGTCAATTTTCATGATTTTGGTCGTTTTCTTGCTGCCTAAACTGTTACCCATCTTATTATTACTTTTTGCTCTCTCACAAGAAAAAAAGAAAAAAAAAAAGGTTTGGATCTCTTTTGGGGTTATTAATGTTTCAGTTGAAGGCGGTGAGAGGGAGCTGGTTGGGGTTTTAAATGATGGGGTTTGCAGACATGTGCTCATGTGTAGATTTGATACGTGGAAAAGTAGGTTATTTTTATTATATTATTAGGATTTAATCTATATTTTTTTCGAAATTTTTATAGCTATTTTATTTTAACGTTTGTATTATTAAAATCACAGTGGTTACTTTATTTTAATGTTTGTATTATTTGTATTTTATTTTTGTTTTAATTGGTTTGAATTTCTGACTTTAGTATAGACTACGATTTATTTTTGTATACATCAGTTTCTTATATGAGAATATAAATGTTATGACGTAGTTCTACAGAATAACGGATTATTCAGAATAGCGAATATATAAAAGAAAATAGGATAATTCTTTTTTGATAAGTTAAACGCACATCATAGTAATACAAATATACCACGTCCAAACAAAATACCAACAATTAAACCACATAACAAACTTCATAAACATCAAAATCCTTTCCCATTTTCGATCATCTAATAGGTAATAAGCTTTTAAGACCCGTGATTTAGGAGTTTATTGTCGATTTAATTTGTTTCCTCAGAGGGACTTTTCGATTTAGGAAGAGAAAAGAAACTTTTGAGACCCGTGATTTAGGAAGAAGGATGAATATTTTCGATCATCTAATAGGTAATAAGCTTTTAAGACTCGTGTATCATAAATTATTGTCGATTTAATTTGTTTCCATAGAGTGACTTTTTGATTTTTGATTGGAAAATATCCTAGATTAGGAGTGTTTGGAATTTGATTGGCAATATCCTAGATTAGGAGTGTTTGGAAACAAACTTAAAAGGCTGCAAAAATAATAATATAGACCCGTGATTTAGGAGTTTATTGTCGATTTAATTTGTTTCCATAGAAGGACTTTTCTATTTAGGAAGAGAGAATAAACTTTGAAGACCCGTGATTTAGGAGTTTATTGTCGATTTAATTTGTTTCCATAGAGGGACTTTTCGATTTAGGAAGAGAGAAGAAACTTTTAAATCCATGATTTAGGAAGAAAGATGAACATTTTCGATCATCTAATAAGTAATAAGCTTTTAAGACCCGTGATTTAGGAGGAATGAAGAATATTTTGGATTTAGAATATGGAAGAAGTTTGTTTCCACATAACAAACTTCATAAACATCAAAATCTTTTCCCATTTTCGATCATCTAATAGGTAATAAGCTTTTAAGACCCGTGATTTAGGAGTTTATTGTCGATTTAATTTGTTTCCATAGAGGGACTTTTCGATTTAAGAAGAGAGAAGAAGCTTTTAAGATCCATGATTTAGGAAGAAAGATGAATATTTTCGATCATCTAATAGGTAATCAGCTTTTAAGACCCGTGATTTAGGAGGAAGGAAAAATATTTTAGATTTATGATATGGAAGAAGCTTTTAAGATTCGTGTATCATACATTATTGTCGATTTAATTTGTTTTCATAAAGTGACTTTTCGATTTTTGATTGGCAAATATTCAAGATTAGGAGTGTTTGGAAACAAATTTAAAAGGCTGCAAAAATAATATATAGATTCAAAATAAATTACATAAAACCTTTGACTACGAGAAAATATATGATTTTTGCAAGACTTCTACTACTCATTTTAATCAGATGATGGTTTTCAAAATATTGAAATTCTGTTATGTTGTACTACTATTCAAGAATAACAATTTGTATAATATTATTAGGTTGTACTCGTGTATAAATAATCACATGTATATTAATATTAGATTGTACTATAATACTCATTATTTATTTCAAGAGAAATGAATTTTATATATTACCATTTCCTGAGATACAAAAGAGATCAAATATTAATAGGGGCACAAAATCTCGATATGGTTATTAATATTTAAGAGTTTTCTTAGAAAAATGATCTCTACTTATAATCTTTTTAAATACAAAAATTATCTAAATTTGAATTCACTATGTGGAATTTTCCAAGCATATCTTTGATTTATAGTTTAATGGAAAAAAGCAAGAAAAGTGGTAAGTAACTTTTTGGGAAATGGATTCTAGGTTGAATAAAACAAGACTTTGTAAGCAATTTGAGCTTGACAAACATTAATGCGGTCCAACTCTTCAACTCTTGTGGATCATATCGATGCTTGATTTGATTGACATACGCATGCATATATGTACACTACTAATTAAGGTTAATGGGTTGCTAATTAGCAATAATCATTGTCTTTTGCTTTTAATTATTTACTCTCCTTTCATACTTTACGTTGATCACGAGAACAAAAAGGTGTATGATTAAGGAAATGACTTATTTCTCCCGCTTTATTATCCATTTTATCTTGTAGATCTACCTTTTTGTTGATGAAATCTGGAATTGTACTTTGTGAGGTACATCTATACTTTGGTCACTCCTGTCTAATTTCTTAATTATGGTCGACTAATTAACGTAATAATTAAAAGATTAATGCATTTTTTTTTTTTATCAACAACAAAAAAAAAAAGATTTTAATGCTTATGATTTGGTTTTGGACCTAATTGCAAGTGTCCACTAATAGTTACAGAGGTGAGAAAAAAGTCCAAAATGATTGGCTGCTTTGCAACTTGAAAAGCTCCTTAATAACATCTGACACAATATTGCCACATACTATCCACATATACACCCATCAAATCATTAATCTCATTGATCACGATTAAATGAATAAGTTGTGTTTTTGGCCTTTCTATATCAAGTTGCCAATCCCTAGTCCCTACATCAATTAAATGTAAAAAGCCAGTCGGCAACATGGAGCTTGAATCTCTATTTCTTTATTTTAAAATTTCGCCTCCATTTTGGCAAAATAAAAAAGATTACATGAACTTGTGATTACATAGAAAAAAAATGTGGGTATGACTACTTATACAATTAAACGTGGTTGTTTTGTGGATGTTGATAATATATAGAGGTCAAGAGTAAAGAAATGTTGAAAGAACGTGGTGAGACCATGTAGGTAAGTTACACAAGTACGTAACGTAATCACGTTTATGTAAGATATATAGGTGCGTGCGTGCACATGGTCCCTTTATATTAATTTGTAACTTGGTAAGCTCAAAACATCATTTCCTGCGAAGTTGCCTACCTCGTCCACTAATCATGAATATTTACTGTTTTATTTGAATGTTACTGGTCAATCTCAGCCATCAGTATAAGATATATATTCGTAATTGAAATGCAGTTTTTTATTAATTACAAAATTGGACACATTTTATTTACAAGTAGAAAAATTCTTTGTTGGCTGATGGATATAGATACACCAAGCTTCAAATTAAACTGCTAGAAGAACATGTGCTTTATCAATATTATTATTAAAATCATAAATTTTGTAATGATTTTTATTATATATACCTCTGGCCAATTTGCGAGGAAGTGAACAAGGTTGTCGATCGATGCTTCCAAAAATTCCTTTTTCACACATTCATTAGCCTTTGTATTCAACAACACAAACTAGACAAAGTAATAGAGCCAAAAACAGACATGTACGGCTTTAAAAGTTGAAGATGATCTATTTCATCCCTTTGACAACTTAAAGTGTGCCCAGTTGAAATGAAATCGTTCACATTTTCACTCAGATTCCGGAAAAAACATTGATGCCATGAATTACAATGTAAAACCAATGAAATAGTAGTGTGCATTGATGTTAATTAATCTTGTGTATGCATGTACATTTCAGTTTTCTAATCCTGTTCATCGCTTATTCGTTTCAAATTTATCATGCGGTGGGGGAAAAAGAAGTTATCCTTTGAATTATCCTTAATCCTAGGTCCCATGTTCAGGATTGTCAAACACAAAACATCCAAAGAAATGTGAGTTGCGAGTTGATCCATGATTTGAAATCTGCATAGTCTAACAAAGAAACCTACTTTTACCAATTTTGTGAGTCTTTTACACACGTGACTATTTAAACTTTCCACGTCTCAAGCTTGTCTAAAAAATATAAGCACCTAGGGTCCGATTTGGTGATAGCAGTTCATGTGGTGCGGAACAAGTACATAGGTAAAGTGGTGCGGTTTAAATGCGGCTCATTCGGGAAAAAAGAATTATGCGAAATATGCAGTGTGGGATAAATAAAACATAAGTTGAATGGTGATTATATGCAGATATAATGCTATTAATTATACTTAAAACTTATTTAAAAAAAATATTTCGTATAACATTGTTTGTTTTTTCAAAAAAAAAACTGTATTGGTCTATATTCAAAGGTAAGAGTGATGTTGGTCCAACATTTTGGTGAAAGTGTAAAAGGATTTAATTTTCAAATGTTGGTCCAACATTTTGGTTTCGCAAACATCCAAGATTGTGGACAAATGGTGAGTGCTAGTAATCAAGTCTTAACAAATGACGCATTTGCTTTTGCTAAATTGAAGAAATTCTATGTAGTAACAAATTATAAATGACCGGAAATAAATTGAGTTCATATCGTGCGCTGAAACCCATCCGGAAGAAGCTACATTAGTAATAAACGAAGTTAGGCAGAAAAGCACTATACCAGAACAGACGGTAGATGATTACATCCATCGCACGCAATTAACACCGATGGTTGTTTCAACACAATGAAAATTGCTTTCAGGAACACAAGTTGCCGGCGAAACCATCGTGGTTTTGACTAAAGATTTTGATTATTATGGTGCGCTTGTACGCCTCAGGAACTTAGGATGGAGAGTTATTTTGATTCATGGTCGTGATAGTGGTTTTGAGTTTAGTTCACCCATGATCATTGAACATTGTTATTTCGAGGATATGATGGAAGGTACCCCTCATTGGATAGGTTACTGGGACTCGGTTGCTGCAAGTAGTTGAGCTTCTCAGGCTATCGATGTAATCAAAGATTATGCGGGGGATATTAGTTCTCCAGATGATATTGTTCTTCCAAAATTCATACAAGCGGCTATCATTAGGTACTTGGACCATCCAAAGTTAATTGGTGATCAAGAATCTTTGAACTATGACATTGAATCTGATAACGACAATACAGAGGTAACAAATTTTGTTTATTTCCTCTGTCGTTAATTCAAATGTTAATGGTTTGATTGTAGATTTAAGCAGTGTTGGTAATGTTTTAGATTCCTGTGATTTTAGATGCAATGTTCCCTGTGTGAGGTTATTTTGGAATCAGCTGGACTGTTTCTCGAACACTCATGTTTGTTTGAACACAACAACGACAATAGAGAGGTAACAAATTTTGTTTTTTTTAATCTGTGAATTGTTGCATTTGTTTGAAGACAACATGAGTTTGTTTTGTTTCATGTGTCGTTAATTCAAATGTAGTGTGGTTTAAGGCTTTGTGTCATATGTTGATTTTATATTCAAGCACTGTTGTTAATGTTTTAGATGCAGTGTTCCTCTTCTGAGCAGAACCTCCAACACACATGTTTCGGGGGAGACAAATCTGCAGCCCCTGCGAGTGTCATGAAGCCGACGAGGAATGAAGACCATGAAGCCGACCAGGAATACCAATGTCCAGGCTGTGCAAAATATTTCAAATCACTCGAGGAAGTCATGTTACACATGGACAAGACCAACTGTGGTAAATGAATCGTGAGTGCTGAATGAATCTACCGATCACGTGGACAAGACCAACGGTAGTGAATGAATCTACGAGTTATTTTAATTTTTAAATGTCGTGGCATTTGTACTTAGTAACATTTCAAAACATTTGTGGTTTTTTTTTTGGGTGTGAAAACGGTTATTTGCACAACTTCAATCTAGGAAGAAATCTGGGAAGAATATCTATGTAGTAACAAATGACGCATTCTCAAAATCTTTATGGGTTTCTTTCTTTCATTTTTTTTTTGTGTGAAAAAGGTTATTGGAAATAACCGGTACAATTTTGACCCAAAAAAGAAGAAGGAAATAACCGGTACGACTTAAAACCGGACCAAAAACAAAACCGGTATTTGAAGAGGATGAATGTCTCATATACTCCAATCTGACCATACTCCTGTCTACCATACTACTATATAATCTGAAGATACTCCTTCCTTTAATGAAATGTACAAAACCAAAATTACCCTTACTTTCCCACTTTTTTCAAAAACAAAACAATTATATTGGCCAATAAGATTGAATCAAAATCAACCAAAGAGATTTAAGCAAAATTCCCAGAATTAGAGAGAACCCAAATCAGAGTATCGTCTTCGTCAACTTGACCCAAAGCTCCGTCAAAGGTGTCGTCGTCGACTAGATCCAAAGCTCTGTCGAAGGTTGAACAGAAGAGTGAACCCAAATCAGATTCTTTGATAGGATCCGAAAATATAGCGAAACCTTTCATCATCGATCGAAAGCTCCACCGAAACCAGGCATCCCGTCGAAGCTTGAAGCTAGAACCTGGGCAATCATCGAGACAATTTTTTTGCAGCGAGAAGCAAACCTTGTTCTCATCTTAGAACAAGCCGGAGATAACTCAGACTACGTAACCAATGAATCGACTTCAATCTCGTCGCTTTTCGTGAAGGATATTTTTTATTTTGATTCCTCTGATTATTTCCAATTATGTTCTTGAATCATACGAAAAATTAAATCCGTTTTCATAATTTACAGGGCTTCCAGGTTCATTGAGTGAAAAGCGTTGAAAAAAATATTCTCGCAGTTTGGACAACTTAGCAATGGTGAGCCTCTCTGTTTCTTTTCTTGAAACACATTTTCAGCTTTCAATAGGATTCATATGCATGAGGAATTAGATAAAAGAGCATTGAATACAGTTAATAGTTTAGTAATAAATCAATTTCTTGGCTAATTGGACTGAGTTAGGAAGTGTTTTGGTTTAATTTGAACCTCACTGTGAGATGAACACGAAGCGGAGGAGGTCCATAACGGAGAGAGAAGACCAAATATAAGATACTTGTCTTGATGAAAATAAATTTGATTGTAAGTTAATCATAGGAGGAATTGGTCATCATAGTTAAACCCTTTTATATTCGTTTGATACCACGAGTAATTGTCTGGATCAAAACCATAATAATTGTATTGTTTCTCATTTGGTTACAGTGTAAAAGAACAAGAGTTTCAGTTGTTATTAAGAATTTCGTATTTCTTAATAAACTACGTATGTAATGGAGCATATATTGGATGCAAATGAGCATAGAAAAGCAAGGAAAATGTACTGGAAAGTGGTGAGAAGAGACACGAACAAACAAGGGTACTTCGAGAGTAGAGGAGAGATTGTCGAGATGTATCGAGAAGAATTCATATCATGTACATTCATATTTGCATTCGTATGGAGAAATAATTGAGTTTTTGTTATAATAATTTATTAAATATAAGAATACTATGATTGCAGATTTTTTACGGAAACAAGTATGTACTTGTATGTTAAATGTTTTAATCTCTTTGTACAACTACATAACATTGGTACGACTATGATCTTTTGTAGGTTTTAAAATAGTTTTGGTTTTAATATTTTAAAATCAATTTGGATTTATATTTTAGCATAGTAATATGTTATTAGGGAAAATACATTTCTATATATATTTCAATTTATTGTTTACTAATTTTTGACAATAAATAATTAGTTTTTAACAAAATACCAAAAATAAAATAAAAAGATACATCAGATTTCAAACATAACTAATAAACATAAAATACATGTTACAAATATATTAGTTATGTAGCATAAATATATTTGATAATGGTATTTACCAGATTATACTTTTTACATAAAACATTTTATACTTTTATGATGACTTTATTAATACTAACCATCTTATGATGCAAAAGATGCATATAATGTGTTTTTACACATGTTACTACATGAAAACCTTGGTGCAATGCAAGAATGACGATATGATATTGGTACAACTAAACAACTTTAATCTTTTATTGGTATAACTAATATAAAGTTAAAATCCCGAAAAGTACAACTATTTGTATTTTGTGTACAACCATTTAATTCATATAATTAGGGACAACCATTAATATTTTGTATTTAGGGACAACTATTTGAAAAACTCATGAATATTTAATTCATATAATTGTCATGTGTCAATTTTTGGCGGTTGCGTGTTTTAAATGAAACCAATAACAACGGCGCTGACTGTGCATTTTTATGATTTTTTTACGTAGTATACTTAGTTGTGCTTAACAAACTTAGTTGTACATAAATACTAGTTGTCCCTAATAAATCCAATTGTACTTATGTCACACAATTGCACAAACAACCTAATTCCATTATACTCGAAAACCATGCAAGAACGAGTGCTGCATAAACTCAGCAACATATTTCTTTTCACCGGATCCAACAATTTGATCTTTTCTTCTTGTGTAAGTATTGAAGCTATATCAAATTCCATTTTCTACAGTTGGAAGTGAAGAGTACCATGAGCTGTATCACTGCTTGGTGCATTCATATAGTGCACGTACAAAGACCTTGACTAAACTTTGTACCAAATATCCAAACTCTAATCCTTAGATTATTCACGGGTCAACCGTCTTCAAACACTCTCATTCTCTAGGATCCTCTGAATCAAACAAGTCAAGAAGCCTGACAATGAAAGCATGATTTGATTCTTGAATATGCAGACCATGAGCAACCAAAAACAACAATCTATCATCACATATTTATCTTGTGATTGCAGCGGACTCAGACCAACTGTTTTCAAGATTTGATTCTTGCGAATTTATGAGATGATTCTGATTTTAAGACCTTGAGCCTCCACTACACATCAACCTAAAAAACGATTTATAAATGGCAGATCATGAACAACGTCATATATCCGAGTGTTCTTACTTTAGTCTATGGATTTAACCTTCTCTTGATTTCAACATCTTCACCTACGAATCTCTTAAACCAGACCTCGCATAGAAGTAGAACTCTCGAGCCAATGGAGAAAATAACTTACATATTCACCTGATTTCATAAATCATTTGATCCGATTGGATCTTACACCGTGAATCTTTCCTCCTCCAACTTCAACGTCTTCTACCAAGAACAGCCTCAATCCTCTTATGTCATTACTCTCGACATCACTCATCTCGCAACATCTTTGGATTCTTCTCCCCTGAACAACTTAAATTTACAAATACTTTGAAGCCTTTCGATTTCGATGCCACTAAGAATCCTTTGATTCTCTTGATTTCTTTTCCAGAATCAATCCACTATTACTGACGAGATTCTCTCCCGATTCCACCTTCTTCCAGTTCGCGATGCCATTTGTTGAGAAATCAATTTCTCAACACCCAAGAGACCAAGCTCCAAACCTGTCGAAGAAGGAGATGGCGAAGATGATGGCGGAGAAGAAGCAGATTCTCCCGGAGCCGAAGCTGGAGAAAGGTCTGAAGAAGATTTAGGTGCCATCGATCCCAGCGGTGAAGAAATCGGAGTGGAGAAGAATTACTTTCATGTGGAGAGCTTGTAGATCATTGGAGGGCCATAAATCGATCTTAATTTGACCCAGATTGGATCCGAGTGGATCACAAATCGGGTGGATATTCAATGGTTGGGTCTGTAATTTTGTTAATTTCGCCTGATTTTAGTGTAATTTTGTTGTTTTTGTGTTTAAAAATAAATGGAAAAGAAAACCAAGTTATAACGAGAGTATATGGGAAATTGACTTTTCTAAGAGGAGTGTCTCATTCATTTGACGAAGAGTTAAAATTAGCAAATGTTCATAAGAGCAAGTGTATCGGTGATACACAGACCGTATTACTTGATTAAATTAATGAAAAAAATAAAAATAAAAAGCTTTTATTCACCTAAATCGCGTGAGACGTATCAGTCTTATGAGACTAGTGAGACTGTCTCAAGACGCTATGTGGCAGCTTCGGAGTGGGCGAATTTTTCTTTTTTTTTTAAATACTCAACACTTTTATTAATGTAATAAAAATATATTACTAAAAATGTAATATAGTCAAAATATGAAGATATTAAACCCTTTTTAATGACAATGGATTATAGTGTCGAGCATGGGATTTAAGATTTACTATTTCGGAGAAAAAAAAAGAAAATAGTGGACCACATGTTTTCTACAGAGACACCTACACTCTTTCCAATATTTTTTTATCATTCTACGTTTTTTTTGTTTTACTATATGCAATTTTATGTTTTAATTTATTTTTATGGATTGTAATATATATTTAAAATTTTATAAAATTTAATAAATATTTTTTTTTAATTAAAAATATTTTTTTTATTCTTCTAATACGTACATGGTATCACCATTAAATATACAAAATTTATAAAACTTTAAATGAATCTCAAATATTAAAAAACTATTAAAATTTATATTAAATTATTTTAGTGATTCCACAGGTATCACCTCGTTCAAAATCCAGAATCCTAAAATTTCTGCCATTTTCTTCCGCCTAAACTCACCTCTGGAGAAGAAGTGTACTTCCACTGAACGAGGCCGAGGCATTTTGATCGCCGGCGACCCTAAATCCGACACCGTTCTCTACTGCAATGACCGTTCCGTCTTGATTCGGAATCTCCGGCGACCTCAAGACGTCGAGGTATACGGCGAACATGGGTATGCTGTTACCGTCGCTCGATACTCTCCCAACGGCGAGTGGATCGCTTCCGCTGATGTCTCTGGTACGGTTCGAGTTTGGGGAACGCACAATGGGTTTGTGCTTAAGAACGAGTTTAGGGTCCTTGCTGGTCGGATCGATGATCTCCAATGGTCCTCCGATTGCCTTCGGATTGTCGCTTCCGGCGATGGAAAAGGCAAATCGCTTGTTCGAGCCTTCGCGTGAGTTCTCCTCCTCCACTTCCTTGACTACTTGATTTTCTGAATAATTTCGTCATGATTTTGCTGATTTTTAGATTGAAATTTCGAGTATGACTTCTTTCTTTTGTGTGTGATTTTGCGTCTCATTGAAAGTTTTGGGAAGAAGTTAGTCTTAGCTTTGATTTCGTGTTTGTGTTTCTGAGATTAGATTACCTGGAATGATCTCTTGAATTTCACATTTCGATGATGAGTTTCACAATCTAGACTTGATTAGCTTGCGTTTATGATCTGATATATATAGATGGGACTCTGGCAATACAATGGGGGATTTTGATGGACATTCTCGTAGGGTTCTTAGTTGTGCCTTCAAGCCAACGAGACCTTTTCGAATCGCCACTTGTGGGGAAGATTTCTTGGTCAATTTTTACGACGGACCACCTTTTAAGTTTCACTCTTCTCACAGGCAAGCTGTTACTTCTGGCTCAATGATATGTCTCTGACATGTTTTGGTATGTTTCAATTTTTTACTAAAAGATCTGTCTTTGAGATGTTTTGCAGGGAGCATTCCAACTTTGTCAACTGCATTAGATATTCACCTGATGGTACTAAATTCATCACCGTAAGCTCGGATAAAAAGGGTATAATTTACGATGGCAAAACTGGAGATAAAATTGGAGAATTGGCTTCAGAAGATGGTCATAAAGGCAGTATCTACGCTGTTAGCTGGAGCCCCGACAGCAAACGGGTAATGTTAGGATATCAATGTGTGCCAAACTCTGCGCATTCTTGTAATGTTACTGACATTGATGAGTTTTTGTAGGTGCTTACTGTCTCTGCTGATAAGTCTGCCAAGGTATGGGAGGTATCTGAAGACGGAACTGTTGGTTCTGTAGTAAAGACATTGACGTTTACGGAATCTGGTGGAGCAGAAGACATGCTTGTGGGATGTCTTTGGCAAAACGATCATCTCATTATAGTGTCTCTTGGCGGTACCATGTCCTTGTACTCTGCTGATGATATGGAGAAACCTCCGTTGCTGTTATCTGGACATATAAAAAACGTCACTTCTTTGGATGTTATTGGGACAAACCAGAAGACAATCTTTTCTTGTAGCTATGATGGTCTCATAGTCAAATGGATACAAGGGGTTGGGTACAATTGCAAGTTACAAATGAAAGATAACACCAAGATCAAGCGATTAGCGGCTTCTGAATCCGGCATTCTCTTATCTGGGTTTGATAACAAGGTATGGAAACATTTTTCATTGGGATTTGGATTTGGATTGTGTGTACAAAATCACATATGACTTCTTCAAATACTGACAGGTCTGGAAAATTCCTATAACCGACAATGAATTCGGAGCTGCTGATCATCTTGATATCGGCCATCAACCTCTGGACATAAGCATAGCCTTTGATTCCCCAGAAAACACAACACTAGTCTCTTTTGATTCTGGAGTTGTATTGCTCAATGGTCTGAACATTTTGAAGAAGATCGATCTGGGTTTTGCGGTGGCAGCCTCCGTGATCTCACATGACGGGAGAGAAGCGATAGTAGGAGGACAAGACGGCAAGTTACACATGTACTCAGTCTCAGAGGACAACAACTTCAAAGAAGAAGCTGTTCTGGAGAAACACAGAGGTGCTGTGACAGTGATACGTTACTCTCCTGATTCAACAATGTTTGCTTCTGGTGATGCCTAAGAACGACACTGACGATGATTTCTCTGAGACGGAAGGAGCCGGTGAGGACGACGGAGATTCGTCTCCGGGGAAAGTTCGACCCGTGACGATCCGATGGAGGAACATCACCTGCTCGCTCTCCGATAAGTCGTCCAAATCGGTGAGGACTTTTTCATTTCCTTGCATGTTGTTACTCTCCTGCGATTTTCGAAGTTGTTTGCCTTTTATCTGAATCTGAATTGGTTGATAATGCGATACTCAGGTACGGTTTTTGTTGAAAAATGTATCCGGAGAAGCAAAACCTGGGAGGTTGCTAGCGATCATGGGACCTTCTGGATCTGGGAAAACAACATTGCTTAATGTTCTAGCTGGACAGCTAAGTTCATCACCACGTTTGCATTTGTCAGGTCTCCAGCAGAGCTTATAAGTATGTCCGTTGAGTTACACTAGTGTCTATGTTTTGAATGAAATCTGATGATCATTGTTTGACTGAGTTTCTTGCAATGGTAGGCTTGCGTTTGTGAGACAAGAGGATCTCTTCTTCTCCCAGTTGACTGTGAGGGAAACACTTTCTTTTGCAGCTGAGCTTCAGCTTCTGGAGATCTCTTCTGCTGAGGAGAGGGATGAGTATGTGAACAATCTCTTGTTAAAACTTGGTCTTATTGTTAATCACGCTGCATTTTGCGTTTTGGTAGTGTGGTGAATGGATGGACTATGGTGACGTAGTTGAAGTCATGGCTTTTGCAAACCATCTAATCGTTTCCACAGAGATGGTGGAAAACTTTGTGAAAGGACTATTTCTTTACCCTATTGAGGATCCAACGGATGCTTATGATTGGGACTTTGTTGAGGATAAAGTTACTGCACAAGCATCAAAGTCGCAATTGGTGGTGCTTGTGCAGTAACTTTATCCTCAACAAAGTCCCAATCATAAGCATCCGTTGGATCCTCAATAGGGTAAAGAAACAGCCCTTCCACAAAGTTTTCCACCATCTTTGTGGAAGCGATTAGATGGTTTGCAAGAGCCATGACTTCAGCTACGTCACCATAGTCCAGCTATTCTGCTCGTGATCGATTGAGGATGCCTTCAATTTCCGACAAAGGCTCAGATTCAGAGTCGTTTTGGAGACTGGAAAATTGAAAGATCAGAATAATTATTCTTTAAATAGCAAATCCAGTTTCAAATTAGAGCAGAGAAATGAAGCACACATACCAATCCACGATTATTCAGTGTTCTAATGCAACTCCATATAAAGTATTCTCACTAATGAACAAATTAACAACCAGGGGATATAAAAAGAATCAAATCATTTCACGTTCCATCAGAATCCAATCTTGTAAAACATAAGAAACTCCTAGGAAGATCAGAATGATTATTCTTCAATTAGCTAATCCAGATTCTAATTTGAGTAGCGAAATGAAGCACACATACCAATCTACGATTATTCTAAGCAACTCCATAATCATCTTAGGCAACAAGTTCTCCGCGCTCAAAACGAAAGCGAGAGGGGAAAAAAAACGCAAAATCAATCGAAACAGCTTCGATTCAACAAGCAGAGATCAAAATCAAGTACCAGATTATAAACAAAAATTGACCTAATCGACGGACTTTGAATGAAACAGACTGAGAAAAAAAAAAACGAAAGAGAAGATGATCTTACAGATGCAATTTCAAGCTTCAATCGCGCAACCGAAAAAGAGGTTTTGTGAGTTTTTTTCTTTCTTCTCTCTTCGTTTACGAAAGGTTTTGTGGTTACAGTATTCGTGTTCGTACGAGTGTCAGTGCTTCTTTATAGACGTTGGAGGACGAAGGAGACTGACGTCACTTTTTTCAATTGGTTATTGCGTTGCGTTTGCCGATGATGAATCATGTCCGTTAAATTTGAAAAGCTAATCTGACGGTTAGGGATTTATTCTAAGTCTTTTCGGGCTTTTAACTGTTTTTCTTTAGAAAATAACAGCCCCTTTTTTTTTTGGTCTTAATCGAAGGGAAGGAAAAAAAAAAGGAGAAACCACACCAACAAATTGTTATATGACGCGTGTCCAGAAAATTAGGCGTTTTGCTTACCAAAAAAAAGAAGATTTTTCAGCCTTTAAAAAGGTGACTTTTGGTTTCACTTCTTACTAGGGCCTCACTAGCACAGACGCAGCAAATGCGGTTGCTGTTGCAGGAAATTGCGGAAGCGGACGGTAGCGGTTTCAAGCGTTATTGAGCGATTTATACGATTAGCGCAACGGTTGAAAATTGGTGCATTTACGGAATATTTATAACTGGCTAACAGCGGGTGCAGTAGCAGCTAAACATTAAATTAATAATATAAACACATTATATAGTTATAAAAAATCAAAAACCATACTATTAAAATAAAATATTAAAAATTGATTGATTCAATATAATTAGTAATAGAATACCATGAATATATTTTGATGTTCCTTTTTAAAAAATTTAGTTTAGACGAATGTTATGATTGTGACCAGAAAAAAAAAGATGAAAATTGTGATTTTAACGGAGAATTTTTATTTTATTTTAGAGAGATTAATGTGATTTTGAACATTTTAGCTTGTTAGATTTATTAATCAGTGATCAAGAATAATTTATCGAAAAAATTATGATTTGAAGATTTTATAAATATAAAATTATGATATATTATTAAGTTTTAATTAAAAAATTTCAAATTATTGATATATTTCGTAATTATAATTACTAAAATATCAATTTTTAATTTATTATATTGATTTTGATTTTTAAATAAATCTTTTCTTTTTTGATAAAAGAAAAATCAATTTTTATTTTTGTAATTATCCAACCGCAACCGTCCGCAACCGTAGACGCTCGAGGAAAGCAGTTTTTGGATTTGAGAGGTTTGGAACGACACAGAACGGTATAAAGCGTTTTCCATGATTGTTGTCAAACGTCAACAACCGCTACCGCCCGTTTGCGGGTGGTAGAGGGTAAACTAATCAACCCCTAAGAAACAGCTAGAGGCTAGTTATCATCTTGTGAAATGCTAGCATCATCTGTGAAAATATTGGTTTCACCTTGATTTTTGTTTAGTTAGAACGCGACTCGAAAAAAACTCTGCTTTCTATCTCGTTGTTTTGTTTATCTCACTTTAATCTCTTCCTTTGGCTTGTAACTTGATTTGCATTATACTGATTTGCCTCGCACTCGTCATAATTTTGAGCAAGTAAACTTTACGGATGAATAAGAACTGAGATTTGTTCTGAAATAAAAAAGGTGATGTGCTTATGACAAAACCACACCGCATTCGATGAGATACGAAAGACTTGATCCTAAAACATCGGATCTCGACACAGACAACGAAGCTTCGACTCCTCCCAGATCTCCTTAAAGCTTTGAGCTTGTTGTGAAGGTTGAACCAAATAAGCTAGAGACCAAGACTGGTGAGACTAGCCGTGACACTGAAACTGATTCTAAAGAGTTCTCTTTTGTCAAGCCTGCACCGAGTAAAGAATGCAAATTTGCTTCCTTTGATTCTTACTCAAACCTTTTTATTTATTATCATCATTTCTCTCTCTCTCTGTCTCAGCTACAAAAAAAAAGAGGAAAAGAATATATAGAAGAAGAAGAGGATTTCTTCAGCTGCAAGTTTTTCTAATATGTGTTCAAGTCATGGGAGATCATTTCGTGCTGCTTGTGGATCGCTTGATTACAGAATCGACAATCGAGGCTGCGATTCAGAGCAGGAATCGGATGTTGCAAGCCGATACACCGGTGGTCGAGGAATGTAGAGTCATCTTGGATGAGAAAACACTTGAGAAGCTGCGTAATGGAGATTTGTCAATGGTGGATTGTAGGATTTGCCACGACGAGGACTTGGTAACTAACATGGAGACTCCTTGTTCTTGCAGCGGCAGCGTCAAGGTTTTTCTTACAAACAGCTAGAGAAAAACAGAGTCATTGGTTTTGATATTAGATGATCATTGTTGTTGTTGTTATTGTGCAGTATGCACATCGGAGGTGTGTGCAGAGATGGTGTAACGAGAAAGGTGATACCACCTGCGAAATTTGCCATCAGGTAGATCCTTGTGTTTTCTTTCTGGTTCTTGGTGGAAATCGAATGTCTGATTCGATGGTTTTGATCAGGAATTCAAACCGGATTATACAGCACCAGCTCCATTGTTAGAGTTGGGTCATGTTCCTCTTCATTTCATGGGAAACTGGGGGATCTCTCAGCGCGAGCATCGTTTCATCACCGTTGTTCCTGCTGATTCCGACAACCAGTATGTTCTTTTTCCGACAACCTCTGACTCTGAAGAAGATTCATCTGATGAAGAAACACATTCATGGCACTTGCCTCAAACGCAATCTTACATTATAGGAGTGCCATGAACACTGTTTCTTCCTTTCACACACACAAAAAGTCAATGTCACTGTAAATATATATAATCTCTCACTAATACATGTAAAATGTTTGATTGGGTTAACATATTGAAAGAAAGAAAAAAAAGGTATCTCATTGGCGAAAAGCTCTCTTCTTATCGCTCCACCAAGTGTTTTCCCATATCTGCATTGACGAGAGACAAAGATACATTCTACCATGACAACTCTAACCATGTCTGTGTGTGTATTCTAAGACTCAAGACAAGAATCTGTACAATCATTTCCAAACCAGAGACAAAAATTTAAGAAGAAAAGACCTGAAGCAGGCAACCTTGGGGTCTCAACTTCAAACAAGAGACTTTGTGCTTGTTGTCTGTAAGTTATGAAAACATCAGGAGCTTCTACTTGTTCAATTCCAGCTTCTCCTCGGCCTGAAAAGAAAAGGAGATTGGACAGAGAATGAGTAAAAAAAACATGTGGAAGAGAGTTGGTAGGTATCATTAGATATAAACAGATAGATAGATACAAGTAAATACTTGCGGTTCTTCTGCTGCGTCCTCCAGTAACAAGCAAGCGCCCCAAATGCACAGCTGGCGATGGCTATTGCCAATGCAGCTCCAATCGGCACAACCATAGCATTGGTGGCTACTGTCAGGTCTCTTTCTTGCTCCCCATGACATTCTTTTCCTTGTAGAGGGAGACGAGCTTGGGCCCGTAGCAGTTCTTCAAGAACTTGTAGACATGGTCCTCGTCCCATTCTACCTTTTTCTGGCTACTCGAGAGATAGCACGATGAGCAAAGCTCCTTTGGTGGCCATATCATCTTTGGGAACTTGGGGTCACCTGTACCAAGAGAAGCTTCGTCCTTGATGAGTCTCTCGTTTACTTTGTTGTGCGTGCTCCACACCCACAGAACGAAATCACGTGCCTTTTTGAAAGGAGTTTTTACACTATCCAAGAAACGCATTGTTTAGATGAGCAAAGATTAGTTGCCAAGATCAGAACAAATGCAGGCGACATTCATCACACATGAAGAAGTTGTTGACGAAATCACATATTGCCGTGAATGCAAACTGGCTTCCTCCACCCTCAATTCTCACGGAAAGTGAATGCATCAGAACCCATAATCCGCAGCTACATTCAATAGTTTAAGGAAGAGTTCAGAAGGCCAAATTGAATTGAAGGATCACAGCATGAAATTTGACAAAACTAATTTTGACATAGTACCTGAATCCGCGAGTGTCGTTCTTGCTGCCACGGCAAAACATATGCGAAATAAGAGATTAGGATAATCAAAAGGAAAAACAGTAAGAGAGTTGGTAGCAAGCACTCACGTAATATCCACAAGGAATATCCTTTCCACAAATAGGGAAATTTCCCAAGGTACCTTTCCCTCCAGATTCTTCGTAAGGACATTTACCAGAAGGGCATAAATCATCATAGTTTCACTAGAATCTCTGCAGCTCCTTTCCGACACCTATAGAATATATACTCTACAGTTAGTATGGCAAAAGAATGACCATCAAAACGCAAATGAAGACACTATAATGATGATACTTAAATATACCTCCTGGAAGGATGATGTGCTGCTAGAAGCTGGATAAATCTAATAAATGAAGCACTTGTTTCAGATGATTTAATGGCTTGTGGATGTCGCGGAAATACTTGTTGATTACCAAAAACTGAGCGACGGAAAGAAGATAATACAAATTCAGAAGAAGAAAATCATACGGATTTCTCTACCCTATGTTCTATAATTATATCAAAAGCTTCTGCGGTTGCTTCTTCGATGTCATACACTGCCTGAGAAATTTGTCGCAAATCAAGACCCAGTTATATTTGAGCTGTTTGATATTAAACAAAACACAACAATTCTCAGCAAAATTAGGCAGAGAGCAGTCTTGAAACCTGTTTGTAGTCGGTTACATTTGACATGACATGTTCGTTTTCGAATTTCTGATCATCCAAGCCATAAGAACTACAAAATATTGAGAAACAAAACAGAAGTAAGTAGGATGTATATAATAGGGATTTGATATTGGCAAACTAGCTTAGGGAAAATATAGATACATTTCCAATACTTTTAGTAAAATATTTGAATTTGTTATATATACTTTTAGCCAATACTGAAGTTAAAAGTCAGATGCATATATGGCACAAACCTGCCTATCTGCTTGTTAATCCAGTTGAGCAAGCGCTCAGCTGTTCGGCCGTCGTCGATAACAAGTATCTCCTCACTTTTTGCTTTTTTAGGTTCCCAACTGCCAGAGACAAACTTTGTAGGAAGACCCCAAAAGAGCATTGAGAAACAGAGAACTTATCACAGAGCTTGGTATTCGTCTGCGCTGCCACGGAAGTCATCATACAGACCAATTTACCATCAGAAACTAAACCAACATAGTTCAACAGGATTCGTAGCTAAAATAGGACCATGGAGTAAGTACCTTCACTGCACAATCAACTCTCGTCATCAAAACAGTTCCGGGATATATTGCGTCTGGTCCATTGAAGAGTCTTGCGACCTTCTCATAATGAGGCTGCAGAGTAACAGTTTAGGCAATGAAAACTCTCCCGAGTCTTACCATTTTTGAGTTACTTGTAAGTGTAGAACTTTGAACTCTCAAAGTTGTTAAGGATCGGACAACACAGATTTTACTCTGATTTGTTTCTCTCTTTGTTTCTTGGTCGACACTCAACGTATTCTCTTTTAGTGTATTAATCGATTCTTGTATACCGAAAAACCACACACTTTTATTAGATATGCAAACTGTATTTATAAGTTTACATGACACACTTGACTAAGAGACACGTCTCTAGAAGACAACCCAATGTGGAGACACATACATACATGTGTAACTGTTTTGCGGTTAGTATTTCTATTCGTATCTTTTCGGTGATACTAATAGATTACATAAGTCAGTTACTTAACTATACAATATACTTAACTATATAATATACGACTCTTCTAAATACTTAAATAAAACATGATGAAGACTTGATAATGTCCAACACTCCTCCTTGATCATGGCTTCATCGTTACGCCTAGCTCTTCTCGTAGAACCTCGAACCTTGTTGTGTTTAAGGGTTTCGTCAATATCATATTCTTGAGAGAATATTCTCGCGACCAGCCTCGCTTTGTACTTGGTTGAATTTCCATTCGCATCCGCTATCCACCAACCATGTCTCTTCACTGATTGGTGAACCTTCTTCTTCTTCAACGGCACTAAGAAGCATATGACATTCATCTTCGTTGTCATCTTCTGGCTCTTCAAAACTTAGATGTGCTCTTTCACTTCCTCTAAGTTTGCAATCTCTAGCTATGTGCCCCGGTCTATCACGCACATAGCATTTTCTTTCGTTTTCCGCACTCTTTTGCGGAACACATCCGTTCTTCTTTCCCCAACAATCTACCTCATTGTGATTGTTTCTTTTGCACACGCCACACCACTTATTGGTCTTCTCATGCCGTTTCTTGTCTTGCTTGTTTCCTCTTTTTGAACCAAGTTTTTCTCCATAAAACGCACCCTCATTGATTCGTTCTTCTCGAAGACTTAAGCTCTTCTCATGCGCTTTCAAAGTACCTATCATCTCTGTCATAGAGAGAGCTGATAGATCCTTTGTTTGTTCAAGGACAGCAACGGTGCTATCAAAATTTTGCGGCAAGGAGATAAGAACCTTTTGAACCAATTGGTAATCGGCCTTCTCTTCACCATGAACTCTTAGTTGATTACTCATGTTAATCAACTTGGTTATGAAATCATTTATGGTTTCACTTTCCTCCATCTTCAGATTCTCATATTCTCTTCTCAAGGTCTGAAGATTAATCATTCTTACTTGTGAACTTCTTTGGAACTCCATTTCCAAAGCGTTCCAAGCTTCTCTTGCGCTTGATGCGGGAGCAATTCTCGGAAATATTGAATCCGAAACTGCACTTTGAAGGATCTGAAGAGCCATCATATCCTTCATCAATTGATCATCTCTCTCTCTCTCTCTAATTAACGTTGGTGAGTTTTCAGGAGACGGTCTCACCGTAACTCCATTTTCGATAACATCCCATAACTTCCGAGTTTTCAAGATGGTAATCATCTTGATTTTCCAAAAGCCATATGATTCACCATTGAAGATTGGAATAACTTGCTGATTGTTGTCTCCATAGCTCTGATACCACGTAGAACTTTGAACTCTCAAAGTTGTTAAGGATCGGACAACACAGATTTTACTCTGTTTTGTTTCTCTCTCTGTTTCTTGGTCGACACTCAACGTATTCTCTTTTGGTGTATTAATCGATTCTTGTATACCGAAAAACCACACACTTTTATTAGATATGCAAACTGTATTTATAGGTTTAGATGACACACTTGACTAAGAGACACGTCTTTAGAAGACGACCCAATGTGGAGACACATACATACATGTGTAACTGTTTTGCGGTTAGTATTTCTATTCGTATCTTTTCGGTGATACTAATAGATTACATAAGTCAGTTACTTAACTATACAATATACTTAACTATATAATATACGACTCTTCTAAATACTTAAATAAAACATGATGAAGACTTGATCACGTCCAACAGTAAGTAATAATAGATCTGAGCTTTAATAGATGTAAGATATGTTGGTTTTGTTTTAATAGATCTTGATTACCCATTTATTTGGTTGTTGTATTAGATCCTTCATCATCTCGATCTGGCTTTAATTTGGATTAACTATCTGATTACATCTGCTAATTTAGTTGAAAGAGACAGTGAAACGCATAATCTCGTAATAATGTGATGTAAACTTGATGGAACAAAAAAATAGTTAGAATATGCCTAGAAAATTAGAGAGATGATATATAGTATGTAGACTTTCATTCGGCAAAAGTCATAATAAAGCTTTGCTCAAGCAAAGGAGAGGGAGCAGATATTTCTCAGAGCTATGGAAAAGGCACGATAAAATCTAAAAAAAATAGGAAAGCGTTATTTGGGAGATGACGACGACATGTAAATCTTTCTAGTACATCATTATAAGAGGGTTTATTCTAAACTGGCAACTCATCGAATCATCCAATGATTTTAGTTTATCATTGAATTTTAAGTTAAGATGTCAAAAGTTGGAGACAAAGTTAAATGTGAGAAACAATTGTCTAATTTCAATCAAAGACATAAGAGATAGTAGAATTTAGGCTGAATAGCGTTTACAATGTTTGTTACAAAGTGACTTGAAAAATGTTTAGTTTGTGTTTAAAAATACCACACAATTCACTTCTTTGTTTTTTTAGTTGCACCAAATTAATTAACATATCAATTTTTTTGTTATTTCAGAATTTAAGACCGTTGTACATTACTATAATGTTATATGACATGAATTTCACATAAATCATTGTATATGTTATATGTATGTACATAAGCAATTCCCTTTTTGGTGTTTCTATAATACGATTATATTATAAAAACGCATTTTACATATTACACATTTCTTCTCAGAATACCAAAAAATGTACAAATTTAGATCGTCTTTTATATGTTAATCTACAATATTATTACAAAATTTGAATCACACAAACAAGCTGATACTCCCTCCGTTTCAAATTACTTGTCGTTGTAGAAGATTTCACACAAATTAAAAAAATCATTAAATTTTCAGTTTTACCCCTAATTAATACACTATTTTGTTTGATAAAAATAATTAATGAGCTAAAACTTAAGGACAAAACTGGAAAAATTGATCATAAATATGCATTGAAATTGCAGAATGACAACTAATTTGAAACAAAAAAAATAAGGCTAGAATGACAAGTATTGTGAAACGGAGAGAGTAATTAACATCTCGAACAACTCAAAACCATAAAGGTCGGAGAAGTACTTTGGTTGAAAAGTCTTCTTGGTTCTTTTGGTGATTTGATCATTTTTTTACTTTGATAACATGGATGCGATTCAACTAGCCGCTAACCCAATATTTTATGAGAAAACAAAGCATGTTGAGAGTGATTATCATTTTATACGCGACAACATCATCAAAAGGACAATCGCAACTAAACATGTTTCGACTAAAAATTAGCTTGTCGACATCATGAAAAAGGCATTTGATCGCAAAGAATTTGACGATTTCAAGATCAAATTGGATATTTGTGACCTTCATGCTCTAACGTGAATAGAGATATTAGGATATGTTAAGATATGATATCGTACATATTTCAAATATTACATTTGTGTAAATCTGTCTAGTATTGCAAATGCAATTTGTATATTTAATTAGGCAATTAGGGTAAATACGTGCCTAAAATGTTGAGATTAAAAACACAGAAAACGTTTACACGTTCTAAGTTTCTGACAATAAAAACATTTCTAGTTATATGCAATCGCCAGAAAACAACTTGATTAATAAAATATCAAGTGAGAGAAACACAAACTTACACAACTTGAAAGATATTTAGCAAACTCTTGTGGAACTATAACACTATGCCAAAGTCAGGACATGCAAACTGCATCTGACAATCCGTCATGATCTATTTTGCTAGATTCATTTCTTCAATAATTTGAGATACTCGTAGATATAACAAACTAATGTGTACATGTATTGGTGTGATATCTTTTCAAATATTTTCAAAAAAGCAAAAAAAAAAACTTCTATAATGTCCTAAAATTTTCAAAATATTGTCGCTTTAGCATTGTTACAAATCGATTTATGTGGTAACATGTAACAAAATTACCTCGGATTACCACATAAGTAGTATATTACAGATTTACAGTTTGTCACGCGCGTATTGACACGTTTGGTTTTGTTATTTATGGTGTGAATTATAATAAAATTATGAACTTGAGTTCGTATATATATGTTGCTGTCCCTCAATGATTAGAAAGCAAGCTTTGTGTCTTAAACCCCATGTCATTCTTTAATTTCATTGTGGAAATTTATATTTAGATTTAGATTATAATTCTATCGACAAAAGTAAACACCTCGAATAATATCAAACTAAATATACTTGTATTGTATTATATACACACTTGGAGATGTTTATGCATTTTGGAAATTAAAAATAAGGTAACAAACGAATTAAAGAGAACTACGAAAACAACAATGGTGTGGTCATGTGATCAGATTGTGGTGAATATTCATATGGTGGCTCTTGCTCTTGTCCTCCTCCTCCTCCTCCTTCGCCGCCGGCGAGATCTTCAACCTCGAGAATCTCAACTCTCCGTTTCATCCTCTTCTGCAATTTTATTGCAATATCCGACGGTCTAAAATGTCCACACACAATTATCTTACGTTCCTTTTTGTCGATCATGTGTGTATCAATATCTTCATAGAACAAGCATCGAAAAACATGTATTAGTACTCTAGATTGCATTTTTACTCATTGATATATAGACATATAGAAAGAAACAAAGAAAAGAATATGATCTTTTTTATGACATCGGATAAAATTGTGATTATACTAAAAACTTTTATGTCTATAGTTGTTTATATTTAACACCGAATTGTAAAATGTATTCATACAAGAAAATAACTTTCACAAAATTACCGAATCTAAAACCAATATATATACAAACCTTTCATATTGATGATAATCCTCCTTACTTTTCTACAACAAGCATTGCAATCCAAGTTAATCCGCATCACAACACAACATACCCTCTGCATTTCACCATCAAATATAACCAAACAAAAAAAAACTCTAATTGACAAATTTAAACAAGACATATTGTTCAAAATTTAAATGAAAGAAAGAAAAGAAAAACGAACCTTTTCCGACATGGGACGAAAGAGCAAAGATGTATTCTTAGTCAAAAGAACAAAATAATACAAGATTTTGTAATAACACCAAAGATTTATAACAGTAATTGTAAATTTAAGTTTTTAGGAATCTGATTCTCTAACTTGAGTTGAGCAGAGAAGATATATAACCAATCCAGTTTTGTTATGTTACCTAATAACATTGAGAAGCATCTAATATTCTAATCAAACATTGCTTTGTTTCTAGATGGCTTTAGTTTACAAGCAAAAACAAAAAAAACAAAACCGTATGGAAAATCGAAAACCGGAGATAAAGATAAATTTGATCCGGTTTAATTACCCGGTTATTAAAATACCAACGTGAATGATTTACAAATTTTTAGGTGAAGACGCTTAACGAACTTCAACATCGTCTTCTCCGTCCATTTCACACTAAATCTCTCTCTCTCTCTCTCTCTCTCTCTCTCTCTCTCTCTGTGATTCATTGAGAATCAACCATGGCGGTTTCTTCTTCTTCGTTTCTATCGTCATCTTCACTCTCCAATTCCAAATCCACAATTTCATTCACTTCCTCCGTTTCCCCTACCCAGATCCCTTCTCTCCGCCGCGTCGTTTTCCGTTCCACGATTCCGGCGACATCTCACCGGAGAGTAATGACTGTCCGATCTAAGATCAGGGAGATTTTCATGCCGGCGCTTTCATCAACCATGACGGAAGGTAAAATCGTATCATGGATCAAAACCGAAGGAGAGAAACTCGCTAAAGGAGAGAGTGTTGTCGTTGTTGAATCCGATAAAGCTGATATGGAAGTTGAAACGTTTTACGACGGTTATCTCGCCGCGATTGTAATCGGAGAAGGTGAGACAGCTCCTGTAGGTGCTGCAATTGGATTATTAGCGGAAACTGAAGCTGAGATCGAAGAAGCTAAGGCTAAATCCGCTTCGAAATCTTCGCCTGTTGCTGAACCTGTTGTTTCATCTCCTCCTCCTGCTACTTCATCACCTGCGCCGGCGATTTCTCAGCCGTCGTCTCCGGTGGAGACGGTATCAGATGGTCCGAGAAAAACCGTAGTGACACCGTATGCTAAGAAGCTTGCGAAACAGCATAAGGTGAATATCGAATCAATTTCAGGAACTGGACCATTCGGTAGGATCACAGCTTCTGATGTTGAAGCTGCGGCAGGAATTGCTCCCTCTGTGGCATCGCCGTCTCCTCCTCCGGCACCTAAAGCTACTCCTCCGGTGACGGCAAAAACCACTAACTCGCCTCCTCTATTGCCTGGTTCAAGCGTTGTACCATTCACACCATTGCAATCTGCACTAACGAATGCTTTTATTGCGAGTCTCTCTATTCCAGCATTCCGTGTTGGTTATTCTGTGAACACCGATGCGCTCGATGCACTATACAAGAAGGTGAAACATAAGAGATAATATACACACATTTTTGTGTTTTGGATGTTGTATCAAGGAAAATGGTGTAAGATTGATTTTGTTTGTTTACAGGTGAAGCCAAAGGGTGTGACAATGACTGTGTTATTGGCGAAAGCTGTAGGGATGGCTCTTGCTCAACATCCTGTGGTGAATGCAATTTGCAAAGATGGGAAGAGTTGTACTTACAATAGTACCATTGACATTGCGGTAGCTGTTGCTATCGATGGCGGATTGATGACGCCTGTTCTACAAAGTGCAGATAAGGTAATCAATGAATCGAATGTAGCTAGCTTGTGATTGAACATGCTTATAGTCTTAGCTTACTGAATGTGCGAGTCGTGTTGGTTTGTTTTATAGTTGGATCTGTACTTGTTAGCTGAAAAATGGAAAGACCTGTTGGGGAGAGCTAGAAAACTCCAATTACAACCTCGGGAATACAACTCTGGTACACTATAGTTGTTGTTTAATAAAGGATTGTGTTGAGCTATGTAAGATTAAGGATGCATATATGTTTTCAATGCAGGAACTTTCATTTTGTCGAATCTCGGTATGTATGGAGTGGATAGATTTGATGCTATGCTGACTCCAGGAACGGTAATATGAAACTTTCAATAGCATCTTCAAGCTGAGTGAATATATAAGTAAAACATACTTATGTTTGTTATATAACTCAAATCTCTAGGGTGCTATAATGGCTGTTGGAGCATCAAAGCCAACTGTAGTTGCTGATAAGGATGGATTCTTCAGCGTGAAAAACACAATGCAGGTAAGTTTAACTCTTACTTCACACGGGAACAAAACTAGAAAATCGAGACTCGGAACTTGGTTAGAGTAAGAACTTTGGCTTTTGGTTGTGGTGGTGGCAGGTGAATGTGTCTGCGGATCATCGGATTATCTATGGAGCTGACTTGGCTGCTTTTCTTCAGACTTTTGCAAAGATCGTTGAGAATCCAGATAGCTTGACTTTATAGACGCCGCCAATTATGAAAATCAAACACCAAACGTCAATGTTAAGACTGTTCTTGGTCTTGTTCTTCTTTGGCGTCTCGATTCTCACTTGTCTTGTTGTGTCTCTATTATTTTTTTTACTTTTTTGTGTCTTGTTTTTTCCGGGAATAATCATTTTGGGCATTACACTAAATAAGTTCTGGTTTAAATGGTAACCAGAATCGGCCTTTCGAAAACGCGGCCCATGAGGCCTTTTGGTTATTGTTTTGGAATTCAATGCCTTTACATTTATTTTTACTCGAGTAATCTCCCAAATTGTAAATTTAAAAGAAACCAACCTCACTTGAAATTCCCAATTAGATAATGGTGTTTTCCCCAAGTAGCTAGTCATTATGGGTGGGGTTGGATAAATTAGCTTAAGTCATTCTGTCTTTGTATCTTTAACAGAGGCTAATTTATTAATCAAATTTGAGAGAGAGATTACCAAGTGGTTAGTTGGTGGTCTAATAGTTTTGAATGTGAATATTCAAAGTCATTAGTTCAATTTCATTTAAAAATGATGATTTATGAATCCAACATAATATTATAATCGGCTGATCTTAGACACTATGTGAGATTATGTGTCAAAGATCTAAAACTCCCACAATAAAATTTGAGAAGTTGCATAATCTTTGTACAAGTGAGAAGTTAACCAAGGTGGAGGATGAATACAATTTGAATAGAAAAGATCATTAAAAGGACCCTTGTTGGCTAAAATCCCACAATCAAAGTTACATTCTGACATAATATGCTTAATCCCAGATTATAATATCTAGGATTAAATCCGTGATAATACTTAAAAATTTTAACACTAACAAAAGCTAAGAAGGTGATTAATGATCAACAGAACAACTCCTGGAAAAAAGAAGAAACGATTCTTATAATTTTATCTTAAACCATTTAACCTTCACTAAACATTTGTTTCCTGACTTTTTTCTAATCCTAAAAAACTTAAAAACAAAAATACATATAGAAACATATAGATCCTACAGAGAGCACACAAGAAACGAGGCCAAACACTTTACAAAACGCCACCGTTTCATTTCCCGCTTTTTAAAACTCCGCCGGTAAAAACTCTGGCCGCCATGAAAACAAGTCGCCGGAATCTAAACAAACATCGGAATATTCGAAAAGCTCATTACCCAGATCGAAAGATCTGAAACCCGTAACATCATGATCCTCAAATCCACATAACTCGCCGGCATTTGATGAATCCGATGAGACTCGTACCAATTCCACCGTCTCCTCCGTTTCCTCAGTCAACGGCGGAGGAATCGTCGGTGGTTGTGGTGGAGGCGGAGGCAAACCCAGCTCGTCATCGGAAGCTTCGAAAAGGTATCCAAGATCCGGCTGAGTCTCGCCGAAAAACTGCTCCGTCGTGGTTGTCGATAACTCAACCTCGAAGCTCTTCATCACTGAGTCAAGATCTTGAATCGCTGAGTCATGACCCGAGTCATCGAACAAATCGTCTTTTAACCGCTTCACGTCCGGTGAGTCGAGGCTGCTTAACTCGTCTAACTCGTTTCTAACTCGCTTCTTGCCAACCGAGTCAGTCCGAGTTAGCCTCTCCTCTTCGGCCAATAAATCCTCCATGACTTAACCGGTTTCGGTTTATTTATCGGTTTAGTGTACGTTTTTGTTTAATTTTTTGAACCAGTGGCAATATCGTAATTAGAGTGAGATAATCGGTGCAGATAAGAAGAAGGGACACATGACGTTTTATAGTGTGGAGACAAGAACAAGAGAGAAGAAGATATGAATATGTAAAAGTCGGTAAAGAGCGCGTGAATCTACACGCAGACATAGGCGCGTGGATAAGACGAATCCTTTTGGGCATCATGGAACACGGATCTCTCGCTTTTTTTCTCTTTTTCTATTTTTCTTTGGACTTTTTATAATATATATATTTTACAATAATATTTTCGTAACAATATTTTTCGAAAATACCATTAATTAATGTCTATTTGAAAAATGTAAATGCTTATATAAATTTTAAAAACATGTTATAGATTTTTTAAAACTTTAGAATACATTATGAAATTTTATAATATAAATTATAGAACTTTATAATAAACTTAAAATGTTTGTAAATATTTTATAAACTTTTGTATTTGATTTTATAAAAGAAAATTGAAACAATTTATATTGTGGAAACTCTCTTGGTCCAGTTGTCAAGGGTTTAAAGTTTCTATATTAAGAAATTTGGGGTTAGAATCTCAGGAGATGTGATTTATTATTATTTATGCAGATTAATATATGTTAGTTTACATAAAATCTTTAGCATAGGGTAAGATAAAATTGTTTGGTATGGATCAAGACGAAATATTTATCCGTTGTAAAATCGTCGATGTAACAACTCTCGTAATTTATAATAAAACAATAAAAATTACAGTATTAAAAATAATAATATATATTTATATATTTAAAAATAATAATATATATTCATGATTTTTCAATATACTTTGGTTTTAAATTTCAGATGTCCCTAATTTTTAAACGTTATTAATTGGTTTGAATTCGGACTTCCTTTGGAGGGTACATATGCTAAGCTCTTGTAGAACAAGAAATTCTTCTCGAGTTATACACACATTTTACAATGACTAATATGTGATCGTGTAGAACACTCGAGGACTTGACCATAATATTTAAAAATCATATATAGTGTTTTTTTATATAATATTTTTAGATTAATCTCACTATAAAAAACAAAAATCTAATTTTTTTCGTTTTAACTGTTATTTAACAAAATCATATCTACGCTGAGTCTTGACCGATGGTCGGTAGCTGTTTTGACCGATAGTCGATGGCTTTTCTAGTACCACCGCCGATCAACATCATTTTTCTATCAGTTTATTTTGGTTTTATATATTTTTTTTGTTGGGTTTTGATAGTGTTTTATTCTAGATCTAAATTCTAATGTAAAATTTTGAAAGATGTTATGAAACCGTTTTGAATTTTGTTATAGAATAAAAATACTAATACGTTTAAATTGTGGATGCCATGTTTTCTTAACAATATTTTAGGAAGAGAAACCTAGCTCCTGACCACTTATTTATTTGCGATTACTTCCGGTATCATGTAGTATAACCACGCCATCTAGCTTTCAAAATTCCAAGTAAAATACTAAAACGCACCCATGTCCATTAAACTGTTTCGGATTTTTTTTTTGTAGAATAGAACATTTGAAAATGACTAAGAAACAAGCTAAGACTTCGAAGTACAAAGTATGTCTATAGGTTATGTATGAATGCACTATCTATATATATATGATTAATTTAAAAATCGAATTGGTTATGTATCTATATATATGCTTAAATGTTATACTAGTGTCATGTTAAATACAAGTTAATATATGATGTTTAAAGAACAAAAAGCCGACAATCAAACAAAGTAAGATCTACATTCCAAAAAAACAAACAGAAAACGTAAATATTTTGTTAAATTAAAAGAGACGGTAGGAAAACGTTACAATATAAAATCTTGAGGATGAGTGAAAACAAAGAACATGTATAAATTTGTACAACACATCACGTGAGTACATAATAAAGCAATTCAAGTACACAAACTTCCACCATAAATCACGCCGGCCCCATCATCCTTAATCATCATCACCACATCTAATCGATCTATACACTAATCAAATTATCCGGAAAAAAAAACTAATCAAATTAACTTTTAATATATCAGCAATAATATGTTTCTGTTGTTTTCTTTTGTGACGTCAAATAGTTTATAGGGGTAATTTTTGATTGGAGGAACGGCTCTTCGTTTATCAATTGGGCGGATAAATACAAACCGCTTGCTTATTAAACTAATGGTTGCATTTCCCAAAAACACCTTTGTTTTCTCCAAAATATTTGATTATATTAATTTTAAAAATGCAAATAATTTACAAAGGCGAAATAAACAGAATAACATCGAACAAAAGGATTTGTTCGTCTTCTAGATGGGATGTCTCACGGTCTTTGGCATTTGATCTTAGCTATTTTTTTGGAAGAGCTATTCTGTCCTCTAGAAAGATGGGTTACCTCTAAGCCAAGGTTGAAGTTCCCCGTAAAGGGATCCATGTTATCGTATTGAGTGGATGCTTCGACCTGCATTGATTACACCGCCAAGGTTATCTTTGCATGAACGAAAATGAGTTTCTTTCCCATAGATTTTCTGACGTCAAGTAAAGTTTTAACCGAGGAGATTATGTTTATGAGAAAGTGATAAGGGTTAACATCATAGGTCGTCTGAAGATCAAGCAAGGTTTCAATATGTTATTTCTAGGTGTTGCGAGAGTGGAAAGAGTGATTCATCGAAAAAAGTGGGATTAGAACACTCTTCCTAGTGGTCAGACCGTAAGCAGTGTCGTGTCCAGCTTTTTCGGGGCCAAAACAGTACTAATAAAAAAATTGTAAATTCAATAATATTTTTAAACGTAAATTTTAAATTTATATTATATAAAATATTTTTTTATAAAATACTATTATTCAATACAACTAATAAAAATATACTCAATATTATTTTAGAGTAAGCGGTTTGTTATATCAAAATCAAATAATAAATATTTCATATTAAAATACTATTTTTTAAATCTCATGTGTATTTTTTTATTTTTGTTAATTTGAATAGATTAAATATATTGTACAGTTAAAACTTTTGTAGTTATATATAAAATTAAATAAAGTAAGAAAATTATGTTATAAAACAATTTGAATAAAATAGGTAAAGTAAACGGAAAACAATAAAAACAAAAAAATTGGAGCTATAATTCATAAATATTTATGAAAATCCATTAAAAAGATAAAAATGAAAAAAATAGCCCATAATTTAGTAGAAAATTATTATTATGAAATAGATTAAGCTTAAATAAGAAATTAAATAAAGTTTTTCTACTAATTAAAGTAAATATAACTTAAAAATGGAAATCCTAAAATTATGGTATGAAATGTAGAACTCTAAAATTATAGTATAAAATGTGGAGACTTGACCGTAAGAGCCATTAGAAGAGAGGATACTTGTTGTTTTGGCCACCCTCTCATCTCTCGTTGTGGAATTGTATTTATTGAGAATTTACTTTGAATTATTGTGGCTAGTTAGAGCTACAAGTACACCTCAGCTGCGTGTTTTCTTAAAAAATGATTATCCTTTTTAAGTGGTGATAAATAATTTTTTTTTATTTTATCTGTTAGTAGCATTTCTGAATGTTTACTAAAAAATAAGTTAATTTTATTTTCAAAATCAAAATATGTTTTTATTTCACTGACATGATGATTTTTTATTTGCATAGGTAAAATTGTCACCAATCTCAATGTTTGCAATATTTTTAATAATCTAATATGTTCAATACATAAGTGTGAAAGGTTTAAAGCTTTCTAAACTTTTATCAACTATTGATAAAGGAATTTCATAAAGAAATCATGTCCTTTCTTTTTTTTTTTTCTAAAAAACATGTTCTCATCTTTGACAAAACCTTTAGATATTTTTACTTTTTGTAGATATAAATTAAATATGGAAAAAATGCAAAAAAATCCGCAATGTGGTCAACTTTTGCGTTTATATCCTTCAAGTGATTAAAATGCAAGTCAATCTACCAAGTGTCGGTCAACCCGCTATACAACCCTCACCGTTATATTAATAACAAAGTATAAAACACTGCGTTTTGAATCATTGCCGTTTATATGAAATTGGGTCGGGTTGGATCAAATTCTATTCTCGGGTCGGGTCAAATTCTATTCTCGGGTCGGGTCAAATTCTATTGTCGGTCGGGTAAAATTCTATTGTCGGATCGGTTCGGGTCGGATCAAATTTTATTCTCGGGTCGGGTAAAACAATGGCGGTGGTTCTGTTTCCTCCGGTCTAAGCTTCCTCCCTCAATCCTCCGACTCCTCTTGCCGTTACTCCAGCGAAGCCACCACCATTGTCACCTCGGTGACAGAAACAAAGGACGAAACCGCTACCGACGACGATGATGAAAGACCTTTCTTCGATCTCGAATTCGCTGTTCCGGTGGAAGAAGAAAGAGAAGGCGAAAAAGAAGAAGTTTTCGTTTCCGACGGAGAAGGAAGAAGAGAAGGAGATTTCGATTGTACACACGGTGGTGGTTGCGAGTTCAAATTCACTCGTGTTCCGGTGGTGAAGATCGAGTAGATCCAGACCTTGACGATGATGTTTACTTCAAGGAACAGATTTTTGAGGAAGGTGAACCACCGTCTACGGAAACAGAACAAACATGTTCTGTTAAAGCTCTGGCGGCTCAGTTATCGGCGTTGATTTTGAAATCCGCTACTAATCTTCGTGTATTCATGCTCGGGATGAAGAAACCATCAACAACATGTTTCCCCCAAATCGATTTCATATCAAACCTTAAAATCCTTTTTCCCCCAAAATTGATTTCCAAATCGATTTTTTGTTTTTTTTTCTACATAAAATTTGTTTTAGACTACATACCGTTTTTAGGAGAAAAAAACTACACAAAGTTTAAAATAACATGTTGTTTTAGACAACAAAAACGGTTCGTTTTAATATCCGTTAACTTTAACCAACGGCGTTAAACTTTGCCACGTCATCGATACAACCGAGGATTATATAGCGGATTGACGACACTTGGTAGATTGACTTGCATTTTAATCACTTGAAAGGTATAAACACAAAAGTTGACCACTTTGCAGATTTTTTTGCACTTTTCCCATTAAATATCGAGACTTTTCATAGTCGCATGATATCGAGCAGGTTTTAGTCGTGTCCTAACTTCTTTTGTGGTCCTTAGACACATAATTGGTAGGATGAGAGAACAACATGTAATTAGGCTCATCGATTTAGATTGTATACATCAATTATTGTAATCATTTGAACAAATATCAGAAGTTTGATTCGTTCTAAATATATATGTAATATATCAGTTTAATGCACACATGGTGGCATTGTATAACCATATACAATTATCGATATGACTCATCGTAAGCAATTAAACATAGGAAATCTTAATAACCTAAATGTAAGGCTATGTAAAGTTATTTAAAAAAAATAGTTATTTAACCTAAATAAGAAATGATTAGATATAATATATTTGTTTCCCCCTTGTGAAATTTTTCTATTGTACTGTCCTTGTATGGCTAGTATTAAGACGTCTTTTCTTCGAGTATTAGTAAAAAGATGGATGAGAAAAAATTATACAGTGTATAGTTGTCGCATAAAACAAATGTTTGCTGTAGAATTTTTTTTTGTTTTAATTTGTTATTGAAAAGTTAACTAATATTATAATATTGGAAAATATATGACCCAATTTTTTTAAAAAATCGAATTACTATAAATTAAGTAAAATTTGTCAGATTTCTAGTGGTACAGATAAAACCATTGTGAATTTATGTATCGAAGGTAAAAGTATTCATCACAAACGTGGTGCACATAAAACTGTATGTTATAATTTTGTAGTACATACAAAATTGTTTGTTGTAAAATCATTTGTGAAAGCTCGTCTTTGTTAATTTTATTAGGTTTTGTTCGCTGGTCAAGTAATGTTTATTATGTTTCATCTAGATACAAATGATTAAATATTGACATTAATAAAATAAACATTACCAATTGTTTTAAGATGGTGAATTTAGATGCAAAAATCATAGCATCTAAAAATTCTAAATATTTGAAATGTTTATGAAAATAGAATTTTGAATGCGAATTTTGTATATATCAAAAGATAGGAAAACAAAATGCCTTTAAATACAATAGATACTAATGTTTGCTCGGAAGCGGGTTGTGGTGCGTGTTTCGTCTCGTCTTCACGAGGGACTATCATCTGCTTTGAACATACCATGTTCTATAGAGATCCCATCGAATTTCAAAACCCATGTGTTCTATTTTTGCCTTTTTTTGTCAATTGGTCAAAATTGGAAAAGCCAGTTACTAGTATTTTTCTTTTTAGAAAAGTGCTTGAAACAAGAGAAATTTTAAAAAATATTTTTTTTCAAGTGTTACTTTAAAAAAATATTATATTTTTAAAATCTTTACAAAAATATTATTTTTTCAAAAAAAATTTTTATATTATTTATGTTTGGGTTAATTATGTTATATTAAAATTTAGTTTTAAGTGTTTAGGGGGTTTTAGGTGTCAAAACAGTTTTTAGGATTTAAAATTTTAAGATATAAATTTTATAAATTTATAATTAATGGTATTTTTGTAAATAGACATCTCTAAATAGCATTCTTGCAAATATACATACAAAAAATAATATTTTTGTACAAAAGATATATGAAATTAGCGTGGGAGTTATCCTGATTCCTGATAAGGTTAATTTGAACAAAGTGAACCAATACTGAATTTAATGTAGGGCAATCGATTTTTGGAATTAAAAGGAAAATCTCAAAAAAAAAACTTTGGCTAATTTAGAAGAAAAACAAATATTATAATGTACACAATACGCCAAAAAAAAAAGATGAGAGAAGATAAATCCTATCTTCACGCATGCTCGCCTCGGTAATCCGAAATCATGGTTTGTAGTTTTCTGGATTAAAAAATTGTTTAAATCTCTCAAAGTTATAAGAATAGCGGTTTCCCCAAATTTTATTTTATTTTTATTTATAATTTTTGATGGTCATAAAAAATTGAAATTTTTATCAACTAACTTATTTTCCATAAAAAAATATTCCACAAATAATCCCTTCTTCAAAATTTCCAATTAAATTAAAACGTGAAAATATAATTTCTAAACACTATTTAAATAAAAAACAATTGCAAAAATGTTATGATGTATATATTTACAAAAATATTATTATAAGTTATTTATTTGTAAAAATACTACTATTTATGAATGTTTAGAGTCTATATTTTAAAAAATGTATTGACTTCTAAAAATTCATAAACCTTTAAACTAAATAAATTCTAATACAATATAATTAATCAAAATATAAATAAATAAACAATTTTGAAAAAATTGATATTTTACAAAAATTTTAAAATATGACATTTTTAAAAAATAACATTTAAAAAATGATATTTCTAAAAAATTCTTTTTAAACAATTACCTGAATCACTTTTTAAGGAAATTTAAAATGGTTCTACAAGTATAAATTTAGTTTTGAGATAATTTTTTCTTCCTTGAATTTTAATTTTTTTACGGTCAATTTGCCAGCTAACCAAAGAAAAAAAATTATTAACTAATTTAAATCAACTTATGTGGTTTAAATATGTTCATTAAATTTAGGTTAAATAGTTAGGAGTTTAATAATAGTTTTTTTTAAGTTGTTGAACCCAATATCTCATTTTCATACATGTCGCGGTTTTTTTTTTTAATGTCTGATTTGTTATTTTTATAAAAAAATTTATTATGAAGTCCCATTATAAAATCTGTTATCTAAACATTTTGACGATGGATATATCTTGGTTCGAAATATATTTTTATTAATATTGGAGAACATAAAAAAAACAATATTATTCCATAAGAAAACTCCAACCGACAGTGTAAGGCTTTGCTGTGGACCTGTGGTGATAGCAGAGAAGGACATGTGTAGGGAACCTGTAACGTGTCCGTATCTCAAACTCTTTCAGCATTTAATCTCAGCCGTTCATTAATTCTCCGCCAATCCAAGTAACTGTACCCATTGTCGTTGGATCAAACATAATAAATGGGGTTGAACTAAATCTTTTGAGCTAGTGACCCAAAAAATAAGGGTCATCTTTGCTAAAACAATACACCACATATTTATTTTTCTTTTATCATTTGAAAATATATTTAACCAAAAAAATATAACATATGAATTAACAACACCGATAAAATATCAGTTTATCCCTATCGTGAAAATCGAGTTCTTATACTTTCTTCAAAATGGTTATAGAACAAACCATTAAAAAAACTGCGATTGGGTCGACTTTATAATTTTGTTTAGAAGTTATTTATTCGACAAACATACTATGTGACTTAGGATTATTTAGAACCATACAGTTATGAAAAAAAATACTGTATATAAATAACTAAACGTTCATTATTAAGTTAAGAAAATATTAATGTATTAAAAAAACTAAACGATTGTTTAGCAAAGAAAAAAAAAACTAAACGATCATTATCAACTTTGTTTTTGTTTATTATAATGGTATTCTTATCAATGGGCAACCCAAGTTCTGGATATCCGTACACGTCACATGATTCAGACATTAAGAGATCATCGGTGGTTAGGTTTATAGTCGCTTTGTGAAGTGTGGGTGCAACTAACATAGCATGACTTTAATTTGTATCCTAATCTTAAAGTTTCAGAGAATTGAACAAGACAACTTTTTATATTGTGCATTTATCATTTAACTAGCTTGGAGCATGTTCAACTTGGTTTTCTAACGTTTTCAATAATTTTTTATCAAAAAATATAGATTATTATTTCGACATATTGTCCAAACTTTTTTAGTCAATAATTCGAAAATATTTTTAAACACATCATAGTAAAAACAAATTGAACGAAATAAGTCTTATAGAAGGGATAGAAGCTCCTCATCATAGAAGCTGATAAAACATTTAGCAAGTTGTTTAGCAAAACAAAACAAAAAACAAAAAACAAAAACATTTAGCAAGTTCATTTTTCTGGTTCTGATAAAACAAATTGAACTACCATAAAAATGTTCTGAAAAGTTTTAGTGCTCTTCGTTCAACTAATATATGATCATTTATGACAGTTTTGTCATTCTTGTTAAAAATTATTTATGAAAATATCGTAGGGAATTTCTTCATTTTTTTTTAAAGTGCCAATCGTAGATGATTGATTAGCATTTAAACTAATATCGAAAAACGACTTTCGCACCCAAACACGAAAAGGTTGAATCATTCATTATTGTATTGGCAGAAATGTATAAATTTATGTGGCAAAAATAAATAAAAAATTGTTTCCAATAAGGAATTATTTTCCGAAATTTTGTTTGATCATGTATATACACGTCATTTAGGTGGCCAATATGGACGGTCTACGTGTAATCTGAACAAAATTGTTTTTTTTCTAAAAAAAAAAATAGGGTGTACTAAAAAAATTCTAAACAAAATTGTTCGACTTCAAAAAAATTGTTTGGTATCGCGTTTTGTTAGGAAGCGACCAAAACAATCGTTTTCAAAGGAAGAACAATTTGTATTTTTAATGAAAGATTTTCGACAATGGAAAATATGATGATATACCGATTGAGTGTGTTTATATCAGATTTATAGTTTAATTTTAAAAAAGAATTTTTACAGTTTAATGAATTAAGTAACTTATTCGAGATTTTCAATATTGAGTCGTTATGGTATAACACACCACTAAATGCATGTACTCAGTTGTGAAATCGTCTTTTTTTTCTTTTGGGTCAACACTGATTAAATTTATTAAATTGAGTGAAAACTAAATCAAAGTAAACCGGAGCCGAGTACAAATTTTTTTTTGCTAACTTATATGCGATTGAGTTTCTTCTTCTGGGAATGAAATCAAAAGATATATATTTTAGGTTAAGGATGAGATTTGATATATCTTTGAGGATTCCGTAGATTTCGAGATGTGAAGTTTCAGATTAGATCAGGGAGATGAGATGCTTGCAATCTGAGTTGACGATTAGGTTCTGCAGCCCCCAATTTGTTGTCTGAATCATGAGTTCTCGGATTGCAAAAGCTTCTGCCATCAGACGACTTGCGATCTGCTCCATTTTCCGGGATCCCTGAGCAAGGATCGCGTTGTTCGGGTTGTAAATGATCCAACTTATTCTGGCTTCTTCCGTATCTGATATCCAAGCCGCGTCACTGAAGCCCTTTAGACTATTTCTTGGTACTCGATACTTTGATCTCCTTAGGCTTTAGTGATTGTGCAGCAAGCCACTCTTTTGCATCTTGAACAGTTTTTAGGATAGTATCTTCCATTGTGCATGTTCGGTCACTGAAAATTTTGTTGTTTCGTGCTAGCCACAGGTGTCATAGGATCCAAAGCATGAGAGGGCCATTTGCAATTCCCGTTGGTGGTAGGCAGGTTAGTTGTTTGGAAAGTGCCAGTCCAATGGGGAGATACTGGATGAGAAGAAAGTTGATTCGCTCTTTGAAAGGTGCCAAATTCCACACTTGTTGTGCGAATTGGCAGTGAAAGAATAGATGGGTTGCAGACTCCGGCTCTCCGCATCTTATACACTGGGAGTGGTTGATGATTCCTCTTGAGGCCAACTGATTTCCAAAAGGTAAAGCTCCACTCATTGATTTCCATAAGAAAAGCTTTAGCTTTTGGAGGGTATTAACGTTCCATATCTCCGAGTTCGAGTTGAAACCAAGAGGGCTGATTTCTGCATCCTGTGACTCTCTTTCTTTTGCTGCATGGTATCTAGATTTGACTGAGTACAATATTGTGGAGTTGCCAGCAAAGCAAACTGGTCCTTTGCCCTTGTCATGCTCGGTTTAATTGCAGTGATCTTTTGCCCTAGCTTAGGGAGAATAGTCTCGATCTTCTCTAGATTCTAGTCCCTTTTATCTGGTAAGAGTAACTCCTCTACTAGCATGATCTTTGCTTTGTTCTCTTGGTGGACCATAGGGCTTAGTCGGTTGGCTTAAGGATAACCAAGGGTCCAACCATACCTTTGTAGATTTACCATCCCCAATGACTTTCCCTAACTTCTGTTTCATCAGGTCTTTTCCAATGATTATTTCTCTCCAGCCATGGGAAGCCGAGGTTGGTGCTTTGCTATCTAGAAAGGAAGATGAGTGACAATATTTCCCCAACTGGGTTCTAGCTAGAAAGCTCTCTGGATTAGTAAGAATTCTAGGATTTCTTTCCCATGCAACCCAACACATCTTCTTTTGTCCTTTGCTTGAGTCCCACCAGAACCTGGTTAGTGCTGATTGAATCTTTTTGTATAGGTTTGTTGGAAGCTTGAAACACGACATAGTGTAGGTAGGCATTGCTGACAGGACCGATTTTATGAGTACCATTTTTCCTGCTGATGAGAAGAATTTTGACGACCATGAGATAACTCTTTGGTGTATACGGTCCACAATGAGAGTGAATAGATCCTTCTTCCTCTGCCCAAAGTGTTCTGGGATCCCCAAATACTTCCCAACTTCACCCTCTCTTGGGATAGATAAGTCCTCCACTTTCTATCTTATATCTTGTGGAGTTTTTGCTGAGAAAATTATTGCTGATTTCTTATAGTTAATTTTCTGTCGAGAGGCTGTTTCATAATTCCTTCATATGCTTAAGAGAGTTTGACAATTATGTGTGTTGACCTTGCAAAAGAACATGGTGTCATCCGCGAAGAGGAGATGGTTGATTCTTGGACTTCTATTTGCTACTCTAAGCCTGGTAAGCTCCTATTAGCTTGAGCCTTTTTGCATAAGCCTGATAAGACTTCACTACATAGTATGAATAGGTAGGAGGATAGTGGATCCCCTTATCTAATTCCCCTTGTAATAGTGACAGAGCCTTTGGCTATTCCATTTAGTAAAAAAGAATAGGACACAGTGGAGACACATTGCATAATCCAATGCACCCATTTACTGTGGAAACCTAGCTTCTCTAGGATAACCTTAATAAAACCCCATTCAAACCTATCATAGGCTTTGCTCATGTCTGTCTTGACAGCCATAAAGAACCTTTTGCTTGCTTTAGATATCTTCAAGTAGTGTAGGACCTCATGGGTGATCAACACATTGTCTAAAATTACCTTTCCCTTTACAAAAGCTGATTGATTCTTTGAAACCAAGTCTTTTAATACTGGTTGTAGCCTTTTTGTAAGAATCTTGGAAATAATCTTGTAGTAGACATTACATAGTGCTATTGGTCTGTATTCCGGTAGTGTCTTGGGGCTTTTAACCTTTTGAATAAGTCTGATATTTGTAAAGTTTATAGAGCTTTGTAGAAAACTATTTTTGAAGAAATTCTAAACTTCTTTGATGATTTCAGATCCCACTATATGCCAATTATCTCTACGAATTGAGAACATCGCGTTCTTAATTTCCTTTGGTGATGGGTCTTTGATGAGCTTTGCATTTGATGTTGTAGAGATAGAGTGTTCCAGAGCCTCAGCCACAACATCCTCTTTCTTTCCCAGTTGTGATGTAAACAGATCTTGGAAGAAGGAGGTAATTACATTCAGGATCTGGTCTTCTTCATATAGAGGTTCTCCATTTCCATTCTCATTCACTGAGATCTTATTAATTATCTGTCTAGTTTTTGTGCTTGCATGGAAATAACTAGTGTTCTTATCTCCCAGGTTGAGCAAGAGCTGTCTGCTCTTTTGTCTCCAGTAAGCCTCTTCAACCTGGTAAGCAAGATCTAGCTCCTTTGAGATTGTCTGGATCCTTATCACATTAGTAGTGGGGTTTGACATGGCTTCCTCCAGCTCTTTCCTCTTTTGAACAATGATTTTTTGGCTATTTTTTCATTTTCCTTTACTCTAATTGATAATGACAACTAATTCTGTGTTCCACTGATTTATTAGGATTTGCTTTCCACACTGTTGCCACCAGCTTCTTAACCTCTGGATTGTCACTGATGTTCCTATCAAATCTGAAGATACCCTTTGATTTCTGAAACTTGTTGGAAAGATAAGACACAAAGGGCCTGTGATCTGATCCTTCAAAATTTAGGTATTCACTTCTTGTTATAGGATAGGCTTCAAACCAAGCGCAGTTTGCCATAAATCTGTCTAACTTGTATAGTACCATATATTTATGTCTCTGTCTTCTCCACGAGAGGAAGTTTGCTGAGTGTTGGAGATCATATAGATCGCACTTAGAGAGAAAAGATCTGAAAGCCACAAAGGATCTTTCAACTCTGATGGGACTCCCTTATTCTATTTCCTGCTCTCAGAAGAGTGCGAGGTCCCCAACTCCACAACCATGAAGGTTGACAAGATGAAATGATTCATAGTCCAGCCAGTCCAGAGATTTGAGGACCACTTCATTGGGGTTTTTCGTCTCGTAGAGGAACATAATATCATGTGAGATTATTGATCTCAGCCCTTTCAATCGCTGGATTGTTGTGGAGTTCTCCAATCCACAACAATTCCAGCTGACATCTTTAAGGAAGAGGATTTAGTGGACGTTGACAATCCACCTGTCAATTTGGTCTCCTCCTACTAGCATTTTGAGGTGTAGAATTGGGGTTGGATGTCTGAGGGAGAGTAACAGGATTAAAGTCTCTTTGATTTGTGAGATTGCCCACTCCCCTTTGTATGTGTGTGTCAACATGGTTGTTTGTTTGCTGACTTGGCTCTTTTTTTTGTGTGTAGATTGTCTGGAGGTGAATGGAGCTCTATCCATAGCAGCGATGAGCCTTATGGGAGGGGCCAAAGTACTTGTGGATGCCCTGTGTGATCCTATTTGGGGGTTAGGGTCAGATCTCTTCTCAGTAGGGGTCATTCCTGTTTTGCCTAGTGAAGGTGGGCTCTTTTTCCTGGGTGACATGTAAATTTGGAGAGCCTTCCTTTTATGGGAGCTAGTGCCTTGTAGTACCTTAGAAGCTTGGTCATTTCTGTTATTTAGAGGGGGTCTTCCTTTTTTTTTTTCACAGCTCCATTGTTATTTGTAGGTTCCTTTAGTTGAGGAAGATCTTGTGTATTTTGAAGAGTTTCAGTGATTTCATATGCTTGGTGCGTAGTAGTATCCAGATAATTATTGGTTCTTGCAACGTCCATAATTGAAGCAGTAATTTTCTCTATCAAACCCTATGTTTCTCCTTCAAGTACACGCTGATGTCTGGCTGCCTTCTTAGTAGGATTCTGAACATTACAATAGTTGATGGTAACGTCCATCAGCTCTTCCATTACGTATTTAGTGGAAGGAATTGCGGCTCAGAAATGCACTTGATTAAGGTTCCTTTCTAATGGTGGTCGTCTTTGATTATGTGTAGCTAATTCTGTAGTTGATCTCCTTTCTAACTCTGGTTCCTTTTGTCTCCATTGTAGGTTTTGTTGTTGGGGGATTTGATGAGCCGAAACCCTTATAGGATAAGATCTAACTTCATCCCCCTATCTCTGATGTGTGTAATTGGGTCTGCCTTATGAGGTTCTCTGGTAAGAGTGGGAATCTGAGGCTGTTCTATGGTTGGGTCTTGTGACCCCCGCTTCAGGACGGGGTTGAAGCTGTCTCTTCCATTGGAATCTCCCTGAAGATGGAGCGTTTTGGAGGATGATCTCTCACCAAAAGCTCTGCCATATCTATCTCTCCTTTCATGGTAAGCTCTCTGGTTTGGTGATGACCCATATTCCTTTGATTAGTAATTTGTCTTAGGTTTATATGATATATGAGGATTAGCATTTAGCTATCTTGGGGAGGGGATAGGTGGGTTCAGTGGGCAGTCTTCCTTACCATGGGTGAGGCAAAGCATTTTGAACAGTAGTTCTTGAGTTTTTCACATATCAGTGTAACTTTTGCCTCGTCTCCTTTATCAAAGTCTATGATGGTTTCTTGGATAAGCAGTTGCAAACCATTTATGGATACTTTGATTCTTGGAGTGTTGGAGGTGAGTTGAACCCCTTCAAAGCTCCCAAGGGCTTCTCCAATATCTTTTGTCATTGTCCTGTCCCAATAGTGGAGAGGGATTCCTTTTAGTTGGATCTAGAAAAGGATCTGGGAGGGAAAGTTGTTGGAGATGATTGGTCCCATTTCTGAATGATGACCATCCAGTTAGAGAAGTGATATGGTGTGTTAGCTAGGTCATCCTCTCTTGTGAACCGAAACTGGAAAAGGCCAATCCCCAAGTCTGAACTTTCCGTAGTCCCCAACGGTTCCCATCTTCTGGTGAAGTATGATATCATGGACCACATCCTTTGCACTTTGGGGCTGGTAAGTCTTCCTATTAGTGTGACCTTATTCTTCTTGATTAGGTCTGTAGTATCGATTCTTGGAGCCCTGATTCTTATCCTTGGAGGAGATATGTTGCTCTTTGCTATAGCTTTCCCTTTCTCCTCATAGGTGAGTCTTCTATCCATTTTGTAGGTTTTGGAGGTTGAGACTTCGTTGAATCTTTCGGTTTATGTTTGAGACTGGGAGCTTCTGGGTGAGTGGTGAAGTTAACGACAGTATCTGCAGCTAGGAGAAGTTGTTATTTAAATAAATTTGTGGAGTAGTTTTGTCAGAGAAGAAGAGTCTATCTTGCTGTTTGAGAGGTTGTAAGTCTTGAGAAAACGGATTATTCTGCAGGAGAGCCCATTGTGCAGCTTCGGGTGGAATGAGGCGAGGTTCTGGTCGACTTTGGATCACCGTTGGCCTCCCTGAGCTTACCGGATGGAGTAATTGTGGTTAGGGTTTCTGTTTTTGGGTGGGAAAGGTGGTAGGTGTAGAGGGTTTTTCAAAATTTGTTACTAAAAGGAGTAAAAAAACTGTTGGGTAAAGAGAGAAGTTACTACAACGCCTGTGTAATAACCTTTTTCAAAAATCGTGCGTGAGAGAAAACAATTTTTGCCGAAAAACAAAACGTAAAATGGCCTGCATGAGCTTGCCGGATGAAGTTGTTGTGGTTAGGACTTCTGTTTTGAGTGAGAAAGGTGGTAGGTGAAGAGGGTTTTTCAAAATTTGTTACTAAAAAGAGTAAAGAAAGTGCTGGGTAAAGAAGATACTATAACGCCTGTGTAATAACTTTTCTCAAAAATCATGTTTGAGAGTAAACAATTTTTGTCGGAAAAACAAAACATAAGTTGAAATACTTTTTTTAGCCTGTGAAATCGTCCATGCAAAATCATTTGATATGTTTTTAATGTTGTAAAAAAATTAACTTTTTTAAAAAACTTTGGGTAATCCGTGTTTTTGCCGTCTGACTAATTTTTCTAGGTTGAGTGTAGTCGTCGAATAGTCCACTTACTAAATTTTCTAATGGGCCTAAAATATAGCACCACTTCAACTAGTCAAATAAGAATTGTTAGATAATTTCATGTTTCAGATGAATTAGATTTTTTCTTACATCTACTTAGCATTATTCTTTAAATAGCAATTATTAGTCTACTACTATTTGATTTAAAGAATTAACTTTGAAACATCTTGATTTATAAATACTATCTTTTATCGGTGATGTAACAACCAACAAAAATAAATATGTAATGTAATTTTTTTTTAAGTTGTTATTAATTGTTAGGCACGAATATAAAAAACTATAAAAGATATTTCAAACATAAAATAAATACTTTTGTTTGATATTACATCAATATTTAAAAAAAAATATATTACATCAATATCTTTTCGAGAATAAATACAACAATCAAAAAAGACATATAACATGATTCCTAATTAAAAAAAATATTGTATTAAGTAATATTATTCCACATTAAAAAAATAACAAATTAATATATAAAAATTTATGACCAATCAACTAATTGCTAATTGATTTTGAGTTAGAAACTCATCAAACATCCAAATTTAATATGGTATCAGAACTATCCGATCATTGGGCCATTATGTAGATGTTGTTTTCACATTGTCCATATTAAGTGTGAGAGGAGTGTTAAATGATATTGTTTCACATCAGAAGTTATAAAAATAATAAATTAATATACAGAAAGTTATGACTAATTCACTTATAACTAATTAGTTTTGAATTGAAAATCCATTACTAATCCAAAATTTAATAGATAGTAACTTATTGTTATTTTTATACACTGTATTATTATATTATTATATGCATGAGTTTGAACCAATTAGTTTTGAGTTAAAAATTTATTACTAATATAAAAATTAATAGATAGTAACTTATTGTTATTCTTAAATACTGTATTATTGTATGCATGAGCTTGATCACATTAGGATGCAAGTTCGGTTTTCATATTGACAATGATTTATATAGCATTTATTTAAAAAGCTAAGCAGTTTCTAGGAAACAAAAGAAGTTAAAAGTAGTCCTTTTTAAAAAAAAAAATTATCTTGGGCTTGCGTGAGATTTTAATCATTTTATATAATGTGTGATAATTAGGAGTAGACAAATAAAAATATGGGATAAAATTTTACGGAAATGAGATGAAAACAGGATTTTTGGACTAGAAAATATGTTTTATTTATATCCTATTTAAAATGCACGACAGAAACGAGATAGAATAGGATGGATAGGAATAATACAAAAATTTCTATAAGATAACTTGCTTCAAAACATTAAATTAAATAAAACGATGTTGTAAATTACAAACATTTATTTAACTATTTTTTTAATTCATCAAAAACATCTTTAAAATTAAAAAAAAGAAACTTTCAATTGTATTTCATAAATGTTTAAAATAGAAAAATCATAGTCGAATCAAACATAAAGTAAACTACATAAATATCTTAAATCAAAACATAAATATAATAATATAGATTTTTAAGTATATATTCTTATTCTACAAAAGAAGAATAAAAAAAAATTAATTATTTTTTGTAATATAGAATATAATATATTATATGATCCCACAATAAATATATATAAAATATAATTTAATACGTATTTATTTATGTTAAACAGAATTTTTGGAAATTTTGTTTTTATCCAATCTCGTTTTTAATCGAAAATTGAAAACTTATTCCATATAAAAATACGAAAAATATATGATATGGGAATTCAGGAACAGATATAGAACGAAACACGATGGGAAGGAATGGGATGGAAATTTTGTCCACTTTAATGATAATTATGAGACTCACGTATTTTCCGCGAGATGCTTTGCTTTCAAAGTAGAAGAAAGAAAATTGTACCAAAATTAGAAAAGTGAATAACAAATGTGTAAAGATGGTGGCCCATTTCTATCTTTCTCCATCAAAAATTCCAACAAGATAAACTTATTAAAAAAATTTCCCCCAAATCTCTTGATTAAATGTTAGGTTACAGTATACTAAATGTCATGTTTGGTGCATTCCAAACGCATCAAACGCTTATGTATGTTTACCAAATAGTTTTTGGTCTAATAGTTATTTCTCTTCAAAATGAAAAGATGTCTTTAGTTTAAGTCTATTTGGACAGAGAGATATTTCTAAAAAAAATAGACTAAAAACTAATTCCAAATCCACGAAAATTAAGATTTATACCTGAATTTTGAAGTTTAAAAAAAAAAAAAATCAAATGCTTATGTAATATTACTATGATGATTTGAGTTAAGGGAGAATTTTATTTTAAATTTTAGGAAATAAAAAAACACTACAAATTATTTTGTTATTGGAAACTACCAATTGAAATTATAAATACTCATAGCGTAGAAATAATGTTTCATTTGTAATATTTAATAAACATTCAGAGCGGTAACTTTATCTAATGTTTTAGGTATTTACGTTTTTGGTGAAAATTAAAATAAGATGACTATCAAAGCATCAATGAGGATCGTTTGTTCAAATAAGTTTAGTAAATTACAAACCTACCGAAAAAATCACCTAATCCAACCAAGGCCAACCTTAATGACTCTACCATCGCTCCATTGAATTGTTTTACATTTTTTTTTGAATTGAATGTTAAATTTATTTTAAAAAAAAAACTTTGAATAAAAATTATAAAATAAATAAACTTTTGCGTAAAAAGAGTAAAACAAACCATGCTTTCATTCTATTTTCAAATTGTTTTACATTTTTATTTATGGTTGATTAAATTTGTATCGCTCTATTAAATTGTTTTACGCTTATTTATCTGAAATAAATATAAACCGTATATGTAAATACATCCGATTTTGGATATATAGTTTACATATAAATTACGTTTTCATCTTCAATTATTTTAATTTTCTGTTTTACCAAAATCTACATGAATTTCGAATCTCATAAAGAACCGAATATTTACAAAGGATTAAAATATGACTTTTAGTACCGACTAGCAAAATACTAAACCATTATGAATAATTAGCTTTTGAATTTCTTTTTCTTCTCGTTTTTGCCAGGAAAAGATAGAAGATTTGAGAATATTTATATAAGACAGAAGGAAAACATGTTAAGTTTAAAAGTTATATAATGTGCTTTAATCATATCGTGTTAGTAATTCTATATAATATCAGCAACTTTTGACTTATTCAATTAACTTTAAAGTTAGCACGTCAAATGGATGGTTGTGAATCTGTGACTAGAGTCGCAAGTTGCAAATGAAGTTGGACAGAAATTTCATTTTCCCTTGTAGGCAAATAAAATTGGACAGAAATTTCATTTCATTTTCCCTAGTAGGCAAATAAATTTCATTTCAGGAAAACGATGCCATATTGGCATGTCAAAATCTAAATCTCTTAAATTCGAGAAGTTTATCAACTATTTGAATAGCCTCTAACAAGTACTGTATATAGCATAGTCTACCAACTATACACAGTAGTTTACCAATAAATTATAGATTAACATACTCAAATCTAAATCTGCTAATAAATTTGAAATTTTTTTTTTTTGAAAAATTTTCATAAATTTTTTCAGTAACGGCATATTTTTCCAAAATTTGGCATACGATAATTTAACTTTACATCAAATAATGTAAAGTTCGCCAAGTATCCATTAAAATCAGCTAAATATTTGTTAACTATGCCAAATATATAGATAATTCAAATAGAAATATATATATAAATATATATATATATATGTAATAGAAACTCTATAAATTAATATTCGATAAATTAATAAACTTAATAAACAAATAAAAAAAGCTATCTGACGTCTTTCAGAATTAATTGTATATGTTTGGATTTTTGAAAATAGATATAGCAATAATTAATTTGGTCTTTTGTATCAAATTGTTAGTAGATTTCCGGATGATACAAAGATGATGAAATCATAATTATATTTTTATTTGTATTTATCATTTATCTTTATAAATTATGTACAAACTCTTAGAAATTGATCAAATGTCAAACGCTAAAAAAAAAGAAAAAAGAAGAGTCTAACACTGAATTTAGTAATTTAGCATATTTTTTTGTAAAATCTGCCGGATATTCGCAATTCTGCACAAAAAAAAAAAAGACTTTTGGCACACTATATTTAGTCTACGCCAAATATCTAGACTAGCAGAGACTAAAATCTAAATTGTCCAGTAATTTTGGCTGACTTTTTGTAAAATCTGACAAATATCCACGAGTATCCATAAATTCTACTAAATATCTACAAAGTCTATCAATTAACATGATAGATGTTTGTCGATGAGTGTGGTCTGAAAAACATGATAAACTGGAGCATGTCGTCTAGGTCCAATAACTCATTAGGCCAATGTTTACTTAAGGCCCATTGGCTCTGGATATTTTTTTTTTTTAAAACGTTTAAATTTATTTATTTTATTATAAATTTTGAGAATTACAACGAAGACAATTCTATGATAAACAATTTTACAATTCAATCACCCTGAAAAAAATATACTATCGACCATAAATGGACCACAATATAACAATATTACTACAATAACCAAATACTTGTTAGACGACAGCATTTATGATTTACGTTTATGATCAAAAGCTTATACAGTACCAAACTTCCTGAAGATATAATAAAGTAGTACTATTATATTATTATATTAATTGGACTAATGCAACATTATTCTAAAAATCGTATGATTAAGGCAACATTATTCTAGAATCATTTATATACATTTCACATAATTGAGTTGAGTCTAGTCTACTATCATAAAAAATAATAATAATAATAATAATAATAATAATAATAATAATAATGGAGTCTAGATTCAATATCACAACACAACATGTCTAGTCTAAAATCATCAAATTGTAGAACTTGATCAAGTAGTAAAATTTGAAATAATACGTCATTTTTTATATAAATTATTTTAACCATTGGAAAATTATATTAGTGAATAGAAAATTGATTATTGGAGAAAAAGGAGAAAAAAACTACAAACTAACGCAATCGGGTTCCGGTTTACAGTTCAGATCCAACCCCAAACCCATTAACCCGAGCCGATTTACTCCATCGAATTCTCCGTCTCGTACGCCGTTAGTATCCAATGAGTCTCTCTGACTCCGTTTCCTCTTCTTAGACGGTAACTCTCCTTCAACGACACCGTCGTTAACTTTCGCAACCGTTCGTGTCGCCACGTGTACTCTCCGTAATATCTTGAAAAACTCATCCACCTCTTCTTCCGTTACCGTCCGACCAACTTCCGTTGACGAATTCCGTCTGCTTCCGTCAGGTTCACCGTTATCTTCTTCGTGATGTTCTTCTCCCTTCTTCTCCGAGCTCATGTTAGCCACAAGAAACAATAAACGGAAAACGACGACGTTTTGTTTGTATTGGATTGCTTATATTTTTGGGAAATTATGTATGAAACTTCTTTTTATAGAGGCGTCGGTGTGGAATTTGGACGGTTCATTATTGTCAACCGCAGAAAAAAACGGACGGTGGAGATTTGATGATGACGTCATTTTTGAGACGTTTAAAGCATAAGCTCCATGACGTAGCCATTTAAAATGGACTTGGCGAATAAAGGAAAGTCATGTGGAAAAATTCGTATCGGCTTTTAATTTTTTTTTAATAGATAAGAGATCTATAATTTTATTGTTTAAGTAAGACCTATAGAACTTTGAGATATTCTGTTAAGTAAGACCAAGAACTTTGAGACAACATAAGAACTTGTGATCATGGTTAACGTGTGAAAGGATTCTCTCGATTATTATTTTATAGTTTCTTTTCGGACTATCGTTTTAGAAAAAGAACAGGTAATTTGCAATCATTCTTTTTTTAATCTTCTAGATCCATATATAATTATAAATTATAAGAGTAATTACACAAACGATAATTTTAGTTTTAATATACAGAATTACTCTAAACGATTTTCTCTGCACCATACTAAATTTTTTTTATAAATTTTATCTTTATTAATTTATATTATCTAGGATTCAAACTCTATACATGTTGGTGTATAAACATTAATAAATCTTTTTATTAAATCACTGAACTTAAGAGATTTCCACAATTTTTGGAGATGAATAAATAGCTATTAGTTCCCATTCAAATAATTATATTTCATCACACAATTAATATAGTTTATTTATTTATTTTATTTTACTATTTGTTTTGTTTCTTGTGAAAACATGATTTTTCTTTCTTGCAACAAGGTATTTTGTCATGTGAAGATTTACTTTATCAAAGGAATGTTTATTCTGTCAAATTGACGTTCTGAAAATCTAACACGTACTACCATTTAACAAATTAAATGCTTACACAAATAAATATGAAAAAATCATGTTCTCGTAAGTCGTAACAACTAAATGAAAGGCAACTTAAGTTTCTTTCTATTGATTGTTGTAGTCTTGTTACTCTTGTAGATTGTAAAAAGGGAAATAAGCAGTATTAACCATCAAAAAATTTATAATTGGTCAACTAACCATAAAAAATAAATAGTTAAAATATGATATGTATTTTTTATATTTAGGACAAAAATATTTTTGATTGCGTGAGAGAAGAGACAGCTACGGCAGTGGAAGAGATCATGGTTGCGGTGGAGGAGGCTTGATTGCAGTGGTGGTGGAGACCGGATTCGTTGTTAGTTGTTACGACAGACGAAGTCTTGATTGTGATGGTGATGGAGACCGGATTCGTAGTTACGAAGGAGGAAGAGGTCTTGATTGCGATGGTGGTGGAGACCGGATTCGTAGTTACAACGAAGGAAGAGGTCTTGATTGCGGTGGTGGTGGAGACCGGATTTGTAGTTACGAAGGAGGAGAAAATTTCGGTCGTAACTCCAGTGGCAAAGATAGTTTCGGAAATCATGACGACGGTCTAATATTACAATTGGAATCACATAATGTGGAACCTAGAGGTAGTGGCAATGTTGTAATATGATGTTGAAGATAAGAATAAAATCATAAATTCATTAGGCTATTTGATTACTTATTGAAATAGCCTATTTTGATGGCTATATTCTTTAATATTGAACCTAATATGAATATTAGATAAATTAACCCTTGTAAATATTTAAGACTATTATGAACTTTTAAAAAAAAAAATCAAGAAATAAAAGCACTATTTGATATTGTTGTTCAAATTTTTAAAACATGTTATTCATTTTTCGAGTAGAAAACCAAAAAAATGGTTGAATCTTATTGAGGTATTATAATTCGATTTGAGATTGATTTCTTGTATCTACTAAAGATGATTGACGATCCGATGGATTGGTCTGTTTTTTATACGGAATTGGAATACTTTTTTGAACTTAGAGCCATCTTCGTGACTTTTTAAGTTTTTCTTATTCCATGTTTTTTTAATGTCTATACCGATATTTTTACAAAAAATATGAGTACGAGGTTATGGTCAGATGAGTCGGTAAGAACTATCTATAAATTAAAGAAAAAAGTTAGTAACTTAGTATTAAATCATATATACGAAAGAAGAAGGAACCCTCTCCATCCTTCCGACACGTCATCATACAAGCTTGTGCCACGTATACAACTTAAAGTCAATCTCGATTTAAGTTCTTCTTTTTGTCGCCTTTCCTTTCATCTTCCTTCGAACATTTATTCAGTCTTTAGGAATACGAAAAAAAATCGAAACTGAAACCAAAGCAATTACTCTGCCTCTTCTAATACTTGTATTAGGTCTCAACAGTCAAATCTTATTCTACCATTATCTAACTCGAAGACCTCTCTTCCATCGACATTGATTCTCAATATCACAAACCTAATGATTTCAATCACTGCATTGGGATGAGGGTTCGACTCAAATATGTTTAATACGTTACCTTAAACCTTAACTGTATATATCAATACTAAATCCATTCTTGGAGAGGCTTTTAAATTTCATTTTATATACGTATGTAAGCAAGAAAGTTTTGGATCGTGTAGCTCCAGATTACAAATATTGTTTCAGTTCTCTAACTTTTGTTTCTGGCTCTAGGTCGTCAAGTATGTAAGTTTAATGGTCCAAGTTGTCGCAAAATGTGCCAAAATAATACATGTAATGGTAAGTTCTAACTTTACTTTCTGTATGTGTGAGTTATTCACTACTCTATGTTTGAGCTTCATACAGGTTTGGGGAGTTCTCATCATGGGGAAAAGGAACATGGGATGTGCCTATTTATTAAGTCATCAACCTCGGGTGCTATTGTGTTTTAATTTTTATTTTTCCGGTACAAAACAATATGCCAAATGAGATCTCAGTGGGTTCAAATATAATTTCCTAATCACTATGTACATTAATATACAATGGAATAAAGCTTTGTTTATGTATTTGAGTTGTAGAAGATGATACAAGAGAAAACAATTTGTTAATACTAGTCATTCTTTAGGTTTGCACTTGAAAAGATTTCTTTTTGGAAAGGATAGTTGACAACTTGTGATTGAGCTACTTGGCTTCTGGAGAAGGCAACCTCAAAGCATGTACACACCACATATGAGAACTGTTTTCATTTGACTTCTAGAAAAGTACATGATCATCACACTAAAATTCCTCCTGCATTTTGATAATGGTTTTGGTACTGTTATGATTTAGCTTTTTCCAAGTTGCATAGATAAGTTGGCTTCACTCTACATATATTGCATGAAATTTTGGTGTCTTTCTTGATAGTTTATTTGGTATCTAGCATTTTTTCTTAGTTTCGAGATAAAAGAGATATGGTTATGCACACAGCTGAAAATCTATTTCTGGTATTGCTATTTGCTACAACATAAAATTCTTTATTTGTAGGGATGTCTTCCAGCCATCCACGAGCTGTTTTGCAAGATATTCCAGAGTATATATCGAAGAGAAGCAACTTGCGTCTATTCTCTACTTTTTAATCAATTACGATATTAGTATTTTAAATATGATATTTGCATGTTTCATTGAAAAAGGTACGAATAGATGGACTTAAGAGCTTGAGTAATGGAAGTATCAACAAAATGGACAATAGTAAAATACGAATACAAGAGTTTCTGCATATCTTCTTTAATTGTTTTTAATTACATTTCAACGTTCATGGTTATTCATTTTCTTATGTTAGTCGGTGAATGATTTAGAAGACAAAAGTAAAATTATTCTCTCCTTTTCTGTCTACAAAACACAATTGGATCGGTTGAATAGGAGTACCATCTTGAGTAATGACCCTAACAGCATTATTATTGGTGTGGAAACAAGAATGATAGCAGTTTAGGCAAAAAAAGGTGGGTCGAAATCGAAAAAAGTAGAAAAAAATTTCAGTACTCAACTTCAACATCAAACTCTAGCGTCAAACCTCAATGCAAGTTTACAAAACACTAAGAAGGTAGACAATTTTACAATGATGCAGTTCTGCAATTCCATCTTTAAAGACAAATAACTCAAATAGATATAAAATAAATATGTTCTACATCACAGAAAATATATAACAATAACGGATTTGTTAAGTTTAATAAACAAACACAATACATGAAAAATATATCTTGCTTCCAAAATAATGGTCGACAAAATATATTTTAAATTTAAGCTTTTATTTACAATTAATGATAAACTTTTGAGCAAATATAACTCTCAATCACCATGAATAGCTTATAAGTACGATTCTATAACTAATAATTTTGCATCACAAATGTGTACGATATATAGTGTTCACACAAAACAACTTTATTCCTTAAATTTGAAATCATGATGAACGACTATATTCGCACTATCTTAGAGATAATTTTAAAATTTCTTATCACTAATCTATACAATTTATAAACTATAGAAATCCAATTGCAAAAAAACTGTTAAAAATATATATTTTGAATAAATATTAATAAATAATCAATATTGTAAAGATATTAAAAAAATATATATATATATATAAAACTCGCGAGTATGCATAAATATTGGCTTAGTTATTATTAAAGAAGAATGAAACAAACTTTTTACACGAAGACGAAAATGGGGCTTTGGAACATATATAAATGGGTCTAATTTAGACTTTTATTTAACGAGATATTGGAATTGGGCTCATTAATGGGCAGTCTAATCATAAATTATTTGTAAACGTTCGATTATCAAAATTGTATCGAACTCGAAAATGACAACTGATAAAGAAGAAAAACAGGTGATAAATGGGTCCACGTAGGCGGCTAAAGCTGTTCGCAACTCCCGTCCACCACTTACCTCTCTCTCTACACTTGTGTTTTTTCAACTCTCCACTTTTACTGACGTGCCCACTTATTACATTTGACTAGATGGTCGGTCCGATTTGTAGTATAAAGCGATATCAAACTCTTAGATGTAAACTATCATATTATAGTGCAAAATTGTATAAAATATCTATAAGATAAAACTGTACAAATAAAATTGAGTGTAATGTTTTTGACAAATTATAAAATGACTGACTGTTTACTATGACGGTTACCAATCTGAACTATTATTTCTTTTAAAACTTTCCATGATTTAAATGATAATAACAGTTTTTTATGGTCGTCGATAGCAACATATTTCTGAATGTCAAATACAAACAAAATTCCACGTGATAAAATGTCTACATTTAAAAATACCACGTGAGTTTGTGACATTGGTAACCCAGGACATGTGTGAATGTAACGATCCTTTAATTATCTTTCAAACCGTAGAAACAAAAACGAAATAACGATTGTCATTAAAGTACTGGTTCAATCTTCTGAGACTGAGTATTGGTTATATTGGTGAGCTCGGTTTATCTTAGTTTTAATTTAAAACCAAGATGGTACAAAATTAAAGTAAAATTGAAGGTACAAAAATTAAAATTAAAATTAATAAGTGAGAAATAATCACTGTTGGAAGAAATATATTTTCTTCTCATTTGTGTAGAGGAAAAGTTTCCTCTATATTTGTCTTATTTTTTTTGTTTGCTAAATAAATCAAAATATATATTTTTTCTTTTTTTTTTATAAGTCAAACTGTCAAACCTTAGCAAAATAGAAAATACACATGTTCTCGCTAATTCAAGTAAAAAATATTTCTTTTTTTTAACCACAATAAACAAAAGAAATTGAAAGTAAAGTTTTTTTCTAGTATTTTTTAGTTAAAAGTTTTCTATAATAAAAAGTAAAAATTGCTTGAAAACAAAAAAAAAAATTTTGGCGGACCCAAAAATAATTGAGAAAAACTTTTTTTTTTTGATTGTGAACCACCATAATAAATAAATTACCAAATGGTTGACAACTCCATAGAAACAAAAAAAAAAAAAGAATTTTCAAATTTTTGGAAGATCTATGAGCCAAAATTTTGAATGAATAATTTTTTTAATCATCTGGATTTATTACTATATTATTATAAACTATGAGAACGGTTATATTAATAAACTATCATATTCTACAACGGACAAATCTTCCGCTTTGATCCATGTCATGCAAATTTATCTCCATTAATCTGCATCAATATTAATAAATCACATCTTCTGGGGTTCGAACCCCAGATCTCTTGGTGTAGAAGCATTAATAAACCCTAAATCAAACTATTGGGCCAAGGGGGATTCCACAAATGAAACAATTCCTCGTTAAAAAAAAGTGAAAATTTGAGAGGATGATTGAATGAATTTTAAAATAAAAATGCCAATATGGAATATAAAAACGTTGGATGCAACTGGTAGAAAATAGAACAAAAAATTGTTTAGAGTAAATACATAAAAACAAGAAGACATAAGACTAATCTTTATCCATAAAACTCATCTGAGTATCATTAATATTCACTATTCAGCAAAAAAAAAAAAAAATTCAGACCAATTGTATTACGCCACGTGCTATGATATACTCTTCTAAAGTCTCAGCCAGCTGATTTTTGAAGATAAATCAGCTGAGTATCATAGATAATAATATTTGTTTAATCAGATGATATTCAAGAGTATCATTCATAAATGATGCTCTAAGAGCATTATTATAGGTGAAACTTAATTGGGTATCAACAGAATAAAAAATTAATTTAAAAAAAAAAAATCAGCTTCTTCCATCGTCTGCAATTTTTGCAGAGGTTGCAGTTTTACCTTATGAACATATGAGAAGGTTCTTCCAAGAAAGACAATCTAGGCTTCTAATTCTCTTCAACACCAGTAAGGATCGGATATGAAATTAGGAGTAGTAGATCCAGCCACGATGGGAACCTTTGGTAGAGCATGTCCCGGAATCGCCGGAATCGTCGCCGGAGGGACCGACAGAGCTGCGACAGCGGGCATCGTCGCAACAGACAGAACAGAGGGAGACGGATTGAGCCGAGTGGTGGGAGAGCGTGAGGAGCAAAAACGAAGATCGGCAACGACGGTTTCGAAGGAGCAAAAACCACGGTCCAATACAAAATTGACATGTGGCAGAGTGATACGTATCAGCCGTATCACTGCATTGATACAGCTCACCAAATTTTTCACCTAAAAATTTAATTTTAATATTAAATTAATCAGATTTAATCAAGTGATACCCTCCTAATATTACCGATAAAGATGGTCTAATAAAGGACATAAAACTAGGAGAAACGGAAAGTGAGGATTGTTACGCATGTGACTATACTAAAACAAGCCGCTGCATGGTTTGAATATGGCTATTAGGTCCAAACTCATATCCTGAATAAAACACAATAACAAATGCTATAATCCAGCCTGGATGCATTGTATCAACAAATTTGGAAAACAAAACTAGCTAAAAGATACATCATTTACTCTCGAAGTGTCTCAATGGCTATCTACATGTGGTAGATAATTTATAAACACTTAGCAAGAGAAGATAATTGTGTAAGATGCCAATGGAAGTATGGAAAATATCCCAAGGAGAAGAATGGTCAGATTTAGTTTACAATAACTTCTTCGGAGTTCTAAACCTCCAACAATTTCCCTCTCAACATGAAGACGCACTTAACTTGGTGCTACTGATTGTTTCAAAGTTATGAAAAAGTAAAAATGAAGTTGTCTTTAGAAGTTTTGATCTGGCAAGCAGACTAGTGAGAAGAGGCTTGGAAGATGCAAAAGAATGGGGAAACATAGTATTGTAGAAGCTAAAGTACAAGAGATGACAACAACATTTTCCAGAGCAAAAACAAAAAAGATGGATTCGCCACCTCAAGACTAGGTAAAATATCATGTTGATGGATTTTGAGTACATAGGGGAAATAAAGTGGGTTGGGATGGATACTAAGAGATAAAAGGGCAAGGTGTTGTGGATGAGAGCAAGAGCAATACCAATACCAATACCAATCTTAACCTTGAATGGATTTGGATATCGGAAAATTATCTATGAAGTAGACACAAGGCAAATCATTTCAATCTTAAAGGAATAAGATAAGACCGCGCGTCTCTCAAACCGATAGTACAAGATATCAACTGCATGTTCTCCCATACCAATTGATGTCATGGTACGGTTTCATCCTAGGAACATCAACAAAGTGGTTGGTAAGGTAGCAAATTAATCTCTTTTTTCCAAGAAATATGATTTTAAGTTATATTGTTTACTGCCAAAATGGTAATGTTGTAAGTGGAACTTGATAATCATTGGAATGAATGATAAGTTGTTGCTGACCCAACAAAAACTAAAACCTCTTTTAAACTATACAACACCCATTCAAGACTGTAGTACCGTGGTAGCCTGTTATAATTTTCTATTATGTTTCAGCGACTATGAATTTGTTAAAGGTTGGATAGATAAAAGGATAAGAGCAAAGTATATATAATATATGGTTCAAATTTATTTTTCTTATCCCAATTTATAGCAGGAAAAGCATCAAGACAGAAAATGAATTAAGAAGAAACATATTAGCTTTAGTACTTGAGACCAATAGTGAGCTCCAGAGACAATGTCTCGCCATAGTTACCATCTCTGTGCTCTTCACCATTTAGACTTTCACTGAATCCAGTCTGTTATCAACATAAACATTGATATTAATATACTAAATCGTAAGGTAGAAATGTACATATATTATGATATAACATCAGAATTTTTTTCTCAAATTTCTACTGTCATATATAAATTATTTATCTCATCATATGCTTAAACAATAAATTTCAAAGACATGTTTAACTACTTTTGGATGTCAAGATTTTTCATACTATAAAAGTTTATCACTAAAATCAACATAAAAGAAGAAAAAAATTCAAATGTAGCCATAAAATAGTTTTAAAAACCATTTGTAAGGATATTATACAAATATATAAAACATAGAAATTTTATTAAATACCACAGTTGATGTAATTTTTATTCTTATAAAAAATCATTAACCTAAATACTTTTTATCATGACTTTATTTTAAAATCATTTATAGTGGATATATGCACATACAATTTGGTAATCTACATAAAAATATATACATCTATCAAGCTCATATGAATTGAGTCTACATACTATTTACCAAACTGAAAAATGAGAGAATACTTACTCTTGAAGATTGATAAAGAGATTCGCAGGATACTTTTTCTATCTTGTTACTTGATTTTCCAAATTCAATTATTTTTCCATGCATCTTCTCTTCTTGCCTACAAGAATTTACAAAAGATAATAATAGTTTCACAATAAAACAAAACAAAAAATAATTTGATATGCAAATTAATATGAAGTCATTGTTACACAAACTTTTGTTGATTTTGGATGCATTCGGTAATTTTTAGCGGACGTTCATATCGATGAAGGTGTTGTTTAGTTTCCCATACATTCATTTGCCTTATCATATCCTGTCGCCTCTCTTCTGCCATAAGATTATATGTTTGTATGTATTACGTAAATCATTATGTTAAATTTTAATATATATGGTTGGAACACCTATGGTATACAATACATGCACATTTATATAAGTTAAAATCAAAGTGTATATGATATTAATATTTACCTTGTATGGTTTCTTTCTGTTTGGTAATCCTATAACTCTGTTCGAGACAAAAAGATACAAAATGGTTCAATACACGAACCCAAAACAATCTTATAAAATACGGCATATACATATATGCATATATAGTGATGTAGATATATAGATAATGATAGATCTATAAATGTATATATATATGGCAAAACCTGCAGATGACTCTTGACTTGATATGTTGTGAGGTCTTTCCTATTCATTAACTTGAAAATTTTATCAGGAGTTGCTCCTGCAGTTTTAAGATAAACAATATCATTGAAAAATCTAGAGAAATATCAATGGATAAGACACCATAGTCGCAAATCAAAAAAGACATGTATTGGCGTCGAGACTAATTTCTCCGACTTTATTTTGGAAAATCATAATTATAATAGAAAAAAATAAGAAAACCTCTCTACTTACTTTGTTCTCCACCAAGTAATTCAACCACATGAACAAAAAAGTGGCGATGGCGATTGGCGTTCCATAGAATCGGCGGCATTTCTAACCTAATCTAAAATTTAACAATTGGGTTTCTCAATAAAAAAAATCTGCTCAAACTAACAATTTTTTTTACTGTATTTACTAAGTCTAGTGTATTTATAACGGTTACAAAAAAATATCTAGAGAGTACAATAGGGATTTTTTAGAAAAAGACCATATTTTATACCAAATTAACAAAAACAACTATATTTTATTAAATTAACAAAATAGTATCCTGAAAAAAACTATATCCCAAAGAAAAAACCTTAAACTCTAAATGCTAAACCATACCCAAAAATTAAATTCTAATGCTTAACTATGAAATTGTGAACTTGCCCAAACGACCGCAACTCCGATCAACAATACCCAAATGTAGAAGAGATTATCATATATTATCCTCTCTATACTAACTAATTTCTCGGAGTTCGTATGTATCAGTCGCTAATATTTATTTAACATTACCGCGATGATTCTAACGTCTATGTATTGCGTCTGTTTTCAGTATCCTATCCATAGTCTCGTTGTATTCGACTCTGAGAATAAGGGTATTCCAGTTGCTTGGGTAATTGCACCGCAGTTTTCCAGTAGAGATGCATATGGGTGGATGAGAGCTCTTTGTAACCGAGTTCAAGCCAAGGATCCCTCATGACGATCCTTTTGCTGATGTAATAACAATCAGGGTGGTTGCTTCAAAGACCACTTTTTCATTTTAAATATATTTTGAATGTTCCTTAAGGAAAACTCATCACAGCAAAGCGCTTGGCTTGTTGGCTTTGCTGGTGCTTATGGTTAGCACATAATCAAATATCGACATTTAATTAAGCTTAAATTGGTAGTTTCAACAGTGGAGCTCTATGTAGCACCATTTAGACAGGGGTACTTAGCTTGTACAACCATAGGTCATGGACTGTTTTGATGCTGAAGGCTTGACATAGTTAAAATTTTAGGGTGCATCAACAATTACTTGACCATAAGCATTTATAGTTCTCTTTGTTAATAAGAATTTTGGTGCAAGTCACTCTGTGCAGTCTCTATATAGATGACACATTGTTAATCCCCAAATAACACAGACTATATTGAACAAAAACATAAAAAAAGTCAGTAGGTTGATGATCTTTTCAAGTCATGGTTGTCTTAAGAAAAGTGTTTACTTGAGAGCGGCTCTGTTCAAGATCATACTCTGTTTTCTCTAGAGACTAATTACGTCTCTCTTAAAGAATGAATCTACGGTATACTTTTGAAATTGAGTTGTTGTTGTTGTTGTTTATCGTCTTCTGGATTGTATAGATACGTAACTGGCCTCTTATTATGCAATCATCGCTTTCTACCTAATCGGCCAGATTGAAACAAGTGAGTACTCACTTGTGAAAAAAAAAAAAAAACTTGTGAAGCAGAGGTGATACTTCTCTTCTCTAATTCCGTACTCTTCCTGTTTTATTGTTCTTTCTTAGTGATTACAGATCCATAACAATAACATTATGACAAAGAAATATCATTCTACAGTGAACTCACCTTTAGTAGCAAGTCCGTTGGTTCACTCTTCAACTACGAATGGGGCTAGACTTGCCGCACCGTTGGCTTTTGAGGTCATTTCTTTTACCCTCTTAATGTGTTTTGTAGAATGATGTCTCTTTTATTTTATGTTTTGTGTATGCTTTGTTGTATAAATGTATGTGTAATATAGGTGGCGCATGAAATGTGTTTAGGCTTTAGGTAGTATGTAGCATAACTTACACGATACACATCCACAATCTCCACGATCCAAAGCTTTTAGGAGAGAGATTTTAAATTGTCGGATTAGTTATCGAAACTTAAATGAATTACTAAACAGTGATAACTAACCGAACACGATGTCCCGTCTTTGTATCATTAGCGATGGCGTGTTTAACTTGTTTTTTCACTGTTAGGTAATCACTTAGTTTTCTCTAATTGATTTAAACATTAAAAATTTTCATTCTCTCGCACCCCAACCCAAATCTTTTATATCTTATTAAAATAACACACTAGTTGTATCTAATCTATTTAGATTAGGAGAGAGATTTTAAATTGTCGGATTAGTTATCCAAACTTAAGTGAATTACTAAACAGTGAAAACTAACCGAACATGACATCCCATCTTTGTATCGTTAGCGATGACGTGTTTACTTGTGTTTTCACTGTTAGGTATTCACTTAGTGATATGCTCAAATTTTCTCTGAGCTACTCTCTCAAATTAAGAGATCGTAGTAGTACTTAGGGATCAAATCCACAGGGAATCTAAACACACAATCGATTAGTGAATTCAAATTATGCTAAGTAAGAATGTATGAGTGTAATAAAAATAGCAAAGTAAACAGTGTATGATGGTAAAGGTTCTTGTAATCAATTAGACAAAAGAGTTAGGCTTATGGGTAATTCGCAGGAATGACTCGAAAATCGATCGTGTCGATCGACACAGGACAAAAACGGGCAGGATTTGTTAAGAGCAGTTCTAGAACTCAAACACGAATATAAAACCAATCAACTTTCGTTGCAGAGATTATCTATGACTAAATCTCTAAATTCCAAATTTCTTTGCAAACTTAGTGAATAAAATCAAGCATTAAATTCAGGTTCAATTGTTCATAAAATTACTAAGCCAAATTCCTTTGCGAATAGATAATTTTGCTCATCTAAGATTATGTCCGGTTGTTAATAATACTTTCGCATCTATTAAAGCAACCTAGGATATCCAATTTCAGTTGATCAATCCTAAAATCAGAGTTAAATCAATCTAGATGAAGAACATAAAGATAAATCCTAACAGATTTTCAATCCTATCAATTTCTCATCAAACCCTTGAATTACCCTAAACCTAACAAGCAAACTACTCAGACATAAATGCAGTAAACATTATGAATGAAATAAATTGCATAAAAGAGATAGAGTAAGTGATACAAAGATTCGAAAACGATGAAATCCGGAAGTCTGAAATCTCCTCAAAGCTCTCCAAATCTCTTCTCTCTCTCAAGTCTTAATTAAAAACTAGATAATCAACCTAGAAGCCTAAGGAAAAACTATATATAAGGTCTAAAATTCGGACTGAACTTATGGGCTTTGTGGGCCGAAGAGAAAATTCTTCAATCTTCACGTCAGACATGCTCGTGTCGATCGACACAGAGGACCGTGTCGATCGACACAGCCTTGAAAACTCGACTCCGACTTGATCACTTCGACTCTTCTTTCCTCGATGCTCCAAAATGCTCCAAAAGCTCCCATTAAGCTCCACTCGTTCGTCAACCTATAAAGACTCAAAAAGACTCGAAAAATACCAAAAAGACTCTAGGAAAAGGACTTATATCATGGTAAAAAACGGATAAAAACCATGATATATCACTTAGTTTTCTCTAGTTGATTTGACCATTAAAATTTATCATTCTTTCGCACCCCAACCCAAACCTTTTAGACCTTATTAAAATAACACACTAGTTGTATCTAATCTATTTAGATTAGGAGAGAGATTTTAAATTGTCGGATTAGTTATCGAAACTAAGTGAAGTACTAAACAGTGAAAACTAACCGAACACGAATTGTTAGCAATGGCGTGTTTAACTTGCCGTATTAACAATGTGTTATACTTTAGACAGGGAACCAAATTTTCAACCCTCAATATTATATTTTATTCGATGCTAATGCTTGCGATATTCTCAGGGATGTGTTTCAGTGTCCTGTCATGTTTTCTTTTTGGCGTGTTCGCCACGCATGGTATAAGAACATATTCAAGAGATGTCCAGACACAGAGATGCGTGTCAAAATTTCAAGAGAGCTTGGGCAGGTTGTAGAAGGCAAGGAACACCCACATTGTTTGAGGGTTTTGTTGATAATCCAGAGTTTGTGGAGTACTTCAGAGCTGGGTGGTCTCCCGAATAGGTTACTTTTCGATTCTCTCTCTTTCTTTTCTGACCTACTCGGTCAACTACATTAATCGACAGGTCACAAAGTTCATGGACCCTAAATATGAGTCTTCAGTAAAAATGGGTTTTAATCTGCCAACTCGGTTTGAAATTAATCTTGCGGATTTTTTAGACTAGTCCTCTCGAGAATGACTTTTTTTTGCCTCCAATCTATAACAGGAGCTTGGAAAAATTCTTTACAATCATTTCCCGTGGCAAGCCAAGAGACCTGAGCAGCAATGGAGCTTTACCACTTTTAGCTGAGGTGCAGGCTTTTGAATGAGAGGGACTCTGAAGTTGATTGGTTGGTCGATAAGTTAGGGACAAAAGTACATTCTTACTTGTGGCTTTGATGAATATTCTGCAAAAGATAACTTTGCTAGGTACAGGAAAGAGGAATGGGCGAACGGTTTGACTTCTTTCCGTAAAGCATTGAGTATACGGGATTCTGATGTTGTTATCTCTGCTATGTCAGCAAATATAACATATGAATGTGACGGCGGCAACGAAGTTCATAGGGTTGTATTTTGGTGTTTGCAGTTGCAGTTAAGCTGAAAAGGGTTACATATGTAAGCACATGATCAAACTTACACAAGTCTCTCACAGAAATCGGGCTGCTAGGCAATCTGCAAACCTCCTACAGTATTATCAGATTCCTTATTTCGTGATTATGTAGTTTCTTTAGCCGTCTCTGTGGAAAAAAAAAGCAAAAGAGTGATGCTAACAAAGATACCGTGCAGAAAGAAATTGTTGACATGGGACCATCTACTAGAAAATCTCATGATGAATCTGATCTGCTAGATAAACAAGTTGGTCTTCTCGAAGTTGCGGGTTCTGAAATGGAGATTGAGGATGTTACTACTACGAATGAACCCCAACGTCCACCTATCTTATTATACCAATATCGAAGAAGGAAAGGATAAAAACTTTACCTTATCTACCTCGCAGAATGTTAGAAAACCAGACAGCATGGATGATAACATTGAAAGAGGTGCAAAAAGTTCGAAAATTTGAGCCCCTGAGCAATGAAGAACCTAGCCAGAGTTTCCAAGACTTTTGTCGTCCATGTTGGGATACATAATCTCTTTTGAAAACAACGTCTGCTAGGTCTCAGGAAGCTTGATTCCATTGAGCAATACTCACTTCATTGTTATGACTTAATAGGCTCTTACCAAGAGTAGAGACTGAAAAAAACCATCGTGGTGACAATGTGTCAGAAATTTCCAACTTACAAAGTGACTTGAGACATCTAAGTACACTTGCGTCTGAAAACAACAACTCTCAAGCAATCCGGTGGATGTCTTTTATAGTTTTCTTCTTTATGTAAATTATAAAAGAAAAAGAAAAAAAATAGTTAAAGTGTTTAAAGTGCTAATAAAAGCTTGGGCGATTTTCAAAAATATTAGATTTTCAAGTTTTTGTTCCAAAAATATAATTAACTAATAGTTTTAGACTTTCAATAGTTAACACATTCAATATCGAAGGTCTTCAGACTTCTGCCAAACGACTCCGTTGATTAGAACCCATCATTAGCCTTCAAAATGGGAGAAATATAAGCCCAAAATTAGAAATGATCCAAAAATAATATTTAAATTTTGTTTGCAATTTATTTAAGATAAACAAGTATTTTCACGTAATAATTTGTGCTATTATTGAAACTAGAATATTATTCGAGCGATTTTTTTACAATTTTATTAAATTTAGTGACAAAAAATTGATTGATTATTAGTTTAGTATTTATGTTTAACAAAGCAACCAAGTTTTTGAAAATACAAAATAATATTTGATTTGAAATAATATAAACTATTTCTCTTATTTATATTGTATGAGAATATGAAATAATTGTCATCATATCAATACCATAGTTACTATTTTTAATATATTTGTTTTAAACTTTGTTATCTATATAAAGTTTGTCATTGAATAAATCATGTTATCTAGATGGCCGATTAAAATTTTTTAAAAGAAAATTATCAGTTATTTTCTAATATCTCTCTATATTATAATTACTTATCAAGTTTTTCTCCTCTATTTTTGTCTCGTGTATCTATATATTTTTGATTCTTATGTAATTTTCTCTTACAGTTTTTGTATTCTATTTTTCAATTTCTTTTATTTTGGGATTTTTCTATTTTTGTTTAGTTTCATAATTATTAAAAGCAACAATAGATATAGATTAAGCAAAACTTATTGAATATACTTTAATATATATTTTTTCTTATGTAGAGATTAGAGATCTTAATTAGATGGAGAGAAAAACAATGTCTTGTTAAATACTCCCTCTGTTTTTGAATAGATGATGTTTTAGGATTTTCACAAATTTTAAAAAAATTGTAGAAATGACTATTTAAACCTCCATATATGCTTTTTGTTAAGAAAAATATTTAAAAAAATAGTAGAACAAAAAAATTTGCAGTTGCTGGATTTATTATGCATGGTTTTTCTTTTACTCATTTTCCCACACGCTTGAAGATCCCCATGTCGTATATTTATTCTAGTCAACATTCAATAATCATCATCAACATATATTTATTGCACTTGTTTACAATTCATTTACGTTTATAATTGTAAATTTTTTAAAAAATTAACTTTGGAGCCAAAATTTTAAGTATTCCAAAAAAATTGGAGCCAAAATACAAACTCCATTTGGCTATATATTCAAGAGACGATAGATTCTAACACCAAGTTTTTACTTAGAACTTTTTCTCACAATTTTAATCTAACCATACCAGTTATGAGTTCTGAGGGAGATAGAGAGCATTCTTTTGATCTAAATAAGACACCAACAAATTCTTCGGAAGATAATTTAAGCAATCCAACCCATGGCGAAATGGAAATCCTTTCTCCAATTGTAACAGGTCAATTTTCCATTTTCATTTTAATAGATTGTTTTTAAAGTCTGTACATGTTTATCCCATAATTTACGTTTTTAAATGGAGTATTAAGAAACTTTTTCCTTTCTTTGTTTCTTTGGTAAGACGTAACCGAATGACAAGATCGAAGAAATACTCCATTCCCTTCGTTTTCATCTCTCGTTACTATCATCTTGTTACGTCTCCGCAACACTCTGTTTTTGCGTCGATAAAACAGAGCCGAACAGAGCTTGTGACCATCATTTTTATAGTCTGAGTATCACGTATGACTTAAAGCAGTGTGGAGTTTTTTTTTATAGTCAAAGGTCTCATCATTATTGTTTGAATTTTGTCATACATTATTTCATATGGTAACTTATGAATTTTTGTACTAACAGGGAACTTGGAGACATCACAGAATCAAGAAGAAATCATCACCAAGAGGAAAGCAATGACAGATGGAGAAAGATCGAAAATTTACCGTGCTTTGTTAGAAAGAAGTGTCAACGGAAAACTAGGGAAAGATACAACGAAAGAAGTTTCTGAGATATTCTCAGTGCCCTTGCAAACAGTACAAAGAATTTGGAAAAGAGCAAAGGATAATGCTAGGACGCATGTTGATATCAAAGATGAAGAATTTAGAGAAGTTGCGTCACGACATGGGTTTGATATTCAGTTAATGTGTCAGCCGCCGAATTCACCAGATTTGAACATTTTGGATCTTGGCTTTTTTCGGGCTATTCAGACATTGCAACACAAAGTTTGTCCCAAAACGGTAGAAGAACTTGTTACCGCAGTGGAGAAAGCATTTGATGAATATCCTCCAAAACAAGTAAACCGGATTTTTTTGACTCTACAATCATGTATGCTAGAGATCATGAAAATAGGAGGCTCCAACAGATACAAAATTCCACATTTGAAGAAAGACAGATTGGAAAGAGAAGGCTGTCTCCCTATCCAACCGACTTGCGATCCCATCATAATACAAGAGGTGATGAATTCGTTAGCTTTTTAGAATTTCTACGACTCTAGTTGCATTTTTATTAAAATATGATGTACTGAAAAAATTAACAGTACATTATTTGAGAATAATAGTAGTCGTAATAGTACTTCAATAGTATTCCACCACTTAACTTGAGAATCTTTTTGAATTACACATACAAAGATATCAAATCTTAAAATACGCAGGAAGCAAAATCCTGAGCATTTCTTCGATAGCTTCATTATATTCTGGATAGGGCGTTGCACCATCATCGGGAATCTTGTTCAAATCAAATTTATTTTTGACGTTTAGATTCTCCAAATCAGCTGCTTGATCAATTTCCGCCATATCTACTCCTTCCTTTGTCTCTGGAAGCTTGTTCAAATCGAAATCATGTATCTCCGGAAGCTTGTTTAGGTCGAAGTCATGTTTAACACCAACATGAAGATTTTGATTAGTTTCCATCATATATGCTTCCTTTTTAACCTTCTTCTCAAAAGAACTCATTAGTTAAAAGACAGAGAAAGCTTTTTACTGAAGAAAAATAGATGACAAAAAATATTTGGTTGCATATGGCCGTATAAAACAAGGAGAATGTTTGACTTCACTTGAAACGAAGCATCAGTATGATCTTTAGTAATTTTCTGTTTTATTTATTTATTTAATAATATTAGTATTAATTAAATTTTAGAATTACCGATAGAAAATCTATTGAGGTTAGAAAAGAAAATTTTTAACCAAAAATGCTTTGAAAATGGAAAACATCAACTATTTTTGAACAAATTTTTTTTCTAAAACATCATGTATTCAAAAACGGAGGGAGTATTTAATACAATGATTTATCCATATAACTTTGGAATTACACACGATCAGTTTGACGGCAACATCGTGTAATAAGTTCACAACCAGCATGGTAAGGGTTAACTGGAACTTTAACACATGATTTTGGGTTATTAGGGCCGCATGCTGGAATTCTGTTTTTTGCTATTGCTCCATAACCTAATGATTTTCTTGACATCGTGTAATAAGACTTTTCTTATATGAAGCTTGCTTTTTTTTTTTTATGTATTATAATATTTTGTAATTTGAATGAGGAGGTAATTATTATTTGTTTGTTTCGTTAATTTATAGCAAAAGAGTTGTATGATTGTATCTAAATAAAGAAAACAAGTGTTTAGTGCGTTTGCATAAAAAGTTTAGTGGCTATTAATATGTCATTTGAGTTCAATGGTTTTTGAGCATGACAACAAATTTTGCGCAAGGTAGTTTTCGCAATATTTCAATTAATTTTATAGTATTATTGAGGCATTTAAAAATTGGCACTAATGTGGTTCATGTATTTATTATTCTTATTTAACTTGTTGCAAACGTGTAGCTCTTAAATATGTATCCGGTAAATTGTAAATGACATGTGATCCATAAGCAACTATATGTATATGTCTGTGTCAGTTTAGCCTTTATCTTTGTATCATAGCAAATGATCAGTCAAATGAAAAGAACACCATTTGCTTGAAACTCCTCGTAAGATGAGTGAAATGTGGTAATATTCGTTCTTTAGCATCACAAAAACCCTTGTTTTATAGCTCCATCTCTCATGAAAGGTGTTATTGGAGTGCTTCAGAAAATTTCTTCTAGTGTAACGAACGAACTGAAATGGTTAACAAAAAGTGAGATTTTCAAAGAATCGGGAAGTTTTCAACCTCAAAGCCAAGAAGCTACACTTCACTCTTTTTTTTTTGTCAACAAACTTGTTTCATTCAACGATCAAAGTACAAAAATAAGGAATTAAGGATCCTCCAAAGTTACTACAATATAATTGAAAAGCAATAAAACCTAGAGTAGATAGATCATCGCAAAAGATGGACATCGAATCCAAAGCATGCCTCAGATGCGTCAAAAGAGTCTTCGCAGCAAAGCCAAAGAATCTCAGGTTGGTCACTTCTAGTGTGACTTGGAAGATCCCGGCATAAAGCTCGGGAATTCGACCACTCTCCAAAGGAGGGAAGAAGATTCGAACAGTTTCAAAGAGATGGAAGAGGGTGGAATGAACTTTTCCACTGGGAGTAAATTACAAGATTTGAGAATCACAAAAACTTTGATTTTCTCTCAACAGAGTAGATATCGAGCTCTCATACGTGGAGATATGAATCCCGACGAGTGATGGAATGGAGCACAATGAAGGCAAATTGGAATTGGTCTCTCTAGGCTCGATTTGGAGGATAAAGATTTTAACGAGCTCTGTATCAACATGCCTAAATCGACAAGAAAGGCGGTACGCCTTTGGTATGGATAAATCGTGAATGGTTGTATACCCGACCCACCAAACTAGCTTGGCCATCTTGCTTGAGATCTTCGGAGAGTAAATCAGCAGCACAGGATATAGGCTTTGGCATAGACATATATTGGCTCATGCCCAATATAAGAGCAACATCGCGAAGATTCCTGGAAAGAGACACGCCGGAGACTGAACTTTTACCCATCACGAAGACAATGAAGCTCGCATTAGACACACATGGCGATTTGAGGCAAGACGGATGTTGGGAATAAACCCATCGGAGGGAAAGTGACCTCTCCACGCTCGATATGGAGGAACTAAAGGCTTTAACGAGCTAAGCAATGGCATGCCCACAATTGATTCAAAACAACCCAAATTCACCAGAAAGGCCAAGAAGCATCATGACTTTTTTCCGGTGAAAGCGACGGTGAAGCAGCACTATAAAGATGGTTCGAAGGACCACAAGAACAAGTATGTTGACATTGTAACACGACATGGATATAGCCGAGAATGATTACCAAAGAGAAAGGTGGCGGATCCGGTGGTACAGGAGGATCTGGCGGTTCCGTCAGTTTCTGAAGGTCTGGCCGAGCCGGAAAGAGCATGACCCGTAGGTGAGAGGCAGTTACCGTCATAATCAAGGCTACTGGTGGTGAGGGGATTGAGAACACAACCTTTGGAGCAGATCTACAAACCATAGAACCAGAGGAAGAGACCGAGGGATCTTAGTGAGGAAAACTCCGGCCGAGAGTCGAGAAGAACGGTTCTCCGAGAGCCCTTCATGTGGCCCGAGAAAGAGGAACAAAGATGCTTCAAGGAGAGAGGAGGACCTGGATGGAGGAGCTTCGGCGGAGGAGATTCATCTTGCAGCGGCGGCTCCTCGGTTGTCGGGCCAGATTTCAAATCCAAAGAAAGAGGAGGCGGAACGTTTTTTCAGGGGCAGGGATCTTCGGTCCAGGTGGAGAGGCTGGCGGAGACAGAGCAGCGGCGACAGTTCTTCTCGGAGAAATCTTGGCCTTCGTTGTTAGGGCGAGCTCGTTCTCAAGCCTCGTGCCTAGCTACACTTCATTTAATTGCTGATTTTGCTAATAATACTATCACTTCGTGGTACTTCAATATCTTCATAAAAGAACTCTCTTTGTATCTCGCATTTTCTTCTTTGTTGTTTCTTTTCTTTACTTAGAGTACGCGGTATGTGATTTGACAAAAAAAAAATTGAGGTTTGTAATACATCTATAATATTACAAAGACACAAAAGCATCATATGAGTTTCTACCAAGATCATAGAGGGATTTATGAGATGTTCCCACATGGAGCTGAATTCGAACTCAAAGTGCTTTGTTTTGAGAAGTTCCCATACATCCATTTACGGTTTCCATCTAAAAACATATGAGAATAAACCGGAAAAAAATCAAGAGTTTGTGAAGATCAAGGTGGAATTAATACATGTTCTTCCTTTTCAGGGAAATCTCAATTCTTGATTAGACGTTAGCTTACAAGTTATGTAGTTTTTAGGGATATACGAACTGTCACCAACTTTATCATGGAAGACTAACTACAAAGCTTTTACATTATGTTAATTTGAATTATATTTTATATTCAAAATTTTACTTTTAATTCTTCTAATATTTATTTTTCTTTTATTGTACTTTTTAATTTTCTTTTTTTATAAAAAATTGTTGTTTGGTAATTAATATAAAGCAATAAATAGAAGAATAAAAAGTTTATTGAATCATTACATTTAGTTTTAGTGTAACCACTTTTTTTTTTAACAATGTAGAGCTTTAAAATGATGATTTGAATATTTTAAGAGGAGATACAACTCCTCCATTACATCATAGATTTTAAAAATGATGTTATGTTTGCTTAGGTGTGTTATCATGTAGGATACCATAATATTAGTAATAGACTTTTAGACCCATGAATTAAAACCGATCTTAAAAAAACATTATCATGTAATAATGCAATTGTCAAATCGTTACATTACAACTTTAACTAGAATAAAGTATAAATGATTTCATGACATTTTCAATAGTCTTTTATCACCATCATATCCATCTTTCTAAAGGGTATGTTTAACTTGTTTTGGATTTTCATAAAATGGTTTTCGTTTTGATTAGATGGTATTATAATGATTGGAATTCACAAATTGATTCTTTTAAAGTTAGTAACGCTTTGAATCACAAATCTTAAATAGATATGTTAATTTTTTGAGTGTATAAGAAAATATTGAATATACATTATAGATTAGATATTCGACAAAATGTCCGAGTGAATTCTTGGAAGTGATTGTGTTGTTTTATCTTTTCTTATTGATAATTCACTTGGTTCTTCTTATAAAATTTTGAATTTAAAGACTTAAACCTAGACATATATTTGACTTTCAAAACTTTCATGTTGTTGAATATGTGTTATATTGATTAGGCATGTAAATTGTTGATTGATTTTTATTTGTGGAGCTTGGTTGTGTCAATGGATGATGGATTTTGTCATCTTAAATTGAGTTTTGAGAGTCACTTTTTTTTTTTTTTTCTTAGTCTTTGAAACTTCTCATATAGCTCCGAATAGTTTGGGACAAAGAAATGTCTTCCAAGTTTACAACTCTAACATTGATATCAAACTGTTCTTTTGGTTGGTGTTTGATCTTTCAGTTTGTGGTTATTTTCTAGAATCTTTTTATGTTGCCAAACGAATAAATATCTAATGAACTATCATAAAGAAATGTATATGGAATTAAATCTCTTTAGCGCGTGTAAAACAATCGCACATCGATGCATGAGAGGTTGGATATGAATCTGACCAAGAGATTTAATTCCTTAAAAGTTTTCACATAATGATGAGGATGGATAGATGTCTATCTTTGATTGAATAAATGCTACTCTCCTCCAATCTTTGTGATGGAGACTTGGAGAATATACATTGGATTTTAAAGAAAGAAAATACATTTTTTCCAACGTTTTGCGTGTGTGTATTCATCAAAACTATCCACTATTCTATTTTGTAAATTGTGAAATCTCATGACTTTACCAAGAGCCAATAGCTCAACTAGTAAAGAATGACATGTGTGTGCTTCATACGCAATATATATCTAAGAAAATATGTTGACTAATTATGTAACACATATATAGTATCTAATCTAAGCAAAAAATGCCGCTCGTGTGTTTCATACGCAATATATATCTAAAAAATATGTTGACTAGTTATGTAGCACATATATATAGGGGGTGTAATCAATCTGACATCTAAAGAGATTTGAATTTTAATGAGATTTTAGATAATTTTGTGTGATTTTAGGAAGTTTAATATAAAATTCTCTACAATTCCACTTTAAACCATGAGATTTGGTTCTTTGTATTTTTAACAAAAAAATCTTCTAAATCCCTCTTAAACTCCTTGACATCATTAAAAACAAATCCGTCGTATGTTTCCACTAACAGTAGATTTGAAGGTATTTTTCCAAATCACTAGTTCAATAACACTGGATTTTAATAGAGTTTTCTATATCCATGATCCAATAACATAGGATTTGACATATCACAACAAATCCCTAAAAATGCTAGATTGAATACGCCCCCATAATATATAATATAAGCAAAGAATACCGCTCGTGTGTTTCATACGCAATATATATCTAAAAAATATGTTGACTAATTATGTAGCACATATATAGTATCTAATCTTAGCAAAAAATAATGCGCGTGTGTTTCATATGCAATATATATTTAAAAAGGTATGTTGACTAATTATGTAGCACATATATAATATCTAATCTTACTAAAGAATGTAGAGCGTGTGTTTCATACGCAATATATATCTTAAACATATGTTGACTAGTTACAGAAAAATTCATTGCCATTTACCTAAACAAGCTATTTTCGGCTATATATAACAAATCAACTCTTTACCGAAAATCCTAAATTGCATTTCTTCTCTTAAATCTTCCGCCGCCTTCATTGCTTAAACCATGCTTCCTTCTAACAGAATTAACAAAAATTCTCTTCATGTTTCACCTGCTGATTTTTTCCAACCTCATTCTATTGTATCCGGTTTGGCAAAAGCACTTGTATATGCAACTCCCAAGCAACAAAGAAATGTAAAACTGTTTCTTTTTTTTTGCCTTAGATTGTGGTTATTTTTTTAATATATATATACCGATTGTAGTTATATCAAAAAAACAATTATTGTTGCCTTACTCTTTCAATTTCCGTGATAGAGTCCCTCTTCTTTGTTCTTATATATATATATATATATCGATTGTAACAATTGTTGTTGCTTTACTCTTTCAATTTCTCTCATTGTGTAGATGCTTGGTGGGTGTCTGTATCCATTGGTGGAAGAACTTGAGCCATTGTGGACAGCAGATGTCACAGGAATGTTTCTTGAATTGGACCAAAGCATTATACTTCATTTGATAGAATCATCTGACGCACTTAAAGCTCACGTCAAAGAGGCAATTAAGGTTCTAAGTGACTTGTTTCCCGAGCAAATGCTGCTTATGAGCTCCACCAAACCCATGAGTAAGCTCTGATCTGTGTCCATATAGCTTTGTTTATAAAGTTGAGAAACAAAGCCATGCATATGTTTTATGTTGAGTTTCTAAATTTTTGTCTCTCTTTTAATATTCACTCCATTCCAAAAAAGTTTTTTTTAATAAAATATCGAAATATTATTGGTTAATTTTTTTTGAAAACTCTTTATTGTAAAAATTAATACATTTGTAACGGAACATTAATTGTTATTCTTTTTTTTTGAGAAAAAATATTAATTGTTATTCTTAATATGTGTGAAAATAATATTTTTTTATTATAAGGAGGGATAATTTATTGGGATCGAAACGCTTTTGAAATAAGGTTTGAACATTGATTCGATGGAAAACAACATTGATTTTTTTTTGTTTTTTTGATGTTATTACTATTGGAATAAAATCAAGAAATTGTTGTTATTAGTGTAGTAAAAAGAGTTTAAAGGTTTCAAAAAAAAAACTTTGTTGGTTTGTCTATCATTTTTAGCAAATACCTTTTTCACAGCTTAAAAAATTTAAATTTATTATTGTTTTTTTTTGGTCAACATATAGGAACAAAGTTTATACTTTTTAATATTATTATACAGATAATGTGCTGTTTTTTTACAAAAGTAGGATAAAAAATGAGAGAATATAATGACTAAAAAATAAATGTTGCTTCGGCACGTCGGATTTTATTGGTATAGGAGTGAAGAGTGGTGTTTCCACCTACTTTGGGTCAGATTGCAGGCTCCCTCAAGGGACGTGTTGGGTGAGTCTAGCATTTGTATATGCAACTCCTGAGCGACAAAGAGATGTAAGAATAATATATATTTTTTGCTTTTGCCTTATCTATGGTTGTTTTGTAAACATATATAAACCGATTATAGGGGGAAAAAAATTGATGCTTACTCTTTTATTTTTTTCATGTGTAGATGCTTGGTGAGTGTTTGTTTCCATTGGTGAGCCAATCTTCTCAGCAAAAGTCACAGGAATGCTTCTTGAAATGGACTAAAGTGAAATCCTTCATTTGATATTTACACCTGACGCACTTAAAGCCAAAGTCGAAGAGGCAATTAAGGTTTTATGGATCTCGTGGATTCCGCAGCAGCTGGAGTTAATGAGCTCCAGCCCCACCAAGCTTATGAGTAAGCTCTGATGTGTTTTGTTTATAAAGATGACAAACAAAGCCATGCATATCTTTTATGTTGAGTTTCTACATTTTTATCTCTTTTTTAATAGATGTTAAGTTTAAGGCCGAAACCACACATCGGAATCGAAGTAGTTTTAAAATAGTGTTTAAACACTAATTCTATGGAAAACAACATAGAGTTTTGTTATTTGTACCTTTAGTAATGAAAACATTGGTATCATCGGATATTAAACACACTTTACAACATTAGCTGCCCTTTGACCCCTAATTTGTATCCTTTGTATCGGCAGAGTTTCTACATTCTCTTTGCAGAAAACATGGTATGACTTGTCCTGTTAAGTTCATAAACAAAGCCAATAACAAGATTATAAGTACAAAATAATCAATTACTTGTCTTACGAATTTATATTACTAGTGCAGGTTTATGTTTCTGATTCTAACTTATGGCATGCCCTTAATCGAACTATAACTCGGTCATTTACACGGGGGCGCACAATTTTATATGTATAAAGCTAAATGGAAGAGAGAACATTGCTTTAACATTTGTATGTTTCAAATATTTATCTATTCATATTACATAAAAGCTAGTTTATGATAAATGAAATGATAAATTTTATTAATTTCATAAAATATCATCGATTATATTGTAACTAATAAGTCGATGTATTCAAAACACTTTTGGGTTGTGAATTATTCTCATAGTGTGTTTTCTTCCACTACAATTGGAAAGAAGACTTGAATAATTGTGATAAAAAGTCACTAGGTCGGTAGCAACTTAGCAACTACCAAATACAGGGATGTGACAATCCCACGTTCGAAATTGGCCGCCTTCTTTGCCTCCATCAAGAAATTGAAAAGTAAATTCAATTATTTAACCTCCCAAATTATCATATTAATTAGTGGAATTGGGTATTATAGTTTAGTAGTCACTACGACACTAGCCAACAATTTGTTTATGGTATCTGTCTATTTCACAGTAGCAGAGTGCAGTAGCAGTGACAATTAATGGTCATCTAAAAAAGATTACTATATTTTTGCCAAAAAAAAAAAGTTTATATATTTACAATCTGTTAACAAAAAGATTGCTATTCTACTATTTTGAATAAGTGCATGTTCTTACATTTCTCACATGAATTAAGAAAACATATTAAAAAATTTATTATAATTTGATGAAAAAAAAAAATTGATTTATTGATATCCTATGGTTAGACTTAGGGTAAATTAAGTATTTAACACCGAAATTTATATTAAAACTTAATTTGAAAATATAAAATTATCCTTATCGTTGAAAAAAAAAAAATTTAAAACGACACATAATTTAAAACAAAGTCGGTCCAAAATTTCAGTTACACTTACACCGGTCTAAATTTAATTTCCATATACGTTTTTAAAAACTTTTAATGCTCTTATTAAACTTTTTTTATTGAGAACTGTGTTTGTTCAATCGTTTTTAAACAGGTTTAACTTGTTTTGGATTCCTCTGTCTTGGATTCCTCGGTCTCTTAAATTTCCCACTTCACCATTTGTTGAATTTTACAGCTTTTTCCCATTTCCGACATAAAGTTTCAGTTTTGTCTTTTGGTCTAGAAGCCAAGAAAATCTTGGCCATAGATTTATCATCTGTTTCCGATTCCATTTTTTTTCTTACTTTATCTTCTTCTTCTCCTTCTTCTTTTGAATCTTCTATTACTATCTCACTTTTTAACTTTTGGGGAAACGCAGAGAACGGAGGAGTGAGAGAGGAGGTAGAGAGAGAGAGAGAGACGGTTCTTTTTTAACTGGAGTTCCGGTTACTCTCTGTTCTTTATTCCACTCTTTCTCTCTCTTCTTCGTCTTCTTCAAAACTCTCTGTTTCTGGGTGTGTTTCTCCTTCATCAAAGCTACATCTTCTTGGTTGATTTCACGCGATTACATCGATTTCCATGCGATTAAGGCCTACAAGGTAACTGGGTTTTCTAAAAATTGTTACTTTTTTTACTTGCTCTGGAGTTGAATCTTTGTTCGAATGGTTTCTCTGTTCGAATCTGAAGTGGGTTTGGTGTATGTTTCTGGGTATTGAATCAGGACTTTTTCTGGAGTTGAATCTTTTGGACTTTTCTTGTTCTTGAGAGAGGATTTTGATTTTTAGGGTTTTGGTTTGAATTTCGCACACCAAGTGTTCGATAAAATGGCTGAACCAAAGAAAAGGTCTTTCTTTCAAACCAGTAAACCCTGCAAGAAGCCCAAGAAGAAAACTTTCAAGCTAAATAACCTCCCTGGATTATCTGAAGATTTGAAGACTATGAGTAAAATCCGTTTCGTTGTAAATGATCCTTACGCTACTGACTATTCATCTAGTGAAGAAGAGGAAATGAGTCAGCAGAAGAAGAAACGTTATGTCTGTGAGATTAACCTTCCTTTCTCTCAAGCCACTACTACTCAAGCAGAATCTGAAAGTTCATTTTGTCAAGAGAGTAACAGTGGTGCCAAAATCTCCACTTGTAGCAGAAAGGGTTTAAGCAGCAAAGCCGCCTCTCAAGTTTCTAATGTCACCAAACCTGTTGGTGTTAGGCAGAGGAAATGGGGCAAATGGGCTGCTGAGATTAGACATCCAATCACCAAAACAAGAACTTGGTTGGGTACTTACGAAACGCTTGAACAAGCAGCTAATGCTTATGCTACTAAGAAGCTTGAGTTCGATGCGTTGGCTGCAGCTACTGCAGCTGCTTCCTCTGAGCTGTCCGTGAATGCTCTGTCTGATTCAATCGAGTCTGATTCTTTGGTTTCAGCCTCAGGGTCTAATGTTGAAGTTGTGTCAAGCATTGATCTTGATAAGAAGCTAGTTGATTCTGAAGCTGCTGAATCAAAGAAAGCCTGTTTTGATTTCGACTTTGCTGATCTACAGATTCCTGATATGGGATGCTTCATTGATGAGTCATTAGTCTCGAATGTTTGTGAGCTTGATTTTCTCTTAACAGAAGAGAACAACCAATTGTTGGATGATTACTGCGGCATAGATGATATGAACATCATTGGTCTTGAATGTGACAGTCCAAGCGAACTTCCAGACTACGATTTCTCAGATGTGGAGATCGATCTTGGTCTCATTGGAACTACCATCGACAAGTTTGCTTTCGTCGATCATATTGCAACAAGTACTACCACTCCTCTTAATATCGCGTGCCCATAAGTTTTGCAGCTAGGTGTTATTATTAGCTATAGGAGCAAAGTAACAAGCTCTTTTTTTTTGGTTCGGTTTTTTTGTCTTAAGTTATTACAGTATAGCGGAGGCGGTTAATCTCAGGGGAAGCAAGAACCCTAATGAGAGAAGTTTTGTGTGTTGGTGTTACTACAAAAGTTTTGTTGACATAATGGTTTTGATGTTGTGTGAGAGATAGAGAAGCGAGATCGAAATTGCAATTTCAGGTAGGTCTTTTTGGAGGCAATTGTGTCTCATTTAGGTGTTTATTCCAAAATGAGGATTTTTGTCTTTGAAAAGCCTTAACATGTTTTCTGTTTTGTAAACTCTCTCAATCTTTGTAAGTTTAGCCTATTGAGTTATATGTGAAACCTTGTTTATTGTTTTGTGTTATTTAGTTGGTTTCTTCTTCTCTTCTCAAGTCTTTTAAGTCTTTAACAAGTGAAATGTAAAACCTTTTGTTAGGGTTTTAGGCTTATCTTCTTTAGAATTAAGTTTGATAGAGTTCTCCTAAAAATCCACACAAAAAATTAAAGTGTGGTCCAAAATATGTGTGAACAAAAATTAATGCAACACAGAGGTTAATGAGTTTCGTTAATGATCACATTAGCAGTTTAGCACCAATAATCACCGCTCTTATTGCGTTGGTTCTTGAATCATTTCAAAACAGTATTTTTAATAATTATCTTATTTTTTTGAAAGAAAAACTTTGCGTGTATTACGAGCCTTGTCAAATGTCACATAAATTCTTACATTCATTGAATCGTGGGGAAAGACTTCTACTTTTCTTTTGCGATTTGACATGCTAGAGTCAATGTATATTTAAGCACTAACTAAATATTTTCAGTTGTCATTATCATTCGATGGAAATTTTAATCAGGAAGTGGAAGTTAATGATTTCGAACTAAATGATTAAAAACAAAATTTTCGGAGTTGCATTTCTTCAAGCAATCCGAATGTTTGGTACTAATAATTAGCATTTACTTCAACTTTTGAACACATCTTTTTGTATAATTAAAAATTGATATAATTTATTCCAAAAAAAAGTTTAAGATTGTAAAATAAAATAAAAACACCATCCGAGATCTTTTATTCATTAATTAAAGAGTGATTTGTGAGAAAATGTTTATGTGTCATCTCCATAACAATTTTCACCAAAATAATTGTTACATGAGTTGACAAAATTATGACAAGACAGTTTTGAATAAATAACAAAATTTTCTACAACTAAATTAATATTCGTTACCATAAATAAATCAATATATTATCATATTTTCGTTTTGATTTTAAATTTATATATAAAATTGGTTTCTTATTGAAAAATAGTTAAAAAATTGATTCTTGTAATAATAAAATTATAGAATTTTTTTATAGAATATATATTATTTTTGTAAATAATAATAAAAACTTACCAAGTTTTTAAAATAGATTTTGATATGTTTGTGAAAAAAACTTCCCAAGTTTATAACAATAAATATAATTATGTTTTGAAAAGTTTTTTTAACACAAAACAATTTGAAAGTAATAAAACATTTTTTAATTTGAAAGCAACAATTTTTTTTATTTATAAAAAATATGAGTTTCATTTATAAAATTTATGATTATATATTTTAATGTTTTAAAATAATAAATAATTTATTTGTATTCTAAATTCTACTTAAGATACTTGGATAAGCCAAATTTAACATGAGTTTTGTAACTCTAATGTATTAAATTATTATACATTTTGATTTAACATGTTTACATATATAATACAATTAAATGGTAAAACTAAATTTCTGAAATTCAGATTATTAATAAAAACCGATATTATTGACCAAAAAATTAACAACGAAAGATTCAACAACAATGTCTATAAAAAAAATCAAAACACCTACATATTTCACATTTTTAAAAACTAAAATTAAAAATAAAACTACATAAATAATTTATCCATATGTACGCGGAAGAATCCCCTAGTAATAACAATATGTTTCATGTAACGCCCGTGAACCAAAATTTAAAGAAGAAAATCGAATTGGACCAAATGGTTTATTTTTCATTAAATTACTGGGTTTGCGGTTTGGGTTTTGGCCCAATCCCAATAAACCCACATATCTTTGGGAATTGATGCAAAAGCCCAAAACTTAAGAAAATGGTATTTCGGTCTTTTTCTAGATGGGTGTAAACCCTAAACCTAGCTCCCTACTTACCCATTTAAGGTGAGTGTGTGACCACGGCTTATCTGGGTGGATGGATTGTTAAAAATATGTCGTTGTTTGTGTGGAATTGGATGAATGATTGGTTTGGGGATTTTTCCTTTGTGTATACGTGTTGTGTTTATGTGTTTTGTTTGATGAGTTGATTTATTGTGTGTCTTGATAATTCATCGTGCATGTGGTATAGTCGGTAGATGGGATGACCGTCTCACTGAGTATTTATGATAATACTCTCCCATCTCGTTTCTCCATGTGATGCAGGTAAAGACAAAATGTGACCTTGGAATCATGGCTATGAGGAGGATTATGATCTAGGGTCTTGTTGAGTTGTGATTTGATATTGTTTAGAATTGCTAAGTTGCTAGTTTATGGAATTGATCGAATTGGTTTTGTTGGTTCAATGAGTTATAGGATTTATTGGATCATTTGTTTGTTTTAGTTGGTTATGACTTCCGCTGGTTAATTGATGATTTTGCTTGGTTGCTTGATGTGTTAAATTGATTTGAGGATTATTATTTATGGGAATAATAATTCAATTTAAAAAAAAATGGGTCGGGTTGTTTTAGTTTGGTATCACAGCCCTTATGGTTTTAAGGCGGGTGAATTGAATTGATTATGTGGATTTAATCAATTGTTGTGAGTTTTGGAGTCCTAGATCATCTTCTTCGAGCCTTCAATGAGATTCCACGGTAAGTGTTATGTGGTTTTGTAAAAAATTTAGTATTCTTAGCTCTACTGTTGGTAGTGCAGAGAGATAGCTAGTGGTACTAGAGGTCGTGGTGGTTTTTGGATTATGTATTTTCGTTTGAGGATGTAACGATTATTATATTTTGAGATTTATAAGATGAGTATTCTTTATGGTCTGGGAGTTATAAGATGAGTAGTTCTTATGGTTGACTTGTATTGTCATGAGTTATGTGTTTTGAGGGTTTGGAAATAAAGATTTTATGAGGATTTAAAACTTGTTTATTTTTTAGGGTCTGGAAATATAAGTTTTATGAGGATTTAGAACTTGTCTATTTTGAGAGATCTTAGTGAGGAACTCTGGGTGATTGGATTGGTTAGAGTTGACTTGAGGATTGGTCATGGATTAGATGATATTCCGGGATAGTGGAATGTCATATTAGAGCGGACCTGATGATTGGTCAAGGATGAGATGATATCCCTGGATAGTGGAATGTCATGTTAGAGTCAACCTAAGGATTGGTCGTGGATGAGATGATATTCCGGGATAGTGGAATGTCACAGTGGGACCACGGGAAGTAATTCTGGTCAGAGATGCTTATTAACGTTTAAGAATTGATTGCTCTAAGGGATGAGGATTTCCCCTAACAACTTATTGGGATATGAGGATTTCTCCTGAGAGGATGAAGATTTCCCATGTATGTTATTGAGAGATGAAGATTTCTCTCGAGGGGATGAAGATTTCTCCTGCATACCGATAGCTCGACGGACTGTGTGTCCTGAGGGTGTGAGTGGTATGGTGCACCGATATCTCAAAGGACGTGTTATGGAAAGTGTGAGGGGTGTGGTTATGAGTTAGGAGCAATTAATGTCTAAAATGTGGCTATAAGCATAGGACTAGATGTGGACCTCCGAGGTTAGTAGTGTTGATCTCGAGTGATGTTGGCCGGGTGGGTCAGGTGGTCGAGACCGTAGAGAACGGTATTGAGTGATTTGAGAACGAATCCATGTTAGTGGGGAGAGTTGTAACGCTCGTGAACCAAAATTTAAATACGGGAATCGAATTGGGCCGAATGGTTTATTTTTTGTTAAATTTCTAGGTTTGCAGTTTGGGTTTTGACCCAATCCCAATAAACCCACAATCCTAGAGCCCATATCTTTGGGAATTGATGCAAAAGCCCAAAACTTAAGAAAATGGTATTTCGGTATTTTTCTTATGGGTGTAAACCCTAAACCTAACTCCCTACTCACCTATTTAAGGTGAGTGCGTGACCATGGCTTATCTGGGTAGATGGATTGTTAAGATATGTCGTTGTCTGTGTGGAATTGGATGAATGATTGGTTTGAAGATTTTTCCCTTGTGTATACGTGTTGTGTTTATGTGTTTTGTTTGATGAGTTGATTTATTGTGTGTCTTGATAATTTATCGTGTTTGTGTGTATAGTCGGTAGATGAGATGACCGTCTTACTGAGTATTTATGATAATACTTACGCATCTCGTTTTTCCATGTGATGCAGGTAAAGACAAAGTGTGACCGTGGAATCATGGCTACGAGGAGGAGGATGATCTAAGGTATGTTAAGTTGTGATTTGATATTGTTTAGAATTGCTAAGTTGCTGGTTTATGGAATTGATTGAATTAGTTTTGTTGGTTCAATGAGTTATGGAATTTATTGGATCATTTGGTTAGTTCAGTCGGTTATGATTTCTGCTGGTTAATTGATTTTTGTTTGGTTGCCTTGATGTGTTAAATTGATTTGAGGATTATTATTCTGATTTAAAAAAAATGGGTAAAAGTTGTTTCTTATCATATGTCACCGAAAGCCCAACAATATAATACGGAAGGCCCTAATTTTAAATTAATATTGTTATTGGGCTAAGTGAGTCATACAAACATGTTCAACAAAGGACCATTATGCGAATTACACATAACTTGGTTTTTAAGATATTGATTTTCTAAAAATAAAATTCGTTCTACAGAGATTGGTTTTTTAGTTGGAACCAATCAACTGAGTGATTAGAGGTATAGACACGGATCCCTGATTTTCGAAACATGAATTAAGTTAAGGCATAAACTTTCGTTTCAAATACATTGGGAAATTGGGTTCTTACCAAACAATTAATAATCTCTCTGTAGCACAATATATGATCTTTAAATTAATGACATAACAATTTAAAAACTCAATAAATAATGTAATTTTTTGTGTATTTTTATATTAAAAACTATTTATTATTTAAGTTAACTAATCACATAAAATACTGCAGAATTTAAAAAATCACAAAAGTTAAAAAGTATTAAATTTTTGCATAGAAAAATGCGAACATAAACTAATTTAATATAAAAAAATTTCTCTAAAACATCATGTATTCTGATACAAAAAAAATATTTTTTTACTTTTTATCAATGTGACAAGTGAAACATTCTAAAATTTTTGTTTTTTTAATATTATACTTCTTTATTCACTTTTCCCAAAAAAGGAAACATTCTAATTTATACATCACATAACGATTAAAGCAGAAAAGACTGATTTCAAAGAAACCATCGACTCTTCATATGCCGCACTTTATGATAATCTCGATGCCATGACTAATTTTTTGGACAACTGGCACATAAAAGCAAAGATGGTAGGTGGAATGCATTCGAGTGCTTTGTACAGGTCTAAACCGAACAAACCAAATCCCATCCAACTTAGGACATGTAATCCGACCGGTATCCTATTCCAAACATGTAAAATGTTATAAATACTTTCTTCTTCTAGAAGAAAAACTATATGATTCTTTTTACCGACTTCTAGCTTAAGTTTTCTAAGCGGGTTTATATTTTCTATCTTTCTTTCTTCAAGGTCTAAATCCTCTTCCGACTTCTCATAATCATTTTTTACGGCCATCTTTGGTCCTTCTCCAACTGAATACTCCGTTTTTTCTTTGTCCCACCGTTCAAATTTTTGTATCAAATGTGTTGATACATCGAAAATCAAACTCTTTTGACCCGGTGTCACTTCCTTCTTTTTTATTTTTGTATTATGGCTTCTTTCTAGTCTTTCCTTGTCTCATCTCATGACCATCATTGCTGACTTGGGCGATGAGGAGCCATTCAAAACACCCTACCATCGTGTTTTACGACATCAACACGATTGTTGTTTGTATAGAAAATTTATTCACTATGGTTGGACCCACTAACAAAAAATCCAATAAAAATTTTAATCTTAGCTAACTAATTCTAAGAAAATAATTATATTTCCCGTGGTTGTTGCTTACTGGAATTGATGAAAAAGGGCTTTTAATTCAGAGTGTTTAACAACTTATAAATTGAGTTGCACAAAACGGATTTTTTATGATTGTTTCTTTTTGTTTTAACTTGATTTTATGTTTGGTTTCAAACAACATAAAATGGCAAACCACAAATTTATAATATCATGAATTTAAGATTGATGAACTTTGCAAAATCATGTGAACTACAGTATTATTATAATATTGTTCCTTTTTAGCCAAGTGTCCAAATTAGTTTTGGGCTCTTTCCAAAAAAATCGTACCCCAATTTGTAGATGTAATTTTTTTTTTTTTGCTAAAAATTCAGCTACCACAACGAATGACCAAGCATTTTCTTCACCTTTTTCCAAACAATGATGTAATTATCGAGTAAAATTGATTTTTTTTCTTTAATTTAGCAAATTTATTTCAAGAATGGTTGAACTAACGTAAAGCTACTTGGATTTCAACTTTTTTACTGCAAATTTCAAATATGTGTAGGGGAAAATATATTTAAAATGTTGCTATAGCGGTGAAGCCATGCAACATACCACATTGTGCTTTTCTTCAAAGTCAAGACACAAAAAATGTGCATTGTTGACCCCACCAAACAATTCCATGCCGGAGACTTGTAGTTTCAACATTCAAAGATCAAATTATATTCTCTATACATATATCATGACGTTTAGGGCCTTTTAGAAAAACAATTTTCCAAATAAAATTATCATTTTTATAAATCTAAACGACTTACAATTTCGTATAAGGTGAAACTATTTGTTAGCATAAAAAAGGAGGTGAAATTGTTATATTTCGATCAATATCTTATAAATTTTATAACCAAAACAATGGAGCATCATTCTTTTATACATTTAATGTAAGAGTGAATTTTAATTGTTTGACTATGACTTTAAGATATACCTTTCACATGATGATACACTCGTATAGCTTCGGAAACAACTAACACCAACTTTTTGCACATGTTAATGTTCAACGGGTTCGATTAAAATATATACGATGATTTCTTCATCTGCATTCACGGCTAGATCTTTGCCGCCATATGTTGGATATTCTTGGTCGATAACTTGTTGTTTATATCGTCGTGCTAATCCAACGAATAAACAAATGAAATCGAAGATAAGAAAGAAAAAAAAAAACCTGATATAAGATTGGATCTCCCAATTCTTATAAACACAAGATATTTAAAGTTAAATAGCTTGAATAATGCGGAAGTGGTGAGTGATGGTAGAGATGAAATGATCCAAGGCTTGTGATGGAACCTAGGCTCACGGTTTTAGAATCAGAAACACAAGGGCTTTTCCTCGCAAGTGTTTAAGACTCTCACGAATTCAACTAGCTAAGGGAAATCCACACAAAGCTAATAGAAATCGAAAACTAGTAACAAGAACACAAGACTCAAAAGCTTGCTGAATAATTATGTTTACTATGATAAAAGTGGTGAATAATACGAGTGCAAAATCATAGTTTATATACTCTTGACAAATGAAGCTAACGTTCAAAAACATGCAAAATAAAGAAAATAGAATAATACGAAAATATGCAATAAAAGGGTGGAGGTGTCTTGATCAAGGGAGATACGATGGTGCTTCTTATGGTAAGTGAAAGCTATTTCTCATCCATGTGATCGGTTTCTTATGGTAAGTGAAAGCTATCACTACAAAAAAAAAGGTGTTTAGCATCGGTTTTTTTGTGTTACATATGTTATTGATATTAGTTTGAGTCACATAATTACAAATGATGTTATTTTTAAATGCTTAAATCAGTTATAGAAAGTGATGTAAATATTAACCGATTTACATCGTTTAATTAGGAAATGATTTTAAAAAAGTCTCAATTTTTATCAGTTTTAAAAACCGACAGTAAATATGTAATTTATATCACTTTTATTAATGATACAAACTTTGGATCAATTATTGAAATGATAGAAAATCAAATTTAGAAATTCTGTAATTAAACTAATTTTCATATCAATTACAAGGGATATTTTTAATAACATCATTTATAAAAATAATACAAAAAATTACATCAATTACAGTTGATGCTAAAACTTTGTTTACGAATAACGCACACTAATTTTGTAAAGTTGTTTCAATTATTAAAACTGATCTAATTACTAGTACTACTAAAAAATTATGCAAATATATCTAATTTAGCATCAGTTGCTAATAATTGATGTTTCTATTATGTTGTTTGACATCGTTTCATTAAAACTGATACAAATCGAATGTATTTTGTATCATTTAAAAAAAAACTGACATATAAATATGAATTTGCAGCAGCTAAATAACTTAGGTAATTACTAATTTTTATCGACATCACTTATAAAGTAAAACAAAATTTGCATCAATTACAAAAATGATACTAACTATTATTCAAATTTCGTTCTTTATTAATTTTGCACTAAAAATGTAAAATTAACTTTGTCCCACATCGACAACTTAGTAGGGGGAGAAGAAAAAGTACTTTATAAATAGTTAACACTTACTTACCATTCTAGTCCAAATTAAGATTAAGTTTAATTGTTCGGTTGATCAATTTTGACTGACTTTTTAAATAATATTATTCTTTCATTTATTAATTAAAATTTGCATGATTTTCCAATCATTTATGAAATCTGAAACGAATTCTAGAATCACTTATTATAACTGATATAACTACAAAATCAACTAAATAAATGATAGCAGATCTCACATCGTTTGTATCGTCCGATATTAAAACTAACATCACTTCTATGACTGATGTTGTTTAATTACCATCACTTAAAGAGTACGATGCAAAGTATATGTCATTTGTTTGAAACGAGACAAAATGTTATATCAGTTATATTAACCGACACAAAGGGGCATCACTTATATTAACTGATGGTAATACTTGCATTGCTATACCGACGTATTAATTTTCATCACCACTGTTTACATCACATACACAAGTGATGATAACACATTTGTATCATTCAATAAATGATTTAATTCCCAAAAAAACTGATGCTAAACATCTTTTTTTGTACTGTGTAGCCGTTAAGCATATAGGTATGGATCAGGCCATTTATGGTAAATAGCATCACTTTGGACTTTGGATATAAAGAGATTGTTTCTAGAATGTGTGGACTGTTGGAAACTTTCTACATCACCTAGAGACTTCACATGGTCGAGCTGAAATTGACCAAATTGTGTAGAAACTCCTCTTTCATTATATAGCCTTGAAAATACCGGTTGAGTGTTGGTTTGCTTTGCTTTATTTCTGTTTGGTTCTGAGTGTTTTTCTGGTCTGGTTTTGGTTGTATATTGCGTCTTTGAATTAAACCAAGATGGTTCTCTTGTCGGTTCAGCAACAATGGTTTTGGATTTGTTTTGAAATTCCATCGGATTTGGTTTGTTTTGCTCATTGGTAAGGTCGTTGAGTGAGATCATGTTTGAGTTTATTGGCTCTTCTTGATCGTTCATGGTGATGACCACATCAAAACCCATCTCAAGATAGTAATTCCATATCAAATTATTTAATTTATTCTAATTAGTTTTTTGTTTAGTCTAGCTATTAATCTAGTATAGCTTATGGAAAATTTTTTGTCTTTATTGATGTGAGGATTCCCTACCAACAATTTATTTATAATCAAACAAGTTAGATCTCGTGTTTTCGGTAATGAAAAAACAATAAATCATAACAGAAGAAATTATATTGCTATAAAAAATTGATAAAAAAATCTACTATATAAAAGCATAAGGGGCTCTCTCCAGATCTTGACACATCATCTCTCCATGTAGTGCCACGTGTAATCTCATTAAAAAAAATGACGCTATGTATTTTGAAGCTTGGACCGTTTCGTACCTCTTGGTTTTCCTCATCCTTCTTAGGGTTTATTAAACCACGAGTTCCTTCATTTTCACTTCTTAGGCCTTCGTAATCCCTCTCTTTCTCTCTTCTCTCCTTCTGATTTTGTTTTGAATCTCCGACGACAAAGGAAATATTGATGGCGGTTAGTTTGGACTACAAATGCAGCGATTACGGATGTGGATCACTACGGTCGGCTTGAGCTTTCCTGAAATTGTTTTTATGATCATGTGAGTTTCTTTTTTAGCATACTCAATTTCAATATGTTATATTAGGGTGTTTAGATTGGATATCGAGTGTTTCTTTCTTGATTTGTCTAAAAAAATTTTATTGCTCATCGAACTGTCCACGACCTCCTCAGGTACCCATATATTTTGTTTCGGTTTTGAAATGTGTAAATGGAAAGAAATAGACGCTTCTTTTGGTTTTTCCCCATATAATGTTTGGTTCTTGCTCTTGGATGCTTCTATATATATTAGTAGTTTTAGGAACAATTTTCTGAAGCTATCGACTTATTTATAGCATATCAAATTAAGCCGGACGTTTGTGTATAGGTTATAGGTTCAATGGTTTGATTGCTTTGGAAAAAATATATGCTATTCTCGAAAAGCTGAAACGAACCAAAGGATAATGCCATCAACACTTTGAAGCGGTTTTGGATGAAAAACCAGATTTATTTGCACAGTACTCTCCACAAAGCAGTCCTTGTCATGAACCTTTTAAACCAAGTTCAGAAAAATCAAGAACTCTTTGTCATGTGATCTCAAGTTTTTGATCAGGCATAAAGAGTGTTTGCAATGATATAGGTAAAGAAGGAAAAAAGGTTGATGATCCTATTCTCTTTTGTTGGTAGCTTATAAACTAATACATTTCATGTTCCCCGTATCCTGTTAGTCAAATATTTAGTCATTTCATTATATGTTCATTCCATATTTTCTTTCCTAAGTGGAGGCCGGTTGGTAAGGATTATGTTGTTTAAATTAGACAACAATTGGGTTATTTATTTTAGATAGGTTTCATAAGTAGTAATAAGTGGAGTTGTTTTACGTATGAAATTGTCCAATATCTACCCCTTTTTTTTAATGCTGAGTATTGTATGTTATGTGGAAAGACATAGTGATCTATGTTACAGAAATTGCATGGACATCACTTTTTTTTTTTTGCTAAAACAAATCGCCTTATTATAGGACATCACTAAAGATGTGTTTTGAAAGAGTGGATTTGGCCTTTTATTTTTTAACTATTTGAGTGGATTTTGGCCTTCTCTTTTTTGAAAAGATTCAGAACGTGACTTAGGGAGGAGATGAAGGGACGTTGGTGTTTAAACTTTCCATGGTGTTAAGGTTGAATCTGATAAGATAAAATGGCCAAAATATTTCTTGATTTAAGGGTTTGAACACATATTCTCTATTTCATTTGTTGACTATTGGCTTCAAAATTCTTCTGGTGTTCCAACCCGTGGTTTTTAGATACTTCATGTTCATATGTCAGCAATTAGTTCTTACGTTTGTAAAATTAATTCTCAAGTTAATGCATATTTACTGAATCTTAAAAAAAAGTTATCGGCTTGTACCCTTTCGGAAATGGTCTCGAGGAACACATTTTTTGGGTTTTTTGGTATCAACGCTGGTTTTTATAAGAATATAAATCTGTTTAGAATTCAAATCTTATCGTTGCTAAATATGAAATTTATGATAACTAATCAAGTTAAAATTCCATTAAAATGAATAAAAAAAAATGGCATATCATCATAATTTAATGAAACTTTGTGATCAAATTTATTAGAATGTCATATCATAATTTTTTGGTTATAGAGCTCATGTAAGCAAATTATAAAAAAAAAATTCAAAGAATGTTGATGTAATCACAATTATCAATGTAAAAAATGCTCATAACAAAATTAATCAATTGTATAATATGATTTTTTTTTAGAAAGTTAGGGGAAAGTAATATTTTATCCCCTAAAAGTCTAATGTTTAAAATTGTTTGAGTTGCTAGCTTCTAACTATTGATTATAAATTATCTTTTTCTAACTATATAAAATATATTTTTACATGCTTTAAAATTATTTTTCGACATCTGTAAATTTTCATTATGAACTCTACTAGATTAATTTCCAAACTTTGAGTTTAGATTATTTTGTTATATTCATGTAATTAAATATTTCACATTCATGTAATAAAAAAATATTTTATATTAGTTACTCTATATTAGGTTTCATGATTTTGTATTCAATATGTTGTGTTTTTTTTCTATTAACTTTAGTTTCTTGTATAATAATTTTTTATGCTTTTACGTTTTTGTATTTAATTTTTAAATAAATTTTTTTTTTTTGTAAACTAAGGGGTAATCCAGGTTTTTATCACCCGACTAATAACCCTCAGGATGATTGTAACCGTCGACTAACCTATTCACCACGTTTTCTAGTGGGCCTAAAGCGTGGTACCACTTCGACTGGTCAAATGAGAATAGTAAGATATTTCCACGTTTGAAGAAAATTAAACCCTAGTATAGATCCACATAGTAATTCCTTTCTCAAGTGGAACTAATAACCCACTACCACTTGGTTAATTTGTTTTGTTTTATTATAGAGAATAAATGAGGATGACATACCAATGTAATTTTTTTAGAATTTTGTTACTAAATTAGTTATAAGTTTTTATTTTATAATTGCCGTATCACAATCAAATACTCCCTCTGTCCCAAATTATAAGATTTTTAAGGTTTTTTTCTTTGTTCCATTTTATTAGATATTCTCAGATATTTATGTAGCTTTTTGATTTATTTTATTTTAGAAATTAGTTAAAAGATTTAATTTGGTCAAAGTCATTTATTTCTTCAGCCTGAAAAAATGTGCACTCCATATCGTAAAAGAGTTTCAGAAATAAAAACATAATTTAAGTGGTCATTTACTTAGCTTTCAAATTCATTATATAACCCCAACGAGTTCTTTCTCTTTCATGCATACTATCTCTTCTTGAGATGTATCTGTTATAATTATAATGAAAACCAGATTAATAAAAACACTCGTTCACCATATGCACAATTAAATAAGATTGATATAAACCATTATTTTACTGTGAATCATCATCATCAATACTACAATATTTTATTGAGAAAAACCAGAAGACATCGAATTCTTTCTGAACGGCAATATTATATGGAAACAGAGTACAATAAAACAGAATATAATAAAAGTATAAGAATAAAGTTCTAACCTAGATTATGATCAATCGAAAAAGCTTCATGGCCATTACTTGGATGTTCTTCAGTCGGTGGAATTTCGTTTAGATCGAACAAAGTTTCACTCTCAGAATTTAGAATTGGAATATTCAAATCAATATTAGAATCCATGAATATTTTTGTGAACCATTTTTTAGTGAAGAGATTATATATAGATAAACAAATGAGTTTTGGCTCCATTTTGAAATTTGATTTTTTTTAGTTTAAAACTTGTATCAAAATATTGGCTCCAACTAAATTTTAGTCTAACAAAAAAGATTAATTTATACCAGTTTTTTGTTTTGACGAGGGTGTGACTGTTTAGTTTCCAGTATTCATTTTCTAATTTTCTTTAATTACTTTCTTTATCTTTTAGTTCATTTATTTAATGCTGTTGTGTGTAAAAAGTTATTCTTAATAACTGAGCTTTTAGCTGAAATATCTTATAATTTGGGACGGAGGGAGTATATGAGAGTGATTCTAAAATCGACACATATTCTTTTTGAGAAAATCACTACCTAAATAACCTATAAGAGATTCGTGTTAGTTGAGGATTTTGATTCATGTGTTAGACTGTTAATTAATTGCATGTGTTTTAAACTCAACTACCACAACGAATGACGAAGTATTTTCTTCACCTTTTTTCAAACGATGATGTATAAAAATCTAGTAAAATTGATTTAAAAATAAAAAATTAGCAAATTTATTTCAAGAATGGTTGAACAAACTTAAAGCTACTTGGATTCTTGGACTCAATGTTTCAATTTTTTCTTTCACTGCAAAATTCAAATATGTGTCGAGGAAAATATATTTAAAATGTTGCTATAGCGGTGAAGCCATGCAACATACCACATTGTGCTTTTCTTCAAAGTCAAGACACAAAAAATGTGCATCGTTGACCCCACCAAACAATTCCATGCCGGAGACTTGTAGTTTCAACATTCAAAGATCGAATTATATTCTCTCTCTCTATATATATATATATATATCATGACGTTTAGGGCCTTTTTGAAAAACAATATTCCAAATAAAATTATCATTTTTATAATTCTAAACGAGTTACACTTCTTATAAGGTGAAACCGTGAAACTATTTTGTTAGCATAAAAAAGGAGGTGAAATTATATTTCGATCAATATCTTATAAATTTTATAACAAAAACCATGGAGTCTCATTCTTGTATATACATTTAAGAGTGAATTGTAATTGTTTGACTATGACTTTAAGATATACCTTTCACATGATGACACTCGTATAGCTTCGAAAACAACTAACACCAACTTTTTGCACATGTTAATGTTCAACGGGTTCGATTAAAATATATACGATGATTTCTGTATCTGCATTCACGGCTAGATCTTTGCCACATATGTTGGATATTCTTGGTCGATAATTTGTTGTAATGTATATATCTTCGTGCTAATCCAACGTATAAACAAATGAAATCGAACATAAGAAAAAAAAAAACATCTCAGGGTAGTAATTCCATATCAAAATTTTAATTTATTCTAAATTTGTGTGTCGTTTAGTTGAGCCAAAAATCTAGGGGTGGGTATTCGGTTTTCGGTTTTGGTTTTGGTTCGGTTTTTCGGTTTTTCGGTTTTAGATAAATTGAGTACATATGAAACCGAATTTGTTTCGGTTCGGTTCGGTTTGCTTCGGTTTCGGTTCGGTTTGGTATTATAATATAGAGTCCATAATATACCGAAATTCTACTTTGGTTCGGTTTTCGGTTTCGATTTCGGTTTCGGTTTGAAGATGGGTCGGGTTAGGTTTGGGTAGGGTTAGGTTTGGTTTTGGTATAGATTATTCGGTTAGATTTGGGTTAGGTTCGGTTTTCGGTTTTGGTTTTGGTTTTTCGGTTTAAACCGAAACCGAACCAAAATCCATGTACTATAATTTCGATGTCCATTCGGTATAACCCGACTAACCGAAACCAAAACCATACCACTTTTTCGGTTCGGTTCGGTTCGGTTTTTCGGTTTTGGGTATATTTGCCCACCCCTACAAAAATCTATAGCTTATAGAGAAAAAATGTATTTATTGATGTGAGGATTCGCTACCAACAATTTATTAATAATCAAACAAGTTAGATCTCGTGTTTTCGTTAACGAAAAAATAATAAATCATAACCGAAGAAATTAGATTGCTATCAATTCAAAAGGTTCAAAAACTGATAAATGAGTGAATAAAAGACTTAAACTCAAACATTAAGGAAGGTAGTTGAGAGCTAGAAGCCACTTAGACAAATTCAAATATCTATACAAATCCAACTTAACCAATTTGGATGTAAATGGTTCATTTGAAGGTAAAATGATGGGAGCTGGAGTAATTAAGATAGAAAAGACAAAAATTGGAAGATTAGAGTAAATGAGTGGAATTTTTTTTCCATCTATATTTCTGAGTGGGAAGATTTATTAAAAAAATTGAAGGAAAGTAGAGTAAAACAATTTACTCTAAAAAATATTGATTGGAAAAAATGTAGAGAGAATGAAAGTAAAATGTTTCATACTTGCACTTTTTTACTCTAATAATGTTTTTCATTCACACCCTTTATATTGTGATATACACGTAATCCAACATCAACAATAATAACTAAAATTAATGTACTAAGGGTAAAAAATCGAAAGTTGGAAGCTGAATTAGATAGGATATTTTAATTGAGTAAGTGTGATGATCAAAATTAAGGTAATGTGTGCCATGTCCGGCGTAGAGGGCAAGCCACCCAAGTCAAGGATTGGGGCATAATTTTTTTTTAAAAATTTATTAGTATTGATAAATAAATAAAATTTGTAGGTTTTTTTTTTAAAATATTACTTATTAGGCATTTTTAGTTAGAATAAGATTTGTTGGACTTTTCAGTGATATTTATATATTTGTTAAAATTTAATATATTAGTAAATTTTTATTTTTCATGATAGTTAAAACCCTAATTAAAAATTAGAAACAAAACAGTTTTTCCTTTTGTTCCAATTTGTTCCGTCGTCTTGCAGGCTTGCAGCACTTTTATTTTCTTTTGTTCTCTTGCTCTTGATTACATAATTTAGTTCTATTGCTTCAGTTATTTCAATTCATCCTTTACGTAGTAAGAAGGTACGTTTCTTAGTTCGTCGTTTTTAATTGTGATAAAAGCATGATGCCTTGAGTCCTTGACTTTGTTACGACAAATCCTTATTTTTATGCTTACTTTTTATTTTTATTTGATAACAAGATGGTACCGTCTGGGACAAGCAAACCATGTGGAATAAAAAAAATCAACCATCCGGAGCTCAAAACAGAAATAAGAAGAAGAAACAAGAAGCACTTATAAAGTCACTATAAGGTTCTATGTCCAAGTTTGTGACGAGAGCTAATAATACTGAAATTGGGAATTCCTCCGCTCAAAGAGAAGAAGACAAAAATGAAGATGAAGATGTCGATGATATTGGTCAGAATAGTGAGCTTGAAAATTCAGAGGAATGTAAAGAGACTCACCAAGATGAAACTGAAAAGCAAGATGAAAAGATAAATGAACCAAATAAAGATGCCTCTGATCCAGGAAATTGGAAAAACATTGATATGGGATTGAGAGACTTGTTGGTTAAGAAGGGTCCTACGACAAGATTATCAAGTCATCATCGGTTTCCTAAAGACAGTATTGGCAGACATTTTTCTCATGTATTCTATACAAGAGATATGGTAAACGGAGTAAAAAAAGATAGGCGATGGTTGGTATACTCAAAAGCTTTAGATAAAGCTTTTTGTTTTTGCTGCAAATTGTTCAGGCACGACAAAGGTGGTGGTAACTCGGCAACTACAGGATATAATGATTGGAGAAACTTTTCAGCAAGGTTAAAAGAACATGAAGTTTCTCATGATCATGTTATATCTATGACACGTTGGAGAGAGTTGGAGTTGAGATTTAAATAAAATCAGACAATTGATAAACATGCTCAAGAAGAATTAAACAGAGAGAAAATCCATTGGAGAGAAGTATTGTTGAGATTATTTGCAGTGGTGAAAACTCTAGCTCAAAGAAACTTGGCGTTTCGTGGAGATAATGAAAAACTTGGTGAAGAGAATAATGGAAATTTTTTGGGTCTTATCGAGATGATTGCAGAGTTTGATGCAGTGATGAGAGAGCATATTAGACGAATTGAGAAAAAGAAAATCTATATGCATTATCTCAGTCACAGGATTCAGAATGAAATGATTGAGATGCTTGCTAAGGAGATCAAAGTTATGATCATACATAAGATCCGTGATTCGAAGTATTTCTCCATAATTCTTGATTGTACTCCAGATATCAGTCACAAAGAGCAAATGACTTTGGTTATCCGATGTGTGGATGTTTCTACAATGTCAACCAAGGTTGAGGAATTCTTTTTGACATTTTTGATTGTCAAAGATAAATCAGGAGAAGGGCTTTTTGCTTCGCTCCAAGATGCGTTAGTTGAGCTAGAGTTAGACATTGGTGATGTGAGAGAACAGGGCTATGACAACGGATCTAATATGAAAGGAAAGAATAAAGGAGTTCAACAGAGGTTACTAGAAATCAATCCAAGGGCATTATTTACACCATGCGATTGTCACAGTCTTAATCTGGTGTTATGCGATATAGCATCTTCTTCCCCAAAAGCTGTGTCTTTCTTTGGAATTGTTCAACGAATATATTGCTTATTTTATTCTTCAACAAACAGGTGGGACATATTGACAGAGATGGTTAAAGGACTAACCCTTACGTCTTTGTCTCAAACACGTTGGGAAAGTCATGTTGAAAGTGTCAAAGCAATACGATTTCAAGCTTCAGAAATCAGAGAACCATTACTTTGCTTGGCTGAAAGTACTGACGACCCAACAACGTGAAGTAATGTTGAGTCCCTTGCTTTAAGTGAAACACATGGAATTGGAGGTTTCGAGTTCTTGTTTGGTATGATTGTTTGGTATGACCTTCTTTTTGTTGTCAACACAGTAAGCAAGAGTCTACAATCAGAAAACATTGATATCGATGCTGCAATTCAACATCTGAAAGGGCTTGTGTCTTTTTTTTTTAAATATCGGGAGACTGGTTTTGAGGAAGCAAAGGCTAAGACTAGGCAAATTGCAGCTGATATGGAGATTGAAGCTGAATTTCCTGTGAAACAAAAGCGTATCATTAGAAGGAAAAAACATTATGATGAAGATCCAGAGATTGATGAAAATGTGCTATTATCACCAGAGGAGAGCTTCAGGATTGGTTACTTTAACACACTCGTGATACAAGTTTTAGTTTCCCTTGAGTCCAGATTTGAACAATTCCAAAGGTATGAAAAAACTTTTGGATTTTTGTTTGATTTAAAAAAGCTAACAGGTGCAAGTGAGGATATATTAAGAGCATCATGTTTGAATCTTGAAGCTTCTTTATGGAATGATACTCATTCAGACATAGTTGGTGACGATTTGTTTATGGAGCTAAAAATTCTTCGAGAATCAATATCCGAAGAAGTTCAAAATCCTATTGAAGTGCTTGACTTTTTGAAAAGAATGGAGGATTGTTATCAAAACACAGAAATTGTTTATCGCATATTGTTGACCATTCCGGTGTCAGTTGCCACAGCTGAAAGAAGTTTTTCGAAGTTGAAGCTGATAAAGAATTATTTGCGGTCTACCATGTCACAAGAAAGGTTAAATGAGTTGGCTATGTTATCAATTGAGACAGCTATGGTTGAAAGACTTGACTATAGGAGTGTAATGGATGATTTTGCAGGAAAAAATGTAAGAAGATCTATATTTCAAAAATAAGTGTTCTTAATATCGTTGTTTTTTTTAATAGATTATGGAATTTGATTTCTTTTAAATAAAAATTTAAGTTATTTTTTATATTGTTTTGTGATCTTGATAAATTATGTATATAGACATAATTTTAAATTTTAATTGAGATAGTATAAAAGGTTAGTCCGGCACTTTAACGTACGAAGAAAGGAAAAAAAAATAGAAAACGTAGAATTAATTTCGTCGGCTATTTTTAAACACTTAAATACATATATTTACAGGTTAGAGAAACGCGTTAACTGAAAAGATTATTCTTTGGAGAAAAATACGACATGTTATTTTATTTTTATTACAATAGAGTGGGCCCAGAAGAAGCCCATTATCCAAAACAACATTATATGTACAAGTGTAGAGAGGGAGACAAAGTGAAGCATCCCATTGTGGTTTTTGATTGGGAAAACAAAAACATTTTAACAACAAAAGCGGCGTTGATTCTTCCGACAAGATTTTTCAATTTTTTTTCGTTTCGGGTTTACTTGTTTATGTTCGAAAATCTTTCTTTCGAGTGAAGTGTAGAAAAAATGGGTTTGGAGAAAAAATCGGCAATGTTGGAAGATTTGATAGAGAAATGCGGTGGTTGTGCGGTGGTCGACGGTGGTTTCGCTACCCAGCTGGAGATTCACGGCGCCGCCATTAACGACCCTTTGTGGAGTGCCGTTTCTCTCATCAAAGATCCTCAACTTATCAAAAGGGTTCGTCATCAATATATTCTCTTTCCATTTCTCTCTGTTTTCCCCTAAATTTTGTAAATTTGGAGTTTTTAGGGTTTGTGATTGTTTCAGTTTTGATTTTTATTCTTAGTAGATTGAATATGAGATTTGGGTTTGTATGATTCTCCAAATTTTATCATTTCTGGTTTGCAGATTTGGGTAATAATAATGGATTTGAGTCTCTTTTTGTTGCAGGTTCATATGGAATATTTGGAGGCTGGTGCAGATATTGTGGTTACTTCATCTTATCAGGTAATTTGAAGCAACCTATACTTTATTTTTTTTGTTAATTGCATTTCTTGGTTCACAATCAATCTGTTTTCTCTTTTTTCAAAGATCTAAGTTTCAAAAATCCCATATTGTTATTCATGGTTTAACATAATTAATAAGCCTTTATACTTTTGGAATAAAAGTTCATGATTGTAGGGTTTGATCCTTGTGTCTTCTTGATTTGATTTGTCAGACTGAAGTTTGTCTTTTTATTGTAAAGATTACAAAGTTAGGATTTTTATTGAGTTTCATTTGGGGATTATATTTCATATTTTCGTTTACCGGGTTTGTGTTTCAGGCTACTATCCCTGGCTTTCTTTCAAGAGGTTTATCGATGGAAGAGAGCGAGTCTTTGCTACAAAAGAGCGTCAAACTAGCTCTTGAAGGCCGCGATAAATTCTGGGACAAAGTGAGCAAAATATCAGGACATAGCTATAACCGAGCTCTTGTAGCTGCATCTATTGGAAGCTATGGAGCTTATCTTGCTGATGGCTCTGAGTACAGGTACATTTCAAGAATTATTCAATTCACATTGTCCTCAACTTTGCTGTTTTTCACAAATATAATTACATGATTTTGGTTTTGAATCTTAAAAACTGTTCAAGTCGAATGCTTTGGCAGGTTCAAGAATCTTGATTTGGGGACTTGTAGTTGTTTGAAATCAAATTCTGTTTTTGTAATTCTGTCATTGTTCTTGCAGTGGAAACTATGGCGAGAACGTAAGTTTGGAGAAATTAAAAGACTTTCACAGGCGAAGACTTCAAGTCCTAGTGGAAGCTGGTCCGGATCTTCTTGCTTTTGAAACCATACCGAATAAACTCGAAGCTCAGGTTTGCTTTTGCTCACTAAAACAAATGCTTCTTACTAGTAATATTTTGTTATCACTGTCCTTTAATATTTCAAACCTTCAGGCGTGCGTTGAGCTTCTGGAGGAAGAGAATGTTCAAATTCCGGCGTGGATCTGCTTTACATCTGTAGATGGTGAGAAAGTTCCATCAGGAGAGAGCTTTGAGGAATGTCTCGAACCTCTTAACAAAAGCAACAATATCTACGCGGTTGGCATAAACTGTGCACCTCCTCAATTCATCGAAAATCTGATTCGTGAATTCTCCAAGGTAAATGAAAAGTTTAAACTCTGTTGTCATTGTACCGTGGAGTTAAGCCCCTTTGTTTCTTACTAGTTATGTCATTTTCTATTTTCAGCTGACCAAGAAGGCAATCGTTGTTTACCCAAATAGCGGAGAGGTTTGGGACGGCAAAGCGAAGAAATGGCTGGTATGTCGTTTAATTCGTATCTAGTTTCTAGATTAAAAAGTATCCATAGAAGAAAAATTATCACATCAATCTCATGAGTCAACCATGGCAGCCATAGAAATGCTTACTACAGTGATGATTTCCGGTCAAATAAGTTGAATTGGTCATATGGGTCAAGCCGAGTCCGCGGAATTAGAATTGGGTTAAGAGAATGTAGTTACATTCTTGAATATCTAATGATTTTACTACCTTGAGGTTGAAGGAAAGGATTCTAATGATTTTATGGGTAAAATTGGCAGCCATCGCAATGCTTTGGTGATGATGAATTTGAGATGTTTGCAACGAAATGGCGCGACCTTGGAGCTAAATTGATAGGAGGATGTTGCAGGACAACACCCTCCACCATTAAAGCTATCTCTAGAGATTTGAAACGAAGATGAATTTGTTGGGAAGAATATTGAAGATTCTACTTGTTTTTTTTTTTTAACCATTCTTAGGTTTTTCGGTGTGTACTGTTGTATTCTTGCTCTTCACGTCTCCTTTATTATCTCAAAGATATGTTTTCGTAAACTAGGCCTTGGGGCTTTTTCATGTAGTGCCCTATCAAATGTTTTCTTTTTCAGAATAGCCCAATTTGAATTCTCTATACACACTACTAATATAAAGGTCGTAAGAAAAAAATGGAGAGAATTTGGGATAAGATGAAGAGCAACACAGAAGGGCTCTGCTTTAGATTGTGACTCCACCACTACTGATGAAAATGCGAATGATTTTTATATTTGCAGAATATCAAACTTTTAAAAACAGAGGAAATACATGTTAATTAAAAGAAAAAGAAAAAACAATGGTTGGTTTAATAGTTTAGTTGGTCCGGGGATTATTGAGTCAAAATAGCAAATCACTAATTAGTATAATGTTGGGTTAAGTTGTTTAGATTATACAATTGATAAGAAAATATGATCTAGAGTCATCAATACAATTTTGTTTCGCGTGATTAAAATTGTATTTAGATATAGCAAAACTAAAATCGCATCAATAAAAACTTATTTTTTATTTTGAGATGTTATTTTGTTTTAACCTGTATAATATTTATTCTGGAGAAATTTTGAAAAATGTCACTTTTGAAATGTCATTTTTCAAAAATACTACATTTTCAAAATCTTTGCAAATATATCATTTTTTAAAAAATATTTATTCACTATATTATTTATATTTGGATTAATTATGTTGTATTAAGGTTTAGTTTTGAGGATTTAGGGATTGTTAGAGGTCAAAATATTTTTTAGGATATAAAATTTTAAAATTTTAAAATTAATACTTTAAAAATCTATAATTTATGACATTTTTATAAATGAACAATCTAATGTGACATTTTTGTAAAGTAACACATCAAAAATAGTATTTTAACAATTGTCACACTATAAACCGTACGTCACACTATATAAAAACAAAACATCAGGTAAATGTTTTTTCTTAACGTTTTAGGTAAAGACAATTACAATACATACATGAATTTTCGAGATATCGACCGAGACCGACTTATCATTATTTAGTCGTACAATAGCCAATGTGTTAATAAACAAATAACAAAATATTATATAGTAATTGAGCATTAATTTGGTGAATTTACTATTAATATTTCTTCTAATTCAGAGTGAAACTTAAGGAATAAAAAGAAAGAGTCAAAGAGATTCTAAAATCCAAAGAGAAAGGGACAAAGAGAAGACATGAAAGCTCTTTACGTGGCGCTTAACACATTGGTCTCTATGTGTCTCATAAAACACCCAAATTCGAGACCTCTTTTTCCTAAAATTTAATTCTAATTTATTTTTACAATTTTGTTAGCTTGAGTTTTTAATACTTCCTCAATATTATCTTAATTGATTTTTTAGAAAACTTTTTTGTATCAAATTAAATATTTTTTTTCAATTTTTAATACAAAACTAAATGTGATTTTATTTGATATAACTTTTTATATTATGCAGATTTATTTACTATTGGTTGAATTATATTTAATTAGATGATAAATAATGTTTTAATTTAGAAAAATTAAAAAATTTAATAATTTCTTAATTTGTATGTCAAATCTTTAAAAATCAACTATTATGATACAAAAAGAATATATAAAAACTTGACTTCGTATTGACTAGAATATAAATAAAATGGAAGAATTTCGAAAACTTTAAAGTCTTTCTTATCTAATGAATACATAAAAGAATTCGTTTTGGCTCACTTTTTAAAAGAAAAATGATACTCAAGTTAATTTTTTTTTTTATTTTGAAAATTAAGTTAATTCTTGTTACTACTAAAAGATAGTATAGTAGTATATGGTAAGGAAACAAATAGAACACAAAATTTCTTCTAATTTTCATATTCCACTCATCGTTATTTTATTTATTTCTCTCATGACAACCATTTCAAAGCTTTTTTTTCCTCTTAAATTTTCAAAAGTTTTTGTTAGATTAGGAGTCTCTGTCATTCGGACCCCATGCATAACTTATTAGCATCGTCTCTTGAATCTCTGATCTGATTTAACAGCAAAATTTTGTCACCGAATATGTAATATCTATTGCGACAAAATATGTAAAATATATATTCTATGATAAATCATTTTTTATTTGCACCATGTCTACCTGAAGATACAAAAATTTGGAACAAATAATTATTACATAACATGATTAATTACTCATGGATTTCAACTTAACAAGTTTTCATATATTAGAAAATAATGGTAAGGTTTTAGTAGATCACGTGGATTTCAGTTTTACATTTTTCTATGAAGCTTTTAATTTGGTCATTGCAATCGATTACAAGTTGTCTCCATTTGATTTTACTTAAGAAATGGTACAAAGGAATAAATATATTGCAAAAGAATAAATCCAAACGCTACCGTCCACACCATTTATTTTTCATTTCAAGAATGTAAGATAATAGATAAAAAATCTCAGAGCTCTCTTGTCCTTTGGTTTGCATTTAATTAGCCCACAAATCCCAATGCTACAGAAACTTTTTTCTTTTTACTAAGTAGACCTAAATTAATCATCGATTTACAGTGTCGCAGAGTCGATATTCTGTGATTGCTAAACAAATGCATGTAAAGAAACGGGTTTTGATCTTTATGGATAGATCATTAGTGGCATGATTTTTGTTAACGTAAAATTTTATTTTACAACTTGAATTGTAAGAAACTTTATATGCTATTTTTGAACTTTGAAGTTTCCATTAATTTATAAGTCAATATAAGGAAAACATTCACAGAAAGGTAGAAAAATAAAGGGTTTCAATATATATGTAGACTTGAGTCTTGACTACTTGTTGTTCTTTTGTACAAATGAATTGAACTCTTAGAAATGTTTTCCCCTAAAAAAAAATGTATAGACTTATGGCTTCACCCTAAATTTTCAATATACAATATGAGTATTAAACTAATACTACATTAGTATGTTCTTTGAGAGCAATTTTAAAAAGCATTGTTATTATTATCATCAAAGCATGTTATTTCAAAACTAGTACATCTTCAAATATAACGACTTCATGCATTTTATTTAGCATTTCAGTTTAATTTTTGATTTTGACAAAAATAACGAAAATGACATTTAAATTCTAAATTACAAAAATGATTTCATCTAAAGTGTGCGATACTAGTTGAAACGATTTTTTAACAAAAATGTAAGTGAAAAATATGAAAAGACTAATATTATACTACCTTTTGTATTGTAATTTGATTCCACATCCCCGCAAGAAAAAAGGAAAAATACTCTAATAGGTCATGTTGAAAATAAAGGTGAAACATATATGCATTCTACTATTATTCTTAAGATGTAGTATCTACTACATATTTCAAACTCGTTTATTTATATTTTTGTAAGTCTAAGCGTGATTTGCTTGATAAAACTTGAATTGAACGCATACCACCCATATTTATACTGTGTATACTGTGACCAAAAAACTATTATATAATGTGTATATATATATGACTTCAAATATTTTTATTTATTTGGAAAATTTTGAGTCTAGATCCTTTAGGTTGGTGAAAAAGGAAAACTTTTTGGATTGGTCAGTCGTAAAAGCAACAGCCTTTTATGACTTCTATAGAATGGTCAACACCACAATTCCTTCTATAAAAGTCAACTGATCTGATGGCTGTTAAAAAAGGCACTATGCACAATATTGCATTTTGCTCCTCCAAATTTTATACAGCCGTAATTTAATCTATTTTTGTTGTTACAGATGAGTGCATAACCAATAAATTATTTAAAGTTATTCTTAATTGATTATGATTCCTGAATTTTAATATTCATACATATATATAATAAATCTCCCGGTTTGGTGAAAAATATAAGAATGTAAAATAACATATTAAATCACACAAACATTCCGATAGACACAAAACATCTCTCTCTGTATGTAAGTATGTATGTATGTATAGTTGAAACATAGTTTTAGCTTTTAACCATGCAAGTATTTATAAAAATTGTTCAAAAAAAAAATGATATTTAAAAATTAATATGATTCGCTGCTAATGAATGTATATGTCATCAGAGATGACGAGTATCAAGCGAAATAATCAGAATTTTCATTTTTCAGAATTCAGGATTATTTCAAAGATTAAGTATAAATAAAAAATACTAGGGTTTGATGATGATATTCTTCTTCTTCTAATATACGGAATCAAAATGGAGAAAATCAATAAAAATTATAATGAAATCATTACATTGCCATGGTAAAAATGTTGATAGATCAGTGATTTAAATCTCCAAAATACCCTCGTTTTTCCTTACATTAACAAGAAAAACGTGGGTATTTTGGGTAAAACACACTAGTTGGTTGATTAATTAAGAGACACACAAGAAAATAAAATAAAATAGAAATGAAAAAAAAACATCAAGAAACTGCTTCTACTAGTTATGGAGAGGATCTGGACAACTTGGTACCCTTCTTTTACTGTCACTGATCCCTTTTCCGACTAAAGAATCCATCGGAGGAAATTTTACGTCGCCAAAGTACCTCTTCACTAGATCTTCTTGTTCACTAGCCGGAGCATGAGAGATTGTGGGAGTTTCTGGAAATACCCGAATCGCCCCTACTTGGGAACTTATCAAGAGATGGAGTAGAGAAGAAAGCAAGATCACCATTGATAGAGAGAGCTTCTCCATTCTCGAGCATGAGTCATATCCCAAACCTAAACCCTAACATAAAGCTAGCTTGTCTTCTTGATTAAACCCTAATCATCAATTTTTTTCTAGCTCTCTCTCTCCTCTTCTCTGTCGGTTAGATCTATCTTCTGTGACTATTTCTGAAATTGAGAGAGAGAAAGATAGAGAGAGATTAAAATTTTGTTTTGTGAGAAGATGAGTTGCTCTCATGCAAATTTGAATGGCCCACGTGAATGGGTATATAGACAAGATCTGAAAATTTCTTATATTAGATATTTTTAGTTTTATTACTCGTACATATTTTTGTTGTTGTTAATATATATAGTACATATTTTCACATATCTAATTATGATAAATAGTTGTGTAGTACTATTATTGGTGAATATATTTTTGGTGTGTAATTGTGTATATAATAACTATATATTATTTAAGTACGAGCATATACTAAAATAATAGAAAATAGTTTTGTCTTTTGTTAAGGAACGGTCAAGAATTACGTACATAGATTTCCGTTACTTAATTTACAGACTAATAAGAGTTTAGATATGCTCTTATAAAAAAAAAAGAGTTTAGATATTCTTTTAGACCTACCGGAAAACGGAAATTTCAATGAATCAATAAATGCACCACCCACCAACGTAACCCTTTTTTGGTATGCATTTCGAAATGTTGTCGTTTTGGAGTTGCTTTACATAGATATAGAATAGGTTTACTTTGGAACAATTGATGAGTGATAGAAAATAGTATATAGAATAGGTTCTTTCTAAGCGTGACTTGCTTGAAAATAGTATATAAAATATATACACTCATATATATATTTACATCTACGTATATACGAGATTATGAAATTAATGGATGTGAATATGAATCTTATTTAAAAAAAGCATAGCTGTTTCACCACTCTTGACTTACATGACAAAAACATTAGACCGGTAAATGGCAATATATAGACAGAGAGTAGGAGTGTATTTTAAATTTAAAAACATTGTGTGAAAGGAGTTGTCGCATAAGATATCACTGTTATTTTACTAGATACCATGGTGTTACGTAAACTAAAATATCAACAAAGAAAGTAACATATTTTGTTTTTCATCCGCTAACCAAAAGCATTTTATTATATAAAAAAAAATACGTACGATAAAAACGCTAAACAAAATTCTTATTCAAGAAATCGTGACATGTGTAATTGTTAATTTAGATTGTGACATGTGTCAATATTAACAAAAAAATTAAAATAAGAAAATATAATAAAAAATATATATTTTAAACAAAGATTATGGAACAAATAACAAAAAAAAACAGTCTTACTAAAATAGGTAATTTTTTTAAATTGTCATATTACAAAATACATTCTTTTTATTTTAAATTATCTAAATTTTTAACAACAAAACAAATCTTCTATCGAATTGTCGGAAAAATAGTTAAAGACAAAAAGAAATGTCATATTGTAAGTTTCATTTTGCTAATATAATAACGTGTATGAGACAATTTAGTATGAAATAAATTAACGATTTAATAAGATATAATAATAAAATAAATATTAAATATTTGTCAAGTTACTAATCAAACAATAAAAAGTAAAATTTCTAATAATCCATATTAATTAAGTAACAAAAATTAAGATGGAATATAGAGAGGACATAAGTCATAAAAAAACAAATAATACATACATAATAAAAATGTCTATTAAAATAAAAAAAAATGATAGTATATAAATTGGAAAAAAATTTAGGAAGGTTATAGAAACTTCAAATTAAAATTTTAAAATATACACAACCATGCAAAAATAAAATAAATAAAGAAATCTATAAGCATACTTATTGTTATCAATACAGAGAGTTTTATATAATATCACAAAAAATGGAAATCTTCGACCTATGTCGCCATTGGTATTCTCCAAGTGTTAAAAATTGAAAATTTATATAAGCAATGTTTTCAAACTCGGACCGGACCGGCCAGTTCGACCGGTTGAACCGCGACCCGGCAAGATTATTGGTCTGGATTTTAAATGAAACCCAGAATCCTATTGAACCACTAAAACCCAAAAAAATCTGTCAAAACTCGGTGAACCAGTAAACACCCGACCCGGGCGGTTTCCGGTTTTAGTAAAAATAAAAAGATTTAAGAGTGTATTCATGGATAAATTTTTTTACATCAACATAATATTAACTTTAACAAACGAAATAGTGCAGAAAATTTAAGGGACAATAGAAGGAGAAGAGGAACCAACCAAAATTAAAAAATTTATTAAGATAAAAGTTAGGATTTTTGATTTTTTGTATGATTTTATTACGTATTTTTAATATTTTTAATTAACAATTAATTTTTTTTATTTATTCTTTATTTTTAAGTGTTTCTCTTTATTTGTTCATCAATTATTTATTCGTTTGCTTTATTATTATCATTTATCATTAATATAAATTAAAAAATTTTATGATAACTTTTCTATTAGAAAGATTTAAAAATTTAAAAGCAAAAATTAATTAAAACATACACTAAATATTTATTTTGATCACTATATTTACTTGATATATATTTTTATTCTATTTTTATATTTATAAAAATATATAGATATATATAAATTTACTAAAATTCATTACTCAATTGACTCGCGGTTGAATCGCAGTTGATCCGGTTCAACTGGCTGACCCGGTGACCCGGCTGGCACTCCGGTTCGTCATTCGGATTGGTTTAAAAACATTGTATATAAATTAAAAAATAATAATAATATTTTTACTCTTAAGTTAATAGTGTATAAGGTTTGGTGTGATATAATTAATGTAATACAATTATCAATCATGTACTTATGTGATGATTTACAACAATATTTATAATTTTTATGAGGTTACTAACATAAAATTTACTCTTTTATGATTAAAATATATAGTATTTTAATTGTTTTTAAGTTTCTACTATGTAATACATAAATATTCATAATGGATAAAAACATATATTTTTTTTTGTTATTAAAAATATGATTTAAATTCTGATTATATATATATTTTTGGATATGCATGATATGAATTATGATATGAGAATTATGATATAGATTGATTTTTATTGGTTTTAAGATCTATGTTAAATAATATTTTAAATTTTAGTATGTTACTAATTAAAATTTTAATATTTATTTCATTAAATTTTTAGTGTATTTTATATTTATAGAAGCGTCTTGTTTCTTGAGAAAATCTGAAGATATATAGTATGACGTAAGCAATAGTGAATGCGTTTGGTTTTGTCCAGTATAACACAACATGTTTTGGACATTTGAGATGAGGTTGGAAAAAAGAGTGTCGTTTTATTAGATGCACTTTGCCGTTTTGTGTTTGTTCCTCTTCATCTCTACTTTCGTCTCTTCTCCTTGCCTTTTTCCCGTCCTTCCTCTCTATGTCAGAAACACAAAAAGATCACATCATATTATTATGTAACTCCAAAATCTTTTTGTAAATATATATATAGAGGGTCATACCAATTTTTTTTTGTTAAAGTTTTCTCAAATATATTATCACATTATTATGTAACTCCAAAATCTTCTTGTAATTATATAGAGGGTCATACGATTTTCTTTTATGTTTGCTCAAATATATTATCAATTTTTTTTTCAATTTTTTAAACGGTTATAGTCTACCACCTTATTACAAAAGAATAGAAGGAAAAAAAAAAGCCTTTCTAAATAATGACTTGATAAAGAACGCAAATGAATCAAAGATCTATGTGAAATCTTGGATAAATCGAAAAAATATAACACTAGATTAGGACTCGCATTGATACGCAGCTAAGGAAAAAGTAATTAGGTCCTATATTAGTTTATCTACCTATAATTAAATTTCTAACACTCCATAGAAAACTTAACTAAGTAGCATTTATATCACAAAAAATATATATTTTATCCTTTTTTATTTTACAGCTTTTTATTAAAAAAAAAAAATTTAACAATAAAAAATTAGAATTACCCAAACCAAATATTTGTTCCTCTAACCTAATAATACATTCACCGCCGCCGATGTCCTTTTTTTTTCTTCTCCTCTCGTCATATTCATCTTCTACTGTCTTCTTCTTATTTTTCTCATCATCATCATCATCATCATCATCATCATCTTATTTTTGTTTTCCTTCTTCTTCTTTTGTTTGTTCTTCTCCTCTACTCCTCATCATCATCTTCTTCTTCTTCTCCTCTTTTTCTTATATTTAATTTCGCAATTCACTTTCTAGTCTTCTTCTCTCTCAATTGTTGTCTTAACTCGTTGCCATGTATCAAAATCTGAAATCGTAAATTGAGATGGTGTTTCTTCTTAAATCTGAAATCGTGAATCATGAATCTCCGATTAAACTCCTCACTGCCATCCAAATGGAGTCGTCGCTGGAAATCGACATAGTTAACTATGTTCAAAAATTTGTATAATAGGTAACTATGTTCATGATATATAGTTAACTATATATGTTGTTCTTTTCACTATAATAGGTAACTATGTCTCTCGTAATAGTTGACTATGTTCTTTTTCATTATGCAGATTATAATAGATAACTATATTTCTAATAATAGTTGACTATGTATATTATTCTTTTTCATCATGCAAAATAAAATAGTTGACTATGTTTGTTTAAATAAATAACTATTAAAAATAACAACATTTTAATGTAGTCAACTATGTTATAAAATCGGTATAGTAGAGAAATTATGCTCTGCACTAGTTAACTATTATGCTGCTAACTATTGTTATTTAATTATGCCCTATATAGTTCATTATCACTATGTAAAATAACTTACATGAATAGTTGACTATATACATTCAAATAGTTGACTATATATATTCTTATTTTGTTACAGCGCTGTCAAAATTTGAGAAGGATATCTCTATATCCAACCATGATTTATGGAGTTATGGGAGCTCGACAAAAAATAATATTATGCGTAAAAAGAGACGTTTTTTTCGAGGAGAAATTTTAGGAATTTTTTTTCTAGAATTTACTATTTTCTTTAATAAATTTTGTAAAGGCAATTTTGTCCCAATTTATTACCTCTCTACTAGTAACCTAAATTCTATTATACACGTGTTACATTCTTAATTATATATCCCAAAAATAATATTCAACTAATTAACCCATTAAATTAATTGAGATAAATATATAAAGTTTTATTTAATAACATATTGAGTTACAAACATATTTTGAAATACTATTTAAACCTTAGTCTTAAATCATTAGAGATTAATTAATATTTTAATTCTCAAATCGCAATTCATATCATGCAGTCAAATATATATAATTAAGTGAAAAAAAATTCTTATCCATTATGAATATATATTAATTACATGATGAAATCGTAAAAAATATCAAACATTATAGAGTTAAATCAGAAAAATAAATTTCATGTGAATAATCACATAAAAACCTATAAAATATTTTATAAATAGTGTTATCAAGCATCACTTATAAATCCATGACTGATATATGTATACCATTAATATCACTGATTTCTTTCTCACGGAAATCTATATTCGTCAAACCTTAGACATTTTTGGATTTTAATAACAAATATATTCTTATTATTATTTTTCACCTCTATAAATTTTCATTTTATACATTTTTTAACATTGAAAATTACCAATAATGTCATAAGTATAAGATTTTCATTTTCTTTGGATATTATATTTCTACACTGACAAAATAATTTTTCTTATTGGTTTTTTGTTTATTTGGTATGCTTGTGCATATTCTAAACTTTTAAATTGAAACTTTCATATCTTTTCTAATTTTTTTGTTTTATAATTCACATTTTATTTTTTTAACTGAGTTTTTTTTATTTTCTCTCCACTTTTTATTTTTTTCTACAATTTATACTCTATGTGTATTATTTCTTAATTTATTTTATAATTAGCTTGAACATTTAGATTTTTTTTTAGTTAATTTGGACTATTAAAATTTTTCCTTTTTCTAATTAGTTTGAACTATAATAAAATTTTACTTTTTTTATTTCGTTAGTTACCTGACAATTATTTTGTTCGTTTTCTATTTTTATTTTTACTTTTTAATTAATTAATTTGAAGTGTTATCACATATCATCTAATCAATTTTAGCCACATGTCGTGATCTAATGAATTATAATTTTGTTTACATGTCGCACTTTTATCGGACACATCCTTTTATATATAATACGATATATATGAGTTTTGAAAAGATTTTTTCCATTTTTATTTCATTGGGTGACCCTCCCTCATATGGGCCAATCAATTGGACTAAATATTTTTTTAACACTGCATTTTATTATTATTCAATTACAATTATGAAAACTATTACATAGATGATTTCACAACGGACAAGTCTACCGCCTTTATCTATGCCAAACGATTTTACTTTGCCCCACGCTAAAGATCTCCTACAAGTTTTTCTCTATTAATATGCAAATATAATAATAAATCACATCTTCTAGGATTCGAACCACAGATCTCCTGGTATAGAAGCATTAAAGAACCTGTTGGGGCTAGATTCGTCATCGAATCCGGTCCGCTAAAAGCCGAAGTCAAAACATTTTATTTTGTATGAGCAAGATTCGCAGAGAATATGCCAAGAACGTGCCCGAGATACGCAGAACCGCCCTGGATACGTAGAGCTGGATCGAGGAGTTGAATTGAGCTATAAATATACGAAATCCAAGCAGATTTCGCCAACTTTTCACTTACGCAAGAGCTAAACACTATATTTCTACTTGTAACACATCTCACTCGAGATCTCATTGTATATTCGATTAATATCTATAACATCCCAGTTTCTGAAAATATGTGGTGCATGCGGAGAGGCTTAAGAGAATTGATTTGGCTACCTATATCACCAAAGTGCACTTATCTTTTCCGTAACACATCTTGAGAGAACTCCAGAGTTAAGCGTGCTTGAGTTGGAGCAATTTAAAGATGGGTGACCTAGTAGGAAGTCATTTCCAATACCGTGTGAGTGGGACAAAACACGGGAAAAGATCACGTAGTGATTTGCAGGGTCAGTAAACAAGTCTTTCTAGCTTCCCTGAATAACGCACCGACCGTCGGACAGTGGTAGGCCCACGGGCCGAGAGTGGGCATGGTGCCCATTCTCTCCAGAGGATGTGAGTTTCCCTGTATGTTCTTTGAGAGATGTGAGTTCTCTCCAGGGGATGTGAGTTTCCTTGCATACCGATAGCTCGACGGCGGTCGGGTGTTATAATATCAATATAAATCCAGCTCCGCTCTACTTTTCTTTTAATCGTTGAATTTATAGACATTTCTTAGGACCAAAGTTTTTTCTCCGAATTCACATACAAATATTCAGTGCGAAATTCAGCTTCCACATAACCCTTAATCAACCACTGGGCTAAGGGGGCTTCCACAATTGGACTAAATATTAGTGCCTTTTTATATAAAAGAAAAAATCGTTTGTATACTTAACCAAATGAATCCATATTGTAATATCATTGTCATAAACAACCACAAGAGGGTGCCGTATTGACTAAGTCATATTGACAGACGAGGGTGATAATATTATCCAAGTATTGGGAGCGGACATAGGCACTACTCTGGCCGTTCAATAGCTCAACCACCGTTAGGATAATATGTTTCCCACGAAAGTTATATTGACATCCACTCGTGCTTATCTAAAAGAACGGAGCAGGATCCCGACTTTTGGGATGGAAGATAGAAACCAAAATTTAATTTTTTTGTGTGACGGAAAAAGAATTACATGGAAATGAAAATAGAACATAAATTCGTTCCCAATTTTAAGAAGCCAAACAATGGAGATAGCTATATAAAGGCCCATAAGTATACATAAAAATTGAAACAAATGGATTATTATTATTATATTTTTTTTTTACATACAATACATACGATTAAACTTTTTTGAACAAAAATAAATAAATACATATCGTTAAACCGGTTTGCATTGTGTCTATTGTCTACACATTACCCGTCATACCAACGGTTGAACCAGATCGGTTTATTTTGTGAGCCGTTGTTGAAGAGATAGACTTGGTAAAGTACATGTAATAGTAGACATTACTAAGGATCATTGTAGCAACCACGAAAACGGCTCCTGAAATGAAAATGCCTTTCCTCAATGTTTCACACGAAAATGTACCAGCTTTCAAGTACTTTGCGTGGTATGCGTTCTTTGTTGCGTCTGCTATAAGACAAGCCTCTGCTATAAGAAATGTGAACCTGCAAAGTGCCAATAAACAAATGGGTTTAGTTTTGCGTTTTCACAAGTTTGAAACAATGTTTTCATAAGGAGCTTATATATGAACAACTTCATATCAATACCAAATCTTCCTTTTTGAAGTGATTCTTGAAGTTAAGAAGTTTAAGTTTCGTAAGGAGCCTATGAACAACTTCAACTTATACTTTTTGAAGTGATTCTTGAAGTTTATAATCTTTAAGAAACTTCAACAAGGCATAACGTAGGAGAACTAACGGATTGTGGAACAAACTCACCAAGAGGAGATGAAATAGATAATAGACCAAGCTCAGTCGCATCCCGGGTTTAGAGGTTTACCAAAGCTCATACATTTGGTGACACTCATAAGCAATGATTCACTCAAGAGAAGGAAAAGGGAAAGATCCAACTCCAGTCTTGGATAGTTTCGAAAGTGCGACGATTATAAACAAATTACGAGGAATTGCAAGAAGCTAGTATAATGACTAAATTACAGTGACACAAATCTAAAATAATATTGATTTGGGTATAAATCAAAGTAAAGAGAAGAGAAGAGAAGTAAAGATGAAGATAAGAGGAAGAGCATGTGAAGAAGATGAACATTGTTATTTAATTATAATACAAATTTTTTATATAAATTAAAATTCTGAAACGGTTTATTTAACAGTGATTACGGTTTAATTACGAAATTAGCTAAACCAATTTCAATTTTAAAAAGATAACAAATTCATACAGTTTTATGATCGGTTTAAATTGTTTATGTAGTAAAACAAAAGAATAAAAATTATAGAGAAAATCGTTTTAGTTGCATTTTTAACCTTCTAGGGATGGAAATATGCAGTCAACCCTTAAAATTTAATCGACGTAAAACAAACAAAATAAAAAAGATAAAATTATTGTGAACATGAGAGACTATTAATCAAAAGACTGCAACATCTTGATCATTTCTAAATAATATGCCTCAGACTTCTATATATATTGCAGTATAAATAAAAAAGTTTAAAATTGGTATTCATTTATAAATATCGATAGAGTTTAAATTTTACAATATACTATATGCTATAAACGATTTTTTTTCAAATTTTGTATTTCATTTTTTTTAAGATTTATGTGTCAAGGTTATATGTGATCCCTACACTTGTTAATTTGCAAAATAAACTTAATCTGTTTTTAAATCATGTTTAGGTTAGTCAACTGTTAGGATGAAATTTTAACTACATGAGAGGTGAACCACAAAATAACCACAAAACAAGTGGAATGATGTTTGGAGATATGGACGTTATTTTTCTTGGAGTTTTTCGAAAAATTAGAGTGTGCATAAGGAGACACTTTGTCCTCGGTCTCTCCCAAAATGTTTAGAAACAACATTTCTAAAGTTTATAAGGAGACACTTTTCATCACTAATTCAACTACACTTCAGAGGTGATTTACATTTTAGATGTAGTATTATTAACGGTTGGCCCTGGGTACCGAAAAAATTATTGATCAATTAAAGATCCGGAACTCCCATAATTTATCAAAAAACACGCATAGGTTTCCAGAACTAAATTCTTGAAATGCTAAAACTTTAACTATTCACTTAGGCGTATTGGTGACCTAGACATAAAATCCAACTAAACGCCGACAAATAATAAACGATGTTGTTATCGCTGTCAGTTAGGTCTGATATAAGCACGCATATAAGCTGATGTTTATGACCTTTCAAACAATAATTATTGATATAAGATCAAGAGCTAACCTTACTGTACCAGACATGTATCGCCTTGAACATCCACCTGGAATAAAAGAAAACAAGCTAAACCGAGTGAAATCAATTCCACACAAGTAAAGGAGGCCATGCTCAAAATTCAACGAATAATAAAACCCCCAGGAGATAACCCTCGAGCCACTTTCCCAATGACTCTAGCCAATTCAACCGAAGGCAGCTTGTACCTTCTCGATTCACACCAAAACCGAGTTTCCCCGACCAAATTTTCCTAGATCGCCAAATTGAGTTCGGCCAAGGAATTCACTCGAAAATCAACCATGGAAAAGCTATTGATCGAGATAAATTACCTCATCATCGGACCAGAATTGAAGATGGTTCAAAAATCTTCAATTTGACCCTTACCGGCAACCCAAACCCGAACCGGTGATCGAACCAATGGATTTGAAAAATTCTTGTTGTTTATTCTCATTTCTATGAACACTACACGCCGTTTAGAAGCTTTAGAAATGACACCACTTTTTTACATTCGCCTAAGACCAAAGAAGGAGAGACTTTTCTTTTCCGGAGGAGCCTTTGCCTTTTTTCTCAAGACTATGCTTCCTCCTCTTGATCAAGACTGTCTTTTCACTCCAAGAGATCCTAGCCATTCATCTCGTCTACCAGACCTAAGAAGATTCACGAAAATATCATCTCAAGCCAAAGGAGCGTCCCTTTAATGCCTAACGGCTAGGAAGACATTAATGGAAAAGATTTTGTTTACTTTGATTTTTATTGTTTCCTTTCTAGATTATTTATGGCCGTTGGAGGTCTTGTTCATTGAGCCAATTGCTTTGCACTTTCAATTCACGCTTTTATTAATTAAAATACATTTTGCTTTGTTTCAACACTTTGTGTCTTGAATCAAATATGTTCTTGTGAGTTCTAGGTTGTTTGTGGAATCAAACCACTTAGGTTTCTTGTAGAGTCTCTAATCCTTGTGAGGATTAGCCCTTGGATTATATTCTCTAGCCTTTGACGTTGTGGAATCAACATCAAACCAGTTACTTCACCATCATCACCACTTCCGCAGAGTTCTAAGCCTTGTCTTGGTGTGATTCTGAGACTTGTATCAATTATCTTTCTGACCGTCAAGTTTTCGAAATTACTTGTAGCTTAGTTGGTTTTTGTGTAATTGAGTTGCTTAGAAGAATATCGCGGGTTCGAACCCATGTTGCCTCATTTTTATCTCATTAAATCTCAAAGCCAGGATTGAACACATCTCTAGAAAATGTCGTGTATTGTATAGAATTATTTTGGTTACGTTATATTGTATATAGTTGGCTATCAACTGGTTGACAACTTGGCATGTTCCAAATTCAGCTAGGCGATCCACTGAAAACATTTTGCAAATGACTATCTAGTGCTCTACAACTAGACTATCATGATCCATTATCCCATTAAATCTCAAGCCATGATTGAACACACCTCTAGAAAATATCGTGTATTGTATAGAATGATTTTGGTTACGTTATATTGTATATAGTTTGCTATCAAGTGGTTGGCAACTTGGCATGTCCCAAATTTAGCTAGGCGATCTACTGAAATTCAATGAAAACATTTTGCAAACGACTATCTAGTGCTCTACAACTAAGTAGCATAATCCATTATTCCATTAAATCTCAAGGTCAGGATTGAACACACCTCTAAAAAATATCGTATATTGTGTAGAATTATTTTGGTAGGTTATATTTTATATAGTTGGCTACGATGAGACAAATTCTCGAATCACAAAGCCGAAATAAGTTGAAGAAAATAGTTTAGCTAATTTTAGTTTCCAAATACATTAAAAGTATAATCGTTAATCTCTATATGGTATCCATCTGTGAAAGAAAATGAAACAAGAATAATATAGAATGTATTACTACTGGTACCAAAATCCAACCATAATTTATATGCGCCAAATAATTTCTGCAAAATTAAAACGAAAAAGAAAGAAATATATATCCTAGAAGGCAAAACTGTAGTGCTGCCGAGGGAGATCTCGACATACCACAAGGTAGGGTTCTCGTGGAGGCTTCGGGAGAGAATAGTAACTGCAGTTCTGTAGAGGGTTTCCCGAGAAAAGTAGTACCAACATTGGAACGAAGAAAGCATATGTATTTCTCTATCTGATCGTCATATGAATCATAATAGCTAAAGATCTATCAAGAGGACTTACGATTACGTAAGACAAATCAATCGATTCTGAATGAAATTGCTTGAGATTGAATTTAAAAGGTGGAGCGTGTCTTTATAGATGTCTATTGAATATGGGAGATGAAGTGGTGAACCCTATTCAAGAGTGTGTCTTGAACTAACAACTCTTAGATTCAAGAGTGTATTCAATTACAAATCAAATGAACAACTTAGATGTTAAGAAAATCAAAGTTACAATAAAGAAAACGTAATTTATTGTTAGAAAAAAGTATGTAGATAAATATGGACGCTAAACTTTGTACCGTTTGTACAAATGCCCATTTTGTTGTCCATGTTCATGCTTTTTAATTTCCTCTTAATTTATACAATATACACCGAATATATTTTATTTATTGGTTTCCTAAATTATTGATATATAATTCTAAATTATACGACAAGAAAAATAGTAAAGTAGCCGCCTCATCTTCCTCGTCTCGCCTCGTTGGCTCTCTCTATAGGGAGCCCGATTTAGGGTTTCTTCGATTTTACCCATCGCCTCAAAAGCTCTAGACTCTTTCGGTAATCCAGTCTTCTTCTTCTTTTTCTTCTCTGCTATTTCTCACTCTCTCTCTTCATATGAGTTTTAGGGTTCTTCTACACATTGGTGTTTGATTCAAGCTTTCTGGTTGTATGGAATTCGTATTTGATCTAGAGTCTCACCTGGGTTTTTGTTCTTTTCGTGTTGATTGATCAGATTGATGATTCGATTTGAAAAAGCTGGAAACTTTTTTTTTTTTGTGATCTTTTAGATTTTCTCTTGCTTGTATGAACAAACCTTATCTGATTCACCTTTGTTCTTGATTTTCCTGATGAATCTATGAAGTTTTCATTTTTCATGTGATTACATTTTGTATATATGACTGTTGGCTTCTCGAGATAGTTGTTGTTTTGTAGAGAAATCTGTTTCTTTTCTCTGACGAAGTAAGTCCATAGCTTGTGGTTGATGTTTAGGGTTGATGACCTTTCAAGCTGTATATCTAGATCTATTCACTATCTTTGGATTGTTATTAGCAATTAGCGAATACGATTTTTGGTTTGATGTTGCTTATGAGAAGTTAATCTATTGCAGGTTTAAAGTCACAAGGAGTCATTTTTATTTTTTCTACTGCTTATTTATAGATCATGCCAAAAGAGAGGAAAGACCGCTCGGTATCTCATGAAAAGTTTAGAGGATCGCCACTGTATTGTGAGTCAAGCCGTGCTTTGAAGCCGAATGATAAACAAGTTAAGGAATGGGAAGAAGCTCGGTGTCCTGTCTGTATGGAACATCCCCACAATGGAATCCTTCTCATTTGTTCTTCTTATGAAAACGGTTGCAGGCCTTACATGTGTGACACTAGCCACCGGCATTCTAACTGTTTCGATCAGTTTCGCAAAGCTTCTAAAGAGACACCATCGTTGTCTCTACCTCACGAGCTAGAGGAAACTAATGTACCAACTGAGATAGTAGATGTAGCTTCAGACTCAAACGCTGTAAATCTAAGAGAAGGGGTTGCATCAGAGGTAACAGTTGTTGAAGCAGAAGAACAAGAAGGCTTTGTAGCAATGGAGGACGACGAAGAAAAGACCAAACCAAAGCTTACTTGCCCGTTATGCCGTGGGCATATTAAAGAATGGGTAGTTGTTGAAGCTGCTCGATGTTTCATGAACTCAAAACGTAGAAGCTGTTCTTCTGAGACTTGTGATTTCAGTGGAACCTATTCCGATCTGAGAAACCACGCAAGGCTTCTGCATCCTGGAGTCAGACCATCAGAAGCAGATCCAGAGAGACAGAGAAGCTGGAGGAGGCTAGAAAGGCAGAGAGATTTAGGGGATTTACTTAGCACACTCCAATCTTCTTTTGGAGGAGAAGAAAGAAGTAACGACGACGGAATTCTATCCTTTGATGATCGTAATTTGGTTACTGTGTTCTTCCTCATCCGTGTGTTTAGACCAGAGTCGAGTGGTTCAAGGAGAAGTAGTAGCTGGTCAGGTACATCTAGAGCTAGGTCACAGATAGGTGCTCGAAGAAGATCTTCAAGGCTTTGGGGAGAGAGCTATGAAGGTGATACAGGAGCATCATCTAGAGATGAAGAGAATCATCAGTCTTCTGATGAACAAGAATCTGGAACTCGAAGACGTCGTGTCCGAAGAAGAACTTTCATTGATGATGATGATGATGAAGAGGAAGAACCGTGATGATAATGCCTCTCAGAATCTACAATTTGGAAATTTGGTGTTTGGAGTTTATGGAAAAAGAAAATGGGGAAAACTTTGTAGTAATAACCCTATTTTGTAAAATTTATTTGGAGACTGAAAGAAGTTTCTATGAGAAACGAAAAAATTTCAATAATTTATACCGTTTACTAATCTTTCTCATGATAATAACTCTTAAACAACAAAATGTAAATCTCTTCACAATACCAAAAGACTTTAAAAAGGAACTGTAATTAACACTTCTCAAGGAAAATATCTTCTGCAGCTTTACAAGATTGAAGAGCTCTTGAAAATGCAAAAGTTTTTAAGCAGAAGCTGCTGGTTCTGAAGCTGAAGCTGCTTCTGCTGCTGCAGCTCTCTTCTTGGCAAAATACTCATCTGCTCGTGCGAGGTTCTTTGCAACCGACGGCTTCACCCATTTCTTTCTTCCGGGCAACACAGTAAGCGTACAACCTGAAGCTTCAAGCTTCTCTTTCGCTGATGTTGAGAAGGCGCGAGCTTTGAAGGTGAGCTTCACGCTTAGTTCCCCGGTACCCAGAATCTGAAATCCAAGACCAATCAAAGCGACTTATATGGAGAAAAGATGAAAGAATTCCTATCGATTAAGAAGCACAGAAGTTTTCTATTTCCCCGGGTACTACTAACCTTTAAAGGGAGTTTCCTTTCCCTTCCTGAAGGATTGATCAAACCCTTTTGCTTCAATGTCTCTAATGACACTTCATCTCCATCTTCAAATCCAGCTGTTTCCACATCTTTGAGATTAATTGGTATGTACTTGGGTAATCCAGAACGCATACCTGTTCAACGAACACAGCAACGCAATGAATGGCATCAGGAAACTAGCTACAGTTTTGATCCTTGGTTCTCAATTCTTGCCACCACCATGACTCTATTACTAAAGGTTACATAAGGAATCTATGAAACACTAACCAAATAAACAGAGCCTTCCAAATGAGACATTTCATCAAACACTTAGCCTACAGAAAACAAAACCCAAGAATGTTTGTTACCTCCAGCTATTCCTCTAAGTTTTGGAAGACGGCGATAAAGAGCAGTTTGACCTCCTTCAAAACCTCTCATAATACCAGGACCCGATCTAGATTTCTGTCCTCTCATCCCAAAACCACAACTCGCTCCTTGTCCTGCAGATATACCTCTACCTTTCCTCTTCGCTCTCTTTCTCGAACCAGGTTGGGGTCCGAGATTATCCAGACGGAATCTCTCCGACGCTACTGCTTCCGACGACGCCGACACAACAAGCTGTTTTCCCGTTCTACGCTTGGATTGGAGTTTCAGAGAAAGATTCTGACATGGGTTTGCTCCCAATACGCTTACATTTCCCTGAAACATTCAAAATTTTGTCGAATTTCGGATTTAGCAGTGAGTGTACATGAGTGTAGACATAAGTAGAGGGTTTAAGGAAAGAGAGAGATACCTTGAAGGAAGTGGAAGGGAAGTGGAGACGGTGACATTGACGAGAGATGAGAGGATTTGATGAGAGAAAGAGAGGAGCAGCGGCCATGGAGGGCACAAACGGATGATGAAAGAAAAGCTTCAAGGATAAGGATGACGATACATAGAGATGGCACTTTCATGAGGAAAAAACTCATAGTTAAAACGACTGCGTTTTTGAAAGAACTCAATTGTTTATTGGGCCTTTCAAGAAAAAAATACTTAACCCCATTTTGAGTTTCTTTTTTTATTAATTGAAAAGTGAAAACCTTTACATATCACAAATATATGGAATATCAATTCGAATGTTCTGTTCATTTGGTGATTTTAGTTTTTTTTTTTTTTTTTTTCAACATCCATTAATTTAGAATGGAATATTATTATAGATTTATCAAGTTATTAGTTAATCGAGTTTCTACTGTAGTTTGAGTTTTCGAAATCAAATTCAGAATCGGTTTAATATACTTTTAATTCTAATTGTACTTTGTTTTTATATTAATCTGGATTATTTAGATCTCGTACTTGAACAAACAAAATTTGGCATAAGTTTGTAACTCAAATTTATTCTACCTTTTAGCTCCTTTGTAATATGTTGATTATCAACAATGTAAAAAATTAGGAAATGGTATAAAATTTTACATTCATACCAAAAAACATTTGAAATCCGACTAATACTAAAGGTAAACGCACGAGAAATCTAACCCATCAAAGTTAACAACTGAACCTGAACCAAAATGTGCCATGATTTTGTTTCAAATGGGAATGAAATTAAGATAGGAGTCATATTTTTTTCTCTAGATAATACGTCATTAGAACCCATCAAATCTGGCTTATAATTTTTTTTAATCTAATGTATCTCATTTGCCAAAAGAAAACTTGAATTTTGCTTTGTTTAAGTCAGATGTGATCAAATAAAGATACGTTTGTATTAGGTATGGGCATTCGGGTAACTAATCGGGTATCAGATCGGTTAATTCGGATATCGGGTCGGTTAGTTTGGGTGTCGGGTTGGTTAGTTCGGATATATAAATATAATACCCATTCGGGTTGTTAGAACTTTCTAGTCGGGTTCGGATCGGTTTCGGTTACCCGAAATATTTAAAAATTGCCCAAAATATTTAAAAATTATCCAAAATATTCATAATTATCCGATTTTTTTATGGATTTAGTTCGATTTTTTTAACTCAAATTATCCAAAAAATAACAACAATTGTAAAATTTATATTTCACTAAATTAGTTATTTTTACCCAAATATATTCATAATACTCAAATTGACCAAAAAACAAAACAAAATTACTTGAACATACCCGGCTTTAAATCTAAATATCTTTAGGTTAATTTATGTTTCGGATAATTTGGATATCCATTCGATTTTTGGTTTGGTTTGGGTTCGGATTCGGTTTTTTGGTTTTAGATGTTTAGAAACCATTCGAATATTTTAAAAAATCGGGTTCGGTCGGATTGGATAATTTTGAGTCGGGTTCGGTTTGTTTTTTCGATTTCGGATATTTTGTCCACCCCTAGTTTGTATATAAAAAAAATATTTTAATCAGGTTCATGCTCAATTTTTTTTATTACACGGTCCAACTTATCCATACTTACAAGTATTTTTTTTATCACACGGTCCAACGTATCAATACTTACAAGTTGTAAACAATATCCTTTTTCTATTTATATCTTCTTCTTATGGTTATGTATAATAACTTATACATTCACCAACATTATATATATATAAATATATATATATATATATTCTTGTTCAAAAGAGAAGAAAAAAACATTATATATATAACATAGAATTTATATTTACACATACATACAATCATACGTTCAACTATAACCCCATATGAGAAGATTCATATATATACACACCGCAAACGAGTTTTGTTTCTTTTTGTTTTGACGTTTCATAACTTCGTTAATTAATCTTTGTGAAGTCCACTCCTTGCGACAAGAAGAGAGCAGTTTGTATTATTTAAACACCTGCATTTATTTAGGAAACGTCTTTATCACAATTTTTTCAGGTTTTTTTATTGGATAAATAAATCATTTGATTGAGTTCTTTATGGATTTTCTTACCTCTTGAGAGTTCGGGTTTGTTGATCGCTCATAACTAATAAATCGATTTTTTGCTCTTGAATGATCTTGCGGATTATATTTTTAGGATCTCCGATATCGGTTAGTGTCTCTGCTTTAATCTGTATACAACATTATCGTCATGAAATATTAAGACTAAAGATTTCAACATGTTAGACAAGAACTCATACTAATTTTCAAGATTCATATAAATACGGGTTATCAAGTCATCAAAACGTTTAAATAGTTAAGCGAAACGATAAAATAATTTCGTTTTTGGAAAAAAAAATCGTTTCTGGTATAGACTAACTTGACGAAATCTCGTAAATATGAATTGGTCAAGAGATTACCCCATGATTTAGACATATCTTCTTGGCTTTGTCTAATATACCCAAAGCAATCTTCTTATTCTTTTCTTGAGCCAATCTCATGAGTTCTGCGTCTGCAAACACACACACATACAACATATAACAAAAAGTATTAATATTCAAATTTGAAGATTTTTTTTTTTTTTTTGTTAAAGACTCAAATTTGAAGATTTCTCTATGAAAAAAAACTCTTAAAAAATAGTGCACAAAACGACTTAACTGGATGAAAATGGAAAGAAAATTTGAGCAGAGCCCACTGATGAAGAAAGTAAAGTAGTAGGAGTAAAGGAATTTTGTGGTTGTTTTGCAAAGATAAAGAATTTGGAGCTCTCAATGGTATCTTTTAGATTTTCAAGAACCCAAATGAGTAAATCATAACTTGAGTTGCTCTCGTCAATAATCACCATAACATTCTTCATCTTCTCTTCTTGTTCTTGTTCTTCTTTCTTCTTCAAGTTTCTGTTATAATTAGTCTCTTGTGAATGTTGGAATTTATAATACTTTTGGAAGTGGACTGTGTCTAAGAAAGTAATACCCATTAATATATTTGGTGATTGGGTAATTGAAAGGCCTGGTTCAACGAATAGATTCTTTATTTTCTTTTACAAACAAAATAAAAACAACTAATATAAAAATCAAAGAACGATCGAATAAATGATCTCATTCTAGAACATAAATAATATATTATCAAAAAATATATAGAAAATCAGTTGTCACCAATTCTCAGTTGATATATTAATTCATATAAATGGTTTTGAGTGGACGGTGTTTGGTAATTGCCGGATACACGCCACACTGATGACATAAGAACATTATTTTCTTTTGTCGGAATTTCAATCAAAATCAAAACAATATATTACTAGAGTAGGCAGAATTTCTTTTTTTTTTTGCTAAATTAGAGTTGGCAGAAAATAAAAAAATGAATCACAGAGTAAGGACACAATGACCTCATTTGGCTTGGAAGTGGTTGAGACGTTGAGTAGATAAAAAGGTAAATTGATGTTATGTTCTAGAAAATGACTCATTTGTGACTTTGCAAATATTGAATAAAACAACATATAAACATGCGTCCATATGTTCATCCTAAAATATTAGTTGAATGATAAAAATCAGGATCATCGCTTGATAGTTACAAAAAAAAAACATGAGCCAATCTGTTTTAATATCGTTTTAAAACTTACACACACAAAAAACACACTAATTTTTCTTATATACTTTTATTAATCCACTCTTGAATTTTATCAATCTAATTAATATATAGAATTAATAAAAGTACTATTGGAATTTTATCAAATATTTGTATTAAAAATATAAAACAATATTTTTTGTAGAACAAAATTTGAATTTAAAATAACACTTATCTTGAAATGGATAGAACAGTATAAATGATTCAAATACTCAATGTAACAAATTATTATCTTTTGGTTGTTGTCAACGCAAGTTAATAGTATTTAATTGAAAACCAAAAAAAAACATGAATTTGACAAAAACAAGTTAAACACCCGAAGAAAAGGTTTTAAGTGGACCCCACAATGACGAAAGAACCGCATCGAGAAGCCGAGTTTCCCTTATTGGGCCTACCCAATCTCTTTCCGGCCCATATGTGCCTCTTCGTCTTCTTCCCCATCTCTGAATCAAACCCTAGCAAGTTTTGTTCTCTTTCTCTCGAGGAAGCTTTGCGATTGTAGTAATCTAAGGCACTCGTCGATTCTCCATTTCCATTGTAGCACTCGTGAAAAGGTTTCTGTTCAAGATATTTGTCTATTACTCCGCATAATCTTCAATTGATTTATAAGAAGTTTTGATTTGCAGTTAGGGTTTTAAGGGTTTAGTGTGGTTTCTTCGTTGTGATTAGGGTTTTCGTGTTTAATTTATGATTCTGTTGTTGTTTCGTTCTCCTGTGGAATCAATTGATTACATGGAGCTTTGTTCCAATCAATTTGGTTTCTGTAAGCAATTTGAAACATGTAGAGATGAGTTTATTTTTGTGTCTTCTCTGTTAAAGGTTTATTAGTTTCAAATGGAGAAATCTCGAGAAAGCAGCTTCTTGTTCTGTAATTTGTGTGGGACGATGTTGCTCTTGAAATCACCCAGATATGCTGAATGTCCGCTATGTAAAACATCGCGAAATGCTAAAGGTATCAATGAATTCTTCTCTTTTATATCAAAATCAAACAGTTTTTTGGTTGGTTAATCTCATTTGTGTGCTTTTATCGTCATTGTTTTTTCAGGTATCATCGATAAGAAAATAGCTTACACAGTTACGACTGAGGTATGTCTTTTTTCCCTGTACCCAACATTGTGCTGCATCATATAATCTATACTCTTGTGTGTAATTCGAGTTTGGTCTCTGTTTCGTGGAGTAGCAAAGATCGCTGCTCTTGATTTCCGCGAGTTCATTCATTGTTATTAGGCAATGAAAATGTTTGAGACCTGATTCTTGGAAGAACATTGCATCATGACTAGTGTAAACTCATTTTCTTGGATGTTTGGGGGTAAAACAGAGACTATCCCAAATCGGAATTAGTATGAGCTCACGATTATCTATGCTTTTCGCAGGATATAAGAAGAGAACTAGGAATATCTCTGTTTGGTGAAAAAACACAAGAGGAAGCCGAACTACCAAAGGTTAATAATTGGAAAAGAGGTTTTTTTTTTACGTTTTAGTTTCTCAATCCACGACTTTTGATTTTGATTATACTCTTTGCAGATCAAAAAGGCGTGCGAGAAATGCCAGCATCCGGAGCTTGTATACACGACTAGACAGGTAAAGGCCCCACAAAGCTTTTCGATTCTGTGTTTCAAAATGTTCTTGTTTCGTTCCAAAGCATGTGTTGTTCATCGGAGATTTTTTTATTTTGCAGACGAGATCAGCTGACGAAGGACAGACAACGTATTACACTTGCCCCAATTGTGGACATAGATTCACGGAAGGTTGAGAGATTGTTTTCGTCTCTAGCAGCAAGCGATTCGGTTTACAGAGAATACCAGTTTTGTTTCTTACATGATGTTAGAAAAACAATTTTCAATGTCATCATCACAATTCACAACTTTATGTATTGAATATTTAATGGAATATGTAGTTTATTGTGATCCGATTGCTTCAACTGATTTCTTAGGGGTCTTTTAGTGTTATAATTGGCAGGGAAGATCAATATCAATAGAGTGTTACAATGAATCTCTAGGGTTTGTGTAACCGAATTACATACTCTCTAGTGGACTCCAAAATTCATTTCGACGAGACATTGTGTGATTCATGTTTGGAACGTGAACCCGTTAAACTATGTGTATTCTTTAGGTTTTATGTTCTTAAACATACAAGAGAAGAGACTGAGATATTCTACAAGAAAGAAGCTAAAAGATTCAAACTTTCTTCAAAGTATAAAATACCAGAGTTTCGATATTTAAATCATCACGTTTAGATTATGTCTGTCTAAACCTTTGAAAATTTCAAAGATCCTTACATGAACATCATATGGTGGTAAGTGAATAGTTACTCCAAAATTGAGAGAGTGTTTGGGAAATAGAATAGTAAATGGTTAATTGGAATTAAATTAATAGATTGCTTGGCAAATGAAATACTAAATCATCTACTATTCTATTTCTCAAAAATGTTGATTTAGTAGATAATTAAACAATATAGAATTAACTAAATCAAAAATATTGAGAAAAATTATGGTGATAACACCTAAGCAAAATGATTTAAGAATGTTTCTCCATCAATATATAGAGGATTAATAATAGTTAGCTAGCTTACCAATAGATTTTACAAGGAAGTTGTAAAATTCTATGAATGAAAGATTAGATAACATAAGATTAGATGTTGACTAGGTTAATTTCTCTCTCCTCTCTCAAACAAGAAATTGCAATGGTTCAAAAGTAAGTTTCGCTCTTTCCCTTTTGTCTTCAAGTTTCCATTCTTGGATCCGGCTAGTTAATTGGGTTTCGAGTTTGTGATTTAGGGTTTGAAAGTTTCGGATTTGATTTGGGGTTTCCTATAATCATATCTCGCTATTATGATTATTAGTATCACTGAACATGGGAAAGTAAATTAGTGAACAAAACGTGTGCAAAAGTTTTTGCTTATCCATGAAAGATATAATTATTTTGCTTAGTCATTATTTTTTTTTTTTTTTTTTTTTTTTTTTTTTTTTGAATGAATTGTTAAATTTATTCAAAAACCAACATTTTTACAATGAAAAACTAGAAGTGTTTACATTGATTTAGCGTTATATTGAAGATATCCAAATGGTTTTGATTTTACGATCTTCATTCCCTTGATGAGAACCACCTGATAAGTCCGTCTCTGTATCTTCTGTCGCTTGTCATTCGTAACAAGCATAGACGATTCCGGACTGTTTTGTCGATGATGTTCCCCAATCGCCGAGGTGAGGTTGGTACTTTTCCATGCCTTCGTCCATTGCGTTCGCGCCACAAGTGGTATATCGATGTTTGGAAGTTATAACGGATAATAAATGTGTGTAGATGATCGAATGCATCCCCTCGGATTAATGTGATTAGATCATTCCAACTTGTTGAAAATCTTTCGCCGAGAAGTTTGCTGATCAGTGTTCTCCAAATTCTGGATGAGTAGCTGCATTCAAAGAACAAATGGTCACGAGTTTCCTCATCATTGTTACATAGAACACAACTCGTATGCCCAGCCCACATCCTCATTCTTTCTCCCGTTTGAAGTTTGTTTTTCGCTGCTAGCCAAACCACAAACGAGTACTTTGGTGTTGCGTGGGTAAACCACACACCGTTGTACCAATTTGTTGTAGGGCTTGTGTGGCGTAGTTGATTCCAAGTAGCGTTTGTGTTGAATTCCATCTTGAAATTGTTTTCTCCCCAACGCCAAAGGACCCTGTCTTCATCCTCTGTTCGTGACGTTATTGCCTTGGCCAGTTGTTCCTCAATTTTATTATAAATCTCTAGCCGATGTCTTCTTCTTTTATGTGAGCGCATTGCCTCTTCGACCGTTGCATTTTTGGAGATCCCCATATCTATTACACCACGTGATCCCACCACATTCTTGAGAGTTCCAATTGTTGTCCAACGATCATACCAAAACGATGTTGTAGAACCATTCCCCACCTGCACTTTTAAGAAATTTACCGCATTATCTCTCGCTTTCAGCAACTTCCTCCATAACCATGAACCAGCTGCTGTTGTGTTCTGTATTGCCCATAGTGATTCTTGTCGGAGTAGTGTTTGATGAACCCATTTAACCCATAGTGACTCTTTATTCCCCTCTATTCGCCATATTAGTTTCAATGTGCTGACCATGTTCATTTCTTTTAATGGTTTAAAGCCCAAACCACCTTCTTTTTTCGGTTTGCATAAGTCGAACCATGCCACCTTTGCTTTCCTCGGATTTAAAGAGGGTCCCGACCACAGGAAAGCAGCACACAGCGCCTCAATCTTTTTAATGCATTGACCAGGAAGTTGGAAAGCTTGTGTCCAGAAGTTGATAATGCCATAGATAACCGATTGTAGCAGCTGGACCCTTCCTGCATATGATAAATGTCTTGTGGTCCACGAACTCATCCGCACTCTTATTCTATCAATTAGTGTTTCATAATCTGTTCCGTTCATCCGCTTTGTTAGTAATGGTAATCCAAGGTATTTGACGGGAAGCTCACCTGTTTTAAAGGGAAATTGATTTGTGATCATCTCTCGGTTTGACCGTGAAACACCAGCAAGGAAAAGAGTTGATTTCTCTTGGCTAATTTCCAGTCCTGAGCTTGCTGCAAAATCAGCAAAGATAGCGAGAATTCCTTCTATTGAGCGCTTTGTCCCATCAACAAATACCATTAGATCATCAGCAAAACACAAATGGGTGATTTTGATGTTTTTGCATTTTGGGTGAAAACCAATTCGCCTCTCCACCGCCGCGGTATCTATCATTTGGGTTAGAACCTCCATGCAAATGACAAATAGGTATGGGGAGAGTGGACAGCCTTGGCGGAGTCCCCTTTTGCTCCCGAAGTATCCCGCTAGCTCCCCATTTACTTGAACCGAGTAAGAAACTGAGGTTATGCATAACCTCACCCAATTGACAAAATCCTCTGGGAAGTTGATAGCTCTCAATATATTTAAGATGAAATCCCATTGTACCGAGTCGAAAGCTTTGGAGATATCTATTTGCATAGCCCCACGTGATGAGATGGAAACCTTGTGATAGTCTTTTACCAATTCAGTGGCGAGGAGAACATTTTTCTTTAGTAACCGATTCTGCACAAAAGCCGATTGATTCCCGCTTATAGCTCTCGGTAGAAGTCCCTTCATCCGATTAGCCAAAAATTTTGAGATGACTTTAGAAATCACATTGCAACATGATATGGGGCGATAATCTTTCATCTCTTTTACCTCATCTTTCTTGGGTATGAGTGCTAGGATCGTAGAGTTGATTCCTTTGGGGAGGAACCCTTTGGCAAAGAACGATTTGATTGCAACCAGGAAGTCATTACCCGTGATTGCCCATGAAGCCTTGAAGAACTCGGAAGTGAAGCCGTCTGGTCCATGAGACTTGTCTCTTGGCATTGAGAATAATACACTTTTGATTTCTTCCTCTGTCACTTCACATATTAGGGCCGCTTTGTCACCTTCCGTACAGCGGAAGTGTAGCAGCTTCCTAATGTCGTTTGCACTCATTCCTTTAAAGCCACGAGGTATGTGGTTTAGCAATGTTTCAAAGTAAGCTGAAGCTTCTTGTTTCAAAGCACTATCCGTTAATGTTTCGCCACTTGATGTAACAAGTTCCCGAATAGAGTTTCTCATCTGTCTGACCTTCACGGAGTTATGGAAATAAGCATTATTTCTATCCCCCACCGCCAACCAGTGCAGTTTGGATTTCTGTTTGAGATAGCCTTCTTCAAGATTTGATAAGTGCTGCCACTTTGTGTATGCCAATGATTCTGCTTCCATATTTTTTTGGATAGGGTTGCGTAGTGTTTCCGTCTGCCTTAACCACATTTCCTCGTAGGCCTCTTTTGTTATCTTTGAAAGTTCTCCCAACTTCTCCTTTCCCAAGTTACGAATGATCGGTTTTAGTTCCTTAAGTTTCTTGCTCATACGGAATGTTGCTGATGTAGAGACGAATAGAGGCTCCGTTTGTTGCCAGTAATCACTTACATATTTGTCAAATTGTGGCAATGAGGTGAGCACATTGACAAACTTAAACGGTTTACGTTTCCCTCGGGCATTTGTGTCCAATATAAACCTCCCCCGTGAGTGGTCAGAGCAGCCACCAGATTCGAATATGCAGTAGGATTGAGCATATTTATCCATCCATTCCGTATTTACCATAATGCGATCCAAATTTTTGCATATTAAGCCATCTTGTTGCTTATTACACCAAGTAAGTTTGGTTCCTTGATATCCCAAATCTGTCAGAGAACAATACAATACCGCTTCCTGACAGTCAAGCATTCCCAAAGACGGAGAGGAGGTCACGTAATTGGAATGCTCATCCCCTTGTAATATTTCGTTAAAGTCTCCCCCAACCATCCATGCTCTGTTTTTGAAGATCGGTGAATCGTGGTGAGCTTTCAAATCTGTCCATAGTTCTTTTCTCTCCTCCATAAAGTTTGACGCGTAAACGAAGGAGCAAAAAAACTCCTCTGAGAGCCCTTCCACCAAAACCGAAACCGTTATCATTTGTGAACTTTTAAAAATAGGTGTAATGCGCACGTTATTGTTCCACACTATCCAAATACGTCCAAGACGATGATGCTCGTACTTAGAGAGAAATGACCATCCATTGAAAACTGAATTAACTATATCCATAGCTTTTCCCTCTTTAACTCTTGTTTCGATTAAGCTTCCAAACTGAAAACCTCCTTTGATCACCCATTGTCGAATAATGGAATGTTTCGAAATTTTGTTGAAGCCCCGGACATTCCAAAAGAAACCCGACATCTACTTCCTCTTTTTTTGTGACCTTAAAATTTGAGGTTTTGGTTTAGTCTTTATCTTACTTTTTGTTTTGGCCATCGGTTCGATTGTTTTCTTGTTTGGTCGCATTAATGTCGCAATAACAGGATCGTCACTCTTGTCTACAGACTTTGAAGAATGTTCTTCTGCAGTTTCAGCTTCACTCGTCTCTGTTTCCTCTGTTTCCTCTGCAGGGAGTTCCCCTTCTTCCCTCTCCTGAAGAGCGATGTCAGGTAAAGTGTCTTGCGCAGTATCATGAATTTCTGTTACAACCTCCATTGTTTCCTCACTGTCGATCAGAACAGAGAACCGAGATGGGGATAGGGTTACCTCTGCCCCAGTATTCTGTTCTTTTAGGTTTGGTTTTCCTGCTTTATGTGGGGATATCGATGTCCAAGCTATCTCTTCAGCTTCCGTTCCCATGTTTGGCTTTGTAGCTTTCTCCGATTCCAAAACTAATTTTTGTGGGTCTGCAGTAACTCCATTTACTGTATCCGGCGGACTCTCTTCAACTAACCTTGCGTCGATTGAGGTTTCTTTGAGCGCTTGCTGCTGTGGTTCCATTGTAGCATGTGTCATTGACTGTGGGCTGCGCTGAAGGATAGTAATAGGAGGCTGGACTTTACACCCCTTAGCAAAGTGACCCCATTTAGCACATACAGTACAACGAGGTGGTAACCAAGGGTAGTTGAAATCCACCTCTGCTTCAATCCCGTTCTTCATACTGAATTTGAACTGTTTTGGAAGTTCCTTCATCAAATTCACTTCGACAAAGACCTTGGCCTCATCAAAATACTTACATGTTTCCGTTTTGGGGTGTAGGTGCTTTGGGTTTCCAACCGCGCTTGCCAAGAAGCTCAGACCTTTCCAAGAAAACATGGTATGGGGAACATGTATTTGATGATCATGCTCGGTCAGACATGTATTTGACACATTTCATATGACAAACCTACTTCGTGATTGTGATTATACTTACGTGACTCTCTTTATCCTATTTTATTCAGTGTATTTTGCTATATCAATTGAAACAAGTTTGTGCTGGTAATTAACTGAAGAAGTTGGTACCACGAAGGCCTCCTTTCTAAGGCATCTGTCTAATTTTACATTGACAAACTAATTGGCCGTGTCAAACTTGTGGCTACACATGATGAAGAATTTACAATTAAACGTTTGTTTAAAATTTGTTAGATATCCTTTATAATCGGAATATGGTTTCTTTAGCTGTATAATCTCTGAAGATTTTGTCCATAATTTGGTGGTCCTAGGATGCAAGATATTGATGGCCAGTATAATACTATGTTTCATACCCAAGAAAACTTGTATGACATGTGTATCTTAATCTTGGATATCTCTTTGTATCCAGAACTAAGACCAATGCTACGAGCAAACACACAAAGAAGACAAAAATGCAACTAAAGCTATGTATGAGGCCAGAGAGAAGGCAAAGGCTAATGATGATTCTCGAAATGCTATAAAAATAAACACTGAAAACTGTTTTTCTTTCTTTTTGTTATTTGTACTAAGTTTCTCACCGAAAAAAATACTATGTCTTTTTAATTAATCAAGGGGAACAAAGATGCTACTAATGCTATGTGTGAGGCCAAAGAGAAGTATAAAGATGAGGCAAAGGCTAATGAGGATTCTCGACATGCTATAAAGGTAAACATTGAAAAAAATTCGTCAATCTTTTGTTATTTCTTCTAAGTTTTTCACCAAAAAAATTATTGTTTTCTTAATTAGTCAAGAGGAACAAAGATGCTATTAAAACTATGTAAGAGGAAGAAAAGTGTAAAAATGTGGCAAAGGCTAATGAAGATTTTCCACATGCTATAAAGGTAAATATTGGAAACTTGTCTTTCTTTCTGAAACTTCTTTTATGTTTCGCACTAAAAAAAACCATTTTTAAAGAGAAGTTTAAAAATGAGACTGCAATACCTCCACCTAATGTATTTTTCTGTACATTTTGTATTTATATTGAATCTGGTTACAAAAAATGATCCTAAAATTGATTTAAAATACAAATGTAACCCACATATCTTATGTTTGAGAAAAATAATCCAAAGGGGTAGTGAAATTACAACTACTTCTTTTATGACTAAACAATAAAACGGAGGCATAATGATTATTTTAACCTAGAGAAGTCTGCTGAATAGACTTCTGTCAGGAAATCAACGCGTAGACTCCATGAGAAGTCTACTGGAGGGGGTTTAGTAGACTACTATATAAATATATTTTAAATTTAAATTTATAAATTAACAAAAAAACTTTTGTTAAATTTTTTTGATTGATGACCTTCCTATTAACAATTGTGAAGTATGAAAAATAAAATTTCACAAAATTAAACATACTTAAACCTACTTAGACAAAGAAGGTTATGAAAACTACTTTTGTGGTTTAGTAGACTACTACAGCAGTCTACTATATAATTATATTTTAAATTTAAATTTATAAATTAACAAAAAATATTTTGATAAAAAATTTTGATTGATGACCCTACTATAAACAATTGTGATGTGTGAAAAATAAAATTTCACAAAATTAAACATACTTAGACAAATTAGGTTATGAATGAAATACATACTATACTAAACAAAGAGTTACCAAATAAGGTACATCATAGGTTGCAAATATGTTTTTACACTTAGGGTTAAAGTTAGGGTTTATCATTTTTATATTTAAAATGTCAATTTGCATAAAATTGTTAACTTTTGAGTGAATATATTATACGTTTTGAAAGTTTTGTTATAGGGTTTCGAATAATCATTGAAAATAATCGATTTATGTGAAGTAGACTTAATTTAGAGGATGTGTATTTGTTTGCATCATCGAAGCCCAGTAGGTTTGTGAGAGGATGTGTTTTTGTTTGCATCTCTCAGTATGTTTAGTAATCAAAGATTTCCAAATCGAAGGTCTTCACTATGTTTTTGTACTTTTATTTTTTTATACGATGTTTGGTTTTGGATACAGCAGACTTCTCTAGTAGACTTCTGCAGTAGACTTCTCTAGTAGACTTCTGCAGTAGACTTCTCTAGTAGACTTCTCCAGTAGACTTCTTCAGTAGACTTTCCCGTAGACTTCTCCAGTGGATTTCTCCAGTAGACTTCTTCAGTAGACTTCTCCAGTAGACTTATCCAGTAGACTTCTCCAGTAGATTTAAATCTGCATTTAGAAGTCTACTAAACATGTGGAGGCAAATTTGAATTTTTTAAAAAACATTTTAAAAATTTGAATTTCTTAAACATTCATCAAATCGTGTAGTTAAGCTGAACCAAATTGAACCAATTTTTTTACCCATCCAAATTAACCGAACTTAACCAATGTATTTACCCTAGTTATAAAACCACAAAAATGCGGTTTAGTTGAAAAAAAATTTACAACCTAAAGTTACAACCTTTCGTCTCCAAACAAGAGATCTACAACCTTCCGTCTCCATCATCACTGTCAGTTACACTTCATACCTTTTTTTTATTCTCTCAACTCTTTTTGATTTTACTATCTCTTACTCGCTATTTTTCTATCTGATTCGAGAATCTAACTTTTGTTTTTCACTCTTCTTTGCCGATCTGCCGCCGCCGGAAAGTACGAATTCTGTTTAACTTCATCGAAATACAGTGGATTTCGCCAGCAGACTTCTTCAGACGATGGATATGGATGCGATGATGGATATGGATGGAAGAAGTTTCTTGTCAAGGCTTTATTCCAAAGGAAATGAACCTACACTGGGTAAAAGCATACACTACTATGCTGGAAATACACAGTTGTTTGAATCTCTATGACACACATTTGGGAGAAATAAAAACTAAAAAAATTCATTATAAATAAGTTTTAAATGCAATTATAAGAAAATTAAATCAGTAGACTTCTCTATGAAGTCTACTGGTAGACTTGTTTAGAGAAGTCTACCAGTCGACTTCATGGAGAAGTCTACGAACAACATGTAAGTACTACTCAAACAAGAAATTTGATTTCTACAATAAATATTGAACCTAAATATGTCAAATTCATACAGAACGAAAAACATTATATAACACACATTTGGGAGAAAGAAAAACTAAAAAATTCATTATAAATAAGTTTTAAATGCAATTATAAGAAAATTAAATCAGTAAACTTCTCTATGAAGTCTATTGGTAGACTTGTTTAGAGAAGTCTACCAGTCTACTTCATGGAGAAGTCTACGAACAACATGTGCCATTTTGCAACATTGACTCCGGTAGTGAATAAGTGATCTCCACCAAGTATGATTCCAGCTTATATTCATCTTTGGCCATCTCAAGAAGATCACAATGGGTGCAATCATCATTCAAAAAGAACAGTCTTCTTTCTTTTGGATTATCAACCACAAATTGCCACGCCTTATCTTGAATAGCCAATTCTCCATAGACAACAACTAAATGAACCATTCTCTGTAAAAAAAAAAACAATAGAAAACACATTAGGTCTCGAACATCTGCTATAGACTTCATAGTGAAGTCTACTAAGTAACTACTTGTATACTTCACAGATAAGTGACTTCATAGAGAAGTCTACCAACAACAGCTAAGTACTACTCAAACAAGAAATTTGATTTATACAATAAATATTGAACCTAAATATGTCAAATTAACACAGAAAGAAACACATTATATAACACACATGTGGGAGAAAGAAAATCTAAAAAATTCATTATAAATAAGTTTTAAATGCAATTATAAGAAAATTAAATCAGTAGACTTCATCAGGAAGTCTACTTAATGAGTTATTTTTGCAATTACGACAAACGCTAGTAGACTTCAGCAGCAGTCTATTAGTTTACTTTTGCATTTGACCAGAATTTGACTAGAATTTGACTTTTTCAAGTAAACTTAAGAAGTCTACTGAATAAAAAGGTTATTTTTGCAATTGACTAAAGTTTGACTTTTTTTAGTAGACTGCAATAGAAGTCTGCTGAAATGTGTAGACTTCATTCTAAAGTCTACTTAAAAGGCCGGGTTACATTTGCAGTTGACCATATTGTTCACTTATTGAGTAGAATTCTCCAGAAGTCTACTCTAAAAAAGGTTAGTTTTGTGTTTGACCAAACATTTATCGGCAGACTTCTAATGCAGTCTACTGATTTATTTAAGAAGTCTACTGATTTATTTAATAAGTAGTAGACTGCATAAGAAGTCTACTGATAAATGTTTTTCTTGGTCAATGTTTGAGATTTTGGTCAAACGCAAAACTAACCCGTCCGTACATAACAGACTTCTGATGCAGTCTACTCAAAAAGTCAACAATGTAGTCAATGCCAGAAATAACCTTGCAGTAGACTCTATTTGCAGTGTACTGGAGAAGTCTACTGGAGAAGTCTACTCTTTAAAGTCAAAGTTTTGGTCAAATGCAAAACTAACTCATTTTCAAGTAAATTTCATGTGCAGTCTACGAGTGTTTTTTTTTTTATCAAAGGAAAACAGGTAGACTTCACGAGCAGTCTACTTTGAATATTTTTAAAAAAGATCAATTGCAAATCTAACCTTTCGTTGACTAGTAGACTTCTGGTGCAGTCTACCAAATCGGAAAACACGGTTTTTTGTTCTTTATCACACGTAGAGCTTGGTTTTCAGCTCTTTCAAGCACTTGAAACTTCTAATATGACCGTTAACAAAGAAGCCCAGCCGTCGTTTATGAAAAAACCATTGAAAATCGATACATTATGAGAGAAAGAATTTTGAAAACCAAATTTAGTTAGTTTTTTGGATGAAATTAGAGAGGAAATGGGTAAGGAAGAAGTTATGAGCTCACAAATGAAGCTGTTATCCTTTCCTAATTAGTTGGAAAAACATTTAGAGCTTCATTTTGGTTGTTCATGGTGGTTGGAAATATTGATGATAATGGCATTTTCGTAAATAAGTTAATATATTTGGTCGTTTATTTTATAGTTTAGAATGTCTGATTTAAAAAAAATTAATTCAAATATAATGGCATTTTCGTGAATAAGTTCAATTTTATGGTTGGTTTGATAAAAATTTTAACAAATAAAAAGAGGGGTTACATTTGTAATTGACCTCAAATTTGAGGTTATTTCAATAAATCTCTCTTATTTTATTTGATTTTTTATTGGTACCGCTAAATCATATGTCACGTTTGTACCCATAATATTTTTTATATATTAAAGTACAAGTTGACCAATTATATTATGCCACATGGCTTAAGTTTAATATTTTTTTTTTTTACAAGAAAATTGGTAAAAGTCAAAATAATGTCGAGATAATGGGAATCAAAACATAGCCAATCGCAAAACAAAAGTGTTAAAAAAATTAAAGTTAAATAAAATAATTATCTACAAAAATTAAAGTTATGTAGTCACATTTTTGTAACTACTGAAACCTCTGTCCCTAAATTTTTTTCAACTATTTAATTTATATGAATCATGTCACAATTTGAAATTGTTGAATCTCCCATACGGGGTGGCGGTTCGATCGGTCGAGCCGGCCGGTCTGGTCCGGGTCTTAAAAACATTGCCTTTTAATCTGAAAACTCAAAAGTAAAGAAATTGGAAATTAAGGTTTTCGCAAGCAGAGAAGAAAATGGGGAAGAACAAGAAGAAGACGAGTCTCGGGAGAGCCCTAGTGAAGCACCATAACCATGCGATCGAGGAAACCAAGGAAAAAGGGAAAGTTTTGGAATCCGTCACGGAGGTTAGCGACATCGATGCCATCATCGAGCAAGCCGACGAATCTGATCGCCTTTTCTCCATTCATCACGACTCTGCAACACCCATCATCAACCTGTGGGTTTCAATCGGATCTCACCTTAGAGAAAAAACTCCGATTTCTGTTGCTAAACTCCGATTTCTGTCAATCACAGGGGCACAGGTTCGAGCTCAAGTGGTGGTAAAGAATGGAAAGAGAAACAGAAGAGAGAAGAGGCTTTACATGCTAGTAGCCTTCAAGTGCCTCGAAGGTCACATTCACTGCTTTTTATCCATAATATCTCTTTGGCTTCTTCAAGGAGTAATATATCTCTCTCTTTCACTTTACTCTTAATTCAGACCTCCTTGGACACCTAAAATGAATGTGGAACAACTTGATGCTAACGAAAAACAAGCTTTTCTCACTTGGCGCCGCAAACTTGCCAGGTTTGTTCCCGTTTACCTCTCATCTATAGTGATCTATCATCAAGATTCAAGATAGGAATAGGATTGTTGCTGTTAGTAGAATGGAGAATTCATACTTGGATCAATGCGACTATGTTTACTTTACTACTTGCCAAATGCTCACACAATTACTTGAAGCTTTTGGTTTTATCACTTGCACCACTTTAGTCTCCATTTTTGTTTGTTATTATGATTTAATTGACTCTGAGGTTACAAGTTGATGTATTTATCTCAAATTACCACTTGGTAAAGCTTGAGTGCTTTGGAAACGCACATGTAAGTTTGTTCTGTGTGAAAAGCTGGATACAGTTTGGGATTTGGGTACCTAACAGTTAACTACGTTTTGTTTTCACCATATTCACATCTTGAAGTAGGTTATAGGCATAGCTCAATGAAGATATATTTTGTTGCTATTTTAGCGTTATGTGCGATTTTCCTTGGGGCTTAAGTCCTGTACACTTATTCATGCCTACTTGTTCAATTCAGCCTAGAGGAAAATGAAAATCTTGTGTTGACTCCATTCGAGAAGAATCTTGACATCTGGAGACAGCTTTGGCGAGTGCTTGAACGAAGTGATTTGGTATGTCATTTAGAGCTCATCTCATTTGAATAGGTTTAAATTAATTGCAATATATGATTGCCTCTTCTTACATTTCTTTCAGATCGTTATGGTTGTTGATGCTAGAGATCCTCTATTTTATCGTTGTCCTGATCTTGAGGTAACTCTATCTCTCTGCCAACTTGCTGCTTTCTCTAGTAGAAATTTTCTGATCCACGTGAAGATTTATCTGACACAGGCATATGCACGAGAAATTGATGAGCATAGAAAAACAATGCTTCTAGTAAACAAGGCGGATCTTTTACCTTCTTATGTCAGGTAAAACTCGTGCCTTGCTTCTTTGCCTCGAGCCTTATTGTTTTTGGCTAAACCAGTTGGGTTGTATATAACGTAAATGCAGGGAGAAATGGGCGGAGTACTTCACCCGCAACAATATTCTGTTTGTCTTCTGGTCAGCCAAAGCTGCTACTTGTATCCTAGAAGGTAAACCCCTGAAAGAAGAGTGGAGAGCACCTGATACCTCTAAGAAGACAGATGACCCAGCTGTTAAAGTATATGGAAGGGACGAGCTTTTGGCTCGATTAGAATTTGAGGCTCAAGAGATAGTAAAAATGAGAAAATCTAGAGGAGTTTCCATGGAAACTTGTGCTAAATCGCATCAAGAACATGTTGTGGTTGGGTTTGTTGGGTACCCGAATGTGGGAAAGAGTTCGACAATCAACGCATTGGTAGGTCAGAAGCGAACAGGTGTCACATCTACCCCCGGAAAAACAAAGCATTTCCAGACATTGATAATATCTGAGAAGCTAATGCTATGCGATTGTCCTGGTTTAGTGTTTCCTTCATTCTCAAGCTCAAGATATGAAATGATTGCTTGTGGGGTACTTCCAATAGACCGAATGACCGAGCACCGTGAAGCTGTCAAGGTAGTAGCTGAACGGGTTCCTCGGGATGTCATTGAGCAAGTGTACAACATCTCTCTACCTAAGCCGAAAACCTATGAGCCTCGGTTCCGCCCACCTCTTGCCTCAGAGCTTCTAAGAAGTTACTGTCTGTCTCGTGGGTACGTTGCCGCTGGTGGACTACCTGATGAGACAAGAGCAGCTAGGCAGATTCTGAAAGATTACATTGAAGGTAAGCTTCCACATTTTGTAATGCCTCCAGATGAAGAAAACAAGACAAGAGCTGATGCTTTGGAAGCCAACGCAGGAGAAGAAGCTCCTGGTCTTGGTCTCGATCAAGTTCTAGATGATCTGAGCTCGTTTGATCTTGCGAATGGGCTTGTCTCTTCCGAGAAGCCACAGAGGAAAAAATGATAGTAGATTTTGATAGACACTGACGATGCATTGATCAACAAAAATGCTGGAAATATATGGTACAATGAGGAATATTTTCTTATGTAAAAAAAGCTCTTTGATTAGATGTTGTCTACTTGTGATTGTGCAGATGTGAAATATGTCAATAATTTTTCAGCATAAACTGTTTCACATGGTCTTTTTTGTAGGTTCTGCATTTGTACACCATTTGGACCCATAATATATATCACAGAAAAATCCGTCAAAAATGAATGAAGATATTATTTCCCTATAAGTTTACTTATTCACAATTGAAATTAATAAGATATTAATATCCCTTTAATACGAAAAGAATATCCAAATAACTAGCAAACAGAGCATAACTTGTAAGCACGCACTACTAATACACAAACACGTCAGAAATTAATCTTTCTCCTTAATCCAACGGCTACAAAGCATACGATTAAACTATTGACATCTTAGATTCACCGTATCTTCCATACTCCTCACCGCATCAGATCATTTTATCCGCCCAATTTAAAAACTCCCACACACATTAACCTCTTTAAACAGTTTCACAAAAAAAAAAAAAAAAAATTGCAAAGAGAGAGAGAGAGCTATGGAAACGTCATCGTTTAGTCCTTCTTCTCCGGCGACTCTTCCGTCGTTTCTCCTCCTCTTCCTCGCCGTATACTTTATCGGATATTTCATAATTTTCCGTTCATGGAAATCATCTCATTTAGGCGCCAGCTGCTTAATGTCACTCTTCCACGGCACTCCCGCCGTCGTAATGGCATCTCACGCGCTACTCACAACCCCACGCGCCGCCGTAACAAAACCACACTCCTTCGCTTCTCCCAACACCGCCGTGGAATCCGCCGTGCTCGATTTCAGCATGTCTTATTTCACGATCGATCTCCTCCACTACCTCATCTTCCTCCCCAACGATTTCCTCTTCATAATCCACCACATCGCCACGCTCTACGTTTTCGCCACGTGTCGCTTCGCCGTCGGTCACGGTGCTCACGCGCTTCTCCTCCTCTTGATCCTCGCGGAGGCGACGAGCGCGTGTCAGAACGCGTGGACAATCGCTGGGTATAGGAAAAACGACGTCGCTTTAGCGAGGAGAGTGAGAGAGCTTTTGTCTCCTCCTTTTTACTTGTTCTACACGGTGGTTCGTGGATTGGCAGGTCCGGTGGCTTTGTACGATATGGCGGCGTTTTACGGCAGTGGTGCGGCGGAAGGAGTGATTCCACGGTGGGCTTGGTTATCGTGGCTCGTTGTGATTGGCTCTGCTATTTTGGTTAGTGTTTTGTGGGTTTTTCGAAATTGGGTTGATTGGTTTAGGGAGAAAAACTCCTCCAAGAAATTTAATTGAAGTTTAATTTTTTTTGGAAAATTGTTTTATTGATACAAGTGTAGATATAGCAGTGTGCATGTACATTTATTTGATTGCATTTGTGTAATGTATATTATTATAACAATATTGTACTTTTATGTGAATCTAAATCTTGTTGTTAATTAACTTATTGTTATTTGTATTGTAAAGCTTTTACCACAACATGCAATTATGATAGAGTTGTTATTGCATATCACGCATATGTATATATATATTTGTTTTTTGAAACTATATATCACGAATATTGTTGATAGAAATTGTTATTATTGCCACGATTTAAACTAGCCCAGATAATAAACGGCTTTCCGGAGTTTCGGCTGACTTACCAGCCGAGAGACAAGAACATGCGAGTCAACCTTCTCGTCCGGAATGCAAGAGAGCGCAAAACTATTTTTTCTTTTATTGGCATTTCTATTTTCGTCTAGTTTGTAGATACAGCTCATATATTTGCGTAGCTAGATGAAAAAATGTTTTGGTGGAAAAAAAATTACTAATTAATCCTAGAGATAATTACTAAAAACAACTTTGGAAAGTTTTCTAATTACTAAAACAACTTTCAAACAAATAAACAATCTAACAAAGATCTTAAAACCATCACAAAAGCTTTTTATTACAAGAATATCATTATTAATTTATTAAAAAAAAATATCTAAGTTTAGGTAATATTTTTGTTCGAAACAGCGGCCGCGGAGGTGCCGGATACGCGCTCGACGGAGGTGTGCCGCCGTAATTTAGGTAAAATCGGATTAAAAATCAGAAGCTGAAAAAAAAAACTCGAAATCTTTTGATTTTTTGTTAGAAAAAGGATATAATGATGTTAGATCTACTAGTTTTAAGCTAAATCCAGTTGAAAACAACTTAAAATACAGTAAGAACGAGCTAAAAACTGATTGGCGGCCATAGTTAGGATTTGAGAGAAGCTGGATTGTGTGAAGAAGATGAACCGTAAATTACGATTTTACCCTTTATTGAATAACTCTACCACTACTATAAATAAGTCTACCACATATTATAAATCTACTACTACTATAAATAAGTCTACGATTGCGGGAACCATTTGCGGAAACCATCAATAAGTCTACCGATCACAAAATTAACTCTACCACTAGTATAAATAAGTCTACCACATATTATAAATCTACCAATACTATAAATAAGTATACGATTGCGCGAACCATCAATAAATCTACCGATCATAAAATTAACTCTATCACTACTATAAATAAGTCTACCATATTTTTATAAATCTACCATTACTATAAATAAGTCTACGATTGCAAACTATCAATAAGTCTACCGATCACAAAATTAACTCTACCACTACTATAAATAAGTTTACCATCGAGGAATTTAAATCTACCACGAGTAATTAGTCTACTATCATATACAAATAAATCTACCATTCAATAATAAGTCTACCGAGATAAATCTACCATTCGACTAATAAGTCTATCATTCAAAAATAAATCTACTACTATTAGCGATAAGTCTACCACTCCAAAACATCTCTACCACTAAATAAAAATAAGTTTACAATAAGTGTACCATTCAAATATTAACTCTCCCGTTCGTTTATTAAATATACGGACTTGAATTAAATCTACCAACCACTTAATAAATCTACTGATTGTAAAATAAATCTACTATCACATGAATGGTAGACTTATTATTCGTTTTTGGCGGGAAAAATTTATTGTCTCATTAATGGCAGTTTCGTAAATATATTTATTATTTTCAAAACAAATAAAAGTAAAACGGGTACAAAAAGTTGTTTGAATAATATTAAAAAATAAGTATAATTTTGGTCAAAAACTAATTTTTTAAAGTTGTTTTAACAAACCTTCCTTAATTCTAGTAGGCCAATTTTTTTGCCTAACTCAAGGTATATATAAGTCTAACTGTTTACAAAATGCCACGCCAGATTTAGTTCTCGTCGGATAAACAGAATGACTCACAATGTTTATCTCCAGTAATTATATTAAAATGTTTATTGATTAATGTTAATTGGGGATTGACCCAAAAATATAATGAAAATAGAGGATTGCGTGTACGTATGAGTTTTGTATTTTTTCCGTTGACAAAATAATACTCCATATTTTATTTTTGTACCAAGTCTCTTGCTGGTTATACATTACATGCCTTATATTTCTACGAAGGGACACTATCACTTGTTTATCGATAACACTGTGGAATGAATTGATTCGTCCAAACAAAATAAATTAGGTTGATGACAAAGTAAAAACTTAAATTAGTTGATAAATTTTTAAATGACAATTTTTTTTATAACTTATAGCTCTAAATGACTTATAAACAAAATAAATTAGGTTGATGCCAAAGTAAAAACTTAGATTAGTTAAAACTTAAATTAGTTGATAAATTTTTAAATGATAACTTTTTTTTAACTTGTAGCTCTAAATGATGGGGTTTCGGCTTATTTGTTCCCGTACTCTAGCCTAGTGCGAAATTTTTTATCTAATTTGTCAAATTGTGCTTAACAATACCTAAAATATTCACACTATGAATTTTGGTACCCAAACTAAATAAATTTGGCGTTTTTATATCTGAACGCTAACGGTGTTAAAATCTTCGTTTACGCTGCTGAGTCAGTAACCTAGTCAGTAAAAAATATATATCGAGTCAGATTTGTGTAAATTTTTTTTTTTTTGGACTGATTGAAGAAACGATGTCGTTTTTTTTTTTTAAACGATCTCTTCTTCTTCGATTTCTCAAACCAATCCTGTGTTCTTTGAATTCTCAAAACTGTGTTCTTCAATAAACATTTAGAATTCTCTGATTGTGGACGTCAAGTTGTTACCTTGATCGGAGATTTATTCCGACGATTAAACAACTCCAAATTTGTGAAAAGCTTGAATCTTTGTATCAACGAAAATAGTAAAGATTCGATTTTTATGGAGATTGATCATAAACCTTTCACTGACATGGAAGGTGTTTAGCTTTCCGGCAAGATCGGAGCTGAGAATCCAAGAATCTTCGGATACTCAGAGCTTTACATCGGAACTAATGGTTTCAGCGACGAGCTGATCCTCGGAAGCGACGGTTTCGGACGGGTTTACAAGGCGGTGTTACCGAGCGACAAAACAACACGTCGCCGTGAAATGCTTGGCGGACAAGAAAGGAGAGCAATTCGAGAAAACTTTCGCGGCGGAGCTTATCGCGGTGGCTCAGTTCCGGCATCAGAATCTTGTGAAGTTGAGAGGATGGTGTCTTCACGAAGAAGAATTGCTTCTGGTTTACGATTACATGCCTAATCGGAGCTTAGATCGTGTGCTTTTCCGACGACCGGAGAGAAATTCCGATTTTAAACCGTTGGATTGGGATCGGAAGGATAAAATCGTCAAAGGACTCGCTGCTGCTCTGTTCTATCTTCACGAGCAATTAGAGACTCAGATTATTCACAGAGATGTAAAAACGAGCAACGTCATGTTAGTTTCCGAGTTTAACGCAAAACTCGGTGATTTCGGATTGGCTCGGTGGTTAGAACACGAGATCGATGAGATTGATTTCGAGTTTAAACCGACGTCGTTTCTTCAATCAGTCAAAAAAAAAAATTATTACACAAATCTGACCGGATATGTATTTTTTACTTACTAGGCTACTGACTCAGCAACGTAAACGGAGATTTTAACACCGTTAGCGTTCAGGTGTAAAAACGCCGAATTTATTTGGTTTGGGTACCAAAATTCATAATATGAATAGTTTAGGTAGTGTTAAGCATAATTTGACAAATTAGATAGAATTTTTCGCACTAGCCTAGAGTGCGGGCACAAATAAACCGAAACCCCCTCTAAATGACTCTTATCTAACATTTTTATTTGCAAACACAACTAACTGTTTTCTGATTTCTGTTAAGAACAGCAATGTTTGGTCCATAAAGTATAAACTAACAAAATTGCTTCATGTTGTATATTTTCTGGAAAAAAAAAATCAGTTATTTTAATATTTTCTGATACTATCTTTTTATAAAGCATTAGGTAAAGAATCTGTATATATACGGGGTTATGATAAAATATTATATAACCCGTGAATTTTTTTTTTTTGAAAAGTTAAAAACAAAATTAAATCACACATGAAAATAAACAAAATAAAATCGAAAAAATAATACCAAATAAATTTAGTAGTTACTTTTTTATCTTGATTTCAAGTAAACTTTATCACGTCTTTTTAAAATAATTAGTTTTTTCAATACATATTTGAAGTAATTTTAATAAGATTTATTTCACATAATTAATTCCCAAATTTTGCAAAAAGCGAATGATGCAAAAAGTCTTGAATAATATTTTTGCATTAAAATAAAATCAAAATGTAGTTATAGACATTAATCAAGTAATTAGTAATATATTAAGACTCTTATTGATATAAATAAAAATAAGTTAACATTTTCATCAAGTAATAGAAAATATATTCCTATAATCTCATTATTTTTCATGAATTTCTCCATCCCTCTTTCTGGTAAGACATACTACTGTATAACGATAAACATGTTTTGTATTTAAAAGGTTTAGTCTTAAATAATTGATGTTTTTTTAGTTGAATAGTCAATGATGTGATGATGTCTATGTAGTACATAATTAAAAAAATTGAGTTAGAATTTTTATTAATTTCACAAACTAAAATACATCGTCGTAATCTATCTTACCTATCGAATAAGAGAGTAATCGTTATAATTTTTTAATGAAAAAAATAAAATAAAATTTGTGGAAGAGATTATCGAAGTTTAAAATTGTTTGGTGACAAGATTGGAAGAGCACAAAAGCTTATTATATAAAGACAAAATATTATAATTTATCAAGATTTGGGTATGTAATCCTAAATATATTTGAACTCAATTTTTTTTACATATGTATTAATTAATATTGTTATGAAAAAATCTTAAAACCTGTTTCATCAAATACATGTAAAGTAAAAGAGAAAAAAAAATGGTTTTACGAAAAAACAAGATTTATAGGAATAAACCATGCTTATCAACTAACTATTTTAATGAATTATTAATTAGAGGTTAATTAAAAATCTTGAAGTATGTTATTTTTATAATCTACTACTTAAATACAAATATATAAGTTTAAAAAGAAATAAAATTTGAATGATATATATTGCAAAATCTAATTGATTTTTTTTAATACATGTCAAAATATAATCGACAGATTGACACGTATCACAATCTTGTTAATTTCAATGTTTTTGACGCATCAAACTTTATATAATAAGATATAATCTTGAAAACAAAAAATTGGTACAGCTATTTTATTCACTTCATTACCCTTTAAAAATCTTTATGTTATTTTAGCAAATCTCTTTTTTTCTATATATAAGTATAGATTATTCGTAAAATCACAAAACCATTATGTTATTTGCTCAAGTCACCAATCAAAAACCTATATTTCAACATAAAACAAAAACAAAACTAAAAGTGATCTAAACCAAGAAGTCACTGAAAAGCTTTATCATCAGAATCAAACACATTATCAGAATCTAACCACTGCATTTCCAGATTTAAATCTTCAATCATCAAATAAATCTCTTGACATAGAGGATGAGATCTATCTTCAGCATTAAATGCATAAACTTTGTCTCTAATCTCAATCCAGCTCCAACCTGGAATTTTCTTCACACCTCTCTCCTTCATCATCTTCTTCACATTAGCTTTCTCTTCCCATTTCTTGAGATCACTATACATATGAGACAACAAAACATACGTAAAATGATCTTCTGGTACGATCTCTAGCAAATGTTTAGCCACTTGAGTAGCCATTTCTATATCCCCACAAGCCCGACAAGCTCCAAGGAAAGTTTTCAACACCATTGGATCAGGTTTCAATGGCATTGATTCGATTAACTCTTTTGCTTTGCTCACAAGCCCTGCTCTTCCTAAGAGATCAACAGCTGCTGCGTAATGTTCCATTCGAGGTTGGATTTTGTAAACCGGTTCCATTGAGTTAAGCAACTTGAGTCCCTCTTGTACCAAGCCGGTGTGGCTACACGCTGTTAGAATTGCTGTGAAGGTTACGTGGTCTAGTTTCACGTTTTGGTTACACATTTGAGAGAAGAGGTCAAGAGAGATTTGGCCTAAACCGTGTTGAGCGTACCCGAGGATCATAGTGTTCCAAGCTATTGCGCTGTGTTTGGAGGAGATCTGCTCAAAGCATTTTCGCGCATTCTCGATTACTCCACATTTTGAGTACATCAAGATAAGAGAACTGGTTACAAACTCGTTTGATTCGAAGCTTGATTTAGTGGTGAGAGCGTGAATCTGCTGGCCTAATCGGAGTGTTGCAAGGTCCGAGCAAGATCTGAGAACTGCAGAGAAAGTGTAATCGTCGACTTCTATGTTTGAAGATCTTAAGTAGCTAAAGAACTTTACCGCATCCTCGCCGGGACCCTTCTGGGATAAACCTGTCATGATTGAGTTCCAAGAGACAAGATCCTTAGATTTCAAGGATTCGAATAGAGAGAGCGCCTCTTTCATGGCATCTGTAGGAAACTGAATATACATGGAGATCAATGCATTTGAAACAGAAGTTACATGTTCCAGTCCCTTCTTTACGACCAAACAATGCAAAGACTTTCTGAAGATTTGATCTTCTTCGCCAGAGCAAGCGCTTAAGATGCTGGTGTATGTAAAAATATCGGTTTCGATCTGAGTCCTTTGCATTTCAATAAACAGTTCAAACGCAGATTCCTTTAGCTCATGTTTAGAGAAACCTGCGATCATCGAATTCCACGTAACCAAGTCTTTTGAGCCATCCAAACCATCAAAAAGTCTCTTTGCATCTGATACTGAACCACAATTTGCATAAGAAGAGATCATCGCATTGCAGATATTAACCTCGTGATCAAGTCCGAGCTTCAAGACCTTAGCATGAACTTGCTTCGATAAGTTATAAAACATTGGATCATCAAGCAAAGTAAGAAGTGGAGCAAAAGTTCCATCGTCCATCGTCATAGCAGCATTCATCTCCATAGAACCCAACAACCAAAAAGCCGTCTCGATATCTCTCAACTGTACAAATCCAGCAATCAAAGCATTCCATGAAACAGAGTTAGGCTCAGAAATTTCTTGAAAAGCCACAAAACCATCCTCAACTCTTTCACATTTTGCATACATATCAACAAGCGAACTTCCAACGTACACATTACACTCGTAACCTCCCTTGATCACCAAAGAATGCACTTGCTTCCCAAAACCGAGCCTTTTCGTAGAAGTAATCCCTTTCAATAACCTACTAAAACTATACCCATCACCATTAAATCCAGATCTTCTCATACCTGTAAACAAACACAATGCACTGTCCAATTTCCCAGAGCTTGTGTATCCAGAAATCATCGTATTCCAAGAAACGGAATCTCTCAGAGACATTTCGTCGAACACTTTATGGGCATTACCCATGAAGCCAAATTTCATGTAGGAATCGAGTATTCTGTTGGAGACGTAAACATCTGAGACGTAACCTAATTTGATGGCGAAACAATGAGTGGATGAAAGCTTTTGGAAGGAGTAGAAAGAGCTCTCTACCAGAGACCATAAGAATGCTTTCATTCATTTGTTTTTTTTTTTCCTGTCAATGATTAGGGTTTATGTAATTCATGAGAGACATTTATTTACATATTTGTAGGATTATAACTTCTGAAATTGTTAGGGTTTATGCGATTTACCTCAAATTTCTGTTAGGAAAGCGAAGTGCCGAGCCGGGAAGAATAGCAAACAAACAACTCAAAAATAAACAAAGAGAATATTTTTAATATTTTTTTCGTAATTAGATCTAGTCAAACAACTGATTAGATCGTTTATTTTGTTGGCTTTCAATAGTTGTAGAGTTTCATACAACAATTATATGTTAGAGCATCTCTAATCATTATTTTATAGTTAAAAATAAAGTTTGATTTCAATTTCAATCTCATTTTTTGAAGTGAAAAAGTAAAAATATAGAATAATAAATAGATTGGAAAAATATGATAGAATACGAGTTTACTGCAAACTCAAATTTAGAATAAAAATTGGATTAGAGTTTAAAATGCTTTAAAATTACTATGCAGTGAATTTTTTTTTTTTTGTCGGCAACCCAAATTTATATATTAAGTCCAATGAGCAAGTACAAATACAAAAGAAAAAACCCAAAGAGAAATACAACCTAAGTTAATAGTCCAATTCTGAATGAAAGACACGTGGATGAGAAGACAAACAATCTTCTCGAAGACACGCAACCAGTCTTGAAGCACCATCGTTAACAGACCTCCAATCACCACCGAACTCCGATTAGTCGCCGCCAATCATCCAACTATCGATGAGATTCCTCCTCCCTTCTGCCAATCTCAAATTCAATCCACAAGGCATCGGAATCACTCGAATCTTTCACTAAAACCGCCTCAAAATTTCTTCGAGAATCGCCAAACATCGGGGAAGCTCCATCACTGCTACACCCAATCTATTGATGTAGTCTTCACTCCAAATTTGCTCCTGTGTCTTGAGCAAAAGGAAAGTGACGAAGATATTATTCCTCAAACATTTGAAGAAATCAGAGCAAATTGAGAGGAAAAACGGAGAATTCCGAAAACAAGGAAAGAAAAGAGATTGAAGTCTGCAAAACCAAACAATCCGACTTATAAACAAGCCAGTAGACCAAATCCGATGAACGGAAAGACAAAATCCGACAAGCGGAAGATAAAATTCGTCAAACGGAAGAAAGATACCGGATCTAGCCGGATTCAACATAGCTCTCTCACTCCCTGAAAGATCAAGAAGAGTGAAAAGAGAGAGAACTTTTATATAATCTTACAAGTTTCGAACAGAATCGGAAACAATCCATATACAAAATAAAAAGAGAAAAGCTGAATATATATACTTACGGTGCCAACATCTCATCGATGCCGGACACCGGAGTCAAAAAACGCCAAGATCTGAAAAGAAGATCAGAAGACTGTAGGTGGTTCTAAAGAGAAGGCTGAGAACAACAAGTTTTTTACTTCAATTATTTATTTTTAGTACTACTACAATCTAAAATTTATGACTAGTAATACATACAAGCGATGGTTTTATACACTGCAACCATTTTGATTGGTAACCAATCTATTAAAGTTACACCATTTTATAATTTATAATGTTTTAGATTGTACAAATTACAAAAGTTTTACCAAAAACATTATACTCAGCTTTATTTGTACAGTTTATAGCTATTTTTTATCGCTTTATACTATGCTAACAGTTTACACCTCAAGATTACCGCTGAAAAACTTGTATCGTTTTTGGTTACCAATTAGATGGATATAAACATAAAATAATTCGTACTATATTATCTGATGACATATATAAATAATTCAAGATTTGATTGCTTTTATTTTCCAACTTTCAAATTTCCTTTATATCCCAAATCAAATCCAATGGGATCCAAATTATTAATCTCTCAAGTAGTAAAACAATTAATTAATAACAAAGTAGCCGTTGTAAGCGCACTTCCATAGAAGAAGAGACTAGCCGTTACCTCTCCTTTTTATTTTATTTATCCTTTTTATTTTTATTTTTTTCCTTCCCATTATTATTTTTTTAAAATCATCACAATCCCTAAAATCATAAGCGACGCTCGATCTCTTCTTCCCCAAATCAATTTCAAAATCACACTAACAGATTCTTCTTCTTCTTCTTCTTCTTCTTCTCAATCCGTTTCCATGGCGTCCAAAATCGCTGCTGCTAAAGATATCATCACTCTCCACGGATCTGCTGCTATCGTCAGCGAGTTTTTCTGTGCGTATATATATTTCGATTTCCTCCTCACACTCTCAATTTCGTCTAATATTTTTTTCCACTACTCCGATTTGATTCTTCTTCTTCTTCTTCTTCTTTTAGGTTACGCTGCAAACAGGTGAGAATTCGAATCTGATTTCCAAAATCTCACTTTCTGTGTAATCCTCTACGATTTGTTATGAAATTGATTTCGTTTTTGTTGGGTATAGTATTTTGTACAATCGTGCAGTTTATCCAGAGGAAAGTTTCGTGAAAGTGAAGAAATATGGACTTCCTATGTTGCTTATTGAAGATGAATCCGTCAAATCATTCATGTCAAATCTCACTTGTCAAATCTCCGGTAAATGTTTGAATCATTTACTCTTGTTAGTAACAACAATTACAAGGCATCAAGTTGTGAGATCTGATAAGTAATATTTTGGTGTCTAAAGAATGGCTTGAAGCTGGGAAATTACAGAGAGTAGTGTTAGTGATAATGAGCAAAGCAACTGGTGAAGTCTTGGAGAGGTGGAATTTCCGTATCGAAACCGATAAACAAGTTGTTGAGAAAGGGTGAGTACTTTCTCAATTCTTCTTCTTGATTCTTGTTTTCACCATTTTTCATATATGTTATGAATCTTTTCAGTGTTTCGAGGGAGAAGAGTGACAAGGAGATCATGAGGGAGATTCAAGCTATTATGAGACAGGTTGCTTCCAGTATAACTTACTTGCCTTGTCTTGATGAAACATGTAAGGGAACCAAATCCTTTACAACTGATCAAATCCGGACGCTTATTTGTGGTTTCTCATTTCAACTGACTGTTTTTTTTGTTTAGGTGTGTTTGATGTGTTAGCATATACGGACGCAGACGTGGCTGTTCCATTCACCTGGATCGATAGCGACCCCAAGTTGATTGCTAATCCGCAGATGGTTAAGTTACACGCTTTTGATACCAAGGTAAGAAGGAAGGAAGATACTTGAAACCTTTTTATATTCACTTTGAAATGTTTTTAAGCGTATCGGTTTTCATTCTTTGCAGATTCACAAAGTCGACACCCTCGTCTCGTACAAGAACGACGAATGGGATGAAGAAGAAGCGTAACAGAAGTTGGGACACACGCAAGCCTCTTTGTTCAAGTTGAGTTTCTCTTTGAGAGTTGTCATGTTCTTTGAATGGCAAAGTGAATCCTTTATTCACACACCTATGTCGTTTCCTGTTTCTTTTCTTTCTGAATTGTATGAGAATCATGTACCTGTGTTGTGTTGTGTTGTGTTTGTTCAAAGTTAATCTCTTTTTCATTATCTCTGTTTCTTGCTTTGAACAATTTATTTTACCAACCAGACTTTTTTAGTCTTGGATTCAAAAATAGATCTCTGAATCCACTCAAATCTCTCTTCCAATAACAGTCACAAAGATGGAATGTACAAAGAAAGTGGGCATCTTTACAGTGACTGATGGTTAAAAAAAGAGGTTTCTTCCAGCTTTCGGCGGTACCTTTTTTCTCATCTCAATCCTCGGTATAAGACACCGGGTTGAAGATCATCCATATTGTCTATGTTCCGAAACCCGTCAAACTCTCTCAGACATGTCCAACCTCGTCGAGCCAAGAAATCTCGGTAATCTTCTTCCGTGTAGAATAGTTTCTCCTCTTGGACTGGTAACGGATTGGATTCATCATAGTGGCACACTCTAACAGCTATCCCTGAATTTCGATTTGGATGTTATTCGGTGGGATAAGCAGAAAAAAGACTTTTTAGACTACTGCATTGAATGTATTTACCTTCATCAACATGTAGTGTATAGTTCCCTAAAGGCATGTCTCGATCAAGAGAGCGAACAACCTGTTCTTCATCTTCTAGCCAAAAAGCTCGTCTTGTTCTTAATCTAAACGCCGATCTGATGGCTTCCTTAATTGTTTCAGCAGTACCATCAATCCCAACTCTCCTTGTATAGTCTCCAAATTTCACTGTTATGATCCTCCCAACAAACGGCTGACCATCACCGCCTGCTTTAAACATGAAACCAAGAAATAGTTGTCAAGAAAAATCCAAGAGAACCCAACATAATGAGTGGAACATAGAACATCAAAAACAGCAATTGGAGAGGCTTTAAGCTGAATAGTTCTTTTTTTTTTTTTTTCTGGTTACTTACCATTTCCAGGGGTTTCTCTCCAATTCCAAGGAGGAACTCCATTTGCTGTGACGGCATCAGAACCAATTGCGAGAGGATGACCATCATGATCGAGCTGCCTCTCGAGATTTAGAGTTGGCCTGCCATTAGCTGGACACAGATATAACTCATATCAAGACTAAAACTACTTCCACAAATCAAAATGGACTAATAATGTAAGAGCTACAGAAACAAAGGAAGAAGTTAATAACTAACTTGAACCAACAAACAAACAATAAGCCCATGAAGAAGATATAAACGGCTTCACATTAGCACTAAAATTCTTCATTGTTGCTATAAAGACTTCATTTCACTAATTTACGAGACAATCACAATTCTTTGCCCAATTTGTTTTTTCACCCATAGCAAAAACTGACACAACGATCTCTCTTAATCGAATGCAATTCATTGTCTAAATCAATACATTCTTCAAGTACTTCCCCATGTTAAGAAGGATTAGGAGCTTGGAAAGATGAATTGATGAACAAAGCATGGTATAAATTCTCAAACTGTGAGATCAGTACCTTCAACAGATGCAAAGGAAATGTCTGTATCTTCAAAACCTACAGTAAGATAAAGATATATCAAAAGTCAATAGTTCACCACCAAATCTACTAACTTTTTATAATTTAATGGTCAAAACCCTTTTAGCCAGGTCTAGCACCAAAAGGGTAACAAAACTGAAACCAAAAGACCCATCAGAAACTACAATAGAAACCCTAAATTCCAAATACTAAGAACATCTCTGTAGCTTTGAGGATCAAAGAAACAAACTACTGTAGAATTCTTAAAACCCAAGAAGAAGGAAGCAAAAAGATCTCACCTTTATCTGTAAATTGCATAAAGGAATCAACTTTAGCAGCAGAAGAAGAAGGTGTAGTCGGGGTAGTAGTCTTATACAGAGCAACTTTCTTATTTCTTTCTCTAAGAATGTCTTCAATCTCTTTGTAATAAGACATCTTCGCTGATCCACCACTTCCTTTGTCTTGATGATGCTTAGCTTTCTTAAACTCTTTCAACAGATTCCTCCATTTATCCGTACACATAGTCGGCGATCGATCGAACCCTTTCTCTCTCATCTTAGTCGAAATCTGTTGCCAGAGATGTTTGTTAGATTTCGATGTGTTGAAAAGACTGTCCATTTCTCTACGTAAAGCGATTAAGCTTCGAGTTTCGTCTTGTACCCATGTCTCTGCTCGTTTCTTCCTTGCTTTGATCTCATGTTCCTCTCCTCCACTACTATCTCCCAGAACTATCTGATGGTGATGTTGTTGCTGAGGTAGATCGATCATCATGTTTATGTCCCGTGATGTTAGAGATGGATTGTTATCGGAAACAAACATGTTTCTTTCTTCTGCAGATTCTGCCACAGGAATCAGATGTAGAAGAAGAAGAAGAATACATTTTTCTTTTTCAACCATAGACGCGTGGAGTCAACGCGCTATGTTGTGCTGTGGCGCGTGAACAATCCCAACTTATCGATAATTTTGTAGTATATTGTTGTAATTGGTGGTTTATTGTGTTCAAGATCAAGAACAATCCAAAGTTACAAATTTTTTTTTTTTTTTTTTTTTATGTATAACAATAACAGTGTCCAACAAAAGATGAAAATATAAACATATTTTCTTGTAACTATAGTTGAAGAAGATCATTCATCTCCATTGAGCAAGAATTTCACCTGAAAAAACCAGTCTTGGATTCAATATGAAACTTATGCAGAGATAGAGAGATCATATCTGATGAGTGAATAAGCAGAGCAAATTCACCTTAAATGGAGTTTATGATCTCGGTCCAACTCATTATCTGATTCTTCATGCAAATCTGATGGACCTCCTTTAATGGCTTCATTAGTGTACCATCATCAGTTTGCCCAAACTCTTCTTATGCAGTCTCCAAATCCAAAATCTTTCTTTTATCCCTTGACCTTGTTGGATTTTTCTTTTACATCATCTTTTTCTCGACTCCCAAGTACAAATAAAGCCATCAACCTCTAGTATACAAGTCTCGGTCAAGACAACAGACAACCTGTACTTCACCGTCGGTTTCCCAACCTAAATTCCGATCCGATAGCCTCAACAGCACCATTGCCAACTCTTCCTGTTATGCAGTCTTCACTTACCAAGCAACTCTTGCTTCTTTCTTGGATATTACTGTTCCATAATCTTCTTTTTCCCCTCACTTTCTCATACGAAACAAGCCAAAATGTACATCTGAGGGCCTCCTTTGATGGCTTCAGCAGTACCATCAATGCCCCAAGTCTTCTTTTGTAGTCTCCAAATTCACTCCACACCCCAACCACCAAAACAGCTGACAAATCACAGCCTGCTGTAAAACACTCTACTCTGCTTCTCTCTTGGATATTCCTTTTGCATTATCTTTTTCTCAAACCAATTTCGTCATGACGTGTACATTTCTCTCGATAAAGATGGACACTAAATGCAAATCTGATGGCTTCAACAGTACCATCAATGTCACCAACCAAACTACCCTACTTCTTTCTTGCATCTTACTATCCGATAATCTTTTTTCCCCGACTTTCGCCAAACCAAATAAGCCATACTACTATATATATAGGATTCAATGGCAACTACACCCATGGGCAGATACAGTTCCCATAAACTACAGCCTACCCATGAAGAACTGAGCCATTCCATTCAAAATGAAAAGAAAGGCTCAGCTTGGAATTTTATCCCTAGGGAGTCAACTTAGGGGTCGGCTTCGAACAATCAGAACACAGAAATTCCAGACAAAAGGTCTCTTCGTATTCGCTGTCATTGATGCACCGACCACATTGAAAACACCTCTGTATGCAAAGAGAACAAGCACGGCATTCCTCAGAACCTTCCTCCTTCTTCCCTTTACAATCTTCTGCTGGACAGTCATAAACAAGCCTGGAATTCTGACATTTTGGGCACATCTCAATATCTAGCACCCGGTCATCATCACATGACACACACGAGTCTCCTCTATGGTAAAAACGTGGCTTCTGAATAGTCTTCTCGACACCAATGTCTATGTCCAACAAACCAAACAATTCATCAAAGTAATCTTTAGTCACTCCAAAGAGGCCACCAATTCCTAAATGCTTCACTTGAAGCTTTCCCGTGGACTTCAGATCCCTCAAGATGCTCATGACACCGTCGATAGTGATCCTTGTGCACCCAGGCACGCTAAGCTGCCAACCACAAATCAGTATTAGGTTTACATAAGATCCCACAAATCAATTATACCACCAAGCACTCCTATAAAAAGCTTACAGCTTTACTTAATAAGTAATCCAAAATAACTTTAACGTAAAGAAGGAAAAGCTCACCTTGACTACTTGTGGGTTTCGCTCCAACACCCGCCTAAGACCATCATCTGTAATTCTCGAGCAATCTACGAGCCTCAAACACTGCATAGTGCCCTGAGCCTTCTCAGTTAAATGCAGTAGAGCCTCGTCAGTGATCTTCTCATTCAACGGCTGACAAATGTGGATATGCTTCCACAATAACAAGTCATCACGGACAGTAGTATGCAGAGACTTGCAAAGCATACTGACTGAAAGAAGATCTTTTATTCCCAAGTGATAGAGACAAAAGCCAAACGCTGAATGAACGTTTGCATTATCTCCTTCATTGGCGCAGCGACCACTACTTCCTCCAACTTCACCACCATTCCTCATATCCTCGAGGTTCAATACCTCATCCACACTGCTAGTAGATACAAAGGCACCATGACCATCAAACGCCCCACCAAACCCGTACAACGACTCAAATCCATTACTACTCCCTGGAAACTCCTGAAACCGCATTGCATTGTTCCAAATGAAACTCAATCCAGCAAAAAGCTGGTGGCTCCCATCACCAATCCCAATATCATCTCTTCCATATTGGTTATAATCAACCTCCAAGTCCTCAAGCCATCCAGTAATGGCAGTGAAAGTATTGTTGATATCCATACCAAACGGATCAGACGGTAAGATATCGAGTATATCAACCGAACCCGAATCTCCCGTACTCCTTCCATATTCAAAGCAATCGCCTTTTTCAATACTTGAACACCAAGGCTGTGAAAAATAATCACCATTCCTCTCAGAGATTCCATCAACTCGATAACCATTACCTATCTTCTTCATAGGTAAAACCTTGTTTTCCTCAGAAAAGTGTCTATGTGAAAAATTTAAAGCCATTTTTTTCTATTCCTCCTCTATATACAATCCAAACCCTAAAAATCCTTTTGTACACAAGAATCAATACCCAATCAAACCCCCTAAAAAAGGATCAGATCCGAACAAAAAAAACTATCTTTTTTTTTTTTGGTGTGATTGATAAAAGAGAAATTAAAAGATCGATCTATAACAAAAAGGAAACTCTTTGATTTCAGATGGCAACAAAAAAATACTAGGCACCGAAATTCTCAGAGCTTCCTTAAGGAACCCTAGAAGGAAACGGAATCGCTAAATGAGACGTATGAACAACGAATTAGTAGTGAAGATGACAAAAGAATACGAATGAATAAATTTGTTTTGTTTTTTTTTTTGTTTTTTCTGTTTACTCTTCCTCGATCAAAACTAGGGTTTTCGAAACCTAATTCCTAAACATTTAACAAAGGACGATAAAGAGAAGATCTTTTTTATTTTTCTAGGATCGAATTGAAGAACCCAATAGAGAAATTTGAATCAAAAGATCAAAACCCAGGAAGAAGAACACGATCAACGGGAAAACCCAAACCGAACCCAGAGCAAAGAAATTAAAAAAAAAAACACAAAGATCTCCTTTTATGGGGAAATCTTTAGATTCTTTTAACAATTTCGAATTTGGAATTGAAACACTCTCGAATTCAAAAAACAAAGAAGGAAAGAGAGAAAGAGAACGGGTTGGTGAAATTCGTCGACCGAGTCAAGAGAGAAAATGATGGAAAGGACGAGAAAATTGTGCGAGAAAATCTCACCTTTTTATTTTTTTTATTTTGGGGTCCAGATTTTACGAGGGAGGGAAAAAAAAAAAAAGTGGAGCAACAAATAAAAAAAAAAGGAAAAAGAGATAAGATTAGGGTAACGGTGAAATCGTCAAAGTCTTTGGGATGGTGGACACGTGTCGTTTTTAGAGTTCTTTGTCATTCTTCTCGCTATTTGATCTGTCGACAAATTGGGGAAAAATAAATTATCTGATTCTTTTTTTTTGGTTGATAATTTTATTCTTATTATTTAGGATTTTGCAAATTTATGGCTGTAAAACATGTTTATCAACCCATTAATTGCAAAATCCTCTCTTTTCATTTTATTATTATTAAACGATATTTTTAGTGAGAATTGTTGTTTTGTTACTTATGCGTATCATATATTTTTATAAAAACTAGAGATTTTTTACCCGATTTATTGATGACTATATAAGGTTATGTTTAATGAAACATCATTATTACAGAAAAATGGAATTCTCTCTGTAAATCAGTGGTTGCTATTTATGTTTATTAAATACATGGTGCCATGAGTTTGAGACATGTTTATTTTTAGTAGATTTTATTCATAGAGATGTTATAGTGTTTTGCTTTAAAAATCACACAAGAAGAGGATCTAAGTATATCATGGCAATTAAAAAATAATTATGTTATATGTAGATAGATATCTTAAATACGATCAAATAAACCAACCTATCTATAAAGGCTAATTAGAATGTGGCATGTTAGCTAAGCAAAGCACAAATCAGATAAAAAAGGAACGTGTTCTTAATTAATTGGTAACTAACTATACATAAAATTAAATGTATAATAAGGAAATAAAAAAGGGAATGTGTACCAACTATAATTGTTTTGGCTACACGTAAAGTTTGATATTATACCGTGTTTTTAGTGAGGAATGCTTCGTAGAAGAGTATAAACTTGGAACATTATAAAAAAAAAGAGAGAAACTTCCAAGATTCTTCTCTTCTTCGTGACATATTTGGAAATGAAACTTAAAATATAAATATTTGGAAGATATTTGTTGGGTCAATAGACAATAGTTTGTGGAATAATATAAGCTAGAGAAATATTTAAACAACAAAAGATTTATACGTCAAATAATTGAACAGCCAATTCGATATTGAAATATTAATAAGGGGTCCCTATTTATAATATACATTATTGAATTTGTTGCTGTTAAAGGATATTCAGTTGTTCACAACCCAAAACTCTATCTACGATGAATGATTAAAAATCTAACTTTTAAACAAATGTTGAAGATGGTCAATTGTCTCAAGAGGGTCATGGACTTGAGGCCTTGTAAAACCCATCCATTTAAGGTCTTGTTTATATGTCGAGAGCATCGTCAAGGGAGAGAGAGAGCGAGAGCGAGAGACGTCTTTCTCATATTTTTTCCCAAAGAAGTTTTCTCACGTAATCGTTCCAATTAGGATGAGTGTTAGTATGGGTCAAAGTCTCGGGATTCAGAGCATTTCTAACTTCACTTCACTTTTCACTCAAAACTCTACTTTAATTAGAGTTTAGAATAAATTCGATATTACTTCTATACTTCGCTGTAACAATGCCTGTGGTCATTGGCTTGCGAAAAAAAAGCAAAAACACGCAGTCTAATCTTTTCCCATATGAATTTTTGGGTACTCCTAGCGTAGAAAAAAAGAGAGTTTAGAATATTTTTTTGTTCAATTCTATTCCATTTCTAATTTTAATATGAAGTAAATTGTAAAATTATTTCATATTTAGAGTAATTCTACTCACTATTCTTATTTTAAACTCATTATTCTATTGTAGAGTGGAGTTTGAGTAAAACACAACTCAATTTTGGAGTTAAATCATTTTGATTACAACCAAATAATTTGGCTCTGGGTGTTTACAAAAGTGGTCTTATAGTCCATATAACTTGTTTTTTTGTGGGTTACTTAGAGCATGTTTAACCGTGATATCCACGTCGGTATCACAAAAAAATTGAATAAAAAAATAATAAAATAAAGATTTGTGGGTGATACCCAAGTGATAAGTATCACTCAACAGAGATTGGTGAGACGGTATCAGTTGGTCCGTGGCAACTTCGGATTGGTCAACGTTGTTTTTTTTTTAATAGTATATGTAAATAATAAAAATGAAAGTTTAGGATATGCTTGGGTATACAGATATTTGAGTCAGGTTTGGATCGAGTCCTATCGGCTACAGATTCTGTCGGATATAGAAATTTTATACTTATACATGTACCTGTAAAGTTTCGGGTCGGGTACAGATTCGGGTTGGATCACAATTAGTTGTATCCAAAAAATTCGGATACAGGTTCGGGTACAGATATACGTTTAAAAATATATTATTTTTTTATTTTTTTAGAACCCCATTGAGTATTACCATTAAACATACAAAAATTATAAAATCTTTAATAAGTCTCAAAAATTAAAAAACTATTAAATTTAATACTAAATTAATATTGATGATACTCACGTGGTATCACCAATAAACATGCTCTATGCATATTTAGTATATAATCATAATGCGAAATGACTCTTGATATGCATGCAGGCTTGGGTAGAATCACCTGCATATTTAGTAACATGCATATTTTAGTAACATATATATCCGCAATTCATTTTCAATTAACATCTTTTATCTATGAATTTATTTGTTGTGAAAACAATGTTGTTTAATTAGTTTAACATACAAAAAGAAAAATACTGTACATACATTTGCGAATCCAACTAGGGATTAACATACTTATCAGTGAACTTATCGGGCTTGGCCGCTTGGGATAGACACATGCTTTGAACAGCTAGGCAACAGCTAGGCTTTTGACGAACCGAAGCATACCATTTTTTCTTTTCTTTTTTAAACCCCATTTTTATACCACTAATCGCAAGTTTATGTTTGTGAAATATATTTGAGATTTTAATTTGTAATGTAAAAAGAAAAGAAAATCCTATCTATATAATGTTTTGAGAGTTTTAGAGTTAGAAGAGATTAAAGAGTGTTGTAGAATTCAATTTCAACAAACACACAATTTTTTCTTAAGAAACATACAATTCGTAAACTACATGACACATTATTATTTAGTATTTTGCATATTTTTGTTACGTTAATTGGGCTCAATAACTATAAAAACAAATATAATCCACTAAGTAACTAATTATCCTAAATCTAATGGTTACAATAATGCCACATCAACTATTTTTCTTAGATTTTGAATTTTTTTTTGTTTATTCACCAAATTGACCCTTCATAAAACTCACCATTTGGTCTAACGTATCTTTCAACTACGTATTCTGATGCATTATATGTGGACAAAGTGAAGAATCAGTGAACCATTCCTGATGCCTCTTTTTATACGCATGGTTGTGGACAATTTCTATTTTGGATGTGTTAGCCATCATTTTTTTTTAATTCTTTTAATGCAAATTTGGTCATATGTCTTCTCCTATTAAAAAAAGAGAGGATGAATAGTGTTGGATATAGTTGCGCATGTTCCATTAAAACCTTGCATGGATCAAGGTCCGTCCAAGAATTAAAGTTAAAATAAGACCAAATGTGTGGTGGTTTAGTAGTAATATAAGAGATTGGTTTTCTTGTGTCCCAGGTTTGAACCCTTTTTGGTACGGAGGATGATTCTTTAAATCGGAATATCTAAAGACTGCATTCGGATACCGAAACAATTATGAGCCTAAGGTTGGGAATTCCCACAGTTTATCAAAAAAAAAAAGTCAAAATACGTGAAAACTAAAGCCTATGAAGTATGATAACTCAGCTCGAAAGTGAAGGATCGATCTATCATATCCGTGAAGCCCAAAGAGGTTGGTAGAATAAGAAACCCCAAAAAAATAACATCGATGAAAAAAAAAATCACCGAAAAAGGAAAGTTCACAAAATGAATAGGTTTTGATTAACCGACATAGAATATGTATAAATAAGGGCGGGGTTGTAACATCCCGGTTTCTGAAATATGTGGTGCATGCAAAGAGGGTTAAGAGAATTGATTTGACTACCTATCTAAAGTGCACTTATCTTTTCCGTCACACATCCAGAGAGAACTTCAGAGTTAAGCGTGCTTGAGCTGGACCAATTTAAGGATGGGTGACCTACTAGGAAGTCATTTCCAGTACCGTGTGAGTGAGGACAAAACACGGGAAAGATTACGTGGTGATTTGCAGTTTTAGTAAACAAGTCTTCGAACCTCCCGGACTAAGAACTGGCGGGGCATTACAGGGGTACCCTCATCGAAAAGGAGATATGATCATTAATTAAAGAGGATTCATAAGAAAGACTTCAAACTCTTTTGTCACTTAATCCATATTTGCATTCGCCATCTCGTCACTTCGACGACCTAACTGATATGTAATTGTTGAGGTTTGAACTTTATCTTAACAAAAATCTTCGAATCCCCAAACCTTTTCGACTATCTGATACTTAAAATATGTCGTCGTCATTGGTAATCCAATTAGACAGAAAACTGCTTACAAAAAAAAAATCAATAAATCTAGAACGTGTTGAACATGTCAAATAGTCAAATGTATTTTAAAACATTTTGCAAAAGAAGTAAAATGCAACGTAAATGTATCTTAAAAACACTGTCAAATGAATTATGTCTACATAAGTTTTGATAACATTATTTGGTATATTTTGGTTGGATTTGAAAACATACCCGCGATTTTGTTCTATGTTAGAGGCGAAAGCAACATTATCTTGTTTGGACTCTGAACCGCGCATAGGCGATTCATTTTGAATGTGATGTGACTCGAAGGAATGGCTAATGTTGCAAAGCTAGTAGGTAGGTCCTATGTACAAGAAGATTGAGGAACAAAGTCAGAAAATGAAAACGGCATCGTTACAATTTCAAACTGCTAAGCTAAAACGACGTCGTTAGGTTCGTAATCCTTAGTGTTGAACATTTGTGTTTGTGGGTTTAAGTGCCAGCTTCAAAATTCGTAATCATAACACAAAAAAAAAGTAAGACTTGGTAGCCCAAAAGAAGCATTTGCACAAAATTTAATACTATTAAAAGAAGAAAATCAATTTAAAATTAATTTTTTTTTAAAACAAAAGTTTGATCTCGATTAAATTAAAACCGTTGGATCATCCATCGGAAAGAAGAATTATAACTGGATCACGAGAACAAGAACAATTATTTTATTTTATTATTATAAACCAAAACAAAAGAAATATTCATACTTCCAAAGGAAAAGGCGAAGGAAAAAAAAAAAAAAAATCTCAAGTCAACAAAGAACAACGAAACGAAAGAGGTTCGAAGAACTTTGAATTGTTGTTATCATCATCATCATCATCTTCATCATCATCGTTGTAATCGATTATATTCTCATCTGGGTAATTTCTCCTGTTGACCTCTAATTGTGTCATCGAGCAATCGTGTTCATTTTATCGAAATCCTCTTTTTTTTTTTTCTTTCTATATTCGTATTGTCTTGAAATCCATTGGTCTATGAGTTTGTGAAAGGAATGTGAAGTTTCCGTTCTCTGATTGTTTCGTTTCCGATTGTTTCAGAATTGGAATCGCTCGAAAGTTCGATTCTTTTTGGGTAGATTGTTCTGGGTTTCGTTCAAAATAGGGATTTGATTGAAGAAGAAGAAGAAAAAAGGGATTTATTTGCTTTGGTGATCTGGAATAAATTAGGGATTTCTCTCGATTACAGGTTCGTGATTTGATTCCATTTATAAAGGTTGATCTAGGATTTGGGTTTGTCATGTTTTTTTTTTTTTTTTAATGGATTTTTGCCCTTTTTCTCAGATGATGTTAAAGATGGATTTGAGAATCTGAAAATCTGGTGTTGAGAAAATGTGGAAACAGATTCTAAGTAAGCTTCCTAAAAAGTCTTCTAAGCACGAACATCGTGGACGTGAACACGGTGGTGGTGGCCACCATTCTTCATCTCATGCTTCCAGTGCTTCTACTTCGAAAGGCAGTGATAATGGCGGTGGGAAATCGGGGAATTCGCAGACTAAGAACCCTTTCGTAGGCGGGAAATCCGCTGCGGCTTCTGACTCGGGTTTTAAAGATGGGAATATAAAGAGCGGTGGGAACAATAATGGGGTTTTCACTCCTTATGAAGCATTGCCGAGTTTTAAAGATGTTCCAAACACGGAGAAACAGAACTTGTTCATTAAAAAGTTGAATTTGTGTCGTGTAGTGTTTGATTTCACGGATCCTACAAAGAACATCAAGGAAAAAGAGATTAAGAGGCAGACATTGTTGGAGCTTGTGGACTATGTGACTTCTGCGAATGGGAAGTTTAGCGAAGTGGGTATTCAAGAAGTCGTTCGGATGGTCACTGCTAATATATTCAGAACACTAAACCCTCAACCACGTGAAAATAAAGTTATTGATGCCTTAGATCTGGAGGAGGAAGAGCCTTCGATGGATCTTGCGTGGCCTCATTTGCAGCTTGTGTATGAGCTTTTCTTGAGGTTTGTTGCTTCCCCTGAGACTGACACTAAGTTGGCTAAGAGGTACATAGACCAATCTTTTGTCTTACGGTTACTGGATTTATTTGATTCTGAGGATCCTAGAGAAAGAGATTGTCTGAAAACCATTCTCCATCGGATCTATGGTAAATTTATGGTTCACCGTCCCTTCATCAGGAAATCCATAAACAATATCTTCTATCGGTTTGTTTTTGAGACAGAGAAACATAACGGGATTGCTGAGTTTCTAGAAATATTGGGAAGTATCATCAACGGATTTGCTCTTCCCTTGAAAGACGAGCACAAAGTGTTTCTCGTTCGAGTTTTGATACCTCTCCACAAACCGAAATGCTTGCAAATGTATCATCAGCAATTGTCTTATTGTATTACTCAGTTTGTGGAAAAAGATTGCAAACTTGCTGACACGGTTATAAGAGGATTGTTGAAATACTGGCCTGTGACAAATAGTTCCAAAGAAGTCATGTTTCTGAACGAGTTGGAGGAAGTACTCGAAGCAACTCAGCCACCAGAATTCCAACGGTGCATGGTACCACTGTTTCGCCAGATAGCTAGATGTTTGAACAGTCTGCATTTTCAGGTACCTATAAATTCTCCATTCTTTCTCAAATTATAGCATTTTACATCTGATCTCACACGAAATATCCTGTTGTTTTCACATTTCCTGAAAAAATGCTCTGCTATTAGTGTTGGTTGCGCCTCTCATCCGCTAGGCCATATCGTTTGATGAAGTAACTGTTTCAGCATTTTGCCTGTGTATATATGTTACCAGCTACTGGAAATCGTTATAGCCCAACTGACTGTTATATAAAAAGATCAAATGGAAAAGATGAAAAGTAACCAATGGATAGGACAGTTGTATTCAGCTCTGGAAGATACTTGAGAGAGTTTCTTAGATAAATTGATATATTAAGGCTATTGTTGAATAGAAAGTTAAAAATGGAAAAAAGTATTCGGGTTCGTTTTGGCTAAACAGTGACTGCTGCATATGATCTTCCTCGGGGAAAAAGCTTGTTCATTTCATATAAATCTAGTAGGCTCAAGATCTAGTGAGTTGTGACTAAAGCTTCAATCTTTGTTTCAGTTTATTACATGCATCTGTTTGTTTTTTTGCAGGTTGCAGAGAGAGCTTTATTCTTATGGAACAACAATCACATTGAGAATCTGATAATGCAGAACCGTAAAGTTATCCTTCCAATTATATTCCCTTCGTTGGAGAGAAACGCGCAGAATCATTGGAACCAAGCTGTTCATAGCTTGACGCTAAACGTGCGAAAGATATTTCATGACCTTGACCCGGAGTTGTTCAAAGAATGCCTTGCAAAGTTCAAGGAAGATGAATCAAAAGTAGCTCAAACCGAAGCAAAACGCGAAGCCACTTGGAAACGTTTGGAAGAACTCGGGGTGCGAAAGGCTTCATAAAGTTAGCACCGTAGAGAAGAGAGAGCTTTTGTGTCTTCGATTGGAGTTTGGGGATGTTCTTCAGAATACTTCTGATATCAATACAGGAGAGTATTGGAGAAAAAGTTTCATATTGGTCTCTTCGTTGAAGGAAAGGAAAGGAAAACTCAAGATGTAAGATTTGTTGCTCCCATTTTGATTTTCCATTTTGATTTTTTTCTTGTTTCATCTAAATATCCTCTTGTTAATGGTTTTTCTTCTTGCTACATTGTCCCATCTCTTGTTCTTCTTCATGAGACTGTCTGATTCATTCATCTTCTGCTTTTGATACCTGCAAAAAAATTGCAGCTTTAGGGTTTGCCACGCTAAAGAATCAGTTTGTTTGTTGTATTAAATTTCTTCCCCTTTTTTGGATTTTCAGTTGTATAATAATTTCTTCAAAGAAAAAAATTAAAATATGCCACCGTGATTGATAATCCAATTGGACGAAAAAAATGTTTACAAAAGAAACGAAAAATTAAAAAGATCGAAAAATAAGGAAAACGGCTATGTATCTCTCCGAATATTGCCGAGATGATAGAGAAAGCCGGCCACTCCTCCGGATGGCGAACGATATCCACAAAATCTGAATAGTTTGTTTCAAAAGCATAACACTCCAACCTTCTCTCCACTATACATGATATCACCCAAATTAGAATTTTCATCTCTGAATGTATGGGGATCTCTAGTGTGTAAGACTTTTCGCGCTAAAAAAGATAGTTTGATCACTTTGAACACACAATTGTAAATTTGTAATAAAGATGTCTATGTATATGATTGATTTCAACCTCCAGTCTGTAGAGTCTTAATATATGAGTCTATGTTCATCGTCGAGTAAACTAGAGTTTCTAATGTTCGATTGATCATTTGGGCCGACGAATAGATGTGATAAATGGTAATCCACATCATCCTTTTGATTTGGATTCAATTAATTCTCCATCTTTAAGGTGAAAAATCCTCAGAGTCTTTCTCTATCTCTCTTTCTCCCCCTCTCTCTCTCATTACAATCCTCTGTGTGATACTTCTCTCATAGATTTGATATATCATATATGTATGCACAAACAAATTCATTTGGGAGAGTATATCAGTTTTATTAATATGCCTTCGTCAATTGGTTTATTGGCCTTTAACTATTACCAGAAACTATTTTTGATGTTAAATAAAAAGATGTACATTTTCTTTTTTTCCCTTTTATACCATCTTTTTAACTAAGGCCATCTCCATCAGAGATTTTTACCCAAGTTCTTAAAATATAAAATTATTAAAACACACAATCTCTCTTCCTTTAACTCAACTTTATACTTTTTCTTTCATTTTTTTACTCAACTTTTATTAATTTTATATTTAAACACACCCTTTTTCTTTTAAGAACCGGTTCTTAAAGTTCTACTTTAAGAACCACTTCTTAACTTTTACTCAACTTTTACTAATTTTATATTTAAACACACCCACTATCTCCTCTCTTTACTCAAATTTTATTAATTTTATATTTCAATACACCCCACAAAAACACTCTCTTTCTTCCTTTTACTCAAATTTTAATAATTTTATATTTTAAGAACCCCTCTTAAAACTACCAATGGACATGCTCTAATAATGAAGAAAGTTACATAGTTTTTTTTTTCCTTCAATAGAATTCTACCTAGGTTTAGTTTAAAGAGTGTCTAACATGACTTTTGAAATCTCTTATCATCATTATTTTAGTAGAAAGTTATGGCGATATTTTGTTGAATACACACCAAAACGAATGAAAACTAAGAAAGATGAACATTTTATTTTGAAAGATCGGTTACAAGCTGTTTTACAAATTTTGCCTCCAAATTTTACATAAAGTATCTTCTCTTTTAAATATTTCCAGGACCCCCAAAATATATCATATGTTTGACTGCAAATGTTGAATTTATGTCATCTATCACTCTATAACCACGAGTGTTATCCGAGAATGTTTCTGTATTCCTTACCCGATCATCAGTCTCAAAATTTTCGTTGACTGTAGTTATATTAGTGATACATGCATCATATAAGGGCTGTTTAATCGGAAAAATACCGTTTCCCATCTGAGGACTCGGCATAAATGCACTATATACTTCTCCTCCCCACTCGACCTTGTTGGCAAAGTTTTGTTTAAATCTTTTTGCTGGCCAAAACCCAATTTCTATTCCTTGAAACCTAAGATACCAGTTATGATTTGCCTTGTCCTTTGATCATAGTCACATCAAAACAAAACATAAAATCACTATTATTATGAACAAGTCGTATATGTCTGTTGGAAATTTGTTTTTTTAACCCCATGCAACTTCCAAAACAAAGAAAAATTGTTGAATATCATGTGATTTAGTGACTACATTCATTTCTTTTTAAAAATATATTCGTTTGATATATGTTCTATTTTTCTCTTTGTGAGATAACAATTTGTGAAGCATAACACTTCAAACATAAATTGTTGAGTTATAATATAGATAATAAGTATAGCAATCTCATAAATTAGAAAATAGAAAGAAATTAATAAGTAACAAACCTTGAGTAACATATATCTATCCGACTGAATGTCAGAACCACGATCACTAGGAGTGAGAGCATGACCAAGAGGAAAATCCCAACGAACCGATATGAATCCTGCTGGACACATGCTGTTATAACATTGATTTTTACCTGCCTATACCAATTTATACATTGTTATGCTTTGAGTTCAACTATTTAGTACACAGAAAAACTTATAATTTTATGATGGGATAATTAATAAATATGTTAATCATATATATATATATTAATAATAAACTTACTTTCGTATATACAAAAGTTCGAGCATAACTGTCAGAATATAACTTTGGATTTGCCTGAATGTGATATTAAAGTAAGTATTTTAAAATATTAATGATTATAAATGGATCTATTTATCATGATTATTTTTATAATTTTATGTACACCAAAAATTATGATAATAAACTTACAGTCCAACCAATTTGAATAAAATCGTCTCCAATCTGAACATGCATACGACTAGAACTGTACTGTGGAAATTTAACTTTAGGATAATGTACAGAAAACTCCATTGATGCTCCGGTGTAGATTTTTCCTTGTCCTTCTTTGGTACGGGACACCGCAAACTAATAATCATCACCATTCATTATCAAAATTTGTTTTATGAGTTTCATGGAATAATATATATTATACTACTTATCTATTTCCTTGGATGGAAAAATAACAAATAATATGTTACTTACATGATGTTGGTTACTATCAACAATAGATTGATTATAAGTAAAATTCCAAGAACCTTGGGGCTTATATGTTTCAGAAGACGAATCTAATCTTTTTTTTTTCTCTTTGGTGACTCTCTTTATAGGTACAGTACCAATAGGACAACCTATACCATTTTTCCATAAGTAGCCAAACTTTTTATTGTTTGTTTTTGAATTTCTTAGGGATGATCTTGGAAGCTTCTGTATATCATAAAAAAAATATTAATGACTCGAAGTATGATCCAACTCACAAATATTAAGTAGAATACATACTTCATAGTGAAATGAGTGATTTTTCATTGACAGATGGCCTAACGCTGGTTGTTTGTAAAACTCTACGCATTCATATGTATCGCCATGTGTAGTCTATAATCCGCAAACAATATAAATTAGAAAATTACTTAGTAAAACTTCATGTGTCATAGTGTTAGAACGTGCATAAATATAAACGTAGTATTCATGAAGAATAGTTAAGTTGTGGAAAAAGTTTAAGATAAAATCAAACAAACTTGGATGATTTTGATTTGCTTTTCAGTTCCAAAATCGCTGAAATTTTGCAAAAGTTTTGCATCCACAAAACGATTATTAAGGCTCGCCATCTTGTCAAAACACAAGATATAACCCAACAAATATTGCAGCATCCTTAGAAAACTTAATTTCATTTTTTTAGAGTGACAATCAAAGAGTAAATATAAATTTATGTAATCATAAGTATATATATATATATATACAATGAAATCGAAATATTTAATGTTTCTAGATATATTTAACTTCTTTTTCATCAAAGATTAACCATTTTACTAATTCAATTGATTTTTTTAAAATTCACTATGGTATTATTACCATTATGACTTATTTAGTGTATATATATTAAAGAGATATAAATTTGGGCAACTATTTCATGGATTTATGCTCCACTTGGCTATACAGAGTTGAAGTCTTATTTTAGTGTCACAATTAGTTAAGAGAGTAAGGTTAGCTAAATTTTACAAATCTTACTCAACTATATTTGGTTATATGTTTAAATAACTCACTAGAAAATTTAGTTATGCATGGAAGATTTCATACAACAATTAATTATGGCATATATGGTTCTCAAGGATGACGAACCAAACAAGCGCAAGTTGAGTTAGGTAGGATGGGATCAATTGACAATGCCGAAGAAGGCCGAAGGGCGGGACTTTAGAGATATCGACCTTTAATGACTCTCTGCTGGCTAAACAGAGTTGGTAAATCCTTAAAGACCCTTCATTTTTGGCCTTCACATTCTGCAAGGAAAATATTGCCATAGTACTAAATTCTAAAACTGCCACTTACCCTCTAACCCATCCCATGGTTTACTTCAGTGACACAATGATTTTGCTGCAAGTGCACGACAATCAGTTGTAGTATTTAAGGGTCGAATTCACAGAAAATTGAGAGGATACTATAAGTTTATGAGAATGAAATTAAGGGTTTTGTTGTTGAAATTAAGTAAATGTCGATAAGAAATCAATAAAACAATCGTTGGACATCAAGAAAATCTCCAAGGTTCATAGATTAATTTATTCAGGTGTTCATGCAGGTAAATCTAGTGGAGTATAATTCCTAACTCAAATATACTTGGTAGTATAATCAACCATACTCTTGCGTCGAAAATTCATATATCCAATCAACCTAAGTGCTCAACTTTCGTAGGCAAATAGATAGATATATATATGCATTAAGTGATCAAGATTTGATATGTTAACTCGACTATGTAATTCAACTCCGCAGGTTATGGTACCTGGCTCATCTAATATCCAATCAATTATCAAGAGATGTTCTCGCAGTAATCAATTTAGATCCAATCACAAGTTGGCCAAACCATGAACAATTGCTTTTTATCGATCCATGGTATATAAACCATTCTGAAAATTCTTAAACCCAACAATCAAACTACTCAATCATGGTAATAGAAACAATAATAAGAACAAAATGAAGAAATTGCATAAATAAAAACGATTCAAAAAGCTTCTCTCTTTTGATTCAAAGATTTTAGATATTTTCCCTTGAACCTAAGCGTAAAAACTCGATAGAAACCTAAAAGTAAAGAGTTCTAGCCAAAATCTTTCCCTCAAAAGAAAATTGTAACTATGGTGGTGGTTGTGAAAGTTGTTCTTATTTTTGTCAAAAAAAAAGAAGAAGATATTCTTGATAAACTTGGGAAATATATGTTTTCCAGGACACTATCGATCATTCCGCATACGGGTGATCGATCGATTGCCTATTTGATGTTTCTACTTTTTATGTATGCTTTAGCTTCAAAACTGCACGACATGTTTTCAGTAGATGGAGCATAAATTGAAATCGCACCTTTGAATTTTCACGTGTGGATATAGAAATAGAAGCTAGCACTCCTAGCTATAGTCCAACGGTAGAAACGTGTCCATCTGATGCGAAATATTTGATGTTAAAATATATCCAATCTCCAAAATACTTTTTGTTCCAAATTGCTCTAATTTTATGTTAAGACTCTTAAAACTATAAAACACTAAAACACAATTAGTTTCTTTGTCAAAAACCTAATTAAAGCATAGTAAAAAATAGTAAAATAATGACCTATATAAAGGAGAATCATGGTGGGCCTAGAGGTGTTGCGAGAAGGATGTTAGATTCTGATACCAGTTAGTCCCCTAATTTTATCAAACCAGCTATTAAGGCTTTATGATCTTATCTATCATGTTCACGGCAGTGGAATTGGGCAGCAATTCGAACCCACCTCCCGAGGTATGAGCAATATATTCGTTTATTATCTCTCAGTACCTCGAGTAGAAGGGACTCATATTTCACTTGGTTACATAAAAATGGTCAATACTCTCTGAGATTTGGCTATGGGAAGGTTAAAACAGCTCCTGCCTTCCCTTTAGCTTTATCTTCTTTCAACTGGCAAATGAGTGTTTTGAGAGTTGAAGCTCCTCGAAAATGCAAACCTTCCTTTGGCAATGCGATGGCAGGAGATCTTCTTGTGGTTACCCAACTCGCAAATAGACAAGTTATAGCTGACCCCAAGTGTGCAAGGTGTGCAAGTGAAGAATCAGTGGATCATGTTCTCACTTTCTTCTTTACGGAAGCTAAGAAGTTCATGAATGTTCCACTTACGGACTTGAATGTGGTAGACCTCTTTGTGTGGATTTTTGGAGCCTTTGGACCTCCCGAAACCAACTTGTCTTCATGAATAAAGCTTTCTAAAGGGAAAAAAAAAAGGGAACATTTTGCTTCCCAATATTCTTGTTATTTCGCCAAATCAGGGAAAAAAATCGTGACTTTATAACATTTTTGTTAATAACCTTGTCGTTAATTTGCTTTTACAGGCCAATTTTTTGTTTTCATCAGTAGTAACTCAAGAAAGTCAATCAATCAATCATAGACCAAAGTCATTTAGTTCGGTTTTTATTTTTTGTTTGGGTTTGTGGATTTGTTTACGAACTCCAAAACTTTCGAAGCTCTCAAAAGATTAACAAAAACAACTAATGCATAATCGAGATTGGGTTTGGATTTGATGAATCTTTGATCTATTGGTTTATGACTTAAACACACTGTCGACATGTTTGTTCTTTGTGCGGACAGTGAAAAAATTCTCTGGTCTTACGGTCTTCTCTCAGTCACCATCCTCTCTTTCTCTCTCTAAAAAACTCTTAATCTTTATCCATTTCTCTCTCTCTCTCGATGCCAACGAAGCAATAGCTATGAAAAGCTAAATCCTTTTTCTTCTTCCTTCTTCTTTGATTGTTTCGATTACTTGGGTCAAACCCAAGTTTTGCTTTCTTCTTATGATTCATGAATCTTATTTCAGATCTTGCGTTTGATTCATGATTCAAAAAGCTACTACCTTTTTTTGTGTTTTGGGTTTTGTCTGGATGATTAATCAAATCGAGATCTAGTAATAAGAGAGAGCGATATGTTCACAAGAGTTGTTCTTATGCGTGGTGAGATGATCTTAGGAGTAGTTCAGTATATTTCTGAGATCTGATTCTGATCTGAGAAAGAAGAAGAAGAAACTGTTTTTTGACTGTGTAGATCGGAAGATGTTTAAGCAGATACTTGGGAAGCTTCCTAAGAAACCATCTGCTAAGTTTTGGGATAATGGTGAATCCCAAACTCAAGACAACAACAACAACAACAATCAAGTTGATGAAGTTTTAAGCCACCAGAGATCATCATCAAATTTGGATTCTGATTCTTCTTTTGAGGTATTGCCTAGGTTGAGAGATGTTTCAATCTCAGAGAAGCAAGAACTGTTTCTTAAGAAGCTTAGATTATGTTGTGTAGTGTTTGATTTCGTCCTTGAGCCTCAACAAAACCTTAAGGAGAAAGAGATCAAAAGGCAAACACTTCTTGAAGTTGTGGATTATGTTATCTCTTCAGGTAATGGGAAATTCCCTGAACCAGTTATTCAAGAAGCTACAAAGATGATTTCGGCGAATCTCTTTAGTACTCCTCATCAACAATGGAAGAACAAGACTCCTGAAGGAGGATTGGATTTGGAAGAAGAGGAAGGATCTTTGAATCCTTCTTGGCCTCACTTGCAGATTGTTTATGAGTTCCTTTTAAGAATCGTTGCATCTCCCAATACAGATGCCAAGATATCCAAGAAGTACATCGATCATACCTTCGTTCTCAAGCTGTTGGATTTGTTTGATTCTGAAGATCCGAGGGAGAGAGAGTATCTGAAAACAATACTTCACCGGATCTACGGGAGGTTTATGGTTCATCGCCCGTTCATCAGGAAAACTATGAACAACATCTTGTATGATTTTATATTCGAGACAGGGAAACATTCGGGAATTGCCGAGTTTCTTGAAGTTTTGGGATCCATCATCAATGGATTCGCTTTACCGCTCAAGGAAGAACACAAGCTTTTCCTTACTCGAGTCTTGATTCCTCTACACAAACTGAAATGCTTACCGAATTACCATCAGCAGCTTTCTTACTGTGTGATACAGTTTGTTGAGAAAGATTGTAAGCTCGCTGATACCGTTATTAGAGGGTTATTGAAGTACTGGCCGGTTACTAATAGCGCTAAAGAAATCATGTTCTTGAATGAATTGGAGGAGATATTAGAAGCAACTCAATTAGCAGAGTTTGAACGGTGTATGGTTCCACTTGCTCGCCAAATTGCTCAGTGCTTGAGCAGTTCTCATTTTCAGGTAAAAGCTAGTTAGAGATTTAGTAGTTTCACTTACCATTATGTTTGTTAGATTCTTGAATTGATCATCAATTTTACTGCTTCTGCGTGTTTAGGTAGCGGAGCGGGCTTTATACTTATGGAACAACGATCATGTCACGAATTTGGTGAGACAGAACAGCAGAGTCATTCTACCGATAGTGTTTCCTGCTTTGGAGAAAAACGGTAGCAGCCATTGGAATCAGGCAGTAAAAAACTTGACCGAGAATGTTCTCAAAGTTTTGTCTGATACAAATCCAGAATTATTCGAAGAATGTTTGCGCAAGTTCCAAGAAGATCAGCAAAAAGCAGAGGATACTAAGAAGAAGAATGGAGAAACCTGGAGACAGCTAGAGGAGATTGTTGCTTCAATGGCAAAGTAAGATTTTTTTTCTTCACTTAACGCGATGCAAAAAAAATCGGTTTATTGTTTTGTTTTCTTGTCTTTACGCCTCAAAGATGTATACATTTACTTGCTTGCTTGAAAGTTTCTGGTTTATTCAGTTAAAACAGTGTGAGAGATTTAGCCAGATGTTTGTCCTCTCTTAGTTTCTTGATTTGTCTGTATACTTTTGTTCATGTAAACATCTTCTTTATGAAAACACGAATTTTCAATTATCTGAAGTTGCTTAGATTAGGTGAATGAATGTTAAAATGATCTCCATCTGGAAAAAAAGTTTTGTTCTTTAAGGATCTGTTGGCATTTTCCTGCAAGAATCTTTGGATTTTGTCTGTTGAAAGTTCTGTTATAACAGGTTTCTTCTTCTAACAAAGAAACCGAAGAAAAGCTCTATGCGATGATTCTTGGTCGGTTTTTCTTCTCAAGGTTTCATATGAGAGTTGATGTGATCCTCAGAGATATCATCTCCCTATAGAACAACTCGGTCCAACATATCTTTGGTCATATGGTTTGCTTCTGTTTAGGTAATAACAGAATCAAACCTACTGAAGCTGAATTTTTAGGACTTCTTTCTTGGATATATCTTTCTTCAGACCATTAATCGCTAATTTACCAATTGGTTTTGAATCAAGAGAACTCGAATTTCGAACATCATAAATATCTAACAAAACATTAGAGAACTTTGATCTGCAGAATTATTCAAACGTTGAAAAGTTTTGCCAGTAAAATTTTGTAAAGAGTTAACTTGTTTTCTTCATCATCTTCTTATTCTTTAAAAGTATACACGTTTGGTTTTCATGTTTAGAGATTGAATTAGTCTATAAAAATGTGGTTTGTAATTCTTATCTAACACTGTATTCGTAAACATCAAAGTTTGAAAGGGAGGTCCGAAACTCCATCTCTGCAAGAAGGCACAGGAAGAAATTCCGTCACCTTATGGAGCTTTGGCTTCGATAATCTGGTTGTTGCACAACTCGATCCCAACCTTTTTGGTTTCAAAACGTCTCCTTTACTACCTTGTTTTTACCTTTTTTACCAGGGTAGTAGAGAATTTAGATATTACAATTGTAAATCTACTGTTCATTTCTAATGATATTTGCCTTTTAGCAAAAAAAGACATCAAAGTTTGAAAGTTGGTTAAGCTCACAAACTAATGTAGTAAATTGTATTAGTTTTACTTGTTTCGTTAAACCTTATGTAACTCATGGTTTATTTTTTCTATTGACATGTTGACCTGGTTTACTTGGTCAGAAATTCCACCATAATATGATTTACTTACAAAAAAAATTTCTGGAACAAAATCTACTTCCATGTTGATTTTTATATAACAAAAAAATCAAAATAGAGTTTGTAAGATTTAAATTACTCCCTCCGTTTTTTAATATAAAATGTTTTGGTTTAAACAAACTTTAAGAAAAAACTTTTCTTTCAAATAAAATTATTTAATATATAAAATACAAACATTTTAAATACTATTGATTACATAGTATTCGATAAAAGTAAAAGTTATGTAGAAATATAAAAACATCTTATATTATGAAACAAATAAAAACTTCTAAAATATCTTATATTAAAAAACGAGGGAGTACAAAACTAGATAGTAGACTGTAAACACTTCTTGATGTTGTGGATTATGTTTTTTCTTCAAGTATTCAAGAATTGTTAAGAGATTTATTTGTTTCACTTACTTGATTGTTGGATTCTTAAATTGTTCTTCAAGTTTATTGCTTGTGTGTGTTTAGGTAGTGGAATGATATGTGAAGAAACTTGACCTAGAATGAAAGAGATTATCCAATGAAGAAACTAAAAAAAACGTTGTTGTCATTGAACAGTAAACCCGTTCTGTTAGGCTTGGAGGATTACGGGTTTCGGCCCGAACCTCCTGGTAATTCCAAAAAAAAAACCCCGTTATGTTAGTCTGATTAAGGACAAAGTGAATAGCTGTTAGTTGTGAAACGTTCGGCCATGTTGTCATAGAGAGACCACGAAAGCTCCACACTTATTGTGTCCCTCCGAGACAAAATTTTCTCGTTACCGAGGCCGCATCTCTGCAGATAAGTGGCCCGAAACTTAGATAATCCCATTACTCATTCACTTTATGTCCTTAGACTGTTGTTGTAACTTTCTAATTCTCAAGACATACATACTCTTGTTTTATTGTTCTAAATAAAAGTCGATGTGGGATTGAAACGAGTTACGTCTTAGTATTACACTTGTAAGTTAATTAACAAGTCTTGGTGCGATTGACTTAATTAAACTTGTATAAAATTTGAGTTTATTGTTTGATGGGTTGAGCCAAGCCGATGCAGTAGTGCAACGCATAGGCGACTCGTGAAAGACCCAGATAGCAAGCTATCTTAATGGGTTTTTCTCCCTAAAAAAATAGAGTTAATATCGTGTGGGCCGATGGCACCACGTATCAGATATTAAACTGATAAGAACAGATACTACACTTGATCTTAGCCAAAAGGCCGAGAAAGGTATGATTTGAAAGGCAGGCTTGGCTTCCTTTATATACTCGAACTAAACGACCAACGCTTCTCTACCTTTTCGATGTGGGACAACTAAAAACTCTCTGTAAAGAGTGAAACAATTCATCTTTTACGCATCTTCTTTTTCTTTGATGAGCCTGAAGGGTCAAAGCTTGTGAAGGATTTTAACAATCTGGTTTTTGTCGGACAATGATGTTCAAATAGATGAAGATTTGAAGAACATGATCCAAATTATCTTCAGGGCAGAAGCAGTGAATCACCGAGCGAGGCAGCTATATATAGCTTTTGGTGTCTTTGCAATAAAAACTAGAAGATTAACAGTTTCAGGGACATCGATTCTCGCAATCTCCTCGAGTCTACGCTCACGCGTCTCGTAGATCTAATGAGCTACTTTGCAGCAAAAGCAGAGGAAGGAGAAAACCAGACAAAGCTACAAACTCTGGTTTCCGAAATACGAAAAGCAAAAAACAGAGGTTTCGAGATAACTATGTACCGAAGCTTGTAGGAAACCCAAATGCAACAGAGATCATCTGTTTGAGAAGGTAAGGAGAAGATGATATAAGTATTTTTGGAAAATAATCTTGTGGGGCTAGGGGCAGAATGAGCTTAAAGCACAATCACATGGTTACTTGTCTTAATTAAATAGTCTATTATAGTTATTTAACAACAACATGAGACATAAAAATGGGTTTGTTCTGAAGATTCCATATCAAAGGACTAGATGAGCTCTCCCGTAGTATCGGTTAATGTACGACTCCTGCAACACAAAGATGACAGCTTAGCAAACAAAATGCTTCTCTTCTGAGTTAAGAGTTACATATATCTTACTTATATGATTTACTTTTTTTCTACTTTACCTTGATGAGTCCTGAGACGTCTGGTGGAGGCTGAGGGTAAAATTTGTACACCTTTATGCTTTCAAAGGCTTGCCGATCATCTTCGCTCATTTCTTCTACTGCTCTCATTCGATCAGCTATTGCCTGCAAGAATTAATAAGACCCTACTTTTTTAGCAAACACTTTCCACTCAATGTAATGTAATTTCATTCACATACAATCTTTACCTCTCGCCTGGCTTTCTTTGCGGCTCCAACCTGCTCTTTGACAAATTCCTGTGGAAAAATAATAAGCAAAAATGATATCACAAACTCTGTTAAAGCTCAAACACTTACTTTGAATTCATCCTTTTGTTCCGCACGTAATTCTTCATCTTCAATCATGTTATCAACAAATTCCTGAGAGATATAAAATGATGCACAAAAGACACAAGTTATTTAAGTTTTATGGTTACAAAAAAGAATTAAAAGCCAAAAAACACACACCTCAAGTCTGTCAAACGCCCAGTCAAATTCACATACAACCTGCACAAACACGATATTAAAGCTTGATTATAAAGAATATACCTAAAACTAACCATGTACACCAACACATTCATTGCATGACCAGAATACTTACCGGCGATTCAGATGGGAACAGCATATGGACCACAGTACTTTTTTCAAGTATCCCTTCCTTCAATGGGTTATCCAAATCTGCAAAGCAAACAAAAATTTGTTGTTGCGTAACACACATATACAAATGGTGCAAATTTTAACTACTAGTATCGGTAGTAGAGTAATCAAACTCACAAGGAAGACAATAGTCAAATCTCCTAAAACGCTCTTCCTTCAAATGTTTGAGAGCAGTTCTGCACATAATGTACAAAGCTCAAACTGAGAACACCAAAACTGGTAGATTCAAACAATATCGTTTCTTACCTCCTCTGCGTACATGCCGTGATGAAAATTTGAAACTTGATCCTATCAACTTGTTTTTCTCTACAAAAATCAAAAGTAATTAGCAACTACCGCCCCGACAAATGTTTTAATATCTGCACCGTGGAACTCATTGTACCTTTTTTCAAACGGAATGTAAGGAACCCAGTCCATTTTCATCTGCTTCATCGGAATGATTTCTTCCCCTGCACCCTGAACCGATGTGATTACTATCTTATCAGAAGGCGGAAAGGGTGATTCAACCTGTGGATATATGGAGTGTTAGACAAATATATATATATATATATATATGATACAAATTACATTATATGATCACAACCAAACCGTTGATAGAGATTTAAACAATAACTTACAGCAACAACGGTCGGGATAGGGACAACCTGTAATACACCTTTGTAGATGACATGCTGAGCTGTAAATAACGAAAGAAACAAAATTAAAACAAACGGAAGAGCCACAAGTGCCAAATAGTACGATTTAACACAAGGAAACATCTTACGTTCAGCATGGACAAAAACAAAGACTTTCTTCCCAAAGAGCATTCCTCCTTCCTCCAATGCTTCCTACAATTAACCACGTATAAATACCACCAGAAATCTCGTCTTTATGCAACAATCAGTTTATGTTCTGTTTTCTTGTTTTTACGCCTCCAAGTTTTATAAATTTCACTTGCTTATTTGAAGTCTCTGGTTTCGAGTTTCTTATTCAATTGTGAGAGAATTTAAATCAGATGTTTGTCCTCTTTCATCTTCTTATGAAAACACGAATTTTCTATTGTCTTTAGTATATGATTAGTTTATAGTTGAAAGAGATTGCTCTAATATTAAAATGATGTCAATCTTTTGTTCTTTAGTGTATAGAGGATCTATTGGCATTTACCTGCAAGAATCTTTAGATTTCCTCTGTTAAAAGCTCTTCGTTACAACATGTTTCTTCTTCTAACAAAGAAACCGAACAAAAGCTCTTCGCGATGACTCTTGCTCGGTTTTTCTTCAGAAGGTTTCACCACCAAAGTCAGATGAAAGTTGATGTGATCTCTAAAGACATCATCAAGCCATCATCACCAACTCCAAACCACTTAAAGAACTTTAAACTCTCTCTTTTAGAACAGCTCGGTCCAACGATCTTCGGTCCTATGGTTTTCTTCTATTCAGGTAATAACAGTATCAAACCAACCGAGCAATTGCAGAAGCTGAAGAAGTCGTTATCCGAGACTTTAACTCATTTCTATCCTCTCGCTGGACGGCTCAACGGCAATACAAGCATCGATTGTAATGACTCGGGCGCTGATTTCCTCGAAGCACAAGTCAATTCACCGTTATCGAATCTTATAAAAGAGCCTTCTTCAGATAGCTTGCAACAACTGATTCCTACATCAGTTGATTCCATAGAGACAAGAACCAGATTGCTTCTTGCTCAAGCGAGTTTCTTTGAATGCGGAGGCATGGCTATAGGAGTTTGCGTGTCTCATAAACTCGCTGACGCAACTTCTATCGGTTTATTCATGAAAAGCTGGGCTGCAATCTCGTCTCGAGGATCGATTAAAACCGTTGGGACTCCGGTTTTCGACACGGCTAAGAATTTCCCACCTGGAAACTTCTCTGAGACTTCCCCTGCACCAGTGGTTGAGCCAGAGATTATGATGAATCAAACTCTTTCGAAGAGAATCGTTTTCGATTCCTCGAGTATTCAAGCTTTACAAGCGAAAGCTTCAAGCTTTGAAGTGATACAACCAACAAGAGTCGAAGCTGTCTCAGCTCTTATATGGAAATGTGCAATGAAAGCTACAAGAACAGTTTCAAGAACATCGAAAACATCGATTCTCGCAAACTCCGCGAGTCTACGTTCACGCGTCTCTCCACCGTTGACAGAGAACTCGATAGGGAATCTAGTTAGCTACTTTGCAGCAAAAGCAGAGGAAGGAGAAAACCAGACAAAGCTACAAACTTTGGTTTCCGAAATACGAAAAGCGAAACAGAGGTTTCGAGATAACCATGTACCGAAGCTTGTAGGAAGCCCGAATGCAACAGAGATCATATGTAACTACCAGAAAGAGGCAGGAGATATGATTGCAAGTGGAGATTTCGATTTCTACATTTTCTCGAGTGCTTGTCGATTCGGTTTATACGATACCGATTTCGGTTGGGGAAAACCGGTGTGGGTCGGATTTCCTTCGGTTAGACAGAAGAACATCGTGGCGCTTCTCGACACGAAAGAAGGTGGTGGAATTGAAGCTTGGGTGAATCTGAATGAACAAGAGATGAAACTTTTTGAACAAGATAGAGAATTGCTTCATTTTGCTACTCTGAATCCTAGCGTGACCCAACCTTTTCTCCATGTTCTCTGATTATAAACCCGGTTAAGTGATCTAAACCGGATATATTTGCTTAATTTGAGGTTTTGTTTTTTCAATTTCCAGTTACATAAACTAGCCGTTGGGAGGCCACTGAAAGGTTAAAAAAATTAAATAAACGGGAAAAAATGTAATAAGTCGTCCAGGAGATGAAAAAAGATGTACATAAAATATAAATTAATTAAAAATCATTTTTGTCCGTTTATTATATAAATCAGAAAGTCATTTAAGTAAATCCCTGATATATAAACATTTGTCAATTTTTTACCATATATTAACAATGTTTTTACAAAATTTCAAAACATGTACAATTATGTCATAAATCATTTTAACCTTCTATAGTTTTAAATTTAGCTCTAAAAATAAATTTTTACTTGAAGCACACTCTCATCCTCTATTACAAAAGGTAAATATTAGGTTTAATATTTATTTTCTCTTATTTTTAACTATAAATATTGGAAAAGAGAAAAAAACAAAAACTAGCATAAATGATAAAGAAACAAAATTATAATTTTTTAATTTCGTTTAGTCCATATATAATTTCTTCAAATTCTTCCACTATCTGAGAAAATATTTTTCTATATATAACGTTAAATATATCATTGAGAGTGGCCGTTGGGGAATTTAAATCATATGCTTAGAGTTCGGACCTACTGGAGATTGGAGCCGAAGAAGCTATACACACAAAAAATCAGTTTCTCTGCAAAAAACAAAAAATCCAGATTTGGGGATAAAATTAGGGTTTTTAGAAATCGAGAGAAAGAAATGGGAGAATCTGTCTGTCTTGTGAGATCTTTCTCTCAACCTGCAGAGATTTCATCGATTGAAACCAACGAGGTCAGTGATTACTGCTTAAAAAGATTTGCTTTCTTTCTATGTTCTGATTTGCTTTCTGTTGTGTTTCGTTAGACACTGTCGGAAATTTAGGGATTTGGGATTTGGAATCATGGATTTAGGGTTTCTGGAAATTGATTTTGCTATTGGTGAATCTGAAGTCTCAAGGAAGAGAATCTGAGATTTTGTTTTTTTTTTGGGGGGGTTTTGCAGGCGGTTTCTCGTCGTTTTCTTACGGAATCAGTATCGTTTGGTAGATTTGCGTCAGAGTCTCTACAATGGGAGAAATGGTCAGCTTTCACTCAGAATCGTTACCTGGAAGAAATTGAGAGGTTTACTAAACCTGGTTCTGTGGCACAGAAGAAAGCTTTTTTCGAAGCTCATTTCAAGAACCGAGCTTTGGGGAGAGCAACAAAGACTAATATGGAAGAAGTTAATGTTAAAGCCAGTGATGAAATTGTGCGTGAGGTACGGAAAGATAAGCTCGTTGATTCGGAAGTACCACTTGTGGAGAATAATGGTATGATCATTAAAGAGGAGGTGTCTAGTGCTGATGTGGAATCTGTTGCTCCATCAGTTTCTGTAATAGATGAGACAAGTGGTGTTCAAACTGGTGAAGTGAAGGATACTAGTGTCGAGAACATTGATTCTGTAGCTGTTCCTGAAGGCGAGGATCTTGATAAGGTAATGTTGTTAACCATCGAAATCTTGTAATTTACATCGCAAAAACAATTTCTTTTTGTTTTTTTCTCTTAACATCCATGACGTTTTTCAGGAGGATTCGACTTCTTTGAGCAAAGAAAGACGTCCTAGTTCTTCCGGATCGAAGACCTGCAGTGGAAGTTCAAAACTGGAACCCTCCTTTGCTATAGGACTGGATCTGCCACTTAACAAAACCAGAAAAGAGCCACCTTCAAGTAGTAAAAGGTCAATTAGTGTATCGAAAAACCAAAATAGATCACCTCGTGAACCCTTTCACAAGTCAATCAGTTGTGCTCCTTCTTGTAATACCGACAAAAATATTGTGAGGATTCCCCTAAATGGTTCTAGAAGCAGTACCAATGCTGAGAGTGCAGGGAAAGCAGACAAGAAGAAGGGATCAGGTCCAACTTCACTTCACATGTCACTCAACTTTGCTTCTTCTGCTCGTCAAACGACCAAAACAGCCCCAAAATACCTGGCAAGAAAACCCACTACACAGGAAACAACTTCATCAAATGCTAGAAACAGTGTTTTCCCAAATGGAAAAGAACCAACGGGAGCTTCAAAAAGCCGCAAGAGACCATTGCCTCAAAAAACCAAAGAAGAAGATTCTAAAGCTGCAAAATGTTCAACCAGTGTAATTCTCCTCCCAAGTTTCTCCATTTCATGTGTGTACCCCAGGCATATATGCTGAGACTGACTCTTTACATATGTTGTAGGCATCTGCTGTCAGGTTACCCGAACTTCCTCTTCCCAGTAATCGGCTATCAGAAGACAAAAGGTTACTGATTCACCCATCTTCAACTTTGGTTTTATACTAAATCAACTCTGTGATTAGTCATTAACTTTGGCTTCTTATATACAGGAAGAACATAACTGTAGGTAGTTCAGTTTCATACAAAATACCCCACCATGTGAAAAGGCAGCCTTCTGTCGGGTTAGTGGTTTAAGTACTAACCTCTTAGAGAAGCAGCACTTACTATCTTGTGTTACTTACTGCAATGGCTTGAGTTGGTTTATCGAAAGTGTTTGTATTAGTTCCCTGGTTTATGCTGAAATAAGACTGGATGTTTTTGTCTTGTGCATTTGCAGCTGCCAAAACATTTCAACTCATAGCAGAACCAAAGCAAAGTCTTTAACTGTATCTTCTCCTTTCAACTTCAGAAGTGATGAACGGGCAGAAAAGAGGAAAGAGGTACAAACTAAGAGACCCCAATTATGTATCTTTCATATCAGAGGACAGAAATAGAGCATATTCTAATGAAGATCTCTCTTGTTGTGGCTTTGTTTGTTAGTTCTTCAAGAAGCTAGAAGAAAGGAACAAGAAAGAAGATACTGGTAAAGAGCAATTGTCTTGCGGCTTCAAGGCAAATCAAAAGACTCACTTAGTTTCAGAAGAACACAAGAACCTGCAAGTTGGTAATTTTCAGGTATAGTAAAAAACTAGTTCAAATTGTAACTTCTCACAGTTTTAAGCATTGAATCTTGATGTATGGCATTATATCTATGTGCAGGTGGTACCATCAATAAGTCCGACTTCACCAAGATTCCGCACGAACCAGACTCCAGGAAGAAGAAACATAAAAAAATCTCATCAGTCTCCCCATAAAGTTGCTTCAGTGAAGACCAGAAATGCAGTAATGGAGAAGCTCAAAAGCTGCAAGATTCATCCCTCGCAGACAAAGAAGAAAACTCAAGAGAATTTGTCTCCTAATATCCCGCAGAACTAAGGTACACAAGTCAGAGACAAACCCCTCTTCTTCAAGACAGCTGATATAATAATACACACTTGACGCGATCATCATCTTAAAGATTCAGCTTTTCACGTTGAAGAGTTCGAAAGTTTTGTCCTTTGAGTTCGAAAATCTCGATTCAAATTGTATAACAAGCTTTTAACAGGAGCTCTGTGTAGAATAATAGGTAAGTAAAACTCAGTTCTTCATATATAACTATGTACTCAATAGTTTTGTAGTCTCAAATCTTGTATCATTTGTATACAATAATAAACAATTGGTCGATTTAAAAAAACGTTTCTTTCTTCAGTTTTGTTTACTTGCTTGTTTTTAGTTCAGACAGGAACAGGTGTTTGTATCAAACGCCTTTGAGTAATTTGAAGAAAATTGCAAAGCTTTCCTTTTTACACATTTTGGTAAAAACGACGCCGTGTTGGAGTCGGAAACACCAAGGACCTCTCGTTTTAGAGGAGAGAGAAAAATAAAAATCTTATCTTTGTGTTATGTAGTGTTGTTGTTCAGCCATGGCAATGACAGAGCAACGATCTCTCTTTTTCTTCTGTGTCTGTCTTCGAACAGAAACTTGTTTCTGTTTCTGATTCCCCATGGCTTTGCCTTCTTGCTTAAAGACTGGAGTTCCGACCACCGGATTTAATCTTTCCAGCAGTCTTGTGAAATCGGACAGTGGCTTCGCCGTTCCGACAAAGTTACAGAGTATTCGAAGAAGTGATCGAGTGAAGAAGTTGAGAATCCAAGCCGTTTTCAGCTTTCCTCCTGCGTTTCTGACCAGAAACGGTCGAGCCGAGAAGCTGAAACAGCTGAAACAGGATCTTTTTGAAGCCATTGAGCCTCTTGATCGTGGTGCCACCGCCTCGCCTGATGATCAGCTTCTGATTGATCAGGTTCTCTCTCTTTTCTGGGAATCATTAGGGTCTAGAGAACAATTGGTTTAGGAATTGATCATGATGATTGTGTAAGAATGTGATTGAGAGACAAAACTCAATTGATTTTGCATGCAAGGCTTTGTTTCTTCTTCTAAATGTTTATGGATTCGAGACAGTTAGCTCGTAAGGTGGAAGCAGTTAATCCAACCAAGGAGCCACTGAAGTCTGGTTTACTTGATGGAAAATGGGAGCTTATTTATACAACCTCTGCTTCGATTTTGCAGGCAAAGGTTAGAACTTGTTAATCTTTGAAACTCGTGTTGTTGTGTCTATTTTTAGGCTTGTTCTCATTCTCTGTGTCTTGACAGAAACCAAGGTTCTTGAGATCAATAACAAACTACCAATCTATAAATGTGGATACATTGAAGGTGCAAAACATGGAGACTTGGCCTTTCTTCAACTCGGTAAAGTTTGTAAAACTGATTCTTATTTGCACATACACATTTGCTGTTTGCTATATAGTCATAGACCATATGCTAAATAAAACTTTTTTCGTTAGTGTAGTGTGATTTTTGAAGAGTCTTTGCTCGGTAGGACAGTAGGAGTAATATTCGTTTTCAAGAGTCTCATATATCAAAGTGGATGATACTGTTTTAGCTTCCTAGTGTTTGATATATCAGCAAACTACATCTTTTTTCGTAGGTAACCGGAGACTTGAGACCCCTCAATTCGAGGAAGGTGGCTGTGCAACTCAAAGTGTTCAAAATTCTCGGCTTTGTAAGTTCACTGAAACTCTTTCTGCTACTATGCGAGCATGTCTATAAGAAGATCATGTACTGATTGAGACAGTTTAAACCACCATATGCTTCTTTATTCTGACCACTTAATGATTGTTTAATTGGTGCTTTGCTGTGCAGATTCCTGTAAAAGCGCCCGATACCGCACGTGGTGAACTAGAGATTACGTATGTAGACGAAGAACTACGGTCAGTGAATGAAAGTTTTTCATGTTTTAATGTTTTATGAACAAACATCTTAAAACAATGTGTTTTCTTTTTGCAGGTTATCAAGGGGTGACAAAGGCAACTTGTTTATATTGAAGATGTTCGATCCCACTTATCGAATCCCTCTCTGATCTCTCGGTTTTTACTATCGAAAAAATGGTTCCTGAACCCATTATACATACCCTATCACTTGTTCTCTCTCTTCATCATGTATAGATATGAATGTTTCTGCAAACTTAAAATCTAATTAAGATAAAAAAGAAAGAAAGAGACAAATTCTCCTCACAGTTTCAGCTTTGTTCTGATAGACATTGCATTATGTAATTCAGATGGAAAAAAACTCATAACTTTGTTGGAAAATGAAAATATTCTTGAAATGTGATAAACGACGCCGTATGATGCTGGCGATACACAGACCTCTCGTTGCGACGCTTTCTGCTTCCTTCTTCCTCCTTCCTCCTGACAAAAACGGTCTCTATGAATCAAATGCAACAAACTTCGAGAAGAAAGAAGAAAATCTTTGATGGGTTTCATCGCTCTGCAATCTTGGAGCAGAGGAGCTTCAGCTTTTGTTCATCTCCTTCGTCCAGGTAGGTAAGTTAGATTCTTTACTGAATATGATCAAATTCTATGTAATTCGACAAAGATTCTGAATGAATTGTGCTTATTTCATCAGTTGGTCCGAACCCTGATCTCTATGATGCTCGAGCAGTCAAATTCCTTAAGTTTGATGTAAGAGCCTCCTCGAGTAGTCGTAAATCACTTAAGAAACTCAAAAGAGAATCTCAACAAAGTAAAGACATAACCATGAGAAGTGTTACAGAAGAAGAAGAAGAAGTTGCTCAAGTTGATGACTTTTCAACTTCAAAGGACTCCATTGATGATGATGTTGTTGTTGCTGCTCCTCGAGACAAAGTGCTTCAAGCCTGTACTGTAACTTCCGGTTTGATGTCTGTATTAGCCCTAATCATCAGGAAGGTTTAAATCAAACCCTATTGAAAAGTTTTGGTTTTTGTTGTGATTCTAACATTTGCCATCTATCTAACTGGTTTGGTTTTCCACTTGCAGGCGTCTCATGTTGCTTCAATTGAAGGATTATTACCTGTCCCTGACTGCTCTACAGAATTACCATGTAACAACGTCTAAAGAAAGAAACTTGATTACTTGGTGTAATAATAATCCTTGGAGAGAATCAAATAAATTGTCTGTTTTTTCTTGTAGTTGGGTTTGAAACTTGGCATCTTGGGTTAATTGCTGGAATTGTTGTGTTTACATCATCAAGCCGGTTCTTGCTACTAAAATCTTGGCCAGATTTTGCTGATTCTAGTGAAGCAGCAAACCGTCAGGTAAAACATTACTCGATATAGTTGCATTGATTTATAAGTGTTTCTAAACTCGCTTATTGTCTCTCCTTTTGGATACGCTTTTACTTGCAGATTCTTACTTCGCTCGAACCTCTAGATTACCTTGTTGTTGCATTTTTACCTGGAATTAGTGAAGTAAGAAATCAGCAATCAAAGATACAAATTCAAAATCTGTTGCTTTAAAGTTTGGTTGATTGATGTGGAGATGATGATGGTTTCACAGGAGTTGCTCTTTAGAGGTGCATTGATGCCTTTGTTCGGAACAAATTGGAATGGTATTGTAGCGGCTGGACTCATCTTCGGTTTTCTTCATCTTGGGAGCGGAAGAAAGTATTCTTTTGCAGTTTGGTAAAACCATTTTTACTGAACATTTTAGTACCCTCAATGCTGATGAGAATTGCGTAGATCGAATCTTGATATTAGATGAATTGTTATCATCATTCTTTGATTGCCTTCTTCACATGTTTTCTTGTCATTTCCGGTTTATATAGTGAATTCTGTTGCGGTTATTTGAATTTTTTCAGGGCGTCGTTTGTCGGTATAATATATGGTTATGCAGCGGTTTTGTCGTCAAATCTTTTTGTTCCGATGGCCTCTCATGCGCTCAACAATTTGGTCGGAGGTTTGGTATGGCGACACACTTCCAAGCTCAAGTCGTTGAAGTGAAGATATCTTATAGTTAAGATTTTAAAGAGGGCTTAACTGAAAGTTGTACAATTTGAATGGGTTGTTTTGTTAAATAGTTATAGTAGAAGGTGACTTTTGCAATTTTAATGTACCAATGTCCGTCTCTATCACAAAAGACAAGTGGAAATGGATCTCTATCCATAAATTAATGATGTGTAAAATGAAAAACCAATCAGAAATTCTCTACCTTTTTTAAATGAAAATTATATAGAATTATATTCCTTTTACAATTTCTCAAATTACACAAAACCAATAGAATTCGAACAAACAAAAAAATAATATTCAAATTAATATTTTATAAAATAATATACAGTTTATAAATGGTTATAAAAATAGTATATTAATTTATAAATTTTGATAAACATGTTAAGCGAAAAAAAAAATGTTGTTTAATTGAACCCAAAAAAAATGATGTTTGATATGTTGGGAGAATCTATTTTAATATGATTTATTGAAGAATAGTGTTACCGGAAGAGGAAGTGTTTCCGGGTCAAAAAGTCAGATTGGTAAACAGAAACATGAACAATAGAGAGACAAAGACTCGTCCTTTTTTTCTACGAAATGTGAATAATTTTAAAGTTGAAATTTTTATATTTTTTTTATTTTGGTTTCTCTAAATTCCAACTTCCATAAATCGAAGATTTTTCCTTTTGGGAAATTGCTCACTTTACCTTGACATTAAAGCAACAAGCTTTGAACAAAAACAAATTTAGCTCTGAACAGACGAGAGAAAAGCTCAAAAACCCAGAATCGAGTGGAGAAGAGAGAGCGATATGCTTGAATAAAAATGGCGGATGGATGTGCTCAACGAGGTGGTTGTCCTAGCGATTACGTTGCGGTGGCTATAGCAGTAATCTGCTTCCTCGTGTATGTTGTTTCTTCTTCTTCTTCTTCCTTCATCACTTAAAAATCACATTTTTACGGTTTTTTTGAAGATCTAGCTTTTTTTTGTGTTACTGGGTTTGCTTTTGCTTGTTGACTCTTTACTTGGGTCGTCTCCGACGAGTAAATCGCCGAATATTGGGGTTTAATTCGTTAATTTTTTGTAACGATGTCTCTCGCTCTTTCTTTGTCTTGTAAGTGTTTGATGTTATGTCTCAAAAGGATTTACTTTTGTTTATTTTATGACCCAAAGGATTTGGCTTTTTTGCTGGGAATTTAGTATGTTTGAGTTACTTGATAGCAAGATTCAGATAATTATGTCTAAACCAGTTAATGATCTTGATTTGAAGTTCAAAACCATCATTTAATGGCTAATTGAGTGAATCTGTATCTTAAAAGTAAGCTGTTCAATTTCTCTATTAGTTGATTGATCCTATTTAATGGATTTCACCTGTTTATTAGGCTTGGATCGTGCTCGGTATTACCTGTTAATGATCTTGATTCAAAGTTCAAAAGCATCATTTTAATGGCTGATTTGAGTGAATCCTTTATCTTGAATTACTCCTGAGTTGTTCAATTTTTGTATTAGTTGATTGATCTATCTAATGGATTTTTGTTGACTTGTTTACTAGGCTTCTGTCTCGATCGGTTTTACCGTGTTTGATACATAAGGCTCCTCGTACTATCAGTAGCAGTTTCTGGATCCCTGTCATTCAAGTCATCGCCAGCTTCAATCTTCTCTTCTCAATTGTGGTTAGACAACTTCTTGGTGACAGTCGACTGGTCTTATGAATCACTTCATTTGTCAAGTATCTTCTGTAATAAAACGACTGTTGTTTATATATTTTCAGATGTCAGTTAATTTGCTTAAATTCGGGAGGAAACATTGGTGGCAGTATTGCTATCTTTGGGCAGGTTTGTTTGGAGTCAATGTTCCTCATTTTCAAAAACAAGTCGCTTGTTAGATCAATTCGTCTTTTACAATTTGATAAAGGTAATCTTATAAAACGGAACATTTGGTTTCAGTGTGGGTCGAAGGACCACTTGGATTCGGTTTACTGATGGGCTGCCGTATAACTGAGGCATTTCAACTATACTTCATATTTGTCAAGTAAGTATAACTGTTAACGAAAATGCTTTCCATCGTCTAGTTGTGGTTCCTGCTCTTTGCTTATATATATTTTTTGCAATGTAGGAAACGTTTACCACCCGTTAAATCTTACATTTTTCTCCCCCTTGTTTTGTTGCCATGGATCCTTGGAGCTGCAAGTAAGAATTTCTAAACTTTTATTTTGTACTTTGTAAGTGTTTCTGGTGTTTTCCTCGTATTGGATAATAAGCTCATAAGCCTTTGATTTTCATTTAGTTATCCATGCAACAAAGCCTCTCAACGACGAATGCCATATGGGTCCTCAATGGACTTTCCCAGTTGCGGGCCTTCATGCTCTTTATGTCCTTACTTTAATTGGATTCACAAGAGCGGTCCGACATGTAGAGTTTCGATTTCATGAGCTTAGAGATCTCTGGAAAGGGATTCTCGTCTCAGCCACATCAATCGTTATATGGGTAACAGCGTTTGTGTTGAATGAGATTCATGAAGAAATCTCTTGGCTTCAGGTTGCTTCAAGATTTGTTCTTTTAGTCACGGTATGAAACTAATACTATGATTGTGCTTATTATTTTGTAGACCATTTAACAGACTTCCGAGTTGATACTTTTCTTTTAGGGTGGCATTCTTGTTGTGGTCTTCTTTTCCATCTCGAGTAATCAACCTCTTCTCTCACAAATCAGCCTGAAGAAAAGAGAACACTTTGAGTTTCAAAGAATGGGTCAAGCTCTTGGTATACCCGATAGCGGATTATTATTTCGGAAGGAGGAATTTCGACCTGTTGATCCAAACGAGCCACTTGATAAGCTTCTTCTCAATAAAAGATTTCGCCAATCGCTTATGGAATTCGCAGATAGGTACTCTTACTGATATCTATTCTTCCCTCGTATTCATTCCGGTTTCGCCATTAGTATTAAAACTAAATCTTTATACGCTTGTTAGCTGCTACGCTGGAGAAACCTTGCATTTCTATGAAGAAGTGTATGAACATGGGAAAATCCCGGAAGGTGATTCGATAAGAAGAATCTACATGGCTCGACATATCATGGAGAAGTTCATCGTCGCAGGTTTGTTATTTATCCAACTTCTTCTTCTTCGTAATGAAACCGGTCTCAGGTGTTCTCTAATAAAATCTCTAACTATCAGTTCCTTAAACACAGGAGCGGAAATGGAAGTGAACCTATCTCATAAGACCAGGCAAGAGATCTTAACCACTCAAGATCTAACTCACCCTGATCTCTTCAAGAACGCATTGAACGAAGTGATGCAATTGATCAAGATGGTAAATTTCAACATCTCTCATTCATTCTCTTAGCTGGCAATTCTCGATTCTCGTTTCTATGTGCTCATCGTTTAAATGATTTTGAAGAATTTGGTGAGAGATTACTGGTCATCCATCTTCTACATCAAGTTCAAAGAAGACGAAGAAGAAGACTGTGACGAGGCAATGCATAAGGAAGGATGGAGGTTTTCTTCACCAAGGCTGAGCTCAGTTCAAGGTTCTGATGATCCGTTCTATCAAGAACATATGTCAAAGAGTTCCACTTCAAGATGCAGTAGTCCAGGTTAAGGAGCCTAAACCGATATTAAACCAGAACCGAAACCTCGTTTAACATTTGGTATCCTGATGTTCATAGCAATCCAGTCCATATAATTTCCACTCACATTTCTTATACATGTCTCTTTTTCTTGCTCTTGTTATACCCAAACTGAAAGAGAAAATACCCGGTTCCGGTTTTAGTTTGGTTTTCAGTGTGTATACCGGATAAAACTATGGAACCGTACTAATTAAGTAATTTATGTCTTGAAAATTTTACGCATATCCGTTTCACAAAACAGGTTGTAGGTTTTTTTTCACGCCATGTAGATTTTTTATGTTTTTTTATCAAACACAAATTTTGGAAAAACATTTTTTTTATCTTTTTGTTTCAATTTTTGAAACACCTTATTACAATTAAAAAAAAATTATCACATAAATTTTGATAAACCATTTCTTAATGAGAAAAATATATTATAAACCATGGGTCTTTGATCCGGGTATCATCAATCTTGGGATTGTGACATCACCCAAGATGTTGGAAGCGGAATAAAGTTCTATTGGGATCAACGGAGAGAAAATCATAGTCAACATCTTTTAACATGACTCCAATACAGAATGGTTGGTATTTGGGTTGTCGAAGTTTCAGAAATATTTTCGGAAGCATTGGGTTCTATTATGCGGTGTGCAATTTAGAAATTTAGCCAAAAGATGTTATCTACACATACAAATCGCATCAGAGTAAAATCGTATACGGAAAAGAAAAATAACATATCTAATGATACGTTAGCTAGCGAATAAGACTTGCTAGAGATAGCATCGTCAAATTCACTTTTTATGTATTTTTCTCACAATATGGCATATATATCTGCTTATGTAATAATTTGTATTCCGATAGTTCTGTATACTGGCTTTGTATCCTCGATTTGAAATTAGTAAAATTGTTAGACGGAAAAAAAAAATATAAACCCTAAATTGGAAAAAGAACACAAACCTAACGTTTTAATTTTGTTTGTAATCTATTTAAAGATAAACAAGTATTGTTAATAATATTTTGTTTTCTGTTATTTTTTTAATTTCAAACTTGGTGTGGTATATCATTTTTAAAAAAAAACATACCAAAAATAACATTTTTTATCAGCATTTAATTGATTTGGAAGGTAAATGTGTAAATCTTAATCATTTGGAAGTTTTTTTTTGCAGAAAACATTTTTTTCATATCTTTAGAGAGATGGATGAATGCGTTGGTTATCTTTCCAAGTAATTAGCTATTTATATCTGTTGAAAAAGTGATTGCAGTATTGCATAAACTTTGTCCCGGCATAGGCTGTGAATGGGAAAGCAGATTAACGACGGTTCACACGTAGGAGAGGGAGATTCACTTTTGTTTCTCCATTCATGTTTCATGTAAAAAAGAAGTGGTTCAAGTATTAAAAAATATATATATATAAAGAATGAACCGTATGCGGTTCAAAATTGCAAAGATAATTTACGAACTGCATTGAACAGTAGTTACATTTCTATTTTCAAGCAATTCAATATGATCCACCAAGTATAGTTACTATATTTTCTTTTAAAATAGATTTAAATTTAAATATATAAAATAATAAAAGCATTTAAATAGATAAGCTATGGTATTATTGACCAATACAAGCAAAAAAAATTGTTAAAGTTTGATGATAATTATTATACCGTATCACATTAACCACATTTTTTTATATATTTGATGTATGTGAAACAGTTTTTTGTATAATAGAACTATTTCTATTTATATTTGTTGCATTTATAAATTAATTCCTTGAAATACTTAATTTTAATTATGTAAAAATAAAATAATTTTTTTCTCATATAAATTAATTATAATTAATATGTACAGTATTTTGGACATTTTTTATCCGTTTTCACCATTCAAACGTATATTTTGAGACTGCTAGATCTGTATTTATATTGTTTGATCTGCATTTGTTCTTTTCGATCCACACTACCTGATTCGTTTTCTCCATTTGGACCCATAATGGAACGTTTTCTAAAAAAATAAACAAATTACATTTAGGTAAGGAGTCTTGTCAATGGATGAACTTTGTAAAAAAATATGGTTCGAGATTAACATTTACTTATTATGGTGACTCTTCCCAAATATCAATGATTAATGTATAAACATTTTTTTTTATAACTTTTATAAACATTATTTCCCAAAGAAGGGTTTTTTTTGTCGTTGCTGTCTACAATAAGGTTTTGGTCAAATACATATGGCAATTATTGGGTCGTGTCGCTTGCAACTCTTGATGATGATGTTCTTCGCAAGATAGTTTTAAAAATTGAAGGGAATCTTTAATGAGTTTTTTTTTTATTTTTAATATCTATCTTTATTTATGTAGAATCCAAGATTACATCATATATATGAGAAATAAGAAAATTACATAAATAAACTTAAAAAAAACAAATTATGACTTTTGACATTGCTTTTCTTTACAAAGCTTTACTCGCTAATAGAGTATCAACTCTATTATTATCCTTCCACAAATTCATCTTCATCTTTGGCTATCATCTATACAATGAAATTATTAAACACCAACTTTCTTTGTTGTATTACATTGGCCAACTCCTGAATAAGATCGATAAATACTCTTTAACAAAGAACCTAATAATTGATTCTTCTGAAAGCGATAAAATTTCGGACTGTCAATTTTCGACGATTATACGAATATCGCCATACAACAAATACCCTGCATCTTCATCTTTGAATAGCCACTTCCTCCATGGTGGTTGTTTCCCAAGCAAAGCAATCAGGACTAGAACACAGAAATCGCTGCAAATCGAATCCGACGAAGAAAAATCGCTAAAGATCATTAATAAAAGATTGTATATAACTGTTACAATACAACACCAATCATCAAACAATAGCGATTTCTTCATCGGATAGGAAAACCGGTTGTAGAAAACCATTTCTTCTACATCCGATTTCACGTTGCCAGTATCCATCAAATCTCTTGACACTAGGACATGATTAAATCGGAGACGAAGTGGTTTTCGGCAAACAAGAAAAACTCTACTTTGAGAGGATGAACGGTTACCTCGAATCGAAGCGAGGAACACGAAGAAGAAGATGATAGTAAAAGAAACCATCATCATTGAATTGATGGCCATAAAAGGCACAAATTGGAGACGATGGTGGAACTCCATTAGAAGAGGCCAAGAATCGCCAAAGAGAAAAAGTTGGGTTTTTTTTACAGAGTTTTTACTCTTTTTTTTTAATGAGTTTATCTATTTCACCTAATTAGTTTTTTTTTTTTGTCGACAATCCATATTATGGAAGTCCAACTTGGGCAAGCATACAGAGATAACATTTTGAGCCTAACCCTCTAATCTATTACATGAATGAAGCCCAAAATAAATTAAAACATGAAAGACCCAAACATTCATGGCGGTCTTAGGGTTGAGATCGTGAGTTTCAACGACAAAGTTTACTGCCGCCAAGCATCAACTGGAACCAACTTCTGATTCGAGGAATTGTCTATGAAATCTAGCAGAAATCGATACCTTCACCAGTTACCTCTGTAATCCAACCTGAGCAGAAAATAACCCATGGCTTGTCTCGTTCAGATCTCCTCCACCTCTTCAAAGAATCCATTTCCGACCACCTCAAACTCAGGACACTTCACCCCACAACCTATATCGGAGAGGCCCATGACTATCCATGGAGGAGTGAAGGCATCATTACTCCCTACCATCTTTTGAGAAGATTAGAGCAAAAGATGAGGATGAAAGAGCTTCTTCACGACCACTGGATCTTGGTGAAGCTTCACCGGTTCTACAAAGGAGGAAATAAGGAAAAGAAAAACAAAACAAAAATAGATCCGAAAAGATCAGAAAACGGATCCGAACAACGTCGAAAACAAACCCGAATCTAGCCCAAAAACCGATAAACATAGATCTAAGACTATAAATACATAAAACAAAAGGAAATAAACATATATACAAGATGGACCGACGACGTGGCTATGGGAACACACATCGCCGGCCGGAAAGCAAGCTTAGATCGACGAAGCTTTCAGAAGAAGAAAAAAAATTTTAGAGAGAAGTTTTAAGAGAGAGAATAACTACTTTCAGTAACTCTCTCCACCTAATTATTTAATTCAATAGTTTTGGTTATTATTTATTGTGATATGAATTCTAAAACAACCACAAAAAAAAAAACGACAACAACTATAAATTCGTATTGGCTCTTAAATAATTTATAAACTTATCTTATAAACATTTTCTAAAACATAATTTTGTGACAGTTTGAGAAGTTATGAGAATTCCGAACTTTCATTAAAAACAAGAAAAAGAAGCTACATTGATGGTTTGTTAAAAGATGATACTTCCTCCGTCCCATAATATAACATGTTTATATACTATTTTTTCACTTGATAAGATATTTTACATATTTCTATGCAAAATATAATGTATGCGACCATTTATATTCTGCAGTAAATTTTTTTATTGATTGATATATTTGTAATTACATATCAAATGATACTTTTAATGGAATAAAAACAAAAACTATACTAAATTAATATACTTTTTAAACTATGCGTCTTTAAGTAGAAAATTTTATATAATGGGATAGATGGAATAGTTTTTTATGAGGTTTGGGTTGGTGTTGTGTCAATGTGGATGGAGATATTTTTGTACTCGACATTGAAGAACAACAAGGAAGTCTCTCATTTCTATATATTGAGTTCAAAGTTTTTATTTTGGAAAATGGAATGCATGTTAATGCATTATGAGGTAGCTCTTTTTAAGACGGATAATATCAAGTTAATGAAAAAAACGTTCCATTATGCCGGGACAATAATAGTCTCAACCAGACCTAGTTGCCCTCGCTTCGGGTGGTTCTCCCTGATTCAATGGGTCTTGGACGGTAAAGGGAGCCGTGTGTGGAGCTCGATGGATTTTCCAATTGGCATTATATGAAAGTAGAGACATCTTGGGACTTTAAAAGGATACAAATGGGTTAATTCACCACTTCCCTCGAGAATGCAATAGATGTGATACCACTTCCCTCGAGAATGCAATAGATGTGATAATATTATAAATAGAGAATATAATACCTACCATCTCCAATGTATTTTTCTATATTTGACTCTAAAATAAAGTAAAAATAGAAATCTTCTATTTTTACTCCAATTTATCTTTATTAAAGAGAAAATGTTTTTTTCTCTATTTTAGAGTTTTCTACATTTTTTCCTCTATACATAAAGCAAAAAATAACAATCTATATTTTAAAATTGGAAATAAAGATGAGTTGGAGAAAAAATAGAATATTAATATTTTTTTTCTATTTTTAAAAGAAAAAATAGGGATAAGTTGGAGATGCCATAATGTATTAGAGAGAAATATCGATAAAATTTGGACCATACTCCTTACTAGTAAAATTACTGGGGGAAATTGACTAAACGATAATGATTCATGATTTAATTTTCCTAATCACTAGTTTCATTGATATCTTGATGATGTCTATAAAAGAATATCTAATTGGATTGAATATATGTGATCCGAATGAGCTTAGATTCAAACTATAAAATTTTGATTTATTAGTTTATTATTACACACATTTATTCAAAGCTGACATATGATATCATCATGATTCATGACCATCAAATTATATGAAAAGAAATCAAATTTTTTGTATTTTCTCTAATTTTCTGTTTTGGTATATTATCTTTTATTGAAAAAAAAAACACAATATGAAAATGTACATGGAATATTCTTGTAGATGTAATTTGCCAGGTTGGTATTGCTTCCAAGCTTCTGTATTCTTCTTAACAATTTTTTTTTTTCAGTTTATAAAGTTACAAAGACGAAAACGAACACGTTAGTTCGATTAGTTACAAAATTAACCAAACTTGTTCAACGTTTTAGTAGCTCCTTATAAAAAGGATTTTGAAAGAGGACAATATAATTGCTTGAACAAAAGATGATATTTGCATTTTAGATACTTGACCAACAAAAAAATAGGTTTGTATTTGTACACATTTTTAATGAGATTGTTAATATATAATCTTTTTAACGATAAAGTTTTTAGAAACCTTGATCGGTCATTTCCAGATATTTTAGACCTTGCCAGAAAGGAAAGTGCGGCCTAGTTCTTAGCAAATGAGAAGGCGGCTGCTGTAGTAAGTGGAGCACGGATACTTCCTATTCCAGTGCTGCCATTGGTCATCTTCACATGTTTTATTGATGGATCCTGGAAGGAGGGAGACCCCACGAGTGGGCTTGCCTGGACACTTCAATTGCAGGATGGGGAGATTGATCTTCTAGGATTACGGGGATTGAACAGGGGGATATCTCCTTTGCACACAGAGCTGTATAGTTTATTATGGGCCATTCAGACCCTGCGCTGGAAAATACGGTATTGTTCGTTGTTCGCCACGGATTCCCAGGAGTTAGTTGCAATGGTACAGAAACCAGAAAAATGGCCGCGATTCAGAACCGAGTTGGAGGAATACAATGCACTTCGAACGTGGTTCCCTGACTTTACTTTACTTTATTGCCCCAGGAAACGGAATGAGAAGGTTGACTTACTGGCCCGGACCGCTCGACTTTGAAATTTAGTTTTCTCTTATGTTACCACATCTACTCCACATTGATTTCCAGATACGACCGTGTTTGATTAACAAAGGACTAAAGTATTTCGTGACAAAAAAATAAAATAATAATAATAATAATAATCTTTTCTTTCGTCTGTAACCGAAAGTGTACTACTTACATTTCTTTTCTTTTTTTGCCAAAAATCTCCTTTTTTAGCAAAATGGCATATACCACCAAATAAATTTTGTAACACATCACCTTGGACAAATCATAATGATTGAAAAATCCATATGGTAATTTATATTCAAACTTTTACTAATTACAACTAACATAAGCCATATAAACCAAAATTTTATATCACAAAATTAAGTTGTAATTAATAATGTTTTGAATAAAAAATTACCATACTCTAATGTAATTAGTAAATTACCACACTTTTTAGAAACAGATGGAGTAGTAAATTACAAAGAGAACAAGAAGAAAGAATCGAAGATGTCATCATAGTGGATAACTATGTCAGGACTCATGAGTGAAATTGAATAATCTAATAAATAATTAGTAATATCCTTTTTATTCTAAACTTTTAATTAAACTATTATAAAGATCCGTTGGATGGATAACTTGTTCTACCACTCAAACTCACATGTTTTGGATACACACGTATGTATATAACATAACAACATGCATACATGTATTATTATGAATCATGATATGTTGTTATACACCATCATTATGTGCATAATATTATACAAATCACAATTATCAAAAAAAAATTTGTATTAGAGAGAGATTTGATTGCTTTATAACTCCGCATGAAGAGACACCACAACTTTTCTTTCCTCTTCATTCACTTCCTCTACGCCAAATTTGCAGACTTTCCAATAAGCAAAACAAAAGTTTATTAATTACACCCAAAAAAAAGAATTTCCTTTTATTTTTTGGTGTGATTTAATTGTGAAATTCGATTCCTTTTCTTCACCGTCAATTCTCTAGCAAACATTTCTCCGATCATTCATTCATATGTTCTGATCAGACAACAAAACAAAGAAACCCACTTTGGTTGTCTGTAAATTCTGAGGTTCGATTTCTTATTGATGATGGTTTGATGCAGATTTAATTTGAATCTGGGTAATGATCACAATTTATGGGTTTTGAACATTTTGCGCAAATCAATTGATTTCTCTGATGGGTTTGTTTGTTTGTTCAATCAAATTGAATTTTTGAGTTTTTCTGGGTTTGTGTTAATAATCATGGTAAAGGTCAAAACTTTGGGGGTTTCCGTGTGCATAGGAGAAGGAGAAGTCCTTTGCGTGTGACAAACAGTTTTCTTATCTTCCGTATCAGATCCAATCTTTCTTTCTTTCTTTCTTTCTTTAATATTCCTTTTTCTTCTTCTTCTTCTTTGTGTTCTTATTAGAATCATCTTCATCATTGTGTTACTCTTCTTTTCCAAAGTTTCCACCTTTCATTCTTGTGCTGATTTGATTTGATTGTTCAAGAAAAGAAGTAGCTTTTCTTGTTATAACCCATAATTTTGATTCATTGATGCTTGTTTACAGTTATAGTTTGAGAATTGTTACTTGGACCCTTAGTGGTTTCTGTTTTCTTATGTAGATCAAAAGCTTTAGAGATTGTTGAACAATACTAAACTACAAAGTTTGGAGGTAAAAGTTGGAGTCTTGATCTGTGTTTTCTCTCATTTTACAGGCAAATGAGAATGTGACTTGTCTTAATTCGTGATTTGTAGATAATCTGTGTCCAAAAATGGATGCTACGACGAGTGGAACTCCAGCTTTACAGTATCATAACTTACCGGAGCAACCGGTTTCGACTGTTTCTCCTCCTGTGACTCCACTTCAGAGGCAAAAACGCCATTGCTTTGGTGACTCAACTCCTGGAGAGTTTCCTTTAGCAGCTAATCCTTCCATTGTGCTTCATGTTCTTACTGAATGTAGATTGGATCCTCGTGATCTCGCAAATCTAGAGGTTCTTTTTCCAAAAAGTTCGAAAATCTCTATTGATATTACAAGGATTGATGGTTCTGCTGATTTGATTGTTGTTGTTCTTGTTGTTGTTTTAGGCAACATGCTCGTTCTTTAGCCAGCCAGCAAACTTTGCCCCGGACTGCAATTTATCGCTATCGGAGCTCGCTGCTCTTGATATGTGTAATAAAAGGGCGATTTTCAAACCGATGAATGAAGAAGAACGTGAAGAAATGAAACGTAGATGCGGAGGATCATGGAAATTGGTCCTTAGGTTTTTGCTGGCTGGTGAAGCGTGTTGCCGAAGAGAGAAATCTCAAGCAGTTGCTGGTCCTGGTCATAGTATCGCCGTCACATCAAAAGGCGAAGTTTATACTTTCGGGTTTAATAACTCTGGACAGCTAGGACATGGCCATACCGAGGAAGGAGGTCGGATTTTGCCTGTCAGGTTATCCTCATTGACATCAGTTGTTTAGTTTATAGCCAAAGATACCAGAAGATGGTTTCACCGAGAGTGTCATTGTGTTGTGCAGATCATTGCAGGGAATCCGAATCATCCAAGCAGCTGCTGGTGCTGGTCGGACAATGCTAATAAGCGATAGCGGAAATGTTTACGCATGCGGGAAAGATTCTTTTGGGGAAGCGGAATACGGCGGGCAAGGAATTGAACCAGTTACAACTCCTCAGCTCGTAACATCCTTAAAGAACATATTTGTTGTGCAAGCGGCTATCGGGAATTTCTTTACCGCTATTCTCTCCCGAGAAGGAAGGGTTTATACATTCTCGTGGGGCAACGATGGTAGACTCGGACACCAAACTGAGGCTAATGATGTCGAGCCCCGTCCTTTGTTAGGCCCGCTCGAGAATGTACCTGTTGTGCAGATTGCTGCTGGTTATTGCTACCTTCTTGCCTTAGCTTGTCAACCAAATGGCATGTGAGTTCCTGTTTATACACTGTTTATTTTCGGTTAAATAGACCATTTCAATTATATTATAGGTCATGTTCAATAGTTTAAATGTAGGTCATATTTATATGTTTAAATGCTTTTACAAAAATAATTTGGATCCTAAACATTGTGTTATTTATCTATGGGTCATGTGAAATAGCACACAGTGCACATGCTCAAAACCGGCTCTCTGATACAATAGCATGCTTTTTGTAGGTCGGTTTACTCGGTTGGTTGTGGTTTGGGAGGTAAACTTGGTCACGGGTCAAGGACAGATGAGAAGTATCCTCGGATTATCGAACAGTTTCAGCTATTGAATCTTCAACCTAGGGTGGTTGCAGCGGGTGCTTGGCATGCCGCGGTGGTAGGTCAAGACGGAAGAGTGTGCACATGGGGTTGGGGAAGATACGGTTGTTTGGGACACGGTAACGAAGAGTGTGAATCGGTCCCTAAGGTCGTTGAAGGGCTAAGCCATGTCAAGGCTGTTCATGTAGCAACAGGAGATTACACTACTTTTGTGGTCTCGGACAATGGCGATGTTTACTCGTTTGGCTGCGGCGAATCCGCTAGTCTTGGTCACCACCCAGCCGTTGATGAACAGGTTAGCGCTTCACTATTGTCTCTTTTGCTTACGTTTATATGATATAACAATGTGTTTTTGACAAATAGCCACAAATTTTAGTGTTTTAATCAAATATTTAACAAATTTTTTTTAATGTTCCATATTTCAAAGAGTGTGAACCAAATGTTATAACATGTAAACACAAACGCAAATGAAAATTGAAATCTACATGTTGGTAATACTCATTGATTGTTTTAAGACTCTTATGTTTTGGTTTGTATTTTTTTGCAGGGTATTCGGCAAGCGAATGTGCTGAGTCCAGTGGTGGTAAAATCTCTGAAACAAGCGAACGAGCGGATGGTCCAGATTAGTCTAACGAACTCGATATATTGGAACGCTCATACGTTTGCGCTCACAGAATCAGGGAAGCTATTCGCGTTTGGTGCGGGCGATAAGGGTCAGCTCGGATCTCAGCTTGATTCAAACCAAACAGAAAGGTGCATACCGGAAAAAGTGAATATCGATCTCAGTTAGGATTAGCGGTTTGTTGGCACGAAACTGCATTTGACATCAAGTAAAACGCAACCCTTGCGTTTACTTTTTATCTTCATAAGACTTGGGAAGGTTGTACAAAGAGGGGGGTGGGGGAGGGGACATAAGTTAAGGAACTTGTCTTAACATTTCGTTGTATAGGGTTTTAGATCATTCTAATTGTTCATGGGTTAGGTCATGTTGTTAATATTTCTCGCATAATTTCATTAAATCCATTTATTGTAAGGTTCAATTTCTATTTCATTTGTATAAAAGCCTAAAAGGCTAAAACCAATTTGTGGTAAAAAGTTTCTTCACGCACTTGCACTTGTTTGCCAAATTGACTCAAGTGCGGATTCTTTGGTAGGGGCTTGGACAGAAAAAACCAGACCTAAACCAAAACCAAAACCCTACCCAAAAAAGGGTTCGGTTCGGTCTAAATATTCGATCGAATTTCATAATTATCCGAAATTTTCTGAAAAAAAAAAAAATTTTAATAGTATTTTGGATAAAAAATATAAAAAATACTTAGAATCAGAAAAATAGTTCGGGTATGAGAGGGTACTCGAACCTGATCCAAACTCGATCCGGAAATTTTTTTATATTCCAATGAGTTTGGGTAATGATACTACCGATCCATCAACCAAATTGTTCTCCCTATCGTTTTCAATATTAATCCGCTATTTCCAATCTTGCTTATTCGAAATGGACACTATGGAAGTATGGTTACTTATGGGACACGGAAGCTAAGTCCAATGCTAAGGACCTCCGAAAAATAGCCCTATATATTTCTCTACCTAATATATTTTTTCTTTTATTTTGTTTTAACTATTTTGAGATAATTAAAAACAAATCATTTTGTTGGGTTTACATTGAGAGCACTAAAATTTTTTTGGGTTTTCATTAGGAATGAGACAAAAAAAGAGAAGCTTAAATTAGGAATTTGAAGATATATGTAAATTGCATTTTCCCCAACCGTTAATATCTTTGGCAAACCTCAAATTTCGTCGTTTTCTTCGCACTTTGATCTAACAACTATATAAATAAAGAGCCTCACATCATAACAAAAGCAAAATAATAAATAAATAAATAAAATACCCATAAAACATTTTAAAACGTTTTTTGGGGATTACTAATTTAACTTAACATAATGGCACGCCTTCACCTAGCTCTCCTCCTTCTCTTCGTCGCCGTCTCCGCCGTGATCGTATCAGCTGTTGATAAACCGTCTACGACCACCGCCTCAGTTCCCGCCACAACTCCGACCGACGGAGAAGTAGCCGGTGTAGCGGAGGGTCCGGCAGATGACAATGCTATTGGAACAACCGACGATGATGCACCTGCTACTCCTGGAGATGATGACGTGGCAGTTGCCGGACCTATCGGAAGCGATACATCGTACGCGAATTATCCGCCGCCTCAGCAAACTTCTGAAAGCGGCGGCTCAACGGTGGCGATTGGCTTCGGTTCCGTCGTTGTTGCAATGGTTGGATCGCTCTTCTTTTTCTGAGCTGTGATCGGTGCGTGAAATTAACAAATTAATAATATTTTGTTAATGAATATACAGTACTTGTATTATTTTCTTGTAGATGTATATCATGTAAATGTATTTTGTTTGTCCCTTCATATTGTAAATTTGGGACGATACGTATAAGTATAAAAATATTGATCAAAAGTATTTTTGTAGCTTTGACTCAGATCATTGCATTATAAACTTTATGGGAATAGCCAAATAGGTGGCCAAACTCTCTACTATATGTTATTACATTTTGGTCTCTTCCACTTCACTACAACATTCCCTTAATAATTAAATGTATTTTCATGTCTAAAACCTTAGTTTGTTGGACTTTAGGTCAGGACTCGAGTGAGTGCATGCAATATTTATTTTCTTTGTTTATGTTTATTTTACTGATTTGTCCACTAGACTACCATCAATGTGTGTTTTTTTTTCTTACAATGTATTTTTAATTCGCATGAGATTTGCTATCTAGTGGATTAACAAATTCATAACGATTTTTCAACATGTACATTGTACATTCATGATATGTTGTCACTTTACTGATGGTCAAGCGGGTTTTCTAGGATGATAAATGGCATCCTCTTGGTTTTTGCGGGTCTTCTAAATCTTGGAATACATCGAGACATATAATATTGTTGAAGCTTGGCCTCTACTGATAAAATCATCGCCATTTCGATACTCATATTCAATATGGCCTCTCACCATTAACCGGGGGGCAACATGATAATTAATGTGGTGCAAATGGTGGAATAGTAAAAAACATAATAAATAGAATTATATTTTTTTCACTAACTTTTTTCACTGTATTCTTCTCATTTTTAAAAAGTAATATTTTTTTTTTCTATTTGGACTAGTTATATTGAAAGTTCCATAGCCAGATTTACAATTGTTATATACTTCAACCTATTATAAAACCCGCCAAGTTCCTTCACTTCAATATAACCTAGTGTGGCTAAGAAAAGCCAATCCAAAAAACCGAACCTAAGCCCCAAAACCAACAAACCGACAACAATAATTAGAGATTAAAACACATTCACTCTCAAAAAATTCATTCAACCATAATGGAGCACCTACATAAGAATGCCTACGATCATCACAAATTACACTATGGACAATGAATTGTCACTACAAGAAAAAAGGGTATTTTCCGACCGAATTTCCGACGGAGAACATTCGGTCGGAAATTATCGGATTTCCGTTCGTTTTCCGACCGGTCCAAAATCGGTCGGAAATTTCCGACGGAAAAATTCTCGTCGCAATACGGTTGCAATATCGGTCGGAAATCGGTGGGAAAATAAATCGGTCGTAAATCCGTCGAAAAATTCGGTCGGAAAACGGTGGGAAATTCAATCCGTCGGAAATCGGGAGGAAAAATTGGAGCCATTTTTGACCGTTTTAAAAATTGTAATTTACGTTTAAAATACTTCTGAATATTTCTGAATACTTTAAATTACTTCTGAATATTTCTGAATATTTTCAATATAATTTAATATTTTTATTTAAATTATTTCGTAATTTAAATTATTAATAGATTAAATAATAAATAATTTAATTTTTTTTAAAAATTACAAAATCCGTCGAAAAACGGTCGGAAATTTTCGACGGTTGCGGCGGTGAGAAATTACCGACGGCTATTGCAACGGCCATTATCGGTCGGAAATCCGTCGGAAATTTCCGACGGATTCCGACCGATATTTCATTTCCGACCACCTGTACCCGACGGACAGATTGGTCGGAATTCCGTCGGAAACACCTGTTTCCGACGGAATTCCGACCAATCTGTCCGTCGGAAACTGCTTAGTTTTCTTGTAGTGTGTGCACCATTGTTCATTTATAGAGGCAAGGAAAGAAAAAAATCAATTCCTTATAACTTGTCAACCACTTGCACTCGATTTTCCAGTAAGATTTTTTATTTTTTTATTTTTGTTGGTCGAACGGTTTTCGAATTGTTCATCCTGAAATGGTCCATTCAGTATCTATTCTTATAAACATGAAGTCACTTTTCCTACGTGGCGACTTGAGAATGATTTTAAAGATTTTGTGAAATTACTATTATACTTTTAATGAGTTTATCAAATTATGAATCACCATATTGACTAAATCGTTTTAATATTTTATTTTATAATCGTGTTAAAATTATCTATTGAGTTTGGATAGATAATTTTTCTTTCTTTATTTCTAGATCTTACTATGAATATGAGTGATTTTGATTTGTGATAAGGTTGGTCCATTTCTTTAATAATTAGTTTGATTTGTGAATGTTTTATTAAGTTTTTACGTTTGTGACTTTTTTTGGTTATTTACGTCTTGCATTTTCATTAACTGAAAAAAAAAAAGAATTGTAATCTTCATTGAGAAAAGGTACAAGGAATCGAGGGACGTAGTAAAAAGACTGAAAAGAAACAGAGGAAGGCATTGATTTAATAGTCTCATGGTGATGTTTGGGTTACATCAAAAGAATATTTGACTCGCTGGATTTCAATAAAAAATTATGAGAGTATATGTGTGTTAAATTTTATCAAACCAACCAAACTTTTTTACAATGAATGCTACTTGTTTTTGAGAGATTGAGATTGTTTAGAAAGTATATTCTTCACTAACTTCTACTACGTAAGAAGTCTTGTCGCAAACCATTTGATGAGGCCTTCGCTATAGCGTGGATATCCCGTCCTTCTAAGTGAGCTTAGACGATTCCGAATTGCTTTATCCACAATTTTTGCTAGTTGCTGCGGTGAGAGCGGTTGTTCACCATGTCGTCGTCCATTGCGTTCTCGCCACAAGTGATAAAGAGCAGTTTAAAAAGTATATCGAATGATAAACATTCGGATATGGCTAAAATCTCCGCCCTGAATCAGAGAGATGAGCTCACTCCAGTTTATGGTGTACACATTGCTGTGAGCTTATGGCATATTCTAAGAGCACCCACATTGCATACAACTTCAGAGTGTCTTCAAATTTTATATTAATAAAAAGGAGAAGAAAAAAATTCTAAAATGATAAAATGAGAAGATGAGTGTCTCCCAAGAGACACATAAGACACCCTAAAGACACCTATGTGTCAATATATTATTGGATGTTTTTTTTTTTAATTATGTCGATTATAGCAATAACAACAGTCAAGTTAATAAATCCATAACAACAACAGTCAAGTTAATATAATCTTCTAATAAAAAATTAATAAATATCTTTAGATTATTTTAGTATTATTTATATAATATTTTATACTTAAGACCCCTTAATCTATATGACCAATGTAGATGGTCTAATGTTCAAGGGTTTGGAATGGTATTAGAGAAGCAAGAAGAAAGGAAAACATTAAATTTTGAAAGAGGATCGTGTTGTAGACATATATAAATGTAAACCCAGGAGACGGATACAAGAATCAGGGGGAACACTTCAAAAAAGAACACAAATTAATGTCATATAGTAATGGAATTTAATGCTCGTGCTCGAGATCTACCAATGAACTTCATTAATATATTTTCACGTATGGTGGAATTGATTATAAATTAATAATCATCGTGTGTTAGATCTTTGTTAATTTGATTTATTATATTAAATGATTCTTGGTTGGCAAAAGACAATACGTTTTTGTGTCTAACAGACAAGCAAAGAACCTATCTCATTTTTGAAATATCTGATTCGAGCAAACACGATGATATGGTTTACACTGACGAGTTTTTTAATACCATCAAGTTATCTGCATTGCCTAACCATAGTCTTCGGTTAAAAATTGGTAGTGATGTCATGTTACTAAAATATATGTTAATTCTAAAGATGATTTATGCAATGGTACAAGGCTTCTAATAATTATGTACTTGATACCTATGAAACTGCAAAACAAAATAAAAAAGCAATAGAGAAACCATTAGCAATCGTTAAGATAAACGAAACCATTAGAAAACAGAATATAATGTATTTTAAACGTTTTGAAACTTGTGATGACCTTGGAGAAAATATCTTAGTCGCTAGAATGTTTGTTTCACCGCCAAAGATTTCAGCTTACGAATTGGTTAAAACTACATCTATATTTCTACATATTGGACCAAATTGTAGAAAATAAAATAAATCGACAGTTTTAGTCAAATCGATTGTTTTATATCAGTCAACATTTTATGTATATTTCTGACGGTTCAGGTCTCATATTAGGTTTTAGTACCCTTTTAAATCAACCAATTTAGTCAATTCCATTGTATTAAATTATTTAATATTTTATCTACATTTCCAAAGGTTTAAGTCCCATATTAAAGTTTGGTACCCTTTAAATTAGTTTTTGTCTTCTCATTTACTGTTTTTATGATTTATGTTTATGGTGTTTTGATCGTTTCTTTGTAAAAGAATCATATTGTGTTTTGATATATTATCAATATCGATTAATAACGATTCCCATGTTGTGGTTTTGATATATTATCAATATCGATTAATAACAATCCCCATGTTGTGGTCGTGGCTATGAGAAAACTGCACAAGACTTAGAATATCGATTATATATTATTATATGTTGTTATTTCATGTCTCTGATGTTTTCATCATTTTGTTTAGGGCGTTTTGAATCCCAGCCTATAGAAGACTTATTAATTGCATCTTTTTCCTGTCTCACTTTTCCAATGATTATTTGATGATATATATTTCTTCTTATTTACAGGTTCTTGCTTGGCTTGGCTACCTTGGGAGCATCTCAAGTGTAGGGTTTGTTATTGATTTCTTCGATTTATTCGAATCAATCAGCTGAAGAAAGCAATCCATGTGCTTCTCAAAGAGTTAAATAGTTTTTGGAACTCATGTTAGTTACTTAATTACAACAATAGTTTGGTTTAATTACTTAGTTGTTTTTATTTATATTCTCTTCCTTTTTGTTTTACATGGAGAAGAATATTTGACATTCGCTCTCTATGTGTATTTCATGATCAAAAATTTCTTTCAGGGTTTTCGAGTATGTTGGAGAAACATCAATTCCATAGTGATATAGCATGTGGTTGAAGTCTTCACTTTTGAGTCTTTAAGTTCCTCGATAAATTAAGTATTTTGTAACTTATAACTTGGTTACATTGTAACAGGGAATTCTACGAATGGATATACCACAAGAATAAATGATGGTAAAAGTCGGTTTGTATCAAAATTTTAGAAAGGTAGTTCGAGATTCTAAACATGATTACGATTTTTTTTAACCTAATTTAATGATTTGAATTTTTTAGAATACGTAACAAAAACATATGAATTGCAAATAGGATGAAGAAGCATAGTATAGTGAAGAAGATGATGAAGAGTTTGATTACGAGATTCAGTGGTGGTAGAGAAAAGTCATGATCCGAGAAGACGAAGGAGTCGATGATCAAGCTGTAAATTTTTTTTTTTTTTGTGGAAACAATCAAGCTATAAAGGAATCGATACTTTGGTGATGATTCGATCTCTACTTTATTATGTTCTTATACTATTGACTTTTGACGAATTTAAGGTTTTTTGTTATTGTTTGTGCTTCTTATTCACAGGTTTAGCGTTTCCAATTATGCGATTTTATGTTAGTTTTCTTATTCTTATTTACATCTTTATGTTGTTTTTAATTTCGTTGTTTTCATATATTTGTATCCTGTTGTTTTCTCATATAATATATGTAATGATTGCTAACGATTTCTTTACGTGTTATTTCTTCTTCTTTTGAGATTCATATAGGGTGCATAATCTATCTTATCATAATTTATCATATATATATATATATATATATATCTATTGTTACCAGGTTATCTAACGATTACTTTGTTGTTGTTTCTTCTCGAATTCATTTCTTCGCACGACGTATCACATGGAATGACAACTTTTAATTTTATCTTGCCTAAATTTTTACTAATGAGTTTGAATTTTTAATTAGGCCATGCTTCAAGGCAGCAAACCCATGTTTTAATATTTTCGACAAGTCCTAAGAAGACCAATATCACGTTGATAAATAAAATTAAAAAAAATTTATTAAGAATTTTTGTTGTTTCCTATTATTTTTTCTGCCTTTTAATTTTCTTCTACTTTTCAAAAAATTTGGTTCTTATTTTCGAAGTTCTTATTTTTAAGGCACAAAGAGTCGAATAAAAGTCGAGGATGAATATGAGCAAAATAAGTATAACTACGTATTTTTAATTGTGAATCTATGTATTCAAGCAATTGAATATGGAGAGTAAGAACGTCTTCAAATCCAAAAATAGACTTGCTCGAGCAAAACATATGAGAGAGAAAAAGAGATTTAAAATTTGAAATCTTAGAGCATGATCAATGCGCGACGCTTATGGGGTGCTTAAGAGTATTTGGCATTTAATTGAATAAAAATTAAGAAGCATTGACGCTTAACTAAGTGTTGTAAGCACCGCATCTTCACTGCCACGTGGCGTCTCCTCATTTCTTCTCTTCCACTTCTCTCTCTTCGCATTCGATCTCTGATGGCAATTTCATCGCGATTCGAAGGTCTCATCGATTTTGCAGTAAAAATTGGTCGGAAATCATGTCTCCGGCGGTGGGGCGTTCGTACTCATCTTGTGGTGATGACAATCGGGGACGAATAAACAAAGATCAACCAATTTCAATAAAAGGTTCCTTCTTCTCTTTGCATGGTAAGTTCTCTTCCAGATTCGGATGTATATCGTGCTTAATTAGGGTTTTATAGTTTAGTCTAGCTCTAAAAATGGCGTTTCTACCTCTTGTATCTTCTTGATTGTGTTCTTAAAATTTTGTTTCGTGTATTCTTTGATTTGACTCTCTTCCTAGAAATTTCTTGTCTGAAAGCTCATGATTTGTCAATTTAGCGACCTAGTTAAGATTGTTTCTAGGAAAGTTAGCTTAATTCAGTTGGGTTCTCTCAAAAGGCTTGTTCTTTATTACTTATCTGGTTGGGTTTTTGGTTAATTGTTGTTGCTGTTCGATTATGGTTGAGATTGTGATGAATGCATGTGATCATTTGTTAATGTGTGTTTGGTAATAAATGTGATGAATTAGTTAGATACATGTCAATGTCAGGAATCCTAGATAGCCGTTGGTTCTTCTATTTCCTCATTGGTTCTGCGCTTTTCCTTTCACCATTCAAACCCACTTCTTCTTCTTCTCTGTCTGGCCACCTCTTATTCTGTGAAAACACAGTTCTTATTCTCTGTGTTAGCATCTCGGAAAACACATCTATTTTCTCTTTCGGATCATCTTCTTCTATTTCTTATCATCTGTTAAACACATTTCCCTTTTTGTTTCTTATCCTCTTTCTAAGACCATTACCTTATGAATCCATTTAGTCATGCCCCCAATTTCGTTGACCTGTTGTGCAGTCAACAAGATCCCGAAACCTCTCCTTACTACTTTACTGTAAACCCTAGTATACAACTTGGATCATCCCAAGTCCCTGTGTTTAGTACTCAATGCACTGAAGATTCAAGCTTCGCTGAAGACACGCCTGCAGAGTGTAGAGAAAGGAACAAATGAATTCCACCAGATGATCTAGTGCTCATCAGTGCATGGCTAAACACGAGTAAGGATCCTGTGGTATGCAACTAGCAAAAGTCAGGGGCTTTCTGGAAACGAGTTGCAGACTATTTTGCATTTTGTGCTAAAATTTTTGGACGTGTAATCAGAGAGCCAAGTCACTGCAAGAACCGGTGGCAGAAGATTAATGACATTGTTTGCAAGTTTTGTGGATGCTACGAGGCTGCAACAAGGGAGAGAGCAAGTGGTCAGAACGAGGATGACGTTCTAAAGCGGGCTTACAAAATCTTCTTCAACAATCACAAGAAGAAATTCAACCTTGAGCATGCTTGGAGAGAGCTGCGTTATGACCAGGAATGGTGTGAGCTTTCTACAAGCAAAACTGATGGAAGCTGTAAGAAAAGAAAGGTTGATGATGGTGCACAATCATCAACCTCTCTTGCTAATGAAGCAAGCAAACGTCCTCTTGGTGTTAAGGCGGCTAAAAGCAGAGGAAAGAAGAGTGTGGATGAAGGCAAAGATATTTTGGAGTTTCGAACCATTTGAGAGATTAAGGAGAAGGACTTGGCTATGAAAAATACATTGGCGAATAAGAGTATACTCGAGAGTCTCATTGCCAAAAAAAACCATTATCTGAGAGTGAACAAGCTCTAAAGGAGAAGCTTATTTCGGACATGTTGGCTAATTAGTGATCTGAAGACAAATATGTTTCAGATTTGTTCTCTATTTTAACTTTGTGGTATAAATTATGTCGAGTAATGTTTGTGTCAGGACTGTGTTTTAGGTTCGTGTTTAAGCTTTGTGTTTAAGATTTTGTTCTATAAGTTGTGTTTGTTGTTTGTTTCATGACAAGTTTGTTTCTTCTTTTTGTTCAAGGCAAGTTTGTTTAATGTTTCTGTTTAAAACAAGTAATGTATGTTGATTATGTGATAGATGTATTGTTTGAAAGTGTATACATTACTTGTTGTTTGTGGTTGATTGTTGTTTTTGTCTTGATGCAACAGGTTATGTAAGAGACTTAATGTGTCGGCACAAGCTAATTTATTCCGACGATTTTTTAGAATGAACAAACCATTGTTCTTGCGTATTGTTAATCGACTCTCCAATGAAGTTCCATTCTTTAGACAAAAGAAAGATGCTCTCAGAAGACCTGGTCTTTCTGCACTTCAAAAGTGTACAGCAGCAATTCGTCTCTTGGCATATGGTACTGCGGCTGATGCGGTTGACGAGTACCTCCGGATCGGTGCAAATACTGCTCGTTCTTGTTTGGAAAATTTTGTCGAAGGAGTAATAAATATGTTCGGTGATGAATACCTAAGAAGGCCTACCCCGAAGGACCTTTAACGACTACTATATATTGGAGAGCTACGTGGATTTCCCGGGATGATAGGAAGCATCTGTATGCATTGGGGGTGGAAAATTGCCCCACCGCTTGGAAAGGGCAATATTCACGTGGTTCTGGAAAGCCCACAATCGTTTTAGAGGCCGTAGCTTCATATGATCTCTGGATATGGCACGTATTTTTTGGACCTCCAGGTACGTTAAACGATCTCAATGTGCTTGATCGATCACCCGTCTTTGACGATATAATAAAAGGTCAAGCTGCGCTAGTGAATTTCTCTGTAAATGGAAGGAAGAATCAATTAGCATACTATCTCACAGATGATATTTATCTGAAATGGGTAACTTTTATCCAATCTTTTCAACTTCCACAAGGTCCAAAAACATTTTTATTTTGTTGAACGTCAAGAAGCTACCTGAAAAGATGTCGAGCGTGCATTTGGAGTCTTGCAAGCTCGCTTTGCCATTATTAAAAGCCCTGCCCTTTTTTGGATAAAGCAAAAATTAGAAAGATTATGAGAGCATGTATCATCCTCCACAATATGATAGTCGAAGACGAACGAGATGGAAATACTCAATTTGATGTATCAGAATTCCAACAAGGGGAAGGAAGCGGAAGTTCACAAGTAGATATGACGTATTCTAGAGATATGCCTACAAATCTCGCCAATATGATGGGTGTTCGAACAAGAATTCGTGATAAACAAAGACATCAACAATTGAAAGATGATTTGGTTGAGCATATATGGAAAAAATTTGGACAAAGGCAAGATGCCGACTGAGTATTCATTTCTGTTTATGATTTCTAAATATATGTTTAAAATGTTTTAATGTCAAGTATGTTTCAAATTTCATTTACTCCAATGTATTTTATGTTTTATTCATAAATAAAATTAAAACTTACAATAAAATAAATAAAATAATTTTTTTAAGCACTCCTAATAGGATTCTCCCATTGGAGCAGAGAAAACAAAGGACTCTTAACATAGGTGCTTAAAACAACTTTAATAATTAAATATATGCTAAGTACCCCTTGAATTGATCATGCTCTTATTTAGTTGAGAAGAATGCATGTTAAATTTATGAGCTAATGTTCGATAGAATGACAAAGGTAAATGCTTCGAACATTGGTTATTTAACAAAGAACTTTATAATTTGAAGCATTCTCATGTGAAGTTTATAAGAATACTATTTATGGTATCATATTTTTGTTACAATTTCTTTATAGTATCAAACCTGAAAATATGATACCATAAAGAAATTTAAATTATGAACCCTTAAAAACTATTTTTTGTGTTTGTGATATTTTGAGAAACATAAATTTTGACAACAAATATTTTTTTTTATTACTGAAGAAATTAAACCAAATTTCAGGACAAGTGAGTTCCATCAAAAACTACATAGTGAAACTATGACTAGCTAGCTCAACATCAACCATGCTCTCATGTCCAAAACTTTTTAGTATTAATATTCTAAAATATCTCATTCATGAATTGTGTCGTTTAATTTATAAAACACTTATGAACTTTTGGGTTTCTTAGTTAATTTCCACTCCTCTTCATTTTGTTAGATGTAATAGCAAATTATCTTTATAGATTGGTTCATGTATCTTTTATTTACACCCAAAATGTTGAACCAAATATTATGATCGTCACTAAGTCAAATATCTATCAATACTTTTGTTATAAAACTCTTTTTCTTTTATGTTTATGGTATCATATTTTCAGGTTTTTCACGATTGGTGTGTTTTAAATTCATTAAGTGTTTTGATACGTAGCAATTATAAAACATTATAAAATTGTTTTTTCTATTAAAAAATGCTCTTTACCGGAATGTATTTACGGCATCTTTTTCAGTCGTTTCTTCTATTCAAGGAAAGTTCTAGATATCTAAGTTAAAATTGATCTATATCACGATTTTAAAATATACTTAAAATATGTTTTATGGTTGGTAATGTAGAGAAATACAATATGGGCCACAAGATATGGGCAGTATCAGGCCTGACTCAGAGAAACGCGTGTCCTTCACGTACTTAAACTTGTGAACTAGACGCGCTTTGGGTGAATGAATCCTCTACTCTTAAGCGAAATCTGCAGAGAAGTAAGCAACAATGAAGGTCCAACGGTCAAACTTTTTTGCTATGAACATGAAATCGAATCTTCATCACTTTCACTCTTCTCAGGTTCTTGTTTTATTCACTTCTGAGATTACCCATTTGCATTCTGGAGAAAATTCACAGTTTTTCGCTTATTCAAGTCTTAAAAATCTTGTCTTTTGGGGATTTCAGGGGATTCCCATTTCCGAGCTCGATTCACGAGACTTTGTGTCGAAATTACTAGATAGAAAATGGGGATTAGCAAGTCCTGCAACCCCAATTCACCAAATTAGTGTTTCTTCTTCTTCGGGTAAGGGACAAGGAATTGACAAATTCTCCTTCTTTAACAACACTCGTCCACATTTGGTAGATGAGGAAGTGTCTAAGACAAAGCAAGATTCGTTTTTTTACATTCTGAGAGATGATCTCTTACATCCTCTTGTGAATGGTAACAAAGCTAGAAAGCTTGATGCTTTGTTACCACTTCTTGAAGATCATCATGTGACTGATTTGGTGAGGATTGAGATCATATTCTTCTCTAGAGTTATTATTTCTCAATTGGGTTCTTTTGGAAAAGGGTTAAAGCTTAGAGCTTTTTCTTGTGTATAGGTTACATGTGGAGGTTGTCAAAGTGCACATACAGCTGCAGTTGGTAAAATTTTTGATTCTTTTCTTTATTAGAGGATTAGAACCGAAGTAGGTTTTCATTGAAATGGTTATATTTTGCAGCTGTTTCGTGCGCCGAGAGAGGTATAAGATCACATTTGCTATTGCGTGGAGAACAGCCCGAGGTTTTGACAGGTTATAACCTTGTTTCAAGTATGTATGGAAATGTTCAATATATTGCAAGGTCGAGGTATGCGAATAGAGAGGAAATGCTGAGAACTCATGCGGATCTTGTCGCTGGGAAAGACGGTTCTGTCTTGTGGGCTAAAGACTTTGTTGAGGCTGTTGCAGAAATGGATGATTTTTCGAGCTTTAAGAGTTGTCGGAGAAAGGTTTTAATTGTCAATGAAGGCGCCGGAGATGCTCTTGCATTACTCGGTAAACATTGATTTTGGATATAATGTGGTTAGTGCACCAACTCCATCTGGAGGAACTGATCAAGATTATCGTTTATGTTTAATCCTTAACAAGGGCCTTTTCACTGCCCAGGTATGTTCCGGTTAGTGCAGTATTTGTCACAGGATCATTTACTCGGGAAGAAGAGGCCGGTCAAATTTGTAGTCGATGCTGGTACTGGAACAACTTCTGTGGGTTTAGGAGTTGCAGCTATGTCTTTAGGGTTAGTGTTTTGTTCACAAGATTCCCCTTATCGAAGCTTTAGCATCTCGATTACCAGCTCACTTAAAATTCTTCGCAGGCTCCCATGGGAAATCAATGCATTGATGCTAGCTGATACCCTTGAAAACTACAAGAGACATGAAGATCGATTGATAGCAGAATTTACGAGGCAGTTTCTTGCCTCGAGCTTCTGCAGTAGCTTGGATATGATCAAATGGATTGATCGTCAACACCCGAGAAAGTATGATGCAAGTTACAATTTGAAGATATATATAACAATGATCTTTGTTTTCACTCCAACTTTGACGCTTTATAATGGTTTAGTCAAACAATTATAAACAATTATAATGGAAACATCCTTTTGTTCTTGCAGATTTGGGAAGGTGTTGGAAGGAGAAGTGAAGATGTGCCAGAAAATTGCACAGGAGACTGGAGTTTTAGTGGATCCAATGTATACTTTAGCTGCTTGGGAGGCAGCAACAGAGCTTGCGCGGGACGCGAAATCAAGCATTGTAGTGATGCTTCACACTGGAGGCACTCTTGGGATGTTTGGTCTTGCTCAAAGATACAAATCTTCCTTCTCTAACTTGAAAGATTAGAATACAATTTCCAAGACTTAGAGCCAGAAATCTTAAGATGGTCACTTCTAACTTCAAATTCTTCTCCTTAGGCATTTCGGTTTATCTTCGGGTTTGGTTAAAGTTGGGTTGGGTGGATTGGTTGGACTGAAGTTAAAACTATAACTAACTTAACCGAAATCACTTTGGTTCGGTCCGGTTTTGTTGAAATTCAATTCGTTTAGAATTCGGTTCGGTTGTGTTGTGTTTTATATTTTATTACGGGGTGTATTGAATATAGTATTTGACCGGACTTGAAATGAGTTTTTACATGATTTTGGGTAATTTATGAAAGTTAAAATATTTTTGAATTTTACTTAAAACGATGATTTTTTTTAAATATTTTTATATCTAAGAAATTACACTTAAACACTTTAAAAAAATAATAAATCTTTTAAAATTCATTATTTAAAATATTTCCAATAACAATGGATTTTAAAGTAGATTTTAAAATCACAAGTTCAATAACATTAGATTTTAAGATAGATTTTAAAATTTGTATTTGAATAACATATATAGAAATAACTTCAACTCCTAGATTGAATATAGTCTGTACATATATGAAATTTGTTAGTATAAATTATAAAATAATGTTTAAAATTGAGTGGTGAACAAAAATGTTTGTTTGTAATTTTTTTTTATTACAATAATTAAAATATATGTATTTTTCAGAAAAAAGAAAGAACTAATCAAAATGAGAAAGAATAAAAATGATCAAAATAGGGCTATGCTAATTAAACGGTACATATGTTATTGTCTATTTAATTTTTGATTATTCCATCGTCAATTTGGTGTAGTTTCTCTACGAAATAACATGTATAGGGGTGGATATTTCAGTTTTGTTTTGGCTTTGTTCGGTTAATAAGAAGAATAAATACGTTTTAGTTTTTTAAAATGAGAAAAAACGGAATCAAATGTAGTAAGCAAGAAGTGGTATTATTATTTTGTCTAAATAAAAATATAAAATGAAAATTAAGCTTTAATATCTCAATTGGTAAAGATTTCATGTAAAATCTAGAGATCGTTGGTTCGAGTGGCTATTGGAATGAAAATAATATTACATGATTTAGTTTCGGATCTGGAGAAGATTACGAGTTTCGGCCGAGAATCACCTGATAATTAAAAAAAAAAGAAAAAAAAACGAAAACCAATATTATGGTTTTGGTCGTTGGTTCTTGGGGAGTCTTCTTCTCGAACCGAGATTTTCATGTGCACGTGTGTTTGGTCACTACTTCGTGTTTAACAAAACTTTCTTCACTATACTAATATCAACATTAAACAATGTAGTAGGAGTATTTGTTAAAAACACAAAAAGATTGCTTTGAAAGATCCTTGATTCTTATATTATTAAACCTTTTTGTTAATTATAATACGCATGCATTCTTTTTTGGTCATGTTAACGTGTAATGTAGCCTCGGCAAGAGAATGTATTCTTAAGAGTTAAGACTCTAGCTAACTATCTAACCAAAACTAAAAAGACTCTAGCTATAAACTATTGTAGATTAGAAATACATACGATGTAAATATAGCTACAAAATATAATATATTTCATTTGTTTTTATTGAAATGAAAAACACACCATTCTGAAATATACCCCGATAATGCTTTTTCACCAACACAAATCAGTTGATTCATTTAATTAACAATATTACTTGTAAATTATACAACATGACTTATTGTTGAACATTATTCGTTGATTAAGATGGCCAACTAACCAAAAACCTTTAATTTTCGATTTGTTCTCCAATAAGTTTTGATGATCAAATCCTCTTTCTAACAGTTGATTTTTGGGCCTATGGAAAGTATACTGTTAATAGTTGATGACAACTGATCAAACCTAGAAAGTTTTGTATAGTTTGCTGATTGTATGGTTCTATAAAACTGTCAAAACTTTGTGTGGTCTGAGTTTCAATTCCAAAACTTTGGAGAGAGTTATAGATTTGATTAACATTTTTTTTTTGTCATTTATAAAAGAAGTTGAGACTTTGTGATTTGAATTTTGATAGCGAAACTTCTTGAAACTTTAGATCGAAAGCTTTATATTATTTGGCATAAAACATAATTGCGAATCAAGAAGAAGACAAAAAAAAAAACTAGCAAAAGATCTTCAAATTAAATGCTCCGATAGCTCTCGACACATCCCACCAAAATTTTACCATAACTTTCAAATACTAAAATTGATGAATGCTCACATTAAGCTAATTTACAAATATTCTAAAAAAAACTGCACAAACGAAAATTAAAGATGAACGAACATTTTCCACGTACTCAGTGTTCGTGTCGCGTAGGGACTTTAATCTACATATATGCCTCGTGAAACCAAGAACCCAAGCTACCAAAAAGTGAGTAGGGGTAATAACGTAAATTCACTAAAAGGATATAATCCATTTTTTCCTTTTCTAAAAACAGTCATTTTCAAGAAACTTAAATGCTTACAACAAAAATAAAATAAAAATAAACATTTGTTCTCTTCAGTGTCTTGTCTGTAGAGTAAAGAGAGAGACGACGTTACAGTACCTCTCTCACACGTTCAAGAAAAAAACTTAGCCTGAAAAATCATTACTCCGGTAAAACCGAAAAGAACTCTTTTTCATGGAGGATTCTAGGGTTTTTCCGTTCGCCGGAACCTTAGACCCTCGTGCTCAAGAGTTTATACCACTAAACCCTATCACCTCCGACTTTTACTTTCCGTTCACTCCTCCGCCGCCTCCGCCACCGCCGCTTCCTTTACCTCCACCGTCGTACGGATTATCTCCGACGGAACCAAGAGTTTTCACGTTCTTTAACCTCCCACCACGTCCGATGATGTTTTCTCCACCCCCACCACGACAACAACCACCGCGTCCGTGTTTTAACGGCGTTACGGCAGCTCAACGGCTTCCTCCGCCGTCAAATTCTCCAACGCGATCTCTCTCTTTGACCTCCGTACCTCGTGACGTCACCGAGTCGACGGTGAGACGTGACTTGGAGTTATTCGGTGACGTTCGTGGCGTGCAAATGGAGAGAATCTCACAAGGAATCGTTACCGTTCATTTTTACGATCTCCGTGACGCTAAAAGAGCGGTTCGTGAGGTTTGCGGTAGACACATGCAGCATCAAGATAGACTCAGCGACGGTGGCGGCGGCGGCGTCAGGGTTTGGAGCTCACCGTCTTCACAACCGGCGCGTGGGTTTGTTTCCGGTAGACCTGTATGGGCTCAGTTCGTAGTTCCGGATACAACCGCTGTTCCGGGCGGTTGTAACCAAGGAACGTTGGTGATATTTAACCTAGACCCTGAAGTCTCTTCCATTTCTCTCAGACAGATTTTCCACGTTTACGGTATATGGTTTTTTTTTTGTGATTTTCTATGTCTTCATTTTGTTAAGATTTGTTTCCTCGATTTGTGGATATGTCAGGAATTAATACAGTTTTCAAAGACTTAAACATCTTCAATTACATTATTAATTCAATCATGCTCTTGTTTACATGCTATGACCATTTAGCTTTTGAATGTAGACCGTTGATTTAATAAAAATTTAATCTTTGGAATCAGGTATGGTCAAGGAGTTGAGAGAAACGCCGTACAAGAAACATCAGAGATTCGTGGAGTTTTATGATATAAGAGATGCAGCAAAAGCATATGATCGAATGAATGGTGAAGAGATTTGTGGGAAGCAAATTGTGATTGAATTTAGTCGACCAGGTGGACTTAAGAACAAGTTTAGGTCATCTAGGCAACCGCAGCCGCCGTTGATGCAGCCTTTAACTCTCATGAATGATAGAAACAAGAATCATGTGAACCCTAATAATGGAGTTGTTGTTGAAGCATCTATGCGTTCAATGCGTATCATCGATGATGATGATGATAATAAGACTCGAGGAACGGAATCAGAATGCGATGAAGCAAAGAGCAGGAACGTGGCTAAGTGGGGGAAGAAAAGACAAATGAAGAGCATGGAACTAAGTCAGTTTCTTATCAGTGAAGAAACCATGGAGGATCCGAGTTGTAGAGATCCACGTACTACTTTGATGATCAAGAACATACCAAACAAGTACAGGTTCGGCTTTATATTTGCAATTATAGTATTATATAATGTTTAGATGATTTTTCAATTATTAGTGTTATAAAAAGACTAGGATGGTTAAAGACTAAGTATTTCTAACCTTTCAGTAAAGTATCTATATGGATTTAAAGTTTGAAGCTTTTTCCAACTCTAGGATGGTTAAAGATTTAGATCTTTTTAATCTTTCATTAAATATTCACATGGATTCGTGTGCTATATAAGATGCTAATTATATATTCAAAGATTTATATTCTAGATAAAATTCTATTATGTTATGTTCCATCATGCTTTTAATTATCTTCTAGTTTGATAATTTACATTAATTGACTAACATTTTCTAAGATGCTCTTATATTTCAGATTCTTGTAGGTTTTTGTATATGAGATTCCATCTGAATTTTCTGATTGGGGTCAATGTTTTTGTTTTATATAGTCAAAAGTTGCTGTTGAATATGCTAGACAATCACTGCATTCACATCAATGAAGCGATCACCGAGGAGCTCGATGAACACGAATCTCATCATCAGCCCTTTTCTTCTTATGATTTTGTGTATCTCCCCATGGATTTCAAGTAATCAACATTGAGTTCGATTGTAATTTCGGTTATAATATATTTCTTGAAATTAAAATTCTAACTTTTTATTGTTGTGATTTTAGCAACAAGTGCAATGTTGGATATGGGTTTGTGAACATGACATCTCCGGAGGCAGCTTGGAGAATTTACAAGGCGTTTCATCTTCAACGTTGGGAGGTTTTTAACTCGCGTAAGATTTGCCATGTCACATATGCGAGAGTTCAGGTATATATATATATGCACACATTGATTAGTGTTTTGAAATCACAAATTACATAAATTAACCATGCTCGAGTTTTAACCCTCAAAAGATTCTGCAAGCGCATGGAAGTTCCACGAGATTTACATATTCCAAAGTTTTAGCTACAAGTGAAACCAAAGTCTTGAACTTTTATGATAAATTTGATAATCATGTCACAATGTGTTTATTTTGATACTTTTGATCGTGAAAACAAAAAAGGGTTTGGAGGATCTAAAGGAACACTTCAAGAGCTCAAAGTTTCCATGCGAGGCTGAGCTATACCTTCCGGTGGTCTTCTCACCTCCACGAGACGGGAAGCAGTTAACAGAACCTGTCTCTATCAACATCAACGGCTGCACCAGACTCGATCATAGTCATCTTGAGCCAATGGACGGTCATGATCACTTTGTGAGTGAATCATGTTTTGGCAGTGACAATGATAACAGCCAGGAAGATGGATTTTCCGGCAGTAGTATAGAAGGTGGCCGGAGTATCACCGTGGGAGTCGAGACATCGTTCTAGGTGTTGTTTGTAATGTAATGTAATGTAAAACCAGAAGATATAAAGTGTAAGTAGACATGCTTTTTGGTAAGATTTTGTACTTGTTTGGTTGTCTCAAACTAAATTTCTTTTTGGTATTTGACATGATTCCATTTCTCATGCAATAGTGATAGTTTGGGTGAATTAGCTAAAATAATATGAATTTTTATTTATTTAGATATATGTTTAAGTGGTACCACTGTATTTAGTATCTGGACTTTTTTACGTTTTGATTAACATAACTTTCACATTTCGCATAATCATTTTATATTTTGCATAGTGATTGTGTTCTGTTAAATAGTTTGATGTTGGATAGAATCATATCACTAATGTGTTATATTTTTTAAAAAAGTATATATATTATTTTTCCCTACACTCTGGACATGTTGTTTTTCCAATTTCTGCGTGCAAACTTTTTGTTAAAGTTGAGAATGCGTCTTCGTTATTCATTTTCTTTCTGTTTGGACAAGAAGAAACAAATAAGTAATAATTTTTTTTTTTCTGAAAGATATGGTGAAAAATGGAATTGGAGACCAAAATTGGGTTGACCTAGGGTATTCCAGGCAATACCATCTTTGGTCTAGTGGTAGCTGTCTTATTCAGTGACCTGTGAAAGAGACAATAGAGGACGACTCTGTGCTTGTGATGATCACATTCTGTATCTAAGTCCCTCTGATTCATGGGGTATCGACACGTGTAGGCATATCCATCTTTCATGTTATGCATTGCAGTGTTGATAGTGATAGTTGAGTACCCTCTTTAATCTCTGATGGTATAGATAGGGGTGGAATTATTATCCGGGATCGAGATCCGATCTGTTATCTGTTCGAAATCGTTCCGAAAATTAGGATATTCGGAGAGTCCGGATCCGGATAAGGATAGTAAAATCTAGGATCCGTGAAAAGAGGATCCGGATCCGGATAACAAAATTTTAAAGATCCGGACACATTAAATATATTAAAAATATATATATATTATATATCTATTAAGCTAATTTTATATAAATAAATATATATAAAAATTGATTTTAGTTTTTTTTATAATAAATTATATTTATAATAAAAATATTATTTAAAATATTAATTAATAATTTTTTTAAATATATTTTTATTTATTTATTAATTATTTTAATTATTTTTAATATTAATTTTGGATCCGGATCCGGATTCAGATATCCGCAGATATCCGCAATTTTGGCCAGATATTTAGAATCCGGATATCCGGAGGTCTCGATTCCGGATCCGGATAGTTTTTCACGGATCCGACGATTCCGGATCCGGATCCGGATACCTTGAAATTCCAGGATATCCGGATCCGTTCCACCCCTAGTTATAGATGTGTTAGTTTTTAATTTTCAGTTCTTTTACACGAATAAATATTAAAATCCAATTATAAATATTTAATAATTTTAATATTAAAATCCAGAAATTCATCACCTTCTCTTTGCGGATGATAATCTATTTCTATGCCAAGCGTATGAGGATCAGGTAAGGGCCTTTCAAAAGATTCTACACACATATAGGGGTGTCACTGGTCAAACCATTAACTTGGCTAAATCATCCATTACTTTCTGTGCTAAGATTGACATTGGGTTAAAGGGTTGTCTACAACAAGCTCTTGGAATTTTCAGCGAGGGTGGGGCAAGTACCTATCTAGGACTTCCGGAATGCTTTAGTGGTTTCAAGGTTGATTTGCTCAACTACATTCAAGATAGACTTCGATCTAGATTCTCTGGTTGGTACTCTAAATGTTTGTCTCAAGGAGGTAACGAGGTCCTTCTAAAATCTGTAGCTATGGCGCTTCCGGTTTTTGCAATGTCTTGTTTCAAACTACCTAAGACTACTTGTGATAAGCTTTCCAGCGCAATGGCCAACTTCTGGTGGAACTCAAACGAAAACAAAAGGAAGATTCATTGGCTTTCTTGGGATAAGCTTTGTATTCCCAAAGATGATGGAGGTCTTGGGTTCAAGGACATCCAACTTTTCAATCAGGCGCTTTTGGCTAAACAAGCATGGAGATTGATTCAATTCCCAGAATGTCTAATGGCGCGTTTGCTTAAAAGTAGGTACTTTCCACAGTGCTCATTCCTTGAGGCAATCATGGGGGCTAGACCGTCATATGCTTGGAGAAGTATTCTCCATGGACGTGAGCTCTTGATGAAAGGTTTACGAATAATGGTGGGAGATGGTAATTCAATTCATATTTGGACTAGTCCTTGGATCAAAGACAACACTATGAGGGCTTCTTTGATGAAAAACATTCTTGTTGACATTGATCAAAAGGTGAGTTGGTTATTGGACCAATCATCCAGAACTTGGGATAGCGGTAAACTCAATTCTCTTTTTTTCAAAGAGATATTGATTTTATCCTAAAGATCAAACCAGTCTCTAATGCTGAGGACTTTTGGGTTTGGGAGCATAATCATTCTAGAGACTATAGTGTTAAATCAGGGTATTGGCTTGCCAATGAGATTTTCAACCGAAAAAAACTTCGCTTAGCCATAATGCTTCCATCTTTAAATTGCCTTAAAGATCAAATCTGGGTTCTACAAACAGCCCCAAAGATAAAGACCTTCCTCTGGAAAATCCTTAGTGTGCATTGCCAGCCGCGGTTAATTTTGCTTCCAGAGGTATACGTATAAACACACGATGCCAAAGTTGCGGTTTAGAGGATGAATCGACAAACCATATACTTTTCATATGCCCGGTGGCTAGAGAGGTATGAGCATTATCAAACTTTTCACCCCCCACTGGTTTTGATCTTGAATCGGTATTCCAAAACATTCACTCTCTGTTTTCTACATCCAAGAACACTAGAGTGCCTAAGTCAATTACTAATTTGTTTCCTTAGACCCTCTGGATGATATGGAAGAATAAAAACAAGTTGTTATTTGATGGTATGCAATATTGTGGTATTGATACATTGGCAAAGATTCATGATGTTGCTAATCAATGGCTCATAAGCCATGAGTTTGGAAAATTAAGAATGTTGAATGTTTCTTCAGCCAATACACCACTGTGCCCTTGGTCATCCGTTGAGCTTGGATCACTTAAATGCAATATAGGAGTAGCCTGGATTAGGGAGAATAAGGATTGTGGTGTTTCTTGGGTTTTGAGGGATCACAAAGGTCATACTTTGGTTCATGGCAGACGCTCCTTTGCTCGAATTGGATTAAAACAAGAAGCTTCTTTTACTAGTTGCTTATGGGCTGTGGAATGCATCAGATCACTAAATTTTGATTCGGTTAAGTTCTACCTTGAAGATGCATCATTGGTTAATGCGGTTCTTCGTCCACCAGCCTGACCATCCTTCAAGTTTTTAGCTTCTTCCCTGCTGGACCAGCTATCTTTTATCCCCTGTTGGAAGATTCAAGTTGAGGGTAGGAACTCAAATCGGGCTGCGGGTTTAATTGCTGAAAGTGTTTCCATGGCGAACCGCTTTCAATCTTATATTGCCTCGGGACATCCTTCTTGGCTCAATGAGCTCTTTTCTTTGGAAGCCTCACTTCTCTAGTGGTCTGGTTCCATTTTTGAAGGGATGATTGAATAGCTTATCTCTTTTGTTTTGGTCCATAGGTTTTGAATGGCTATCTTTCTTGCTATCTGTTCTTGCTGATGTGAGAATTTATGGTTGAATATGTTTTTCGATCAATCCTTCTTTCTGCAGCCTTGGCTTGTGGATTAGGGACTCTTATTGGTCTGTAATATTGTACATGTGACTACTCTTTCTCCTTGCAATACATTTCTTCCAGTGTTTAAAAAAAATCTGTATAGAGTTTTGCGGAATACTAACCTAATAGATCGCTTTGTTCTTTGTGTAGAATCCAATTAAGCACGAAAGGTAAAGAACACAACAACTTAACGTATTTCCAGCCAACGACTGGTACTTCTCTTGGAAGCTTCTCCTCCCAAACTCCACTATATCAAAGAAAGAGTGCTACACACGCTTATCAATGGCGGTTTCAAATCTTAGGATTTCTATAAGGAGATTTTGAGAGATTACAAAAAAAGAGTTTAAGAGAGAAGAAGAAGAAAGCTTGAAGATGATGATATGTTGTGATAATCCCAAAGTCTCGATCTCTCTCTGTATATATATGCCTTAGCTTCTCTTTTGGTTGTTAGAACCATTAGTGTGAAAAAAACGGATATGAGCTTTACCAATTTTATCAGTCCAATAAGCATCTCTCTCTTTGTACCTGAATGGGCCTTTTGTGAAGGAAACCCATTTGTTTGTCAATGTATCCTAATAGATCGCTTTGTTCTTTGTGTAGAATTCAATTGAGCACGAAAGGTAAAGAACACAACGACTTAACAAGTTCCCACCTAGTGACTCGTACTTCTCGTGGGAACCTCTCCTCCCAAACTCCACTATGTAAAAAAAAGAGCTACACACGCCTTATCAATGGCAGTTTCAAGTTTTAGGGTTTCTACAAGGAGATTTTGAAAGATTACAAAGAAGAACTTAAGAGAGAAGAGGAAAAAAGTTTGAAGATGATGATATGTTGTGATAATCCCCAAGTCTCGATCTCTTTATGTATATATATGCCTTAGCTCCTCCTTTAGTTGTTAGAACCTTTAGTGTGAAGAAAATGGATATGAGTTTTACCAACTTTAACAGCCCAATAAGCATATCTCTCTTTGTACCCTGAATAGACTCTTGTAAACAAAACACATTTATCTGTGAATGTATCTGATCTATTAATCCACATAATCGAAAATAAGTTTACAAGTATTATTTTGCTGTTGAGATTAACAAAAGCCTCTAATATATTTGTCCCAAAAAAGTCACTTTTCTTTTAACATAATACTTGTAATATCAACGGCAAAATAATACTTGTAAAGTTATAATATCAACAGCATATCGTATTTTTTTTAATTGAATTTAACATATCGTATTTTTTTTTTTTAATGTCACTTCCTCATTTAGTTAATTAAATACACAGTACCAAAAAAATAGCAAAAAAAGATTAATAAATTTCTTTTTGCGGTCTCGAATATTCCTTAGAAGTAAATTGATTTTGGCATTCATGTGTTTTGGATTGGTAGACAAGTTAGAATCCAGAAACGAGTTCTGTAGCTTTGTCAATTCACTCAACTCGGGTAAGAATAACGGCCAGTCAATCAACTTCGCGACCATCATAGTGTAGTCTTTCGAATCTATCACATAGAAAGTAGAACAAAATATGTTTTTTATCAAGAAAAATATTTTAAAATGGCCCAAGCCAGTGCATTTTCACCGTAAAGTAACCATAAAGTAAGTAAACAAAGAAAAAAAGAAAAGATAATGTATTACTGTTCATATTATAAAGTGGCCCATGACTTGAGTCTTATGACATAGAGATCCAGATTTGACCAAATGTCGATTATGGGCCATAAAATATGGGCCTAACAAATCAATGTCCATGAATGGCATTTCCGTAATTTACTAACACTCGGATCGTCCTATCATCTCTCTATATAAGAAGAAGACCCTCTAAAACCTAATTCTTCAAATCTCAGTAGCCGTCAACATTCTAATCTTCTCCCTCTTTTCATCGTTTTCGAATTTTGTTGTTTTAGAATCTTTGAGATTGTTCACTAGATCGCTTTCGAAAGGCGTTGCGCTCTTCGTTTTGGGGTTTTACGTACCCTTAAGGGCGTGTCACCGGAAGCGTACATTCAAATTCTTTCAATCCGATCGATTGGTTTTTTTTTGCGAATTCGGATTCGTTCGAATTTACAAACAAACCTCGAATCCGATGGGTTAAATTTTTAGTTTTCTCCATCGATGAATCGTGTTGAGAAATTTCGAATCTAGATTTGATTTTTGATTCAATTTGTTTTTTTTTTGTTTTTGAAATTAATCCGTAGTGTTTGGATATTATGGGAATTGCTTCATAATGGTGAACTCTCTTAGATTAAAAAAAGTGAGAGATGTTCAAGTTTCCGGAGCAGAGATCAAACTGGCCAGAATTTAACAGCACTGTGTTTATATCTAATTTTCATAGTGTTACCTGTCTTCTGGTACATACATATATATATTTTCCTCAATATCGAAATTACAAAATCTTTGTTTGATTGTTTTTGCTTTGATTGCTTCTCATAGAGTTAGTTTTTGAACTGCATGCTAAACTTTGCTTCCCATTTAGAATTGATATATATATATATATATATATTCAGATTTGGTTTAAGCAGAAGATATTGTCCCGGTACTAATCTTTACCTATATGTTTGTTTAGTCTAATTAATTACATACTAAATGATTTGATAATACCAACATTTTATTTTACTTTTTTCAAAAAAAGATCCCAAATTTTCCCAATTCGAGATTACAATGTAAATTATATATGATCTGGAACATTAGCTAAACGGATCAGAATTACATGAATGAAAGATGTTTTTTTTGGAGAACAAGTGGCCTTTGTCAATATGTGAAGCACCCAAAATCACTTTGCATTGCCAACATCAAATACTCGGCTTCAAATGGCGACACTGCAAAACCCGAAAACACTACCGAGTCCCAACAATTCTTAACAACACTTTCATGGTCCTTACCACCGAACCACTTGCCCTTTGGTTTGTAGATTGATCAGAGGAGGCATCGTAGTTACATAAAGCTTCCAAAAGTAGGTCGTTTCCAATATTTTGTAGTTTCAAATGGCGACACTGCAAATCCAGAAACACTACCGAGTCCCAATAATGGTTATCCTTTTGAGTATTGGAGTAGCCGCCATTGAAAATGTTTCAACTTTACATTCACTATTATGAGAATAAGTTTGGTTATAAACTGCGGCTTTTAAGGGTTTATTAATTTTGTCATTAAATGTTATAAATATGACACGCAAATTTTGCATTTGTAGGCATCATTCTTCAGAGTATCTTACGGCACTAGCTAAACAAACACACAATTTGCTTTTGAAACCTCATACATTTACTTTCCGTTTAAAACAAGAAAACGTCGTCGTCTTAAGCAAAAGCACCAACCACATGACAAATTCTCTCTTTTAATCTTCCATTTACATATCTTTACGAAACATAATCTAAAAAACCGTGAAATCCAATTTTCATGTCTATAGTATTTACTACATAAGAGGGTTTACTACTTAGAAAAATTACACAAAAAGATGTCTAATACAACAAACTCCGTAATGTTATTGATCGATCGCATCTCTTCTCATCTCTGTCTTCAAGATGTATCAATTGCATTGTTAGGTCTTTTTCTTTTCGGTTGCTTGCAAGCGAAGTTAACCAACAAAGGCGGACCAGTTCAATGGCCAGTGTTTGGAATCACTCCTGAGTTCTTCTTCCATGTTCATGATTTGTACGGATGGGTCACACGGTGTTTGACGAAAAGCCGAGGAACGTTTCCTTACCGAGGAACCTGGTTTAGTGGATCTTATGGAGCCATGACTAGTGTACCTGCAAACGTTGAATACATGCTCAAAACAAATTTCAAAAACTTCCCTAAAGGAGAGTTTTACAAAGAGAGATTCCGCGATTTGCTCGAGGACGGTATCTTTAACGCGGATGATGAATCTTGGAAAGAACAGAGACGGATTATTATAACCGAGATGCATTCGACTCGATTTGTCGAGCATTCTTTTCAGACAACGAGAGATTTGGTACAGAGGAAGCTCTTGAAAGTGATGGAGAGTTTCTCAAAGTCACAAGAAGCTTTTGATCTTCAAGATATTCTTTTACGTTTAACGTTTGATAATGTCTGCATCGCGGGTCTCGGCGATGATCCAGGGACTTTGGATGATGATCTTCCTGAAGTTGCATTCGCTAAAGCGTTTGAAGAAGCAACAGAGTCTACTCTGTTTCGGTTCATGCTTCCGCCTTTTGTGTGGAAACCGATGAAGTTTTTCGATTTAGGGTATGAGAAAGGGATGAGGAAAGCGGTTGAGACGGTTCACGGATTTGTCGATAAGATGGTCGTGGACCGAATCATGATGCTTAAAGATGAAGGAACATTAGTGAACAACAAATCTGATGTCCTCTCGAGGATAATCCAGATCGAAAGTCTTAAAAGAGGCGATGAAAATGATCGATTCACCGTCAAGTTTTTCAGACAGTTCTGCACAAGCTTCATATTAGCTGGACGAGACACGAGTTCGGTCGCGCTTACTTGGTTCTTCTGGTTGATAACAAAACATCCAGAAGTTGAAAACAAGATCCTCTGCGAAGTAAGAGAAATCTTGAGCCAAAGAGAGGAGAAAAATAAACTTGAAACCGGAGAAACAAAGACTTGTGTCTTCACAGTCAAGGAACTTAACGATATGGTTTATCTACAAGCGGCATTGTCGGAATCTCTTAGACTCTATCCACCAATTCCAATGGAAATGAAAGAAGCGGTAGAAGAAGACGTGTTTCCGGATGGAACTTTCTTGCGAAAAGGTTCACGGGTTTACTTTGCGATCTATGCGATGGGAAGGATGGAATCGATTTGGGGAAAAGACTGTGAAATGTATAAACCAGAGAGATGGATACAAGGAGGGCAATATGTGAGTGATGATCAGTTTAAATACGTCGTCTTCAACGCCGGTCCAAGGCTTTGTTTAGGGAAAACATTTGCTTACTTGCAGATGAAAATGGTGGCTGCTTCGATCTTGTTGAATTACTCAATCAAGATTGATCAAGATCATGTTGTTATTCCGCGAGTTACAACGACTTTGTATATGAAACATGGTCTTAAAGTCCGGATCGAGCCGAGATCTCTTGAGGAGAAGAAACAAGATTCATGAGTAAAGGAGAAAAAAACAGCTAAAATGTTTTATAGAAGATATTTGTTTATGTGGGAGATGTAATATGTAAAATGTACAGTGTATTTTGTGTAATACAGATTACAATATTATACAAAGCAAGAATTGAAATCAAAAGGAACATACCTTAAATTAGGAAAAAAACTTGTATATGTTATAAACATTTTTATCACTCTGAGAGCTAAATGTGTACAATCCGGTTAGTGAGTACCTTGATTACCTTATTAGACTGAGAAATGTCCTCTTTGGACTAATTTGAAGAAAAGGTTTGGTTTAAATCGGCTTCTCGTGCTAGTAACAAGCTTAAACCACTGGCTTTTTGGATCGCAACTCGAGTTTCCTTGTAAACATTTGCAGCTTTTCGTAACAATGTTGTTATTCTCCGGATCCACATCCAAACAAACAGAGTTTCCACTTTTTGTAACCGACGAGATCTGCATCTTTGATTCAGATAGAAGTTTCCATTTTGAACAATAATATCCATAGAAAAACAAGCGCAGCTTCACGGACTTTCCCTTCGCATAAGCTTTTAAGCAGAAGATTTGTTCCTCTCTTAGTGATAAAACTCGATGAGAAGAAAGTCTCCAGCTTTCTGGTCTATCACAAGAACCGAGCTTTAGTTGAAACAACGATTTCCTCACTATGCAAAGTCCAGTCGAAGGATGGAATATTATTTTCTTTGGGTGAGTTTCCATTAGACCTGGTCCTGAAGATTGCAAAGTTGTTTGATTTTGTCATTTATCAAGGTATTAGAGGAAAACATAAAATATTAGTAGGTTTGGAGAAAAGTTTTCATAATTGTGTACCTCGAAAAGGAGATTGAATTGCAGAAATCATCTGCAAAATGGTTGAATTCCTTATGCTTGACCAATTCCAATCCAAAACTCCATAAGTTTCATCATATCCAATAGTTTTCTCTCTTACATAATAGCTTCCTGCAAGAGTCCATAGCGCCCAATCTAGATCAAGATCCGCTGCTAAAGCGATAAAGCAACTTAGAAACCTATTGTCATTCCCATTATTCCCTCTTTGATCAACCCCAAACTCGCTAACAAACAACGGAATCCCTTTCTCGAGTAGAAACCCCGACATTTTCATTATGTTCTCGGTTTCTCTCCCGCAAATCTTGTTCAAGTTATCTCCTTCCCACGAGTTCCAAAATCCATACCAATGGATTTCAAACACTAGTTTCCTCCTGAAGCTAACTTCAAATGATCTCTCTCTGAGAAAAGATAAGTCAGTCTCGTAATTTAAACCCGAGACAAAGACAAGAATGTCTGGATTCACTGAGTGGACCGCTTCAGCGCCTTCTCTCATATACCTAACCAGTCCCAATCCAACCAATAAAGGATCACTTACTAACTACACTCTCATACTTTCGATTTGAATGAAAACAAAAGAGAGAAAAATTTGAAAAATTTCTACATACTTGTACCAATCGTTGATGTTCTGTTTAGGACCTCTAAGCTCATTCCTTAGACTCATACCAACCACATTTGATGAAACATTAGCAAACATTGATGCCATTTTCTTTAACCCTTTGATCCAAACTTGAGGGTTTAAATGTTTATCGCCGAAAAACCCGTTTCCATCATTGTCACTGCAACACCAACCAGGTTGGCTTATGTGATTGTCTAAGATCACCATTACTCTGTGATTTCCAAGACAAGAAACCACTTCCTGTTTAAGAATAAGAACAACAAAACTCTCATCTTTCTCAATCCAAAAACCCTAATTGAATATCATGAATTCCAATCTAATTAATGTATAGACTAATCAGAGAAGGTTTTAACAAAGGTAAATCCACAACACAACAAGAAAAACTCAAAACTTTCGAGGAAAAATGTTGAAGAGAACACTAATCAGACAATAAAAACTCGAACTTTAGATTCAATGCTTGATTTATCCGCAAAATCAAAATAAAAACTCGAACTTTAGAAGACAAAAAGTCAAAATCTTTCCGGGAAAATTCTGAATAAAGGTCAAAACTTTTTCCGGGAAAAAATCGATTTTTAGTACCTGGAAAGCTTTGATTAGGGGAAGATCAAGAATTGAGGGGTTATTAGTTTGAAACCCAGAAACAGCTTCAAAAAGACCAAACTTGCGTAGAGATTGTCTCACAGTCATAACACCAGAGAAAGATTCATCGGTAGCTAAATAGAGAGGCCAAGTCAATCTAACGCAATTGAAACCCATCGAAACGATTCTCTCGGCGATCGAATCTAATGGCTGCTTGCTCAGCCCTTCTGCAACCGCAGTTTCAAGATGCGACGGCCAATTGACGCACGTGAGCTTCACGCGCCAGCCATTGTTGCCGTCGTCGACGATCCATCGTGAGTTGGTGGACAGAGGTAAAGCGAAGGTGACGTTAATGAACAGAAGAAGAAGAAGAAGAAGAAAGGTAGAGATGAAGAAGATGAATCTTTCCATTGGTCTCTCTCTGTGTTCTTTCTTTTACCGCCAACATGTATGTATATATATATATATATGTGTGTGTTATATATAGTTCGATTTTATTTGATTGGGCTTTGGAGAAAGTGGAATGGTATTTGTGTATTTGATTCTGTCTCACGTTTATTTGTTTTGGTAATAAGCTTCTTTCAAATGTTTTTAAAGTAATTTTTTTCTATTGAAAGTTTGAAACCAGGGTTTTTTACAAAAAAAACTTACCAAATGGAGGTTTGTGACTTAAGCAAAAAATGCAAAGTCATTGATTGGATCTAAAACCACCTCCGGTTCTAAAAGTATTATAGATGTTTTCAAAATAATAGTTAAATATTAGAGAGATCTTTAAAAGAAAGGAGAGATAGTGTCTAAAATATCTCATTTGAGAATACATTTTTTTTTTTTTGAGAACTACTCATATTTTATTTATATTATGTTTTCTATAATTTTTTTAGAACTCCTCTAAAAATCTTAGATGGAGATGCTTTAAAAACACCATCAATGGAGATTTCTAAATGAGTTTCTCATATTAAAAAAATTAGGTGATTTTCCGCGTAATACGCGGATAAAATATTTTGTAATTTTCTAGGTATCAAACTAATTAGAATTTTTTTGTTTCATGGTTAAACATTACCAATGATGTTCGATTAAAATTGTAGTCCTTTTAGATCTTCATTTTTTTTAAATATCTTCATCTTCGATCTCTTAATTTACTAAATGATATTATTTTTATATGTTATATTTTATGTAGCTCGTGTTCTTTTACTATTTTTAATTCTTATTCTTCTGAAAAAACAAAACAAAGATAGTTAAAATAAACATGATTTGAAGTAAATTTTGAATTAGGATGAAAAATTAGTAAAATGATAGTTAATATCTCATTATCTTCTTGTTCTTTAAGATCACGATTATATATATATATATATGTTTTTAATTTTAATTTGTAATCACAATAGTATTTTGTCTTTTGGTTTATTTTTTTGGTGACCAAATATTTTTTTAAATTTGTTTAATTTAAAATTGATTCGTTTTTTTAAAATTCCATAAATAAATGTTTGCAAATATTTTTTCATGACAATCAAAAATTTAAAAGGTAAGAAATTATTACTCTCTTGCCATATCATAATTCTTTCTAGCCATGTCATATTTTATTTGGAAGAGTGAATGTGGAGATGACACATAAGCATCTTCTCACAAATCACTTCCCAATAAATGAATTTTTTTTCATGTGTCATATTTTATGTAGCTCGTGTTCTTTCACTATTTTTAATTCTTATTCTTCTGAAAAACAAAATAAAGATAGTTAAAATAAGCATGATTTGGAGTAAATTTTGAATTAGGATGAAAAATTGGTAAAACAATAGTTAATATCTCATTATTTTCTTGTTCTTTAAGATCACGATTACATATATATATTTTAAATTTTAATTTATAATCACAATAGTAATTTGTCTTTTTATTTATTTTTTTGGTGGCCAAATGTTTCTTTAAATTTGTTTAATTTAAAATTAGTTCGTATTTAAAAAAAAAATCTTCATCTTCTACCTCTTAATTTACTATATAAATTTCTTTTAATGTGTTATATTTTATGTAGTTCGTGTTCTTTCACTATTTTTAATTCTTATTTTTTTTAAAAATACAAAACAAAGATAGTTAAAACAAGCATGATTTGGAGTAAATTTTGAATTAGAATAAAAAAATTGATAAAACAATAGTTAATATTTCATTATCTTCTTGTTCTTTAAGATTAAGATTACATATATATATATATATATATATATATATATATATATATATATATATATTTAATTTTAATTTATAATCACAATAGTAATTATTTATTTATTTATTTTTTTTGGTGGCCAAATGTTTCTTTAAATTTGTTTAATTTAAATTGATTCGTATTTTTTTTATAAAAAATTCTATAAATAAATGTTTGCAAATATTTTTTCATGACAATCAAAAATTTAAAATGTAAGAAATTATTACTGTTTTGCCATGTCATAATTCTTTCAAACCATGTCATATTTTATTTGGGAGAGTGAATGTGGAGATGACACAAGCATCTTCTCACAAATCATTTTTTAATTAATATATAAAGGATTAATTTATAATCACAATAGTAATTTGTTTTTTGATTTATTTTTTTGGTGGCCAAATGTTTCTTTAAATTTGTTTAATTTAAAATTGATTCGTATTTTTTTTTAAAAACACCCATAAATAAATGTTTGCAAATATTTTTTCATGACAATAAAAAATTTAAAAGGTAAGAAATTATTACTCTCTTGGCATGTCATAATTCTTTCAAACCATGTCATATTTTGTTTGGGAAAGTGAATATGGAGATGACATATAAACATTTTCTCATAAATCAATTTTCAATTAATATATAAGGAATAATAAAACTTGACAAGAGAAAGATAAATGAGTTTTTCATTTGAGAAAATTTTCATTTGAGAAACTTTAAACAACTGTGGGAGACTCATGTACACTTGTCACAACATAATTGATTCAAACTTTTTTTTGCTTTTAATTATACAAATTAAACTTTATAAGAAATATTAATATTATACATGGTGAGATACTCTAGCAAGTATCTTACCATTGGGAGTGTATTAAGACATTTTGTACTTTTGTAGCATGCAAAGTCCGGTTAACGGATGAAAAACAAGATTGTAGACTTTGGGTTGAGGGTCCGGTCCTGGTACACCAAGTTAAGAATGTTAATTAATAATATATGTCTAATGAGCAAACATATATACACATATTCCAACTATTATTTAAAAATAGTACTACTTCCGTTCCACAAAGATGAATTTTCTGAGTTTTTTTCACATAAATTAAGAAAAATAATTAATCTTCTATTATAAATGTATTAATTTTCACAATAAACAATTTTCAAGAAAATTTAACCAATAGTGTTTCAGTAAATTTTTTTAAATATATAATTTGTTAGCATTAAATGATAATAATGCATTGAAAACACTAAAAATATTATCTTTGTGGAACAATTTTTTTGGAAAAATTTCACCTTAGTGGAACGGAGAGAGTACATTGCAGCGAACACCTATGTAAATTAGTTATTAGTTAGACAGACTAAACTTACAAAACCATTAAATTACACCAATAAATCAAAGTAGTTGTGACGGTCTAGTCTTTGTTTTTTACTTAAACCTATCTAGTTTTGTTTCTAACCCTGTCACAACTTGGTTTTTACCACTACCTCCAAGCAACTTTCAAGTTCTCAAGAAAATATTAGAATGTCAAGGTCGTGTCGATAAACCCTAAAAAGTCGAAAGCTTTACTTCTTCTCTGCTACGATTTGCAATGGGTAGGTTTCCAAGCTTTTTTCTTCTTTTCTCTATGCTTTTTTACTTTTCTTTTCACTTGAGCTGATTGATGTTGATCTGAGAAAGAATAATCGGCGAATTTATCTCCAATCTAGGTTTTGAGAAAGAATAATCGGCGAATTTATCTCCAATCTAGGTTTTTAGTGAATTGTTGGCCAATCTGTTTATGGGGTTTTCAAGAAACTCCAATTAACTATAAATTGAAACCATTTTTGTTTTCTAGATTATCTTTTCCGTTTCGCTTATACCAACTTATCTTTCTCTGTGATTTTGCTCTAGTGGGTGATTGTTTTAACAAATATTTTGGGTGTTTCTGACATATTAAATGTTACTGTTGGATCATATCTCAGTTGAGAAATTACATAAACCAGAAAAATTTTCATTATAGCATGACGTTTTTGAGTATTTGTTATCTTTGTCACACTGTAATTTGGTTAATTGTATGTCATTGTATACCAAGTTTTTGGTGTACTGAGATTGAATTCTGATTCTAATACTTAGTAGTGACTTTATTCTCTTGGGTGATCAATTTAGGTGAAGTCCAGATTTCACAAGATAAAAGAAAGATGGACACTTCAAACGATGAAGAACTGATTCGTCCTAACCCAGAAGGTTATCAGATTTTCTCATGCTACCCTTGTTTCATTATTCTGCGATTTGTGTTGGCTACCTGAATATTTTAACACCTTTTTTGTATATTATTTAATCAATTTAGGTAAAGGTCAGGCTTCTGCTTCTCAAGAGAAGGGAAAGACCAGTATAGTAGAACTGAATAATGATTTGATTGGGCTGTGTTTTACACGAGGAGGAACGCATAGAGGAAGGAGTTGGAAGCTTTACAACAGAAGACGATGAACATAAATCCACCTTTAGAGTTTCTAGAGAAGCAACATCTGTTTTGTAACAAACTTCGAGGAGGAGTTCTACTTCCCCAATTTTCTTATGGCACTCCAAGAGATTTTTAGCAAAATGTGAAGATTCGATGACATACTAAATGTTACTGTTTATCCAGCTGCAGCTTATCCAATCTTCGATGTAGATCCAACCTATGTGGAAGGAACGCTTTACTGGTTGGAAGATTGGACAGCAACAAAGGAAGTAACCAACATAGTAACATTCGTACGCATATTGCTCCCTTTTCTGTTCCCATCTTTGTCGATAGGATAGACTAATTTACATGAGTTGTGATGATGTACAATGAATGCGTGGAGGTATGTGACAAAACATTGGAAAAGGGTAATAAACTTGGTCAGATATGATGCTTTTAGAAAGTTATTTAACTAGACAAAAGATTGCTTTAAAAAAGATTGAAAAAAAGAGTAGGTTTGGAAAAAAAGTTTTCTTAATTGTGTGTACCATAAATGGGTAATAGAATTGCAGAAATAATCACTAAAATGGTTGAATTCCTTGTGCTTGACCAACATATATGTATATATGTGTGTGTATATACATATAGTTTGATTTTATTTGATTGATTTTGTGATAAGTGGAATGGAAAGGTCCTATGATTATTGTTTATTTGTTTTTGTCTTTTTTTTTATTGGTAATAATCTCTTTTTCCAGGTTTTTTTTGTTTTTTGTTTTTTTTTAATAATTAGGAGTAAGCCAAATTTTCACCATCTGATTAATTGTTTAGAGTAAGTGTAGTTGTTCGGTAGTTGTATGTCATTGTATACCAAGTTTTTGGTGTACTAAGATTGAATTCTGATTCTAATACTTAGTAGTGACTTTATTCTCTTGGGTGATCAATTTAGGTGAAGTCCAGATTTCACAAGATAAAGGAAAGATGGACACTTCAAACGATGAAGAACTGATTCTTCCGAACCCAGAAGGTTATCAGATTTTCTCATGCTACCCTTGTTTCATTATTCTGCGATTTGTGTTGGCTAGCTGAATATTTTAACATCTTTCTTGTATATAATTTAATCAATTTAGGTAAAGGTCAGACTTCTACTTCTCAAGAGAAGGGAAAGACCAGTATAGTAGAACTGAATAATGGTTTGATTGGGCTGTGTTTTACACGAGGAGGAACGCATGGAGGAAGGAGTTGGAAGCTTTACAACAGAAGATGATGAACATAAATCCACCTTTAGAGTTTCTAGAGAAGCAACATCTGTTTTGTGACAAACTTCGAGGAGGAGTTCTACTTCCCCAATTTTCTTATGGCACTCGAAGAGGTTTTTAGCAAAATGTGAAGATCCGATGACATATTAAATGTTACTGTTTATCCAGCTGCAGCTTATCCAATCTTCGATGTAGATCCAGCCTATGTGGAAGGAACGCTTTACTGGTTGGAAGATTGGACAACAACAAAGAAAGTAACCAACATAGTAACATTCATACGCATATTGCTCCCTTTTCTGTTCCCATCTTTGTCGATAGGATAGACTAATTTACATGAGTTGTGATGATTTACAATGAATGCGTGGAGGTATGTGACAAAACATTGGAAAAGGGTAATAAACTTGGTCAGATATGATGCTTTTAGAAAGTTATTTAACTAGACAAAATATTGCTTTAAAAAAGATTGAAAAAAAGAGTAGGTTTGGAAAAAAAGTTTTCTTAATTGTGTGTACCATAAATGGGTAATAGAATTGCAGAAATAATCACTAAAATGGTTGAATTCCTTGTGCTTGACCAACATATATGTATATATGGGTGTGTATATACATATAGTTTGATTTTATTTGATTGATTTTGTGATAAGTGGAATGGAAAGGTACTATGATTATCGTTTATTTGTTTTTGTCTTTTTTTTTATTGGTAATAATCTCCTTTTCCAGGTTTTTTTTTGTTTTTTGTTTTTTTTATAATTAGGAGTAAGCCAAATTTTCACCATCCGATTAATTGTTTAGAGTAAGTGTAGTTGTTCGGTAGTCATTCACCAAATTTTTAATGAGTTTAAAACATATATAACACCCATTTTTGACTGACTATTCTAAAAAAAACTGAATTTATATAGAAATTTATTGTTTTTATGTTATGAATTTTTTATCATTAGAACACCACCACTTACTTTGATTTTATGTTATTGAAAGTTTGAAATAATGATGGTATTAGTGTAATTATTTTTTTACTTTACTTTTGGAATAGGTTTATAATAAATAATAATTGCAGCACACTAGATTGAACATATAATAAATAAGGCTTACAACTTTCTTTCTTTTTTTACGAATTACTTAATCGCTATTAATTAAATATAAGATAAATAATCTATATTTTTTTTTTTTTGTTGAAAACAAGATAAATAATCTATATTTAAACCTTGTCATTTACTAACTTTAACAATCTTAAACCACTGGCTCATCGGATCACACGAACTATCTTCGCCATTCACACAGTTACAGTTACTAGCCATAATGTTATTGTCCTCATCCACGTCAAGACAAAGAGAGTTATTGGTTGATTTCGCAGCTAAGAGCATATTAGAAGCTGATATGGTCTGCCATTTCGACAAACTAGGGCTCGAACAACTTGACTCACTGAGTTTAACCGGCACATTTGGTCCGGTGTTCTCTAAGCATAAAGTTTTGTCTTTGAGTGTCAGGGTGTTGTCAGGCGTGTAGCTCCATGGTTGAGATTCATTACACAGACCGAGAATGACTTTGGTTGGATCTAAGAAATTTTGTAGCATGCAAAGTCCGGTTAACGGGTGAAAAACAAGATTGTAGACTTTGGGTTGAGGACCCGGTCCTGGTAAACCAAATTAAAAATAGTGAGATGTTAATTAAATATGTCTAATTAACAAGCTTATAAACATTTCTATATAATCTAAAAATACATTGCAGCTAACACCTTAGTAAATAAAGTTACTAAACTAAAAAAATATTGTCTTTATGATTTATAGCTTTGTTACACATATTATAAAATATTCACGCAATCATAAATATGAATAATTGCTGATAAAATATATCTTTCCGATAATTACAATTGTAAAATGTCATTTTAAGATATGAGATCTCCATATAATTATGTAAATTTAAATTGTTGTACAAGTCAATGGTTGATACGTCAGATGTTTATAATCTAGGGGTTTGCACTAGCTGTATTATAATTATATACGTTTTTAAATCTGATAGTGTACTTCTATGAATTATAGGAGCCAATTTTTTATTTTCTTTTCTTTTATCGCATGGTAAATAGCGTGACGATTACGAACTCTAAAATTAGTCTGATTTCAACTGATAACATAAATTTGTGTATCAAAAACATATAGAATATATACCTTGAAGCGGGGACTGAATCAGAGACAATCTTTGCATGAAACTTCGGCTCCGAACACGAACCCAATCCGAATCCAACACACCATAATACTCGCTCATTCCGACCACACCTTCTCTTAGATAATAACTTCCTTGAAGTGTCCAAATCGACCAATCTACGTCATTTTCCGCCGCCCAACCTAATAAACATCCGATATACCTATTATCATTAACGTTTTCGCCTCTCAAATCGATTCCAAACTCACTAAGAAACACCGGGAAGTCCTGGAGGTTGAAGCCGCCTCCGTCGTCGATGCTTTTAAGAATCTCGCCGCATGCATCGTTAGGGTTTTTGGAACTCCATGTGTTTTTGTTTGTGAAAGAGTATCGATGGATCTCGAATACGAGTTTTCCAGTGAAAGTTAGGTTTACGGGTCGTGATCGGACAAATGAGAGGTCGGTGTCGTAACTGAGGCCAGAAAGGATTACAAGTACATTATGGTTTGCTTCGTGAACTGCTTCGGCCCCTTGTTGCATGTACCTACATTGAAATATATACATATATGAGACAAATTAATGGTACTCCTTACTTTTTTCTTAATCAAATCTTCCACATATAATTTTTTCCCCTAAAATTTTACACATAATTTCATTTTTGTTTTGGTTAAACGTAGTAAGTATCATTGGGGCTATTGTAGACAGTTTTGTTTTTAAAATTCACTATAAGTATTTTGATTAAAAAATAAAATATCACGTTTATTATTGTCTTTAGGAAAAACCAAAAAACGAGGAAGAATTTCTGTTAAACCGTAACTCCAAAAGCCACTTTACCATATATTTATAAGATAAGTGCTTTAACTCATGTCCATTGTTTCTTCTTGTAGTTGTACTTTTCTCCGAAAAAAAAAAACTTTTAATGTAACGTATGCCATCAAAAGTAAAAAAAAAAAACTAATTCCAATATTACAGAACTGGGTGAGACAAACTGATCTCTTACACATACACATGCATCGAATGGACAAACATGAAAAAGTTCGTGCAAAGAAGGCCGCTATAGGTGCGTGCAATTCAAATTAAACCAATTCTAAATAGAAATTAATAAACTTAAATTAATAAAAATAAAAATGCAAGTGCGAATAGGTATACAAATTAATATCGTATAGATAATAAATATACGTACTTGAACCAATCGTCGACGTTTTGTTTAGGTCCTCTAAGTTCGTTTCTGAGACTCATGCCAACGACATTGGAAACACCATTAAAAATTGTGGCTATTTTGGTCAAACCGGCGATCCATGAGGCAGGGTCAAAGAAAGTGTCACCAAAGAACCCGTTGCCATCGTTGTAACCACAACACCATCCTGGCTTGGTCACGTGGTTGTCTAATATCACCATCACATTTTGGTTTCCCAACTTAGCTACCACATTCTTCAAAAAAAAAAAAAAAAAAAGAAGGATTTTGTTTTCAAATGAAATGAGTGATTTACAAAATAGAAAGAAGGAAATGAGTGTTTTTTAGGGTAAGATAAAATCCAACCTGTTTAAGAACTATAGTTTTAAAGTATTGTGTCCACATCTATATAAACTTTTTTTCACAAATCCATCTTAACATATTACGTTTTTAGTGTATTTTATGATCTAAATCTATTCTATATTTGATTTTTGGACGGATATCCTAACCATTAGATTTTACCTTAATGATTGAACACTATGAGATTTAATAGTATATGCAAACACTAATCAAAACCACAGATTTTTTTTTGGGGACTAATTCAATTAGCTGCTATACCGATGTAATTTCATGAGAACAAGAGTGAAAACAATTACGAAAAATTCTAGTGATTTTTATTTACAAGAACTATTTATCAACCTAATATTTCTTAATATATAAATTTATATAGATACGAATTTTAGTTTTAATAACTTAAAAAAAAAATTATAGCTAGTAAGCATAAATTATTGGATTTGTTAATTCTTGTATTTTATCCGAACAAAAGACATCCAAGAAATTAGATAGTATCATACATACCTTGTAAGCTTCAATGAGGGGAAGATCAATCATGGATGGGTTCTTGGTTTGGAAACCAGAAATGGCATCATGAAGACCAAGACCTTGAAAAGATTGTCTCACCGTAACATTATTAGCTAATGTCTCATTTGTAGCCAAATCAAGTGCCCAAGTTAACCTAACACAATTGAAACCCATTGCCACTATCTTCTTGGCCAAGTCATCGACCCGCTGCTTGCTCAGCCCTTCCACTACCACAGGCTGCAAATGCGATGGCCAATTCACACACGCCAGCTTCACTCTTTGCCCTTTTTCGTCGATGATCCAACGAGAGTTTGTAGAGAGAGGATAGGCCATGTTCTTTGTGATGAAGGAGAAGAATGAGAAGAAGATGATGAAGCAAAACATGCGTTTTAGCTCTTTTATTGTCTTCATGTTATATGTATTTAGAAAACTTTGGGTTTGTTTTTTTTTATTTTTGTTTGGTGTTGTTGAATCATTTCGAAGAGATATTTATATAGAGAGAAATGATTTAGAAGTAAAGGCGAAATCATTTATGGTATTTAGGCTAATAAGCTTTTCTCGTGATTTGGGAGGAAAACAAGCTTGGAATCATGAGACAGAGTTTATAACTTTAAGGGTTCAAAACTTCAAACACAACGTATTAACCGTATGATATATTGATCGCTTATGTATACTGATTTAGTTATGACGTCATAGCCAGAATAACTTTTAAATTAATTTTATCTTAGTAACTTGTTTGGATTAGATTAGACTGTTCACACACAACCAAACTGAAGATATGTGATTGATTTTGTGGTGCGATCCGAAAACAAGAGGATCATACGTATACTATTTTTCTTTTCCTTTTCCACAAAAAAAAGAAAAGAATATGAGTAAAGTCTCCTTTATTGGTAGGTCTGGAAGATGTAGATTTCAATCAACGGAAATTTGACTTTGGAAACTTTACCTGTCTATTGAATTTTGAGAAATTGGGTGAAAATATCTTAGAATAGTGCATTAATTAGCCAAATAACACATATTGTAACAAAATGATATCTTGTGATGTGTTAGAACAAAAATATATCTCATGAGACTTTGAGATGTATAACTTTCCCTTTATCATTCCTTTTCTTCTTCAACTTTTTACCCCATTTAATCATTTTATACTCATTTTTAATGAATAAATATCTCACCATTTGTAAATAAAAGAAGTCAAAATTATATTTTCCGTATATGTTAGTATGTTACGATTAAAATTTTTTAAGATAGACACATATTAATCGAATTGACTCATTGAATATTATATAAAAATGTAGAATAACGTGTTATATGATCAATGTACATTGTGGACATTGAGAAACTAACAAATCTTAATATTGTAGTCAGTGCCATATTAGAAAACTTGACGATCTTGGGCAAAATATCAAATTTGGACCTTCTATATCATTAAATTTCTGTCTATTGGCCAAAAATATACATTGTTAGTTTATTACATCTAGATTTTAATATAAATATTCGACGGTCAGTTAAACTGCGTTCTTTAAAATTGAATCAAAAAATTTGTCACCACTGAAACAAACAAAAAGTGTCAGTTATTTTAAAGATTAAAAAATATTACATAAAAAACTCCTTTCTAGTTTTAATTGACGCAAAATCATTGATAATTGTTTCAAAATCCACACTCATTAAACTTTCATTTTAATGTATAAAATTGCTAAACCATTTTACCGGTCTGAGACATTGTTAATCTTAAATAATTTTGAACAATTTTAACTTAGAGAAACTCTTTTCAGGTTTTCAGCTGATGTCACAGTAACGTGAGTGATTAGTAAATTTCGATAAGTAATAGCAACATTTCTATAACAATTCATGTCTTTAACAAATTAAGAACCTCAATAGACGTCTCATCTGATAAAGTAACGTGCATTATTCTCAACTCATAAAAAAATCATCAAAATTACCATTTGATGAACCACGATGAAAAGATGACTTGTGAAAATTAGTGCAAGCTTCTCTTAATTTAATAGCATCAAATGACTTTAACTTCATTGGATTAAATAAAAATCCAAAAACAGCTTCATATGTTCTCATTTGCTCAAATCTATACTTCGGAGAAGTAATTGCCAAATCCACAACAACTAGAAAACAATTTATTTTAAAAGCATCTTCCCATGTTAGAGAAATACCTCATTTTAATCAAACTGTTTGTTCCTAAAAGTTCATAGCTTACTTAAAAATATATCAATCAACATCCAAGACATTTAGCTATGTTCATACTTGAGCTCCATCATTTTCATATTTCTCAAAGAAAGACATCACACCCTCTATTTGCTTCATAACATTATTAATACAAATGGATTCAGCTTGCAATTCTCTTATCGAGAAACAACAGCTCTTCATTGACAATTGTTGATGGATAGATTGCATAATCGTCCACAGAGTGAACACAATCTACCCATAAAAGATCTTCGAAATCTATCACAATTTTTTTATCCCAGTTCTTTTTATCTTCATGAAACAACCATATGTATTGGCCTTAGTATTCACAACTAATGCGCACAAGCGCGTGTTCAGGTTGCATAAGACGATGTTATTCTTATGCCAAGAAGTGAATGGAACTTCATGAATCACGTCAAACAACTCATTGTGAAAATCGAATGTTAATATTTTGGTAACTTCATTTGTTGTTGTCCATCTGCAAACCAATAAAGCTTTCATTGCGCTTGAATTTAATTGAAATAAAAACTTTATTCTTAACACGTTTCTTTATCTCGCCATAGAAAATATACCATTTTTGTACTATATTGCTCTCTTTTCCCATCTTTGTCGATAGGGTAGACTAATTTACATCATATTTGACTAAACTTCAGCAAAAAGTATGCGAAGATAATATTAACGCAAACATAAATATGAAATAGTTGTTAAGATATATATTTTCGATAATTACAATTGCGAAATGTCATTTTAAGATATGAAATCTCCATGTAATTAAATGAAATGTTGTAGAAGTCTAATGGTTGATAGATCAGAGTTTATAATCTAGTGGTTTGTTCTAGTTGTACTATAATTATGTTTTTAAATCTGATAGTGTATATAGTATGAATTATAGGAGAAAAGAAAAACTTTATCTTATGGTTGGTAAATAGCGACTAAATTTATATACTTGGTAGATTGAAAACTCTAAAATTAGTCTGATTTCAACAATAAAATAAATTTGTATATCAAAAACATATATATAGAATATACCTTGAAGCGGGGACTGAATCAGAGACAATCTTTGCATGAAACTTCGGCTCCGAACACGAACCCAATCCGAATCCAACACACCATAATACTCGCTCATTCCGACCACACCTTCTCTTAGATAATAACTTCCTTGAAGTGTCCAAATCGACCAGTCTACGTCATTTTCCGCCGCCCAACCTAATAAACATCCGATATACCGATTATCAATAACGTATTCGACTCTCTAATAGATTCCAAACTCACTATTGGGGTTATGAGTTACGGTTTACATAGAACATTATGCTACTCATGTTCATTCGTTCATTGAACAAGAAAGAAAGTATGTGACATCACTTGTTTTATTGGTTGCCTTACAAATGAATAAACTATCATCGGCAAGTAGTAGATGCGAGACCTCCGGCCTTGCTCTTGTTATCTTCTATTCCGTAAGATTTTTTTCCCCGTTCTATCTTACGTATTTTAGCAATCAATGCTTATGTCCATGAAATAAATAAGTATGGAGATAGCGCTCTAAACTTTCATGGTGTGGCTCGATAAGACCTTGCTGGAAATTTGTGATCTTGCTTCTCAATGTACTTAACCTTTTCTTGGTAAAGAATTTCTCAAGAAAAGCTTTATCCTACGATTGTTGTCTTCTTCCTCGAGTGATTTTTCCTTGTAACCCTAGAAATTTAGAGTCACAAGTTCAAGCGTTCTTGCTCTTTGATTTAGCTGGAAGCTTGTTAATTAATTCGTTGACCACAAACATTCTTAGCTCTTTGGATAGAAAAATTTGGTACGTACTAGTAGTTTAGTTTGTAATTCAAAATACAGATGCGTGTGGATTGTATTGTATTGTGTAGAATTCAGTGAGAACTATCTCTGTGTTATTAATACTATTTCATACGTCTCTGATGCATGATTTTATTGTAAACCTGCTTAAATCAGCGGAAATATTTTCTAGCAGCTCTATATCAATAAACATGAAATGGCAATGAGAGCTTTTTGATCAAATGTTTTCTAGATAAAATAAAATAAAATAAATGGTTGGCATGAGAGAAAGTAGTTTCAGGAAAGGAATGGCAGAATGGAATAGTTTGGAATGCTTAAAATGTAATATCTGCTTATGGGTTGTGCTTACTGTTGTAGCCCGAATGTGGAAACAATGAATTTGTAGTAGGTAAAGGTCGGTAAACTTCGTGTATTGAGGATTGAGCGTTCAAGTTAAGTGTATTACAGAGCGCTTTGGAGTTGACAGACCGGACAGACCCCGGGCTATCGAATCGTTATCGACGAAAGAAAGAATAGTATTTAAACTGCTCTCCTTCTCTGCCGAGCCCAAAAAAGATGTCTTGTCACATCACTTCATTACCCTATTTATAGTACAAGGTTATGAGGGTACATCCTAGGTTTTATTAACCTCAGGTGCTGAATCTAACCCCACACTTAACCAGACCGCGGTTAAGTGTTGGATTGGGCTTTTATCAGCTTTCTGGACCTCCAGATCGCATGGACCGCATGTACAGGCCCAACAGTAGCCCCCCGCCCCGGTCAACGAGCGAGATGGGCCGAGTTTCGTTGTTCGATAGATTCTGCGATCTGGAACCTAGATGCCACGTGTCGATGTCTGAGTGATCTGTCACGTGATGTTCGTGGTTTTCGAGGTGCGACGTTTCAGTTTCCGCTCTGGGTCTATAAAAGGAGGTTTTTCGCTTCCCTTTCTTGCATCCACTCTACTTGCTTCTCTCTCTAAGGTAGTTTCTGCTTCTCGCTCTTGTTTTTGCTTTTGATTGTTTTATGCCTGTCACGTCAGCTAGTTTTTAAATTCTCCGATCTATCCTCAAAGAATCCACCGTGTTCGTCTGCCTTATGTCTTCGTCGGCTCAATCTGATTCCCAGAACGACTTCTCCTCTCCCGACGCTTCCACTTGCTCGCCTTCGGTGTCCTCTTCGGACTATCGTACTGCGTCGGGGGACGAGATTGAATCTGAGCCCGTCAGAATTCCTCAAAGGGGGCTCGACCACCGAGCCCGCCGCCTCTAAGTTTCACAAGGCAGGGCGCCAGCATTCTGCTCGCGGTCCACCTAGGGGAGATCGAATCGGAGAGGTAAAGAACTCAGATTCCTTTGATTTATCGGATTTTCCCCAGGAAGGAATGGATTCTCCGGGACCGGGACTAGGTCGCGACATCGTTCTGAAACGTTTTGACGATTATGAGACGTTATCCGATGAGTCCTCACTGTCGATTATGAGAATGGCCCGGAGTTTGCCGGATAGCGTAGAGTTTTGGGTTCCGGGTGATCGTGACCGTCCCGGGTCACCTCCGGAAGGATTCATGTGTCTGTATGAATCCTTCTTTTCGGAGAGCGGGCTGTGGTTCCCATTACCTCGACTGCTGGTCGAATATTGCGCCCGACGTGGCATAGCTATGTCTCAGCTATCCCACGTATCAATTCGTAATTTCATGATATGCATGACGTTGGCCGCCGAGCATGGGATGGAATGCGACTGTGATTCGTTCGAGGCGATGACTCTTTTTAAATGGCGGAAACCTACGGGTCGTTTTTATATATCAGCGCGTCCAAAATTTAAATTGATAGATCCGAATTCCCACAGCGACAAGTCCGAGAGCTGGGAACGATACTTCTTCTTTGTGAAAATCGATGATGCGTCGGTCGGAAATCCGAGATGGCCCATTCGGGCTGGCTGGAATATTAGATACAATATGTTTAATCCCCGATGTATTTTGAACTTTCCCTCCGGGCTGACATCTAATCTTCTCCTTTGTTTGCAGATTCGGTTGTCCCTAGGATCCTTCTTCCTCCGAAACCCGGCGAAAATTTGTTGACCGACGTTCTGAAAAACATGCCGCCTCAACTTTGGCCGGAATTCCTCGAACAGCGAATTCAGAGGCGTAGGTGTCGGATCCTCACATGTCGGTGTTCTACTTTTTGCAATGTTTCGATTTTGACCGGGCTGCTCGTTGACGTAACTTAAGCTTTATTGAAGGTTGTTTTGACTTGGAACTCGCTCCTCTGCGTCCTTACACTTATCCTCCAATTAAACCCAAGAAGGCTCGCCTATCGAAAAAAGTGAAGATGGTAACGAAGAAGGCTGCGTTCAAAAGGAATACTTATACTGACGTGATCGGGGCGTCTGGCCTCGGAATGTCTGCGGACTCCAAGGAGGTCGCATCTGTGACCAAAGGAGTCGGTCTCCCTTTGGGTGTGCAGACTGGGAGAGTTACTAATACGAAGTTCGGGGCCCGTCTTGCAAAAAAAGTCGCCGGGAAGAAGGTTGCGGCGACCTCCTCCGAGATCGCGAAAGAGGTCCCGGAGAAGAAGAAAGAGGCAAAGAAAAGAAAGTCCGAGGGTGCTTCTAGCGGGCATACAAAGAAGGCTCGTGTCGAGGGAGCGCGGGAAAAAGAGGTCGAAGCTGATCCTTCCGTTGAAGTTTCGCAGGCCTACGATCTGACCTTCTCCTACAAAGGGGAGGAACACATCAGAGAGAACTTGCGAGCGTCCGCCGATCTTTTCGCCAGGATTCCCTGTCATGACGAGCTTGAACTCCCAAATGTGGATGACTTGGTGGAGAAGGACGCGTATCAACTCTGGGCGGAGAGCGCGATGGAGGTGAACTCCCTTTCGTTTTCCCACTTTGTAGTTATCCGCTTCTTTGTGCCCATTTTGCTTACCTGGCTTATTGCCGTTTTGTTTTTGACAGATGATTACTCATGCGAACCTGCTTACCCTAAGGTATGATCGTCGCGTTCGAAGACTTGCCGACAAGCTCAAGGGTTTTTCGGGAATAAAGGCAGAGGCCGACAAGGTCGCTGGGCTTGAAGAGAAAATCTCTACGCAAAACTAGGCCATGAAAGATCTGTCCGCAAAAGCCGATGAGGCGAGGAAGAGGGCAAGACTCGCTGAGGAGGAGCTCGAGGAGGCGAGGAAGAGGGCAAGATTCGCTGAGGAGGAGCTCGAGAGAAAGTGTGCGGAGAAGGAGTCCCTGCAGACCTTCTGTGATGCCGAGGTCGCTCGCTTGCGAGCTTCTCGAGAGTTCGAGGTCAATCAGATTGTCACGAAGTGCAACGACAGGCTGAGTAGGATCAAGAAGTCGATCTCGGACAACGATGAAGTGAACAAGCTTTCGGGCTTGATGAACCAAGCAATGGCGATCAAAGAATACCTGTCCATGTTATCGAAAGAGGGAATTGCCATTCCTGTTGACAAGCCATCAGATCTCGAAGAGGATTTCAAAAGGTTTGAGACTCAGCTCGAGGCGTTAGAAGTCGAAGAGATAACCGAGGAGGACTATGTGATATCTCCTCCTGGCTTTATGCGAGCGATCCGTCCTCGGACTGACACTGAGGCTCCTTTCGATGAGTACGGGACTCATATGACCGCCGAGGACGAGGAGGATATCGATCCAATCGGTGGAGATCTTGATGCAGCTCCCAGAGATGTTGCCACGGGTGAAGTTCTCGCTCCTCTTGATGGAGTTCCGGTTACACCGGCGGTTTGAGATTTGTTTCCTTTTTCTGTTTATTTCCTCCAGGCCGCTTGTGGCCTTGGTATTTTTCGCTTGTAAGGATTCAAAATTTTATTTTCTGCCCGGACGGGTTCTGAATGAGACTCTGTCTTTTGTTGTTATAGAGTTTTTGTGAGCTCGTAGATTATCGTTTAACTAATTTAGCGGGATTTAGCCGGCTTACAGACTTAGAAATAGGTAGGTTGTGTTAAAAACCTTGGGGTTTTACAAGTATTTCCCTTTTTGCCTGTGACTCTGAGGTCGGCTTGTGGCAGTGTCCGTTTGTGACTAAGTGTGCGAGGCGGACTCGGCTTAATGTTCTTAGTCATTGCGGGACGGGTTGCGGGTCTGGCCCCGGCTTACAGGTCGCCAGGGGAAGTTTTAAACTTTGGATCTAACGACGTGGTTGATCAAACCACTTTTGTTCATGTAGAACGTAATTTGGTCAATTGCCTGGCCGAGGCATTGACGCAGAATAAGCTCGGAGCTTTTCGGGCTGGAAGAGTCAGCGCGCGAGATATGATAAGTCGGAATCATAAGGAAATGAGCAAAGTTTAACGAACTGGATATGTATAATAATTTTTTTTTAATATTAATAGCTGTGCCTTTTTACGAGCTGCCTACGTACCCGTTATGATAGGGATCAAGCCAATCGTAGTTCATTTACAAGAGTAACAAGGTGAGCTCGTAGAGACCCCTCCTTTTTTTTTTTTTTTTTTGAAAACAGGGTAGGTGGCTGGGTGCCGCGATCTGTCGAGGCAGTCTTCAGATGTTGTTCGCACTGAGGAACTTGGTGTCGTAGTAGTACCTTTTGAGGCTCATGGAGTTCCAAGATCGTGGGATCATTTCACCGTTAAGGGTCATCAGGCGGTAGACTCCGGGTCGAATGATTTCAGTGACTTGGTAGGGTCCTTCCCAGTTCGCGTCGAGTTTCCCGGCCTTGTATTCCGCCGTGTTTTCGTAAACTTTTCAAAGGACGAGGTCGCCGACGTTGAAACTCCGGTTGCGGACCCTTTTGTTGTAATACCGCATTGCGAGCTGCTGATAATTCTGTATCCAGGCTAGAGCTTCCCCCCGCTCTTCTTTGATGTGATCGAGATTGTCGACAAGCATTGTGTCATTGAGGGTGGGGTCTTCGGTCATCATTGCGCGGCGTAAGCTATTGACGTTTACTTCGGCTGGTGCCATTGCTTCCAATCCGTAGGCAAGGGAGAATGGTGTTCGGTTGGTCGACTGGCGGGGAGTGGTCCGGAATGACCAGAGCACGCCGTCGAGTTCGTCTGCCCAGAGTCCCTTTTTGTCCTCGAGTCGTTTTCGTAGACCGTCGATAATTATTTTGTTTGACGCTTCCGCCTGCCCGTTGCCTTGTGGATATCTTGGCGTTGATTTGCTTAACCGTATCTTCCACTTTGCGCATAAATCTTCAAAAGTTGTTGAGATAAATTGCGAGCCGTTGTCCGTGACGATCTCGTATGGTAGCCCGTGACGGCAGATGACAAATTTCCAAACAAAATTCTGTACGTTGGTAGCTCGAATCATCGCGTAGGCCTCGGCCTCGACCCACTTGGTGAAATAGTCTTTTACTACGATGATGTACCGTTTCTGCCTTGATTTGGGGAAGGGACCCATGATGTCCATTGCCCAACGCATAAAAGGGTAGGGTGCTGTCGCTGTGGAGAGTGGCTCGGTCGGGGAGTTGATCATTGGTCCGTGGCGTTGGCACTGTTCGCAGCTACGGGCATATTCGGCGCAATCTTTTAGCATTGTTGGCCAGAAAAAACCAAGATGTTTAATTTTGATTGCTAGGGCCCGACCTTCGGAGTGGTTGCCAGCCGCACCCTCGTGTGTCTCTGCCATGACTCGGTGAATCTCGTCGCCAGCCAGACATTGGAGTAATACATCAGCAGCGTTCCATCTATAGAGTTCGTCTTTAATGATGATGTAGTGCGCGCTGCGGGTCTTCAGCCTACGTGCCGCCCACTTATCTTTTGGGAGTTCGCCAGATAGGATGTATGCGATAATCTCTTGTCGCCAGTCCGTTGTAGACTTACAGGTGGTCTGTGGTGGAGGTGTTTCGGTGGCGTCGGGTAGATCGCCGGGAATGACGTTTATGCTGCAAATACCTTTTGGCAGAGTAATGCTTGGCTCTGCGATTAATTCAATCGGAATTACTCGGCATAGGTCGGAGTCCGAGCTGGACCCTAGAGAGGCGAGTGCATCAGCCTGGGCATTGTCCGCCCGTGGAATCTTTGTCACTTTGAAAACGTCGAAGTCTTTGGTCAATTCACGAGCAAGTTTTAGGTATGCCTCCATCCTTTCGTCTTTGGTGTCGTACTCCCCGTTGAATTGATTAGCCACGAGCTGTGAGTCGCAGTACGCGTGGAGGATCGTTCTCAAAGGTTGCGTGGACATTACTACGATTGTGTGAGATTGGAAGTACGGTCGTAGTTTGCGGGCTACGATGATGACCGCTAGGGCGAGCTTCTCAAGGAGGGGGTAGCGAGATTCTGCCCCGTCTAAAGACTTGCTGATGTAAAAAATTGGTTTTTGCTCACCACGGTCTTCGCGTACTAGCACCCCACTGATCACTGCGTTGGTTACCAAAACATAGAGGTACAGAGTTTCTCCTGGCTCAGGCTTGGCCAGCACAGGTGGTGTAGATAAATAGGCCTTGAGTTCTCCGAACGCGGCCTCGCATCGATCGGCCCACAAGAAGCCTTTTTCTTTGTGTGTCCGTAGCAACTTATAGAACGGTAAGCTCCGATCTGTAGATCGAGAAATGAATCTGTTGAGGGCCGCGATGCGGCCTGTGAGTCGCTGGACTTCTCTCTTATTTTTAGGCGAGGGCAGGTTGATGATTGCAGCGATCTGCTTCGGGTTGGCCTCGATCCCGCGTTGTGTGACGATGTAGCCTAGGAATTCGCCCGAGGTGACCCCAAAAGTACACTTGGTCGGGTTAAGCTTCATTCCGAATTTGTTCAAGACCGCAAAGTAGTCTTCGAGGTGAGTGACGTGATCGTCGGCCTTTCGTTACTTGACGAGCATGTCGTCGATATAAACTTCCATAGTATCGCCGATCTGATTAGCGAGCATCTTGTTTACCAGACGTTGGTAGGTCGCGCTGGCGTTCTTGAGACCGAACGGCATTACACGATAACAATACGTGCCGCGGTCTGTGATGAACGCTGTTTTCTCGCGATCGTTAGGATGCATCATGATTTGGTTATACCCCGAGAAGGCGTCCATGAAGGAGAGGAGTTCATTACCAGTTGTCGCCTCGACGACTTGATCGATGCGTGGAAGCGAAAAACTGTCTTTCGGGCACGCCTTGTTCAGGTCAGTGAAGTCGATGCAGACTCGCCACTTGCCATGCTTATTTTTGACGACGACTGGATTAGCGAGCCATTCTGGGTAATGAACCTCGGCGATCGATCCTGCCCCGAGCAATTTGGCGACTTCGTCGTTTACTGCCTGGGCCCGTTCTGGACCGAGCTTCCGCCTTTTTTGTTTGATCGGTCTGTACGTTGGGTCGACATTCAGCTCGTGCGTTGTTATGACTGGGTCGATCCCTTTCATGTCTTGCATCATCCACGCGAAAGTCGTAGCATTGGAGCTCAGGAATCGGATCAACTGTTGTCGTAATGGTTCCTCGAGCTCGGCGCCAATCCCGACCTGTCGTTCAGGGTGTTGCTCATCAATACTGACTTGGATGACAATTTCCTGCTTCGGACTGAGGTTCGCGGGCTCGGTCGGTTGGCCAATGTTGCAGGTGACCCTATGCATTCGTTTCTCCGTGACGAAACACGATATCGCAACCTTTTGACTTCCACGGATTGTGAAGACTCCAGTGGAAGTCGGGAATTTGACGCACTGGTGATAGGTTGAGGACACCGCTCGCAGGGAGAACAGCCAAGGCGTTCCCATTATAACGTTGTAGACCGCTGGTTTATCGACTATGACGAATTTGACAATCTTGGTGATACCTCCTACATAGACCGCCATTTTGATTGTGCCCAGCGTCATTGTCGTTACTCCGTCGAAACCGGTCAGAGGCTTCGGGCTAGGTTTTATTTTGTCGTCCCCTATGTCCATCTTTCGAAGTGTCTCGAGAAAAATGAGGTCGACCGAGCTTCCTGTATCGACCAATACTCGAGTGACATCGCAGTCTTCAATTTTCAGCTCAATGACTAGTGGATCGTTGTGTGGCATTGATACGTTCTTGGTGTCAGCTTCACTAAAAATGACCGGCATGTCGACCTCGGCTTTCAGGCGGCAGTCTTGTTGCAAAGATACTTCTTTCTCGTGCTTCTTGAGAGAGCGGACCGAATTAGAAGGAGTTCGAAACCCACCCATTTTCATGTAAATTTTGCGTTTTGACGATGGCTGGCCCCGACCAGAGCCCTTGCCGTCGTCGGACTGTTTCGGAGGGAGTTGGAAATCGACGTTGTAATCTGGCTTTTGCTCGTGCCTTTTTTCATGCTCTTCGGTTTGTCGCTTCTCGGACTGGTTAGAGGGTAGGTCGAGCCGTACTTCTCCGCTGTTGAATTTGGCCATCAGCTTATCTTTTAATTGCCTGCATTGGTAGGTCGAATGACCATAGATTTGGTGGTAGTCGCAGAATGATTTGGTGTCCGACTCCTTTTCTTCTCCGTGAACAAATTTGAATGGCCACTTCTTGCTTTGGTTCTGAGCCGGGCTCGACGTTTGATCTTGCCTACTTGCGACCAAGTTAGTCGTAAGCTTCTTCTTGATGTCTTTAAAGTCTTGGTCGAGGTGTTGTCGGGGTTCAACGTAGTCATCATCCATGGGATCTTTTGCTCGGGCTTTTTGGGTTGCCGGCTTAGCGGGAGGATATTTTCTAGAATTAGCTGCCCGATCTTCCTCCAATGCGATGTAACGCGTTGCCCAGTGCATTGCATCTTTGAGGGTGAGGGGTTTTTTTAGGACCAGGTCGGTTCAAAAGGGTGACTCATGCCACATGTCGTTCTGTAGAGCGCCGATGGCAGAAGCATCGTAGACGTCCAATTCTGCCAATACTGCCTTGAAACGAGCCATATAGTCACGCAGGGATTCTTTAGACCCCTGGGCCAACGCCCATAGGTCGGCATCCGATGCGCCGTCCTTAATGTACATCGAATAGTGTTTGAAGAAAGCCGTGCAAAGCTGGTTGAAACTGTTGACGGAGGATGGTTCGAGCCGAGAGAACCAATCGAGCCGAGAGAACCAACCGATAGTCAGGTGCTCCACAAAATACTGACAGTAGGCCGCATCTCTTTCTTCTGGGGAAAGTTGAACTCGCCCCATCGCGATGGTGAAAGCGGTCATGAAATGCTTTGGGTTGGAGTTTCCAGCGTAGGTCTGCAAGCGAAGCTTTGACGTATATCTGAGTGGAGTGGAAGTGATTCGATATGTGAAAGGTGTCCGCTGAGTCTCTTCCAGCACGCGATCGATCTCGGGAACTGAGCTGAGAGCTCGGTGGACTTGGGAGTTCACTTCTCGTAGCTTGGCTTTCAAAGCTGCGATCTCGGCTCCTTGAAACAAATTTTGGTCGGACGGGGGAGCTGGTTGGCCGAGCTGAGCGCTGACCGGTGTTCGGGATGGTGTATTTAGGTTGATTACCCGATGGTGAGTCAGGGGTCGCCCTTGCCATTATGCTGCATACGAATGTGCCCGCGTTTGCTGTGCTGGTCGGGGAGAATCCAGCTGTTCTTGAATAACGTGGTGTGCGTTGGACAATTCATCCAAGCGAATGTTCGTTTGTCTGAACAGATCGTCCTGCTGATCGAAGCGTCGCATGAGGGAATTCAGCATCATGGTGAAGTTGACCTGCTCATTCGTGGCGGTCGTGGGTTCGTTAATCCTGGGCTCGACCGTGACGGGAGCAGCTTCTTCTTGAACCGATGTTTGATTAGTGACCGCTCCTTCTGCCATTGTTGAGGCGGAGGTTATTTGACTTATCGATGCGGTCTCTTGAGCTGTTACGTTGGTGACTTGCGGACTGGTCGATGGTTCCGGGCTTATAGTTCCTCGCGTTAGAAAATCTCCAGTCCCCTACCTGGCGCGCTAATTGTTGTAGCCTGAATGTGGAAACAATGAATTTGTAGTAGGTAAAGGTCGGTGAATTTCGTGTATTGAGGATTTAGCGTTCAAGTTAAGTGTATTACAGGGCGCTTTGGAGTTGACAGACCGGACAGATCCCGGGCTATCGAATCGTTATCGACGAAAGAAAGAATAGTATTTAAACCGCTGTGGACTGATTCTCGAGGTCGTGTTTGGAACTTTTCTCTTGCGAGAAGCGATCTCTGGAAGAGTTAGAGAACTGAAGCGATATGGATCCCTTCTCCTTCTCTGCCGAGCCCAAAAAAAGATGTCTTGTCACATCACATCACCGACCTAGCCCCGGTCCCGGAGAATCCATTTCTTCCTGGGGAAAATCCGATAAATCAAAGGAATCGGAGTTCTTTACCTCTCTGATCCTATCTCCCCTAGGTGGACCGCGAGCAGAATGCTGGCGCCCTGCCTTGCGAAACTTAGAGGCGGCGGGCTCGGTGGTCCCGGCCTCGTCGTGGTCGAGCCCCCTCTGAGGAATTTTAACGGGCTCAGATTCAATCTCGTCCCCCGACGCAGTACGATAGTCTGAAGAGGACACCGAAAGCGAGCTAGTGGAAGCATCGGGTGAGGAGAAGTCGTTTTAGGAATCAGATTGAGCCGACGAAGACATAAGGCAGACGAACACGGTTGATTCTTTGAGGATAGATTGGAGAATTTAAAGACTAGCTGACGTGACAGGCATAAAACAATCAAAAACAAAAACAAGAGCGAGAAACAGAAACTACCTTAGAGAGAGAAGCAAGTAGAGTGGATGCGAGAAAGGGAAGCGAAAAACCTCCTTTTATAGACCCAGGGCGGAAACTGAAACGTCGCACCTCGAAAACCACGAACATCACGTGACAGATCACTCAGACATCGACACGTGGTATCTAGGTTCCAGATCGCAGAATTTATCGAACAACGAAACTCGGCCCATCTCGCTCGTTGACCGGGGGGGCTACTGTTGGGCCTGTACCTGTGGTCCATGCGATCTGGAGGCCCAGAAAGCTGATAAAAGCCCAATCCAACACTTAACCGCGGTCTGGTTAAGTGTGTGGTTTGATTCAGCACCTGAAGTTAATAAAACCTAGGATGTACCCTCATAACCTTGTACTATAAATAGGGTAATGAAGTGATGTGACAAGACATCTTTTTTTGGGCTCGGCAGAGAAGGAGAAGGGACCCATATCGCTTCAGTTCTCTAACTCTTCCAGAGATCGCTTCTCGCAAGAGAAAAGTTCCAAACACGACCTCGAGAATCAGTCCGCAGCGGTTTAAATACTCTTCTTTCTTTCGTCGATAACGATTCGATAGCCCGGGGTCTGTCCGGTCTGTCAACTCCAAAGAGCTCTGTAATACACTTAACTTGCACGCTCAATCCTCAATACACGAAATTCACCGACCTTTACCTACTACAAATTCATTGTTTCCACATTCGGGCTACTACACTTACTATGCACAGAATAATTAAGAATCTAGCCAAGGACCAAGCCACCCCAAAAGGTACCAAGGTCTTTAGCAGCCAACAAGACAAATCAAGCTCTTGCTTCAAATAGAAGTTAAGTAATCAATCTCTACTCTGATTTTTCCTTTGAGTTCTTCTTTGTACTCTTCAAATGTGCCTTGGAAGAAAGTCACTGCTCCGTCTTGTACAAGCCAGATCTGACTCTTATCCTCTTCCTCGCAGACACGCGATACGAGTCTCGAGTCATGACTTGATATACTGCATTTTTGGCACGTTTTGACCTTTGTTTTGTAGGTCTTTATCGAGTCTTTCGTTCTCTTTTGAGTCTTTCTAGGTACAAAAGTGGCTGGAAACAAAGATTGGAGTCTTGCAAATGGACTTGGCGAAAAAGAAGGAAAATAGAATCTTTTTGAAAGATTCTGCCCAAAAGGAGCACCTGTTGCCCAGAAGGAGCACCTACACAAAACGTGGTGCTCTCGCTTACTGGAAAATCCCAATATGGAAAGTTTATTAAATCTAATTCAGAAGAAGCCCTAATTTTGGCCAGCCACCGAAGGCATATAAATAGGAGATATCACGCAGCCACCAAAAAGGGAGAGACACACACGAGAGACATATCACAGAGATCACACAAAAGAGAGAGAGATCGCGAGAGAAAGATCGAAGGAGAGAGATCTAGAGGAAAGAAAAAGGTTTGATACTCACCTCTGGAAGTTTGGATCACGCCACAACACAGGAACCACCCAGCAGCAGAGACACAACAACAAAACAGAAACACGAGAGAGAAGAGTGAGATTTGGAGACTTGTTTTGAGAGTTTTGCTTGGAGATTTGTCTTCCACATACTTATTGAAGTTTTATTAAACCCTACTCTTTCATATTTCAATTCAATGAAGTTTCTATCATCTCTTGCTGCTGTTGTTTGTTTGATCATGAGCGAGTAGTCATCCAGTGAGGTTAAGGGTTTTCAATGGGTTAGAATTCATGAACTAAGCATAGATAGGTTATATATATATATCATTCGATAGTCTCCATCTATTGTCGATCATATTGCCTAGGTTAGCTTGATCACCTAACCTTTGATCTTAGGTTGAATTTACTTATCAAAAGTTTGTAAATTGCTGGAATTGACATAGATGGGCGATTTGATCCTTAGCCAACGAAAGTTGAAGTTAGGGCAACTCGTGAATACATCAACCCTAATCGCTAATGCTTGATAATCTTTATTAACCTCAATGACAGTTAGGGTGTTAGATTGATTGTTAGAGTTGTCGATGCCACGAAAGTGGATCTCCTTATATTTATGGTTGAGTTCTAGACTTGTTCGTAATCGTATGCCTGAATAATTGCTTGGTTCTTGATATTCGAATCCCTGAGAATTATCCCTGACCTAACGCCTTCCTATTATTGTTTACAACCGATTTTGTATTTTGTTTTGCTTTAATTATCGTGACATTTAAACCCAACTTGAATCGCTTAGCTGAGATTGTTTTCCATAGAATTAGAGCGTATTACTGGCCCCTTAACGAATCTGAACTATTCTACATTGATTAGTGAATCTAGGTTTTAATCTTTGAAACCGGATAAAGGACTGTTTTATTCTTTCATCAATTTGGCGCCATTGCGACGGGGACCAACTAGATACCTCTACTTCTCGATTACGATTTTAGACTAAGCACTAATCTTGTTCTTTTGTTTCTCTTGCGTGTGTTTCAGGTGCATGAACTCTAGGACAACAAGGAGAAATCTTCAAACTCCCCTCGTCACTTTGAGTAATCCTGCACTCGCGAGACTAGAACGAGAAAACAGACGACAAAGGCCTAATCCCGCTGATATGGGCGATCAAGGCGACAACGATATGGCAGTTGAGTTGCAAAGGTTGCAAGAGCAGATGGCTCAAATGCAACAGCAGCACGCGCGTGAACTGCAGCAACAACGCGCGCGTGAGCAACAACGAACCATAGGGGATATGGACAATCCCCATGCCTATTACCGAAACCGAGCTGCAATTGTTCCCCCCGCTGTTGAGAGGAATGATTATGAAATCAAACCGCAGATGATATCGCTGGTTAAGCAGCACTTGTTCCATGGTTTGCCCGCTGAAATTCCGATGGACCACATAGAGAACTTCGAGGAGATTTGCTCCACGACGAGCTCTAATGGGATGAACCCGGATTTCGTAAAGTGCAAACTTTTCCCCTTCTCGCTCGCGGATAAGGCTTCGCGTTGGCTTAAGTCCCTACCTGCTGGATCTATAACGACTTGGGCGCAATGTAGAGCTGCGTTTTTTGACCATTTCTATACTAAGTCTAAAACCGCGAGTTTGAGAAACAAGATCTCTTCTTTCCAACAACATTCCGGAGAGTCCTTCTGTGAGGCTTGGGAAAGGTTTAAGGAGTACAAGAGAGAGTGCCCGCACCATGGGTTCACTGATGAAAACCTGCTGGGGATTTTCTACGATGGTGTGGACTGGGATTATAGGAACGCGCTCAACGCTGCTAGCGATGGTGATTTCATGACCAAACCCAAGGAGGGAGCGTATAAGTTGATTGAGAACTTGGCTGCAAGTTCAAGTAACAAGTCCCAGGAGTATGACAGGACTACGAAATCCAATGGAACGGATTCTGCTAAGATCGACGACCTTACGGCCAAGATCAATTTGTTGCTTAAGGCGAACCAAAGGATGGTTCATTTTGCTGATGAGAATGGCGAGCAACTAGCTGAAGAGATGGTTGAGGAAGGAGACAATGATCAGCAGGAGGTTAGTTATGTTAATGGGCAAGGTTTTGTGCGAAACTGAGGGTTCAACCAGAACTACAGAAATCATCCGAACTTCTCCTATCGAAGCACGAATGTTGAAAACCCCCAGGACCAAGTGTATCCACAACAAACCAATCCCCAAACCACGAAACCTCAAGATCAAAGTTTCCACAAATCATTCCCCCAAAATTTCCAAGGAAAGACATTCGTCCCTTTTCAAGGTCAGAAACCGCAATTTTTGAACTTTCAGGCTTCTGCAAGCTCTGGAACTGGTTCTCAGGATGAGTTGAAAGGTATGGTGCAGCAGATATTGACAAACCAGCAGAAGTTTGCCATTGAGATCAACACAAAGGTGGACGGTATGTACTTAAACCTTAATGGTCGGCTTGAGGCAGTTTGCAACCATGTAAAGAAACTCGACACACAAGTCGCTCAAATGGCTGATGCAATAAAAAGGCCACAAGGAGTGCTGCCTGGTAAACCAGATACAAACCCCAGGGAGTTTATGAATGCCATAGAGCTGAGAAGTGTTAGAACTTTACCTGGAGTTGTGAGAACAGAAACTGCAAACTGGGCAGAAGGAGCACCTGCCCCGCCAGACGGAGCACCTGCACCAACAGAGGGAGCACCTGCTCCAGAAATAGAAAACGACGAAGAACCCGCTGAGCCAACCCCTAAGGTATTAAGACCAAATGAGATTATTGATAAGGTTCATTCTCGTGTTTACATGCCCCCTGTCCCTTACCCAATACCTCCAAGGAAGTCGCAAAAGGATTTCTAGGAGGCGAAATGTAAGGAGATGTTACAAGATTTGACGGTTAAGCTGACATTGGCGGACGCGATTCAGATGATTCCGTCCATGAAAAAGTATGTCAAGGGCCTGGTTACTGGACGGATTCCTTCAGAGCAGAGTGCCATGGTTGTAAGCAAAAATTGTAGCGCTGTGCTACAAAACAAAGCCATTAAAAAGCAAGAGGACCCAGGTAAGTTCGTGCTTTCTGTTGATATTGGTCCTGTGCGATTTGCTTGTTCCTTGTGTGATCTAGGTTCCAGCGTGAATCTCATGCCCTACTCGGTTGCAAGGAAACTCGGGTACACAAATTTCAAACCTACACGGATTTCATTAGTGTTTGCTGATAGATCTATTAAGTTGCCTGTAGGAATTTTGGAAGATTTGCAGGTCAAGATTGAGAATATTTTCATCCCAACAGATTTCGTAGCGTTGGAACTAGACGATGAACCAAAGGATCCCTTGATTTTGGGACGTCATTTCTTACGCACAGCTGGTGCGATCATTGATGTGAAGAACGGAACGATTGGTCTCCACCTGGGAGACATTATTATGGAGTTCGAGATGGATCGGATGTTGAAGAAACCGACCATAGGTGGGCAAACTTTTGCCATTGAGGATAATCTCAAAATCTCAGAGGGAGAGATTGAAGAAATCCTTGCTGATGATCCCTTGGATGTTGCATTGACAAAAGCTGAAAGCGAACATGGTTATTTGAGCGAAGATACCATTAGATTCGCAAGGATGTTGGATTCTGGGCAGATGGAGAAATCAACCAACTTTTTGAGACTCGACGAAGAGGAAGGAGACAGCGCACCTGTTTCTGCTCTTCGGAGCCTTGCTGACAATCCTTGGAGCGAGCTGAAAGCTCCAAAACTTGAGCTCAAAACCTTACCAGTTGGGCTAAGGTACGCGTTTCTGGGTCCCAACTCTACATATCCTATTATTATTAATGCTCATCTGAATAATGTGGAAACCGCCTTACTTTTATGCGAACTTAGGAAGTATAGGAAAGCTTTAGGTTATTCGCTAGATGATATCCCTGGAATCTCACCTGATTTATGCATGCATAGAATACATTTAGATGATGAATCTAGAACTTCTGTAGAGCACCAAAGAAGATTGAATCCGAATTTGAAAGATGTTGTTAAGAAGGAAATTATGAAACTCTTAGAAGCTGGTGTCATTTATGCAATATCCGATAGTAACTGGGTTAGTCCTATACACGTAGTACCAAAGAAGGGCGAAATCACTGTGATCGCCAATGATAGGAATGAACTGATACCCACTAGGACTGTCACAGGTCATCGGATGTGCATTGATTATAGAAAATTGAATGCAGCAACTAGGAAGGATCATTTCCCCTTACCGTTCATCGATCAAATGCTCGAAAGACTCGCTAACCACCCTTACTACTGTTTTTTAGACGGTTATTCAGGTTTCTTTCAGATACCAATTCACCCGGATGACCAGGAGAAGACAACCTTCACGTGTCCTTATGGCACCTTTGCGTACCGCAGGATGCCATTCGGACTCTACAATGCCCCCGCGACTTTTCAAAGGTGCATGATGTCTATCTTCACTGATTTTATTGAAGATATTATGGAGGTTTTCATGGATGACTTCTCCGTCTACGGGAGTTCTTTTTCTGTGTGTCTCTCTAATCTGTGCAGGGTATTGGAGCACTGTGAGGAGAAGCATCTTGTGTTGAACTGGGAGAAATGCCATTTCATGGTAAGGGACGGTATAGTGTTGGGCATCGCATATCAGAGAAAGGTATTGAAGTTGACCGAGCAAAGGTTGAGGTAATGACGAGCCTGCAGCCGCCGGATTCAGTCAGAGGGATAAGGAGTTTCCTTGGTCACGCGGGCTTTTACAGACGTTTTATCAAGGATTTTTCAAAGATAGCGAGACCTCTAACCCAACTGTTGTGTAAGGAAACCAAGTTTGAGTTTGATGGGGCTTGCCTTGAGGCGTTTCACACGATAAAATGAGCATGGGTGAGCGCACCAATTGTTCAACCACCGGATTGGGATCTACCGTTTGAGGTTATGACAGACGCGAGTGACTACGCCGTAGGGGCTGTTTTGGGGGCAAAGGAAGGATAAAAAGCTTCACGTGATCTATTATGCGAGTCGCACTTTGGATGAAGCTCAGTGCAGATATGCTACGACTGAGAAGGAACTACTAGCTGTGGTGTTCGCCTTTGAGAAGTTCAGATCATATCTTGTGGGTTCGAAAGTCATTGTTCATACCGATCACGCAGCATTGAAGTACTTGCTAACTAAGAAAGATGCGAAACCAAGGCTTTTGAGATGGATCTTGTTACTTCAAGAGTTTGATCTTCAAATCATTGATAAGAAGGGTACGAAAAATGGAGTTGCTGACCACCTGTCTAGGATGAAAATTAAGGAAACAGTACCGCTTGATGATGCATTGCCGGATGAACAAGTGTACACTATTGGAATCTGTGTACGGGAGCACCCAGTACAATCTGGAGCACCTGTTCTACCCGAGGGAGCGCCTGCTCCAAGGGCATTTTGTGCGGCTATCTCCAAGGATAGTTCACCAAGTTTCTCGTGGTTTGGTGAGATCGCGAACTACCTAGCAGCTGACCTGGAACCAGCTGATTTCGTGGGTGACAAGAAGAGGAAATTCTTGCGCAACGTACGAAAGTACTTTTGGGATGAGCCATACCTTTACAAACAATGCTCCGACGGTCTTTTCCGGAGATGTGTTCCTGAAGAGGAAATCCCAGGAATCTTGTTTCACTGCCACAATTCAAGTTACGCTGGACACTTCGCAACCTTTAAGACCGTATCAAAGGTGCTGCAAGCTGGGTATTGGTGGCCCACAATGTTCCGTGATACACATGCGTTTATTGCAAGATGCGATAAATGTCAGAGGCAAGGGAACATCTCGCGAAGGAAGGAGATGCCTCAGCACTTCATCTTGGAAGTTGAAGTGTTCGATGTGTGGGGTATTGATTTCATGGGACCGTTTCCTTCATCCTATGGCAACAAATACATTTTAGTGGCTGTCGACTATGTGTCTAAGTGGATTGAGGCCATTGCTTCTCCAATGAACGACGCAGCTGTAGTTTTGAAGATGTTTAAGACAATCATATTTCCTCGTTTTGGTGTTCCGCGAGTGGTGATTAGTGATGGAGGGACCCACTTCATCAATAGGGTTTTTGAGAACCTTTTGAGAAAGAACGGCGTAAAGCACAAGGTAGCAACGCCTTATCACCCACAGACCAGTGGCCAAGTTGAGGTTAGCAATCGGCAGATCAAGGACATTTTGCAAAAGACCGTAGGCACTACGCGGAAAGATTGGTCAACCAAGTTAGACGACGCAGTTTGGGCGTACCGAACAGCTTACAAAACGCCATTGGGGACAACGCCCTTTCATTTGGTGTATGGAAACTCGTGCCACCTTCCGGTAGAGCTTGAGTATAAGGCGGCATGGGCAGTTAAGTTAATGAACTACGACATCAAACCCGCCTTAGAGAGGCGATCCATGCAACTTAATGAGTTAGAAGAGATTAGGCAGCTGGCCTACGAGAGTTCGAAACTATACAAGGAACGAACCAAGATATACCACGACAAGAGAATCCTTGACCGAAACTTCCAACCTAATGACACGGTACTTCTCTTTAACTCTCGCCTTAAACTTTTTCCTGGAAAATTGCGATCTAGGTGGTCCGGTCCTTTCCTCGTCAAGGAGGTTCGATCATATGGAGCTCTGGTGTTGCTGGATGCCAAAGGCAAAGAGTTCGTGGTCAATGGACAACTCTGCAAACCATATTTAGCCGAACCAAACCTGACCGAAGGTGGAGTGATCACCTTAGGCGATGCGCCAAAAACCTAAAAGGCTAATCAAGTCAAGCTAACGACTTTAACCAAACGCTTGGTGGGAGGCAACCCACCGGTATGTTATCTAACCTTTTTCAATTTGATTTCTTTTGCTACTAACTTTGTTTTCAACCTTTGAGTTTTCAGGTTAAAAAAAAAAAAAAAAAAATAATATTTTTCGTGTAATGGAATACAAGAGGCAGATCGAACGATCCAGACCATTACGATCGATCGATCCGGATGAGGCAGTCAACATTCGAAACGCCGGTCAAGGTCAGGATCGACCTGTCCAGTCGATCTGCCCAGAGAGCGCCCGCTACCCAGATGGAGCACCTGTTCTCAAAAAGGAAATTTTGAGGATATTAAAAGCTGGGCCAAACTCAAATTCAGGCCCATCACGAGGTAAGTCAAATAGAATAGGGCTTGTGGGCCCGAGAAATCAGAGGATATTTTCCAATTTTAAAAAGGAAATAACAGTTATTTTGGGACCCCCAAAAACCCTAATTTCTCGCGCCCATAACTCCTTTCTTCTCCTTCTTCCTTATTTCGATTTTTCCTCCATTAAAACTCTCAAGGTTTTTGCTCAAACCTCAACTTCTTCAATTCTCAACCATTCTGAGCGATTTTTGGCTTGATTCCACTCGATTTTTCATCCTCATTCCGAATCTACAACTAATCTCTCGCGAAAATCAAGGTAACAACTCGAAACCCCAACTTTTGTACTCGCCATTTTCAAACCAAAAGGGTAAAAATCGGTCACTGATTTTGTTGATTTATGGTTTTGCGACTGTTTAATAATCAATATGCTTGCTTTGGGCTTGATTTTGCATGAGTAGGATCGTGAATTTTGGCTTGAAATTTTGATAAAACCTTAAACCTTAGTTTATGAAGAAAATTGAAAATCTAGGGGAATGGAGATGTGGCTGCACTTATGACTCTTTGATTTATTATCTTTGGCTGTTAGGGTTGGTCGAAATCATCTGATTTTATGGCTGGAACTTTGGTCTCAGTTTTTTTTGCAAAAACAGTGAATGATATTTCGATGTTTGTGTGAATGTATGAACATGAATTTATGCTGGATTTGTTTTGTGTTTGCTGCTGTCATTGCAGGATGTCAGGACCACGAACGTCAGTTGGTAACCCATCACGCACACGCAAAGGGAAAGGAGCCTCCGCCTCCTCCCAAATCGCAAAACCCCATTGGCCACGTGATGAAGGACAACGGTTCGACTTGAGCAACTCTAACCTTCCTCTTGACTCGGACGAGGAATGGGACCAGAACGACGCGTACTACTACAACAACTGGCTCGACATCACCATTGAGCCGACTCGCTTCATGTGTGGGCAAACGCTTACAGGTTTGGGCCTGCTCTATGGTGTAAGCAGCATACTCGACACTTGCCAATTGTCTGATTTGGTCACCAAACCAGATGACCTCTACCCTGACTTGGTGAGGCAATGTTTGGCATCCGCCAAATTGACGTACTCGAACCCACGTAAGCTGGTTGCTTCGCAAGGCGCACTCTCTTTCTTTGCTGGAGGAAAGAGATATGAGGTGACCATCTCAGACATATGTGCCCTCTACGGTTTCGACCCCATGGAGGAAAGAGTTGCCTCTCCCACACGTCTTCCGGTTGCACATGAGTTTTGGGACTTCATTGCTAGAGGAGATTACGTTTCTCGATCCGCGGCCCAATCCACAATTCGCAACCCTGCACTTCGGATTGGCGTCAAGGCCATTAGCACCATTTTCTTCGCACGGGAGGATGCGAGCAAGGTACGAAATGATGAATTGATCATGCTGTTCAACACGGTGAGGAATGCCATTGGTAACGAACCCGGTTTGAGTTGCGAGTTCGATGGTAGTGTCAACATGGGGGCACTTTTCGCCTCATGCATCGCGGATAAAAGGACAAAGATGGCAAAGGGAAAGGCGGCATCGCACTGCGAGAGGATCGGAAGTCTTTTGACCAGGCTGTTCACCTTCGTCAAGATAAACCTCGCACCTTACACTTGCAACTCTACGACGGAATTCATGGATACTTCTTACCTTATCTCTTGTGAAATATTGGCGGACATTAACATTTACAGGTTTACCGCGAGGGACAAGACAACCATGTTCTGCCGACTACCACAACCGGCCCTGACAGACCTGGAGGTTGCCGCCAATGTCGGTTTCACACCGGGAACGGAGTACCTATGCACTATCACTGGAGCACCAGTGGAGAAAGCACCAGCAGCGAGAGCACCTAAACCCAGGAAGAGCACCTCCTCCACAAGACCTGCCCCTACTCCTGCTCCCACTATGATCCCGGATGATGTCCCTTTGAGCCACGATGAGGAGGAGGAGCTGGCAGCCGCTACACAGAGGACTCAGCAGTCCAGAGCCCACTACCACATGCCCTATGCAAGTGAGCTGACTCTAGATGACATTTCCGATGCTCCCGAAGATCCCGAGTATCGCCGTTGGATGGTTGCTTCTACCAAGAAGAACAATGGGCTGCTCCACCGCATTCTCCACATGCTTCAGAAGGGTTGCAGCAGCTCTCAAGCCACCGAGACCATTCCCTCCACGGCACCTGCTCTGCCACTTGTTTCTGGACCTTCCACATCCGCTCGTCCGTCCACTCGTTCCTCCAAACGCAAGAAGCCGATCACCAGTGAGGACTCAGACGACACCACCAGCGACTAGACCGCGCTCTCCTATCCTATCTTACCTCTACGTATTCCATGAACACTTTTATTTTATGCATTTTCATTTTTTTTTCTTTTATTTCACTTCTCACTCTCTCTTTTCTTATTCTCACACCGAGACGGTGTGAAGTAAGTCTGGGGGGAGTTGCTACTAATCTCGTTTGTCTTGGATGTTTTTCTTATGTTTCTTATGTCCTGTTTTGAGTCTTTCTTTTGATTTGTTTTATTGAGTCAAGACTTTGTAGGGAATTAGGACTTTATCTCATGATGATATTTGAACTATTTGTGTTTAACTTTCTCTCTAGTGACCATTCTTTCAGAGAGTGGATACAAGGAACAGCTGGAACACTTCAATGCACCATCTTCCAGGTTTCATATTGACCAAAAATTTCTCTCGCTATTGGCACTAGATTAGGGAAACGAACCATATTCAGGACTCCTTATTCTTTTTATCACTGTTCCTGAATAGCTAGCTCATTTTTAGTTAGTACCCTCCTTAACCCTAAACCTCTTTTCAAGCCCCTCGCATTCTTGTTACTTCATTGTCATATGTGCAGCATATGCGCAAAAGGGCCGGAGAGAATTGGGTCGACACTACCTTTAAATCACTCTTTCTGAAGAACGAGAGCACTGATTTCCAGAAGGAGCACCTGCTCCCATTCTCAGAAGATGATTTACGTGAGTGGGACAAAAATCCACTAGGAGGAGTGACGATGATGAGCTCCACTTGGGTATGTACAGTAACTCTAATCATTTTTCGTGTTTGAGAGACATACGTTTGTAATAAAACCCTCTTCATCATCATTTCTATCATCTAAAAAAAAAAAAAATCAGATGATGAAGAGTGGTAAATATGTAAAATGTCTCTCTGCACAGCGAGTATACCCAAGGTGGACGATGACAACATGAGTTGGTTGGGAAGATTTGGAGAAGAAAAAGTGGTTTAGAGAATGTGGATATCAACGTACCCGTTCTCTCTTGCAATTTTGTGCAATATCCTGCAACCCTTAAACACTTTAAACACTTTGAACTCCACCTCTAAATGGGCAAACACCCTTAGCGTCGTCTACCCTAAATGGTGCCTTCAGCGAGATCCTCACGCAACTTTAATGCGTTGAGTTTGTGTTTGGGAAATGAAACTTGGATGAGAAATGTATTGAGGATGTTTGGGTAAAGCTTTGTTATTCATAATCTGGTTTATGTGGTCTGCAGATGGAGAGTTTTGAACTCGGTTCACTGAAGATAAAAGAGTTCCCGCGTTTTAAAAAAAACCTCTCTCCTTCACTTGGACTTGAATTTGTTTGAGGACAAACAAAGATCTAAGTCTGGGGGAATTCATATACTGCATTTTTGGCACGTTTTGACCCTTGTTTTGTAGGTCTTTATCGAGTCTTTTGTTCTCTTTTGAGTCTTTCTAGGTACAAAAGTGGCTGGAAACAAAGATTGGAGTCTTGCAAATGGACTTGGCGAAAAAGAAGGAAAATGGAATCTTTTTGAAAGATTCTGCCCAAAAGGAGCACCTGTTGCCCAGAAGGAGCACCTACACAAAACGTGGTGCTCTCGCTTACTGGAAAATCCCAATATGGAAAGTTCATTAAACCTAATTCAGAAGAAGCCCTAATTTTGGCCAGCCACCGAAGGCATATAAATAGGAGATATCACGCAGCCACCAAAAAGGGAGAGACACACACGAGAGACATATCACAGAGATCACACAAAAGAGAGAGAGATCGCGAGAGAAAGATCGAAGGAAAGAGATCGAGAGGAAAGAAAATGGTTCGATACTCACCTCTGGAAATTTGGATCACGCCACAACACAGGAGCCACGCAGCAGCAGAGACACAACAACAAAACAGAAACACGAGAGAGAAGAGAGAGATTTGGAGACTTGTTTTGAATTCAATGAAGTTTCTATCATCTCTTGCTGCTGTTGTTTGTTTGATCATGAGCGAGTAGTCATCCAGTTAGGTTAAGGGTTTTCAATGGGTTAGAATTCATGAACTAAGCATAGATAGGTTTTATATATATATCATTCGATAGTCTCCATCTATTGTCGATCATATTGCCTAGGTTAGCTTGATCACCTAGCCTTTGATCTTAGGTTGAATTTACTTATCAAAAGTTTGTAAATTGCTGGAATTGACATAGATGGGCGATTTGATCCTTAGCCAATGAAAGTTGAAGTTAGGGCAATTCGTGAACACATCAACCCTAATCGCTAATGCTTGATAATCTTTATTAACCTCAACGACAGTTAGGATGTTAGATTGATTGTTAGAGTTGTCGATGCCACGAAAGTGGATCTCCTTATATTTATGGTTGAGTTCTAGACTTGTTCGTAATCGTATGCCTGAATAATTGCTTGGTTCTTGATATTCGAATCCCTGAGAATTATCCCTGACCTAACGCCTTCCTATTATTGTTTACAACCGATTTTGTATTTTGTTTTGCTTTAATTATCGTGACATTTAAACCCAACTTGAATCGCTTAGCTGAGATTGTTTTCCATAGAATTAGAGCGTATTACTGGCCCCTTAACGAATCTGAACTATTCTACATTGATTAGTGAATCTAGGTTTTAATCTTTGAAACCGGATAAAGGACTGTTTTATTCTTTCATCATGACTCATCAACACAACTCCTCCTTTGAACCCACCTAGTGCATCAGCCAACGCATCTATAGTCTCCATGTCCAGGTGATCTGTTGGCTCATCAAGAACCAAAATGTGTGGCTTCGACATTGAGATCGAGGCTAACACAACCCTAGCCTTTTGTCCTCTAGAGAGTTCCGAAATTGGAGTTAAATGGTTGTGACTATGTACTCCAAACTTGCCCAGATTCGCACGCACGGCCTCTTGTTTACTACATGCCTCTTGGTCAGGATGCAGACGAACAAGATATTCAACCGGTGTCACCCCCTTTGTTAACTGGTCAAGCGAGTTCTTGCCGATCCTCAGCTTCTGGCTTCTTCTCACTTCACCCGCAGTCGGAACTAAATCTCCCGCTACCAGTTTCAAAAGAAAGGACTTTCCAGCTTCGTGAGACCCAACTATTGCTACTCGTGTCCCCATATCTATACATACATCAACATTTGAGAGCCCGATATGTGGCCTGCCAGGGTAGCAGTAGCTAACCTCAATCATGCAAATGTATAATATCCGTACAGACAGTATTGAGGAAATCGCGGTCACACGAAACAAAAAGCAACGTATTGTTCCAGCGACACAAATACTCTTGTAGCCATAAAACAGCTCTGAGGTCGAGATAATTGGTGGGTTCATCTAAAAGCAAAAGCGTAGGTTGCACAAAGAGGGCTCTAGCTAACACTTCGCATCTTCGAGGCAACACCGAGTGACTCAGCTGGCCACGCAAGCATATCTCGTGTGAAACCTAGCCCCACATGAATTTTAGACGCACGTGCTTCCGCAACATATGACCCCAACCTTTTTAGCCTTTGAAACAATTCAGCAAACTTTCCTTCAACAGCATCATCATAAGGCAATCTCTTCAGAGCTGTAAATTCGTTCCTACACATAGCCAACTCTCGATTGGCAGAAACAACTGCTTGAAGAACAGTGATTCTACCACAGCGCAACGCTGGCTCGACAAGAAAAATGTCGATATGATTCGGAACTGGAATCTTCCTCTATGCTAAAAGCTTTAACAGAGTAGACTTGTCGGTTCCATTCGCCCCGACCAATCCATACCTTTTTCCGTGTGAGAACATGAGAGAGGCATTCTTCAAAACTTCTTCCCCTCGGACAGAGATAGACAAAGAGTTGATCTTTTTATCTTTAACATTGACATCGACCATCTCTTCTTCTCCGACAACAACTGAATATTTCTCCTCGTTCATACTTATTTAAGCCTGTATCTGTATTGAAAAAAACAAAAACCTGATGAGTTATCAAAATCATACTAAAAATTTCCTACCTTTGAAACGAGAAATCATATTATCTAGCAATCCGATTCTATAATTTGAAACAGAGCCCCCGAATTAGGGTTTTTAGTTCAGACCCATCAACTCAATCCAATTACTGGGCTTCGTTACCTAAATCATCACTATACAATTTTGGATTCCAAATCTCTATACTTTCAACGAAAAGTTTCACAGCAACTATACTTGTCAAATTTCACTTAAATCACTTTGAGATTCGAGAAAAACCTGAGAGAAGAGAAGCCAAGGAGGATGTCCTTATATACTATCCTATGGGTCTAACCAATTTGTTTATTATATTTTAATTTAAAAAATTTATTTTTTTCTTCTCTAATGGTAGAACCTCATTAGAAATTCTTAATAAAAAATAAAAAATAAAAAATAAAATGAAAATAATTTATTTTAATTAGAATTTTATTTTCTCAAAATTTATAAACATAGTTAAAAATTTATTTTCTCCAATGGTAAAATTTGTAAACGTTGTACGCGTGTTTTTTTTTTCTTGTCAAAAAACCATCGTCGTATCAAAAGGTAACACGTGTCACCTAAGAACCACTTCTTAAATTTCATAATTAAGGATCGGTTCTTAATAATATAACCAATTTTTATTTAATTTTAATCTATTTTGTCGTAATAACTTGCATTAAGAATCACCATTGAACATGGTCATCATTTGAGAACCATATTAAAAGTTCTTAATTATTTTTTATTATAAATTTGAAGGTAAGAACTTTTCTTAAGAAATTTTAGATTTATTTACTCCAAAGGAGAACTCCATTAGGGGTTCTTAAAAAAAATTATAATTTTGTTTTATTATAAATAAAGTTTATTTTTTTAAAAACATTTTAAACATAAATTTTCAAATCATACATGACATTAAAACATTTTAAATATAGATTTTCAAATCATAAATGAAAAGGAAAGATCAGTTGTAAGCTTGATTCCGTCCGAATTTTTGCCATATATACTCAACCAAATCAACTTTCAATTGTTGATGCATTTGTCTATCACGAAGTCTTATTCGAACACCCATCGTATTGGCGATATTTGTTGGCATATCTGTAGAATACGTGAAATCCACGTGTGAACTTCCATTGCCTTCTCTTTGTTGGAATTCTGAAACATCAAACTGAGTGTATCCATCTCGTTCGTCTTCTACTATCATATTGTGGAGTATGATACATGCTCTCATAATCTTACCTATTTTTTTCTTATCCCAAAAAAGAGCTGGGTTTTTCACAATTGCAAATCGAGCTTGCAAGATTCCAAAAACACGCTCCACATCTTTTCGGGTAGCTTCTTGATGTTGAGCAAATAAAGATGCTTTCGGACCTTGTGGAATTAGAATAGATTGGATAAAAGTTGCCCATTTCGGATAAATACCATCTGTGAGATAGTAGGCCAAATGATACTCCTTTCCGTTGACAGAGAAATGCACTTGCAGAGCTTGACCGTTTATTATATCATCAAAAACTGGTGAGCAATCAAGAACATTGATATCGTTTAAGGTACCTGGAGCTCCAAAAAACGCGTGCCATATCCAGAGATCATATGAAGCTACGCCTCTAAAACGATTGTGGGTTTTTCAGATCCACGTGAATATTGCCTTTTCCAAGTGGTGGGGCAATTCTTCCACTCCCAATGCATACAATCGATGCTCCCTACCATCCCGGGAAATCCGCGTTGCTCTCCAATATTAAGTAGTCGTTGAAGATCAGCTGGTGTGGGTCTTCTTAGGTACTCTTCTCCGAACAAAGATATTATTGCTTCGACGAAATTTTCCAAGCATGAACGAACAGTACTTGCACCAAGCCGGAGGTATTCATCAACTTCATCAGCCGCATTACCATATGCCATGACACGAATAGCTGCTGTACACTTTTGAAGTGCAGAGAGACTAAGTCTTCCCGTCCTACCTCTAGTTTGTTTGAAAAATCAAACTTCATTGGAGAGTCGATCAACGATATGCATGAACAAATGCTTGTTCATTCTAAAACGGCGTCGGAATAAATGAGGAGGGTATATTGCATCTTCACTGAAATAATCGTTCCATAAAACGCATATAACCTTCTTCGCGATTTCTTTCAATAAAAGCTCGTTTTTTCTTTGATTTGGTTGCCTCTTGATGATCATCATGGTAAATGTATAGATTGTTGAACGGTTGATCAAACATTTGCTCAAAGTGTTGATCAAAACTTTGGTCAATTGATCCATCAGAAAGATTACGGGAAGATGATGCCATATTTGTGTGAAAAATTGTTTGAAATTGTGATAAAGGAAAGAAATTTGATTTTGTTTTTTTTTAAACAGAATAGAAGAGGAGAAACTTGATAAAGAAGAAGTATATGTTTTACACAAATATATAAATAGAAGAAGAGAAACTTGTGGAAACGCATATAAAAATTACAAAGCAACAAAGCAAAATACAACAACACATAAAACAACAAAACAGAAAGCAACAAATAAAATACAATCTTGTGAATTGTGTTGTTCGGTTGTGAATTGTCCATATGTGCTTCGGTTTTAAGAGACAGAAAGAGAAGAAATAGACTTAACCATTACCTAACCACACATAGTTAATTCCTTACCTAATTACCTATCAAGCATTCATGAATCACAGTGATTCTTTATTTGTGTATCACAAACGCAGTATCACAAAGTCACAACATTAATCAAAGTCATAGTAAGTAAACATCACAATCGCAGTCAATCATTTCTTAAAAGCTATAAGCAATCAATTGCATATTTAACTCTTCACCTAACCTAAAACTATCACAAACAAACCACAAACAAAACATTATTTCTAAAATCATAACAAAATCCATAAGTAATGCATTTGGAAAGAAGAAAGCAAAATACACTAACTAATCACAAGAGCATAGATCATGATTTTGGACTTGGCTTTACTAATCCTCTTCAGACGAAAGAAGTAGAAGCAAAATACACTAACTAACTACACAGAACGTTAAAACATATGGAAGCAAGCAAAAAATGAGATTAGATGTTACCTCTTCAAAGATTAAAACATATGGAACCTCCATCAATTTTTCATGTCTCGCATTCTTCTCAGCAATTTCAAACCTCAAAACCAGAGATTCTTCGTGAGCATATGGAAATTGAATACAAAAAAAAAATTCCATAAACCAATTTGAAAAAAATTAGAAGCAGTTGAGCTTACTATTAACATCCATGAGCAGAGGTTTCATCATGGCTGAGTCAAGCTCCACGAATTGGCTAAATTTGTTTAGTGAAGAAACTGCATCATTCATCGACAATAACACACAATCAAACAAGAGCCATTAGAAATCCTCAAAGCTTAATAATTGTTAACCCTAAATAATCTAGATTCCTAGAGATTCACCATCACAAGTGAAAGGATTTAGTTAAATTGACAAAAGGAGGAACTCTATTTATCTAAAACTAATTTGAATCAAGCATATTCGCATCCCGAATTAATCAAATCCATTTCGGCAAAACAAGGAAGAAATTTCAGGATGAAACGAGAGGCAAAAGCACCTGAAATCGCCTTGAGAACAACTTCTTGAGGTGGGCCTTGCTCGGATTGATCGTTATTGGTGCAATTGAGGAGAAGAGGAAAGGCGGCTCCGATGAAGAGAAGAGAAGACCGGTGCATCCGATGAAGAGAAGAGAAGAGAAGAGGAGAGGCGGATCCGATGAAGAGAAGAGAAGAGGAGAGGCGGATCCGAAGTCGCGCAGAGAAGAGGAAAGAACACCGAAGTCTCGAAGAAAAAGAGACCCAAAGCTATTTGTTTTTTTTTTAACTTTTATTGATTAAAAAAAACCCACTCTCATGCCAACACCTGTCTATGCTAACAGCTCAAGAATCAGTTCTTAAAATCCTAATATAAGACTTGATTCTTCAAATTTTGGCCATTTTTAATTTAAATCAATTCACTTAATTAACCTAAGATGCCTACAAATTTCTCCTTTGATAATGCTCTTAGAGCATCCACAATGCACATTTATTGAAGGGGTCTATAGAATAAAAAAATTAAAAAAAATCAAATAAAAGAGGAGAGAGGGGGTGTGGGGGGGGGGTCTAGGGGAATACATTTTTCCTCCACTTTTCTTCCGTAAAATAGGGAATTAATCTTACGTGTCACCGTATAATTGGGTCAATATTTTAATTAATTATTTTTTATTATATTTTTAAGTTATGTAAAAAAATATTAATAAAATATATTTTAAAAACTAAGAATATTGGGTCACCAATGTGGCTGGTCTTATGGGTTGAATTGTATTCAGATATAACCTTCTATATAATTTTATTTTATTTTTGATTTAAATTTCTAGTGTAAAAATCGAAAAAATGGCAAAAGATCCAAAAGCCCTTAATGAAATTTCTTATTTACACGCCCAACCACCCCTAATTGGATCAACCCACACCCAATTCGGATCCCACTCTCCTTCTCCTCTTTAACCCAACAACGGAAACGAATCAACTCCCTTTTAAAAAAACACAAGTCCGCGACAACTCTCCCTCTCTTCGCTTCTTCTTTAGCAAGTACAACCAAGGACAACCAAGGATAACTGTTCGTAACTCAAAATCTAATTCCAAGGTAAGTCCGAATCTAATTCCTATATTCAAATCCGAGTAGAACTCGCGTCGAATTTAGGTTAAAATGCTTAACCGATTTCGGAAGTTATAATGTTGGGTTTGTTTGGTTTTTCGAAAATCAATGGTGCGCACGAAGAACACAAGTTATGTTGGTGATTCGCCTCGAGGACAACGCGAAGTCGGAGTCCCTGATCGTTCGAATGACAGTGAGTCACATGTAAATGACTCAGAAAAACTGTGTCGGACTCCAGCCATTCAAAGGTATGTCTCAATACTGTGGCCAACTAAGTACAAATTGGTATACCTTGCTAGTTTTTGTAACGTAGTAATCGATTAAATAACTTGATATAACTTGCTACTTTTACTAAGGTACATCTTGGAATTGAATTCGGAAACAAAAGGGGTAACTTGGTAAATATTGGTATAACTTGCTAGTTTTTGTAACTTAGTAATCGGTTAAATAACAAGTTATAACTTGTATAACTTGGTATAACCTGCTAGTTTTACTAAGGGGTAACAAAAGCGGTAACTTGGTATAACTTGTTAGATTTTTGTAATATATTCCGGAAAACTAAAAGGATAACTTTGTTAATGTTACAACCTGTTTTGATTGCAGGATTCTAACGAGCAAGTCACGTTAGAATGAAAGCTAGAGATGTACTTTCCACCGTCGGAATATACAAAACCGTTTAAGATTTCGGCTAAGTGTTATATTAAAGAGACGGTGGAACTCCTTCAAGGCCATCTTACACAGGATGAGATGTTATGGTTCCTCAATCACCCATAGTTCAAACATTTTTTCCATATGCCCAAGTCCGCCAATCATAAGTTGATGGGCATGTGGATGCTTTTTCTTCGCACGGCGAAGTTAGCGAAGACAAAGGAATGTTGGTTCGTAGTGAACGGAGTTACCATCAGGTATTCTCTAAGAGAAATGGCACTCATGTATGGATTGTATTGCCATAACTATCCAGCTAACAAAGAGACTTTCGGCGGGACCGAGTTTGTTGGTACTCATTTTGGGGTGGGGGCAACAATAACTCGGGACGAAGTCAAGAAGAAGCTATTCTCAATGAAGAAACCTTCTCAGGATCAGTTGCAGATGGCAGTGCTATATTTTTTGTGCAGCGTTCTTATTAGAAAACAAAAGGGAGGGAAGCAAGCACCCTCTGTCCACCCTTTCTTTATTAGAGCGGTGCAAGATCTGGATGGGTGCCTAATATATCTGTGGGGACGAGAGGCGTTTGAGCAGAACATGAAAGACATATTTCATTGTATGGACCACTACTGAGGGGTTGTGAGCTCATAATGGATCTTTCCTAGCTTCATTATCCCGCTGGAGGTAAGTTTTTAAAAATGTATAACTTAGTATAACTCAATAGTTTTTCTAAATTGAATTAAGAACAAAAGGGGTAACTTAGCATAACTTGGTATAACTTGGTATAACTTGATATAACTTGGTATAACTTAGTATAACTTGGTATAACTCAGTTCATCTAATTAAGTATAACTTGGATTTTGTGTGATGATGTGTAGTATCTTGCGTTTGAGGCCATTCATGTTCTGAAGAATAGTTGCATTGAAGTTGTTCCTGCGCACAGAAGCTGTCCTCGTATGTGCAAGATAAAGTTCAAATCCGGTCAATTGAAATGGTTTGCTCTTAAGGACATCAATGTCCAACTCGGTACAACTAAGGTTAGTAATCCGTTTATATTGTAAAAAACTTTTATTTTTGTATCAATGGGGTAGGTATTAATTTGTATTTATTAATTTTCTCAGGATATTCAGAGCATCCTGACTCCATCCAGCCGTGAGAGACGTATCTTGCACCAAATCATGGATATCGAAAATGGGTGGAATGATAATGATGATGGGTTGGCTGATGGGTGGACGAGGCTTATTCTCGTGGAGAAAAAGCCAGTTTTGTCAAGGGATCTTTACATTGAAGATGTAACCGCCAGAGGATTAGATCCTGATGTGGGTGATGATGACGATGCTGTGGGTTTCAGTGGTGTGATTCAGGATGAGATTATGCCTGGAGATGCTCATGAGACTATGCCTGCGGATGCTCCTAAGACATGGAGAAATGAATTGGTTGCGCTAAAGGGCCAGATGAAAAAGATGTTTTCCGAACTGAATATTAAGATTTAAAGGCCTTGGTACCAGAGTCTCCTCTATTGAATCAGCTCTGAGGTTGGAAAGAGAAGCAGATGAGTATAACCCTCGGTTTAAAGAGGAACAACCTGCTGAAGTACAACCTGGTGCAACTGAAGAAGTGCAACTGAAGAAGTACAACCTGATGGGGAACAGGTACAACTTGGTGTAACTCTGGTATAACCTGATGCGAAACAGGTACAACCTGGTGTAACTGAGGTACAACCTGATGCGGAACAGGTACAACTTGGTGCAACTATTGTACAACTTGATGCGGAATAGGTACAACTTGGTGCAACTGAGGTACAACCTGAAAAGGTTGTGACAAAAGAATTGAGGACATATGAGAGGAAGAGAAAGAGAGCAGCCGAGGTTCCACCTGAGGCTTCATCAGATGTTCCAGCACAAGCAACGCAGAAGGTCCAGAGTATAGGGAAGACGGTTTCTCCTGAGGCTTCATCATCAGATGTTCCACCAGAAGCAACGCAGAAGATTAAGTATATAGGGAAGAGGAAGGGAACTACCGTTGTGATTAGGAGTTCTATTGGTACTAGGCAGTGCAACAAGATTTTAGAAGGGCAGAAAAAGGATTAGAGTGTGTTTGTCCTCTACTTTTATTTGATTGAACTCTTTGATTGAACTCTTTTTTTTGGTGTTTTTGTTTTTGTATGGACTCACTTGGAACAACTTGGGTTTTTTAAGGATAACTTGGTACAACCTGTGTTTTCTAAGGATAACTTGGAATAAGTTTTTTAGGAGTAAAACAAATCCACAATTCAAGTTTCAAATCCACAATTCAACTTCCAATTCCACAAATACAAATAGTTGAACAAACATACGGTCCTTGCATAGTTGTACCAATACGAGACCTCACTTGGAACAATTTGTGTTTTTTAAAGATAACTTAATACAACTTGTGTTTTTTAAGGATAACTTGGAACAAACATACGGTCCTTACATAGTTGTAAAAATATACGGTCCTTACATACGGTCTACAAATACAAATAGTTGAACAAACATACGGTCCTTACATAGTTGTACCAATACGAGACCTAGTTACTCTTAGTTATACAATCTTGATAATCATTGTTCCAAGAAGAAGAAGGGAAGAACATAGAATCAATAATGTCCTCGTTTTCTTACTTTCTTGCTTCAACAGGAGAACTTCTTCTTCAATAACACTTGTAACGCCCGTGAACCAAAAAGTGGATTTTGGTTGGATGTGTCGATCGACACAGGTGCATGTCGATCAACACGTGTGTTTTGACTTGTGAGAAGTCGGATTTTTGGTGGTGTGTTGATCGACACAAGTGGTGGGTATCGATTGACACGGGGTTAAATTAAACCGATAGGTTCAGTTTAATTGTCTGATTTGGTGGGCCGGTTTAGGGAACCCTAGAGTTGTATAAAAAGGCTAGAACAGTGAGGGGTGGCCGATTTTGCTTCCAGAAATCAGAACCAGAGAGTTTTTGAGGAGAAAAACAGAGCTTTGGTGTGTTCTTTAGTGTTTGGGGAGATTTCTGTTGTTCTTGAGCGTTCGAGGATTGAATTCGTGTGTGGGGGGATTCAGGAGCGTGTGGGGTTCGTGTTCTGCTCGATTTGCTAGGAATTTCAGATTTGGAGGCTGTGTTCGTCTCGTTCTTCGCGTTTTTCGTGAAGCCTTATCCTTTTTCTTTCCGAATCGAGGTGAGTGCGTGACCGTAGATTTAGCTGGGTAAGGGATTAGATGGAATACGATTGCTTGTATTTGCTTGGATTGGATTTCGTGTGTTTGTGGATGAATTTTGTGCAAAAGATCGATGAATCGCGATGGGATTCGAGCCATGAGAGGATAGGCTCGTTTTCTGGATTCTTCGATATCGTGTCGATCGACACCATAGTGGTGTGTTAATCGACACGGGGGCATATCGATTGACACCACGGTGGTGTGTAAATCGACACGGGTGCTGTGTATCGATCGACACCTAGTGGTTATGTCGATCGACACAGTGCTTCTGTATTGGTTCGTGTTGATTGTTTTGTGTATGCTTGTTGTATGCTCATCCTGGTATTGTATCTCTTGCTTATGCCTGTGTATATAACCTGTAGACAGGATGACCGCGTCGCTGAGTATTTGTGATAATACTCACGTAACTCTTTTTGCCATGTGTTGTAGGTAAAGAGAAAATGTGATTGTGAAATCATGGCCGGGAAGAAGAGATGATCTAGTGTCTCGGTTTCGTGGACCTTGAGTTAGAATTGCTAGGTTGTTAGTAATTATGGAAACTATTATTGATTTGGGATTCTATTGGATGTTGTTATTGGAATTGAATTGGTTGGTTATTGTATTGGTTTAGTAACTCAATAAAGTATGAGATTTATTGATGGGTTGTTGATTATTGATTGTTTTATTGTTTTCCGCATGTTGAGTAGTTGACCGTTGAGGATTATCGTTTGTGATAATGATAATCCGGGTTTTTAATTGAAAAAATTTAAATTTTTGGGTCAGGTCGTTTCATTTTGGTATCAGAGCCCTTATGGTTCTATGGCGGGTGCAATTGATTGATTATGTGAGTTAATTGATTGATTGTTGTGTGGGTATGGAGTCCTAGATCATCTCTTCTAAGCCTTCAATGAGATTCCACAGTATGTGTTTTATGACTTTCTGTTTTTCTAATACTTAGTAGTCTGCTGGTTAGTGTAGAGTGATGGCTAGAGTGGCTAGAGGCAGAGGTCGTGGGGGCCGTGGTGGGCGCGAGCGAAGACTGCAGAGTGAGTCTGATGCCGCGAGTGTGGCCCAGAAGACCACGCAGGAGCAGGTGGCGGACTCGCAGGCATTTCAGGAGGGGTCCGTGGGTGTGACTGCTACGAGTGCCAGTTTGAGGGCTAGTGGGGCTAGTGTGGGTCCCAAGGTAGCTGGTGGTGCGGCAGGCCCAGGTGAGGGTGCTGCCGCAGGTGTGGCCCAGGACCGAGTTGATCGCTTGGCGGGTTTGATGCAGTTGATTCTGGAGCTGTTACCAGGTGGGGTACCGCCTCCGGGTCAGGCTCCGGGAGTTCAGCCAGGTGTGGCTGGTGTTCAGCCGGGAGTGGCTGGGGTTCTGCCGGGAATGGCTGGGGTTCTACTGGGAATGGCTGGTGTACAGCCGGGAGTGGCTGGTGTACAGCCGGGAGTGGCGGTTGCAGAGGAGCTTCCATTCTACCTGAGGATGATGGAGCAGATGCAGAGGATTGGCACCAGATTTTTCTCGGGTGGTGCCAAGCCTGAGGAGGCCGATGAGTGGCGGCGGAGGTTGGAACGTAACTTTCGCTCTATCAGGTGTGCAGAGTGATACAGAGTTGACCTGGCGGTTCACTATCTGGATGATGACGCGCATCTCTGGTGGAGAGGTGTTGAGGCCAGGAGGGTACAGGCCGAGATGGTCTGGGAGGATTTCTTAGCTGAGTTCAATGCCAAGTATTTCCCGCATGAGGCGGTGGACCGGATGGAGTCGAGGTTTCTGAACCTGGTTTAGGGAGATCAGACTGTGAGGGAGTTCGATTTGGAGTTCAGTTGACTCCTGGTACATGCTGGTAGGGGCATGGAGGGCGAGCAGGCCTAGGTGAAGAGGTTCATTTGGGGAATTTGAGCTTATTTGAAGACTCGCTGCAGGGCGAGTTAGTTTGCCATGAGGGCGGAGTTAGTGGAGATGGCTGCCGCGATTAAGGAGGACCTCGAGGAGCAGGCTGTGGTGGTGAGCCCACCGGTTCAGAAGCAGAGGAAGCCGCAACAGCAGACGGGTTGGAGCAGGGGCGGCAAGCCTGTTTAGGGTCAGAAAAAGAAGTGGGAGAGCACTTCAGGGCCGAGTCAGAGAGGACAGGGTGGTCCAGGTTGCTTCGGGTGCGGAAGCATGGATCACAAGATGGCCAGTTGTCCGAAGAGGAGTGAGACTTGGGGTGTTCCGATGTGTTACCACTGCAGGGAGCCGGGGCATATCAAGCCCAAGTGTCCGAAGCTGCAGCAGATGGCGGTGGCGGCAGTGCAGCCGTTGGCGGTGCAACCCTTAGCTCAGATTGCAGCGATGCCATGAGTTTTTACTTTGGCGAAGGCGAGCGATTCTAGCGCCAGACCGATCACAGGTAAATTTTAGACTTGATCTTTTAATTCTTGTGTTGTTTGAATTTGGTCTGTTTTGAAAATTATGAGTCTGCGTTCGAGTGTCGGGTCTTATAGTACATGGGATTTGTGCAGGGACCTTAGTCGTGGGCGTTGTGAGTCCCACGTGTTGTTTGATTCGGGAGCTACGAATAGCTTCATTACTCCGGAGTGTGCGGAGGACAGCGGGATCCGGAGCGATTCCGGTGAGCAGTCGGGAGTAGTTAAGGTTGCTGGTGGCAGGACGTTAGCTACTTTTGGGCGGGCTCATGGTGTGGATGTTCTGGTGGCGGGAGAGTTGATGCCAGCAGATCTGGTTATCAGTCCGGTGGAGTTGTACGATGTCATCCTTGGTATGGATTTGTTGGATTGATACAGGGTCTATCTGGATTGTCATCGAGGATGGGTTGTGTTCGAGCGGGAGTCGGGAAGGTTGGTGTATCAGGGTGTGAGACCAACTTCCGGGAGTCTTGTGATTTCAGCGATACTGATATGCTCAAATTTGCCCTCAGCTACTCTCTCAAATTAAGAGATCGATGTAATACTTAGGGGTCGAATCAACAGAGAATCAAAACACACAATCGACCTAAGAATTCGAATTATGCTAAGTAAATAGTGGTGAATGTAATAAAAATAGCAAAGTAAATAGGGAATGATTATCAAGGTTCTTAAAATTCAATTGGACACAAGAGTTAGGCTATCGGTAATTCGCAGGAATGAATCAAAATACGATCGTGTCGATCGACACAGATGTCTGTGTCGATCGACACAGGGATAAAAACGGTTAGGATTTGTTAAGCACAATTCTAGAACTCAAACACAAATATAAAACCAATCAACTTTCGTTGCAGAGATTATCTATGACTAAATCCCTAAATTCCAAATTTCTTTGCAAACTTAGTGAATAAAATCAAGCATTCAGTTCAGGTTCAGTTGTTCACAAAATTACTAAGCTGAATTTCTTTGCGAATAGATAATTTTTCTCATCTAAGATTATATCAGGTTGTTAATAATACTTTCGCATCTATTAAAGCAACCTAGGTTTTCCAATTTCAGTTGATCAATCCTAAAATCAGAGTTAAAGCAATCTAGATGAAGAACAAAGAGATAAATCCTAACAGATTTTCAATCATAATGATTTCTCATCAAACCCTAGAATTATCCTAAACCTAACAAGCAAACTACTCAGACATAGATGATGTAAACATTATGAGTGAATAAAATTGCATAAAAGAGATAGAGTAAGAGATACAAAGATTCAAAATCTGAAGGTCCGGAAGTCTCGAAATCTCTCATAAAGCTCTCCAAATCTCTTATCTCTCAAGTCTTCAATTAAAAACTAGATCAAAACATAAAAGCCTAAGGAAAAACTATATATAATCTGTTTAATTCGGATCGGGCTTTGTGTATAACTTCTGGGCTTTTTGGGCAAAATTGGAATTTCTTCAAAACTTGAAATCTTCTCGTGTCAGACATATGTGCCGATCGACACACAGGGTTGTGTCGATCGACACATACGTGAAAACTCGACTCCGACTTGATCACTTTGGCTCTTCTTTCCTAGATACTCCAAAATGCTCCAAAAGCTTCCAATATGCTCCAATCGATCATTGACCTACAAAGATTCTATAACAATAGGAAAACACCATCTTTTTATTTCCTCATCTTATACTCAAGAACTATCATTTCACCCCAATCATCATTATATAAATAATTTTTTTTAAGAACAAGAGAGAGGATTACCATTACTTTCACTAAAAGGTGCACTTGTTAGGTATGAATGAGGAGTCAAGCTCTATGAACACCAATCACCGAGGAGACCGCATAATTAGCTCGAACTTGGCGGATTATGTTGGAGGTAACAGATGTCTCTAGTTAACTGGTCAGCCTTAGGATTTTTTATTAGTCTGCCTTTGAAATTGATCCTGGAAAAATGGTCACACAACTGAAAGAGACAATCCACTAAATCAAAGAAGGATCATTGTTTCCAATTGACTATTTTGACTCAATAAAACGTTTTGGAATGGCTCTAAAAAACAAACACAAAGTTAGTGACTACCTCCCCCAGACTTAAACAACACTGTCTCCAGTGTTATTAAGCATGAAGTTGGTGAAAGAACAGAAAAGAAAATTAATTGAAAAGAACGAGAACTTACCGGTTGCAGGGTGTGTCGATCGACACACTGTTGTTTCCTCGTCTATGCGTTTTTTTTTTTTTTTGAAATCTGAAACACTTAAAACTAAAACTAAAAGTTAGTAAACAAAGGGAAAATAAAACAAAAATAAGTAGACTTACCAGTGGGTTGCCTCCCACTAAGCGCTTGTTTTCAGTTGTTAGCTTGACTGTGTCAGGACTCAGGCCGTTGGTGGATTGGTGAAAAAAACAACACCGGGAAAGAGCTTCATAGTGTTTCCCACCATTTCTTGGATAACTACCTCTCTTTTCACCCTTAACTCTAAGGGGATGACGATTCTGAACCTGGAAAACGGTTTGGAAGTCTTTTTACGCTTCACCTTGCAGGCAGTCAAGTCTCCATCAGGTCTCAAAGAGGGTGAAGTCAAGGGTGGGACACATGAGATCTTCTTCGTATCGCCTGTAGGGTTTAAACTCCGCTTTCCTCCATTTGTAACTGTCATACAAGAATTTTCGTTGACACGAACTGCAGGGTAGAAGACATTCTTGTTGATCTTAGAGAAGAAGATTCTCTGATTGGGAAAATCCACAATCGCGCCCACAATAGCAAGGAATGATGACCCAAGAATCAATGGTTTCTCGCTGTTTTTCTTCGTCTCCATGATGTGAAAATCCACCGGAACCAGACAATCTTCTACTTGAAGCATCAAGTGAGGAATGAACCCTTTCAAAAATGTTGAAGAAGAGTTAGCAAGCTCCAGAGACATCTTTGAAGGTTGCAGATCCTTAATCCCCAACTTCCTTGCAACAGACTGAGACATGACATTCACATTAGCTCTAGTGTCACAAAGAGAATTCTTAAATTCCATACCTTTGATTGAGCAAGGAACAATGAACATACCTGGATTCGGTATCTTTTGCAACTTCCTCAGCGGTTGTTGAGCATGTCTCCCTTTCTCCTCTGGTGTTTTGACACTAATAGCTCGTGGGTATGGAATCTTGGGCTTGTAGACCCTTTCCTCTGCTATGGCTGAAGGTTTTGATGTGTTTGGACTCGTCTGGGACCCGTGTCGATCGACACAGTCCTTGTGTCGATTGACATGAGATTTCTGTGTCGACCCCATGTCGACCTTGGGAGAAAAATCACCGATTGCGTAAACTCCAGTTTTGCGATTTTTTACCTGTGTCGATCGACACAAGCCTTCCGTATCGATCGACACAGTGTCTGGAATGCAAATCCTATCTCCTTCAACCTCCTCTTCACTCTCCAAAGTGATAGCGTTGACGTGTAGTCTCGGGTTTGTTTCCGTTTTGGCTGGGAGAAATCTCTTTTGCCTTCTAACATTCTCCGCGGTTTGAGCAACTTGGGTGTCTAGCTTCTTCACATGGAGATTTAGGGCCTCGATTTTACCATTAAGATCAGAGTACATGGCATCCATCTTCCCATTGAAGCTCACTGTCATCTTCTGTTGACCCTCTAGAATCTGATTTAGCATAGACTTCATCTCACTATCTAAAGATTGAGCAGGAGACGTCTGGTAAGAAGAAGAACCATAATTCCTTTGGTAGTTGTTGCTCCGAAATGGCTTCTGAAAGTCATTCTTCTGATACCCTACCTGATTACCAAACCTTTGACCCTGATAACCAGCTCCATTGATGTAGTTAACGTCATTTTCTTCATGCTCAAAGGTCTCCACTTCTGCAGCAAACTGAAAAGACTTCTTCCCCACTAGAAGGTTATTCACATAATTTATCTTGGCTTTCACCTCAGTAATCTGACTTCCATCCATGTTGTCACCAAGTCTCTTCCTCTAAAAGTCTGCATTCTTGGTACTGTTACTAGCAGCTAAATTCTCGATGAGCACAAGTGTATCCTCTGGATATCTAGTGTTGAAGTTCCCGTTGCTCGCAGCATCTGAAGCCATCTGATACCTCCAATCAATCCCTCTGAAGAATATGCCCAACAACTGAACGTTGCTGAAACCGTGATGAGGACAATCTCTCTGATAAGCCTTGAATCGCACCCAAGAAACCTTGAATGCTTCAGTTGTTCCTTGTTTGAAAGTAAAGATCTTCGCTCTCAAATCCTCTGAACGTGCCTCATCATATAAATTATTGAGGAATGTGTTCTTCGTATCCTGCCAGGTAGTAAGCGATCTCGGCTCCAACTAATTCAGCCAGTAAGCAGCTTCTCCACTAAGAAAGTAGGGGAAAAGCTTGCAAAACAGATAATCACTTGACACCCCATTAGCCTTGATGCTAGATGCCAAATCCTCAAATCTCTCTATATGATCCATCGGGTGCTCAGAGGGAAGACCATGGAATGGATGTTTAGCCACAAGTGAAAAGAATGCAGGCTTAAGCTCGAAATCGCTCATCTGGAACGCAGGAGGGCAAATTACAACCCTATTAGCGTAGAACTCATCTGGCCTGTTGTAGTCTCCCAGAGTACGCCCACACCCAGCTGGCTTATGGCGCGCCACAACTTGTTCAACAATCAATGCGCCCTCAACATCAAGTCGTTGTCCTTGTGCATTGCGCCTATTTCCGTCATGGTCTTGCAGAAAACCATCTTCCCCTCTGATAAGCACTAGCGGATTAACCATCTTGGCCGTCTTTTTTGCTGCTCGGTTAGCTCGCTCTAACTTTCCAATCTCAAGGTTGAGATCAACTAACTCTTCGTTCTGGTTGCTTCTGGTAACGCGATTAGGCATAAACCTGAAACACACAAGACAAAGAGAAAAGAACAAATAAGTAATAAAATAAAAATAAAAAACTTAGACAAAATTCTAGTATCAAAAATCGATTGGTGATTTTGACTCCCCGACAACAGCGCAAAAATTGGATATGCTCAAATTTGCCGTGAGCTGCTCTCTCAAATTAAGAGATCGATGTAATACTTAAGGGTCGAATACACAGAGAATCAAAACACACAATCGACCTAAGAATTTGAATTATGTTAAGTAAATAGTGGTGAATGTAATAAAAATAGCAAAGTAAACAGTGAATGATTATCAAGGTTCTTAAAATTCAATTGGACACAAGAGTTAGCCTATGGGTAATTCGCAGGAATGAATCAAAATATGATCGTGTCGATCGACAGAGATGTCTGTGTCGATCGACACAGGGATAAAAACGGTTAGGATTTGTTAAGCACAGTTCTAGAACTCAAACACGAATATAAAACCAATCAACTTTCGTTGCAGAGATTATCTATGACTAAATCCCTAAATTCCAAATTTCTTTGCAAACTTAGTGAATAAAATCAAGCATTAAGTTCAGGTTCAATTGTTCACAAAATTACTAAGCTGAATTTTTTTGCGAATAGATAATTTTGCTCATATAAGATTATATCAGGTTGTTAATAATACTTTCACATCTATTAAAGCAACCTAGGTTTTCCAATTTAAGTTGATCAATCCTAAAATCAGAGTTAAAGCAATCTAGATGAATAACAAAGAGATAAATCCTAACAGATTTTCAATCCTAATGATTTCTCATCAAACCCTAGAATTACCTTAAACCTAACAAGCAAACTACTCAAACATAGATGATGTAAACATTATGAGTGAATAAAATTGCATAAAATAGATAGAATAAGAAATACAAAGGTTTATCATCAAATTCCGATTGTTAAGGCGGACGTTAGGAAGACGGCCTTTCAGACGAGGTACATGCATTATGAGTTTGTGGTGATGCCGTTCGCGTTTACGAATGCGCCAACAGTGTTCATGAAGTTGATGAACGGGGTTTTCCAGGAGTTCTGGATGTGTTCGTGATCATCTTTCGAGATGATATCCTGGTGTATTCGAAGAGTTTGGAGGAGCACGAGGTGCATTTGAGGTTGGTTCTAGAGAAGCTACGGGAGCAGAAGCTGTACGTGAAGTTGAGTAAGTGCAGTTTCTGGCAGCGAGAGATGAGTTTTCTTGGCCATGTGGTGTATGCAGAGGGAGTTTCTGTAGATCCGGCTAAGATTGAGGCTATCAGAGGTTGGCCTACGCCGAGGAGTGCCACTGAGATCAGGAGTTTTCTCGGGTTGACGGGTTATTATCGGAGGTTCGTCAAGGGGTTTGCGAGTATGGCGCAGTCGATGACGAAGTTGACAGGGAAAGATGTCCCTTTTGTATGGTCTTCAGCTTGCGAGGAGAGTTTCGGAAAGCTGAAGGAGATGTTGACGAGTACACCTGTGTTGGCGTTACACGAGCCGGGTGAGCCTTATGTGGTGTATACAGACGCTTTTGGAGTTGGTTTAGGATGTGTACTGATGCAGCAGGGAAAGGTTATTGCATATGCTTCGAGGCAGTTGAGGAAGCACGAGTGCAATTACCATACTCATGATTTAGAGTTAGCTGCGGTGATTTTCGCCCTTAAGATTTGGAGATCTTATTTGTATGGTGGGAAGGTGCAGGTGTTCACAGACCACAGGAGTCTGAAGTATTTCTTCACTCAGCCAGAGTTGAACCAGAGACAGCGGCGCTTGATGGAGTTAGTTGCGGATTATGACCTGGAGATTGGGTACCATCCGGGTAAGGCAATCTGGTTGCAGATGCTTTGAACCGGAAGAGGATTACTTCAGATCAGGAGCGGGATACGGAGGCTCTGGTGAGCGAGATTGGTACGTTGAGATTATGTGTGATCTCACAGAAGCCGTTGGGGTTAGAGGCAGCTAACCAGGCATATTTGTTGAGCAGGAGAAGGATCAGGGATTGATTGATGCTTCTAAGGCGGCCGGTTCAGAGTATGTAGTCTCAGCGATTGGGATGATACTGGTGAACGGGCGGGTTTGTGTACCTAGGGGCGAGGTTCTGAGACAGGAGATCCTGAGAGAGTCTCATTCGAGCATGTTATCGATTCATCCGGGAGCGACCAAGATGTATCGTGACCTGAAGCGGTATTATCACTGGGTCGGGATGAAGTGGGATGTAGCTAACTGGGTTGCAGCATGCAACGTGTGTCAGTTGGTGAAGGCTGAGCATCAGGTTCCGAGTGGTATGTTCCAGAGTTTGCCTATCCCAGAGTGGAAGTAGGATATGATTAACATGGACTTCGTGACAAGGTTGCCAGTGTCACCGACATATGATGCGATTTAGGTGATTGTAGATCGTCTGACGAAGTCAGCACATTTTCTGGCCATCAAGAAGACCGATGGAACAGCGGTGTTGGCTAGGAAGTATGTGCGTGAGATAGTGAAGTTGCACGGGGTGCCAGCGAGTATTGTGTCAGACAGGGATCCAAGGTTTACTTCAGAGTTCTGGAGGGCATTTCAGGCTGAGATGGGCACTAAGGTGCATATGAGCATAGCATATCATCCTCAGACGGACGGGCAGTCCGAGCGTACGATTCAGACCTTGGAGAACTTGTTGAGGATGTGTGTGCTAGATTATGGTGGTCATTGGGGGATAATCTAAACCTGGTAGAGTTTGCGTACAACAACAGTTACCAGCGCGAGTATTGGGATGGCTCCATATGAGGCTCTGTTTGGGAGGTCGTGTAGGACACCATTATGCTGGACTCAAGTGGGGGAGAGGAGCATGTTTGGTGCGGATTTTGTTCAGGAGACGATGGAGAAGATCCGTGTCTTGAGTCTGAACATAAAAGAGGCTCAGGATCGGCAGAAGAGTTACGTCGATAGGAGACGGAAAGAGCTGGAGTTTGAGTTGGGAGATCTGGTGTATCTCAAGGCAACTATGTTAAGGGGTCCTAACAGATCCATTTCAGAGAATATGCTAAGTCCGAGGTTTATGGGTTCGTTAAGGATGGTGGAGCGGGTCGGACCGGTAGCTTATCGTTTGGAGTTACCTCAGAGTATGAAGGCTTTTCACAAAGTCTTCCATGTTTCGATGCTGCGGAAGTGTCTACATGAGTCTAAGGAGGTGTTGGTTAGGATTCCGGAGGCTCTTCTGCCCAACATGACGTTGTTGGCGAGGCTATAAGGATTCTCGAGAGGAGAGTCAAGGTGCTGCGTCGGAAGAGTATACCATTAGTGAGAGTCGTGTGGGACTGTGATGGTATTGAGAAGGAGACTTGGGAACCAGAAGCGTTGATGAAGACGAAGTTCTCGAAGTGGTTCGAGAAGCAAGCAGTGGCTAGAGTGTCTTTCTTGTTTTCAGAGTCTGTTTTAGCATGTGGCTATAAGTTGTATGTATTTTCGTTTGGATGTTGTTGTAACGATCATTCATTTTGAGATTTAATATGATGAGTTTTCCTTATTAAATATGTTATAAGACGTGTGTTCTTATGGTATGACTGGTGGAGTCGTGTGATGTGATTACTGGTAGGTCATGTGGAGGGCTAGCGATAGAGTTCTATGGGAGTTAGAACTTGTCTATCAACTAGGGAGGCGAGAAATGGAAGTTCTATGTGAGTTAGGGCTGTCCATGTTCTAGGAGAATTAATTGGGGATAAGGTTCTATGTGAGTTAGGACTTGTGATTCCTTGGATAGCGCTGGGAAATAGGGGTTTTATGTGAGTTAGATCCTGCCTATTTCCTAGGAGGAGTTTGGAATAGAAGTCTTATGTGAGTTAGGACTGTCTTTTCCAGGGTCTCTGGAGAACACCCAGGAGATTTGGGTTATTCCAGATGGTCTAGTTATTGGCCATGGCGCTGGGGAATAGAGGTTTAATGTGAGTTATGACCTGTCTATTTTCTAGGGAGAGTCTAAAACAGAAGTTTTATGTGAGTTAGGACTGTCTTTGCCAGGGACTCTGTGGGAACACCTTGGTGATTGGGTTGTTCCGGATGACCACGAGAGGTGATTTTGGTCGACAGGTGCTTATGATGCACGTTACAGCGTGATTGCCCAGGGGATAGTGGTTCTCTTGGATGTACTTGAGGGGATAGTGAGGATCTCTCCGGGGATTAAGTGGTTCCCTTGGATATACTTTGAGGGGCCGAAGCTTCTCCAGAGGATGTGTGATTCCTCTACAGCCATAGCTCGACGGACTGTGTGTCCCGAGAGTGGGGAGGGCTGGAGCGTACCTAGAGCTGGATGGACTACAGTCCTAAAGACAGAGGGGGTATGATATATATCGAGAGCTCAAAGGGTGATGATCCTGAGAGCGGGGTGGTGTATATAGATATGGGTATGAGCAATAGTGTCTGTAGTGTGATTATAAGTATGAGACTGGATAAACTTCGGGGATCGGGAGTGGATCTCAGGTGGTGCTGACCGGGTTGGGGTCAGGATTGCAGTCGTGGTGAGATGGTGCAATGTGGCTAGTGGAGCTCGGGGATCAGGTGTGATCTCGAGTGGTGCTGACCGAGGGTCAAGAGTGTGGATGTGGATGTCGAGTCTAGCATTTTGACTTACGTTTAGAACTTTGGTTTGGACGACCCTGGAAACATATGTAGCGCCGTTGGTCGTGCATGTTCTTGTTTGATTGTTGCACGATCATTTGGTCCAATTCTGGGTCAACGGTTGGTCGTGCATGTTCTTTTTTGATTGTTGGGCGATCAATCGGGCAGCCCTAATCCGGACCAGGAGGTGTTGCATCGTTTATGTTCTTGGGTGAATCTGGTCGGGTTTTAGGCGAGAGTGTTAACCTTAGTGAGACGGAATCGCGTGATTCGAGGTCGAATCCGTGTTAGTGGAGGAGAATTGTAACGTCCGTGAACCAAAAAGTGAATTTTGGTTAGGTGTGTCGATCGACACAAGTGCATGTCGATCGACACGTGTAATCTGACTTGTGAGAAGTCGGATTTTTGGTGGTGTGTCGATCGACACGAGTGGTGGGTGTCGATCGACATGAGGTTAAATTGAACCGACAAGTTCGATTTAATTGTTCGGTTTGGTGGGCTAGTTTAGGGAACACTAGGGTTGTGTAAAAAGGCTGGAACAGTGAGGGGTGGCCGATTTTCCTTCCAGAAATCAAAACCAGAGAGTTTTTTAGGAGAAAAACAGAGTTTTGGTGTGTTCTTGAGTGTTTGGGGATATTTCTGTTATTCTTAAGCGCTGGAGGCTTGAATTCGTGTGTGGAAGGATTCAGAAGCGTGTGGGATTCGAGTTCTGCTCGATTTGCTGAGAATTTTGGATTTGGAGGCTATGTTCGTCGCGTTTTTCGCGTTCTTCGTGAAACCTTATCATTTTTCTTCCCGAATTGAGGTGAGTGCGTGACCGTAGGTTTATCTGAGTAAAGGATTAGATGGAATATGATTGCTTGTGTTTGTTTTGATTGGATTTCGTGTGTTTGTGGAGGAATTTCGTGCAGGAGATCAATGAATCGCGATGGGATTCGAGCCATGAGAGGATAGGCTCGTTTTCTGGGTTCTGCGATGTGTTGTTGATCAACACCATAGTGGTGTGTCGATCGACACGAGGACATGTCGATCGACATCATGCTGGTGTGTCGATCGACATGGGTGTTGTGTATCGATCGACACCTAGTGGTTGTATCGATCGACACCTAGTGGTTGTGTCGATCGACACAGTGCTTCTGTACTGGTTCGTGTTGATTGTTTCGTGTATGCCTGATGTATGCTCATCCTGGTGTTGTATCTCTTGCTTATGCATGTGTGTATAACCTGTAGACGGGATGACCGCGTAGCTGAGTATTTGTGATAATACTAACGCAACTCTTTTTGCCATGTGTTGCAGGTAAAGAGAAAATGTGATCGTGGAATCATGGCCGGGAAGAGGAGATAATCTAGTGTCTCGGTTTCGTGGATCTTGAGTTAAAATTGCTAGGTTGTTAGTAATTCTGGAACCTATTATTGATGTTGATTGATTTGAGATTCTATTGGATGTTGTTATTGGAATTGAATTGGTTGGTTATTGTATTGGTTTAGTAACTCAATAAAGTATGAGATTTATTGATGGGTTGTTGATTATTGATTGTTTTATTGTTTTCCGCATGTTGAGTAGTTGACCATTTAGGATTATCGTTTGTGATAATGATAATCCCGGTTTTTAATCGGAAAAAAATTTAAATTTTTGGGTCAGGTCGTTTCAACAAATACTTGAAAATCTAACTGCTCTATCTCATCCAGAAATGCTTCATCAACCCACTTGAAGACATGACCATCGTTCACAAGCTACACATAAATTATAAACAACTTTGAAAGTGTAAAGAAGATGTGAATTCGGGTCCTGTGAATTCATTCAAGTTATGAGATGTACCTTTCTTTGTGCAGCATACAAACACCGGTAGTACCGACGGTAAGGATTCGATACCGACCTAGAAATTTTTTCAACAATCACCGATCCGCAGTGACATTCTTTTGGAATTCCAAGATCCCTAATTCATTTAGAGAATGTGCCATATGTGTTCGTCGATGCTTTAGAGTTGCAGCTCATATCGATTTATGAAAATCGAAAAAGAGAAAGTAAACGGAATTGGAAAATCGGAAATGGAAAAGTAAATGGAATTGGAAAATCGGGATCTATTTATGAAAGGAAAGCCCATGAATCAGAAAATTGGAATCGAAAATGAGAGAGTAAACGAAATCGGAAAATGGGAAAGGATGTGCCGTCTTTTGAAAATCGAAAAATCAGAAATGGGAAAGAGGATGATTCAGTGCGAGAGGTATTTTTGAATTTTTCCAATTTTTGAAAAAGAGGATTAACGTGCGAGCCGCTTTTTCGCACGTGTGTAGCTACCAAATGTGACAAGTTATACATTATTGACCACTTGTACCATTTTCAGCAAGTTGTACTTTTTGAAAATGTTCTTAAATGTTAGGTATACACATGTTTAATGACAACATTTGTAGTTGCACAGATGGTTTATGGTAATTTAGATATAATAGCAACTGTTTTGTAGAATAATATTTGACAAAATATAATCTTAAGGACCGTTTGGAAATTTGAGTGGTTAACATATGCAAAGTAACTATTAGAGTATAAGGTGTAACATGAGATATTATAACCAAGTAACAAATCCAATTCTATTTTTGTACTCAAATGTTAGTTTGAATATGTCATAATTGTTCAAAATTTATATTTAGTGAAAATAATGTTTTAAGAATAGTTTTTGATTTAATATAAATTTTAAGAAAAAAATATTATTTTTTAATTTATTAAGTAATAAATCAATGATATATGATATAATTTAATAAGTAATAAATCAATGATATAATTTAATATAATGTTTTAAGAATATTTTTAATGATATATCATGATTTTTAAATATTTTTAATTTCTTTTTTTAAATAATATATCATTATTTTAATAATATAAACTTAACAAAAATTAGAAAACCATTATTGTGATATAAGTTAAACAAATTAGTTTTAAAACCATTATTGTAAAACAACATCTAACAATAGTCTAACAAGTAAATAAAAAAGATGAAGATTAATATCACAAGTCTAGTTGGACAATCACGAAACAAGTTGTACTTAGTTATACAAAGATAAAACCATCAATATCCATTACACTCCACAATTAAACCAATGATCAACAAAGTTTTCCGGTTGTTGCATAGATGACGACTGAGGCACGGAAGACTACTGATCAACAAAGTTTCCCGGTTGTTGCATAGATGACGACTGAGGCACGAAAAACGACTGAGGAACGGAAGATGATCTTGATTTCCGACGTCCTTGTTCTTCGGTTGAGGAAAATCTCTTTGTTCGTTTTCTACCCTTCTTTTTCACATACGCCTTAGGATGGACAATCAAATCATGTACATCCTGAGGCACCGTCCACATATCCGTACTAGGAACTGGATATATCAACTTCGCATATGCCAATGTCCACTACTCCATCCAGTAATACTTACAGCAAAAATCATGCAATGGGAACTCAGTACTTGTGCTATTCTTTGCTACCATGGTAGCAGCTATAGCATGCACGCACGAATATTTTTCAATATCCAAACACTTGCAATCACAAGTCTTATTCTTCAGATCAAACACATAACTACTCCTATCAATTGCAGTCACCTTGTACTCAAGAAAGTACAAGTTTATCTCAGTCACTGGTAAGAGCTTTGCTTCCGTACATCATGTATGCATCAATTTCTCAACATACGGAACTAGCTTCTGCCCTTCCGGTGTCTCCACGGACATCTTTCTATGCTTGTTCCACCATTCAGTAACTTTTTTAATAATCCCATCGATCATTGGTAACAACGCATATGTCCTTGCTTGTACAAAAACACCATTAATCGATTCAACATTATTAGTTGTATCTATATTGTACCTTGCCCCGGGAAAATAACACCTTGCCCATGTCTCCTGTCCAACACTATTCTTCAGATACGCACCTGCGTTCGGATATTTTTTGACAAACGCAGCAAAGAGGTTCAGGAACTCAGGCTCTGTGTAAGCCCTACTACACTCCATGAAAGTTTTTGCAACCAAATCTCTGTTGACGTTTTTGCAGCTCAATTTAACATTCTAAGACAAATGATAAATACAATACCCATGGTGAGACAAAGGGTACACTGCACTTATGGACTTGATGAGGCTTTGATGTCTGTCAGAACAAAACACCAGTTCAGGACAATCTGGTATAACTGTTTTCAACTTTTCGAAAAACCAGGTCCAACTTGCATCTTTCTCACGATCAACTACACCAAAAGCAACCGGATAATGGTGATGATCTGGATCTTGATCTGTAGTCACGATAAGCACTTCACAAAACTTATTAGTAATACATGTGTCATCCACAATGATCACCTTCCTCATGGCTTGGAAGCCTTCAATGCAAGGACCCAAAACAAAAATAGGTAGTTAAACCTCTTTTTTTTCATCTAGTTCAACATATGAAACTGTACCAGGATTCTTCTTCTCCAACATGTGCAAATAAGAATACACATTCCTATAGCTATCCTCTGGAGTACCGTGAACATCAGCAGCTGCTAGTTTTTTCCCTCTATTTACGGTCGAATATGCGACTTTAACACCAAGTCTTGATTGAACCAAAAGGATGAGATGTTTTGGAGCTAGAGTCTGTATCGAACATGGGTAATCTTCTCGCAATACAGATGCAACCAATCGTGCTGTGCCTCTCCTTTTCTTTCTCATTGTACTCGTAGTTGACCGCGAGCATGTATGCATCTTGTGGTACGTTTGGACTGAGAAAGTATTTGATGGCATATCCCTCGTAGCTCAAAGAAACCACTTGCAACCGTTTTTACGTTCATAATATTTTACCACAAACAACACCTTATCCGACTTCACTATATCAAACTGAAAACAGTTTTTGTGCGCTGCTGCCTCAACTATATCTTTCACTACATTCTTACTTGGAAATTCTTTACGTATCTTCAGATTCAACCCATCTTCCCATTGTACATTTACAGTTGGGGTTGCCGGGGTTGCCTCACCTTCAAATGTTTCATAGTTATCTATATTTTCTCGTTCTTCTCCTTCAAACTGAGTCGTGTTCTCATCTGAAGTCGTGTTCTCATCTGAACATGTCCCACTTGAATTCACCTCGTCATTCTTCCAACAAATAGACTTCCTCGATCTTGCTCACGCTCATGCTCCTTATCTTTGACAACTTCCACATGCAAAACATAGAATTTATCTTCATTCATTTCCAAAAAAGATATGATATAATGCGTTTTTGGCGCATTCTAACCCTTGTTTTGTAGGCTTTTATCGAGTCTTTCACTCTCTATCGAGTCATTCTAGGTACAAAAGTGGCAGGAAGCAATGACTGGAGCGTGCAATTGGATTTAGCTAGAAAGGAATGAAGTTGGACCCTTTTTAAACATTCTGGAGAAAGGGAGCACCCAGTACAAAAGAGGGAGCACCTGCTCCCAGCAGAGTCATTAATGGGCCTTTTGCAAAACCCTAATTTTGCAACCCTAATTTTGGGTCAGCCGCCGTGGGCCTTTAAATATGTTTTTCTCTGGATCTTTTGAAGAGAATCACACCACACACATCACAAAGGACAGCAGCAGAGATACATCATGACGAGAGAGAGAGAGAGAGAGATACACTTGTTTTGAGAGAGTTTGTAAGCTGGGAGATTTGTCTTCAACACTTATCGAAGTTTTCTTAAATCCTACTCTTTTATATATCGATTTCAATGCAGTTTATCACATCTCTTGCTGCTGTTGTTTGTTTGATTATGAGTGAGTAATCCACTTGTTAGGTTAAGGGTTTTCGATGGGATTAGATCTCTTGAACTAAGCATAGATAGGTTTTAAATAATCATTCGATAGTCTCCACCTATTGTCGATCATATTGCCTAGGTTAGATTGATCACCTAGCCTTTGATCTTAGGTTGAATTTACTTATCAAAAGTTTGTAAATTGCTGGAATTGACTTAGGTGGGCGATTTGATCCCTAGCCAACGAAAGTTGAAGTTAGGGCAACTCGTGAACACATCAACCCTAATCGCTTAATGCTTGATAATCTTTATAACCTCAACGACAGTTAGGGTGTTAGATTGATTGTTAAAGTTGTAGATGTCACGAAAGTGGATCTCCTTATATTTATGGTTGAGTTCGAGACTTGGTCGTAATCGCATACCTGAATAATTGCTTGGTTCCTGATATTCGAATCCCTGAGAATTATCCCTTGATCTAACGCTTTCCATCTATTGTTTACAACCGAATTTTACTTTCATTTGCTTTGATAAATCGTGACATTTAAACCTCTTTTAATCGCTTAGCTGAACTTGTAATCCATAGGATTAGAGAGTATTGCTGGTCCCTTAACGAACTTCACTGTTCTGCATTCGAATTAGTGAACCTAGGTTATATCTGTGAAACCGGGAAAAACTTTTTCATCAAGATACAACATCATCATCATCGAAGATATATAGTGGTATCGTTCGGTCCATTGGATCTGCAACGTAACTCAATTTCAGCTTAGTCCTAGCTTCATCAACCTTTGCCTTTAAACATATTTTATTCACCAAATATGAATAAGTGACGTCTTCGTACGATCTCTCTAATCTAAGAAATTGATGAATTTGACTTGAAATCCATTTATTTTCATTTTCTTTTTTCAAATAATATCCTCCAAAATCAAAAAATATCTTCATGCGAGGATTATTACTCAATGCGCCCCTGAAATTCAATAGAAAGCCAAAGTAGATTCGGTTATACCAAGGTGTTCATTTTTTTTTCAAGTTATATCAAGTTATACAAGTTGCACGATTTAATTTTCAACAGTTATACCAAGTTATACAAGTTGTACCGAAGTCAAATAAACCAAGTTTAACAAGTTATACCAAGTTATACAAGTTGCACGATTTAATTTTCAACAGTTATACCAAGTTATACAAGTTGTACCGAAGTCAAATAAACCAAGTTATACAAGTTGCACGATTTAGTCATGGCCAGTTATACCAAATTCAACAAGTTGTACCGAAATCAAGTAAACCAAGTTTAACAAGTTATACCAAGTTATACAAATTGCACAATTTAGTCATGACCAGTTATACCAAATTCAACAAGTTGGACCGAAATCAAGTAAACCAAGTTTAACAAGTTATACCAAATTATACAAGTTGCACGATTTAGTTATTTAACAAGTTATACCAAGTTATACCGAAATGTACTAAATCAATTCAGTTCCTCAATAATGTCCTATGATTCAATTCAGTTCAATTCAAGTGTTACTACAATCTATGCATATTCATCACAATTCAACCCAGATCGACTACAAGAACAAACGAGAATGATTAGAATGAGCATTCAAGAAAAAAAAAGACATTGAAATCTACAAAATGCTTAATTCAATTGATTTGCAAAATTATGGTTTCACACTGTACAAGATCTTCTTCACTACACAATTTATGAGTTTCAGATGCGAAATAGAAAAGAAACCGGACCTCAATCCAATTTTTCAAAGCTTGGTTGGAGGTTAATGGTGGATTCGAGAAGAAGAGGGCCGAAGAAGAGGGTCGAGCTACGCTGGATCGAATTGGAGGAGACAGACTCACGAGGTGGGGACAGGTGAGACCCATCTGAATTTTATTTTCTTTTTCATCTTTATTTTATTCTATAAGAGTATTTAGACAAAATAAGGATAGTGATGAATTAAATCTATTCCATAAAGGTATTGGAGGACATGGTCAACTGGGTGGTCTTATTCTTTGAGCTGATCTTACTAAAACATAATTTATGCTTATATCTTCATTTTTTAGCTCTTAATTTACTAAATAAGCTTTCTTCATATGTTATGTTTTTTGTTACTTGTGTTCTTCTATTTTTTTTGTTTTTTATTTTTTTTAAAAAATAAAACAAAATTATTAAAAATAAGCAAAATTACATATGTATTTTTAAATATATTTTTTTAAATTATTAATTTTTTATTTGTGATTAATTTTTATTTATTAGTGTACATGTTCCTTTTGGCTCAAACACTTTCCTTCTAATAAACAGATTTTCCTTTCGATTTATTTTTAAATCGAAAAATGTAAACTTTATCCTTTTACTCTCAAAAATATTTAAAAATTACAACTAAACTTAGATTTTTTTCTTTTTGTAAGAAAAATAAAATAAAAAAGAGCAATTTTCTTCATGTGTTATATCTTTTGTTGCTTTTGTTCTTCTAGAGTTTGTTTGTAGAGCGAGGATAGGCCATGCTCTTTGTGATGAAAGAGAAGAATGAGAAGAAAATGATGATGCAAAACATGCGTTTTAGCTTTTTTTTTTGTCTTCATGTTATATGTATTTAGAAAACTTTTTTGTTATTTTTATTTGGTTTTGCTGAAACATTTCGAAGAGTTATTTATATAGAGAGAAATGATTTAGAAGTAAAGATGAAATCATTTATGGTATTTAGGCTAATAAGCTTTTTCGTGATTTGGGAGGAAAACAAGCTTGGAATCATGAGAAGAGTTTATAACTTTAAGGGTTCAAAACTTCAAACACAACTTATTAACCGTGTGATATATTGATCGCTTATGTATATTGATCTAATTATGACGTCATAGCCAGAATAACTTTTAAATTAATTTTGTCTTAGTAACTTGGATCCAAGTCATTAGACTGTTCACACACAACCAAACTGAAAATATGCGATTGATTTTGTGGTGCGATCCGAAAACAAGAGGATCATACGTATACTAGTAATGGTCGATAGTTTTTTTTCCTTTTCCACAAAAAAAAAAAAAGAATATGAGTAAAGTCTCCTTTATTGGTAGGTCTGGAAGATGTAGATCCAATCAACGGAAATTTGACTTTGGAAACTTTACCTGTCTATTGAATTTTGAGAAATTGGGTGAAAATATCTTAGAATAATGCATTAATTAGCCAAATAACACATAGAAGATGTAGATAACACAAAATGATATCTTGTGATGTGTTAGAGCATAATCAACCTTTGTTGGTAAAGTTGGGGTGCTAAGATTATTTAATTGTTTTTCTTTTAGCAACTCTCTTAACAATTCTATTTTTGAAGTGCTAAAATACTAAAATTAGCAACTCTAAGTTAGGGTGTTAAGATTATTTAATTGTTGTTAACTTTTAACAATCCATTAAAAAATTCACTAACACCCCACATTGATAATGCTCTTAGAACAAAAATATCTCTAATGAGTGAGATTTGAGATATATAACTTTCCCTTTATTATTCTTTTTCTTCTTCAACTTTTTACCCCATTTAATCATTTTTATACTCGTTTTTAATGAATGAATATCTCACCATTTGTAAATAAAAAAATAGAAAATTATTTTTTCCCGTATATGTTACAATTAAAACTTTTGTCTATATTATTGGGCTGTACAAGACGGAGCAGTGACTTTCTTCCAATGCACATTTGAAGAGTACAAAGAAGTCAAAAGAAAAATCAGAGCAGAGTTTAGCTTGATTTGTTTTTTTGTTTTCTTTATGATAACAAGTTCTAAGCCTAAGCCCGTACATCCCCTCTAACGTCATCTTACAGACACAGTTGTGCTTGCATACATTTTGACTGTCATGTGCCGAGAAATTTTATTCACAACTTGTTCAAAGTTTGAAACTAGAGTTTGAATCAATGAACTCGAACTGGGACGAGCTTGAGAGGTACTTTCTTGACGATTGTAAGAGTACCGGCTTCTTCTGTATCGATATCATTATGTATCATCCCATCAGGCAACTTCCAGTCGAAGAAGTAAAGTAAGTTCAAGAGTCCCAATTCAACAGTAGCCATCCCCATCGCCATCCCGGGACATATCCTTCGACCAGACCCAAATGGTAAGAGCTCAAAATGATGTCCTTTGTAATCCACAGTACTATCGATAAACCTCTCGGGGTTAAACTCTTCCGGGGTTTTCCATAGTTTAGGATCTCTTCCTATCGCCCAAACGTTAACCAAGATCCGTCTCTTGGGAGGAATATCATAGCCTTGGACCTTGATGTGAGCCATTGTTTCCCTTGGGAGTAGAAGAGGAACTGCAGGGTGTAATCTGAATGTTTCCTTGATCACGAGGTTTAAGTAAGGAACTTTATCGATATCTTCTTCGGTGATTCTCTCCTTATTGTTGCCAAGGCGGTCTCGGATGTCACCTTGAACTTTCTTCATCAGTTTCGGGTTTCTAGCGAGTTCCGTCATCGCCCATATCATTGTAATAGCTCCTGTATCTATCCCTGCGATAAATATATTCTAGCAAAACACCAAAGAAAACTAAAAGTTAAATCAATCTGAATTCAGTTTCAATACAACTATGTTGAAACAAGTCTTGCTTTTTTCTTTTCTTTTACCGTGAGAAATCCCTTGATATGATCTATTGAAAGCTTCAAAGAATCATCTTTGCCTTGTTTATGCATCACATCCAACATTAAATCAACGATATCTATATGCTCTTTCGATCTTTGAGGATTCAAATGATCATCGATCACACTTTGAAACAGAGCATCAAGCTTCAAGAAAACATCGTTGAGCTTCTTGTGTTGCCCGGAAAGCCGATCAACGAGCCATCCAAGTCCGGCAAAGGGGAAGAAATCAGAGAAAAGGAAGCTAGCTTGAGCTGTCTCGGTTTCAAACACAAGCTCATCGACCTTGTCTTTATCGATAAACTTGCTCTCATGGAAACTATGTCCAAAAGCAGCTCTAAACACGATACTCGCAGGTAGCCAGAAAAGGGTTTTGCTCAAATCTACTGGTGATTGATCCGCCGCAGATTCCGACAGTTTCTTGACCATAAAGTTACATTCTTCCTCTCTAATATATCTGAAAGACTGAACCTTTTTCAAAGCGAAAAGCTCACGCACCAAGAACTTACGTCGCTCTTTGTACTCTTCACCGTATGGCGTAAAACCGATATCTTTAAAACCCCGAGAGATAAGCCTCGATCCATAAAGCTTAGGCCTGCTACAACAGTCTAGGTCATGAGTTTTAAGCACTTCTTCAGCTGCTTCTTTCGATGAGATTATAGTTACAAGGACAGAACCAAAGTAAAGAAGCATAACATGTCCGGTTCTTTCGGCTAGATGTTGAAGTGATCTGTGAGGCAATTCTCCGATCTGGTGCAAGTTTCCGATGACGGGAAACGTAGGAGGGCTTGGGGGAAGATTCCATTTAGAGCGTTTGATCTTCTTGGCGACAAAGATTAGTGAAACGAAGGTGATGAGAAAAAGACAGATTAAAGATATTGCCATTTGTTTTTTCTCTTTGGGATTATGGAGAAAATGAAATTGATATTGCCTTCTATTTATTTTTCTCATCTTTACAATTTCAAAAATCATAGAAGCCAAGCCAACACACACCTTCACACCACTTACATTTAGCTGGCCCCACGGATAGACACTTTTTTTTGGGGGATAAAATAGAAACAGTATTAAGTCGTTTTTGTGGTTGTAATTAAGATGAAAGATTTGGTTTGTGTAGTTGGAAGAACAAGACAAAAAGTTTATAAGATCTTTTTGTCTATTATTGATAGTTTGACTAGTAGTACTAAAATTCCTTTTTGCTAGTTTTTTGTTCCACATAAATTTTAAGAGGAAAAAGAAGGCAAATGTTTCGAAGAATCCTGACAATGACCCATTTGAGATCAGCACAAGTCCAAGTTCTTCAACATTTTTTCCGTATCCACAAAATCTCACTGGATATCACAATCATTAGACCATATTTTCCTATTCTCTATTCTAAATGTAGAGAAAAAAATAACATTCATTTAAAGATGAAAATACAACGGGATTGGAGAGAAAATTGAGTAATGCTATTTTTTCTCTATATTTAGAAGAAAAAATGGAGATAATTTTTGAGAATTGGGGTTAGCGAGAGCGGGGGAGCCCGACTCAATGAGTGGTATCCAAGTTTGAAATCAAAATAAATGTCTCTTAATTTTTGGGAGAACTAGTCCAATATTTATTGTAGATTTAACTTTGCGATATTTTCTACGGAAGTGAGATTTATTAAACGTTAACTTGAAGAGTAAGAGATAATCCGAATGTATTTCAGATTGATTACCAAGTTTGCTAAACCCCTAATATAAAAAAGATCTTAGATAGCATACAAAATTATAACATAGTCGTTTAGAGAAAATATATTCGTCGTACATTTATGTTGTTATAAGAGAAGCTTACATGATTTGCATAATACTTTTATTCAAAACATCTTCAAAGTTTGGAGTTTGGTCTCATCACTAAATTCGAACTGGAACAAGCTTCAGAGGTACTTTTTTAACTACGGTAAGAGTACCAGCTTCTTCTGTATCGATATCGTTATGTGTCATCCCATCTGGACATCTCCAATCGAAGAAGTAAAGTAAGTTCAAGAGTCCCAATTCGACCGTAGCAATCCCCATCGGCATCCCGGGACATATCCTTCGACCAGACCCAAACGGTAAGAGCTCAAAATGTTGTCCTTTGTAATCCACAGTACTATCGATAAACCTCTCGGGGTTAAACTCTTCCGGGGTTTTCCATAGTTTAGGATCTCTTCCTATCGCCCAAACGTTAACCAAGATCCGTCTCTTGGGAGGAATATCATAGCCTTGGACCTTGATGTGAGCCATTGTTTCCCTTGGAAGTATAAGAGGAGCTGCAGGATGTAATCTGAATGTTTCTTTGATTACCATCTTCAAGTAAGGAACTTTATCGATATCTTCTTCGGTGATTCTCTCCTTATTGTTGCCAAGGCGGTCTCGGATCTCGCTTTGAACTTTCTTCATCAGTTTCGGGTTTTTAGCGAGCTCTGTCATTGTCCATATCATGGTGATGGCCATTGTGTCTATCCCTGCAAGAAATATATTCTACCAAGAAACCGAAAAAGTAAGTTAAACTTTAGGCTCATTTTTAATGCGAATAACGATTAATGAAATCTTGATTTACCGTAAGAATCCCCTTGATATGATCTATTGTGAGCTTTAAGGAATCGTTTTTGCCTTGTTTATGAATCACATCCAACATTGAATCTATGATGTCTTCCTGATCTTTTGATCTTCCAGGATTCAAATGATCATCGATCACATTTTGAAACAGAGCATCGAGCTTGAAGAAAACATCGTTCAGCCTCCTATGTTGTCCGGAAAGCCAGTCAACAAGCAATCCAAGTCCGGCTACTGGGAAGAAATCAGAGCAAGTGAAACTAGCCAGTGCAGTCTCGGCCTCGAACACGAGCTCTTCGATCTCTTCTTTATCGATAAACTTGCTCTCGTGGAAATTCTGTCCTAAAACAACTCTAAACAGAATACTCGCGGTTAGCCAGAAAAGAGATTTACTCAAATCGACAGGAGATCGATCCGCCGAGGATTCCGACAGTTTCTTGACCAAAAAGTTACATTCTTCCTCTCTGATATGTCTAAAAGACTGAACCTTTTTCAGGCAGAAAAGCTCACGTACCGCAAACTTGCGCCGCTCCTTCCACTCTTCACCGTATGGCGAAAAACCGATATCTTTAAAATTTCGCGAGAGTAACTTCGTCCCGACAAGATTAGGCCTAGTGCAACATTCCAAATCATGAATTCTAAGAACTTCTTCAGCTGCTTCTCTCGATGAAACTATAACCACAGGGACAAACCCAAAGTGAAGAAGCATCACGGGTCCATATCTTTCGGCTAGACGTTGAAGTGACCTGTGAGGCAATTCTCCGATCTGGTGTAAGTTTCCGATGATTGGAAACTTAGGAGGGCTTGGAGGAAGATTCCACTTGAAGCGTTTAATCTTCTTGACAAAAAAGATTAACGAAACGAGGGTAATGATGCAAAAACAGAGCAAAGAGATCGCCATTTTTTTTTTTTGGTTATCCAGAAAGTGAAAATGTTATTTCTCTGTTTTTGATGTTTAATAGTTCAACACGACAACACGAGGATGTCGTTGTCATTTAGTGGCTAAAAAATTACCTTTACATGTGAACTATAGTCTATTTTTAAAAGACATAGGAATTTTTTTGGTGCTTTTGTTCAATATTATTTATTAAATTTGACAAATTTGTACAATTGGTTTAGTAAGAGGAAATTTAGAGATATTTTATAATGGAAAATTTTAATTAATCTCTCTGCAAAATTCTATGATAGACGATTCTATTTATATTACACTAGATCAATAAAACCCGCGTTGATATGTTTTTTTTATAACTTTTTTTTTAAATATATTTTTACTCTTTTTTATTAATTTTGAATATATCATCTTTCGATAAATATTAACTATATATCGTGATTTATAAGTTATAATTTTGCTTATGTGTCATGTTTATATTGCCCGCGAGTTATGATAGCTCTAACCGCACTGCAGAATTGGAAAGTGTGCAGATCCTTATCTTAAGAAATCTTTAAAATACGAGAATGATTATCTTCTAGATGAAAAGTTATAGACGCAACAATTAGTAAAAGATATGACTATGCGACATTTTCCATATCCACGTTGGTCCACATATGTGATTAATCGATTAAGAGTTGGTATCCAAAACGAAACCTAACATTAGCTTTAATGGAATACGTCAGTGGTTAATTGCCATCACACGAGAGCATCATTTTTGTATCACGTCTAAACACGGCCTATTAGATTTATGGTTCCTGGGCTAAAAAAACTTTAGTAGTTAAATGTTATATTTTCAACATTTAGGACTTTTTTCGAATTTTACAAAAATTAAAAAAAAATTCTACAAATTTTATAACAATTTAGGACTTTTTTAGAAATTTTTTTTTTACTAAAATGGTGGAGCCCATTGTGGGGTCATGTGCAAAATCACATTTTGCACTCCTCTGCGTCTAAATAGCCTTAGAAGATTAGTTTGTACTTTGATCTCGGTTAGGGGTTACCAAAATAGAAATCAAGTATGTTCAAATATATAAAAGTGACAATTTAATATATATTTATTTATTTATTTTTAGTATACTATTGCTAAATTATGGTCCATCACAAATCCTTTGAAAAACGTTTTCAGTTACAATTCTCAAAAAACTAAACCTAAAGTTAAATCGTCCTTTATCTTCAGCGGCTCCGCCGTTGAACCGTCGCTCTTTTCCACCGATAAGTCTTTTTCTCAGTGGTTTCTTCCCAATCAATCTCAGTATTCTCTCTTCTAGTCACCGTCATGAGTTCTTCTCCTCAAATCGCCCCAAAAAAATCACAGCAAACACTTGATTTCGACTCACTCATGCCGTCGTCGGAGCGAAAACTGGATTTCGTTCCTTTGACATCAATGCTCGACTCATTAGACCAGGGGACGAAAGCTTCTTCTTCTTCTACACCTGATCTACAGTTACTCACCGACAAATCATCCGACTCAGTTAACGAGAAATCTTCCCTCGATCCGAGATGGCCCTCACTGAATCGATGGTTGGCTCCCTTATCGATTTCATCAGCGAAGAATCCCAAGGATGACTCTACTCTCGCTGATGGATCTCCTAATCCAGCCTCGGACTCACCTCACTTAAGAGACACAGCTCCTCCGCTTGTGAATAATCCCTTGCCTCTGTCCAATATCTCGTCCCACCCAATTGAAGAGAATGTATTTGAACAGCAACGTTCTCTTCCAATCAATAAAAGAGCCTGGGAAAAACCTTTTCTCCAAAGAGAAGCTCCTCTCCTACATAACTAAGAATCTGAAGTCGCAACATTAAAGTCTTTTTCAAAGGATTATCCTTGGGCAACAAAGATGAATCCAACTTTGCTAGACCTTCACAGAGTCACCATTCCATATTATACGGAAGACGGAACCCCAATGGTAAAGATTCCGAGCCATGTTCTTCTAAGTGGTCTAGAGAATCAAAAGGAATTTGTGATTGGTCAGTTTTACCGTTGTTCTGCTCCGTCTAGGGGACAGATTCAAGCGGTTGTTACTAGGATTTGGGGCAGAAAGTGCAGGATCTTTAGTCGCAAATTAGGAGAATCATCTTATTTGTTTCACATCTCGGATGAATCAACCCGGAAATGGGTTCTCCAGAGAGGCTTATGGCATGTTGATGACTATCTGATGTTTCTATCAACATGGACTACTGTAGCGACTATCTCTTTGCCGGAAATTACAACCGTCCCTGTTTGGTTGACACTAAAAAATATCCCGAACCATCTCTATTCGATCAAGGGTATTAAGTGGATTGCTTCTGGTTTAGGTGAGCCTATGTTAACTGAGAAGCCATGGCTTGATCCAACACATATGGAAAAAGCAAAGATTCTTGTTGAGGTAAAACTCGACAAACCCTTTCCACTAAGAATTGCTCTTAGAGATATAAGTGATGTAGTCACATTGGTGGATGTTATCTATTCATGGTTGCCCTCTAATTGTCGTCTTTGTGGACAATTGGGACATAAAGCAATCCGTTGCTTACGCCAGAGTGCAAGTACGCCATGTGACCCAGCTCCAAAGGAAACGGTGATCACTACAAAGTTTGTACCATCTTTTGCCTATGTTTCTGCCTTGCCTTCTACTACTGCTACTATATCTGAAATAGATACTACTAAAGACACCAATCCCATTATTACAGCCTTTATTACTTCTCCATTGCTCCAGGTTGTTGGCTTGCCGCCTACTGTTATTGGCTCTAGAATATGGGTCAAGAAAATGACTAATACCACTACTTCAACCCCCGCTGCTTTAATCTCTACACGCACCACACACCATTCTGATCAGGAGATCATCACTGCTGCAATTCCCACTACACCAGGTACTACATCTACTACTTCATTGATTTTATTTTCTCCTTTGACCACAAGTGACGTTAGCAAAAACAGTTCAACTACCTTCGTTTTGTCAAATGAGATCCCTACTTGCCAACAAGTCTTCTCTCCTATTACTCAAGTAGATCATAGTATTCGTAGGTCTTCATCCACCAAAGATTTAGGTACAAACCGGTTTGTTTCTTTGGTATTCTCTGATGGTGATGACGAAACTCAGATTTTGGAAGAAGAGCTGACCCGATGGATTTGATGACTCTATCGGGCAAAAGAATCCTTAGAGATAGACCGGTTAAACCATCAACAAAAGCTAAAGAGATGCTACAGCTCCATGTGGAAATCGCGGTCGTGGCTAAAACGATCACCCAAAAAAATCTATATTAAACCGAGGCGGAAGACTCGATTTATTACTAGTTTCATTTGTTACCACTTTATCTTTACATTTTGTGTAATCTATTTCTAAATTCTACTGGACTATGGTCATAGTTTGTAACTGTTCTATTAATAAAATATATATTAAATATATATATATATATATGTTTAAAATAAATAACTTGATATGTTTAAAGTAATAACTTGAAGATATTACATGAAAGGAAAGTTTTGTAGAAAGTGATGATACTGAATTTTTCTTTTGTTTTAAGAAAAATAAAACCTTTTTTTTTAATGGAAGGATTTGAAACCTTTTTTTTGTTCGGCAAATGTGATCAACCAAAATCGACAAACATTAATAAATGACCGAACTCGCCTTTTTTAGAAATTCGGATCATATGTGCCGAACGAAACGCCACCGAACGGTCCAATATTTTACAAAATATATGGTCCAGATGGACCGACACGAATACGCCACTTCAAATAATTAAAAATAAATAAACAAATGCAGCTCTATGATCTTTCTTCATTAATATTGTATCGATGTACATTAGTTATGTGATTCATCTGACTTTATAATATTTGTTTTGTTTTTTTTGGTCGTCAATGAAAAAAAAGAGACACATTCTTAGCAAAAAAGAAAAAAGAAAAAAAGACACATATTGCAAGTGTATATAAGAAATTCGGTTCGACAATTTGGATATGATATAAACGAAATTATTGATGAAATAATAAACATGTATTCGTATGAGACTATAATTTAATAAACAAACAAGTGACATAATTAAGGGAAGTAAGGAACATATACCAAAAGAATAAACGGACAAAAGAATCATGCAACCACAAAAGAACCAAACAGAAGAAATTAAGAATGTACGGTAGTGTTTTCAAGGCATCAGCCATCAGTAATGAAGAACTGGTACGAGCTCAAGTGGTACTTTCTTGGCGATGAAGAAAGCTCCAGCTTCTTCCATGTTAATGTCTTCAATGGTCATTCCATCTGGTAAACTCCAATCGAAGAAGTAAAGAACGTTAAGGAGGCCGAGTTCCACGATGGTGATCCCCGTGGCCATCCCGGGACAGATCCTACGACCTGCACCGAATGGCAACAATTCGAAATGCTGACCCTTGTAGTCGATAGGGCTATCAACAAACCTCTCGGGGATAAAATCGTTAGGGTTTGTCCAACAATTGGGATCACGTCCTATTGCATATGTGTTGATCTCAATCATTGTGTTTTTAGGAATGTTGTAACCTTGGATCTTGACATCAGACGTTGTCTCCCTTGGGAGCAAGAGAGGAGCCGGAGGGTGTAATCTGAATGTTTCTTGGATCACAAGCTTCAAGTAGTGAACTTTCTCTAGATCTTGTTCTGTGATACTTTCTTTGTTGTCTCCGAGTGTTGCTCGGATCTCTTCTTGGAGTTTTTTCATCACCCTCGGGTGTCTGGATAGTTCTGTCATCGCCCATATCATTGTGATCGCTCCTGCGTTCACTCCCGCCAAAAACACGTCCCGATATCAAATAATAGAAGCATTGTTAGCAACACATATATTAGTTCGTAAACTTAAGTAGAAAACTTAAGAGATAGGTTTTCTTACCGACATCACTCCTCTAAGATGATCAGTTCAAAGAACCGACTTTGCTTTGTTTGTTGATCATATCCAACATGACACTAACAATATCTGAATGATCTTGTTATGGTCCAGTCTTCAAATGATCATCAATCACATGTTGAAAGAAATTGCTAAGTTTGGCAAAGGCTTTGTTCATCCTCGAATGCTGGCCGGAGATACGGTCTATGATCCACCCTAGACCAGCGGGGAAGAAGTCGGTGAAGGAAACGGATCCGAGGTTGGTCTCGGACTCAAGCACAAGCTCTTCAACTTTGTCCATATTGACAAAGTCACACTCGTGGAAGTTTTGCCCGAATGCGAGTCTACATATGATACTTGCGGTGAGGGAGAAAAGGGATTTCCTCAAATCAACCAAGGTTTTTGTTTGAGCAGATTTTGATATTTTCTTGACGAGCAATTCACTCTCTTCTTCTCAAATATACCTGAAAGCCTTTAGCTTTTTTGAGCTAAAAAGCTCAAGCATCGCAAGTTTCCTCATCTCTCTCCAGTCATTACCGTATTGAGCGAATCCAATGTCTTTGAAGTTGTAAGAAAACAACTTGGTCGCGACCGACTTAGGTCGGTTACAAGTCTCAAGATCATGTGTCTTAAGCACTTCTTCAGCTCCTTCCCTTGAGGAGAACACAACCACAGGGACCACACCAAAGCGGAGAAGCATCACGGGTCCATACTCTTGAGAGAGGTTATGGAAAGATCTGTGAAGAGATTTTCCAAGTTGGTGCAAGTTTCCGATGATCGGAAGACCTATTGGTCCTGAAGGAAGCTTCCCTTTCGAAGGTAATAGCCTTTTGAAGAAGATTAAAAAGATAGGGAAAAACAAAATGAAGTAGAGAAACATCGACATTCTTGATCTGATCTAGTTTTGTTGTTGTGGTTGATATAATGCGTTTTTAGCGCATTCTAACCGTTGTTTTATAGGTTTTTATCGAGTCTTTCACTCTCTTTCGAGTCATTCTAGGTACTAAAATGGCTAGAAACAAAGATTTGAAGTTTGCAATTGAATTTGGCGAAAAATAAGGAAAAATGGATCTTTTTGAAGCAACTGCCTAGAAGGAGCACCTGCGCTGGATTTAGGTGCTCCCGCTCCCCAGAAAATCCAATTATGGGAATATTCACTAAACCCTAATTTTGCAACCCTATCTTGGGCCAGCCGCCAAGGCTTTATTTAAGGAGGGATTTTCGACCCTTTTGAGCAACACGCAGACCGTAGAGAGCAAAGGAGAGAGATTGAAAGTGAGAGAGAGATTCAATACTTATTTTGAGAGTTTGGTTGGAGAAGTTTTTTACTTTGATTTAATGAAGTCTTCATTCCTTTTTGCTGCTGTTGTTTGCGTGAACATGAGCGAGTAATCCACTAGTTAGATTAAGGGTTTTCGATGGGATTAGGATTCATGAACTAAGCATAGATAGGTTTTAAATAATCATTCGATAATCTCCACCTAATATCGATTTTATTACCTAGGTTAGATTGATCACCTAGCCTCTGATTTTAGGTTGAATTTACTTATCAAAATTTGTAAATTGCTGGAATTGATTTAGGTGGGCGATTTGATCCTTAGCCAACGAAAGTTGAAGTTAGGACAATTCGTGAACAAATTAACCCTAATCGCTTAATGCTTGATAATCTTTATAACCTCAACGATAGTTAGGGTGTTAGATTGATTGTTAAAGTTGTAGATGCCACGGAAGTGGATCTTCTTATATTTATGGTTGAGTTCGAGATTTGGTCATAATCTGAGTACCTGAATAATTGCTTGGTTTTGATTGTCTAATCCCTGAGAATTATCCCTTGATCTAACGCTTTCCATCTATTGTTTACAACCGAATTTTACTTTTATTTTCTTTGATAAATCGTGACATTTAAACCTCTTTTAATCGCTTAGCTGAACTTGTAATCCATAGGATTAGAGAGTATTGCTGGTCCCTTAACGAACCTCACTATTCTGCATTCGAATTAGTGAACCTAGGTTTTAATATTTGAAACCGGTAAAAAACCCTTTCACCAAATTGGCGCCGTTGCGACGGGGACCAACTCGATACCTCTAATTTTCGTTTACGATTTTAGACTAAGCACTAAACTCGTTCTTTTGTTTTTCTTGCGTGTGTTTCAGGTGTATGAACTCAAGGACAACAAGGAGAAATATTCAAACTCCCCTCGTCACTTTGAATAACCCTGAGCTTGCGAGAATTGAACGAGAAAACAGATGACAAATGCCTAATCCCGCTGATATGGGCGAACAAGGCAACAATGACATGGCAGCTGAGCTGCAAAGGTTGCAAGAGCAGATGGCTCAGATGCAACAGCAGCACGCGCGCGAACAGCAGCAACAACGCGCGCGTGAGCAGCAACGAACCATAGGGGATATGGACAATCCCCATGCCTATTACCGAAACCGAGCTGCGATAGTTCCCCCCGCTGTTGAAAGGAATGACTATGAGATCAAACCACAGATGATATCGCTGGTTAAGCAGCACTTGTTCCACGGATTGCCTGCTGAAATTCCGATGGACCATATAGAGAATTTTGAGGAGATTTGCTCCACGACAAGCTCTAACAGGATGAACCCGGATTTCGTAAAATGCAAGCTGTTTCCGTTTTTACTCGCGGACAAAGCTTCTTGTTAGCTTAAGTCTTTATCTGCTGGATCCATTACGACTTGGACGCAATGTAGAGCTGCGTTTTTGGACCACTTCTACACAAAATCCAAAACCGCGAGTTTAAGGAACAAGATATCCTCCTTCCACCAACATTCCGGAGAGTCCTTCTGTGAGGCATGGGAAAGGTTTAAGGAGTATAAGAGAGAATGCCCACACCATGGTTTTTCTGATGAGAATCTGCTTGGTATTTTCTACAATGGCGTGGACTGGGACTATAGGAATGCTCTTAATGCTGCAAGTGACGGCGATTTCATGACCAAAACCAGAGAAGGTGCGTATAAATTGATTGAGAACTTGGCTATGAGTTCAAGCAACAAGTCCCAAGAATACGACAGGACTGCAAAATCCAATGGAACGGATTCCACCAAGATCGATGACCTTACGGCCAAGATCAACTTGTTGCTCAAAGCGAACCAAAGGATGGTTCACTTTGCAGATGAGAATGGTGAAACACTCGCTGAGGAGATGGTTGAGGAAGGAGACAGTGATCAGCAGGAGGTTATCTATGTGAATGGTCAAGAGTTTATACGAAACGGTGGATTCAACCAGAATTGTAGGAGCCACCCGAACCTCTCCTATAGGAATACGAATGTTGAGAACCCACATGATCAGTTTTACCCGCAGCAAACCAACCCCCAAAACCCAAAACCTCAGAATCAAGGTTTCCAGAAGACCTACCCTCAGAACTTCCAAGGCAAGACGTTCCTCCCTTTCCAAGGTCAGAAACCGCGGTTCTCTAACTTTCAGGCTCCTGCGAGCTCCGGAAGCACTTCTCAGGATGAGTTGAAAGGATTGATGCAGCAACTAATGGCTAATCAGCAGAAGTGTGCTACTGAGATCAACACGAAAGTGGATGCTATGTATTCGGACCTTAACGGTCGGCTTGAGGCAGTTTGTAACCACGTGAAGAAACTTGACACCCAGGTCGCTCAAACAGCCGAAGCAACCAAGAGACTACAGGGAGTGTTGCCTGGTAAGCCGGATACAAACCCAGAGAGTTTGTGAATGCCATAGAACTGAGAAGTGGAAAAGTTTTGCCAGCAGTCGTAAGGACAAAAACTGCAAACTGCCCAGAAGGAGCACTGCTCCAGCAGACGGAGCACCTGCACCAACAGAGGGAGCACCTGCTCTGGAAACAGAAGAGGATGAAGACGTTTCTGGATCAACTTCTAAGGTATTAAGGCCAAATGAGATTATTGATAAGGTTCGTTCTCGTGTTTACATGCCCCCTGTACCTTACCCAGTACCTCCAAGGAAGTCGCAGAAGGATTTGGAGGAGGCGAAATGTAAGGAGATGTTGCAAGATTTGACGGTTAAGCTGACATTGGCGGACGCGATTAAGATGATGCTGTCCATAAAAAAGTATGTCAAGGGCCTGGTTACTGGACGGATTCCTTCAGAGCAGAGTGTCATGGTTGTAAGTAAGAATTGTAGCGCTGTGCTACAAAACAAAGCCATTAAAAAGTAAGAGGACCCAGGTAAGTTCGTTCTTTCTGTTGATATTGGTCCTATGCGATTTGCTTGTTCTTTGTGTGATTTAGGCTCCAGCGTTAACCTCATGCCATATTCGGTTGCAAGGAAGCTCGGGTACACAAAATTTAAACCAACATAAATTTCATTAGTGTTTGCTGACAGATCTATTAAGTTGCCTGTAGGAATTTTGGAAGATTTGTAGGTCAGGATTGAGAATATTTTCATCCCAGCAGATTTTTTGGTGTTGAAATTGGACGATGAACCAAAGGATCCCTTGATTTTGGGACGTCCTTTCTTGCGCACAGCTGGTGCAATCATTGACGTAAGGAATGGGACGATCGATCTCCACCTGGGAGACATTATTATGGAGTTTGAGATGGATCGGATGCTGAAGAAACCGACCATTGATGGGAAAACCTTTGCCATTGAGGATGATCTCGAAATCTCAGATGGAGAGATTGAAGAGATTCTGGCCGATGATCCATTGGATGTTGTGTTGACAAAAGCCGAAGGCGAGCATGGGTATTTAAGTGAAGATACTGTTGGGTTCGCAAAGATTTTGGATTCTGGGCAGATGGCAAAATCAATCGAATTCTTGAGACTCGAAACAGAGGGAGCTGACGGAGCACATGCTCCTAGGAACTTTGTTGACAACCCTTGGAGTGAGCTGAAAGCTCTGAAACTTGAGCTCAAAACCTTACCAGCTGGGCTAAGGTACGCGTTTCTCGGTCCCAACTCTACATATCCTATTATTATTAATGCTGATCTGAATAATGTGGAATCCGCCTTACTTTTATGCGAGCTTAGGAAGTATAGGAAGGCTTTAGGTTATTCGCTAGATGACATCCCTTGAATCTCACCTGATCTATGCATGCATAGGATACATTTAGAGGATGAATCTAGAACTTTTGTAGAGCACCAAAGGAGGCTGAACCCGAATTTAAAAGATATCATTAAGAAAGAGATCATGAAATTACTAGAAGCTGGAGTCATTTATGCAATATCTGATAGTAACTAGGTTAGTCCTGTACACGTAGTACCTAAGAAGGGCGGAATCACTGTGATCGGCAATGATAGGAACGAACTGATAGCTACCAGGACTGTCACAGGACATAGGATGTGCATCGATTATAGAAAGTTGAATGCAGCGACTAGGAAGGATCATTTTCCCTTACCATTCATTGATCAAATGCTCGAGAGACTAGCTAACCACCCTTACTACTGCTTTTTAGACGGTTATTCAGGTTTCTTTCAGATTCCCATTCATCCGGATGATCAGGACAAAACGACCTTCACATGTCCATACGGCACTTTTGCTTATCGCAAGATGCCATTCAGACTATGCAATGCTCCCGCGACTTTTCAAAGGTGCATGATGTCTATCTTTACTGATTTCATTGAGGATATTATGGAAATTTTCATGGATGACTTCTCCGTCTATAAGAGCTCTCTTTTCGTGTGTTTGTCTAATCTGTGTAGGGTGTTGGAGCGCTGTGAAGAGAAACACCTAGTGCTGAATTGGGAGAAGTGCCATTTCATGGTGAGGGATGGTATAGTTCTGGGTCATCGAATATCAGAAAAGGGTATTAAGGTTGATCGGGAAAAGGTTGAGGTGATGATGAGTTTGCAACCACCAGATTCAGTCAGAGGGATACGGAGTTTCCTTGGTCATGCAGGCTTTTACAGACGTTTCATCAAAGACTTTTCAAAGATAGAGAGACCGCTTACTCGACTCTTGTGTAAGGAGACGAAGTTTGAGTTTGATGGAGCTTGCCTCGAGGCGTTTCACACGATAAAGGGAGCATTGGTGAGTGCACCCATTGTTCAACCGCCAGATTGGGATCTACCGTTTGAAGTAATGACGGATGCTAGTGATTACGCTGTGGGAGCAGTATTGGGGCAAAGGAAAGATAAAAGGCTCCACGTAATCTGCTACGCTAGCCGCACCTTGGATGAAGCTCAATGTAAGTATGCTACGACTGAGAAGGAGCTGCTGGCAGTCGTGTTCGCCTTTGAGAAATTCAGGTCATATCTTGTGGGTTCGAAGGTCATTGTTCATACCGACCATGCGGCGTTGAAGTATTTGCTCACCAAGAAAGATGCGAAACCGAGGCTCTTAAGATGGATTTTGTTGCTCTAAGAGTTTGATCTACAAATCGTTGATAAAAAAGGTACTGAGAACGGGGTTGCTGATCATTTATCTCGCCTAAAAGTCGATAAAACAGTCCCGCTTGATGATGCACTGACAGATGAAAATGTTTATGCGGTTAGATCAATGTGGTCCAGACCCTTTACCATTAAGGAGGTCCATTCATATGGAGCTGTGGTGTTGCTGGACGCCAAAGGCAACGAGTTTGTGGTCAACGGTCAGAAGCTTAAGTTGTACCTTGCTGAGACAAACGAAGCCGAAGGAGGATTCATCCCCTTAGGCGATGCACCAAAAGCCTAAATGGCTAATCAAGTCAAGCTAAAGACTCTAACCAAGCGCTTGGTGGGAGGCAACCCACCGGTATATTTTCTAACCCTTCCAATTTGATTTCTTTTATTACTAACCGTGATTTCAATCTTTGAGTTTTCAGGTTTTTACTAAATAAATAAAAAAATTTGTGTTATGGAATAAACGAGGCAGATCGATCGATCCCCACATTACGATCGATCGATCCGGATGAGAAAATCGACATACAAACCAGCGGTCAATGTCAAGATCGACCTGTTTAGTCGATCCGAATTCCAGAGATCACCTGCTACCCAGAACAGAGCACCTGCTACCCAGAACAGAGCAGCTGCTCTCCAGGGTAAAAATTTGAAATTTAAATTCAGGCCCACCGAGAGGTAAGTATTTCCATGAACACTTTTTTTTATGCATTTTCATTTTCTTTTATTTATTTTCTCACTCTCTCTTTTCTTATTATCACACCGAGATGGTGTGAAGTAAGTCTGGGGGGAGTTGCTACTAATCACGTTTATTTTGGATGTTTTTCTATTTTTTTATGTCCTACTTTGAGTCTTTCTTTTTATTTGTTTTATTGAGTCAAGACTTTGTAGGAAATTATGACTTTATCTTATGATGATATTTGAACTATCTATGTTTAACTTTCTCTCTAGTGACCATTTCTTCAGAGCATGGGTACAAGGAACAGCTGGAACACTTCGATACACCATCTTCCAGGTTTCATATTGACCGAAAATTCTTCTCGCTATTGGCACTAGATTAGGGAAACGAATCATATTCAGGACTCCTTATTCTTTTTATCACTCTTGTTGTTCCTGAATAGCTAGCTCATTTTTAGTTAGTACCCTCCTTAACCCTAACTTCTTTTCAAGCCTCTTGTATTCTTGTTACTTTATTGTCATATGTGCAGCATATGCGCAAAAGGGCCGGAGAGAATTGGGTTGACACTGCCTTTAAATCACTCTTTCTGAAGAACGAGAGCACTGATTCCTAGAAGGAACACCTGCTCCTATTTTCAGAAGATGGGTTTACAACAAGGTGGAACAAAAATCCACAAAGGAGGAACGATATTGATGAGCTCCACTTGGGTATGTACAACAACTCTGATATTTTCGTGTTTGAGAGATATACACCTGTAATCAAAACCCTCTTCATCATCATCATCTTATCACTTAAAAAAAAAAAAAAAAAACAGTAAACCGATGATGAAGGGTGGTAAAATTTGTAAATTAGAATATGTCTCTCTGCACAGTAAGTGTACCCAAGGTGAACGATGGCAACATGAATTGGTTGGAGGAATTTGGAGAAGAAAGAGTGGTTTAGAGAATGTGGATATCAACGTACCCGTTCTCCCTTGCAATTTTGTGCAATATCCTGCATCCACTACGAAACATCGGGTAACCCTTAAACACTTTAAACACTTCTAGCTCCACCTCTAAATGGCCTTAACCCTTAGCGTCGTCTACCCTAAATGGTGCCTTTAGCGAGACCCTCACGCAACTTTAATGTGTTGAGTTTGTGTTTGGGAAATGGAACTTGGTTGAGAAATGTGTTGAGGATGTTTTGGTAAAACTTTGTTATTCGTAATTTGGATTATGTGGTCTACAGATTGAAGGATTGAAACTCGGTTCACTGAGGATAAAAGAGTTCCCGCGTTTTCAAACCTTTCTCCTTCACTTGGTCTTGAATTTGTTTGAGGACAAACAAAGATCTAAGTCTGGGGGAATTGATATAATGCATTTTTAGCGCATTCTAACCGTTGTTTTATAGGTTTTTATCGAGTCTTTCACTCCCTTTCGAGTCATTCTATGTACTAAAGTGGCTGAAAGCAAAGATTTGAAGTTTGCAATTGGATTTGGCAAAAAAGAAGGAAAAAGGATCTTTTTGAAGATTCTGCCCAGAAGGAGCACCTGCGCTGGATTTAGGTGCTCCCGCTCCCCAGAAAATCCAATTATGGGAATATTCACTAAACCCTAATTTTGCAACCCTATCTTGGGCCAGCCGCCAAGGCTTTATTTAAGGAGGGATTTTCGACCCTTTTGAGCAACACGCAGACCGTAGAGAGCAAAGGAGAGATCGAAAGTGAGAGAGAGATTCGATACTTATTTTGAGAGTTTGCTTGGAGATTTGTCTTCCATATATTTGTTGAAGTTTTCTTAAACCCTACTCTTTTACTTTGATTTAATGAAGTCTTCATTCCTTTTTTGCTGTTGTTGTTTGCGTGAACATGAGCGAGTAATCCACTAGTTAGATTAAGGGTTTTCGATGGGATTAGGATTCATGAACTAAGCATAGATAGGTTTTAAATAATCATTCGATAATCTCCACCTAATATCGATCTTATTGCCTTGGTTAGATTGATCACCTAGCCTCTGATTTTAGGTTGAATTTACTTATCAAAAGTTTGTAAATTGCTGGAATTGATTTAGGTGGGCGATTTGATCCTTAGCCAACGAAAGTTGAAGTTAGGGCAATTCGTGAACAAATTAACCCTAATCGCTTAATGCTTGATAATCTTTATAACCTCAACGACAGTTAGGGTGTTAGATTGATTGTTAAAGTTGTAGATGCCACGAAAGTGGATCTTCTTATATCTATGGTTGAGTTCGAGATTTGGTCATAATCTGAGTATCTGAATAATTGCTTGGTTTTGATTGTCTAATCCTTGAGAATTATCCCTTGATCTAACGCTTTTCATCTATTGTTTACAACCGAATTTTACTTTTATTTGATTTGATAAATCGTGACATTTAAACCTCTTTTAATCACTTAGCTGAACTTGTAATCCATAGAATTAGAGAGTATTGCTGGTCCCTTAACGAACCTCACTATTCTGCATTCGAATTAGTGAACCTAGGTTTTAATCTTTGAAACCAGTAAAAAACCCTTTCACCAGTGGTTAAGCTGTTTTGTGTTTTGAAGTAAAGAAGATGTTTTACTTGGCAAAAAAAAGAAGTAAAAAGATGTTTTGTAAGATGAACTATATATAGGTACGTAATATGGACTTTACGTTGACTAAGTCAAAGATTTTGCATGAGAATAAAAAAGTGTAACAATTAAAGGAAAATGACAACGTTCGTGGTCCATTTATACGCATGTCGTCTACGACAATTGCTTTCAATCTCCGATGTCCGGCGGCCAAATCTTCAAGACTTGGATCGCCGCCGCAAATTTACCTTAAACCGGCTTAAATACCAGGTTCGACCGCTTAACTGAATTCATGTTTTACAATGTAACTTTTAACCGGCCTAAGATTGGATACATTTAGTTCCAACTTTCAACGTATAAATATAAATTTCACTTTATCAATCAAGATGAATTTCTTTCATTTACTCGTTAATAGTATTAGTTTCTACACTAATCCTGATATTTTTCGATTTACAAAAAAGCATTTAGTTTTTTTTTTTTTTGAAACTTTACAAAAGCATTTAGTTATAGGCATTCTCTGTCTGACAAAAAAAAAAGAAAGGCATTCTATGTACTCGGTACTAATAACAAAATATTCTAGTTTAAAAAGTATTCATATTTTAATGTAATTTAATTATTTTATTAAATTTTCATATTTATAAAAAATTAAACCAATAATGAAAAGACATGTATCATGAGAGTTTTCATGAGTTTTTTGTTTGAGAGATTCATCTCTCTCTTAAAATATGAATACTTTTTAAACTAGAGTATTTTTTGTTTAGAGATTACCAATGGAAATGCTCTAAATTGAAAAGTAGTGTACGGAAAACTTATAACTAAAACAATAACTAATGGAAAAGTTGAACTAAATAGTATATATAGTTTTTACTTATCTAAAGTTGAAGTTGACAGAAAGTAATCAAGGTGGCTTACCATCGTATAAACATATATAGATGTACAACACGTGATTAATTATAGGTCCAACAAAAGCATTCTTCCATTCAAATAACCTAAACGTGTTTAGTAAATCCAAATTTGTGGACGTAATGTAATCCAAAACTGGCTATAGAACAATACTGTATTTATTCTAAGATTCAAATAATTATTGTCACAACAAAAAGGTTCAAGTAATTATACTTTGACCATATAGATAATATGTGATTAGGTTTTTAAAACGGCCCGTTCTCTCCCTCTCATCAGCTCTCTCAACCAAAGTTCTTGACTTCTATCTCTTTCATCACTTTTAATCGATTTGTTGTCTCTGGCGTGCGACGTCTCTTTGATCCCGTACACCTAGAGAAAAACTTTCGGTAGCATTCAAGTTCCCGAATAATATTTTTGAAAACCTGTAAAAATTTCTGAAAGCAACAAAGTATTCTCAATTTTTTTTAATAAACTTTTTAAAAGTTCGCAAATAGTTTTTTAAGTGTTCAGATAGTTTTTAGTGTCAATATTTTTTTTTGTGACAGCCTATAAGGGTGATTGTTTAAGCATTAGGGAAGATTGCAATAATATGTATAACCGAAATCAGGAAGTAGAATTGCCAATTGGACCTAACAGCATCCAAATGAACATGTTCACCAGACATTTTCCTCTTGCGGATATAGACATATAAATTCTTGAAGAAGCTTTTAATAAACACTAGATGAATATCCGTGCATGCATACGTATGGGACTTCTGTATTAAATTTTAGTATTTTAATATATAAATGGATTGTTTTAAAATTTATAATTTAAATATTTTTATAGTTCTAATTTAGCCATCACCCCAATTCAAATCATAAGTATAAATTATACATTGCGTGATTTTGAGAACAAAAATATATCGAATCAATGAAAACATTATGTTACATTCCACATGTAACAATTTAGTTATTTATATAAATTTTTAAAATATATTAATAATTATGGGGATATGTATAAGAAAAAATATAATTATTTTCATGATGGTTTCGTTGGCTAATAATTTTCTTATATTTTCAAGAAATTGACTACCATGTAGATATTTGATATATAGAATCACCCGAGTATAAAATTGTACCTAAACTTTATTGAATATAAACACATACTAACCATGAATTAAATCATAGTCTAAACTAAAAAATATAAACACACATCTTTAGTGAAAGTTTCAAATATTTAAGCAATGACACATCTTCATATAAATTCAAAACAGATCAACTAAAACTCAGAATCTCACACTTAGAGACTAAACTTGCTCATGATTTTTGGTTATCCTCCCTCTGATCTTTTGATGTTTACATACCACATAGATTTGGCAATCATATTCGTATGCAAACAACCTCGAGAGCCCCATGTGAATACTATAAATCTTTGTCCATGACAGAGGAAGAGAAACAAAGAATGGACATACCTTTAGGTTTTTAACTTAGTGCTATTCCTCTTTTCTCGCCTATTGTGAACATTTTTGGATGTCTAATATATTCATGGAATACTAAAAGCTTCTTCCACTATGTCGCTTGGGGTTTGTAGGAGTATTAATGTATCGAAGGAGCTCAAGAAAATTGAAAGACCAAGATAAATGAATTTGATATTTTTTTTGGTTGTAATTTTTGTGGTTTTTTTTAAGCTGATAGTTTTTATTTTAGTGATGAAGTGTCATGGAGAAGGGTGCTTATGTGGCAAGCTCTTGTAAGAGCAACCCAACTATTATATATAGGATTAAGCCCTACACAACTACACAATATTTTGGTTTAGCAAATAAAAAAATTAAAAATTTAAGCCCTATTTTTAATAAAGATATGCCTATATATTGTATTTGGTTTCCTTACAAAAACTATTAGAAAATCTTTGTAAACTTTTAATTCAAAAATAATTTTTCTTTCAAACAAGTACTACTCTATTTTTTTTTTTATTATTATTTTTTTAATATTGTACTTCTTTATTCATCTTCCTCAACAGAGACATCATTTCAAAATTACAACAATTTGAATATTGTAAAATATCCGATGACATAAAAAGTTGATTAAGAAAAACAAGTGAAGCAATATTTTAGTAAAGTAACTCGGAAGGAATTGAAATGCTCTTAAGGTTGAAAGAACCGAAACCAGGTTAGCAAGTAAGTCTCGGGACTCACTTGGCCAGTAGAAGAAGGTGTAGTATTATGCTGGTGATCACACATCCTGTCTAAACCAGCAAATTTAGCTCGAAGAATTAGCTGAATCTCTTTAATAACAATTTGTGGAATCTTCAAAACAGATGAATGGAGCCTTGAGTTACGCTCCTTCCAAATTGAGTAAACCACTGCTTGGAAGATAAGTTTGATTATCATTTTTACCTTCTTGTTCCGAAATGATGACCTGACCCAAGAAACAATATCTCCAAAAAGTATAGGAGAAAATAATTCCTAGTGAGTAAAAAAGGATTCTCATATCTCTTTCGAATAGTTGCAATTGAAAAAGAGTTGCTCTCTCAATTCTGAAGCAGAGGTACACAACAAACAATCCGCCGGAATATCCAATCCCCATCCCCTTAATCGATCTCGGGTTGTTAACCTATCACGCATGATAATCCACAACATAAAAGCATGTTTCAAAATTCTCTGTGTGAACCACACTGATCTGAACCAAACAACACTTGGTGAAGAAACATGTAGAGAAAACCAAGTCTTAGAAGAAGAGAAAAAACCAGGAGGATCCGTCAACGAGTTCTCCAAAGAAAATAGTCTTCTTTAGAGGTATCAAAAACCGGTGAAGCTGCAATACAACTCCTCAACAATATCAAGATAGGGTGTCTTCTAATACTTCTCAACCAGAAATCATCTTGTAGTGCCTGGTAAACCGTTGCCTCTGATGAAATTCCAGTAACTCTAGGTCCATTGGAACCTGTGATGTCAATTAGAGGACCTAGCAAAGTCCAATTATCATGCCAGAAAAGACCTCTCCTTCCAGAAGCAATCTTACAAAATAAGTATGGTCTAGCCAAAGTTCTCAACTTCATCAACCGTCTCCAAATCCAACTACCAACATTCTGAAAATATTTTTTTTTTCTTATGTTCGCATGGTATTTGTAAAATCAATGAATTTTGCATAAGATTAAAAAAGTGTAGTAGCTAAAGGAAACTGACAACGTTTGTGCCTTCGTGGTCCATTAATACGCATGTCGTTTACAACATTAATTTCAGATCTCCGATGTCCGGCGGCCAAAACTTGTAGATATACATCAAGGACTTAAATATTATACTATTTGTTACGTAGAACGTTTAAAGTCGGTTGAAACCACGATGCTTATGACTTATGAGCTTATCGATGGGCGGGAAACTTCCGCCGCTCGCATATACTTTTATAGCATTTCTTTTTGTACTCCGTAAAAGACCAAATTCACTCAATATTTGTTATTTTGCTGTATATTACTATAGATCTAACAAGGGACGCATCTACTAATCATAAAATTCTTTAAGCGAAATTGTGAATGGTTTTTTTGCAATTTGGGATTTGTCTTAATTGATGTTTAGGATTGGATTGAGTAAATTGCTCTTGAACCATTAGACATGGTTTATGGTATATTGACACACATGACTTATACATTTGTAATAATTATGTAATGTCAACAATGTAGGATTTATATTTGTATAGAGAACGACCACTAGCCGCAAACATGTCTAAATCTTTATGGCGAAACTATATTCCGTCTACAAACACCGGTGATTCTAGCCGCGTAGTACATGTCCTCTGGTACTGGATAATTGAACTCTTCTATATATGAATAGCTGTAACAAAAAGATTTTGCTTTTCCAAAGATTTATTTATAAGAATACATCGGGGAAATAATATATTGTGTCTATCAATATTTTCATTTTAAAATCTTAGAAACCAAAGTTTGAACTTTGCTTGAGAAAAATTGATTTAAATTTTGACATGAAAAATGTAGTTTTGGTCCACAAAATTTCAATTGACCCAAAAATAAATAATTACCTCCATTACCACAATCTTAAATTCATTTTGACCAATACCACAATATCAATTTAAAAAGTTAATTTTGCCCTCCACCTTTTTCACTCTCTTTCTTCCTCCACCTCTCTCACATTTCTCTTTCTCTTTCTCTCTGATTGATGGTGGACAAGATGGAAGATACTCTCTCTCTCTGGAAAGATGAGTGGATAAAGGAGAATGTGGTTTGATGGTGAACAGAGACGGTAGTTATGGAGAGACGATGGTGGAAAGTAGATAATGAAACAACCCGACCCGTTTTTTTTAATTTGGATTATTATTTCCATAAATAATAATCTTGAATATCAATTCAAACACATCAAAATCATCAATCAACCAGCGGAATCCATAACCAATTAAATCAATAATTATCTCAATTCTAAAATCCAGAATAACCAGCAACCTAACCAACAATTCTAACAATATCGAAACACAACAAACCAAGACCCTAGATCATCCTCCTCTTCATAGCCATGATTCCACGATCACACTTTGCTTTTACCTGCATCACATGGACAAATGAGATGCGTGAGTATTATCACAAATACTCAGTGAGACGGTCATTCCATCTACCGGCTATACACACAAGCATAAAGAAATACTATAATACCAAACGATCAATCAACAATGCACAACACGATAAATCAGCACGAGAAATCAAGTCCAGACCCTGGTGTCGATCGATACCATAACAATTGTGTCGATCAACACATCTCCTGGTGTCGATCGACACAACAACACTGTGTCGATCGACACTCGTCACAATGTCGAGGAACACGAGCGTATCCTCTCATGGCACGTTTCCAGGATGCAACGTATCGATCACCTGCACGAAAAACATCAACACGAACATCCAACAACACGAAACACTTCAAACAACCAGAAATCAATCATCAATCCATTCCAATAAACAATCAAACGCATCATGAATACTCGAATTACCCAAATAAGTCATGGTCACGCACTCACCTCGATTTCGAAAAGGAATAGGGTTAAGAATCAATGAAGAACACGAAATCAGAGACTCCTAACACTTTACAACTGAAATTCTTCTTCCTTCGCGAAGAACACAGATTAAACACAATTCTAGAGCATCACAATCACAAACACATGCTTTTAGAATCAAGAACACAAGGAGATTAACAATAATTCCTTCACTTCTCTCAATCCTCTCTAAAACTCTCTGTTTTCTCTCTGAAACTCTGAAAAATGCGACTATAATCGGCTTGCTCGCTTTTATATGCGAAGCCCTAGGGTTTTCATAACTCAAACCGTAAACCGAACCCATGGTTTAATAAAGGCTTGTGTCAATCGATACACACCATATTGTCGATCAACACACACAACCAAAATCGCGACTTCTCCCAAGTTAATACAATGGTGTCGATCGACACACCTCCTGGTGTCGATCAACACCCTTCCCAAAAATTCAATTTTGGTTCACGGGCGTTATAATTCTCTCCCACTAACTAGGATTCGACCTCAAATCCCGTAATATCAAATCACCACGGTCCACACTCCTGACCAACCCGGTCAGCACCATTCGAGATCAACACTCCCGATCTCAGAGGTCTACATCTAGTCCTATGTTTATAGACATGTATTAGACATTAATTGCTCCCAACTCATAACCACACCCCTCACACTCTCATGAACACATCCTTTAAGCTATCGGTGCACCATACCACTCACACCCTCAGGACACATAGTCCGTCGAGCTATCCGTATGCAGGAAAAATTTTCATCCCCTCGAGAGAAATTCTCATCTCTTAATAACATACATGAGAAATCTTCATCTCTTCAGGAGAAATCCTCATCTCTCAATGAGTTGTTCGAGGAAATCCTCATCTCCTAGAGCAATCAATTCTTAAACGTTAATAAACATCTCTGACCATAACTACCTCCCGTGGTCCCACTATGACATTCTACTAACCTGGAATATCATCTCATCTATGACCAATCCTCAGGTCGACTATAACATAACATTTCACTATCCCATAATATCATCTCATCCATGACTAATTCTCAGGCCGACTCTAAATGACATTCCACTATCCCATAATATCATCTCATCCATGACCAATCCTCAGGTAAACTCTAACCAACCCAATCACCCAGGGTTCCTCACTAAGGTCTCTCAGAATAGACAAGTTCTAAATCCCCATAAAACTTCTATTCCCAGACTCTCGTAAATAGAAATTTTTTAAATCCTCATAAAACCTCTATTTTCAAACCCTCAAAACACATAACTCATGACAACCCATTTCAACCATAAGAACTACTCATCTTATAAATCTCCAACCATAAGAAATACTTATCTTATAAATCTCCAACCATAAGAAATACTTATCTTATAATCTCTAACCATAAGAAATAATCATCTTATAAATTTCAAAATGCAATAATCGTTATATCCTTAAACGAAAATACATAATCCAAAATCACATAGCAACACTACTAAACTCTGAAATTGGGAACGATGAAAACAAGCTCCGTCCTCGAGCTGCTCCTCGAACCACTCCATGAACCTTGCCTTCATCTTAACCTCTGGTTCCCAAGTCTCCTCCTCTACCCCGTCATCTGCTGCAGCTTGGGACATTTCGGCTTGATGTGTCTCGGCTCATTGTAGTGATAACAAACCCGAGTATCCCGAGCCTCGTCCTCCCTAGGACAGCTAACCAATCTATGATCCATGCTCCCACGCCCGAAGCATCTCTGACCACTCTGACTCGACCCCGAAGTGTCATCCCACTTTCTCTTTTGTCCTTGTGTTGGCTCGTTGCCCTTGCTCGGATCTATCTACTGATGTGATCTCTTCTGCTAAACATGCAGACTGACCACCACAGTCTGCTCCCTCAGATCCTCCTCAATCGTCGCAGCCGTTTCAACCAACTCCACCCTTGTGGTGAACCTACTCACTCGACATCAAGTCTTCTAATCAGGTCAAAGTCCTCTTAAGAACCTCTTCACTTGGGCCTGCTCGCCTTCCATCCCGCGATCAGCATAAACCAGAAGCCGGTTAAACTCTGCGTCAAACTCTCCCACTGATTGGTTATCCTTAGCCAACTCCAGAAACCGCGATTTCAACCGATCCACTCCCTCATGTGTGAAAAAATTGGCATTAAACTCTGCCAAAAAGTCATCCCAGGCTATCACTGCCTGAACTTTCCTAGCCACAACACCCCTCCACCAAAGATGTGCCTTGTCCTCCTTAGGATAGCTCGCCAATTTGTTATCCAAGCTCCCACACCCGAAGCATCCCTGACCACTCTGACTCAACCCCAAAGTGTCATCCCACTTCCTCTTCTGTCCTTGCGCAGGCTCGCCGCTCTTGCTCGGATCCATCTGCTACGATCTCTTCTGCTGAACAAGCAGACTAACCACCACAGTCTGCTCCCTCAGATCCTCCTCAATCATCGCAACCGTCTCAACCAACTCCATCCTTGTGGCGAATCTACTCACTCTGCAGCAAGTCCTCTAATTAAATTGAAGTCCTCTCATGAACCTCTTCACTAGGGCTTGCTCGCCCTCCATCCCGCGATCAGCATAAACCAGAAACCGGTTAAAATCCACGTCAAACTCTCTCACTGACCGGCCACCCTGAGCCAACTCCAGAAACCTCGACTCTAACTAATCCACTGGCTCCTTCAGGAAGAACTTAGCATTAAACTCTGCCAAAAATTTATCCCAGAATATCATTACCTGAACTCTCCTGGCCACAACACCCCTCCACCAAAGATGTGCATCACCATCAAGGTAATGAACTGCCAGATCCACCCGGTATCCCTCTGGCCACCTGATAGAGCAAAAATTACGCTCCAACCTCATCCTCCACTTATCAGCCTCCTCAAGCTTGGCACCTCCCGAGAAGAATCCCATGCCAATCCTATACATCTACTCCATTATCTTGAGGTAAGATGGGAGCTCCTGTGTAACCGTAACCCTCGGCTACACCTCTGCCACTGGTGGTACTACCAGAGCCTGAGCCGGTACTGCTTCTGGTAACTACTCCAATAACACCTGTAGCAGATCCGCTAGATGATCATCTTGGTCTTAGGCTACACCTGCCGGCCACACCGATACCAACACCAGTCCCATCAGTCCTCACACTAGCACTCGCACTGGTCATACCCACAGACCCCTCCTGAAACGTATGCGAATCCGCCACGTGCTTTTGCATGGAACCCTGGGCCATACTCGCGGTGGACTCACTCACATGTCCCCACCCCTGCCCACAGCCTCCACGACCACCACGGCCCCCACGACCACCACGGCCACGTCCTCTAGTACCTAGAGTCATCTCTCACTCCACTACCCATAGGAGAAACTAAGCATACTAGAAATTACACAAAACCACATAACACTTACCGTAGAATCTCATTGAAGGCTCGAAGAAGATGATCTAGGACTCCAAACTCACACAACAATTAACTAAATCTACATATCAATTCAATTCACCCGCCCTAAACCGTAAGAACTCTGATACCAAACTGAAACAACCCGACCCATTTTTTTTTTAATTCGGATTATTATTTCTATAAATAATAATCTTCAATATCAATTCAAACACATCAAAATCATCAATCAAACAGCGGAAACCATAACCAATTAAATCAATAATTATCTCAATTCCACAATCCAGAATAACTAGCAACCTAACCATCAATTATAACAACATTAAAACATAACAAACAAAGACCCTAGATCATTCTCCTCTTCATAGCCATGATTTCATGATCACACTTTGCTTTTACCTGCATCATATTGCAAAACGAGATGCGTGAGTATTATCACAAATACTCAGTGAGATGGTCATTCCATCTACCGGGTATACACACAGGCATAAAGGAATACCATAATACCAAACGATCAATCAACAAATCACAACATGATAAATCAGCACGAGAAATCAAGTCCAGACTCTGGTGTCGATCGATACCATAACACTTGTGTCGATCGACACTCGTCACAGTGTCGAGGAACACGAGCCTATCCTCTCATGGCTCATTTCCAGGACACGACGTATCGATCACCTGCACGAAAAACATCAGCATGAACATCCAACAACACGAAAACACTTCAAACAACCATAAATCAATCATCAATCTATTCCAATTAACAATCAAACGCATCATGAATACTCCAATTACCCAAATAAGCCATGGTGACGCACTCACCTTGATTTCGGAAAAGAATAGGGTTAAGAATCAATGAAGAACACGAAACAGAGACTCCTAACACTCCACAACCGAAATCCTTCTTCCTTCACGAAGAACACGGATTAAACACAATTCTAGAGCCTCACAATCACAAACACACGCTTTGAGGATCAAGAACACAAGGATATCAACAATGATTCATTCACTTCTCTCAATCGTCTCTAAAACTCTCTGTTTTCTCTCTGAAACTCTGAAAAACGCACTATAATCGGCATGCTCGCTTTTATAATTGAAGCCCTAGAGTTTTCATAACCCGAACCATAAACCAAACGATTCAAAACCGAACCCCTTGGTTTAATAAAGGCTTGTGTCGATCGACACACACCATAGTGTTGATCGACACATACAACCAAAATCGCGACTTCTCCCAAGTCAATACACTGGTGTCGATCGACACTCTTTCCAAAATTCCAATTTTGGAACACGGACGTTACAGATAGAGACAAAGACGATAAAACGGAGAACAAAGATGAAGACATGTAAGGAGACAGTGGTGGATGGTGGACAGAGGCGGTGGTTGTGGATGTGGACATAGGCGGTGGTTGTGGACGGAAATGATGGCGGATGATAGACAGAGAAGATGAAACAGTAGACAAAAACGAAAATGGAGACGACGGTGGTTATAGACGGAGACGATGGATGTTGACGTAAACAGAGATGGTGGACGAAAATGAAGACATAGATGGTGGTTGTGGATGAAACCCTGGTAAAAGGTGCACAAAGAATGTGATGAAGTATCAATTTTTTCGTCCACCAGTTAATATGCCACAAGTTTAATGAAGGACAAAATCGTAACTAAACAATTTGACTTATGGTATATAAAAAAAAGAATAATGAATTATGATAGATTGGAAAACAAACTTTTTAGAAAATGGTAGATTTAGAAATATGTAATTTCTAAAAAAATTTTATTTAACACACTATTTTTTAGGAAACTTTGTTATAAGTATATTTTTGAAACTTGTATAAAACACTCACGTTACACACACTAAAATGGTACAACGAAGATAAAAAAAATTCCAACACTTTTGCATTAAAACTTATCGAGAAATTACAATTGTTTTCCAACCTCGAATGATTACATTGACGGTCAAATGTTTGAAGTATATACTATCCTATTAAAATTTCTAAAAATCAAATAAACTTCAACTTCAAGATACACATCCACCCGTATTTATTACACTTCAGTATCGCAAGTATTTATGCAAATGTTAGCACCCGTGTAGACCCGGCATCAAGACTTTTTTAAAGGAAACCCTAAATTATCAAGAGTATTATAAACTAGACATACTATAATAAGATATGTAAAAATGGCGAAAATTAAAAAAAATATTTTTCATAAAAAATATCATTTAATATATAACATACAAATAATTCAACAAATACAAAATAAGATTATAGAATAGTATTAGTCGCACAATATTCAATAAAGTAAAAAAGTATTTACGATGATCAAAACAATTTATATTTTGAAAGAGAAAATTTTTTTAAAGCAACTTATATTATAAAACGAAAAGAGTAATATATATATTTCTCTCGTTCTGATTAATTATCCTTTCAAAAAATTGGAAGAGATCTTAAAAATTGCAAGCGATTTTTAGAAACTTTTCTTAAAAATCTCTTCCAATTTCTAAAATTCACTTTTGATTATGATTCTTTTGATATAGTAGAAGATTTATATATTTTTATATTCGTCGTAGAATCCATAGTTAAACTTACAAGTGTCACTAGATTTTCTAGTAAAATTCTATATTTAGAACCTCATCTCTCTCTTTCATATTTTTCTATTTTTTATTTTTTTTTCATTTATATTTTAGAACTGTATTGGGTTTCTTCTATTGGAAATGCTCTTATTATAATAGTCAAGGATCGCTTTGAACTTTGTTTCATAAAAACTGTAAAGATCAAGTAAATCATAAAGTGTTCAATAGGTATCAGTAACTTAGTTTGCGAAGCGTAAACAAAATATTAAAGCATAATTCTTATATTCAAGTATAATTATATATAATATAATCTACTAAAATCAATTTTTCAAATTTTCTTCACATATTAATATAATAAAGCATAATAAATATGATAATCAATATATAAATTACATGAAATGATGTAATCAGTGAAAGGTTTCTTGACATCATTTTAGACAATATTTTAAAAACTGACACCATGCAATTTCTGTAATAAGTGATGTAATTTATTGTATGTATTAAAAGAAAAATGCGATATTATGTAAATAACATGACATCATTAAAAATTGTTTGTAAAATTTATGTTATTTTTGAAAATCATGTATACGAAAGTTGTTTCCGAAAATGTTGCCTTGTTATAGAAGACAAACCAAAAAATTATATATATGAACTTATATCCACACCTAGAAATCAAATATTACATTATATACTCTAATTAATATTCCGGGTCCATTCAAGTTAATTGGCTAGGTTGAATCAACGGACAAATGACGGTGGTTCTTCATTCGTACATCTTGAAGTGCTTTATGAATTTTGGTTATTGATTCACTGAAGAGAAAGAAAAAGAAACATTAATTCACTGTCCCATCAACCACGTGCCTTGAGTGAGTAGTTGCCATATTTTAACTTTTCCAATCTAATAAAAATATAAAACTTTCATTTAGTCAAAACTTTACCACTGCATGAGTACATGTATCGTCTATATATTACGTATCCTCCACAACTCAATGCTCTTCACTCCAAAACGTAAACACCAAACAAGAAACAGAACTAACTTGAGAGAGAGAGAGAGAGCAAATAAAGGAATGTCTATCTTTCTCTATTGCATTTTTCTCTTACCTTTCCTTTTCATCTTCTTGAAAAAACTCTCACCTTCTAAAGTGAAGCTTCCTCCTGGGCCTATAGGTCTTCCCATAATCGGAAACTTGCATCAACTTGGAAAATCTCTCCACAAATCTTTTCATAAACTCTCTCAAGACTATGGACCCGTGATGTTTCTTCGTTTCGGTGTGGTCCCTGTGGTTGTTGTTTCCACAAGAGAAGCAGCTGAAGAAGTCCTCAAGACTCATGATCTCGAGACTTGTACCCGACCAAAGCTATCCGCAACCAAGTTGTTTTCTTACAACTACAAGGACATTGGCTTTGCTCAATACGGTGATGACTGGAGAGAGATGAGAAAGCTTGCGATGCTCGAGCTTTTCAGCTCGAAAAAGCTAAAAGCTTTCAGGTATATTAGAGAAGAAGAGAGTGAATTGCTCGTCGAGAAACTCTCGAAATCTGCTGAGACAAAAACTTTGGTGGATTTGAGGAAAGCTCTTTTCTCTCTTACCGCGAGTATTATATGTAGACTTGCTTTTGGACAGAACTTCCACGAGTGCGATTTTGTCGATATGGACAAAGTTGAGGAGCTTGTGCTCGAGTCTGAGACAAATCTTGGCTCATTCGCGTTCACTGACTTCTTCCCCACGGGTCTCGGGTGGGTTATAGACCGGATCTCTGGCCAGCATTCGGAGTTTCTCAAAGCCTTTGCAATATTGAGTAATTTCTTTCAACATGTGATCGATGATCATCTGAAGACTGGAGAAGCTCAAGATCATTCAGACATAATTAGTGTCATGTTGGATATGATCAATAAACAAAAGAAAGTCGGTTCTTTTAAAGTCACCTATGATCATCTAAAAGGAGTTATGTCGGTGAGTACTATAATTAAGTTCTTTTTGGTTAAAAACGCTAACAATCTTTTAAGTTTAGTATGTATCAATTGAACTGACAATCAACTATTCTAACTAATAGTTGTTTTTTATATCAGGATGTGTTTTTAGCGGGAGTAAACGCAGGAGCGATCACGATGATATGGGCAATGACAGAGCTAACCAGACATCCGTGAGTGATGAAGAAACTTCAACAAGAGATTCGAGCAATTCTTGGAGACAACAAAGAGAAAATCACGGAACAAGATCTAGAGAAAGTTCAATACTTAAAATTTGTGATCGAAGAAACATTCAGATTACATCCACCAGCTCCTCTCTTACTCCCAAGAGAGACAATGTCTAACATCAAGATTCAAGGCTATAACATTCCCAAGAACACATTGATTGAGATCAACACATACGCAATAGGACGTGATCCCAATTGTTGGGAAAACCCTAATGATTTCATCCCCGAGAGATTTATCGATAACCCTATCGAATATAAGGGTCAACATTATGAGTTATTGCCATTTGGTGCTGGTCGTAGGATTTGTCCCGGGATGGCCACGGGAATAACTATCGTCGAACTCGGTTTACTTAACGTTCTCTACTTCTTTGATTGGAGTTTGCCTGATGGTATGACAATTGAAGACATTGACATGGAAGAAGTTGGAGCTTTCGTCATTGGCAAGAAAGTTCCACTTGAGCTAATACCAACTCCACATAAATGGTGAAAGACGTGAAGCGATGTAAATGATAAGATAAAATCAAGATTTATTATTTGTGTGTCTTTTCTTGCACTCGGTTTGTTTTGAATTTGATTCTTGTTTTTACGTTCATCACGAGTTGTAGTCGGTCGATTTTTGTTTCATTTTGTGCGTAAATCATGTTTAAATAAAAAAAAACTCCCAATTTTTTCTTGCACTCGGTTAGTTACAACATTTTTTTTTTTTGGGGGTAAATATTCTTACAAATACCACAAAATTAAGTTTTCTCTAAAAGTTGAAAAGCGGCTCCGTTATAAAACGTTTTCTCTAAAACAATATTTATCATACTGCATTTTCAAAAAAAGTTTTGAACAAAACCTTGTTAACTTAAATCAACAAAAATGATAAGATGAATCTTCCTACAACATCTTATGGATAGCATCTTCTTACATGTATCTTATCAACTCTTTTCTTTCGTTGCTGAAAGCTTATCATTGTTAAATTCCCTATAATACCATAATTTGAATTTTTGTTTTCAAAAATATAATTTCTGAAATGTTCCAAAATACCAACATTTATTAAATATTTCAAAAATACCACAAAAACAAAAATTGATTTTCAAAGTTTATAATTTAAAATTTTAGATTTGGTTAATAGTGGAAGCTCATCTAGCACAATAGTTTAACCAAAATTTAATTAATGCTTCAATACTCAAAGGTCTGGGGTTCGAATCCCTGATGATGCGATTTATTAATAAATATGCAAATTAATGGAAGCAAGCTTACAAGAGATTTCCAACATTATGCAATTAGAATCGTTCGTCGTGATTCTACGCAATAAAGGTAGAAGGTCTCCATCATGACCATAGAGCAGGAAGTTTCGTCTGTCGTGGATCTAATAGGGTCGGAGTGAATTGTCCGTGGTTGAATCGTCTTTGTAACATTTCTCATAATTTGTAATAAAAAAATAAATCCAGACGTTTTAAAAAAAGATTCGGGTTAATCTTGTAAAATTAAGGTATAGTTTTTAGGGAGAAGGTATGAATTTAGGGTTTAGGGTTTTGTTTGGAATGTTAAAAATTAATTCTAGTTTTGTGGTATTTTTGAAACATTTACTGAATAGTGGTATTTTCTTAAAACATTTTTAAAATAGTATTACTTTTAAAAATAAAATTTCAAAGTATGGTATTTTTGAAAATTGTCTATTTTCTATTTGTTCTGGCCGGCAGTGTGAATAGTCAGCCCAATATTGTTTACCCACCAAAAAGTTTCCCAATCAGTAGTAAGAGATAAAACACTTTGAAATGAGAATGCGAAAATTTGATTGTTTATGCGAAGAATCGTTGACATTTTTTCGAGTGGAAGTGGTCTTTTATTAAAAATTTACTCATAATTTAAAAAAGAAGAAATAGAGAGAGAATGTATTTTGAAGACTTTTCAGAAAAATATAGAGTGTGGCTGATGTTAAAATTGGAGGAAAAAAAAATAAAAATTACTCAAAATGATTCAAAATTATAAAAAAATAACTAGATTAACCCAATCAAAAAAATGATTACTAATATAACTCAGATTTTTTGTTTAAAGACCACTAAAATTATAAATTTCATCATATTATCGAAAATGTCATTTATATGTATTTAAAAAAATAAATAAAAAAACAAATTACATAATTTTAAAAAAATTAAAAAAACCCAGAAATCGCTTGGGTTTTATCGATTTCTAGTTTTCTACTCTTCTCTAACCTTCAAAGAGAGTGGATTTAGGCGTAAATAATTCTTTTTTAATACAAAATCGTTTTAATTTTAAATAAGTCTCCCATAAAAATATAAGTCTGTCACTAAAGGAAATCTGCGAAAATAGTTCTCTTAGTTATTCTTGTAACAAACAAATCTGCCATTATGTAAAATAAATCTGTCAAAATTGAAACAAAAAATAAATCTGTTATAATCGAAAGTAAATCTGCTATCACTATAGGTTACTCTAGTAAGCAAATTTTACTTCAACAAATCTGTTATAACTTGACAGATTTTTGTACATATAATAAGTCTGTGGAGTCGCACTTAACAAATCTGTGGCAAAAAAAAAAAATTACGCCGGTCACGTAAAAGTCTGTCACGAGTTGTTAAATTTGTGGTGTCATCATACAATAAGTCTATCAGAAAACAATAAATCTGCCATAGATTTTAAATCTGTCGTACGAAATATAAATCTGTCATCAAATATACAAACAAGTTTGTCATGCAAATAAGTCTGCCGAAGTAAATCTGTCCTTACAAAAATAAGTCTGCCGCTAAAATAAATCTGCGGTTATAAAACAAATCTGTCACAACTACATATCGAAAATTCGAAGTGGCAGTTTTGTAATAAAAACAAACGCTGGTTTTTTTTTGGATTTTTGAAAAAAAAATTCCTATCAAAGCCAATAGGACTATTTTGGGTATTAAAAAAACTCATATAACCCTCAAATTTTTGGATACATTCTAGTAATAAAAACATATATATGAGTCATATAATTTTTTTTTCCAAAAAAAAATACAAGTGGATCTTAACAGTAAAAAGTTGAAATAGAGAATTTTTTTTCTTTTTGTAGCTTGCCTTTTCAAAGGAATTGAGAAGATATTTGTTTTCTTTCTACTTTTCTTGACTGGTAAAGTTAAAAGAAAAAAATGTTTTCTGCCGTTTTTTATTTCTCTATGTATGACTAACAATCACACCCATATTAATATATATCATGGAGCAAAGAGCCTGACTAAACTTCATTGCATGCATTTTATTAATATATTCTATGAAATATAAACATAACACCCGGGCCACAAAGCAAATTATATGAACTTCACTACACGATGAAGCACATGGGGAAAAAAGAAAGCATTTTATTTTATTTTGAGATAAGTGTTTTATGTGTTTGTTCAATGGCGACGAATAGGCACAAGTTCAAGCGAAACCTTCTTGCCAACAATAACCGCACCTTCTTCTTCCATATCGATATCTTTAACCGTTGTTCCTTCAGGCAATCCCCAATCAAAGAAGTAAAGCAAATTCAACAATCCTAATTCGACCATCGCGATCCCCGTTGTCATTCCGGGACAAACCCTTCGACCAGAACCAAACGGCAAAAGCTCGAAGTTAAGTCCTCTGTAATCAATAGAACTATCAACAAATCTTTCTGGTATAAACTCATCTGGATTCTCCCAAAGTTTAGGATCACGTGCTATCGCATAAACGTTGATCATAATCTGAGTTTTTTTAGGAATGTCGTAGCCTTGGATCTTGATTTGAGACATCGTCTCTCTTGGTAATAGAAGTGGAGCTGTTGCGTGTAATCTGAATGTCTCTTTGATCACTAGCTTGAAGTAGTTAAGTTGGTTAAGATCCTCTTCTGTGATTCTCTCTCTTTTTTCACCAAGTACTGTCCGAATCTCGTCTTGCACTTTCTTCATCACTCTTGGGTTTCTTATTAGCTCTGTCATTGCCCAAAGTATGGTCGTTGCACTTGTGTTTACTCCCGCAAGAAATATATCCTAAATCCAATCGCAAAAAGGTGTAAATATAGATGAATTGATAATGCCGTATACTACTAGTTCAAGGCCATAATATATCATAAATAAAATTGAGTAATAAGATTAACTGTTCATAATTAACTTTTGACGAATTTAATTAATTTAATTCTTTTAATTAAATTTAATTTAATTAATTTAACTTTTGACACATGGAAGAACTAAAAATCAGATTCTTTTCACTCTAGTGGTCATAACTCACCAGCGAACTGATTGTTACAAATAGACTTCGTGGAGAACTAGCTATATGCCTATATCCGATCTAAGTTGGCCATTCAATTTAACCTTGTATCACAATATTTACTTTGTTTCAAATAAGATTGTTGTTTTGATATACTTTATTATACGTACAAATATACCTCACTATTATTTAAATTATAATGTATAAATTACGATCTATGAACTTACAAATCCTAGAAACTACGAACTACCATTTGAATCCAGATTGTGACATTATGGCAAGACTCATGGAAAATAACTACTAGACTATTAATTGAGTCATATATATCACAAATTAAACTAAGCAAGAAAAGTCAACAAAACCAACTAAAAGACTTATTAGAAAGTCAGGATTAAAAAAATGCTTACAGAAATGACTCCTTTGATATGATCAGTAGTGAGCTTAAAAGAAGCATCTTTGCCTTGTTTATTCATCATATCAATCATCACATCCACAACATCTGGAGCCTCTGACACTCTTCTTCCTGGCTTTAGATGATCATCGAGCACTCGGTTGAAGAAACCGTCGAGCTCTGCGAAGAGTCCGTTTAAGCTCTTGCTTTGACCGCTGATTCTATCGATGATCCAACCTCCGGGAAAGAAATTAGAGAAAGCGAATTTCCCCTGAATCTTCTCTGACCTAGATGCTAATTCCTCCATACCATCTTCATCGATAAACTCGGACTCGTGAAGATTTTGTCCGAACGCAAGTCTACATACGATACTAGCGACTAAAGTGAAAAGGGCTTTCTTTAGATTCACAGGAGATTGTTTCAAAGAAGCTTCAGAGAGTTTTTTGACCAACAAGTCATTCTCTTCTTCTCTTATATACCTAAAAGAATTGAGTTTTTTCAAGCTGAATAGCTCGATCACAGCGAGCTTCCTCAAGGCTCTCCATTCTTCGCCGTAAGGAGCAAATCCAATGTCTTTGAAGTTGTAAGAGATTTTCCTTGTCGCTATGGTTTCTGGTCGGCTACAACAGTCTAGGTCATGAGTTTTGAGAACTTCTTCTGCTGCTTGGTTTGATGAGATTATGATCACATGGACGAATCCGAAGTGGAGTTTCATCACTGGTCCGTGTATTTTCGAGAGTTGTTGGAGACATTTGTGTGGTAGTCCTTCGAGGTTGTGTAAGTTTCCGATGATCGGAAGTTTTGGTGGGCCTGGAGGAAGTTGTAGTTTTGAGGTTTGGGATTTTTTTGTGAAGATTATTGTTACTAAGAGTAGTAGCAAAAGAAAGAGAAAGCAGAGGAAAATCGACATATTTGTTGTGTTCTTGCTCTTTTTTCCCCGAATGAATTAAGAATTATTATTAAATTTAAAGAGAAATGAAATTAGACTTTTTCAACATTGGAGAGTCAAGTAAACATTTATGATTTTAGATTTCAGAAGATGATTTCTGCACGGCTACTCCTAAGTCATGCATGGGTCGTTTTCGAGAATTGTCAAAAAGTCAATGATAAATTTAAAATATAAATAAATTACTAGGTTTTTATTCTTTCTTTATTGATTTAAGTGGTGGATATCAAAAAAACAGTATCTACAATATTGGGGGATCTGCATCTGGATAATAAGTGTAGATTTTTTTGGATCAGATCGGTTTCTCAATGTCTTAAGTTAAAAAGTCCGGTTGAAATAGTACCACTTTAGATACATAGTAAACATGTTAAATAGCATAATCTCTTGTGCACTGTTGCCCATTAGGCTCAGATAATATAAATGGTCTAAATGGTAACCGTATAATTTTTACAGAATTACTGTTGAATTGCTGAATTTGCAAAATTACTGTTGATTTTTTGTAGAATTTGCTGAATAATATCAAACTTAAATGGTAACAGCAGAATTTGCTGAATTTGCTGAATTTTGATAAAAAGTAATTAATTTTGAAAAAGTAATTAGTTTTAAAAAAGTAATTAATTTTTTTTTTCAAACTTACATGGTTAATTATTATTGACCAATCACAAAAAAGATTTTAAAATACTAGTGTTCATTTAATATTTAATAAAGTTAAAAAATACCTAGTATTATCAAAGCATCTTACATTTTGATAAAACCTCCAAAACATGTTATATTTTGAAATATATATCTTGTAATTAGTGTTGGGTCGGATCCATATCCAAAAATAATAATTAAAAGAAAATAGAAAAAACTAATTTGTAAAAATTATTTACAAAAATTTTGAATGATATTTTAAAAAACAAATATCTTACTATAAAAAGAATTAAAATCACAAACATTTTGCAATTGCCTCTTAAACATTTTACAATTGCCTCTTAAATAAATTAATAGATTGATAAAACAAATTTGCATACATAATTTATGATATAATATTTTGCTATTGATTGAATTATTTTTTAGTAAACCTAATTTTTAAAATATCACAATATTATTTTAGAATTGTCAAGCAAATTTAGTAAGATTTAATCACACTACATATATATCTAGGAGACAATTGCAAAAATACCACTTTTAGTTACATTTGCAAAAATATCACTATGGATTGTTCATTTGCAAAAATATCACTAATTATAATTTTTAGAGTCTAAATCTTAAAATTTTAAACCTTCTGTGTGTAAATGGTAATCGCATAATTTCTGCTGAATTGCAGAATTTGCTGAATTTCTGCTGAATTACAGAATTTGCTGAATTGTATAATTTGCCGAATTGGAGAATTTGCTGAATACTATGTCAACTTAAATGGTAACTGCAAAATTTGCTGAATCCGGAGAATTTGCAGAATTATGTTACCATTTAGTGTCAAAATTTAGCTAGCAAAAGAAAAAACGAAAGATAAATTATACCGAACAACATCAAGTCATAACGAACAACAGGTAGCAATCACAACCTACGAATTGCAGTCGCTGCGACAAGCCAAACGAACAGGGCGTAACAACATTTATCTCATCATTACACGGTTCAAGTTCTCTCATTCTTCAAGACTACACCCCATCAATAGCGAAGAATAGGAAGAAGCTCAAGAGGAACTTTCTTTACAATTGTGGTATCACCAACTTCTTCCATGTCCAAATCTTTCTTCTCCTTAGGCAATCTCCAATCGAAGTAGTAAAAGCAAATTCAAGAGCCCCAATTCAACGTTTGCAATCCCAAAAGCCATTCCTGGACACATCCTCTGACCAGAACCAAAAGGTAGCAACTCAAAGCCCAGTCCTTTGTAATCCACAAAGCAATCCATAAACCTCTCCGGAACAAACTCTTTTGAATTTTCCCAATGCTTAGGATCTCGCCCTATCGACCATGCGTTAACAAAGAGAAGGGTTTTTGGGGGAATGTCATAGCCTTGAATCTTGATTTGACTCATTGTTTCTCTTGGGAGTTACAGAGGAGCTGATGGGTGTAGTCATAGGTTTCTTTCACCACAAGTTTCAAGTATCGAATCTTATTAAGATCCTCTTCCGTGATTCTCTCCTTTTGTTTGACTCCAATGCATGCTTGGATCTCATCTTGGACTTTTTTCATCACTCTAGGGTTTCTAATGAGCTCTGCCATAGCCCAAATCATGGTGATTGCACTTGCGTCGATTCCAGTGATATATATATATTCAAGGTCAACCAAAAGTCATTAGATGATTAACTACAAATAAATATGTTAGATTCAAGAATCTTAAAACAAAGAGATTCTTTTGCTTACTGAGATGATACCTTTGATATGATCAATGGTGAGTTTGAAAGATTGATCTTGTTCTTGTGTATGTATCATATCTAAGAGCGAGTCGATGATGTCAGGCCGGTCTTGAGTTTGGTTCTTCAATCGATGATCATCAATTATATGATTAAGAAAAGTATTGACCTCGATGAAAATGTTGTCACGTCTCTTATGTTGTCCAGACACAGAGTCTATAAACCATCCAAGACCAGGGAAAAGATAAGAAAATCTCAAAGAAATATGTCTTTGAGATTCATACATTAATTCTACGATTTTTTCCTTATCAATGTGCTTGTTCTCGAAGAAACTCTGTCCAAATGCGGTTATGAATACGATACTTGCAGATAAGGGTTTTGCACAAATCCACCGAAGATTCGTTCAGAGCAGACTCCTTCAGTTTCTTGATCATCAAATCATTCTCTTCCCCTCTGATGTACCTAAAAGATCGAACCTTGTTCTTGTATGAAAAAAATTTCAGTTCTCTCGAAGCCTCACTGTACGGCGCAAAGGCGATATCTTTACCGTTACGCGAGAACTTTGATGAGGCATTGGTCATAGGTCTGTTACAACACTCGAGGTCATGAGTTTTAAGAGGTTCTTCAGCTGCTTCGCTCGATGAGATTACAACGACTGGGATACATCACCGGTCCATGTTTCTTAAAGAGATCGTGAAGACGTCTCTGAAACAATCCTTAAACCTGGTGTACGTTTCCGATGATCGGAAGCTTTGGTGGGCTCAGAGGAAGATTTTGTTTAGAGTCTTTGATTTTCTTCACAAATATTAAAGAGAAAATTAACAGGAGAAGCAGAAAGCAGAAGAAATACAAAAAAATTGACATTATTTACGTTTTCCTGTGTTTTATGTCCTGTTTTTGCAAAACAGAGTATAAAGACAATGAAAGACAGTGTCCATTCATATAAACTATGCAAACCGGTGCATCAAACCAAACTTCAACAGCACAAAAAAAAAAAAAAAAAAAAAAAAAAGAGCTTAAAATTAAATACAACATTGATTGCCCAACTAACTACAAGCTAAAACAAAACGAAAATAACGAACTACATGCTCTATTTAGTTTCCAAAATCTTACTTATATTTGTGATAAAACATTGCTCCTAAAACAAATTCAAAACTATAATGATGTTTGTTTATTGTTTCGGATACTGCATATGCATTCAGCATTTGGATAATGAGGTTTAATATTTGAGTAATTTTTCAATAAACTATCAGTCAAAATTTACTATAGGGTCAAACTGAATGTAGATAATTATTTATATACAACATAAGGTTCATTTTTTTCTTTCTTACAAAGATAACCAAATCAAATCCAAATGCAACATCCAACCGAATAACAAATTTAAGAAAAACTAATACTGATTATGGATGATACAGTTGGATGTTGAAATCATAGATACAACATCGAGATACATAAGTGAACAATGTCATACAAACCGGTGCGTCAAACCATTGTTTAGCAATAACAACAACATAAAACGATTGGCCTAGTGATGTTAAGCCTGTTCCCAACAAGTTTTATTCTTAGAAAAAAAAAAAACACAACTCCTGTCTTAAGTTCAACTTTTTGTTCCTCAAGATTCTGTGACCCCATCACTTGCGAAGAATAGGAAGAAGATCAAGAGGAGCTTTCTTACCTACGGTAACATCACCAGCTTCTTCCATGTTCAAATCTTTGTTCTCCTTAGGCAATCTCCAATCGAAGTAGTAAAGCAAATTCAAGAGTCCCAATTCAATAGTCGCAATCCCGAAGCCATTCCTGGACACATCCTCCGACCCGAACCAAATGGTAACATCTCAAAGCCATGTCCTGTGTAATCAACAAGACAATCGATAAACCTGTCCGGGATAAACTTTTCTGGATCTTTCCATTTTTTGGGATCATGTCCTATCGACTAAGCATTAACCACAATAAGGGGTTTTGGAGGAATGTCGTAGCCTTGAAACATGATTTGAGTTATTGTTTCTCTTGGAAGTAACCGAGGAGCTGCTGGGTGTAGTCTTAAGGTTTCTTTGATCACAAGCTTGAAGTACTGAAGCTTATCGATATCTTCTTCCTCGATTTTCTCCTTTTGTTTGACTCCAATGCATGCTTTGATCTCTTCTTGGATTTTTTTCATCACTCTAGGGTTCCTAACAAGCTCTGCCGTCGCTCAAATCATGGTGATGGCGCTTGTGTCTACTCTAGCAAGATATATATTCTAGGTCAACATAAAGACATTACATTATTCATTAAAAATATATAGGCTAGATTCAAGAATCTTGTACAGAAATTGTACTTACTTGGCTAATGTTGGATCAAGATTATACATGCTTGGTAGTCACGGAATCGCTAAGGAAGCAGAGGAAATGTTTTCGCAATTGCGTCTCTCATGATTGGACAGAGACACCTCCAATGAACCATCCTAGGAAAGTAAAGGATTGCTATGTTTGTGTTGTAGGAGACTCAATTGTCGTTGTTGGAGGGTGTGAGCAAGAGGGAGAAGGAGGTTTGGCTTTGAATGTAGAAGTTTTGGATACCAATAACGGTGATGGTTTATGGGTCTCTGTGGCTGATCCTGAGTTTGAGCAGAGCAGCAAGCTGGCTTTTGTTGGTCTGTTTGATGGAAATCCTAAGTTTGAGGAGAGCAGCAAACTTGCTCTGGTTGGTGAGTGTAATAGAAATCCTGAGTTTGAGCAGAACAGCAAGCTGGATTTTGTTGGTCCCTCTGATGGAAATCTTCGGGGAGTGGTTATTTTTGGGACAACAAATGAAAGGTACAAAACACAGTTTGGATCTTCAAGATCGCTCTTGGAAGAAGGAAGTACCATCGATGTTGACTCCCTCAAAGAGTTATTGTCATACTCTTCTTGTCGGTAAAATCATTGTCAGAATCTACAACACTTTAAAAAATTATTTTAAATTTTATTATTTTAAATCAATTAATAAAATAAACCCACGCATAGCGTGGATATAAAATCTAGTATATATATATATATATATATATATATATATATATATATATATATAATTGACTAAGAACTTACGAGCTTATTAAAACAAACGCTAACATTAAAACTCAACAACATTTTTTTTTTTTTTTTGAAGTGAATGTTAAATTTTATTCAAATAAAAAAAACAAACAACATATACATAAGTACAAATCCTGATTTCTAAGTACGATATATTACACATTTCACGTTCCTCAAGATTCTCTATGACCCAAGAACCGGAAGAAGCTCAAGAGGAACTTTCTTAACAATGGTGACATCACCAGATTCTTCCATGTCCATGTCTTTCTCTTCAGGTAATTTCCAATCAAAGAAGTAAAGCAAGTTCAAGAGTACCAATTCAACGGACGCAATCCCATAATCCATTCCTGGACACATCCTCCGACCAGAACCAAATGGTAACATCTCGAAATTTTGTCCTTTGTAGTCCACATGATCATCTATAAACCTCTCCGGGATAAACTCCTCTGGATTTTTCCAGCGGTTAGGGCTTCGTCCTATCGCCCATGCGTTAACCAAAAGAAGGGTTTTCGGGGGAATATCGTAGCCTTGAATCTTGATGTGACTCATTGTTTCTCGTGGGAGTAACAGAGGAGCTACGGGGTGTAGTCTTAAGGTTTCTTTCACCACAAGCTTCAAGTAGTGAAGCTTATCGAGATCTTCTTCCGTGATTCTATCCCTTGGTTTGATTCCAATGCTTGTTCGGATCTCGTCTTGAGCTTTCTTCATCACTCTCGGGTTTCTAGCTAGCTCTGCCATCGCCCAAATCATGGTGATGGCACTTGTGTCTACTCCAGCAAGAAATATATTCTAGGTAAACATAAAGACATTAGATGGTTATGTTTAGGTCATGTGTTAGATACAAGAATCTTAAATTAAATATTTGTTTGCTTACTGAGATGACTCCATAGAGATGATCAATTGTGAGCTTGAAAGAATCATCTTGTTCTTGTTTTTGTATCATATCCAGCATCACATCGACTATATCAGGACGATCTTGAGATGTTACTCCATGGTTATTCTTCAAGTGATCATCAACCACTTTCTTCACAAAAGTATCAACCTCGAAGAAAATGTTATGAAGTCTCTTGTGTTCTCCTAACACAAAGTCTATAAACCAACCAATACCAGCAACAGGGAAAAGATCAGAGTACTTTAAAGACATATTTGTCACAGCTTCAAACATCAATTCTTCAATCTTTTCCTTATTGATATGCTTGTATTCGGAGAAGTTCTGTCCAAAGGCAGATCTGAATATGATACTTGCACTTAGAGAGAAAAGGGTTTTGCTCAAATCAACTGGAGATTGCTTCAAAGCCACTTCAGTCAATTTTTTGACCATCAAATCTGTTTCATCCTCTCTGATATATCGAAAAGATCGGACCTTTTTCGTGCTAAAGAACTCAAGAACAGCAAGCTTCCGCAGCTCTCTCCAGTCCTCACCGTATGCTGCTAAACCAATATCTTTACCGTTACGCGAAAACGTCTGCATTCCAAGAGCCTTGGGTCGTGTACAACACTCAAGGTCATGGGTTTTAAGAACTTCTTCAGCTGCTTCACTCGATGAGATCACAACAACTGGGACAAGCCCTAGATGGAGATACATCACCGGTCCGTGTTTCTTGGAGAGATCGTAAAGACATCTGTGAAGAAGTCCTCGGAGTTGGTGTAGGTTTCCGATGAACGGAAGCTTTGATGGACTTGGAGGAAGATTCAATTTCGGTTTTTTTCTCTTCTTGGTGTAGATTAACGAGAAGAGAACAGGAAAGAATAGAAGCAAGAGGAAAGACAGAAGAATCTCCATTGTTTTTTTTTTTCGGGAGATTGAGAAATAGTATTAAGACAAAACAACAATGTTTTCATTCTTTGAAATACGGAACACACAGGTCGGTTTGGATATATACAACAAAGCTATGAATATAAGATAAAACAATATTTCTATCTGACAAGATAAGTCGGTTGTATGTGAGGCTAAGCTTTGAGATAAAGACTGAGAGTGAGGTTTATAAAATATGAGTAATTTGTTTATTCATTCATTTCCTCCTATCAAACTGTTCTCAACTTTTAGCCCATAATTTCTCAAGATCTGACATAAGCTTTTCAAAATATATTTTTAGAGCGAAAAGTTATCATTTCATCTCTTCCTAATAGATCAAGTTAGTCAAACAAGATTCAAACTCCTTTTAAAAGATGAACCAACACGTCTATACCACCAATTTTGCAAGTTTTAAAATTTTTAAAACATAACGAAAATAGTTTTGTATCTATTTTATGCAAATTCTTATAAGAACATTGATTTTGTAATGAGTAGGAGCTTGGACTTGGAGTCGGTGCGGTGCTATTTGAGAAATACCACATTTCATATTTATAAAGACTTTAACAGTCTGGTTCAATTTATATACTTTCCAAGTCGATATTTATAGTGTTATTAGGTTCTTCACACTTACTTATAAAGCTCCAGTCGACATATAATGTATGTTTGAAATTTAAAACGTTACTCCATTGGTTATGATCCAAACAAGCGTTACTCATTGGTCATAATTAACCAATTTTTCCTGATTTGTAACATACTCATTGGTTATGATCCAAATGATTTTAGTACCAAATAAATGGTCAGCGTCTGATACAATACCCACGCAATTCGCAAAACAAAATTCATTACAATTGGACATTGTTTTAGACGTTGTGTGAAACCGATGAAAACTTACTTTTCTAAGTGATCAATTACCAAAGTACTTAACAGCAACAAGTAGAAGCTCACTTTTCCTGCTCACAGTAAGTCCAGGAGCTTCTTCCATATCGTGATCTTCGATGGCCATACCTTCTGGTAGTTTCCAGTCAAAATGATACAACAGATTCGCCAGACCAAACTCCACCATTGTTATCCCCATGTACATTCCGGGACATATTCTTCTGCCACTCCCGAATGATAACAGCTCAAAGTTTTGTCCTTTTGCCTCAATGTTATTATCCATAAACCTCTCTGGGAGAAACATCTCTGGATCTTTCCAGGTATCCGGATCACGCCCGATCGCCCATACATTCACATGAAGCCGTGTCTTGACTGGAATCGTGTAGCCATCGATCTCAAATTCATACATTACTTCTCTTGGAAGTAGAAGAGGTGTTGGCGGATGTAGTCTCCATGTTTCTTTGATCACCATTTTCAGGTAGTCGAGCTGATCCGTGTCATCAAAGCTAATTCTTTCTTTGTTCTTGATTTGGCTTCTTATTTCAGATTGTACTTTCTTCATCACTCTAGGGTTTCTAGCAAGTTCTGCCATTGCCCATGTCATTGTTATTGCAGAAGTATCGATTCCTCCTAAAAGAATGTTCTGTTTACAATAACATATAACAAAACATGTAAGAATAATTGTGAATGGATTACAAATACTAGTAATACATCTCTTTTTTAATTAATAGTCAATATATTCATCTCTAATTTGTATACTTACATCCGTACTGATGAATACGGAAAGTTGAAACTTACTTGTAAATAGAAAAAAAAAAAAAACTTTCTAGCAAAATTATGTTTACGTAAATGAATATTAATGAAACAACCCAACCCGTAAAATTTAAAAATTTTCTCTTCCAGATTATTATTATCACAAATAATAATCTCAACTGGTCAACAATACAAACTGCGGAAAAACAACAATCAATAGCCAATAACAACATTCAATAAATCTCATACTTTATTGAAATCACTAATCCAAAACAATTCATCAACCATAATCCAATAAGCAGTCAACATCAATTCCAGAATTACTAACAACCTAGCAAAACCATAAACGACAACACCAATCAACCGAGTCCCTACACCATCTCCTCTTCCTCGCCACGATCCCACGATCACACCTTGTCTTTACGTGTGTCACACGGTTATATGAGATGTGTGAGTATTATCACAAATACTCAGTGAGACGGTCATCCCATCTACTAGGTTATACACACAGGCATAAGAGAATGATACAATATCAGGGTAAACACTCAACGAGACATAGCACGATCAATCAAACAAGAATCGCATAAACTGCACGTGCGTCGATCGACACAAGCACCCTGTGTCGATCGACGCAGTTGCTCTGCGTCGATCGACGCATCGACACAGACCCAAGAATCGAGCCTATCCTCACATAGCTCGACCCTTGGTCTCAACACATCGATTTTCCTGCACAAAACCATTCAAAAACAACACGAAATACACAACAACAACAATCAAACGCATCCTATCACTTCCTTTACCCAGATAAGTCATGGTCACGCACTCACATTGAATTTGGAAGGAAAAAGGATGAAAAGAGGATGAAGAACACGAAGAACTACTCTCCAACACCGAGATATACACTCCACTCACGAGAAATCACTCCAAGAACGATCTCCCAAGCCTCCCAGACGAATCTGCTCTCACAAATCTCTCTGGAAACTCTCTGGAACTTTTCTGAAAACTTTTTGGAAACTAAAAGTCACCAAAAACGCGGCCAACCCATATTTATAGGAAAACCTAGAGTTTCACCTTAAATCGGGCCGCAAACCGACCCTTAAATCGAACCAATCCGGTTTGATTCAACTTGCGTCGATCGACGCACACCACCTGCGTCGATCGACGCACGACCAAAAATCAGATTCTTGATTCGCGATCGTTACAATTAATTTATCGATTAGTTAATTATATCATAGTCCCAACAATATTAATTTATATAAGATGTATTGTATTGTATAAGTTTTTTTACCATCATGATGGCTTTGACATGATTTCTTGTGAGATTGTCATTTCCAACAACACTTTCTTCTTTCTCCAATCTCAATAGCACATCCACGAAATCTTCACTCCCTTCTGGTTTAACCTCTTTATGCAGATCAATCATTTGTTCATAGAAAGCATCGAGATCTTGCATGCTTTTTTCTCTCCGTGCTTGTAAACCCGTAAACCAATCGACGATCCGTCCGACATACGGAATAAAATCCGAGGCAGAGAAGCTTCCCAACATCTCGAAAGCCTCGCGGACTAACTTGTTGAATCTGTCATTGCTAAGCACAGTTCCCTCAAAACTCACACCAAATGCTGCCTTGCATACCACACTTACAGTTAAAGCAAGAAGCGTCTTGTTCAAGTTAACCGGATTTTTCAGAGAAGCTGATTCCGCGATTGAATCGATCACTTTCTTGACTTCCTCGTCCTTGATGGGTTGGATCGACTGAATTTGTTTAGCGCTGAAGAGTTCTTGAGCACAGAGCTTCCTTAGTTCTTTCCAATAATCATTGTAAGGAGAGGAACACATATCGAGATTGTTGTAAGAGAGCTCTCTTGACCCTGAGGAGTTGAGAGATGAATGAAGTAAAAATTCAAAAGTTGAGTATGTGTTGTGAAATTACAGTACCTGCCAATAGAGGACGGGTACAACAATTGTGGTCATTGTCTCGTAGTGCTTGTTTTGCTGTTTCAGAGGAAGAAAGAATGACCGTAGGGACTTTTCCAAGCTTCAAAAGCATCACAGGACCATACTTCTTTGAGAGATTCCATAGAGTCTGATGTTGTAATTCTCCGAGCTGATGTAAGTTTCCGATGATCGGGAAGCTAGGAGGAGACGGTATTGGCCGATGTTGTCGTCGCTTTGAGCGTTTGAAGGTGGCGAGAAGAAGAAAGAAGATTAGGAAGAGAAGTGATAAAAGCCAAATGTTAGCCATTTGTATACTTTTTTTCTTCTTCAGATTTATGACTCGTAAAGAAAGCTCATGCCTTAATGTATACAACTTTGAGCAATGCTCACTTCAATAATGAAGGCGACATGACAATTTGACAAAACAAAAAAAAACAAAAAAATTGATGACGACAAAAGAGAGCCTCTATGCTTTCCTTTAGGACAAAATTTTCCTCGTTATTAATTTTTTTTAAAGTAGATTCGAGAAATTTGAGCCTCTGTTCTTTCCCTGAGCCCAAACTATAGAAGAGTTTCTTGAAATAAATAACGAAACTAATTGACTGTGAAAGCGAGATTGAAATGAATAGAAGATGAAACAACAAATATTTAACAAGATTACCAACAGTAAATATACAACAAGAATACGACATATCTTTAATAAATTGTTTTTTTTTATCAAAAGCAATGTAGAGCAATTTATACAACCTTAGAAACCGTACGTTTTCAGAAGATTTATGACTAGTTCACAATGGATAGTTTAAGATAAAACTATCAAAATACATACAGTATATATATATGATCTATATAAGAAAATAATACTTTTATAATTTTAAATAAACTATAGAATAATTAAATAAAATGCCTTAGAATATTTCATTATAGACAAAATTCTTATTTATAAAAAAAAACATATTATAGTTCAGTTCATACAGGTATCAAGTATATCTAATTTTATATGATATATTTGATAAGAAAATAGTAAAAATTTGTTTAAATTTTTTGGTAAATATTTATAAATATTCAACATAGCTTTTTAAAATGATATTATTTTAACTGTTAGCAGAACTTTTTTTTTTTTTTGAAACTTTTTCATAGCAGAACTTTTTTATTTTATTTAGAGCAGTTTCAATTGACTGAAATGACTTTATGATTGTTGTAAAAACTAATAACCACGACCAAACATTTGTGCATAATCGCAAAGAATCGATCAACACAGACTGTTTTGTTCTTTTGTCAATGACATTTAAAAATATCTTGATTCATGATTAACATTGATGGTAATTTATGCGTTGAATGTACAACAGGACAACATCACATAATATCGTAGCTAAACAATAAATAAGCAAAATACAAAATTCAACGATCCAAGAGAAACGACATATTCTGTATATATCCATAGTGGTATCGTTTTTATATGGTCCTTAACCTATTCTGTTTGTCCATATATATTAGAGCTGGATTTATAAAAAAAATTTTTACATCAAGTGGAATTGTAGGTGTCTATTATATATTCTTATTTAAATTTAACTTACACTAAATTTTAGGTTATAGGTCTTATCTTTTTTCACGTAAGAGTCGTAACATGTTTCTGATATGGTCAGGTTTTAACCCTATCAAACTACTGCAAGTGCACAGCAACGAAGTAGTATTTTAGGGATCGAATCCACAGAGACCAAGTGTTACACTACGAAAGTATGAGATTGAAATTAAGCTAAGATGGTAAAATGTGATTGGTTGCAATATTGAAACGAAAATAGCAATTATAAACGTGTAAACTTATGGAATTAAAAGCGTTAGGCTTAAGGGATATTCTCGGGAGATCATAGATTATGAATCAGACATTTATTCAGGGTACAATTTAGGACAATCTTGAACTCAAACATAATTTTATAACCAATCCACTGTCGTGGCATCAGAGACTTTATTTATCAACCTAGGATTCTAAACTGTCGTTTGAACCTAGAATTCTAAACAAGCATTAACGAACCGGTTTGATAAGTTCACAAATCGCCTTAACATCAGCTTTCGTTGGTTAAGGACAATTTGCTCATCTATGTTCTTTCGGGTATTTAATTACACTTTTGGTGAATTAAACATCCTAACATCAAGAACTAAGTGATCAATCATAATTCAAGCAATAAGAACAACAATAGATGAAGACAAGTACAAATCCCTATTTATGTCTAATTCAATGATCCATGAATTCCTTTGAACACCCACAAGCCTAACTAATGATCTACTCACACATATTCAAAAGAAATTCACAAAGAGATGATATCACAACCATAACTTAAATCAAAGAAAGAGATAAAGGAGTTGAGAAATCTTCTCTATGATACAAGGTTGAAGAAGAATCTCCCAAATCATACAAAGATCCAAGAACAAGTTGTAAACTTAAGAACAAGAGAAGATGAAAGATTTTGATCTAAAAACCAAGAGAAAATTGAAAGGTCTTCTCTCTAGAACAAGAAGAAAAAAAAATGATAATAATTGAAGTCTACTGGCATGATTGAGTGAAAACTCAGTTTTTAATGGTCTAAACACGTTTTGGTTAAAATAATGCAAGATTAGGTGACTGATTTTTTTTTTTTCTTTGGGCAGTTTTAGTAAGTGGATCGATCGATCCATATGTGGATCGATCGATCCAGTTACTAAAGATATCGATCGACCCAATTTCCTTTGTGCTTGATCGAGCTGCAGATCCCGCGGAGCTGAAGAATTTTAGCAAACGGATCGATCGATCCGATGGTGGATCGATCGATCCAGTTACTAAAGATACCGATCGATCGATCCTCTTCGTGCTGGATCGAGCCGCAGATCCCGCGATCATTTTGAAGAATTTTAGCAAGCGGATCGATCGATCCGAGGGTGGATCGATCGATCCAGTTGCTAAAAATCTTTATTTGCTTCTTTTGCTCGCCAAACGGACCTGTCTTCACTAAACTTTCCATAACTTTTGATCCTTTGTATTAACCTTCATTTAAACGTGGTTTAACCTGAAAAGACTCTAAAAGTATAGAAAAGACTCGATAAAACTCAGAAATCAATGGTTAGAATGCGTTAAAAACGCAACATATCAACTCCCCCGGACTTAGTCTTTTGCTTGACCTCAAGCAAAACAGAAAACTAAGCCAGTGAAAGAGGTTTGAAAATACGGAAACTCAACTTCTCTTTTAAAACGTCCAATGACCACTAAAATTGCAATCCACATTCTGCAAGGACGAACCCAACCGAGTCGCTATGTACTTCTCCTCAAACTTATCCAATATCCCCAATCCATCTCAAATTTCGCAACACTTTCCACAAGTCATCCTTGCTAATCCTCGTTGTCAATCCCAGTGCCAAGAACCTTCTAGATTCATTCCCGTACTATATCATGATATATCACCAATACAACATTTATTATTCTTCCTCTCCCCATAATTGCTTTGGTCTCGTAACGGAACTCACTAGTGTTGTTCCTTGTGAGGAGACAGCGTCGTGAACTCTTTTGTTCCGTTACAGTTTTAGAATAGCACTCACTAGTGTTGTTCCTTGTGAGGAGACAGCGTCGTGAACTCTTTTGTGCTATTCTAAACCTTTGAGCCAAAATTAAATTTTTTTTTTTTTTTTTTTTTTTTTTTTTTTTTTTTTTTTTTTTTTTTTTTTTTTTTAAAAAAAAAAACGGGGTGAATATATCAAGTATGAACGAGGAATCAGGATCTATGGACACCAGTCATTCCATTAAGGGTGCAATTAGCTCAGACTTGGTGGAACTTGTTGGAAACGAGAGACGTCTCTAGTTAACCGGTAAGTCTTTGAATTTTTCATTGGTCGGATTGGAATTCATTCTGCATCAATGTCACTTAAATGAAATGGTCAGTAAACAAAGAGATATATATCATCATAGTTTCCTAACCATAAAACTCTTGACTCAATAAAACATAAAACACACAAAACAAATATAAATACCAAAAAGGTTCACATAAAACAAAGCAAAGAAAATGGCGTTAGTCCCAGCAAATACCCTCCCCCGGACTTACTTCACACCGTCTCGGTGGAAACTAAATCAGAAGAAAAGTACGACATACGCGAAAGTTCGAAATATATTAAATAGATGTAGATAAAGTAGGGGGGGAGAAATAACAGAATCAATGCTCTCCGGAGCTGGCGCTCCGGCTATCCCCTGGTGCCCTCCGAAGCTGTATGGATAGCGATATCCTTGTACCGGACTTCAACCGATGCAAGGAATTGGCGGACCAGCTCAGGATACAGAGGATAGGACTTGTAAGCGATCGTGCCAAGCCCCATCTTGGTCAGCATTGCTCGGACATCGTCGCTAATTCCCATTCTCGCCAATGTTGCTTCGCACACAAATTTGGTAGGTGTCATCGTTACCTGAAGCAAACCATTGTAGAAAATGCGGTTGAAACGGTCCCAAGCATGTCCAGGCTGACGCGAATCAAATCCTGTCATGGCCTGAATAGCGGCTATTGATATTCGTGGAATCTCCTCAACCAACGAATCATCAAGGAATGGTGTCTTTTCAGCGCGAGGCCATGGATGAGATGTGTGTCCTTCCTGCGTCTCATCAGCAGCGGCAGAAGCGGAAGCTACAGATTTTCCTTTTGCGGTACGCGAAAACCGAGCGGGTTGAGATGTCCTAGCAGGTGGAGGTTGGCGAGCGGGTTGCGAAATTTCTTCATCACCGCTTGTCTCGCTGTTGTACGTGTTAGCTTGCGGTGGTCTAACCTTTGGTACACCTCGTCTTGTCATTTCCTACAAATTCAAACAAAAATCCATATTTATCGAATTTTTCGAAACATAACAAATTGTTGAATTTGCAAAACCCAAAGAATAGACATCTCTACTAATCCGTTTTAACACCAATTTTAACACCAATGCAGGCTAATTCCGTTTGGTTTTACTAAAACCCCCAAAATGTGTCAAATTCTCAACCTAAAATTTCAACCATTGAAATGGATAAAATTAACGCATGGGGTTTGTCGAAAATCACTCTAGAAGTACATATAAACTCACGGAATTAACCAATTGGAGCAAATCAAACACGAAAATTGCCTTTTTCCTCAAGAACATCGAACTCGAATTTTGTGTTTAGAGACACATACCTTTGTAGATCGACTGAGCGAGTGCTAGAATCAGTTAGAGGAGGAAATTTCGTGTGAGATAGACCCAAAAATCGTTCAATTTGGTGAAGAATTGAGGAAGTTATGGTTTGAACAAAATTTTGCTCAAAAACTTACAAAAATCGCGATAGAAGGAGGAGAAAGACATTAAGATGGATCGATAAATCAGTTTGTGTTTTAATAAACTGTTTGTTTCTGGTTCGGTTTTAGTGAATTAAACCGGTTTGAACCCAAAAAATCGAATCAGAAAACTGACCTGGAGAGTGGATCGATCGATCCAACAGTGGATCGATCGATCCACTTGTTAAAATCGCGATCCTGTTTTTGTATTGGTCGATCCGTTTTGGTTCTGGTCGATCCACAGATCCCGCGACATTATGTTTGCTGATCGGATCGATCGATCCGTTGTGCGTCCGGTCGATCCACAGATCCCGCGACATTTTGGTTTCTGATTGGATCGATCGATCCGATGGTGGATCGATCGATCCATTCTCCCCTGTTTTTTTTTTTTTTTTTTTTTTTTTTTTTTTTTTTTATTTCAAAAACACACCGAAAATCAAACCAAATTAACGAAAATTAAAAATTTAGTTATGTACACATACCAGTGGGTTGCCTCCCACTAAGCGCTTGTTTTAAGTCACGAGCTTGACTCGGATGCCGTTTAGGCTTGAGATGGATCACCGAGAGGAACGGTATCTCCCCTAGCGATTTCAATGTCAGCGAGATATGGCTTTAGGCGCTGACCATTAACCACAAATCTACCTCCTGCAGCGTCCAGCAACACTACAGCTCCATATGGTCTCACTTCTTTGATGGTGAAAGGACCAGACCATCTCGATCTCAACTTACCAGGAAAGAGTTTCAAGCGAGAATTAAAGAGCAAAACCTGATCATTTGCAGCAAAGTTCCTCGAGATGATCTTCTTATCATGGTAAGCCTTTGTCCTTTCCTTGTAGATTCTCGAATTCTCATAGGCCGTATGACGAATCTCATCCAGCTCATTCAGTTGTACTAATCTCCTTTCAGAAGCAGACTTGATGTCGAAGTTGAGCAACTTAACCGCCCAGGCTGCTTTATACTCTAACTCCACTGGAAGATGACATGACTTTCCATAGACAAGATGAAATGGTGTCGTGCCTAGAGGTGTTTTGTAGGCAGTCCTATATGCCCAAAGAGCGTCATCAAGCTTGATAGCCCAATCTTTCCTCGTAGTGCCTACAACTTTCTGCAGAATGCTCTTGATCTCCCTGTTGGAAATCTCAACCTGTCCACTCGTCTGAGGATGGTAAGGAGTTGCGACCTTGTGCTTGACACCATGCTTCTTCAAAAGACCATCAAAGACCTTATTGATGAAGTGAGAACCACCATCACTGATTACCACTCGAGGTACACCAAACCTTGGGAAGATCACCGATTTGAACATCTTCACAACCACTCGGGCATCATTAGTCGGGCTAGCCAGCGCTTCAACCCATTTAGACACATAGTCTACTGCAACGAGAATGTATTGATTTCCGTATGAAGATGGGAAAGGACCCATGAAGTCAATACCCCAGACATCAAACAGCTCAACCTCCAAGATGAAATTCTGAGGCATCTCGTTTCTCTTGCTTATGTTGCCTTGCCGCTGACATGGATCACACTTGGAGACGAAAGCATGAGCATCTCTAAACATAGTTGGCCACCAGAAACCAGCTTGTAAAGCCTTAGACACTGTCTTAAAGGTAGCAAAGTGTCCTGCATATGATGAACCATGACAGTGAAACAAGATACCTGGAACCTCTTCTTCTGATACGCATCTTCTGAAAATTCCATCAGAACACTGCTTGTACAAATAAGGTTCATCCCAGAAGTAGTGTCTGATGTCTCTCAAGAACTTCTTCTTCCTGTACCCAACAAAATTATCAGGTTCCCTTTCTGCAGCCAAGTAGTTCGCAATTTCACCAAACCAAGGCATCTCAGGAAACTTGGTTTCTGGCGGTGGAGTGGAATGCACAATATTGCCAATGCTAATGGCATATACGTGCTCCTCAGGTAGGCTATCATCCAAAGGGACATCTTCATTTATACGCATTCTAGAGAGATGGTCTGCAACACCGTTCTCAATTCCTTTCTTATCCTTGATCTCCAAGTCGAACTCCTGCAGCATAAGTATCCATCGCAACAGTCTAGGTTTTGCATCCTTCTTTTTCAGAAGATACCTCAAAGCAGCATGGTCAGTGTGAACAATAACTTTAGAACCCACCAGATAAGACCTGAACTTCTCAAAAGCAAACACAATAGCCAGAAGTTCTTTCTCGGTGGTAGCATACTTACACTGCGCCTCATCAAGAGTCCTGCTAGCATAATAAATGACATGGAGCTTCTTTTCCTTTCGCTGTCCCAATACTGCTCCAACTGCATAGTCACTAGCATCTGTCATAACTTCGAAAGGCAACTCCCAGTCTGGCGGTTGGACAATTGGTGCGCTGACAAGTGCTCCCTTGATCGTATGAAAGGCCTCCAGACAATTACTGTCGAAGTCAAACTTCACATCTTTACACAAAAGCTGTGTCATTGGTCTAACAATCTTGGAGAAATCCTTGATGAATCTCCTGTAGAATCCAGCATGTCCCAGAAAACTCCGAACTCCTTTGACAGAATTAGGTGGCTGGAGGTTTATCATCACATCAATCTTCGCCTTGTCTACCTCAATACCGCTTTCTGAAATTCTGTGTCCCAAGACAATCCCATCCCTGACCATGAAATGACACTTCTCCCAATTCAGCACTAGATGTTTCTCCTCACAGCGTTTTAAAACCCTGCACAAATGAGAAAGACAAACAGAAAAGGAAGATCCATGGACAGAAAAATCATCCATAAAAACTTCCATTATGTCCTCAATCATGTCAGTAAAAATTGACATCATGCATCTTTGGAATGTGGCCGGTGCATTACACAAGCCAAATGGCATTCTGCGATAAGCATAGGTGCCATAAGGACAGGTGAATGTTGTCTTCTCCTGATCTTCTGGATGAATGGGAATCTGAAAGAAACCAGAATAACCATCTAGAAAACAGTAGTAAGCATGGCTAGCCAATCTCTCAAGCATCTGATCAATAAATGGTAAAGGAAAATGATCTTTACGAGTAGCAGAATTCAACTTCCTATAATCTATGCACATCCTATGGCCAGTGACAGCTCTAGTCGGAAGTAATTCATCCTTATCAGTCCTAACCACAGTTACTCCACCTTTCTTTGGTACAACATGGACAGGGCTAACCCACTTGCTATCAGAGATGGCGTATATAATACCAGCCTCTAGCAGTTTCATAATTTCTTTCTTAACAACATCTTTCAGATTCGGGTTTAACCGTCTCTGATGTTCTATAGAAGTGGTTGCCTCATCTTCTAGAAAGATCCTGTGCATGCAAAGGTCAGGTGAAATTCCTGTGATATCATCTAAAGAATAGCCTAAGGCCCTGCGATACTTTCTAAGCTCACACAAAAGCAAAGCAGTTTCAGCATTGTTCAGTTCAGAATTGATGATGACAGGGTAAGTAGACTTAGGGCCTAGAAACGCATACCTTAGCCCAGATGGAAGTGGTTTGAGCTCAACCTTAGGAGCTTTCAGCTCGCTCCATGGATTTGTAGATGGCATAGGAAGGGGTGTTGCTGGAGATCGCTCTACAGCTTCATCCAAACTCGTGTAAGCAACCATCTTTCCCATTGACTGGCTCGAATCCATCATCTTAACATACCCTGTTGCATCCTCACTCAGAAAACTATCCTCACTCACAGACCTTGTCAAAGCAATCTCTAAAGGATCATCAACTAGAATCTCTTCTACATCATTGTCCGAGATTTCTAGTGAATCGTCAACCACAAATGTCTGCCCATCCAGCATAGGCTTCTTCAGCAACTTTTCCATCTCGAACTTCATGATAATATCTCCCAGCTGGAGATCTATTCGCCCATTTTTCACATCTATCACAGCTCCAGCAGTACGTAAGAAAGGCCTCCCCAAAATGAGAGGATCCTTTGGTTCTTCATCGAGCTCGAGGACTACAAAATCTGCCGGAACCAGCACATTACCAATCTGCACATGTAGATCCTCAAGAACTCCAACCGGTAACTTCACAGAGCGATCAGCAAAAACCAAGGAGATTCTAGTGGGTTTGAACTTGGTGAATCCAAGGCGCTTGGCTACTGAATATGGCATCAAATTGACGCTTGAACCTAAATCACACAAAGAACAAGCAAACGTCATTGACCCAATCTGCACAGATAAAACAAACCTCCCTGGATCTCCCAATTTCCTGGGCATCTTGTTATGTAGGACTGCGCTGCAATCCTTTGAGACTTTAACGAAATCTTCTTCTGCAGAGACTTTTCTTGTCACCAAGCCTTTCATATATCTCTTCATCGAGGGAATCATCTGGATTGCATCAACGAGACTGAGCTTCACTGTGAGGTCATCCATCATCTCCTTGCATTTCGCATCTTCTAAATCCTTTCTTGACTTTTTAGGGCGAGTAGGGTATGGAACCTTCGGAGCATAAATACGAGGAGGCAATGATTCCCTTGCAGGATCCTCATGTGCAGTCGGGTTCACCTTCTCAGGTTTTGCATCATCAGTCTCTTTCTCATCAGTGGCTACCTCAGAACTTTTACCTTGCAATGCAGTAGGAATCAACACTTTCCCACTCCTGGTTGTGATGGCACTGACATTTTCAAGCCTAGGATTTTGCTCTCCTTTTCCAGGTAGAACTCCCTGTGGTCTCTTGATTGCCTCAGCAGTCTGAGCTACCTGAATGTCTAACTTCTTCACATGAGATGAGAGAGCTTCAAATTTACCATTGAGATCACTGTACATACTATCCACCTTGACATTGATCTCGTTAGAAGCCTTTTGTTGATTCATTAGAAGCTGCTGCATAAGTTGCTCGAGCTTGCTTTCCTGTGGCGCTGGAACAGAATTCACTGGGGTTTGGAAAGGAACTTGAGCTGCTGGTCTGAAGTTGTTGAATGGTTGTTTCGGCTGAAATCCACCCTGAAATCCGCTCTGACCTGGGTTTTGCACAAACGGTTTCTGAAAACCTTGTGAAAAATTCTTCTGAAATCCCACATTCTGCCCACTGTTTTGTCCTGCAAACCCTGCCCATTCACATAATTAACCTCCTGCTGCTCATTAGTCTCTCCCTCAGTGTAATCTTGGTAGACAATTGCCTCTGTTCCATCTTCACAAAACTGTACATTCCTCTGATTTTGCTTAAGCAACTGATTGTATTTCTCATTCAACTCATCGTACTTCTGAGATTCAACGCCACTGACTCGCTTAGACCTGTCATACTCAGAAGAGCTAGCGATAGAACTTGCAGCCATATTCTCAATCAGCTCAGATGCTCCTTGCTCACTTCTGGTCATGAAATTTCCATTGCTTGCGGCATTCAGTTGGTTCTTGGACTCTCTGTCAACTCCATCATAGAAGATGCTAATAAGTTGTCCCTCTGAGTATCCATGGTGAGGACACTCTCTCCGATAATCCTTGAACCTCTCATAAGCCTCACCGAATGACTCTCCTAAAAACTGCTGGAAAGAGGCAATCTTGTTTCTCAGAGAATTTGTCTTGGATTTGGTGTAGAAATGATCCAAGAATGCAGCTCTGCATTGATCCCATGTTGTGAGTGATCCAGACGGTAGAGACTTAAGCCATCTTGAAGCTTTGTCTGCTAGAGAAAAAGGGAACAACTTGCACTTGATCCAGTCCTCAGGGACTCCATTTACTCTGGTAGTGCTGCAAATCTCCTCAAAGTTCTCTATGTGTTCCATTGGGTTCTCAGCAGGTAACCCATGGAAAGTGTAATTCTTCACCAATCCTATCAGCTGGGGATGTAGTTGATAGTCCTGCCTGTTGAGAGTAGGCAGACTAATCGCAGATCGGTTCTGATAGAATGTGTGTGGCGTGTTTGCATCACCAATACCAGGCTGAACCTGTTGCAACCGCTGCAGTTGTTCTTGTATCCTTTCAAATTCAGCCCTTGTAACCCCTGCAGTATCAGTCACAGGAGCATTGTTTCCTTCTTCCATGTTGACTTGGTTCGATGTCGTTCTTGCTCTGTTAATTCGTTCTATTCTTCCAAGTGCCTGGTTTTCGAAAAAGAGAAGGTTGTCAGAGCCTTGACTTCTTCTTTGCATAAAACCTGAAACACACAAAAGAACAAAACAAAATTCGTTAGTAACTTCTTAGACTAAATTTCAAACTGAATTTCGAAGGTAACGCTATTGGTCCCCGGCAACGGCGCCAAAAACTTGATATGGTCAGGTTTTAACCCTATCAAACTACTGCAAGTGCACAGCAACGAAGTAGTATTTTAGGGATCGAATCCACAGAGACCAAGTGTTACACTACGAAAGTATGAGATTGAAATTAAGCTAAGATGGTAAAATGTGATTGGTTGCAATATTGAAACGAAAATAGCAATTATAAACGTGTAAACTTATGGAATTAAAAGCGTTAGGCTTAAGGGATATTCTCGGGAGATCATAGATTATGAATCAGACATTTATTCAGGGTACAATTTAGGACAATCTTGAACTCAAACATAATTTTATAACCAATCCACTGTCGTGGCATCAGAGACTTTATTTATCAACCTAGGATTCTAAACTGTCGTTTGAACCTAGAATTCTAAACAAGCATTAACGAACCGGTTTGATAAGTTCACAAATCGCCTTAACATCAGCTTTCGTTGGTTAAGGACAATTTGCTCATCTATGTTCTTTCGGGTATTTAATTACACTTTTGGTGAATTAAACATCCTAACATCAAGAACTAAGTGATCAATCATAATTCAAGCAATAAGAACAACAATAGATGAAGACAAGTACAAATCCCTATTTATGTCTAATTCAATGATCCATGAATTCCTTTGAACACCCACAAGCCTAACTAATGATCTACTCACACATATTCAAAAGAAATTCACAAAGAGATGATATCACAACCATAACTTAAATCAAAGAAAGAGATAAAGGAGTTGAGAAATCTTCTCTATGATACAAGGTTGAAGAAGAATCTCCCAAATCATACAAAGATCCAAGAACAAGTTGTAAACTTAAGAACAAGAGAAGATGAAAGATTTTGATCTAAAAACCAAGAGAAAATTGAAAGGTCTTCTCTCTAGAACAAGAAGAAAAAAAAATGATAATAATTGAAGTCTACTGGCATGATTGAGTGAAAACTCAGTTTTTAATGGTCTAAACACGTTTTGGTTAAAATAATGCAAGATTAGGTGACTGATTTTTTTTTTTTCTTTGGGCAGTTTTAGTAAGTGGATCGATCGATCCATATGTGGATCGATCGATCCAGTTACTAAAGATATCGATCGACCCAATTTCCTTTGTGCTTGATCGAGCTGCAGATCCCGCGGAGCTGAAGAATTTTAGCAAACGGATCGATCGATCCGATGGTGGATCGATCGATCCAGTTACTAAAGATACCGATCGATCGATCCTCTTCGTGCTGGATCGAGCCGCAGATCCCGCGATCATTTTGAAGAATTTTAGCAAGCGGATCGATCGATCCGAGGGTGGATCGATCGATCCAGTTGCTAAAAATCTTTATTTGCTTCTTTTGCTCGCCAAACGGACCTGTCTTCACTAAACTTTCCATAACTTTTGATCATTTGTATTAACCTTCATTTAAACGTGGTTTAACCTGAAAAGACTCTAAAAGTATAGAAAAGACTCGATAAAACTCAGAAATCAATGGTTAGAATGCGTTAAAAACGCAACATATCAGTTTCTCTTAGATGGTGACTTTTATTAATCCATCTCGAACCAAAATTTATATCGTCAACTTGGAACTCTTGATAATGTGTCAATGTTAATAGACTTTTAATTCAAAATCAACTGATATAAATATAACTAGTGCAATATCCATATTCTGCGCGGAGATAAATTTTTATTAATAATTTATTATTCCAAAATTATTAGTTATTAAAATATGAATTATATTTTTAAATAGGTATTTTTTATTTTTAAATTGAAACTAAAATTATACAATTAAAGTAGACACATGTCTAATGTATTCGTTGTACGGATATAACTAATCATGTCACTGTGAGCGTTTTAAGTTATTACAATATCTAAACGATATTATAAATTATGAACATGATGTCATTTATACCATATTAATAATTTTTAATTTATTAATCAATTTTTAGATCTATTTTTAGAAATCAATTTATTTATACTTTTCATTACAATTTTTTTGAACCGAACGTTTAAAATTATTCATTAACATTACATTATCATTGTTTTTGAAAATTTCAATTGACTGAAATGACTTTATGATTGTGCTAAACCCTAACATGGGAGTTTAAACCATCATAAATGCGTATAACTACTTAAAACAATACATAAACTCTAAACTCTAGCATCAAAGTATAAATTTAGATACAAAAACCTAAATTTGATATTTTCATAAAACAACTTGATCGATGATCTTACACTTGAGTTTATTTGGTTTTAGTGTAATGTTCAAATATAAATAATAATTTTTTTTTCTAAAATAAAATGTCTTGTATTTTCTTTTGGTGGAGCATCTCGTCTTTATTTTCTTTAGCGCTAATTGTTTGGATTGGATTCAGATTCTTCGTACGGGAATAAAACCTTAGACTATCATACTGAATGGTTGTAGAGTTTTGAGTAGAAGTTTAGATAAAGACTTCTTGTAAATTAGATAAACGGCTAATTAATATTTCATTCACGAAAATTTAACAAAAAATCTCCTAATTGTCAGTTAATGTTAATTTTGTATAAGTAATTATCATCATCTTTAAATAACACATGTCATAATTTCGGAGATATAAAACTAAGTGTGTGCAATCACATTTCACCAAATAACATTTTGTGTTTATTTTATAAAAAATTTGAATAATTACATGTATGGTTTATATATATGCCATAAATTTAGCTTACATGTTTAATAGTATGATTTGATTAGTTCTTTTTATAGATTTATCCTACAGATTATAATGTATTAAAAAAATTTCTAACCATAAGTAACATAATTATGAAAGAACAAAGAGACAAAATTTATCGTCAGTCAATCCTTATTATTGGGTATCTTTACAACGTCAATATTGTTTCCCTTTTTTTGCTTGTATTTGTATAACATGTAATTTGGGATACTCAAGTTAAAAGATTTTATGATTATGTTGGGTATTTGTTTCTTATTTCTTGCTCATAGTCATACAACCATACTCTTCTTCTGTTTAGACCACGACAATGTGAATGAGGCTTACCGATGAGCCGATGACAATAAAATCCAGTCGAATAACAAACCCATAATGAATGTAAAAAGAACATTAACCAACATAGATCAAAAAGAACAAATATTTGACTTGTATTTTCACCAAGCTTTCATATGTAACACGATCAACCAAAAAAACTTCTAATAAGCGAAAGAGTACCACATACAACAAAATTTATGGAAAAAACAGAGATCAAACTCGAATCGTTATTTTTTTAACCATCGAATTCAAACTTACTATTTTCTAGTTTAATATACAAATCAAACATAATTGGCATACACAGTACACTTGATAAGTAAACAAACCTCTTCACAAACATAACCGAAGGTGAAAGATGATCCGCAAACAAAAATGGATCAAGATTTTATGCACAACCTTGTAATGCAAGATGGGATTTCTGGCCTAGAGTTGTCTTTTCTCTCCTCATCTTTACGAGCGTCACTAAGGCTTTCTTTCGACCATTGCTTTCCATGTACCTTTGGTAGATTCACAAGCACCTCTGTCATTTTTTGCTTTCTTCTCTTGTATACTCATGTTGTTTAATCTCAACTTTTCGATATTCTTGATTTTCTATGTTTTCTTTCTCTTTATTTCTTTCCTATTCAATAGAATCTTTCATCTTCTCTCAATCTCTCTCTTCCTTCTCAAAAGCTTCTATCCTTGCGCAGGATATAAATAACAAAAATAATATTTTAAGATTGTAAGTTAATCCAATCAATTATTTAATTCAATTAATAAACACGGTAGGTACCCCAGCCTATGTGCCTCGCCTATTACCCGCATCCCATCTCAACCCTTATCTGTCCCTTCCTAGCTCTTACCTGTGTCCCATCTCAACTCTTATCCATCCAGCTCTAGTACTTATGTAACGCCCGTGAACCAAAAAGGGAATTTTTGGTTGGTGTGTCGACCGACACAGGGTGTGTGTGTCGATCGACACGAGTGTTTTTGAACTTAGGAGAAGTCGTGTTCTGGGTGTTGTGTCGATCGACACAGGTGAGGTGTGTTGATCGACACGGGGTAAAAATTGAACCGACATATTTGGTTTGTGATCGCTCGGTCTGGCGATTGGTTTAGGGAACTCTAGGGTTCCAGTATAAAAGCGTGGGAGACGCGTTTTATCTCTCTTTTGGCCAGAAATCAGAAGAGATTGAGAGAGAAATAGAGTGTTCTTGAGAAGAATGAGTTTCTGGAGGAATCGTTGTGGATTTCAGTCCTGAAAGCTTGTGATTGTATTGAGAGGTTGTTAGAACGAGAAGGAATTGTTGATGTGGTTGATTTTGGTTCTGGAGGGGCGAAATCAGGGGCTGGTTAGTGGTTGTTCTTCGTGTTCTTCCTCTTTTCAATCCTTTTTCGAGGTGAGTGCGTGACCGTAGGTTTATCTGGGTAAAGAAATAGATGGAATATGATTGTTTGCGGTTGTTTGGACTGGATTTCGTGTGTTTTGTGGATGAAAATGTGCAGGAGATCGATGGATCGCATTAGGGTTCGAGCCATGAGAGGATGGGCTCGTTCTCTGTTCTGCGATGTCGTGTCGATCGACACAGGTGCATCATGTCGATCGACACCATGGTGGTGTGTCGATCGACACAAGTGCAGTATATCGATCGACACCTAGTGGTTGTGTCGATCGACACAATGCTCTTGAACTGTTCATGGTTGATTGTTCGTGTATGCTTGTTGTTTGCTCATCCTAGTATTGTATCTCTTGCTTATGCCCTGTGTATATAACCTGTAGACGGGATGACCGCCTCGCTGAGTATTTGTAATAATACTCACGCAATTCTTTTTGCCATATGTTGCAGGTAAAGAGAAATTGTGATCGTGGAATCATGGCCAGGAAGAGGAGATGATCTAGTGTCTCGTCTGAGTGGCTGTATTGTTAGAATTGCTAGGTTGCTAGTAAATTCTGGAACCACTGTTGTTGTTATTGGTTTATTGGTTATTGATTTGAGTTATTGAATTGAACTAGTTAGAATTTAGTAGAGTATGGGATCTGTTGAATTTGTTTTAATTGTTGTTTGAATTCTGCATGTTGAGGTTCGACCGTTGGAGATTATCATTTGTGATAATGATAATCCGGGTCTTAATTAGAAAAATTTTAAATTTTTCGGGATGGGTTGTTTCATTTTGGTATCAGAGCTCTTATGGTTCTAGGGCGGGTGCAATTGATTGGTTACGTGTTTAGTCAATTGATTGTTGTGTTGGTTTGGAGTCCTAGATCATCTCTTCTAAGCCTTCAATGAGATTGACTTTATGTTTTCTAGTACTTAGTAGTCTGCTGGTTAGTGCAGAATGATGGCTAGAGTGGCTAGAGGCAGAGGTCGCGGGGGCCGTGGAGGCCGAGGTGGTCATGGTGGGCATAGGTGCGAGCAGGGACTTGAGAGTGAGTCTGCTGCCGTGAGTATGGCCCAGGAGACCACGCAGGAGCAGGTGCCAGACTCGCAGGCGTATCAGGAGGGGTTCGTGGGTGTGGCCGTGAGTGCCAATGTGAGGGCTACTGAGGCCGGTGAGGGTCCCGGCGTGGCCATTGGTGTGGTGGGCCCAGGTGGGGGTGCTGCCGGAGTTGTGGCCCAGAACCGAGATGATCGCTTGGCGGGTTTGCTGTAGATAATTCTGGAGCAGTTACCAGGTGGGGTGCCGGCTCTGGGTCAGGCTCCGGGAGTTCAGCCAGGTGTGGCTGGTATGCAGCCAGTAGTGGCTGGTGGTTAGCCGGGAGTGGCTGGGGTTCAGCCGGGAGTGGCTGGGGTGTAGTCGGGTGTGGCGGTTGCAGAGGAGCTTCCATCCTACCTCAGGATGATGGAGCAGATGCAGAGGATTGGCACCGAGTTTTTCTCGGGTGGTGCCAAGCCTGAGGAGGCTGATGAGTGGCGGCTGAGGTTGCAGCGTAACTTTTACTCTATTAGGTGTCCGGAGGGATACCGGGTTGATCGGGCGGTTCACTATTTGGATGGTGACGCGCATCTCTGGTGGAGAGGTGTTGAGGCCAGGAGGGTACAGGCCGAGATGGCTTGGGAGGATTTCTTGGCTAGGTTCAATGCCAAGTATTTCCCGCAGGAGACGGTGGATCGGTTGGAGCTGAGGGTTCTGGAGTTGACTCAGGGAGACCGGTCAGTGAGGGAGTTCGACGCAGAGTTTAGTCGACTTCTAGTATATACTGGTAGGGGCATGGAGGGCAAGCAGGCCGAGGTGAAGAGATTCCTGAGGGGATTTCGAGCTGATTTGAGGACTCGCTGCAGCGCGAGTAGGTTTGCCACGAGGGCGGAATTGGTTGAGATGGCTGCTGCGATTGAGGATTATCTCAGGGAGTAGGTTGTGGTAGTTAGTCCACCGGTGCAGTAGCAGAGGAGGCCGCAACAGCAGGCGGGTTCAAGCATGGGCGGCAAGCCTGCTCAGGGACAGAAAAGGAAGTGGGAGAGCACTTCAAGGCCGAGTCAGAGAGGACAGGGTGGTCCGGGATGCTTTGGGTACGGGAGCTTGGATCACAAGGTGGCCAGTTGTCCTAGGAGGAGTGGGCTTGGGGTGCTCAGGTGTGCTACCACTGCAGAGAGCCGGGGCATATTAAGCCCAAGTGTCCAAAGCTGTAGCAGATGGCGGTGGCGGCAGTGCAACCGTTGGCGGTGCAGCCATTGGCTCAGATTGCAGTGGTGCCGCGGGTTTTCACTTCGGCGGAGGCGGGTGGTTCTTGCGCCAGACTAATCACACGTAATTTTTTTTCAGACTTGACTTTTTAATTGCTTGTGTTATGTGAATTTAGTTTGTTTGGAAATTGTGAGTCTGCACTAGAGTGTCGGGGTCTTAAAGCACATGAGATTTGTGCACGGACCTTAGTTGTGGGCGGATATGAGTCTCACGTGTTGTTTGATTCGGGAGCTATAAATAGCTTTATTACTCCGAAGTGTGCGGAGGGTAGCGGTATCCGGAGCGATTCCGGTGAGCAACCGGGAGTAGTTAAGGTTGCTGGTGGCAAGACGTTAGCTACTTTCAGGCGGGCGCGTGGTGTGGATGTTCTGGTGGCGGGAGAGTTGATGCCAGCAAACTTGATCATTAGTCTGGTGGAACTGTATGACGTCATCCTTGGGATGGATTGGCTGGATCGGTAGAGAGTCCATCTGGATTGTCATCGGGGATGAGTAGTGTTTGAGCGGGAGACAGGAAGGTTGGTGTTTCAGGGAGTGAGACCGACTTTCGGGAGTCTTATGATTTCAGCGATACAAGCCGAGCAGTTGATTGAGAAGGGTTGTGAGGCGTATCTGGCGACGATAGTGATGCCGGAGACTGTTGGAGAGGTTGCAGTTAGGGATATTCGGGTTGTTCGAGATTTTCAGGACGTTTTCCAGTCATTGTTGGGATTACCACCATCGTGGTCGGATCCATTTACGATTGAGTTGGAACCTAGGACGACTCCTATATCCAAGGCGCCTTACCGTATGGCTCCAGCAGAGATGGCAGAGGTGAAGAAGCAGCTGGATGATCTGTTGGGGAAGGGATTCATCCGGCCTAGTGTCTCACCATGGGGAGTGCCGGTGTTGTTTGTGAAAAAGAAGGATGGGAGTTTCCGGTTGTGCATCGATTACCGGGAACTTAGCCGAGTCACTGTGAAGAAATGGTATCCTCTGCTGCGGACTGACGAGTTATTGGATCAGCTGCGAGGGGCTACTTGGTTCTCCAAGATCGACTTGGCTTTGGGTTACCATCAGATCCCGATTGATGAGGCGGATGTTAAGAAGACGGTCTTTCGGACGAGGTACGGGCATTATGAGTTTGTGGTGATGTCATTCGGATTGACGAATGCGCCAGCAGCGTTCATGAGGTTGATGAATGGAGTATTCCAAGAGTGTCTGGATGTATTCGTGATCAACTTTGTTGATGATATTCTGGTGTATTCGAGGAGTCCTAAGGAGCACGAGGTGCATCTGAGATTGGTTTTGGAGAAATTGCGGGAGCAGAAGCTGTACGCAAAGTTGAGTAAGTGCAGTTTCTAGCAGCGAGAGATGAGTTTCCTTGGCCATGTGGTGTCTGCAAAGGGAGTTTCTGTGGATCCGGCTCTATTAGAGGATGACCTAGACCGAGGAGTGCCATTGAGATCAGGAGTTTTCTTGGGTTGGCAGGTTACTATCGGAGGTTCGTCAAAGGGTTTGCGAGTATAGCGCGGTCAATGACGAAGTTGACAGGGAAGGATGTTCCTTTTGTGTGGTCTTCAGCTTGCGAGGAGAGTTTCGGAAAGCTGAAGAAGATGTTGACGAGTACACCTGTGTTGGCGTTACCCGAGCCGGGATAACCTTATGTGGTGTATACAGATGCTTTGGGAGTTGGTCTGGGATGTGTACTGATGCAACAGGGAAATGTTATTACGTATGCTTCGAGGCAGTTGAGGAAGCACGAGTGCAATTACCTTACTCAAGATTTGGAGTTGGCTGTGGTGATTTTCGCCCTTAAGATTTGGAGGTCTTATCTGTATGGCGGAAAGGTGCAGGTGTTCATAGACCACAAGGGTCTGAAGTACTTCTTCACTCAGCCGGAGCTGAACCAGAGACAGAGGCGCTGGATGGAGCTAGTTGTGGACTATGACCTGGAGATTGGGTACCATCCGGGTAAGGCTAATCTGGTTGTAGATGCGTTGAGTCGGAAGAGGGTTGCTTCATATCAGCAGCGGGATATGGAGGCTCTGGTGAGCGAGATCAGTACATTGAGGTTCTGTGTGATCTCACATGAGCCGTTAGGGTTAGAGGCAGCTAACCAGGCAGATTTGTTGAGTAGGATTCGGGTTGCTCAGGAGAAGGATTAGGGATTGATTGATGCTTCTAAGCGACAGGTTCAGAGTATGTGGTCTCGACGAATGGGATGATACTGGTGAACGGGCGGGTTTATGTACCCAAGGACGAGGATCTGAGGCAGGAGATCCTGAGGGAGGTTCATTCGAGCATGCTATCGATTCATCCAGGAGCGACCAAGATGTATCGTGATCTGAAGCGGTATTATCACTGGGTCGGGATGAAGAGGGATGTAGCTAACTAGGTTGTAGCGTGCAACGTGTGTCAGTTGGTGAAGGCTGAGCATCAGGTTCCGAGTGGTATGTTGCAAAGTTGCCTATTCCGGAGTGGAAGTGGGATATGATTACCATGGATTTCATGACGGGGTTGCCAGTGTCACGGACATATGATGCGATTTGGGTTATCGTGGAATGTCTCACGAAGTCAGCATATTTTCTTGCCATCAAGAAAACCGATGGAGTAGCGGTGTTGGCTAAGAAGTATGTACGGGAGATAGTGAGGCTGCACGGGGTGCCAGTGAGTATTGTATCAGCTAGGGATCCGCAGTTTACTTCAGATTTCTGGAGGGCATTTCAGGTTGAGATGGGCACTCAGGTGCATATGAGCACAACGTATCATCCTCAGACAGACGGGCAGTCCGAGCGGGCGATTCAGACATTGGAGGATTTACTGAGGATGTGTGTGCTGGATTATGGTGGTAATTGGGCGGATCATCTGAACCTGGTTGAGTTTGCGTACAACAACAGTTACCAGGCGAGTATTGGGATGGTTCCATATGAGGTTCTGTATGGGAGGCTGTGTCGGACACCATTATGCTGGACTCAAGTGGGGGAGAGGAGCATGTTTGGTGCAGATTTTGTTCAGGAGACGACAGAGAAGATCCGTGTCTTGAGACTGAACATGAGAGAGACTCAGGATCGGCAGAAAAGTTACACCGATAGGAGACAAAAAGAGCTGGAGTTTGAGCTGGGAGATCTGGTGTATCTCAAGGTAGCGATGTTGAGGGGTCCTAACAGATCCATTTCGGAGAACAAGCTGAGTCTGAGGTTTATGGGTTCGTTCAAGGTTGTGGAACGGGTCGGACCGGTAGCTTATCGATTGGAGTTACCTAAGAGTATGAAGGTTTTTCACAAAGTCTTCCATGTTTCGATGTTGTGGAAGTGTCTACATGAGTCTGAGAAGGTGTTGGCTAGGATTCCGGAGGATCTTCAGCCCAACATGACATTGACGGTGAAGCCTGTGAGGATTCTCGAGAGGAGAGTCAAGGTGCTGCGTCGGAAGAGTATACTGTTGGTGAGAGTCATATGGGACTGTGACGGTATTGAGGAGGAGATTTGGGAACCAGAAGCATTGGTGAAGACGAAGTTCTCAAAGTGGTTCGAGAAGCAAGCAGTGCCTTGAGGGCCTTTTCTGGTTCTTAGTGTCTGTTTTAGCATTTGGCTATGAGATGTACGTATTTTCGTTTTGATGTTGTTGTAACGATTATACATTTTGAGATTTAATAAGATGAGTTTTTCTTATTAAATGTGTGTAAGATGTGTGTTCTTATGATATGACTGGTGAAGTCATGGGTTGTGATGATTGGTAGGTCATGTGGAGGTCTAGCGATAGTAGTTCTATGGGAGTTAGAGCTTGTTTATCGGCTAGGGAGGCTAGAAATGGAAGTTCTATGTGAGTTAGGGATGTTCATGTTCTAGTAGGATTATCTGGGGATGAAGGTTTTATGTGAGTTAGGACTTGTTTATTCCCTAGATGGCGATAGGAAATAAAGGTTTTATGTGAGTTAGGACTGTGTTTTTAGGGACTCTGTGGGAACACCCTTGTGATTGGGTTGTTTCGGATGACCACGAGAGGTGATTTTGGTCGACAGGTGCTTATGATGCACGTTACAGCGTGATTGCTCCAGGGCATAATGGTTCTCCTGGATATACTTGAGGGGACAGGGAGGTTCTCTCCGAGAAAAAGTGGTTCCCTTGCATATACTTTGAGGGGGCGAAGCCTCTCCAGAGGATGTGTGATTCCTCTGCAGCCGATAGCTTGATAGACTAGAGCATACCGAGAGCTGGATGGACGGGGGTCTTGAAGGTGGGGTGGTATGATATACATCCAGAGCTCAATGGGTGACAATCCTGAGAGCGGGGTGGTGTATATATATATGAATATGAGCAATGGTGTATGCAGTGTGATCGTAAGTATGAGATTGGATAAACTTCAAGGATCGGGAATGGATCTCAGTGGTACTGACCGGGTTGGGTCAGGATTGCAGCCGTGGTGAAACGGTGCAATGTGGCTAGTATGAGACTAGTGCAACTCGGGGATCAGGTGTGATCACGAGTGGTGCTGGCTGAGGGCCAGGAGTGTGTATGTGGGCATCGAGTCTAGGGTTTTTACTTGTATTTGGAACCTCGGTTCGGATAACCCTGGTACCATATGTAGCGCCATTGGTCGTGTATGTTCTTGTTTGATTATTGCGCGATCATTTGGTCTAATTCTGGGTCAACGGTTGATCGTGCATACTCTTGTTAACGAAGTCACATCTCTCGCCCAAGTTCAGCGGACTCAATTGCACCCTTCCTTCATCGTATAGAAGATAGTTCTGATCGTTGAGTTTAATGGAGACACAACTAGTAATATTGATATTGGAAGGAAAAGGATAAGACTCAAGAGAACCCTCCATCGCTCACCATAGAAGAGGATGGGACTAGACACTTAGAAATTTGAGGTTCAATAACTTCCAGATTTGGTTTGTCCGATCAATCGGGCAGCCCTAATCCGGATCAGGGAGCGTTGCATTGTTGATGTTTCCGGGTGAATCTGGTCGGGTTTTAGACGGGAGTGTTAACCTTAGCTGGACGGGGTCGCGTGATTCGAAGTCGAATCGGTGTTAGTGGGGGAGAATTGTAACGCCCGTGAACCAAAAAGGGAATTTTTGGTTGGTGTGTCGACCGACACAGGGTCTGTGTGTCGATCGACACGAGTGTTTTTGGACTTAGGAGAAGTCGTGTTCTGGGTGTTGTGTTGATCGACACAGGTGAGGTGTGTCGATCGACACGGGATAAAAATTGAACCGATAGGTTCGGTTTGTGATCGCTCGGTCTGGCGATTGGTTTAAGGAACCCTAGGGTTCCAGTATAAAAGCATGGGGGACGCGTTTTATCTCTCTTTTGGCCGGGAATCAGAAGAGATTGAGAGAGAAATAGAGTGTTGTTGAGAGGATTGAGTTTGTGGAGGAATCGTTGTGGATTTCAATCCTGAAAGCTTGTGATTGTATTGAGAGGTTGTTAGAACGAGAAGGGATCGTTGATGTGGTTGATTTCGGGTTTCGAGGGGCGGAATCAGGGGCTGGTTCGTGGTTGTTCTTCTTGTTCTTCCTTTTTTCAATCCTTTTTCGAGGTGAGTGCGTGACCGTAGGTTTATTTGGGTAAAGGAGTAGATGGAATATGATTATTTGCGGTTGTTTGGACTAGATTTTGTGTGCTTTGTGGATGAAAATGTGCAGGAGATCGATGGATCGCATTAGGGTTCGAGCCATAAGAGGATAGGCTTGTTTTCTGTTCTACGATGTCGTGTCGATCGACACAGTTGTTTTGTGTCGATCGACACAGGTGCATCATGTCGATCGACACCATGGTGATGTGTCGATCGACACAAGTGCAATATGTCGATCGACACAGTGCTCCTGAACTTTTTATGTTTGATTGTTCGTGTATGCTTATTGTTTGCTCATCCTGGTATTGTATCTCTTGCTTATGTATGTGTGTATAACCTATAGACGGGATGACCGCCTCGCTGAGTATTTGTAATAATACTCACGCAACTCTTTTTGCCATGTGTTGCAGGTAAAGAGAAATTGTGATCGTGGAATCATGGCCGGAAAGAGGAGATGATCTAGTGTCTCATCTGAGTGGATGTATTGTTAGAATTGCTAGGTTGCTAGTAAATTCTGGAACCACTGTTGTTGTTATTGGTTTATTGGTTATTGATTTGAGTTATTGAATTGAACTGGTTAGAATTCAGTAAAGTATGGGATCTATTGAATTTGTTTTAATTGTTGTTTGAATTCCGCATGTTGAGGTTCGACCGTTGAGGATTATCATTTGTGATAATGATAATCCGAGTCTTAATTGGAAAAATTTTAAATTTTTCGGGATGGGTTGTTTCAACTTACCGTCCCAGCCTTTACCCATAAGAGCATTTCATAGAGAATAAGTTTTCAGTCAAATTTTTAATAATTTATACATATACCATTTATATTTGTAAGATCTAAAAGTTCATCAAAGAAATATATGAGACTAAACAATTGCAAATATACTCAAAATATATCAAGATATCATTTTTTTTTTTTTTTGCAAATTAAAAGAAACTAAACCCTAAATGTGGGAAGCTTTAACCCTAACAAACCAAATAAACCTATGGTTCGATCCAGCTAAGCTATATTAAAATCTAGCTTGTATATATAGTTTTTGGTTAGTTTTGGCGAGTAGTTTTATACTCACGTCGCATTTATCTTCTCATATAATTTTCTACCAGCATTTATATCATATGATCGCCTATCATTATTTTAAATTGATTTCGAATAATATTTAGTTTTCATAGTAAATAATTTTTCAATCAAATTTTTAATAATTTATACATATACCATTTATATCTGTAGAAATTTAAAAATTCATAAATAAATATATGAGACTAAACAATTAAAACTATACTAAAAAAATATATCATGAGATCATTTTTTTTTTTTTGCAAATTAAAAAGAACTAAACTCGAAGTGTGAGGAGCCTTAACCCAAGGGAAGCATTAACCCTAACAAACCAAACAAACCTATGGTTAGATTCAGCTAAGCTATAGTGAAATCTATTTCGTATATGTAATATTCGGTTAGTTTTGGCGGGTGGTTTTATACTCATATCGCACTTATCCTTTTCATATAACATTGTACCAGCATTTATATCAACCCATCCAAAAAATCTATAATAGGTCAGAAAAAATATCAAATAAATTTTTTTGTTAAATCTTTCAAAAAGAGGATATAGCCTTACTATATTATGAAACTGAGCTCTAAAAACATTCAAAGAAATACTGAGACTTGAGATGAATTGAGAAACTTTTCAGAGAACTAATCTCTGAACCAATATTTGAAATAGATTAATATATGTCTTACATATGTAAAGTCAATCTCCCAATTACACAACATATATAACAATACTAAGACAACATCACTCCAACATATGAATCTTCTCGCTACAGCCTCTGCTCCATGTGTAAATAACACTAAAAAGTAATTAAAAACAGAATAATTCTTTGGTTGAAATGGAGATTGGCATTAAAGAATGGCTTTTTCCTTAAATCAGAACGGTTAAGAAAGTAGCACTTGTTGTCGTGACCGGAGACCGAAGATTATGCGGCGGATTCAATAACTTCATCATCAAGAAAGCAGAGGCAAGAATCAAAGGAGCTTAAAGGTTTAGGTCAAGCTACGCTCACAACCGGTAGACATTGTTATCTTAACGCACAAATAACAACACCAAGTTAAAGATAGATACATAACAGGTAAACAAACAGATTCTCCAATTTATTTGACACCTGATGAATTGTAACAAAAATTATAAACAATAACATCAAATTATAATAAAAAAAAAACAGGATTAGTGTTCAAGTATTTGAGAAAATAGATAATAAATTCACATCAGCATCAAATCTGCAAGACGAAAAGAAAAATCTGAATAAACGAAAAAAAAACTACACTTATTCTTCACGAATGGTGCACAATCCTCGTCACTGTGCTCAAACTCAATTCATAAACACAAATTTATAATCAAATCGACTGAAAATTTTAAAATAATACATACAAAACAAATATATAGCAAAAGTAAATTTGCTAAAATATATAGAACACGAATTAACAGCAGTATCATATAAACACGTTTTAGTATATACCGAATATCATTACGAATGATTTGGAGATTATAACCTGTAACAAAGAGAAGACAAAAAGAATCAATAACTGAAAAGTCATAGAAAAATAATATAATTACCAAATATAATAATTACGAAGATGTAGTATACTCACATATCTATCCATATACAAGAAAGGATCTACGAATAAGCAAATAGAAATTCCTGTAAAAGAAAGAATAACAATTAATAAATAATCCAAAATTATTAAATGAGACGTAAACAATAATTTATATAAAATAAAATATGATATTAATATAGAAGAAATAACAATTAATAAAAAAAAACGTAAACCATAATTTACATAAAATAAAATATGATAATAACATACCGTTAACATAAACATAAAGAACAATTCACCAAAAAAATATATATATAAAAAGAACATGCTCAAGTCCATAATTTATTGGATAGTAAACTACATAAATTTCAAAATAAAGACAATTTAAAATCAAAATAAAAGGTATAAATTATCAACATATATACATGAACACATTTTATGAATATACCAGATATCATCACGGATCGTTTAAAGAGGATAAACTGTTAATAAAAAGATGAAACAATAATCAATAATAGGAAAGAACGAAACCATGAGTAAGATTATTAAACACATATGTTGACGACTAATACTACCAAGAAAACTTAGAGTTGCTAGAAATAAAGAATTATCAGAAAATAGTATCAAAAATATATTGTTAATCGAATAATATAAATCGAGAAAACCAAAAACTAAATAATATAATAATTTTACTTTGTATGATGTGATGATGAACCTGTAAATAAGAAGAAACGGAAAACAATAACAAACAAATTATTAGAAAAAACATGAAAGAAGAAATTAATAGTCACATAATATCAATCCTTAAAACTTATAAGAATACGGAAATAAAAATAATATGTAGCAATAGAACACACCTATATATATATACCCGAGTATTAGAGCTAGAAAAATATCACGGTAACTACCAAATATTGAAATATAAAGTTTTTTTATTATGTTTAAATTTTTTTTTTTATCACCTTGATTAGCCAAATACGGTCGTATCTGGAAACCAATGAGGAGTAGACGTGCTAACATAAGAGAATCGTAATTTTCGATGGCGAGCGGTCCAGGCCAGTATGTCGGTCTTTTCATTTCGTTCCCTGGGGCAATACTGTAACGTAAAGTCAGAAAACAATGTCACGGTAACTACCAAATATTGAAATATAAAGTTTTTTTATTATGTTTAATTTTTTTTTTATCACCTTGATTAGCCAAATACGGTCGTATCTGGAAACCAATGAGGAGTAGACGTGCTAACATAAGAGAATCGTAATTTTCGAGGGCGAGCGGTCCAGGCCAGTATGTCGGTCTTTTCATTTCGTTCCCTGGGGCAATACTGTAACGTAAAGTCAGAAAACAATGTTTGGGTGTCTTGTATTCCTCCAATTCGGTTCTGAAACGCGGCCAGTTGTCCGATTCCCGTATCATAGCAACTAATTCCTGTGAATTCGTGGCGAACATCGCACAAAACCGTCTTTTCCGACGCAGACTCTGAAGGGCCCATAAGATACTAAGCAGCTCTGTGTGCAGGGGGAGTCCCCCTGTTCACTCCTCGTAATCCTAGAAGATCAATCGTCCCATCTTGCAGTTGAAGTATTCAGCCTAATCCACTCGTATGGTCCCCTTCCTTCCAGGAGCCATCAATAAAGCAAGAAAAGATGGTCGTTGGCGCTTCCGGAACAGTAGGTTTCTATGCTCCACCTACACCATTGGTTGCCTTCTCATTCGCTAAAATCCAGACCGCAGCCTCCTTCCGGGCAAGGTCTAGGATGTCTGGAGGTGACCGGTCTAGGTTCTTAAACACCTTATCGTTACGTGCTTTCCAGAGATACCAAATTATCCACGGGTTACATCTCACATATACCTCAAACTCCTTTCGATTAGGTATCATGGAAAGAAAAAAATCAAAATTGCACCAGAGATTATCTGACGGGAAGGAGGAAACATTGTGCGGGATCTGCGACAGTGCCCAGCATTGCCTAGCCGAGAGACACGTAAAGAGGACATGGTTAATGGTTTCCTCCACATCCCCACACCTCGGACAGAAACTGTTCTGATGAAGGTGTCGATACGCCAAGCGTTCATTAACTGCTACCGCTCCCGAGAGAGCTTGCCATAAAAAGTGTCGGATTTTATTCGTAGTTGCTGTTTTCCATATCAGTGTCCAACAGTGGGTTTAGGGATGGGAGTTGTGTTAAAAACCGGATGTCCTCCTCTGGATTTGCCCGTGCCACTTCATACCCGGACCATACTGTGTATGTACCAGAATTAGTGAAATGCCAACAATAGTCATCTAATGTACCTATCCGGGATGGGATCAAGGACCTGATCAGCGGGATATCCGCCGGGTCGATATGTTGTTCCAAAGCCCAGACATTCCAAGTGTGTGAATTTTCATCAATCAAATTGATAACCCTCAGGTTCCGGTTCGGTGCTGTACCCGGCACTCCCCGTTGAAACCTTCTTGCCTGGCCCCGTTACCAATGGTGCGCCTCATACCATAGTCAATTAAGGGTTTCGCACTCCATAAACTTTGCCATCCATAAGATGGACAAGATGCATTCTTCGCCTGAAAGGGGTGAGAGTATCGGAAGTACTTCTATTTGAAGACCCTCGCTACTAGGGAGTTGGGGTATTGATGATTTTATTATGTTTAAATAAATATACTAATCTTTCATATTTATTTTATTATGTTTAAATAAATATGGAAGATTTGTATATGTAAATTCGACTATATCAATAAATATGGAATATTCCTATATCTGAATTCGACTATATCAATAAATATATGCTTAAATAAATGTGGAGGATTCCTATATCAATAACTATGGGCCGAAACATTATTTTGGCTTGGTGTTATCAGAAATAATTTTCTAAAATTACGATATAATAATTTAGTTTGATGGTATCGATTTAATAATTTCGATATAATATATATTTGAATATATAGATCATTTCCTTTAAATATATAAGGAAAACTTACTAATACATATATTGTGTGTATAAAGATTAGAGAAGATAAATATGGAAGATTACAGTCGAAAATATAGAAATTATCTAACTATGGACATTATATAACTGAATATGTGATATGAGAATATCATAGAAATATAAAAAGAAAAAATAATTAGTAAATTATACAAATATCTATATTCGAGAAGAGGTAATATTTAATAAATATAGAAGCTATCTACCATGCGGATCTTATATAATATTATCGAAAATATATATTTGTTTTAAGTAATATTAAACAAACTAAATATTATGATCGATTGCATTTAATTTTTTTTTTTGTCCTCCGAAATCAGCAAAATGATTGCGTTTCTTTTTTTTTTTACCTCATAAAATTACTCTCAAGCCGCCACGTATAAAAAATGACTTTATGTTTATAAGAATAGATTAATATTTTTTAATATTATTAATTTATTTTAGGTAATATATCATTTTAGATGTGAGATCCTTTATATAATAAAATCACCTGGGCTGGCCCATGGGGTGTGTAGGGTGTGCTTTTGCACATGGTCCATTTGGTTTAATAAAAAAATTTACCGATTTATTTTACAAATTAGGCTCCAAATTTGTCGATTTCAGAACATTAGAGCATTTTCCAATGAGCTAATTTTCGAGATTTGGAGAATGCTCAGCGAGTTGTTTTAGTGAGCCAGAGACAAAGCCAAACATTTTCATTGCCGTCAAATCCACTAGTAAATTAAATTTGTTGACCATTTATCATTATCTGGGCTTTTCAAGAGCCGTGACTATGTACATCCTATTTTATCAAACATATAACAGAATGATGTATCGATAACTTATGTGTTATTGATCCATTGGTTATCCATGAATACTTATAAAACAACGTATGAAATTTAACCTAGCTAGCAGCTACAAGGCATAAGCATAACTAGAGTATATGACCTTCCATACCAAATAGATATGAGATACATGCAAACATGTGTGAAACCTAATTACGATGGTTTTGGCTAGTATTATAGTGGAATGATTCAATAACGGAAACATTTGAGCTGAATAGAGTTTTTGCATAATAATTGTAGAACGCTAAAAAGTTGGTTTCCGTATATTAATAACGTTTCATTTCTAACAGACGCAAACTAAACAGCGGAACCACTTTTTGAAAACCTAACAACTTGGTAAATTTATGAATGGTAAAAATAGTCAAATCGTTTTTTTCAAAACGTAAAGTGTAAAAAATGGTATACCATATTCATCGCCACTAATATCTATTGATATAAAATTGTTAAACGAAAACAAAAATATTATGAGATATGAGAAACTCACTGATAAAAGAAAACAGGAATCTTGAGAAAAACAAGAGAACTCTTTAAAGTTCAAATACATAAAGCAAGTAACTCAAACATTTAAAAAAAAAAAAAAATTCAGAACCTGCTTTTATCAGAGGATTGGCTCTTTAACTTCAAATTAATTAACAATTTGGATTGGTTCAAAAAAAAATCCTCTAATAAATGAAACAAATTATATGAATCATTCAATGAAAATTTTAAGCAATACCTCAATTAAATTAAAGGTTAATTAGGTATATATTAGTATTGGGGGCTGAAATTAGGTATGTAGCATGACTTGAAAACTATTTAGGTCAGTAGCATTAGATTGTTACATTCGGACAAAAATACCCTTAATGAGGTATTTAATGAGTGTTGGTAAAAAAATCTCTAAAAAGTGTTACTACAAGCTAAAAATAAGCCACCACTATTAAAATCCCTAAAAATATCTCTAACAGTCATAAATATTTTCATCATAAAAAAAAATCTAGATTAATCCTGGCTGGCGGCGTATCTGGAAAATAAGATTCAGTATGTATAGTTAACTATATTCGGGGTTTTTTTATGTTGTAGTTAGCTAAAATTACACCCAAAATAGTGAACTATTTTTTCTCAAATAATAATATAGTCTACTATATAGCTATTCAAATAATAATATAGTTTAGTATATATGTATTACAATAATCAATTCAGTTGAATATTTTTTTGTCTATGTTTATCAATATTGTTAATTAATATAGTTAGTTATTATCTCAGTGATCAAAATACGAATAGTTAGCTATTATCTCATCAACGGTGATCAAAATAGTTCACTACACAAACATTAGTTACATAGCTATTCAAATACTAATATAGTTCACTATATGAATAGTTAACTATTATCTCATAAATATAGTTACCTATTATACCAATTTTTGAACATAGTTAACAATGTCGATTTCTAAGGCGGCTCAGTTTTATCAAGAGAGAATGGCGGTAAGGAGTTTAACAAAGGAGAAGAACTACAATCTTAATTTACGATTGAGATTTTGATCCATGGTAACGAGTTAATAAGTAACTCAGAGAGAAGAAAAAGAAGAAGAAGTGAATTGTAAAATTGAATATAAAGATGAAAGAGGAAGAGGAGGAGGAAGAGAAGAACAAGGTAATCAAACTTGAATATAAAATTGTAAAATTTTAAAATTGATGAATTGTAAAATTGAATATAAAGATAAAAGAGGATCGGGTACAAAGATCCAGATTCGATTAGCGGAAGAGATCAGATCTGTGATTAAAATCCAACGGCGGAGAGATCACGATGAGAGGGATCGAGGAAATGGAGTTAACGAAATCTGTCGTCTACGAATGTCTCTGGATCGAACCTCCGGTACCAGTGCAATACGGCCGCGCGAAGAGAGATCTGTGATCGAAAGAAGAAGAAGAATTATGGTCTTCCTGGCCACGCTTCCGTCGTATGGTCAATTGAAAGAAGAAAGAAAAGATGAAGAAGAAGACTCACGGCCGTGAGAAGAAAGAAGAAGAAGATGAGAAAATTATAGATTAGAGATTAGGGTTTTAATTTTCTTTTAATGTAAAAAGTTTTACAATTAATAAAAGGTAAAACTTAGAGAAAGTAAGTTAATTGGAATAAGGGTAGAATTGTCATTTTATGTTAGATGCCTAATTATTATTTTAGGAGTGTTAGATTCCTAATTATTAGTACATAGAGTATTATACATGCTAATTACTCTTAAATCAATCAATCAAAATATTTTAATTAATTTTATATGTCATGTTAGAAATCTCTATATATCTACATTAATTTTTTAACATGATCTCACAAATACATATGTTATTAATTTAAATCCAACTAAAATATAGATATTTTAATGTTTAAATATTATATAACATACTGTTTTAACGATGAATCATTTACCGATGTTAATTATTTTATAAAAATTGTATTTATATCCATTTGGATACCATATGTGATTGAGCATATAATTATTTTATGAAAAATTTTAAGAAATGTCATTTTTCAAAAATGCCACATTTTCAAAAAAAATTCAAAAATATCACTTTTGAAAAAAATTCAATATATCATTTATGTTTGGATTAGCTATATTGTATTAGGGTTTAGTTTTGAGGGTTTAAGAGGTTTTAGGGGTTAAAATTTTTCTTTAGAGTTTATAATTTTAAGATTTAGGCTTTAAAAATCCATAATTAGTGACATTTTTGCAAATGAACACCCTTAAGTGGCATTCTTGTAAATGTACACACCAAAAATGACATTTTTGCAATTGTCCCTTATTTTATTTTATATTGTTTAATTGTATTCATATTACTCTAATTAATCTTGCGGGTTTGTTATAAACGTACAACTTTACAAATCAAACCTACGAAATTTTGAGAAAAGCCACTTCTGAAGTGCCACTTTTCAAAAATGCCACATTTTCAAAATGTTTGCAAAAATGTCACTTTTAAAAAATTATTTATTCATTATATTATTTATGTTTGGGTTAACTATTTTGTATTATGATTTAGTTTTTTGGGTTTAGGGTTTATTAGGGTCAAAACAATTTTTAAGGTTTAGAATTTTAAAATTTAGGTTTTAAAAATCTATAATTAGTAGTATTTTTGTAAATGGACAATCCATTGTGGCATTTTTGAAAAGTGGCATACCAAAAGTAGTATTTTTGCAATTGTTCCATCAAACATTAATGGTTGAATTTCGAAAATCATCATTTTTACTTTTTTATTATTTATTTGATTTTTTATTTAAAAAGATTTACATACCAACGCTATATTTTTTGGGTTTGGTGAGCTCAAATAAGTTTGAGAAAATCCATAGTCTCAAATGTATTTAATTTACATTAAAAATACTTACATTCAATCTAAATGTTATGTAAATTAAATTTTGTAAGATAAAATATATTTATCAATATGAGAAATATACCATTTATTTTTTTGTTTTTTTAGTTTCTTCGGTATATTATAAAAATTATGATTTTTATTTTTAATTATTATAATTCAGTGTTTGACACTGAACAAAAATCTAATGTTATATTATTTAAAGTCTTTTCTATCATCTTTGTCCTCTGACAACGTAAAAAGAAGGCAGATCTGCTAGCAAAGAGAGCCGCAGCAGACATTGCATTTTTATATAGACATATTTTTGTCCTCTATTGGTTTAATGATGCAAACAATGTATTTATTTAATAAAAAAAATACGTTTGTGAAACAAAAAAAAAATAGTTTTGGTCTCTTACAACTTCTGATGTATAGATAGTTAACACAACACAAACAAGATATCATTATAAAACATAGAACTGAAGGTGAAATGTCAAAATATAAACAAACTATTACAATTGGAAATTCTCTAAAACACTTCGTAGAACAATTCGTTGACCAATAAGACGATACACATACGAACGATGAAGATGCTCCGAATAGAGACAGGATAGTGCAGGACGGAAAAAATGCGGTGCGGGACAAATAGTAATAAAAATATATATACATATATATAAATATTGATTTTTATTAGATACACATATATAAATATAAATTTTTGGTACTGTTTAGCGTGGGGCGGGACAAGGCAGGATGTCGCCATTCAGAGCTTTAGTTTATGTCATCAATGATCGAAGTACTTCGCAGGAACTAGTAGTAGCTCGTTTTTCTTGCTCACTGTGAGTCCAGGAGATTCTTCCATATCGATATCTTCAACCACCATGCCTTCTGGTAACTTCCAATCAAAATGATACAACATATTTGCAAGACCTAACTCCACCATTGTGGTTCCCATGTACATTGCAGGACATATTCTCCGGCCACTCCCAAACGGTAACAACTCAAAGTTTTTTCCTTTTGCATCGATGTCACTATCCATAAACCTTTCTGGGAGAAACATCTCTGGGTCTTTCCAAGTAGTGGGATCACGACCGATAGCCCATACATTCACATGTAGCTGTGTCTTGGGTTCTATCTTGTAGCCATTGATCTCAAATTCAGACATTACTTCTCTTGGCATAAGAAGAGGCCCTGGAGGATGTAACCTCCATGTTTCTTTGATCACCATTTTCAAGTAATGGATCTGATCTATGTCATCCAAGTTGATCATGGATTTGTTCCCAGTTTGATTTCTAATTTCAGATTGAACTTTCTTCATCACTCTAGGGTTTCTAGCAAGTTCTGCCATTGCCCATGTCATTGTAATTGAAGAAGTGTCGATACCTGCTAAAAGAATGTTCTATTTACATGAACATTTAAAGAATTATGTAAGAATCTCATATATCAACTAGGTAAAGGAACATATATGCGGGTTTATGATAGAATATTTTATAACACTATGAAATAATCAAATTTTAAAAAGTAGAAAATAAAACTAAATCACACATGAAAAGAAATAAAATAAAATAAAAAACATTGATACTAAACAAATATAACAGTTACTTTTTTATCTTGACTTGTTTGTTATTTGATTTCCAAGTAATTAAACTAATTAGTTTGAAATAATTTAGTTTTTATTACTTTGGTATTCTATTTTTTAAAAATCTTGTTGAATTAATTTCCCATGTTCCTATTTATAATTTTCAATTATTTTATAACATGTGAAAATAACAAAACATGAAAAGCGCAAAACTATAGATAAAGAAGTTTTATCGTTATTAAGTTGTTTTGACTCTTTTATTTATATTATCTTATTTTCAATTAAGTTTGTCACATATTTTCAAATAATTTTTTTTTCTATTCCTAGTTGAATTTTTTTTTATGTATCTACTCATAAATCTATTTTTTCCAAGATTTTGACGAATCGAATCTTATATTTTTAGTTACAAACTAAACTTGCAAATTTTAATAAGATTTTTTTTCACATAATTGATTCCCAAATTTTGCAAAAAGCGAATGATGCTCAAAGCCTCGAATAGTATTTTCTTGCGTTAAAATAAAATCATATTGTAGTTAGATATTAATCAAGTAATAAGTAATACACTAAGATTCTTATTGATATATACGCTAACATTTTCATCAAGTAATAGAAAGTATATTCCTATAATCTCATTATTTTCATAAAATTTATTGCTTTCCACTTTCTGTTAACTCATCTAATCTTAAATAATTGATGTTTTTCGTGGGTTGAGTAGACATTGATGTGATGTTATCTATGTTGTAAATAATAAAACAAAAAAAGATGAGTTAAAAAAAAATTATTAATCTTACAAACTAAAATACATCACCACAATCTATCTCACGAATCCAATAAGAGAGTAATTAATGTTATTTTCTAATGAAAAAACTGAAATAATAATTGTGGAAGAGATATCGAAGTTTAAAATTGTTTGGTGAGAAGATTGAGAAAGCAAAAAGGTTATTATATAAATGCAAAATATTATAATACGTATTATAATTGTATACATGAAGATTTGGGTATGTATATATTTGAATTCAAAAAGTTTTTACACATGTATTAATTTATATTGTTATGAGAAAATCTTAAAACATATTTCATCTAATACACGTAAATGAGAAGAGACAAAAAAAAAATTTACGGAAAAAAACTTAACATATAATAAAAACAAATTTAAAGGAATAAACCATGCTTATCAATATTTTTTAATGAGTTATTAATTAGTAGTTAATTGAAAATATTGATATATGTTGATTTTTATAATCTATTTGATAGATACTAATATATAAAATTAAAAAGAAATAATATTTGTATGATATATGTGGGAAAATGTAATTGGAATATTTTTAAATACGTGTCAAAATCTAATTAACCGGCTGACACGTGAAACGATCGTGTTAATTACAAAGTTTGACGCATCAAGCTTTATATAATAAGAATGCTAGTGGATGTTGAATGCAAGTAAAACATCTTTTAATTAAAATTATAAAAAAAAAATTATAAGATACATCTTTCTGAAAATTTTGAGAAATACCATTTTATGATACAACTTTTTAAAAATACAATCGCTTGTAGTCGATTCTGAAACAAATACTATTTTAAATGAATTTTTTTTTAGAAATGCTATTTTTGAAATATTAGAAATGTCATTTTTCAAAAATGTCATTTTCCAAAAAAAAATTCAAAAAATGCCACTTTTAAAAACTCATTTACTCAATATATCATTTATGTTTGGGTTAATTGTGTTGTATTATGGTTTGTAAGGGGTCAAAACCTTTTTTAGAGTTTAGAATTTAAGATTTAGATTTTAAAAATTTCTTAATTAGTGGCAATTTTTATAAATGAACAACCCATAGTAGCATTTTTGAAAATAGACACATCAAAAGTGGTATTTTTGCAATTGTCCCAAAAAGACTTTTAAAAATAGGGGCAATTGCAAAAATACCATTTTTTATGTGTACATTTGCAAAAATACCATTTAGGAGTGTTCATTTGCAAAAATGTCACTAGTTATAGATTTTTAAAGACTAAATCTTAAAATTATAAATTCTAAAAAATGTTTTGACATCTAGAACCCCTTAAACCCACAAAACTAAATCATAATACAACATAATTAACCCAAACATAAATGATATAATGAAAAAATGGTCTTTTTGCAAAAAAATTGAAAATGTGACATTTTTGAAAAGTGGCACTTGAAAAGTGGCACTTGAAAAGTGTTAATTTTTTTAAATTTCTCTTAAAAACATTTCTTAATAACATTTATAAACTTTTTCCATATTGTAAAAATCTTATATATTTTTTAAACACTATCTAACATATTATATATTTTTATAGTTGTGTCTAGAGATTTTACTATATTTTAAAAGTTTTTACCATCAAGATAGCTTTGATATGATTTCTTGTGAACTTGTCATTTCCAACGACAGTTTCTTCTTTCTCCAACCTCAAGAGCACATCCACAAAATCTCCACTCCCTTTTTCTTTTTCTTCTTTGTGTAAATCGAACATTTGTTCATAAAACGCATCGAGATCTCGCACGCTTTTCTCTCTTCGCCCTTGTAAACCCGTGAACCGGTCGACCATCCAACCAACATACGGAATATAATCCGAGGCAGAGAAGCTTCCCAACATCTCATATGCCTCGCGGACTAGTTTATTCAATTTACCATTGCTAAGCACAGTGCCCTCGAAACTCACACCAAAAGCTGCCCTGCATAGCACTCTAACGGTTAAAGCAAGAAACTTTTCGTTCAAGTTAACCTGCGTTTTCTGAGAGGCTGATTCGGCCATTGAATCGATCAGTTTCTTGACCTCCTCTTCCCTGATGGGTTGAATGGAATTAACTTGTTTAGTACTGAAGAGTTCTTGAACAGCGAGCTTCTTTACTTCTTTAAAGTAATCACCAAAAGGAGAGAAACCAATGTCCAAATAATTGTAAGAGAGATCTCTTGGCCCTGAGAAGTGAGACATGATCCATGAAGTAACAACCACTAAAAACTTTAGTATGTGTTGTGATATTATTATTAACCGTACCTGCTAAGGGAGGACGGCTACAACAATTGAGGTCATGGTCTTTTAGAGCTTGTCTTGCTGTTTCAGAGGAAGAAAGTATGACCGTTGGGACTTTTCCAAGCTTCAAAAGCATCACAGGACCGTACTTCTTTGAGAGATTCCATAGAGATTGGTGTTGTAACTCTCCGATCTGGTGTAAGTTCCCGATGATCGGAAAGCTAGGAGGAGATGGTATTGGCCGATGTTGCCGTCGCTTTGAGCGTTTGAAGGTGGCGAGAAGAAGAAAGAAGATTAGGAAGAGAAGTGATAAAAGCCAAACGCTTGCCGTTTGTATACTCTTTATCATTTTTTTTAGTTAAGATAAGAAATCTTATGCCCTTTATAGATTAATAAATACTATAAGCCATTTACGTGTTGTGGCTAAGGTTAATTGGCTATGTAAATTGGAGATAGAATGTCAAGTGAGATGAAATTCAAATTTAATACGTAAATAAAAAATGGTTGACCATATTGAATAGCAAAACTTAAGTATTAGTGAAAGCGAGATTTACATGACTAGGAGATGAGAATACAGAAAATATCACAAATAATACTGATATTTTGTTCTTGTTTTTGTTGGAATTTGGAAGGATTGAAAAATATCTTGACTAATATATGGTTCACGTTGAGTCGTAATACTGTGTATGTGCTGAATTATAACACAAGACGACATCACAAATAATGTCGTCATACATTGGACTATATCTAGTTCACTTCCTAAGCGCAATCCTTTTCAAAGTCCACACGCAATTCGGTATTAGGCTTCATCCATGGAGCTATAATTCAGACTTGGTTCCAAAACCAAGTTTACAACGAGTTTTAGACCTTCATGACCAGCCAAACTACTTCCTTTTTCTTCTTTTACATCCCGCATGAAGCTCTTTGGAGCATGTTAAACAAACAAACAAAAAATCGATTTTTGTAAGCCTCCATTTTTTCGCAAACATGTATATATAAAACTAATCAGAAACCCGGTTAACAAAAAAAAAAAAAACACTTTGTTTGCTAACAAAAGAAAGCAGAGCAACATCAGATTTGATTCCTTAAATCCATAAATAAAATAACTCACTTTGCGTGCTTCACAATTCTCGTGCTGCATCAATAAGGAGCTTTTCGTACCTCTCAAGGCATTGAGGTTGTGTACGTCCCACTATAGGAGCAATCGTTCTCCATTGACTAGGCACAAGTTTTGCAACATGTAGAAGCTTCTCATCTTCTTCTCTCGTCCATTCACTTACCTTTTTGATACAAGGATCGAGCCATTCGTACCAGCGAGCTTTACACTGTTTGGCCGACTTACGAACGAGAAGAGACGAGACCCGAGACCATTGGTTCTTTACCATACTTCATCACGGCGGCTTTGAGAATCTCATCTTCGGTGTTCTTCCACACACCTCCCTTGTTCATCATCATCATCCTCATCTTTGCTCAACTCCAAATTCAAGGTATGTAAATCTAATGCTCGACGAAATCTAATGCAATTTTGGTGAATGAAATTTGAGGAATCGACGAAAGTATGGGTCTATTTATAGGTATGGAAGGGTCGGTTAATTGGGAAAATATGGAAATTTTCCTTTTTGGTATTTTTTTCCAAAAATAATTAGGAAATAGGAAACGTTATTAAACAAGTAACTAAATACTAATTTAGTTAGGTTTTTATATTTGTAATGTTTGGGCTTTAACCATTCTCGTGCGACAGATGGAATTCTGATTAGGATCAACAATTCAAAAGCGAATTGCACAAATGGAAAGTTTCTCTTAGACATTTCGTCGAACACTTTGTTTGCTAATTAACGAAGCAGAGGAACATCAAGTTTTCTCTTAGACTGGAAGTTACCTGAATACAACATATTCGCAAGACCAAACTCCACCATTGTTGTTCCCATGTAAACTGCAGGACACATTCTCCGACCACCCCCAAACGGTAACAACTCAAAGTTCTGTCTTTTTGCATCAATGTCACTGTCAATGAACCTCTCAGGGAGAAACATTTCTGGGTCTTTCCAGGTATCTGGATCACGCCCAATAGCCCAGACATTGACATGAACCCGTGTCTTGATCGGAATCGTGTAGCCATTGATCTCAAATTCAGACATTACTTCTCTTCGAAGTAGAATAGGTGTTGTAGGATGTAGTCTCCATGTTTCTTTAATCACCATTTTCAACTACTTGAAGTGATCAATGTCATCTAAGCTGATTCTTTCTTTGCTTCCCATTTGGTTTCTGATTTCAGAATGAACTTTCTTCATCACTCTCGGGTTTCTCGCGAGTTCTGTCATTGCCCATGTCATTGTTATTGCAGAAGTACCGATACCCGCAAGAAGAACGTTCTGCGACAAGATCATAAAAACATGTCAGAGTCTCAGGTATTGTTATAGAGAATTGCCAAATTTTGATTAGTTACCATCAGAATTGCTTTGATATGGTTTCTTGTGAGCTTGTCGTTTCCAAGAACAGCTTCTTCTTTCTCCAACTTCAATCGCAAGTCGACGAAATCTTCACTTCCTTTTTCCTTCTCCTGATTGTTATGCAGATCAATCATTTGTTCTTAGAAAGCATCGAGATCTCTCACGCTTCTCTCTCTCTCTCCGTGCTCGTAAACCCGTGAACCAGTCGATGATCCAACCGATATACGGAATAAAATCTGAGGCAGAGAAGCTACCTAACATCTCAAGTGCTTCACGGACTAACTTATTGAACCTAACACTGTTGAGCAAAGTTCCCTCAAAACTCACACCAAATGCTACCTTGCATATAACACTTACAGTTAAAGCAAGAAACGTCTTGTTCAAGTTAACCTGGAGTTTTCAGAGAAGCCGATTCTGCGATTGAATCGATCAGTTTCTTGACCTCCTCGTCCTTGATGGGTTGAATCAAGTTAACTTGTTTAGTACTGAAGAGTTTTCGTACTTCTTTCCACTAATCATCAAAAGGAGAGAAAGCAATGTCCAAATAGTTGTAAGAGAGCTCTCTTGGCCCTAAGGAATGATCAAGATTCAAGATTCAAGATTCATGGGTTTTGTTCGATCATATGAACAGAGAATTTAAAAATTGAAACTTTTAGTACCTGCCAAGCTTGGACGGCTACAACAATGAAGGTCATGGATTTTAAGAGCTTGTTTTGCTGTTTCAGTGGAAGAAACTATAACTGTTGGAACTCTTCCAAACTTCAAAAGCTTCACAGGACCGTACTTCTTTGAGAGTGTCCATAGAGACTGATGTGGTAATTCTCCGAGCTGGTGTAAGTTTCCGATGATCGGAAAACCAGAGTAGACGGTGGTTGCTGATATTTCCGACGCTTGTTGTGGTTGCAGGCGAGAAGAATACAGATGAGGAAGAGAAGTGAGAGAATCCAAATGTTAGACATTTCTAAGCTCAAGCCTAAATTAGATCTGACAACACTACATTTAAGCATTATTGCTGGCTTCAATACTTTCTTATATTATTTTAACATTCGAAGAAGACAATTTCACTCAATTACAGGTATAAAAAATTTATTTTTAAGAAGTCATGGGTCACTTATGTATGGGATATATTGGTTGTCATCTCAATTGATATTTAAACATAATCAGAAACAAGAAATACAAAGACCAACTTACATCAACAGAGATTACCTGAATCAAGTTAGGAATTGGTCATCATTGTTGGACTAACCAAGGAACACAATATTTCATTTTATCTAGTACAATCGATGCTACATTTTATTTTGTAATCACATGAAAAACTTAAGTTTAAGTGATCAATGATCTAAATACTTCACGGGAACAAGTAGGAGCTCATTTTTCTTGCTCACATTGAGTCCAGGAGATTCTTCCATATCGATATCTTTGACCGCCATGCCTTCTGGTAACTCCCAGTCGAAATGATACAACATATTCGCTAGACCAAACTCTACCATTGTTGTCCCCATGTAAATTGCAGGACAGATTCTCCGGCCGCTCCCAAACGGTAACAACTCAAAGTTCTGTCCTTTTGCATCAATGTTATTATCAACAAACCTTTCAGGGAGAAACATCTCTGGATCTTTCCACGTATCCGGATCACGCCCGATCGCCCATACATTCACATAAAGCTTTGTCTTGGGTTGGATTTTGTAGCCATTGATCTCGAATTCTGACATTACTTCTCTTGGAACAAGAAGTGGTGCTGGAGGATGTAGCCTCCATGTTTCTTTAATCACCATTTTCAGGTAATGGAACTCGTCTACGTCATCCAAAGTGATCATTGATTTGTTCCCCATTTGGTTTCTGATTTCGGATTGTACTTTCTTCATCGCTCGCGGGTTTCTCATAAGTTCAGCCATTGCCCATGTCATTGTTATTGCAGAAGTACCAATGGCCCCAATAAGAACATTCTGTGATAAGAATCATAAAACAAAATGTTACAAAGTATTTGATGTTTTGGTATATTTATTCAGTATTGTGAATCTTTGTATGTATAGTTTACCATTAAGATTGCTTTGATATGGTTTCTTGTGAGCTTTCCATATCCAAGAACAGTTTCTTCTTTCTCCAACCTCAAGAGCAAGTCCACAAAATCTTCAACTCCGTCTTTGTTTCCATGTTTATGAAGATCAAACATTTGTTCATAGAACGCATCGAGATCCCTCACGCTTCTCTCTCTCCGCCCTTGTAAACCCGTGAGCCAGTCGACAATCCAACCGCCATTTGGAAAGAAATCCGAGGCAGAGAAGCTCCCCAAAAACAAGAATGACTCGAGGATTAACTTGTCGAATCTTTCATTGTTGAGCACAGTTCCATGGAAACTCACACCAAATGCTGCCTTGCATATCACGCCTACCGTTAAAGAAAGAAACTTCTCGCTCAAGTTAACCAGTGTTTTCTCAGAAGCTGATTCCGCGACTGAATCGATCAGTTTCTTGACTTCCTCGTCCTTTATAGGTTGAATCGAGTGAACTCGTTTGACATTGAAGAGTTCTTGCACACACATCTTCTTTAGTTCTTTCCAGTACTCATCAAAAGGTGAGAAAGCAATGTCCAAATAGTTGTAAGAAAGCTCTCTTGGCCCTAAGAAAAATGATCAAAACAATCATGGGTTGTTTTGTTGAATCTTATGAACAGAGGAATAAAAACTTTGATTAGTGTTTTACCTGCTGAGCTTGGACGGCTACAACAATGAAGGTCATGGATTTTAAGAGCTTGTTTTGCTGTTTCAGAGGAAGAAACTATAACTGTTGGAACTCTTCCAAACTTCAAAAGCATCACAGGACCGTACTTCTTTGAGAGTGTCCATAGAGACTGATGTGGTAATTCTCCGAGTTGGTGTAAGTTTCCGATGATCGGAAAACCAGGAGGAGACGGTGGTAAACGTTGATGCTTCTTGCGTTTGAAGACGGCGAGGAGAAGACAAGTGAGAAAGAGAAGTGATAGAAACCAAATCGTAGCCATTTTATTCTGTTTAGTGTTCGTCCTCAAGTGTTTTTTTGAGTGATAATGATGATGATGATGATAGAGGAAGCATTTATGTATACATATTTCTCACATTTGTGATCATTGCTCTCTTTTCAATTATTTATTATTGATATACTAACTAACCAATCGAAGAAAACACGAAATAAACAATTCTGACGAACAGAGGACAAAGCCATCGTGCAGAACGTGAATAACGTGTGACAAAGACAGCTGAGCTAACTACAATATCTGATTCGATCTTTATATATAAATGGGTTACTCGTTTGATTAGAAGAACCAGAAATATACCAAAATATTTCAGCTAAATGTTTAGATACTTCAGATTAAATCTTTCAACTACTAAAATGTGATTTGTATTAGAATAAGTGAAGATATTCTAGAGAGAAAAAGACATGAAATCTATTACCTAACTTGATCAGAAAGAAAATAATACAACTGATGTCATAAAATTTTAACTACCAGACCGCATTCGCAATAGAAGCAAACATGAATCTATGATTCTGTTTATAGCAGAAGAGAAAATGGAAAAAATCAAAGTATTTACTCGGCTGCCTCTTCCATCACATGTTCCGCGGTGGCTGGAGCCACGGGGTAATAATGGTAATGCAGCTCGCCAACATCGTCTCCAGAGAGTTTCTTCCATCCTTTAGGCCCAACGTGGTACACTGATCATATAGATTTGGGGAAAGTTTAATGTATCTTTTAAAATTAGAATCTTGAGATTAGCGAAAGACCATATCACAAGAAGATGTTGTAATTGACCAATTAAGAAGAAAGGATTGTTCTTTACCGCTAGCTACTCCACCACTAGCTCCATCACGGAATGTAGCATGGTAGATGGATCTCCTTGCTAACTCTGAGGCTTCTTCAACCGACATATCGTATTTGTATCTAGTGACAAAGAAAAAAGACCATAAGAGTGGTTATAATACTAAATCGAGATCAGATCTTGTTTGGGATTGGGCTTAAAAGAGAAGTTGGGAAATGATGTTTCTTGAAATAAAGTACCCGCTGTCGAGAACACCGTAAGCATATGGTGAACCGGAACCGACAGAGAATCTGTCTCCCTTAAGCCTTCCTCCTTCGTTGTCTACATAGTACAATCCAGGACCCTGTTCCACAAAATGGAAGGATTTTAGTATTTAAAACATTTCTTTGTTTTTTTATTGGAAAAGAACGGTAAAGATGTAAAGTTTGGTGTACTGACTTTTTCATCCCATCCAGCAATCATTGTGCCGACAGAAAGTCCCATTCCACGGTATGAATAAAGCATGTTGGCGAGAAGCTTTGAAGCTCCTGAAACAGAGATTCTCCTTTTGTTTGCCAGCTCATGTAGACGGCACTATGATAGACAAATAAACCACTCTCTATTAGAGACATGGCTCCAACATATTGAAGATTTGGTATACAAGATTGAACACAAACTCCACTTACACTAGTATATTAACATGATAACACTGGACAGAAATTTGGACACAAGCATTCGAAAAACCCACTCAAATGAACAACGGCTGTATACAATCACTCTCCCTCAGAGTTTTAACGATACAGAAAGAAAACATATGTTCTTAGGGTCATTCTTGGAAACCAGACAGCATACAAAACCTATAAAGTCTCCGACAAGGGTAAAATCGCAACTGCTTTAGGGAATCAATAAACTAGCTATACGAACAACGGACAGACAACGAGTAACCCCAATTGCCACAGAAGATGACAGACTCGATTCATCAATTCAAGAAGCTACCAAAAATAAAGGTTAGGTACCTTAATTCCCAGATTTCTATGCCAGAATTGGCAGTCAGCAGCTCCACCAGCCATTGTACCAAGCATATAAGGATTAATTTCAATAATCTTCTTCACCGACTGCGATGCTGAATGATTAAAAGAACACACAAACAAAACATCAACAATCACACAGATGCGTCCTTTCTTATACTCTACAGTATCACTGCCCAACATAACAAAAATTAAAAATTTGTTAAACAATCCAACACAGAACTAAGCCCAACAAGAATCAAATTCAATCTCTAATGCTAATTGTGAAGAAATCTGTAATGAATTCACAACTAAACACTTTAAGGAATCTGAAATTAATAAATATATTCAGAGAGACACATACAGATATATCCTCCCATGCTTGCTCGAGAATCAGCAGCTACCATAACACCTTCTCTAAAGATAAACGCAAGTGTGGTTGTACCCTTTGCAGGCTTCACCATCTGTACAGCTTCTTTCTGAAACCCATCAAACTAAAAACCAACACACACCAAAAAGAAGCAAATTAGCAATCAAAACACTCTTGCAAATTGGAATCCAAAAGAAATTGAATTTCGAAACTAAAGTTCACATCGGTTGTACGAGGAAGATCAAACGAAGGTACAGAAGAAAACCCATCAAGCATCTCGCTGCTTGATCCAAAACCAATCATAGGCATTGTTGTCTCTAATCCACTAGTATCAAGCTTCATTGTCAAAAACCCTACACAAATCATCGGATAAAATTCATAAATTTATCAAGCTTGAGATACATTCAAATCAGATAAACCTAAACGAGCTTCATCTCACAATTCAAATCGGATCTAACACTTTAAAACTTCGTTTCAAGCCAAATTAGCGACAGTACATGTCAATTAGGGACATGGAAACATACCTTGCTAAGGAAAATCGATAACAAATCGAGACGCGAAATCAACGAAGCAGAAGGAGTGTGAGAAGTTAACGAATGACGACGAAGAGGAAAGAAAGGCAAATTATGGAAAAATGTTTCTTGAGCTCCGGGCAAACCACACCGACCCGATTTGGGCTATCAGGTCGGTTTGTGTTATTTCGGGTCGTACCGTCTAAGCCTGGTTGCATCGTTCATTACTTTGGGCTTTATTGACCTTCTGAGCTTAAGGGATAATTTAATACTCTCTATCATATTCTGTATCATATTAAGTGAGAATTTTTTTTTATGTTAAATTAGTTGATTGTTTTATTTTTCTATGTAAATATTTAATATCATTTAGTTTTTATAATTATTTAAATTTAAATTCTGCAATATTTTATACGATTGGTTGAAATAATTTATTTAAATAATAAATGATTATTTAACATTAAAATATATACAAAAATTATATTATTTATTGAATTTTTTAATATATGTGCAACATTCTTAAAAATCATCTAAAATAATAATTAAGTAATTATTGTGCTTTATTGAAATAAACACACTTTACAGAATTTTTCCTTTATTTATCAGATTTTTTTTTGTCAGGTATAATTATTTATACAAATAATTTACTAACACAAGAGAGAAGATTTTGATATAATTTAAAATCAAATTCATAGGCAAATTCGATTTTAAATCAAAATCAAATCTAAAATCCTTTGTATTATAAACTATTATTCTTTTCTTTTGTGGTTATAAACATGGGCGGATCTACTTGAATTAGAAAGGGGGCAAATGCACCCACTTCAATTTTTATACCTAATGCAATTTTCTTAAGATCCTAATTATTGCTCCCATGCCAAAAAAATGTTTTTGTCCCATTGATTTTTAATCTCAAATTATTGCACAAAATAAATTTTTAATGGGCTAATTTTTATGAAATCCACTAATATTAATTTACTTTTATAGAACATTTAATGACATTTACACCTAATCACTTGATTTTTTTTTTAAATATTGTGTTGTCGAATTTATTAAAAATACCAAACATAGAATATATATTTTTATTTATATTCTAATATCTCTATTTATTTAAATACTTAATACTTTTAAAAAATGTGCTCCTATTCCCAAACTTTTCTAGATCCGCCCCTGGTTATAAAGTTAAATAAGAGTCTTAAAAGAGTTTGATAAGTTTAGAACAATCTACTTTTACAAAAACTAATATGGACGCAATTTGGTTAACAATTAATAATTCTGGTTGAATCAATGATTACAGAGAATAAATTATTTCTAACAGTGGCAACAAAAAAAAAAAAAAGGGAAAAATATTGGAGTGGCTAAACACTAGAAAACGTTAGCGTTTGGTATTGCATCTTCTAGCTCTCATAGCTCCTGAAGGAGGACTATTCAAAGAAAAACTGCAATGAGTATGCAACTTATAAGAGTACCTAAACAACGTCCCTAGATTCGAACGTGCGTGAAACGTTCCTCTCAGGTTCAACAAAACAGGACCGGTCTCGATCTGACGCTTCAGCTCCTGGCTCTGCGTTAGCCCAAGCTGGACTTGACTGCTCACAAGATGAATATTCGCAAGCCGGGACATTTTCTTAGGAACCTTGAAAGGCGCAACGTATTGACTCGCTATGAGTGTATTGTAATAGTAAAGGTCGAACGTCGCATCGATAAAGTCCACACTGGTTTTCTTGCTTGGGTTAGTGAAGTTTGCTAAAATGGTTAGATCACCGTTTAGAAGAAACCCCATGTCGAGATAAGCAGCGTTTAGGTTAGCGGCTGAGATGTCCATGTAAGGAGAGCGTGGACGGTACACGAGGTAAACGATTAGGACGATTAGACCGCCGAGAATAAGAAGGATCCAGAAAACCGCACAGCAAAATGCAGCTGACCATGTCATTGCGTTTGTCTCATCTCTTGAAGCTGGCGGTGACTGTGACCGTGGGCCACCGCCGTGATGAGGTGATGGTGTACCGCGGTGATGAGGTGATGGTGTTGGAGCGGTTCTCCATGGAGTTGGTTTGGCTATTGGAGGTAATGTTGTTGCATAACCGCCTCCACGTTGTGGTGGTTGTGCTTGTGGTGGTGGAGATCGTTGTTGATTACGATGATGATCTTGTGGTGGTGGAGGTCGTTCTTGATGATGATGATGATGATCTTCAGGGCTTAATAACAATGGTCGTTTTGCAGAGTTTGGATTTTTTCTTGATGGAAGTTTCTCTTCTGGGCTTAGTGGTACAAGTATTGTGGAATGTGGAGGTTCTTGGATAGGACCTTGACGTTGGCGACCACGAGGCTTTATTTGGATTCCAGGTTGAGCATTTGGGTGAGATTTTGAGGTTTTGTGGTGCGGAACAGGCGGGATGATTGGCTGGTGATGAGGAGATGTTTGTGAGGTAGAGGCACCACCACCTCTGACATGTTGATTCTGCGATGGAAGTCGCGCGAAATGAGGGTTGGTTTCATAGTGGTGATGAGACATTTAGAAGAAGATGAAGCAAAAAGAAGCATCAAAAGGAAATTGAGTTTAAGAGTTAAGATGAAATCATAAGAGGAGTGAGAGGGAGATTTCAACTGTTTCCAATTTCTAAATGAGAGAGAGAGAGAGGATAACTTGGTGAGAAGTTCAAGGAAGGATTCTTGTTGTGGGAAATAATCTCTCTACAAAACAATAATAAAGAAGGAAACTGATACAATGAAGCAAGTAATCTTTCTTCTTCTTCTTTTTTAGATTCCTTGCACTAAAACAAAATCAGGTTCTATGGATCAAGCAAAACAAAAAGAAGAAAACTATAAAAACATTCTCTTTCTTTTCTCATTCAGAAGTTTATTAAAACAATTGTTTATTAATCGAGTTCAGTTTCTTTCTATCCATAGTACCTAAAAACTCGATAGAGATCTCGATTCTAGGAGAGAGAGAACTTACAGGGTTTTTCTGATGGGGATGATCTAGATTCTCAGAGCACTTGAGGTTCCTCTGATGAATGTATCTAAGAAAATGAGATGAACTTTTAAGCATTTTAGAAACAACTCAAAAAGCAACAAAAGTGGAATTTTGTTTATATTGGTTAGTCCCTGTTAACATGTTGCATACCACCACACTGAGCTAATCATCGTCTTGGACTCCCAAAGTTTCCTCCTGTGGAGTCAATTTGTTTACTCTTCCTTCTGTTGAGATGGTTTTATCACTCTATGCTTTGAGGAAGTTAAACCCTTTTTTACAATATCATTCTTCTGGCCTTGATGGTGACTTTGTCACTTTGATCCATTACGATTCAGAATCCAAGATCGTGACTTTGTCACTTTGATCCCTGTTCAAAGAACTTTCCAAAAGAGAAGAAGACAGAAGAAGATATGGCCTTGATGCAAGCTGATACATACATCCCTTTATAAAGAATGCAGATCATCAAAGCTTGTTGCTGTGCATTTACTTAAAACTCTCAACACATTATGTCTCCTAAAGATCAAGAACGCAAATCCAAGATAGTGACTTTGATCAATGTCCGCACTCGACAGTGCCAGTCAAGGAGTCTGCAATGCCAGTTACTGCAGAAGTTGACAAGACAGCTACCGAGCCAGACCTAACCGATACTAGTTAAAAAAAAATGGAAGCAAACTTGTTGAAACAAGTACAAAATGTACTCTCCAACAATCTTAGGCGCAATCACAGATCTGTAACGAAAATATATTTGCTCTTACTCTATCCTCCTTATCCACTTCTTCGACATGAATAATAGCTAGAACAAAAAAAGACAAATCAAGAAAAGAGGCTCACAGTCATACAAGGCGCAGAGAAAGCGGCACACTGTGTCTAAGATCCCAGAAACAACTTCTACTTACATGAACACCTTGGATCTGATGTTCTTCCTAATGATTATTGAAAAAGAGAAGCCTTTCTATTTGGGATTAAAGATCATTCATAATAGAGTAAACCACAAATGGTAATCCAAGACAATACCTATTCCACAATGATTCCATTCATCAAAAGTTATAATGAAAAACTGTGTTATATCACAACTGATCAACATTATTTCCCCCAAAATGTAATGAAAAGAAGTTGATGAATGGTTTATAGCAGCACTGTTGCTTCAGCTCAACTCTCATAAACCTCTGCAAACAACAAAATGATACAAACCATTAAAATCTGTTGAATCCTATCACACCTGCAAACCCTAAATTCGAATCAACCCAAACCAACAACACTACTAAACCCTAAAATTCGAAGTTTTTTGGAATCTGGAAATGTTTACCTGACTTTCTTGATGAGAATCGATTGGAGTTTACGAGCAAAGTCAATAGATTTGATCCTGCGTTCTAGATTCTTCCTAGCCAAGACCTTCTTCTCCGAATTCTTAATGTGATGTGTCTGATGCGCTTTTATCAGCCGCTCCATTCCGCTCGATTGCATCTTCCTCTGTAAAATCGTAAGCGCCTTGTCCAGATCTCCCGAAAGCACCTTAACCCTAATCCCACGCTCTTGCTGCAACTGGTTATGACTCGCCCGAGTCACAATTCCCGTAACTCGCTTCACTATCGTGTTCATCTTTCACTGCGAAATGGTGTTCCAAAAGTATGCCTGAGAAAGGAAAAAAACACACAGAGAATCGGAGAAACAGAAATCAGAACGGAATACGACTTACCGGTCAGAATCTCGCCGGAGAGATAAAAGAGCCGATTCACTGATGATCCAGAGGAGAGATTGTTGTGTAGGTTAAAAAGGGCTCAAGGACAGATGGAGGAAATGAGAACAAATCAGAGAATTTAGGGGTGATTATGTAATTTAAAAACAATACAAGGGTGATTTGTAAATATGAAGTAGCCTAATCCTCTGATTGATTTAGAGAGTTTTGACTTTGAAGATTCAAGCCTTTCAAAAAAAAGCTTTCTTTAATTTCTCTCTGTCAAGAGTTGAGTCTCTCTCTCTCTACAAGCTTCCCTCACATGGCAGCGATTGACATAGTAAGCTGAAGAAGAAGAAGAAGTGTTGCTTATCCACAGAGATACAGAAGAAGAAGAAGAAAGACACAGAGAGAGAGAGAGAGAGAATTGATTTGATAAAGCTGGCGACTTTTAGCCCGAGGAGAGCAATGGCGGAGTTGCGGCACTCGAGCTCTGTCGGGAGCCGATCTTCTTCCTCTCCGCTTCGTGGAGATGAGGACTCTTCTTCGCCTCACGTACACGATCACTCACCTAGTGGCGGAGACGACGAAGATGGTCGACCACGTCATCCTTCGAGAGATCGAGACCGTTCGATCTGGTCAGTATCTGGGTTTCACTCTTTCTTTCCTTTCTTCGGAGACGATCCTAGGGTTTCTCCTCAGAAGAATAAAATATCGATTCTCTTGATATTGATTCTCGCCATTGCAAGCTTGATCTCCGTTTACGGGATTATAAATCACTTGGTAAGTCTTCCTCTTTCGATCTAAGTTTCTCTCTTTTTTCCAGATTCGGTCTCTATGTTCAAATTGTTGAATTGATTTGGGAAAGTATTAGCTTGCTTATGAATTCTCTCTTCTGAAGTAAAATCAAGGGTTTTTGTTTTTGGGTGGATTGGATTTACATTATTCTCAAAGTAAGATTCTTTAAATCTCTATCTGTTTTTCTGCAGAATGCACCATATTTGTGTAAAAAAGATGGTATTGTGCTTAACTGTCCTCATGTAAGGGATTGAAACTTTGGTATGTGTGTTTGTCAAATGCATAAGCTTTTCAATCCTCTAATCAAATTGTGTGTTTGTCTGCATCTTTAGGTAAAAGAGTCACCTTCACCTTGGGAGAATCCTTTGTCTGCAACTACTTCTTGGAAGCCTTGCGCTGAGCGGCGGCTTGGTGGAATCTCAGGTATTAAGGGATAGAGGATCACCATTGATATTGACCTGTGCCCTTGAGCTGTCTTTTCGTGAAAGTTTTAAGTATTTTGGGTTATGTTTGATGTCAGGTTTTTGGCAAATCTCATTGACTTTTTGTTTTCAGATCTTCCTCCTGAGAACGAAACAAATGGCTATGTTTTCATTCATGCCGAGGGTGGTTTGAATCAGCAGCGAATCGCTGTAAGTATCTTCCATGCTTATTTCCCTTTTTCCTCTTTCTAATGTCCAACAATGGTCAATATGCAAACTGCTGCTGTTTTATTTATTTCACATTTTGGGAGATTGAGTTATGCCCTTTAATGGTGTTTGTTTCCAGATCTGTAATGCAGTAGCTGTTGCCAAGATTATGAATGCAACTCTGATTCTACCAGTACTAAAGCAGGACCAAATTTGGAAAGACCAAACGTGAGCTTGTTCAGATATTGATTCCATTTCATCTTGAATTACTCTTCTAAGATTCTAGTCACTGCTGCTACTTTGTATTCTAGTTATGATTATTTAAGCACATTGATAAAGGAGTCAGGTACTCTCTCTCTTTTCTTTATGGTTTACAGAATCTGTTAACTTTCTTTTGCAGAAAATTTGAAGACATTTTTGATGTAGATCATTTCATTGATTACTTGAAAGATGATGTCCGAATTGTTCGAGATATACCTGACTGGTTCACTGACAAAGCAGAGTTATTCTCTAGTATAAGGTTTGTTTCCAACTCAAGTTGTTTGTTGATGATATACTAATTTGAAGATGTCAAAAGTGAGCTTGTGGGTTTATTGCGTCACCGGGTGTGGCTTGTGTACATATATCTGATTAAAAAAATCTATCACATTTTATATATCAGATAAGATTTTGACTGAGTTATTTCTTGATCATCTGCAGAAGAACAGTTAAAAACATTCCCAAATATGCAGCAGCACAATTCTATATAGACAATGTTTTGCCTCGGATAAAGGAGAAGAAGATAATGGCCTTGAAGCCTTTTGTCGATCGCCTTGGGTATACTCTATATTCTAAAGTTAAAGGCTCAGACTTTTTGGAAATTTTTTTATAAACGATGAATGATATAATCCTTGTGGTACTGGAAATTTTTTTCAGGTATGACAATGTACCTCAAGAAATCAACAGATTACGATGCCGAGTAAATTATCATGCGCTCAAATTTCTCCCAGAGATAGAGCAGATGGCTGATTCACTTGTTTCTAGAATGAGAAATCGCACTGGAAATCCGAATCCGTATATGTATGGAGATATCAGACTTCTCGAACTTCATTTTAACTAAGTACCTTATGCATTATTTCGACTCAAATCTATATCCGTCTCTCTTGTATAGGGCTCTTCATCTTAGATTTGAGAAAGGAATGGTTGGTCTATCGTTCTGTGATTTCGTGGGAACAAGGGAAGAGAAAGCTAGAATGGCAGAATACAGACAGAAGGAATGGCCTCGGCGTTTCAAGGTGACATTTTATAAGTGGTTGATAACTTTAGTTTGGTCTCTAGACAACCTCAACCGTTGCCTTAACGAATTTGCTTGACCTGTATTGCAGAATGGTTCCCATCTCTGGCAGCTCGCCTTGCAGAAGCGCAAAGAAGGTCGATGCCCTCTTGAGCCTGGAGAAGTTGCTGTTATCCTACGCGCAATGGGGTATCCAAAAGAAACCCAAATCTATGTAGCATCTGGTCAAGTCTATGGCGGCCAAAACCGTATGGCTCCACTAAGAAACATGTTCCCAAATTTGGTGAGAACATCGAACCCTATCTTATCAAATTCTATGATGAACCAGCAAGCTTGTCTCACAACATTTTTCCTTTTAACTAGGTAACAAAGGAGGATCTAGCTGGAAAAGAGGAACTAGCAACCTTTAGAAAGCATGTAACAAGCCTTGCGGCTCTAGATTTCTTAGTCTGCTTGAAGTCGGATGTGTTTGTGATGACACACGGTGGAAACTTTGCAAAACTGATAATTGGAGCACGGAGATATATGGGTCATCGGCAGAAATCAATCAAACCGGATAAAGGGTTAATGTCGAAATCATTTGGTGATCCATACATGGGATGGGCAACATTTGTGGAAGATGTAGTTGTAACCCATCAAACACGAACCGGTTTGCCTGAAGAAACTTTCCCTAATTATGATCTTTGGGAAAATCCTCTCACTCCATGTATGTGTAAAGCTTGATGATGCTTTTGTTTTCACATTCTGAGCTGATTGGTTTAAAGAAAGAAAAAAAAGGAGGTGAGTTTAGTCTGGATTTTGTCCGAGGAGGAACAACTATAGAGATTCGTAGTTTATTATTTCTCTCGTCTTTTTCTTTTTTCAACCCTTCAATCTTTGAAGTCTTCACATACACTCTTTGTAATCATTTTGATATTATGTAAAGTTCCTAGTGAAGAAGAAAAAAAAAAGAGCTACCACAAACCTTATATCCCAATCAGGCCCTGAGGGGATTGAGTAGGCATGGTCATGGAGAAGCTTGATTTAGATTTTGAAGACGATGAGTCAAAGATACGACCTACTGTGAAATGTTAATTGTAAATAATCTTTTAATGAGTGTAAATAGTTAGACTTGGAGTCAAATCTCTCATTAGACTTGTTAGCTAAATTTTAACTAAATTCATCTCTCTTCACAAAAGGTAACTCTTGCTATTTGTAACTGCTTTGATCCTTTAATATTTGTAGTGGTGAGAATCTGCTTTAAAATAAATCTTTGAATTATTACAAACCGAGAATCAAAGATGCAAGAAACATAAGTTTTAAAAACAAAGACAAAAAAAATGCATCTCAAAAACCAACATCAAAGTAAGTTGATGAGTTATAAATTTTTAAGAAATTTTTCAAATTCGAACCTTCTTTCTCTCTTTAAAAAAAGTGACAAAAAAAAAGTAAGTAGAAAAAAACTTTCTCCTCTCTAACTTCGGATCTCCTCTCCAACTTCGGATCCAGAGACATCATTTCCTCAACAGCTTCACCATAGCATAAAAGGCCTTTTCCATGGAGTTTAAATCTCATGTTATCTACAACACATTTTTGCCATTGACCTCCCTTATAAAAACCGCCGCGCCAGTATCTATTTTTACACTCATAATTCGGAAACTTAAACACAAAATCGAAAAAGTGTACAAAGGGATTCCCAATTTGAAATAATACCAACCAGTTCAGAGAATGTGGTTCCGTAAATAGATATCCTCTCTATATCAAGAGCTTAACTTGATACTCTCCACAAAATAAGGACTTGGAATGAACTTAAGTTGCACGAATTCATCAAGAGTGATCAGTGAGTTCTTGATACAGATTCCTCTCAATTAAGAATCTTAATCCTTCATCTACTAAATCACAAGTCATATGACCAAATGAAATTTGGACATATAGATTAAACCATTAATTAATTAAAAACAGAGAATAGAAAGCAAAAAAAAATTGGACGAGAGGTAATTGTCTTAAAGGAAAACACAAAACTATGAATCCTAAATTTACTCTAACCAACACCATACGAAAAAACTATCTCACGATTTCAAACAGCAATCCACAATCCAAAAACTATTTCACTTTAGTCAATAATGAAACTAAAATCCCACGTTTGAAAATTGGAACAACTAGAGAAATACCAATCTTATCAATCGTGATGATAACGAGGGCAGTGCCACTTCTTCTCAGATATTTGGTTTGGACATTAGCGAGAACTCCGGTTTGTTCAGCAGAAGGAACACCACTTATTCTCGGAGATTCGGTTTGGACGTTAGCGTTTGATTCTCTTCCATCCTGCAATTGGGCGTCGCCTGAACTCGTTATTAGGTTTTATATCTCGTGAGAGAAGCAAGAAGTGAAAGTTGAATGAAAGCAGAATTTACCAACGATTCAAAGATTTTGCTTTTATACAACAACAATTATACCTAGGTTCCAGACATGCATCACTTAACAACTCGTCTATTCTTGGTTGGAATAATTCCAAAACATACGAGACTTGACAGCTATTTCTTAGCCATTGTACTCACTATTTTTTTCAAAAACAGAAGCAGAGCTAAGCCGTTGGAGAATGAGAAATCTCTCTCTGAGGCTTCATGGACTCAATTTTCTTTGGCCTGAGAATGCTTTTGACTTTTTAATGGGCTCGATGGAAGCCTCTGATTGACATCAAGGTAATAATGTAGGCTACAAGCCTAAAATCAAATTAAATTAGTACAATGGTTACTAATTCTTGTAACAATGACCAAAATATGACTTTTGATTCTTGTCATGTTATGCTGGTACCCGCCATTAACGACAATCGCGTCTTCTATAGCCTCTTAAGGAAACAAAATCGAAGGTATTGTGGGCCTGAGGTTTCATAGCTATGACTAGATAATCCGAAGAGAGAACCTGGTCGACCTGGTTCATCGTCTTCTTCATCATTGTCCTCAGTCTTTCCTTTTTAATACAACTCCACCTTTTTCTTTTTTTCTTGAAATTTTCAAGCTTGTTTTGTTGGGTCGATCGTGAAATTTATTTTAGCTTTTTCATCAAAAACAAAATATTGGTCATTCTTTTATTTGATAGATTACGAAGATCTATTTTAGTTTATGAAATTAATAAAGAATTTCCAACTCGATTTGTTTTTATTGTTTACAACATCGATATCATTATATAAATAATTATTATTTTTAGTTAGATTTTGTTTCATGTTAAACAAAATTTCTTTTAAAATATTTTGAGTTTGAATAGACTTAGGTTATAATAATGAGACAATTGCAAAAATGCCATTTTTTGTGTGTACATTTGCAAAAATGCCATTATGGGTTGTCCACTTATAAAAATGCCACTAATTATAATTTTTTAAAATCTAAATCTTAAAATTCTAAACTTTAAAAAATGTTTTGATCTCTAAAACCCCTAAACCCTCAAACCTAAACTCTAATAAAACATAGTTAACTCAAACATAAATAATATAATGAGTAAATAATTTTGAAAAAGTGGCATTTTTACAAAGATTTTAAAATGTGTCATTTTTAAAAAGTGGCATTTTTTAAAATTTCTTTATAATATTTCACATTTATTCAAACACTTTTGTGCTATCTCTATTTCACACCAAACAATTTAAAATTTCAATAATCTTTATAGAAAATTTGTTTTGACCTTTTCATAAGAAAATCAACGATTACTATCTTATTCGATAGGTATAATAGAATATGTTGGTCTATATTAGTTGTTTGAGCTTAATATGTTCTAATTTAACTCACTACTTTTTGTTTTATTGTTTACAACATATATATCATTAGTGAAACAATAACTATTCAAACCCAAAAAATCAAGATTAATTATTTAACAGATTATGATATGAGTGCCAAATTTTTTTTATAAATCTTAAAATTCAAAGTATCATTATTTATAAAATGGTAAAATCCAACATCCAATTCAATTTAGTTACATATCAAAAGAGTTGTGGTCTAGATTAAAATTTATAGATTAAAATTTATCTATATTTTAAAATCTAATATCATTATTTGTAAAATAGTAAAAGCCAAAAAAATTCGAATATAAATAAAAAATAATTATGAAATATTTAATAAAATTGAAATAAAAATTAAATAATATAAAAAAAAGAATCAAATTGTTTTCCCACCTTTTGGTTTGGTTTTTTTTTTGATGGATTATAAAATATTTAAAAAGTAAATGTATTTTATTTTGTAAAATTTGATTCGTCTACTTTGTAATTAAACTTATCGAGGGATATTTGAGTCAATCGATCAAATTTATACATGTGCAAAACAGTTCTTTTCAGTTAGATTTATCCACATGTCAAAATTTTATCTATTTATATTTATAGTAAAATAGTAAAAATAAACCTAATTTAAATAGAATTAAGAAAATCTAAAACTAATTTAAATAGAATTTGAAAAATCTAATTATTTGGAAATATGTGATATAATATAATTGAATATCAAATAATATAAAAATGAAATGGATAAGTATTTGATAGATCTTTTAATCTATGAATAAGAGAAACTGATAAATTCAAAATATGTGATAGAATTTAGAGAAATTTTTAAAAATGTCATTTTTTCAAGTATTATTTTTCAAAAATGCCACATTTTCAAAATCTTTGCAAAAATGCTACTTTTTAAAAAAAAAAAATTTATTATATTATTTATGTTTGGGTTAACTATGTTGTATTTGAATTCAGTTTTGAGGGTTTAAAGAGTTTTAGAGGTCAAAACATTTTTTAAGGTTTATAATTTTAAGATTTATGCTTTTAAAAATCTATAATTAGTGGTATTTTTGCAAATAGACACCTCTAAATGACATTTTTGCAAAAAAACACTAAAAGTGATATTTTTGCAATTGCCTCTAGAATTTAGTTATAAAAATAATTGAACATCAAAATTAATAAATAAACCTTATATTTTTTAATTAGTGATTTTGGGGCAAAATTTTTATTTTTATTTTATTTATTTTAACGGATAATCTAATTTTGGTGAATTTGCTTATTAACTTTAAAAAAAGTATAATATAAAAATCTAACCAAATGGTGAGAGAGATAAGAACAAATAGAAAGAGAAAAGTGTATTTTGGTTACTTTTTATATTATATTTTTTTTGTATAGTTATGTAGGCTAATTTTCCATTTTAGTATTTTACAATTAACTATTTTACTTTCTCATATCTTTTATATATTAAAATAGAAACATTTGAAACTATTTTTGATGATATGTCATCACCAAAAAAATTTTTAGATTTTTTTAATTTAATTATTCTATATTCATTACCAAACACAATTATTTCTAAATATTACTCTAATTCCAATTGTCTAACACATTTAAATATTTTCAAATTTACCAAAAACAATAATTTCAAAAATCTTCTATATCTTAAATATTAATATTGAAATATAAACGAAAATCAAAATAAATATATATTCTAAACAATTATGGGGTACATGTTTAAGATAAATAAATTATTTGCTTTTTTCTTTTAAAAAATATGTGTGAGCAACTAAAAATTTTCGTATAATAATTTTCACATTAAATAATTTTCACATTAAATAATTTTCTTTCAAATTAAAAAATTTGCTTTCAAATTTCGTATAATAATTTTCACATTAAATAATTTTTATTTCTATCAAATTTGAATAATAATTCCCACATTCACTTATATAAAATAATTGCAAATTCGAATATAAAAAAACGACTTTCGAATTTCGTATAATAATTCATATTAATTAACTTTTATTTTTAATAAAACTATCAAATTCGAATAATATTTCCCATATTCACTATTCACTAAGATTGATTTTTAACTAAATCAAAAGCTATACTAATTTAACATAAGTTTATAAAGAGCTAAATTAAAAGTAGTACAACACATATGATTCTTAATTCTTGTCATGTTAAGCTAGTGACAGAAGTACCCGCCATTAACGACAATCGCGTGTTCTATCGGAGTTCTCAACAACAATCGAAGGTATTGTAGGTCTCGTAGCTATGACCGGATCATCCGTAGAGAGAACCGGGTCGACCCGATTCATTGTCTTCTTCATGATCGTCCTCAATCTCAGGCAACTTCACCTTTTTCTTTTTTCTTTGCTTTACTGTTTTTTTTTCTTGAAATTTTGAAGCTTGTTTTGTTGGGTCGATCGCGAATTCCGTTTTTGTTTTTTTTTTCCAGTTTATCGATTAACGGAAGGTCGAACGAACATGCGAGCTTTCCTCCAAGAGGTTGGAACTCGTATGATTCATTTTGCTGGACTATCTCTGAAGCTGAGTTCTTGCAGAGTGCTGAAATCGTCTCGAAGCGCCTTCTTCCTCATGGATATCAGGTTATTTTGCCCTAAAGTTTCACAATTGATTTTGTTGTTGGAATTTGGGGTTTTATTTTTTAATTTTTAATTCTGTGTGTGGATTTTGGATACAGTATGTTGTGGTGGATTACCTTTGGTATAGAAAGAAAGTTGATGGTGCTTATGTAGACTCTCTTGGGTTTGATGTGATTGATGAATGGGGAAGGATGCATCCTGATCCTTTAAGATGGCCATCGTCTAAAGGCAGTAAAGGTTTCACCCAAGTCGCGGAGAAAGTTCATAGAATGGGTTTGAAGTTTGGGATTCATGTTATGGGAGGAATAAGCACACAGGCTTATAACGCAAATACTCTTGTTATGGATAGTGTTAAGGTATTTGGTTTGATATTGTGAAGTTTGTTTGGAAGTAAGAATTGAGTATTTTTCTTGGTGATTGTTTTACGGTTTTTGGTTCAAAAGGGAGGTGCTTATGAAGAATCGGGTAGACAGTGGCGGGCGAAAGATATTGGGATCAAGGAGAAGGCTTGTGTGTGGATGTCACATGGGTTCATGAGTGTGAATACAAAGCTAGGTGCAGGAAAAGCTTTCTTGAGGTCTCTTTATCAACAATATGCTGAATGGGGCGTCGATTTCAGTAAGAGAATTGAAATCAAGTACATAATTTTCTTGTCTGAGTTCATTATAATCTTGATCTTGTTTCATTTTCTTGGTCTTTTAGTAAAACATGACTGTGTATTTGGCGATGATTTCAACATAGAGGAGATAACTTTTGTGTCAGAGGTACATATCTTACTATCTTCTCTTCTGGTTAAAGTTGGAGGCATATTGAGTGAAATTTGGGTTTTTCTCCGCAGGTTCTGAAGGAGCTTGATCGTCCTGTTTTGTATTCTATATCTCCAGGGACGAGTGTGACACCTACAATGGCTAAAGAAGTTAGTCCATTAGTGAATATGTACAGAATAACAGGTGATGATTGGGACACATGGAAAGATGTAGTGGCACATTTCGATATCTCGAGGTCAAGCTTCATGTGCATTAATTACTTAGCTGTAAATCCTTTTGCCAAGTTTTTACCTTTCTTTGATGTCATATAATTTGCTAATTCTTCCAGGGATTTATCTGCTTCTAGTATGATCGGTGCAGGAGGATTACAAGGAAAATCATGGCCCGATCTAGATATGTTACCTCTTGGATGGCTTACTGATCCAGGTTCGACTTAAATCTGAAACTTGGTAGATGATTCCCAATAACGTTGTCTTGTCTTAATGTTTGGTAAAGGTTCGAACTCTGGACCTCATCGAGCGTGCAATCTTAATATGGAAGAACAGAAGACACAGGTATAGCTCTAGCTCCACAGTTCATAGTTTATCAGTAACCCTCTAAACCACATTTCGCATTTCTCTTATGCTCTTTTTGCTTATTCAGATGACATTGTGGTCTATCGCAAAGTCCCCTCTCATGTTTGGAGGTGATGTGAGAAAGCTTGATGACGCTACTTATAATCTAATCACAAATCCTACACTACTGGAAATAAACTCTTATAGCTCTAATAACATGGAGGTTTGTAGAATCGTAACTTCAAAACTCTTATCTCTATTTTGAAGTTACAAACTTCTATCATCAAACTCTACCTGTTTTTTATTGTTACAGTTTCCTTACATAACCGCAACAAGAGTATCTCGGAGTAAGCAAAAAGGCCATCCACGTCATCCAACGGACAAGAACAGTCCAACTAAACGTACATTTGGTCTCACTAGCTGCAAAGAACCGAAAGCCAACACTTGGACCGTTGTAGACAAGAATAGTGGACAAATCTGCTGGAATCAATACACTAGGGAAAAACTAGAGAAGCCGTTTTGCTTATACAACGGAAAAGCTCTTCTAGCTTCGTACGATTCTTGTTTAACCTTTTTCTCTAGTCAATTTACGTTTCATAAAACTCCCTTAAACAATTTATCTGCTTCATTTTGGTGCAGCGATGAGGAGATAAAACACAACCAGCTTTATCAAGGTAAGCTTCATTTACAAGCAAATGTTAAAGCCGAGTCTTGTTTAGGAGCTTCCTCAAAACAAAAGCTCACTTCAAAAGATTATAGTCGAGGTGCGTTATCACCTTGCAAACTAGATGCAAACCAGGTACTACAACGATCTCTCTTGCTATTTGATTACCTTAATATCCATTCTTCATTTCCATATAACACGTGTTAATATTATCAGCTGTGGGAGCTCCACAGTAATGGAACACTAGAAAACAGTTACTCCGGTCTTTGCGCCGTGTTAAATCCAGTGAAAGGTTTGTTACTTTCAGATCAACCAAGTTTATCTTCTCTTTATTCAACATTCTGTTTTCTAATCCCTGACATTATTACCCATCTTGCAACAGCCGAAGCTAGCTCTTCCAATGGTGTTCGTTCTTGGATTGCCACGGGAAGAACAGGAGAAGTATACATCGCGTTTTTCAACTTAAATCCGGTGAAGACAACGATATCAGCCAAGATTTCAGACATTGCAAAGGCTCTTCAGAACAAGAAGAATCTTGAAGGAGCTTCCTGTAAGAGCCACGAGCTGTGGAGCGGCAAAGATTTCGGACCAACCAAAGATTCTGTAGGGATTCAAGTCGAATCTCATGGTCCTGCTCTTTTCGTTCTCCATTGTAGCAATGCCTGACTTGTATATCAGATCAAGATGCATCTCTTTTCGTTTTTAATCTTAGTGATATTTCATCTTTATTAGCCTATAAGAATGGAGTTTTATGTATAATCTATGCTTCAAAAACACTGATGAGTGAAAGCAAATTAGCAATAATAATTAGGATAATTGCACTAAATAATCCTGTAATAAAAACTAATTAAGTAAATGACTATGAATTTATCTAAATAACATGTTTACAAAAAATATTCTATTTTACTCTGAATAATATAGTTAGAGATTTTATTAGTTTTTTTATAGAATTTACCATAAAATTTGTATTGTCTAAAAAAATTCAAAATTCTTTACACAAATCAAGAATTTTTGGAACTTTTACAATAGTAAAAAGATTAATATTATTAAATAATTTGAATATAATCGAACGACGTTTTTTAATCTTTGTTATGTATTAAGTAAATTACAGAATCAGTGTGCATGATTAAGAAAATGTTCAACGGGATAAAAAGTAAAAAGATATATATATATATATATATATATATAGGTAAAACGGTTTGTTTCGAAAAGACACAACCGTTAAAAATAACTATAAAACGGTTATATCGAAAAGACACAACTCTTGAAAAAATGGTTATATCGAAAATACGCAACTTTTAACAAAACGGTTATATCGAGAAGATACAATTTTTAAAAATAATCACCAAATAGTTTTTTTTATGAAAAGATATAACTTTAAAAAAAATGCAACCTTTAAAAATAACTATTATATATATACTACCAAAAAAATAATTATTTTTTTAAGTTTGTTATTATATATATAGAATGGAATAAAAGAAAATTGGTTTAATTATCTACTTAGTTGGTTATAACATAGATGTATTTTTTTTTTTTTGTTGAAAGTTAATAGATTCATTTATGACCGTTCATTTCAGTGAAGTCAACCGTCACTTGCTTACACGTCGCGTGACCACACGCTCGAGCCGTAACTTCTATCCTACTCTCTCAACTGAGTGGTACGTGTGTTTTACGCGCATCTCTAACGCGTGAGCTCATTTTCTCCGCCCATCTCTCCTTCGTTGAGAAGCATGCAAATAACAAGCATCAAGGGAATAAATCCCACATTTTATATGATTTTTTTTTTCCCACAACAAAATTTCATCTTCACACAAAAAGGAATAAAATTTCTCCGACGGTTTCTACTCTAGATTTAAGCTTTCGTCGGAACGGAACCCTAGATCTTTTTTCCGTTTTGAGATTTGGGATCTTTTGCGTTTTTATAGATCTGGGATATTTTCAGATACTGATTTCAACTTGATGTCGAAACCTTGGGGTGGAATTGGAATTGGGGCTTGGGCAGACGAAGCTGAGCGTGCCGATGAAGAACAAGCGGCGGAAGCTACGGTCGCCGCGACTGCGGCGGATGTGCAGAGTTTTCCCAGCCTGAAAGAAGCTGCGAATAATGCAAAGTCTAAGAAGAAGAAGAAGATGACTTTATCGGAGTTTGCTTTCGGTGCTTACACAGCACCTGCAGGTAGAAACTCTGTTGGATTGACCCAGCAAGAGATTCTTCAGTTACCGACTGGTCCTAGGCAACGGTCGGAGGATGAAATGCAACCTGGTCGCTTAGGCGGTGGTTTCTCTTCTTACGGTGGTCGTTCTGGTGGACCTCCTGGTCGAATGGGAAGAGATCGAGATGATTCTGATGGTTCCTGGGGGGGTGGTGGTGGTGGTCGGAGACCCTACGGTGGTGGATTTGATGATGATAGGAGAGGACCTCCTTCTAGGGTTTCGGATTTTGCTCAACCTTCTAGGGCTGATGAGGTTGATGATTGGGGAAAAGAGAAAAAACCAATTCCTTCTTTTGATCAAGGACGACAAGGTCGTTACAGTGGTGGCGGTGGATTCGGAGGAGGTGGTGGTGGTGGTGGTGGTTTCGGAGGCGGTAGTGGTGGTGGTGGTGGTAGTTTTGGTGGTGGAGGTGGCTTCTCTAAAGCTGATGAAACTGATAATTGGGCTGCAGGTAAAACGCAAGCTCCGGTTAGATCATCTACATTTGGGTCTAATTTCGGTGATTCAGGCCGTGAATCTGACCGTTGGTCGAGAGGAGTAGCCGTAGGTGGTGTTCAGGAGGAACGTCGTCGCTTAGTTTTGGAACCACGAAAGGTTGAATCAGTAGCGAGCGAGACTCCATCTGCTACTGCGAAAACGAGTAAGCCGAGCCCATTTGGGGCAGCTAGACCAAGGGAGGAAGTTTTAGCGGAGAAAGGTTTGGATTGGAAGAAGATTGATTTAGAGATTGAGGCTAAGAAAGGAAGTTCTCAAACGAGTAGGCCAACGAGCGCACATTCGAGTAGACCTTCTAGTGCTCAATCTAACAGGTCTGAGAGCTCTGGATTGAATAATGTGGTGAAACCGAGACCAAAGGTGAATCCTTTTGGCGATGCGAAACCTCGAGAAGTATTGTTGGAGGAACAAGGGAAGGACTGGCGTAAGATGGATATGGAACTCGAACATCGCAGGGTTGACAGGTCTTTGTTCATCTGGATTTCTTTTTTAACTTTCACTGAGGATTGTGGATTTGTTTAGTTGCGGCAATCTTCTGAATGTTGAGAATTTTGAAGTAATATTGACTGCTTGATACAGTATGCCACAAGGCAATCTATATGTAGTTGGATGAGTTTTGGAGAGTTATATTTATGGAACTGGTAACTTAAAATAGATGACCATTTCTGGTCTAGGTTTCAGAACTTCAATGGCAATTATTTTTTGAAGTGATTGTTTTTAATATTCAGCCTCTTAGTGCATTGATTAGCTTCAAAGCCTTAGATAACTTCTGCTTGTTTCTCTTGGATGTTACTGGACTGGCATTTTCCTTTTGGTTCTGTGTGCTTATAATATCTGTATGAAAGTTTTAAGATGCATCTTGTGTGATTCTTATGTTATGAATTCTGTGATGCTTTGCTTTTTTAGCTTTATGAAAATTGGTTACTGAACTGTGTTGTGAAAACCAACTTTTCCAGGCCTGAAACAGAAGAAGAGAAGATGTTGAAGGAAGAAATTGAAGAACTAAGGAAAAAACTCGAGAAGGAATCCATTGCTCCAGAGACTAAGGAATCTGAACAAGAACATGGCAGTAATAATAATCACCATGATTTACCGGAAACTATACGTGGGAAAGAGAAAGATCTGGAAATGCTAACCCGTGAGTTGGACGACAAAGTCAGGTTCAGGCAGAAGCCAGTTGAGAGACCCAGGTCTGGTGCAGGAAGAACCGGTTCATATTCAGAAAGAACACATTCCAGGTCTGGATCAATCGATGAATCCAGGAGTTTTGAATCCACGGAGAGACCCAGATCACGTGGCGCTGTTGATGCCTGGGTTAGACCCGTTGATGATCAGCGAAGAAACTTCCAAGGAAGCAAAGAGCGTGGATTCTTCAGCAACAGGTTAGTAAGTCTCAAAAGCCTCCTTGGAAGTTTAGATGTTTGCATTTAGGCTTATATCTTTTAAGTCTAACCAGAAATGGCGAATCAGTGTCGTTAATTCCTGAAATCTCGGGTTTCGACAGGTCATCATCGGCTAGGGAAGGATGGTAAGAAGGGAACGAAGAAACAAGCAAATGTTAGATGTTTAACTACTACTACTACTACACATTTCCCAGATTTTGAAGAAGGCTTAGAGAAGCGTTAATTTAATAAAATTTATCATCTCCTTGGAAACAAACCCTAATATTTGTTCTTTTTTTTTTTTTTTTTTGGTTGTGTCCATCTTCGGAATCGGAGCCTCGTTGTTTTGTTTTAGTCTTCTGCTCAGCGAAGGCGTGTATCACAAGAGAATGTGTCTCTTATGTTAAATTTTTAAGACTGTTCCAAATCTTAAATTATATATTTTTTGTAGTTAATTATGGTTTCTCAATCTCTTTTCTTATGTATTTTTGAACACAATTTTTTGCCAATAACCCATATTGAATTGAAAATGCAAATTCACGCCAGTTCTGACCATAAACCTAACAGAATACAACAGAAAGAACACAAAAACTCAAAGCTTACACATACTTCCCTCTATACTTAGGTTTTGGATCTTTAAAGGTTTTGGAATCAGTGTGAATCTGAGAAGAATCAATGGGTTTAAACACAGAGGAATGAATATTACCATCCTCTAACCACTTGAGATGATTCTTTCTAAACTCTAAATGCATTAAACGAGCAGCTTCTTCAATTTCGTCACTGTAAGGCTCGACTTTTACCATGGTTAGCAAAACACGGCTGTACCGCGAGCTCAAAATCTGTTCAGAGACAGCGACTAACTTGAAACATGGGTGCTCGGGAAACTTAACCTCGCCGCCATTGTCATCTCTCAGAACCGGGAAGAAAAAGACGAGCCTGCCTTTCATCACCAGCATTCTTGCAGCAAGGTGAAGCAGATCATGAACACACTCCACTAGACTATATGCACCAGTGGATGGAATGTGATCTGTTCTTTTGTCATCAGGGACAGTGTAAGGGTCCACTGTCCCTCTAAGGATTTTCCGTCCACCAGATTTACGCCCACCAGCTCGAACCCCGTAAGGTGGATCACATATAATTGCATCAAAGATCTGGACCAATGGATAAAAAAGGCATAAACGGATGATCTCGACTCAATATGCCAGTAATAATAATGAAAGAACAGAGAGAGCGTATTACCTCCTTTAGCCCGGAACGCCAAGGAGGAAGATTATTATCCATTCTAAGTAAAGCAACTGGCATAGGTAGTCCATACTGCATAGGCGATAATACATGTAAGAATCCGAGATACTGAACTGAAAGAACGAAACAGAACATGAGAAGTTACGGTACTAACCTGCTTGAAATTGCTCCAGACATTACAGTCTGGACCACGTCCATCACGAACTACTCTGATATCGATATCTGCACCCTAATACAAGAACTCTTTCCATCAGTTTGAGATCCAGAAACGGCAATAGAAAAAGGGTATCAAGAAAAGAAGCTGAGCGGGTTACAAACCATTGTCATTGCCCCAAACCGAGCAGCAGAAACAAGAATGCTCCCTGTACCTACGAAAGGATCGTACACAAGTTTTCCCGATGTAGCTTTTGCTTGATTAGCCATTAAGAAAGCCATTTCAGCATCCATAGCAGTCGGGCCAAGGTAAGTCCGAGATTTCAACTGAAAAGTCGGTAAAAGCTTCCTATCAGCAAAACCAACCTCCCTCCCAAAGAAGATTCTTCTCTGAACAATGGGTGGAAGACCATTGTTCTCTTCAGATTCATCCATTTCCATTAGAAAAAAGTTGTGATCCGGGTTTTTCAAATCAACCTTTCCCTGCAATGACCCAATCACCAAAACATCATCATATACGTGAATAGGCACCAAAAGAGGCTAAAGAAAGTTTCTTCCATGGAAATGGGAGTTAGTGACCTCGAACGGGATATAAGTAAACGAACGAATACGATCATTCTGCTCCTCGAAAGTCATAGCCTTTCCAAAAGTTTCGACAGAGATTCTAAAGGTGGAACCAGAAGTGAGAAATGGAAGCTTCCTAGAATCAGGGTAGCTTTTAATAGACTCTTCAAGCTCTTCATAGCAAGTTCCTTCACCCCAAAGCTCATACATTCCTTTCACCAAAATGCCTACACTAACCCAATTTGTGTTTTAGGTTTTGAGAAACAAACAACAACAAGAAATTCATGAAGAAAAAGGTACAGAGAAAGGAACCATACTTCTCTTGGCGATGTTAGTGGCGATTTCTTCAGAACAAAGTTGAACAAAATGGAATGGAGTATCGTTATGGTGATGTTGAGGAAGTCGCCATTGAAGGGACTCATTCTCTGCAATCTCTTCTCCGAATAACTCAGCCAAAGCTTCAACCTCTGGCTTTCTGAAATCTAATAGTCTGTGATAGAATACACATAGGAACCACATCTCTTTTCTTCCCCCAAAATCCAAAACCCTAATTCGTCTAGAGACCTGAGAAGAAGACGAACACGGAGAAGAAGAAGACGACGGCGACTTAAACCTTTGTTAAAACCTTATAAACAGGCCCAATAAAGTCCATTTTATTAAGCCCACTATTTTCAGGCAGCCCAATATTATTATAATGGTGCGGAAATGACGAAAGTATCCCGCGAGCTGAAGGGTCTTGCGTTATATCTCTCAGAGTTCTTCTTCTCTGCTGCTGCTTCTCTTTAAAGAAATTAGGGTTCCGTCGCGAATCACGATCAGATCTCATTTCCGCCGATTTCTCTGGTATGATTGTTCGTTTCTTCTACTCTGTTTATAAGACTAGCTTGTATGCCTTATTATCTTCGTGTACCGATTTCTGATTGGAATTCTCTAATGTTTACCCAACTTCGCGCAATTACAGTTTCTTATATATGGTGTTTACTAGTGTAGCTATTGTTTGAATCAGCTTCATGGATACAAGTCTGAAGTTAGTAACCGTGTGTATTGTTTATGTTTTGTTTTTTTTCCTGGTAGGGAATAAGTTCAGATTTGGTTTACGATGTTGATCTGAATCGTTGTCTTCAGGATAATCTGTCTTACGTTGATCTCCTTAGCTCTTGTAAAGGAACTTAGGAGGATGCGCTTATTCGATTTTCTCGGAATCTTATTTGTTTATATATTCTTTTCAAAACACAATTTGGCAGTTTGTTCTAGAAAATGTCTGAAGAGGTGGAGTACCGCTGCTTCATTGGTGGGCTTGCTTGGTCAACGTCTGATCGTGGTCTCAGGGATGCGTTTGAGAAGTACGGTCATCTCCTTGAGGCAAAGGTATAATCTTCTCTCTTGTTAAGTGGCTATTTACTCTCTGGTTCCTGAGATGTTGAAGCTTTGATGTGTTTAGTAATTTGTTCATATTTGCTAATCTGTTTATGTCGTCATCCGCATTTGTCTGCAGTTTATCATTCTTATAGGCATTACTCTCATTAGGATAGCCTTATTCTGATACAGGTGGTTCTTGACAAGTTTTCTGGCCGTTCCCGTGGTTTTGGGTTCATCACTTTTGATGAGAAAAAGGCTATGGATGAAGCTATTGCAGCAATGAATGGAATGGATTTAGATGGGCGAACTATTACTGTTGATAAAGCCCAGCCACATCAAGGTGGAGCAGGCAGAGATCATGATGGTGACCGCAGTCGTGATCGTGGATATGACCGTGACCGTAGCCGTCCCTCTGGTGGTGGACGAGGTGCAGGTGGTGGAGATTGCTTTAAATGTGGCAAGCCTGGACATTTTGCAAGGGAGTGTCCTTCTGAAACTGGTAGAGATGGTGGGGGAAGGTATAGCTCAAAGGATGATAGGTACAGTGGGAAGGACGATAGGTACAGCGGAAAGGATGACAGGTACGCTGCAAAGGACGACAGGTACAGTGCTAAGGATGATAGGTACAGCTCAAAGGATGATAGGTATAGTGCAAAGGACGATAGGTATGGTGCTAGGGATGGCGGAGGTAGTCGCTATGGACCTGATCGCGGTGGAGAGCGCTCTGGAGGACGTAGCCGTGATGGTGGCAGCCGTGGAGGTCCAGGAGGTGAGAGGCACAGTCGTGCTCCATACGACCGCCCCAGAGCTGGTGGCTACTAGAATTCTACTCCAAAGGGTATGTATGCTTTGAGTTATTAAACGTTTTCTATCATATCTCTGCAAAATTAAATGCTCTGGTAATGCTACAGGCTTAAGTTGAAGACTCTTCATATCTTCTTTTGCAGTTGAAGAAGAGGAAGGTTTCTGCTTTCGGGTCTCTTGTCAAGTTCGATGTCAAAGTTACTACTCTAGATGGTATATTTGCGTCAATGTATTTGGATAGCTCAAGAAAGAAGATGTGTCTCTCTCTCTCTCTGTTTTGGCCCTAAACTCAAGAGTCAACTATGTTCCTAAAGTGCTCTCCTTTTGATATGTTGATCCCTATGGAAACCTTGTGCTATGGTTGGTTTGAGACACGATTTGAGATTGTGCTACTTTATGCTTATCGTAATGAATGCGTGGGTTATCCCCCAACACCGAATTTGCAAAAATGCCTCAGGTACGTGATTGATCTCTACGGAATATCCAGGGTCAACATTTGGTAACATTCAAATGTTGTTATAGTAGGGGATATACTGTTTATTGATATTGGTAACAATGATGCAGGATCTTCTGATACTCGGGTTTAGCCGTGAAAATAACTACGACCGGTCTCTAAAACTTTTGATGGGATTGGGAAATATACATTGCTGATACTTGGCTACTGGAACTCAAACATCCCTTCACGAAAAAAAGATTGATTCTTGTGCCATTTTAGTGTCATTGTTCAAGTCAAGTCCAATAGTCCCTTCTACCAAAGATAATTCCTATAGCTAGCATGATCGTTGGTCTCTTTGGGTCTATTCTTTGCGGGTTCTCTTCGTGCCTCTGCGTCTGCTCCGTCTCTTGCTCGTGAGTCGTGACACATCTTCGATTTGGCACATAAATTTTTGTCTATATAGTCAAATATATTCTCTAATTCCACTTTAATAATTTGTATGCATACATCATTCATTTAGAGGGGTTTTTGTGATCAACCATTATAACATAATCAAAGACTTGTGTTTAAAAAAAAAAAACATAATCAAAGACTTAATAGGTAATGCCCGGATTAGCATAAACATTAATTTTTTTTTTTTTTTTTTTTTGCGAAAGAACTGTGTATCGTCTTCTTCTTTTGGCTCGTAACAAGGAAACCAATGTACCGGAAGAAGAAGAAAGAAGAAAAGAGAAATGCGAAGTCGTCTCTTGTTGGTAAAGTTTGTCTTACTAGCATCGTCTCTCGTACATCCTCCAGTTTGCTCTCCCTCCTGTAGTTTCCCTGCAATTTTCAACTTCGGCGACTCTAATTCCGACACTGGTGGCCTCTCCGCCACATTCGGACAAGCCCCTTACCCTAATGGTCAAACCTTCTTCCACTCCCCTTCTGGTCGTTTCTCAGATGGTCGACTTATCCTTGACTTCATAGGTTCTTGTTTACACACATTCTAAAGTTCCTCAATTTTTGGATGATAAATTTCCGAACTTTACTGTGTTTCGTAACGACCCATTTGATTATTTTTTCTCCATTTTGTTGAAATCAGCGGAAGAATTAGGGTTACCTTTCCTAAATGCTTTCTTAGACTCCATCGGTTCAAACTTCAGCCATGGTGCTGATTTCGCCACCGCTGGTTCCACCATCCGGCCACCGAACTCCACCATTTCTCAGGGCGGTGCGAGTCCCATCTCCCTCGACGTTCAATTGGTTCAATTCTCCGATTTCCTCACACGATCACAACTCATTCGCAATCGAGGTACTCAAAGTTTCAACCTTTTGATCCCAAATCATTATAAACAAGTTTTAAATCATCAAGACAATGTAATCATGGGAACGTTTTGTGATCTGATTTTGGTATTTTGGGTTGAAAATAGGTGGAGTGTTTGAGCATTTACTTCCAAGAAGAGAGTATTTCTCTCAAGCATTGTACACATTCGACATCGGTCAAAACGATCTTACTGCTGGATTAAAACTCAACATGACAACGGAACAAATCAAGGCTTACATTCCAGATGTTCTCAATCAATTCTCTGATACCATTCGTGTAAGCAAAAGTTAAAAGTCTCTGTTCACCAATTAGATAACTGAATTAACCGCCTTTTAATTTCTGTAGACTGTGTATAAGAAAGGAGGAAGAAGATTTTGGGCACATAACACAGGTCCACTCGGTTGTTTACCTTATGTTTTAGACCGGTGGCCAGTGCTGGACTCTCAAATCGACAGTCACGGTTGTGCAATTCCGCGTAATGAGATTGCTCGGTATTTCAACTCCGAACTCAAAAGAAGAGTGATTGGGTTAAGGAAAGAGCTCTCTAAAGCTGCAATCACTTATGTTGATATCTACACTATTAAGCTTACTCTCATTACTCAAGCCAAGAAACTAGGTACTTTCAAAACCGTTTTTATACCAAACATTAGGCGGTTCAAGGTCGGTTTTAGGACCGGTTCTAATGGTTTATTTTATATGTTGGATTTTAGGTTTTAAATATCCTTTGGTTGCTTGTTGTGGACATGGTGGGAAGTATAATTTCAACAAGCTTATCAAATGTGGAGCTAAAGTTATGGTGAAAGGGAAAGAGATTGTGCTTGCTAAGTCTTGTGACGACGTGTCGTTTCGAGTTAGCTGGGACGGTGTGCATTTCACTGAAACGGCAAACCGTTGGATCTTTCAGCAAATAAACGGCGGGGCGTTTTCGGATCCTCCTCTTCCTCTTCAATTTGCGTGTACCAAATAGATATAAATCATATGACCAAAGTGCCCTTTCAATATTGGGACTAAATGATTTGGAATGTTTACATGATGATTTATTGGTTTTCTTAACTTACTTTGTTCTTTTTGTCAATGTCTACGATATTAGCTCATGAAAATGAAGTGGCAACTACTTAACATATTTTATTTGAATATTCTAATATATATTTTATACCAATGAAGTAGAAGTTTTTGGTAGTATTTGTAGATTGTAATAGATACCAATTTAGATTTGAGATCACAATTTCATATGGTCGTTATTCTTTCTAAACCCAACAATCTATTAACCATCTAGCTAAAAACACTAGTTACAAGTTACCAGTCGGACACAGATCTTTCCATTTATTGTATCAACAACAAATGCTTTCTTCCTCTCCACTTCACCTAAGACCCCTCTATATTCAGAAAGGGCAGTTATGTCATTCACGAAAGTAGTAGTAATAGTTTATATTCCACTTCAACCACATGAATCACATATCCATCCACTCAGGAACAACCACGTGGATCTTTCCAGTCTGGCTGCTTCGTGAGAGTCACCCTCCTTCCACGAGCCTCTTAAAAGTCAACTCGTGCCCTCTCCCCACGCAATAATCCCATGTACCGCGTCACATCTGATTAGACCACCTTCTCTTTAACACAACTACGTTTCCATTCTTTTTTTTTTTTTATAATTTTTCTCTCATTAAACCCGCGAAGAACTTCACATTAGCTCAAGACAAAGTTTTCATCAATTTTTTCGAAGAAGACGAAGACTTTTCTAAACATTCTTTCCTGGTAAAATCTATTGCTTTTAATTATATTTTAAAAGTTTTTTTTTTTTTCCTTGTCTCATCGATCTTTCTTTGTTGCTGGAAAAATGATCCAACAAAAACTGAAAACAAGTCTTTTTTACTTGCTTGATCAAAATTTAGTATTCGTGTTCAAAGAGTAACGTGTTTTATCTTGTTAATCCTTTCTTATGTCTGAATCTAGAAATTACTGTCTTCTTTAACTTTCCATATTTCTTGTTTGATTCACAGATATATATAAAGTTCATAACTTGTGAGCATGACCAAAAAAAAAGTTCATAACTTGTGAATTTGTCCTATGTCTTTACTCTTTTTTTTTTTTTTGGTTGGTTTATTCTATGTCTTTACTTTGTTGATTAAAGTGTAACGTTATTTATGTCAACGAAAGCTCAAAGTTCATTATTATATAAATGAAATAAATTCATCTTTTGGGTGTACGTTCTTGACAAGATTTCAATTTGGTCTTTTAAGTTTTTCTTGATTTCACTAAATGTCTAAAATTTTCATGTTTTCTGATGACTCTGTTCATATTTCTCGATGACTCTCATGAAGTCATATGAGAATTTGATTATAATCAACTAGAGAACCTTCTTTTTAAATAACATTTTTTACTTGATCTCATTTTTTGACATTGATGCAGATAGTAAAGTCTCGAAGGCTGAAGCCTCCATTGAATGATATTGTTCCTGGTTATCAACTTCAGGACATGGCTAACCGAACAGACAACTCGATCCGCTGGTTTGTGACTTTAACCAGATTGAATCCTTGAGTTCATTCATTATAGAAGAAAAGAAATGATGATTGTTCTTTTTTTGTAGTTCGAGTAGTAAGAAACCCAATGACGGTATGATGCTCATAATGGCGACTTTCGCAGGAATAGTTATCGGATTTTTATTAGGAACATCTTTCCCTACATCGTCACTAACTAAAGTAAGCTCCTATAATTAACCTTCTTTAAAGGAATTTTAATGTTTTGGTTGTTAATATTTGTAAAGATCATGACTTATATTTTATTTCAGATTAATTTTCCATCAAGAATATTTCCTTCTGTTGAAACTGTTTATGTACAAAATGATAAACCGGAGATATCACCTAATAGTAGTCCACCAAAAGAGTCTAATTCAAGTGGTGCAGCATTTCATAAGGTGTGTTTTGTTTCTTCCTTTGAACATGAGTGATCTTAATAAGTGTTTTGTGGTTTAAGTTTCAAAGATCTGTTGGATTCTGCAGATTTGGGTTCCTTCGAATCCTCGAGGTGCAGAGATGTTGCCTCCAAGTATGGTTGCAGCCGAATCAGATTTCTACTTGAGAAGATTGTGGGGATTGCCTAAAGATGTATAATTACATAACATCATGTTTTTGTAATGATCTTTAGACATCTATGAATCTTTGACTTGTCTTAATCATGTTTTTGGTTTCATTAGGATTTGCCCGAGGTGAAGCCTAAGTATCTTGTTGCTTTTACCGTTGCATATGAACAGAGGAAAAACATCGATGCTTGCATCAAGAAAGTATGTATCCCTCTCTCTCTCTCTCTTTTGCTCTCTTTCCATTTTCTTCTAATCTTCCGCCAAGATCTTTGACTCTCTCAACAGTTCTCAGATAACTTCACTATTGTTCTGTTTCATTACGATGGAAGAACCTCGGAATACGATGAATTTGAATGGTCTAAACGGGCGATACACGTGAGTGTACCTAAGCAAACCAAGTGGTAACAAGCACTTACCTCTCTTTCTACATTTCCATTGCTCCCAAACTTGTAAGCCTTTTTATAAACATCTCTCTTGCATATGTTACTATTGAAGGTGGTATGCTAAAAGGTTTCTGCATCCTGATATCATAGCACCATATGATTATATATTCATATGGGATGAAGATCTTGGCGTTGAAAACTTCGATGCAGAAGAGTGAGTCTTTTATTCTTTTGGTTTTACTAACTCCAAGAATTTACACGCATCATTGCTTTCTCATCTTTCAGGTACATCAAGGTTGTAAAGAAGCACGGTCTAGAAATATCGCAACCCGCTGTGGAATCAAGAAAACCCATCACATGGCAGATAACAAAGAGAATACCCCAAGTCGAAGTTCACAAGTAAAAATACTAACTCGTAATTATAACTTGTCAATTCCAAGGTTTTAAAGTAAATTAAAGCAAAGTTGTGTTGTTCACCAGAGAAGTCAAAGAGAAACCAGGCCGCTGCAATGACCCTCACCTACCTCCTTGTGCAGGGTATATATCTCATTTGTCTAAATTTATTCAAACTTTCTTGATCTTATAAGTTTTTACGCGGTTTTTTATTAGGTTTATAGAGATTATGGCTCCAGTTTTCTCACGAGATTCATGGCGCTGTGTGTGGCATATGATTCAGAACGACTTGGTTCATGGTTGGGGTCTTGACTTCGCGCTAAGAAAATGTGTCGAGGTTAAAATCCAAATGCAACTTATTCACAAATGCTTATACAAATTTCACAAAACATTTTGGAAACTAAGAAAAAAGCATTTTCATGATACAAACAATTAACACAGCCTGCACATGAGAAGATTGGTGTTGTGGATTCTCAATGGATCATTCATCAAAAGATTCCTTCTCTAACCGGCCAGGTAATTAAATGATCAAAATTACCGTTCCATACTCAAACTACATTAATTACTAGCTTCTTTGTTCATAGTTTTAACCATGAGATCATCTCTTAAAACATTGATCAGGGAACCGAACAAGAGGGTAAAACCGCGTTCCAAGGGGTAAAAACTCAAAAAAAACAACTATTTGTTATACTTAAGGATCTCGAATTATCGGGTTTTAGACCGAGTTTATTGGAACTACTGATTTATATATATATGTTGTGGTCAGGTAAGGGAGAGATGTAAACGAGAATGGGCAATGTTTCAGAAAAGAATGAGTCGATCAGAGCAGAAGTATCTGAAAGAAATTGCATCTGCAACTTCAAACTCAACACTTGGTTAAACGAAAAACAGAGGAGGAACTTAAATAAAAACTTTAGTGTCCAGAGATAGCATTTCCAGGGATATGAAATATTAGAATGTTGATATGATGATGATTATGATGAGCACATATCCAAATATACACACACAATACACATTCTTTGAAAAGAATTGTATAGCTTTGTTGTTCTTGAAACACTTGTAGTATTAAAACACAGTTAATCGAAGTTCTTTAAGAACTTTTCATTTCTAATATAAAATTTCTACATATAAAATTAGTTATATTCATCTGTGTTCATTTCAGATTCTTGTTTTCCATATTTGACTAGAGTGAGGGATTGAATCCAACATAATCAAGTTTTAATTTGTAATCATTGTTCCGTCTAGGATTACACATGGAGCTCTCCATCGAAGCATTCTCATGGTAATAATGAGGAATATCATTGAAAGGTTTTGGTAGTGATTCCCATAATGATTAGTATTAATTTATTCCCTTCTCTAATGACGAAGCGCCGCAGAAGATATGAGAGTAGAAGCAGAAGCATAACGGCTATAGTTATATTATATACACTCTAGCTTATGGGCTGATTCCTAAGTTTGGGCTTTACTTAAATGAGGCCCATTTATACGTTAAAAAGCTTGGTTACAGACTTACAGTATTAAGCAATGACTCATATTTCTTGCGACTTAAGCAAAATCTTTTCTTAAACAATGACTCATATTATAGAATTGTTGCATGTATTATCAACAATTTGTTTCAGTTTTATATGTATTATCAACATATAAACTATGGATTGAAGATTCAAAACTTCTGTGAGGCCTAATGTGCAACGTTGTGTTGCAATTGCCAACGTTGTGTTACATTTCGGTATTAGGTCGTCGGATAAATACCGAAATGTATGGAATCCAGCATTAAAGTATGCGATACTTATCCTTAATTAATTCAATTAGTTTGATTTTCATCATTGACAATAACGGAATGAAGTCTTTCACTGTTTCACGTGTGTCTAAAATCCCTAAACATATGTGTTTATTGCTCACTGAGAGCTAGTAAGATAGATAAAAAAGATCGAAGATGAAATAGTTTTATTTTTGGTCGAAGAAAATGAACTAGTTCACGAAGAACTTTGTTGTGCAAGAAAATATAAAACAAAGAAAAACTTAAATGAAGAATACAAAGATCAAATGGATATTTGGATTAATCTCATAAAAAGGGAAAGAGGAGAGTTGCTCAAAGTGGTAACTCTCTAGTCTCTAGGTTAGTATTCTGATCTCATAACATTACCATTTATTCTAATCTACTTGCAAGTGATATTTGTTTGTTTTGTTTTATAAAAAGTGGTGCATGATTGGTACACCAAAAAATAACTCATCCCCAAAACAAACCTACAAATTGAAGGGTGCTAATAATCATTGCCACATGGCTCATTGAAAATATATAAATGTAATAATTAATTGTTCGTCCACTATATATATACAACCATTATGAGATAAATAAAAATTAGGAGACAAAGTGGGACTCATGTAATCGTAGGTTGCATGAATTAGAATCTGGAAAACAAAATTCAGATTTTATAGATATGAATTGTTGTTTTCAAATTTTCAATGTTCCCTTAACCAACTCATCCATTTTTTTGTCATCATCCAACTCATTCACTTAGTTAACCCATCAATAGTGGCTAAATGATAATTAAGTGGAGGTAATGCAAATTTGCTTCTCCCGTTCTCCGTTTGCTTCGATACCGTTTGGAATAACTTTGATGGGGTTGGAGCGGTTGGGTTTAGGGTTTTGTTTAACACGTTGTGTTTGTATTCATCGAATTATTCATACTTCAAGTTGAATTATTCGGTAATATAAAACAAAAACAAAAACTATCTTGTCCACTTATCTTCTTTCTATCCTTACAGTTTTGTGTATAATTATTGATTTTACCCAATATTTAGAGCAATAATCTTTAAATCCCCAAAAATCAAATTTTAAATCAATTAAACCCCTTTTTAATTTTTTTTTGTAAGCGATTTTGTAGCAAAAATCCATAAAAATAAAAGGGCTATTATGTAAATATATGAATGAAAGAGGAACTAATAATAAAAGTCTTTATAATATAATTATGGGCCCTTAAATGGGGCAATCGAGATACCCATAGAAAGCCGTGGAGAGCGACTGATCCCATTCGAGACAGAGTTGTGTTTAACCTTTTTAAAAAATTCATATCCCTTAAGAATATATTTTTTTTGGTTGATTTCAACTAAATTAATTTTATACTTTTACCGTTAAAACATGTGAAATCCTTTTTAATCCAGTGATTTAACAAATAGTTCATTAATACTTTTACACCAGCATTTATAAAATTCAAATCTCGGAAAATTCAAATTAATGGAAATAAAATTTGCAAAAGATTTGGACCATGTCCTCATATACCTCTATGACTTTTTTTTAATTCATTTCTACCCTAAAATTGTCTTAATACCCTTATGTAATAAAATTAAAGATGGAAAAGAAATTAAAATTCCGATGGATCCCACCTGTGTCTCCTCTAATCTCGACCTTCTTCTTCGCCCTCTCTCTTCTTCGCGAAACCACCATTAACATCCGACCAAGCTTTGAAAAATTGGATTGAGGTCTGATTTCTTGTTCTATTTCGTATATAAAACTCATAAATTATGTATTAAAGAAAATCTGGTACAATGTGAACCATAATTTTGTAAATTAATTGAATTAAGTATTTTGTAGATTTCAATGTTTTTCTTGAATGCTCATTCTAATTCCTCATTCTCGTTTGTTCTTGTAGTCGTAGTCGATCTGGGTTGAATTTTGATTAATATGCATAGATTGTAGTTACACTTGAATTGAATTGAATTGAATCGTAGGATGAAGAACTGAATTGATTTAGTACATTTCGGTATAACTTGGTATAACTTGGTAAATGGCAAAATTGTGCAACTTGTATAACTTGGTATAACTTGGTTTATTTGATTTCGGTACAACTTGTTGAACTTGGTATAACTGGTTAAACTTGGTTTACTGGATTTCGGTACAACTTGTATAACTTGGTATAACTTGTTAAATAACTAAATCGTGCAACTTGTATAACTTGTTAAACTTGGTTTACTGGATTTCGGTACAACTTGTATAACTTGGTATAACTGTTCAAAATTAAATCGTGCAACTTGTATAACTTGGTATAACTTGAAAAAAAAAGAACACCTTGGTATAACCGAATCTAATTTGGCTTTGTATTGAATTTCAGGGGGACGCATTGAGTAATAATCCTCGCATGAAGATAGTTTTTGATTTTGGGGGATACTATTTGAAAAAAGGAAATGAAAACAAATGGATTTCAAGTCAAATTCATCAATTTCTTAGATTGGAGAGATCGTACGAAGACGTCACTTATTCATATTTGGTGAATAAAATATGTTTAAAGGCAAAGGTTGATGAAGCTAGGACTAAGCTGAGATTGAGTTACGTTGCAGATCCAGTGGACCGAACGATACCACTATATATCTTCGATGATGATGATGTTGTATCTTTTTTGGAAATGAATGAAGATAAATTCTATGTTTTGCATGTGGAAGTTGTCAAAGATAAGGAGCATGAGCGTGAGCAAGATCGAGGAAGTTTATTTGTTGGAAGTAATGATGAGGTGAATAAAAGTGGGACATGTTCAGATGAGAACACGACTGAAGATGAGAACACAACTCAGTTTGAAGGAGAAGCGTCAAAAAATTCTAACGTTGGGGCCACCATGGTTATCTATGACGAAGAATGAGAAAATATAGATAACTATGAAACATTTGAAGGTGAGGCAACCCCGACGGTAAATGTAGAATGGGAAGATGGCTTGAATCTGAAGATACGTCAAAAATTTCCAAGTAAGAATGCAGTGAAAGATATAGTTGAGGCATCGGCGCACAAAAACTGTTTTGAGTTTGATATAGTGAAGTCGGATAAGGTGTTGTTTGTGGTAAAATGTTGTGAACGTAAAAAAGGTTGCAAGTGGTTTCTTCGAGCTGCGAAGGATATGTCGTCAGATACTTTCTCGGTCAGAACGTACCACAAGATGCATACATGCTCGCGGTCAACTACGAGTACAGTGAGACAGAAAAGGAGAGGCACAGCATGATTGGTTGCATCTGTATTGCGAGAAGATTACCCATGTTCGATATAGACTCCAGCTCCAAAATATCTTATCCCTTTGGTTCAATCAAGACTTGGTGTTAAAGTCGCATATTCGACCGCAAATAGAGGGAAGAAACTAGCAGCTGCTGATGTTCGCGGTACTCCAGAGGATAGCTATAGGAATGTGTATTCTTATTTGCACATGTTGGAGAAGAAGAATCCCGGTACAGTTTCATATGTTGAATTGGATGAAAAAGAGGTTTAAGTACCTATTTTTTGCTTTGGGTCCTTGCATTGAAGGCTTCCAAGCCATGAGGAAGGTGATCATTGTGGATGGCACATGTATTACTAATAAGTTTGGTGGAGTGCTTATCGTGGCAACAGGTCAAGATCCAGATCATCACCATTATCCGGTTGCTTTTGGTGTAGTTGATCGTGAGAAAGATGCAAGTTGGACCTGGTTTTTTGAAAAGTTGAAAACAGTTATACCAGATTGTCCTGAACTGGTCTTCTATTCTGACAGACATCAAAGCCTCATCAAGTCCGTAAGTGCAGTGTACCCTTTGTCACACCATGGGTATTGTATTTATCATTTGTCTCATAATGTTAAATTGAGCTGCAAAAACGTCAACAGAAATTTGGTTGCAAAAACTTTCATGGAGTGTAGTAGGGCTTACACAGAGCCTGAGTTCCTGAACCTCTTTGCTGCTTTTGTCAAAAAGTATCCGAACGCAGGTGCGTATCTGAAGAATAGTGTTGGACAGGAGAAATGGGCAAGGTGTTATTTTCCCGGGTCAAGGTACAATATAGATACAACTAATAATGTTGAATCGATTAATGGTGTTTTTGTACAAGCGAGGACATATGCGTTGTTACCAATGATCGATGCGATTATTGAAAAAGTTACTGAATGGTGGAACAAGCATAGAAAGATGTCCGTGGAGACACCGGAAGGGCAGAAGCTAGTTCCGTATATTGAGAAATTGATGCACACACGATGTACGGAAGCTAAGCTCTTACCAGTGACCGAGATAAACTTGTACTTTCTTGAGTACAAGGTGACTGCAATTGATGGGAGTAGTTATGTGGTTGATTTGAAGAATAAGACATGCGATTGCAAGTGTTTTGATATTGACAAATATTCGTGCATGCATGCTATAGCTGCTGCCATGGCAGCAAAGAATAGCACGGGTACTGAGTTCCCATTGCATGAATTTTGCTCTTAGTATTACTGGATGGAGCAGTGGACATTGGCATATGCGAAGTCGATATATCCAGTTCCTAGTATGGATATGTGGACGGTGCCTCAGGATGTGCGTGATTTGATTGTCCATCCTAAGGCGTATGTGAAAAAGAAGGGAAGAAAACGAACAAGGAGGTTTCCCTCAACCGGAGAACAAGGGCGTCGTACCTCGAGATCATCTTCCATTCCTCGATCGTCTTCCGTGCTTGAGCCGTCTTCCATGCCTCAGCCTCAGCCTCAGTCGTCTTCCGTGCCTGAGTCGTCATCTGTTCAACAACCGGGAAACTTTGCTGATCGTTGGTTTAATTGTGGAGTGTAATGGATATTGATGGTTTTATCTTTGTATAACTAAGTACAACTTGTTTCGTGATTGTCCAACTAGACTTGTGATATTAATCTTCATCTTTTTTATTTACTTGTTACACTATTGTTAGATGTTATTTTAAAATAATAGTTTTAAAACTAATTTATTTAATTTATATTACAATAATTATTTCTAGTTTTTGTTAAATTTATATTATTTAAATAATGATATTTTATTTTTAAAAAATATATAATTAATTTACTAGTTATTAAATTATATAATTGATTTATTACTTATTAAATTATATCATTGATTTGTTACTTATTAAATTATATCATTGATTTATTACTTACTAAATTAAAAAAAGAATTAAAAAAAGTTATATTAAATAAAAAACGGTAACATTATTTTTACTAAATATAAATTTTGAATATTTATGTCATATTCAAATTAACATTTGAGTACAAAAAAATAATATAAATTTTGAACAATTGGATGTGTTACTTGGTTATAATATCTCATGTTAGACATTACAGTTTAATGGTTACTTTCCATATGTTAACCACTTAAACTTACAAACGGTCATTAAAATTATGTTCTGTCAAATATTATTCCACAAAACTGTTTCTATTATATATAAATTACTATAAACCATTTGTGCAACTACAAATGTTGTCATTAAACATGTGTATACCTAACATTTAAGAAATTTTTAAAAAAGTACAACTTGCCAAAAATTGTACAACTGGTCAATCATGTACAACTTGGCACATTTGGCAGCTACACACGTGCGAAAAGGCGGCGCACGTGTGAATCCTTTTTTCCAAAGATTGAAAAAATTCAAAAATCCCTCTCGCATCATCCTCTTCTCCATTTCTGATTTTCAAAAGGCGGCACATCCCTCCTTCAAGTGGGTTCCTTCAATCCCTCTACAAATCGATTTTCTTTTGCCTTTCGCAAATCGATTTTCTTTGCTTTCATAAATCTATTTTCTTTCCTTTCATAAATCGATTTTTCGATTCCGTTTACTGTCCCATTTCCAAATTTTCGAATCCTTTTACTTGGCTTTTCCCGATTTTCCGATTTCGATATGAGCTGCAACTCTGAAGCATCGACGAACACATATGGCACATTCTCTAAATGAATTAGGGTTCCTGGAATTCCAAAAAAATGTCACTGCGGATCCGTGATTGTTGAAAAAATTTATGGGTCGGTATCGAATCCTTGTCGTCGGTACTACCGGTGCTTGTATGCTGCTCAAAAGAAGGTACATCTCTTAACTTGACTGAATTCACATGACCCGAATTCACATCTTCTTTACATTTTCATATTTGTTCAATAATTTATGTAGCTTGTTAACGATGACCATGTTTTTAAGTGGGTTGATGAAGCATTTTTGGATGAGATAGAACAGTTGGATTTTCAAGTCAGTGTTCTTGAAGAAGAAGTTCTCTTGTTGAAGCAAGAAAGTAAGAAAACGAGGACATTACTGATTCTATGTTCTTCCCTTCTTCTTATTGGAACAATGATTATCAAGATTGTGTAACTAAGAATAACTAGGTCTCGTATTGGTACAACTAGGTAAGGACCGTTTATTTCTTCAACTATTTGTATTTAAGGACCGTATTTAAGGACCGTATGTTTGTACAACTATGTAAGGACCGTATGTTTGTGGAATTAGAGGTTGAATTGTGGTTTTGGAACTTGAATTGTTGATATGTTTTACTCCTAAAAAACTTGCTCCAAGTTATCCTTAGAAAACACAAGTTGTACCAAGTTAAATCCATACAAAAACAAAAACACCAAAAAAAGAGAGTTCAAATCAAAAAGTTCAATCAAATAAAAGGAGAAGACAAACACACTCTAATCCTTCTTCTGTCCTAAAATCTTGTCGCGCTGCCTAGTACCAATAGGACTCCTCAACACAACGGTACTTCCCTTTCCCTTCCCTTTCGCTATATACTTGATCTTATGCGTTGTTTCTGCTGAAACCTCTGATGAAGCTTCTGCTGGAACCTCTGATGAAGCTTCTGCTGGAACCTCCGATGAAGCCTCAGCTGGAACCTCGGCTGCTCTCTTTCTCTTCCTCCTCTCATAAAGCCTCGGTTGTACCTTGGTTGCAGCCGGTTGTACATGTTCATACATCATATATCATATATCATATATCATATATCATATATCATATATCATATATCATATATCAGATATTATCATTGATTTATTACTGATTTTCAGGTTGCAACAAGTTGTACCTGTTCCGCAGCAGGATGCACCATGTTTGCATCAGGTTGTACCTCGGTTGCACCAAGTTGTACCTGTTCCGCAGCAGGTTGCAGCATGGTTGCATCAGGTTGTACCTCGGTTGCACGAGGTTGTACCTGTTCATATATCATATATTATCATTGATTTATTACTGATTTTCAGGTTGCAATAAGTTGTACCTGTTCTGCCGCAGCTTGCACCATGGTTGCATCAGGTTGTACCTCGGTTGCACCAAGTTGTACCTGTTTCGCAGCAGGTTGCAGCATGGTTGCATCAGGTTGTACCTCGGTTGCACGAGGTTGTACATGTTCATATATCATAACATATATCATATATCATATGTCATATATCATATATCATTGATTTATTACAGATTTTCAGGTTGCACCAAGTTGTACCTGTTCCGCAGCATGTTGTTCCTCTTCAAACCGAGGGTTATAGTCATCAAACCCACGGTTATACTCATCCTCTTCTCTTTCCAACCTCAGAGATGATTTAATAGAGGAGACTCTGGTACCAAGGCCTTCAATCTTCATATTAAGTTCGGAAAACATTTTTTCAATCTGGCCCTTTAGCGCAACCATTTCATTTCTCCACTGATAAGGAGCATTAACAGGCATAGTAGGAGCATCCGCAGGCATAGTAGGAGCAACCGCATGTATAGACTCAGGAGCATCCGCAGGCGTAGTCTCAGGAGCATCTTCGGGTATAGTCTCATCCCGAATAACACCACTGAAACCCACAACATCGTCCTCATCACCCACATCAGGATCTAATCCTCTGGCCTTTACATCTTCAATGTAAAGATCCCGAGACCATACCATCTTCTTCTCCACCAGAATAAGCCTCGTCCATCCATCAGTCAATGCATCATCATTATCGTTCCACCCATTATCAATATCCATGAGTTGGTGCAACATACGCCCCTCACGGCTGGTTAGAGTCAGGATACTCTGAATATCCTGAGAAAATTAATAAATACAAATTAATAACTACCAAGTTGATAAAAAAAATAAAACGTTTTTGCAATATAAACGGATTACTAACCTTAGTTGTACCAAGTTGGACATTAATGTCCTTAAGAGCAAACCCTTTCATCTTGCCGGATTTGAACTTCATCTTGCACATACGAGGACAACTTTTGTGTGCAGGAACAACTTCAATGCAAATATTCTTCAGGGCAGGAATGACCTCAAACGCAAGATACTACACATCATCACACAAAATCCAAGTTATACTTAGTCATACAACTGAGTTATACCAAGTTATACCAAGTTGTACCACGTTATACCAAGTTATGCCAAGTTATCCCTTTTGGTCCGAATTCAATTTGAGCTATACTAAGTTATACATTTTTAAAAACTTACCTCCAGCGGGATAATGAAGCTAGGAAAGACCCACTGTCCTCTCACATCCCCTCCATAGTGGTCCATACAATGGAAGATATCTTTAATGTTCTGCTCAAACGACTCTCGTCCCCACGGATATGAGCGGCACCCTTCAAGATCTTCCACCGCTCTAATAAAGAAAGGGTGGACAGAGGGTGGTTGCTTCCCTCCCTTTCGTTTCTCGATAAGAACGATGCACAAAAAATATAGCACTGCCATCTTCAACCGATTTTCAGAAGGTTTCTTCATTGAAAATAACTTCTTCTTGACTTTTTCCAGAGTTATTGTTGTCCCCACCCCAAACTGAGCACCAACAAATGCGGTCCCGCCGAAAGTGTCTTTGTTCGCTGGATAGTTATGGCAATACAATCCAGAGATGAGTGCCATTTCTCTTAGAGAATACCGGATTGGAACTCCGTTCACTACGAACCAACATTCCTTTGTCTTCGCTATCTTCGCCGTACGAAGAAAAAGCATCCACATGCCCATCAACTTATGATTCGCGGACTTGGGCATATGGAAGAAATGTTTGAATTGTGGGTGATTGCGGAACCACGACATCTCATCCTGTGTAAGATGGTCTTCAAGGAGTTTCACCGTCTCTTTAATACTACACTTAGCCGAAATCTTAAACGGCTTTGTATATTGAGACGGTGGAAAGTACATCTCTAGCCTTCTTTCTAACGCAATTTCCTCGTTAGAATCCTGCAATCAAACAAAATTAACAAAGTTAATCCTTTTAGTTTTCCGGAATATATTACAAAAATCTAACAAGTTATACCAAGTTACCCCTTTTGTTTCCGAATTCAATTCCAAGTTATACCAAGTTATACCATGTTACCCCTTTTGTTTCCGAATTCAATTCCAAGATGTACCTTAGTAAAACTAGCATGTTATACCAAGTTATAACTTGTTATTTAACCGATTACTAAGTTACAAACACTAGTAAGTTATATCAATATTTACCAACTTTTGTTTCCGAATTGAATTCCAAGATGTACCTTAGTAAAACTTGCAAGTTATACCAAATTATTTAACTATTCAAAAATTTACAAAACTTGCAAGTTATACCAAATTGCACTTAGTTGGCCACAGTAATGAGTCATACCGTGGAATGGCTAGAGTCCGACACAGTTTGTTCTGAGTCATTTACAAGTGGTTCACTGTCATTCGAACTATCAGGGACTCCGACTTCGCGTTGTCCTTGAGATGTTTCACTTACATAACTTGCGTTCTTCGTGCGCGGCATTTATCTTCGAAAAACCAAACAAACCCAACATTATAACTTCCGAAATCGGTTAAGCATTTTAACCTAATTTCATCGCGAATTCTACTCGAATTTGAATATAGGAAGTAGATTCGGACTTACCTTGGAATTAGATTTCGTTTTAAGAACAATTATCCTTGGTTGTACTTGGTTGAACTTGGTTGAGAAGAAGTGAAGAGAGGGAGAGTTGAATGTTGTCGCGGACTTGTGTTTTTTCTAAAAAGGAAGTTGATTCGATTTCGGGTTAAAGAGGAGAGGGAGAGTGGAATCCGAATTAAACGGGTTTGGGTGTGGGTTGATCGAATTCGGTTGGTTGTACTTGTAGAAGAAGAAGTGAAGAGAAGAGGGAGGGTTCGCGGAATTGAAATTTTTTTTTAAAAAGAAGTTGATTCGAAATCAGTTTTCTCGGGTTAAGGAGGAGAGGGAAAGTTGGATCCAAATAAAACGGATCGGGTGTGGTCCGTAATTAAGAAATTTTAGTAAGGGTTTTTTGGTATTTTTCTTATTTTTCGATTTTTTTCCACAAAATTTAAATCAAAAATAAAATTTTATTTGGTTGGAGGTTATATCTGATTTAAAAAAAAGTCACAAGGGCATTGGAGGACATGGTCCAAAAGATTTTCAGCATGGTGCAAAAAAAAATCATTCGGAATAGTTCTAAATGTCAAGACTAAAATTATCCGTTATATGATTATCCGTGTAATTATTTTTATAATTTATAATAATTCATAAATTCAGACGATTAAAATTTTTTTAAAACATGCACATTACTTATTTGATTGGAATAAGTTTGAAAAATGTGTTTCTTCTCACCTTTAGTTTATCATACATGAAGATATCTTGATTTACACACACATATATATATATATCAAAACGACTAAAAAATCAATTGATGGAAAATGAAATGTAATAATATGTTTTAAAAAAAGAGAGAGAAAATTGGGTCCAAAATTAATTGAAGTAAAGACAAAGTGTGTGTTTTGTGGTGGTGATAGTACGGTCCCATTGGGTTATGATTCCTCTCTTGTGGACAAACCTTCGACAAAAACCATTATGGTAATTTATCTTCATTTATCAGTAAGACCAAATAACAAATCTTGTTTCTTCATTGTCTCGCATTTTCTTTTCATGGTTTGCCTAAGTGTTATCAAAACCCTAGTTTAAGAGACAATGAATGCCATTTTTCAACTATATGTTGTATTTCCATACGTAAAGATAGAGGATTTGATAACACTATTATACTTGTTTCCATAAGAAACCTGAAAACCCACAATTGTTGAAAATCTCCTATATATATTGCTTGAGAAGTCATGAAAGAAAAGAAAACTAAATGCATTCTATGAACAAACAAATATTCTGATATGTCAAATTGGCACATCATAATATCATATCACATTTTATTTTAGATGTAGAATTTTCACACGCCATATAAAAATGATGATTCTTATGAACCAATTCATTTAAATATATTGATGATGATTTTTTTTTTTTTTAAACCGTCTCTTCATGGAATTCCATTATATTATCAATTTTGGTTTCATCTAAAATTTTGGGTTATATAATGTTCAAACTTTAATACAATGTTAAGGTTTATAAACTTTCAACTCAAACAATCGTTTTGACTTGGAATATGTTTTTATATATCACATTACAGATAATAATCTACTAATCTATGAAGTCATAATAATTTGTGGTAGAAAAAAGAGAGCTTGTTATCAGCTAACAATCACGTTTATTCACATGCTGACAATGCAAAATTCTTGAAGAAAATGAAAGAGGAGCTTTTGGTGTAACAAGATACGAGATGACGTGGCAAAAAGAGCTGGCGTGGATCATGCACCAAGTTGGAGGATCTATTCAAAAAGGAAGAAAATATAATAAAAGAAAAGACAATCATAGAAGATTTACTTATCCTACGAATATAAAAGGGGTTGAAGTAGATTTGTCTAGGGTTAGCCGTTTTAAGAGAAAGAAAAGTTGCAGAGCTTTTCTATGGAGAGAGTTAGGTTAACTCTATAAACGGAGGCAAGAGTGTGTACAAGACAAAGGGTTTGTCTTTGATCTTGCTTAAGGTAGGAATCTTGGGTGACAAACTAAGGGTAGGCTTAGGGTTGTGTAATTCCAATCAAGAGAGTTGTAAACTTCTTGTAAGATTTCTAATAAAGGTTTTTGAGCTATTGATCTTGTGTTCATCCGCTTTTTCAATTGGTATCAGAGCGGGCATCTAAACCAAGTTGTAACTTACAATAGGTGAAGATCCTGTGGAAAGGATGGACTCAAGAGAGTTTATAGTTGTGCAACGGATTCCTCCTCTAGAAAAAGAAAACTATGGTCATTGGAAGATCCTGCCAAACAAAGACGCTACGAGTCGTAGTATTGCGTTTGTTGTTGATGACAAAGAAGAGATACGAGAGCTTAAAGAGACCGTAAGCTTGATGGCCAAGAATTTCAGTCGCGTGATGAGAAGATTTGAGCGTGGTACACAACGTTCATTCGACAAAGGAAAAATCAGTGGCAAGGATCGTGAATGGAGCACCAAGAAGAACGAGCAACAATGCCATGAATGCCAAGGTTATGGACATTACAGTTCCGAGTGTCCAAACGCTAAAAGAAAAGAGCTGAAGTGTTTTGAGTGCAAGGGTTACGGTCATACAAAGTCTGAGTGTGTAGCTGGACAAAGCAAGAAGGAAATGTCCTACATCGGAAAGAGTGATAGTGAATCTAGTGAAAGTTCAAGTGATGAGGATGATGTCACTGGATACTGCGTATTCACAGCAAGGGTTGAAGAAATCTCTGATGGGGAAAGTAGTGATGAAGACGGCAAAGAAAAGGGAAGCTTTTCAGAGAGTGATTCCGAGACCGATGTATCCGAGGAGGAGGAACTCAATATGAAGATTGAATTTCGCAAGCTGTATGATAATTGGCTGGAATTGAGCAGAGAAAAGATCTCGTGGGCTGAGGAGAAGTTGTCGCTGCAAGAGTTAAACAAGAGGTTAAATGAAGAGTTAATGGCAGAACTCGAGAAGAATGAAACGTTGACTCAAGAGCTAATGGAAACAAGGAAGAGAATTCTGCAGTTGAACAGTGGTACCAAAGATCTAAACAAGATTCTCTCAGTTGGAAGGGTTGGAAAATCGAACTTCGGACTTGGGTACAATGGAGGACCAAGCAGTGGTCAAACTAATTTTGTCCGAGGGAACATGACGCAAGCCGTTCCAACAGATAATCTCAAGATTCCAAACAGCTGTGAAGGAAGATCATCTGGGTGTTGGTTCTGTGGAAATTTTGGTCACATCAAGAGGTACTGCTAACGGTTTGCTGAGAAAATTGAGAAGATTATGAGACATGGAAGGTTCTATCCAAATTTGAGGAAACGATCACAAGTTTGGATAGCTAAATCGGATCTATACCAAAGTGTAAGAAGAGAACAGCCTCAAGCTTGTTATGTTGCCCACACCTCAACAGTTAAGTCTGTGAACCATCTTGATAGTTATGACGTTGTGAAGGAAAGCAAGGTCACGTTTGGAGGAGGAGCTCATGGGCAAATCAAAGTTCAACACAAAAAGATGCAAGGAGTTCAAACTAAGAAAACGTTGGATCTCATTCACATGAACCTTAAGGAACCAGATGTGCAAGTTCATCAAAATCATCCTCCGGAAGAAGTGATAAGTGATATTGGAGATGGGATCAAGATTATGGATAGACAAGTTGATGCTTGCTTTGTTTCTTCGATCGAACCAAGCAAGATCAAAGAAGTTATGACTAAAAACTTGAGCATGATTGGATATTTGAGCTCCTTATTAGGGATTCAAGTAAAGCAACGTGATGATAAAATTTTCAAAACTCTGGTGGAACAGTTCAGAATGAGTTCCAGCACGTCTGCATGTGTTTGAGGTTTTTGATTGAATGTGCAACCAAGCAGGGGGAGATAAACAGTGTGTGGAGAGTGCATAGATAATTGCAGAGCCGATGCTAAGTATTAAGAGAAAGTGTTGATGCTACCTTTGAGGGGGAGTAATATGCTTGAAGAAATTGACATTGATCATAACTCAAAGTTTATATGTGTGGAGATATCTTGGAGTTGTGTGTCATGATGATGATTATAGGTTTAGCTTGGATGCACACATTCAATCAAAAAGGGGGAGAATGAAAGAGGAGCTTTTGGTGTAACAAGATACGAGATGACGTGGCAAAAAGAGCTGGCGTGGATCATGCACCAAGTTGGAGGATCTATTCAAAAAGGAAGAAAATATAATAAAAGAAAAGGCAATCATAGAAGATTTACTTATCCTACGAATATAAAAGGGGTTGAAGTAGATTTGTCTAGGGTTAGCCGTTTTAAGAGAAAGAAAAGTTGCAGAGCTTTTCTATGGAGAGAGTTAGGTTAACTCTATAAACGGAGGCAAGAGTGTGTACAAGACAAAGGGTTTGTCTTTGATCTTGCTTAAGGTAGGAATCTTGGGTGACAAACTAAGGGTAGGCTTAGGGTTGTGTAATTCCAATCAAGAGAGTTGTAAACTTCTTGTAAGATTTCTAATAAAGGTTTTTGAGCTATTGATCTTGTGTTCATCCGCTTTTTCAGAAAATTGGTTACCATTATAGTCTTGACTCTGAAAGATAAGACAATTAATTAGAATGAAATGACAAAAATCGAATCCTAAGGTGATTACAACTGTCGGGAGCACGAAAGGGAAACCAATTTCTCATTTTTCAAAAGCTTTCTAAACCAAAAGTAAAACTATATGAGGGCGACTTATACCTGACTATTTTAATCAACTATTATATGTTTTAAATTATCTGTTTTCATAGATATAGTATTAAAAAAATTGCTGTATAACGAAATTCATGATTTTCTTCATTTCAAACCAAATGCCGCAACAAAACATTCAAATCGTTTTTAATATTTATTTGCTTCTTTGTGTGTGCGATTTTTTGGTATTAATATATACACAATATAGCCAAGCAGTGTGGTGGATTCATAGTGTCAGAAATATGCTACTAACATATTCTTTTTCTTAAGTTCATGTTTTTTTTTTAGTTCGATTTTTACCCGAAATTCTTTTAATTCTGTTTGGCCAATCAAAAATGATGTCATGATTTAGATATATATATCTAAGACATTCATATGAGAAATGAGTTGAGTTTTTGTTCAGATTACATATTGTTAACAAAAAAAAGAAAAGGAAAAAAAAAGCATGGAGACAATTTAATATTAGCTCTCTGGCCTTGGGTAGATTCGTGTTTTATTAAAGCAATATCATCTCTAATCTAAAGATGATATAATCTCTCAACTTTTTCATGTAAACTATACTAAAGAGATAATGATTGTATATGAAGTACAAAAATGCTTAAAAGTGTTTGAATATTTTTTGTTAAGTCAGAAAATGAGATAAAGTAAGAAAATGAATTAAAACAAGCGGCGTCGAATTTGCAATGATCGGGAGACGATGGACAATCCCATGGCGACTTGCCTTTTGTGTCATGAAAATACAATCTAATGAGATATTTCCAATAATTGGTATTATCTCATTGTGTTTTAGAACGAAAATCTAAGATGGATATTTGACACCCAAGAAAAGAGTCAGATTTTCAAATGTTGTTTGATCTTCATAACCTAACATCTATCTAGCTCGTTGAAATAAACGCACTTAAATTTGTTCTCTTGTTATTACTACTCAATTAATTTGAATAATACCGGTAACGTTTTTTTTTGGGGCCGGAATACGGTAATGTTATTGGTGAAGATAATATACAATATATTTTTACATCAACAAAGATCTTGTACAAATGGGAAGTTTATCTAAAGTTGTTTAGCCAAAAAAAAAAAAGTTTATCTAAAGTGAAATTCATCAATAAATCAAACAGTAAACGGTAGTGGTTTAGAATAGTAAAAAATCCGGAGGTACCACTAGCATCAACTCGTTTTTCCTACAATTCTTTTTTTTTTTGAAATTGTTTTTTTTTTTATTTCTCCAAATTTGATTTCTTTCAAATTAGAAAAGGTTTTTGCTTTCGTTTTACCAATAAAAAATTGTGACAAGTTTAGTTTTAGGTATATTAGTATATCTGTTAATGGATACACACATCTGAAGATTAGTAAGATTTCCTTCCAAATTACTCATTGTTAACAAAAAAAAAACAAAAAAAAAAAAAAATAATAATAATAATAATAATTCCATGAATATGTAAATTTATCTACCTACACACCACATGTCATGCTTTGCCATCGAGTTCAAAGAATAAAGGCTTTTCTTTCGATTAAATAACAAATCATACTTTTTAATGTTTTCATCATATAAGATACAATCATCATCATCAAAATTATTATATCCCGAGTTCGTACAGATGACTACGAGAAAGAGAGTGATAATGATAAAGAAAAGAAAAGTTTAGAAAAAAAATGATAAAGAAAAAAAAAAGTTTTATTAGATGGGGTCTCCAATAAACCTATTAGATCGTAAAAAGAGATATACACAACTTAGATCCATAATATCAGTCGAACATAAACAAATATTTCCATGATATTAAAAGGAAAAAGTTCAAGGCAATCATGCTAAATGCTGAGAAATATAGACAGTAAAGGAATGGTTGGCAAAAACAATATAGATAGCTTAATAGAATACCCTTTATAAGGGAAAAAAAAAAAATATATATATATATATATATATATAGCAATTTCTCAAAAAAAAAAAAATAGTAAAATGATGAAATAATGCAAGATGTCACATTCACAAAATAATAATATATAGTTTATATAAAATATAATTTTATATGTTCTAATCCCGGTATAAAAATGTACGAATCTCAGTTTAGAACTTTTCATTATAAAAATATATAAAATTTTTATTTGTCAAAGTATAATAATTTTGCAAAATTAAGATATTATAATTTGGGCTTTTTTTTGTCGACTAAATGATTTTATTATTGAAGCCCAAATGACAAATACAGGAAGACCCAAGGAAGATTACAAAAGATTGACCCAAATCAAATTAAATGGCACGTGTAAAAGAATAAATCTTCTACAACCATCTAGACATCAATCAGAACCGTCAACCTCCGTGGAACAGTGTCGAACCAACACTGAGAATCCTCCTCCTCCATGCCGATCTCAAATCCAACCGAACAAAGCGTCGAATTCAACCGAATATTTCATTAAAACCGCCTCAAAATTCCTTCGAGAATCACCACTATCCAGGAAGCTCCATCACTGCTACACTCAAACTATTGATGTAGTCTGTTATCCATCTTTGCTTCCACGTCTTGAGCAAAAGGAACATGACGAAGATATTATTCCTCGAATAAATGGAGAAATCAGAGAGAATTTTAAGGAAGAGCAGAGAACACGACGAAGGAAGGATAAAGATTAAAGCCGAGCTGAAAACCGCAAAAATAATCCGGATTCTGCCGAAAAAGTAAACCGGACTAGCCAGGAAATCTATCCGAAAAACGGAAAGTGCAGATCTAAACCGCTATACTTACATATAAACATAATGAAACTAGAAAACATAAAACCCGATCGGCGTCGTGGCTAAAGAAGCCCACAGCCGCCGGCCAGGAACTCATATTAAATTGGAAACTCTCAGGCGATGAAAGCTTTTCTTTAGAAAGAGAGAGAAAGTTCTTTAGAAATTATAATTTGGGCTCTTAAGAAATTCTTCTAACTTTTCTAAAATTGAAAATTTGTGGTATACAAAATTTTCATGGTAGTTTTACAAAAATAAGCCCATGGTAGTTTAAAAAATTCATATTTATATATTAAATTGAATACAAAATGTAGGATTGATGCCAACAATTAATCACAAAAGAAAGGTTACTACGCTAAAATTACTAATTGAAAATTTCATTTTCGATTATACGAGAAATTTTATAAAAAAATTTCATTTACTTTTTTTTTTATGGAAGTTTTATTTTTTCCAGAATGTATCCTAATTTTTAGACTAACTTTTTCAAAATTTTTGTAAAAATGTCACTTTTTCAAAATCATTTATGTTTGGGTTAACAATATTGTATTAGAGTTTAGTTTTGAGGGTTTAAGACTTTTTTGGGGTCAAAATCTGTTTTAAGGTTTATAATTTTAAGATTTAAGATTTAAAAATCTGTAATTAGTAATGTTTTTGTAAATGGACAATTTCTAGTGATATTTTTGAAAATGGACACACTAAAAATAGTATGTTTGCAATTATCTTTTCTTTTTCTCATGATCGATTTAACCTCTTATCAAAAAGATATGCTTTGGTTATATTTCAACTCTTCAACAAATTTTCTATGGAATTTAAAGGAATCTAATAGAAAATGATACTCATAGAACTATGATGAAAGATATGATCAACCAACATTTATCATTTTAAAATGTTAAATAGGTATAAGTATCAATTTCTCATATATTAATATAAAATAAGGATTAATTTGTCATATAACCAATAAAAATTTAATAATTAATCAACGAGCCCAAATTGCCCTCATAATCATAACCACAAAATATAGGGTAATTGGCTAGTTGATTAATTATTAAATTTTTGTTGGTTATAAGACAAATTAAATACTTCAAAATTTTCAAATTACCAAAACAACATGAGAGGTACTTCAAATTACCAAAACAACATGTGATACCAAGTATCATTGTGTTTTTCAGTTACACGAGATTTAGATTTTTTTTTCTTTTTATAATTGTTTTGTCTTATATTATCTTTTACATAATCATCAGAATATTATGATCGTCGATCGTTTTGACATTTGAATCTCGGCAAAAACGTCGGATGCGGCATCGATCGATCGTAGAGGAGGTGATCGGTTGATCGCTGACCTCTTTCCGGACTAATTCCTAATCCAATTTTTCTCTAACATATTTCAGTAAATTGAGTGTGTCTTGATATCTTACTTGTTGGATTTTCATGATCTAATATTCTATTTAATCTGAAATTATCATCTATCTCATGTTAAAACAATGGCTCGTTCCAAAGATGGGAACATCTCCATTTTGAAACAAAACATCTGATGTTCATGATCTACCTTGTTTTGAAAATGTTTGTTTTTCATTTTTTTGGTTCAAAATGCTCCAGTAAGGAGTCTAGTATTAAAGGGTGCACCGGATTCCATCATAACATATAGGCGTGGGCATTCGGGTAACCGATCGAATATCAGATCGGTTAGTTTGGGTATCGGATTTTCGGGTATATAAATGTGATACCCATTCGGGTTTTTAGAAATTTTGGGTCGGGTTCGGCTATCCGAAATATTCAAAATTTGCCCAAAATTATTTTTAACTCAAATTATCTAAAAAATAACAACAACTGTAAAATTTATACTTAATTAAATTAGTTATTTTTACTCAAATATATTCATAATACTCAAATTGATGAAAAACAAAAATCAAAATTACCTAAGCTATATGAACATACCCGATTTTAAATCTAAATATCTTTAGATTAATTTATGTTTCGGATAGTTCGGATACCCGTTCGGTTTTTGGTTCGGTTCGGATTTGGATATGGTTTTAGATGTTTAGAACCCATTCGGATATTTTAGAAAATCGGATTCGAGTCGGATCGGATAATTTTGTGTTGGATTCAATTCGGTTTTTTGGTTTCGGATTTAACATATATTGGGTTTTTTTTTCGTCACATTTTTTAAAAGAAAAAAGTGCAACACAAAGACTTTCCAAAAAATCATCCATCTTAATATTATTCTCGTCCAAACAAGTTTATCTGTGAAATTACGATAGGATCCGGCTAATCAATGTTGGAATTACTCTTTATAACTACTTTGTGTCACCATTATCGACTACTCTTACTTTAGCTTTTTCTTTGTTCTGTAAATTTTTTAATAAAATATTATATCTGGTGAACCGTACTTTTGTGCTTTCTGCTAAAATTGATTATACGAAAGTTCTCAGGTGGTGTGACAAAAGCCAATAATGATTTCTCTAGGTAATCTCTAACCTTAAAAAAATTACATCTAAGAAATTTTATTTTATTTTATTACAATACCGTTCATATATAAATTTGTGTATAACAGATTCTTCTTTCCACACTCTCATTTTCCACAGAAAGGAAAAAAAAAAACTGTTTTCTTTTTGTTCAAATCGGAGCTCTTTATTTTCCGTTCTCACCGCTGAGCTCACTGGTCTCTTCTGTTTAATTTCCGGCGATCTTCACAAGTCTCCGGCCGTAATTCCACCGGAGACCATCTGGAATCTCTCTGCTTATTACAAATTTCAGACCGAAACTGACGACTGATTCTGTTCCGACAAGCATCAAATTCCAGATTTTGACAAAACCCAGAATCTAATTTTTCCGACAAACCGGATCCGACTACTCCAGAAATGAAGTTCATGGAGTTAGGATTTCGACCTGACACATTCTACACTGTGGAAGCAGTAAGGTAAGAAGAATCAATCGTGTCTCTCTCTCTCTCTCTGTCTCTCAGATTTTCGAATTCTTTGTTAGTCAAATTCTGATCTTTTATAAAAAAATTCAAGGTCTGTGTCTTCTGATTTATTGAATGATCTTATAATCCAAGTCAAATCCACCAAATATCTTCTTCACAAGGTAAAAAAAATTCCAGATTTTTTTCTTTGTTTTCTCATAATGTATTTCCAGTTTTGATTTCTGATTATTGTTTTCGTGGCTACAGTTTCCGATGTTGTCGAAATGCTTGCGTTTGAAGAACTTAGTCTCTTCACAATCCCTAGAGACCGAAACCGAAGAAGAACAGAAAGTGATCCAGCTTGTTGATTTCCCCGGCGAAACTGAAGCTTTTGAGCTTTGTGCTAAGTTCTGTTACGGCATTACGATTACTCTCTGCGCTCACAATGTAGTCGCGGTACGATGTGCAGCGGAGTATCTTGGGATGACGGAAGAAGTTGAGCCCGGCGAGACCGAGAATCTTGTCCAAAGACTCGAACTTTTCTTGAGTTCTTGTGTTTTCAAGAGTTGGAGAGACTCTTTTCTTACTCTTCAGACCACAAAGGTATTGCCTTTGTGGTCTGAAGATCTTGGTATCACAAACCGATGCATCGAGGCAATTGCCAATGGTGTAACTATATCCCCCGGTGAGGAGTTTTCATCACAATTGGAGACGAGTTTGTTAAGAAACCAGTCGAGGAGAAGAAGAGACGAAAGCTTGTGTAATGGTGTAGGAAGTAAGGCCGACAATTCGCGGTGGTGGGGTGAAGAATTTGTTGATTTGGATTTAGATCTTTACCGGAGAACAATGGTGGCGATAAAATCATCAAACCGGAAGATATCTCCAAGATTAATCGGAGAAGCTCTTAGAATCTATGCATCTAAATGGCTATTGAGCATCAAAGAAAGCTCTCCGGATTCAAATCTTGTTTTGGAATCGGTTATTTCCCTTCTACCAGCGGAAAGATCCTCTGTTCCTTGCTGTTTCTTGCTTCAGCTACTGAAAATGACCAATGTTATGAAAGTTTCGCCTTCTTCGAAGATGGAGCTTGCTATAAAAGCCGGGAACCAACTTGATAAAGCAACCGTGACCGAGCTGTTAATACCTTTATCGGATAACTCAGGTATGTTATACGATGTCGATGTTGTGACAACAATGGTGAAGCAGTTTCTGTCTCAGATAAGTCCTCAGACTAGGCCAACAAGAACTGAACGTAGAAGGTCTCGTTCCGAAGAAAACATCAATCTGGAAGAGATACAAGAGGTCGGAAGATCTCTTTCTTCTTCTCCTCCATTGTTGGCTAAGGTTGCAAAGCTTGTTGATTTGTATCTTCAAGAAATTGCTAAAGATATTAACTTAACGGTATCGAAATTTGTTGAATTGGCTGAATCGATACCGGATGTTTCAAGGATCAGTCACGACGATTTATACAACGCAATTGATATATATCTCCAGGTAATAAAAAGAAGCAAACAAAGAAACTGTTATCTATTTAACATACACTGATTATCTCACACTACACTCTCTGTATTTCAGGTTCATCAGAAGATTGACAAGAGTGAGAGAAAGAGGTTAGGCAGAATCTTGGACTGCAAGAAACTATCGGTAGAGACAAGCAAGAAAGCTGCACAAAACGAGCTTCTTCCATTGAGAGTAATCGTACAAATACTCTTCGTCGAGCAAGCACGAGCCGCATTAGCTACAACAACAAAGAATATCACCACGAATGAAACAACGGTTGTTTTGGGAAGAAGCTTTACAACGAGAAGAGAAGAGGAAGTAGAAGAAGCAGAGGAATGCAAACCAAATGCACGGTTTCAGAGCACGCCTTCAAGGTTTATGGCGCTTTGTGCGATCCCGAGACAACCTAAGAGGATGCTATGTAAGTTGTTGTCGATCAGTAGGAGTTTAAGCCAACGGAATTAAGAAGAATTGTGTGGTTTCTTGTTGCTCAAGTCAAGTGTTCTTCGTGAGGGAACTGCGAAGCTTATTTGGTTCCGAAAATTATTCATTTTTCACATTACATTGTATGATCCAACAATAAAGAAAATTTATATAATTCGTTTTCGATTCATCTTTAAAAACAAAACTCGAGCAGAACTCAGATTTGGTGATAAAATTGGGATTCTCCAGGTTTCTTATCTCCACCATCTCCTCCAAATCCAATGGTTTGAGTCACACCAGAAACAAGATTAGTAACCATGGAGGTTCCCCATGAGACCCACCCGGTTTCATCTCCATATCGCTCCGCCTCAATGCCGATCCTCTGTTCTTCCTCCGCCATAATCTTAGCCCATCTCTTCCTCATGAACTCTCTAACAACTTCAGCTCCTTGGTTAGCCACTTGTTGAGACGGGATCTCGAGCGGGTTCTGATCCAAGTTCAGTTTCTCCAGCTTCTTCAGCCTGTAAAACGAATCGGGAATCGCTTGGATTTGGTTGTTGCTTAGATCAAGCTCTCTCAAGTTAGTTAGATCGGTGATTGTGTCCGGGACACCTATCAAGTCGTTGAAATTGCTGCTCAAGTTTAAAACCTCGAGTTTCGTTAATCTCCCGATAGAATTTGGAATGCCGTGGATCTCGTTCATGTGTGCATCAAGATACTTTAGAGACCGCATTTCGCTTATCGAAGCAGGAAAGTAACGGATTTTGTTCAGGTGGATCGATAATCTCTCGAGGTTCTGCAATCCGTATCCGATGTTGGTAGGTAACGTACTCAAGTTGTTGTAACTTGCATCTAACTCAACCAATGACCTAGAGTCAAATCAGCAAACAAAAATAAGTATGAAACTATAATATTCAGACATTTACAAGAACAGAACAGAACCAAAACCTGCAATGCCCGATGCTTTCTGGGAGTGCGGTTAGATTGTTCGCGCTCACGTTAAGGATCCTAAGGTTAATCAACATTCCTATAGAGTCAGGAAGAGATTCAAGAGAATTCGAAGATACATCGAGCTCTTCTAGCTTCTTGAGTTTCGAGATTGCATCAGGTATCAACTGTGGAACGTTAACAAAACAGGTTCAGACAACATTGGAGGACGAATCAGAACACAAAAGTATTCCCAAGTATTAGAGTTAACCAAAATTACCCGGTATACAAAGTACTCAAATTCCCCGAAAGTACTCAAATATACCCAAATTACCCCAAGTTAGATAAAAAGGGATGAATAGGTTTAGTTAACATCGGATTTTTCGGGTACTAGTTCGGTTTCGGTTTGGGTCGGGTATATACCAGAAATACCTAAGACCCATCCAGGTATCTTTCTAGAACCGAACCTGATCAGAATAGTTGGTTTAGTTCGGGTGGATTCGGATTTCGGGTCGGTTTTTTTGCCCACCCCTTAAAAATATTTCAAGAACTGATCAAAATCTTACCTTTAGGTCGTTGCAAGAGAGATTCAAAGAAACTAAACCAACGATTTTCCCAAAAGCATCAGGGAGAAGTTTAAGTTCTTGACCGGAAAGATCGATCTTCTCAACGGTTTCGCCGGATTCCGCCTTCTTAAGCACCGCAACAACCTCTTCATTAACTTCTTCTCTGCTTCTCAACAACGATTCAACTTCTCTGGCGTAAACCCTAGAAAGCTCCTCCTCCAAATCTTTCAACGGCTTCTCGTAGCTGTCGTGGACTTCATCCAACCGCACAACTCCGGCGTACATCTCCGCCTCCTTTGCCGCTTCCTCCGGCGAGAAAGATTCCATAATCTGAGCGATCTTGGACCGAGCAGAGGAAACAGCTAACGGGTCGGGTCGAGATCCGAGAGTGGTCAAGACGGAAAGGGTTTGCTTGATGGTGGTGGGGATGGATTGAGTCAACGAAGACATGATTTGTTTGTCGGAGAGAAAAGGAAAAGAAGGAGCTAGGGTTTGTTGCACCGCCATAGACGGTGGTGCATAGAGATTGGAGTCGAATTGGTGAAGAACGTAAGAGAGTAACGGGAATTTGTCGAGATCGTGATCCATGGTTTTTGTGACTTTTCGTTGAAGAAGATTAGAGAGGTTTAAGTAGTAAGATGATTAGAGAAAGAAAAAGTCTAATGGTTTGAACAAGTCAAGAATGTTGAGTTGATGTTTGCATGTCGTGATCAACAAGTGCAGGGGAATTGAAAAATGTTTAAAGTTGACCAAGAACTTAATGGGGGTAATAAATCTAGGAGTTTAATTAGAATCTGAAAAAGAAAAAAAAATCAATTGCAGACATAAGAAATGTCGTTTTTAGTTAATTAATAATTTAATGAAATTTTAGAATTTTGCTTTTAGTGAGTATATGGCGTTTTTTGAAGATGTGAATGTTACCACCAAATCATCCAAAATTATGTAAAATCCAAAATAAATTCTACCAAATCTACTTATTTAGAAAAACCGGACAAATCACTTCAACAACCTCAAAATTCACTTAAATCTCACGAAATTTAAATTCCATTAAAGTTTTATAAAATCAATCACATCTTGAGAAATTTTAATAAATGTCACTTTTAATAAATGACATTCTTGTAAATATATACACCAAAAGTGGTATTTATGCAATCGCTCCTAAAATTTTTTTTCAATATTTTTTTATGTTTTGTTCCTTGTTTGTTACTAACCATGGGCTCTTCATTCTCAAGGTTTGTAATTTTTGTCTATTTTATGTTGTTTGTTACTTGTTTTTTACTTTTTGTAAGTTACAGTCTTACAGATATGATTGGGATACGTTTTACCGATATATGATTGAGTATCTTTGTCTTCCATGCCTTCTTAAATTTATGCTTATAATGTGTTGTATTAGTCACAAAAATTATGTGAATAAGCCCAGTAATTGCACAAAAGTTAATTGAGAATTGAAGGAAAATCCTTAGATTAGATATCTAAAATTCTAAAATGAGGTATCTACTTTGTCTTTTCGTTGTGTGTTTGACTCTATCTCACGTCTTATATATATACTAGCTAACTTAAAATGCAAATAATAAACAGGTGACACAGTTCGTGAATGGACTTCACGAGTCCAGAAACGACCTAGGCAAGTTTAAGGACATCATGGGATATTTACTTATACAGTCAAATGATTTCAAGTAGAAATGGAATTAAAGGGAGAAAATGAGAACAACCGAGAGAGGCGAAGGCAATTTGCTAGCTGAAGCAGATTTTTCTTGCTATATTAGCCTCAAAACCTTGTTTGTTACATTTGGACCACGTCGTTCTGTTGCAACGTTGTTTGTTTCACTGATTAAAAACGATCTAGTGTAATCATTATGTCGAACACTGTTTCATTGCAGATATCGTTTTTGAGCGGTAGAACGATAAAAAGAAAGCGTCTCAAAAAGTTATATGTGATCTCAAAAGATATCACATATTTGGCAAAAAAATAACAATAATCTTTTTTTTTTTGGTCACAAAAAATAACAATAATCTTTCATGTCTAGTTTGAAGGTAAACCTCTGTTAAAAGCCCACTCTAATTTTGGTTAACTCTACAAATAAACTGAACTAAATTGGAAGGTAAGAACCACAAAACTTTACAAATAAAATGAACTAAATAGGAAAGTAGGAACCACAAAGGCCCATTATACATTTATATTTACTGTAACATGTAAAGATACAACTACAGTTGTTGCTCTATATAGCCTAGTAATGCTTAAAACAATATTTATGCAACATCTCTAGAAATTTGATTTCATATATCCATTGCACGGCTATTTTTATTGTTGAAAACTTCCATTTGGAGTCCCACTGCACTACCTCTTGTGTATGTATGAAGAAACACTTATTTGAAATATCTGCAGGTGATGCTAGAAATTCCGAAGGACAATGATCCTTGTTGAATCTCATTCATGGAGAGCTGTTGGCACAAGTATATAAAACCAGAATGTAGCTGTAAAATATCTCTCCTCTTCACCATTACGGTACCAAATTCATTGAGGTTCCATTTCTTAGCTCCTCTTCCGTGTCCTGACACAAATGTTGAATACCATTAGCTACTGAGATTGTCTTCTGCTTTCTGACATTCTCTTGTCGGGAGTTTGTAGAATATAGAGAAGAGACAAAAAAAAAGAATGTTCACTAAGCAAATGATTGACGAAATCGTGAAGATCGGTTATCTCAATGGCCTCTTCGTCCTCGCTCGATCCATCGGTTTGACCGGGTAACTCTCATATCTAGACACATTCATCTTTGTTCTCGAAGCAGTTTGAGTTGTTTTGATCGTGAAAACCATGGTTGAATGAACTGTCGCAGGCACACATTCGGCCAGAAGAGACTGAAGCACCCATGAGAAGATGTCTGTAAAGTGATCATATCATTATTCACTTCTTCTCATCTTTAAATTTATTTGGAGGCTTCATTTTGTTTTTGTATTTGTATTTGATATATATCTTCTGAAGATAATGTGTGTTTCTGATATGATCATGGATGAGCAAGTAGCTAAGGATGAGCTTGTACCTGTAGATAAGCTTGACGTGCAAGGAGAAGGAGAGCTGGGAGCTGAACAAGGAGCAGAACCGGAGCTTGGAGCAGAGGAGATATTTGTCACACCAACAGGACCTATGACTCGTTCCCGTACCAAGAAGTTCAACCAAGCTGTTGGAGGGTTGCTTATCAACATACAAAAGCAATCAGATCATTTGGAGAAATTTGGAGAAAGAGCTAATCAAATTACTCTGGTTTTGATTCAAGCTAATTGAATTCAACGAATGTGTGAGTGATTCAATTGTACTCTTTTTCCCTTGTCAAGTTTTGTCCCAATGAGTTTTCTTGACAAGGTTTTTAATGAGGCAATTGTTTCACTCCATAATTGTCCATTTGTTGAATTAGAAGCCCAAGGCCCTTTAAGCAATAAGGCCACGCCAACAAGGGAGGAGAAGAGTCAGTTTTATGTTATCAAACTTGTCTTTAATTTTCAGTCACAACTTTCGAGAATTGGGTCTCGTGACTTGTTCTCTCTTTTCCTTTATATTTCCCTTGTAATCTTTATTGAGAACTCATCTATCTTTTTAATCAAAAACATTTTCAAGTTATATCACTTTTCCTGGTGTGTCATATCCATGAGACTTTCCATTATTCTCTTTGGTGCGTAATATCCAATGACGAGAGTGGCTGGATTATCAGAGGCCATCCGCAATCTTTGTGTGTCCAATCGATCCATTCCTTGCCTTCAGAGCTTCGGTTCAGTTGCTGCAAGTCTATCCAATCTTCTTAACAGATTTCAGAGTGTTCGAATCTTGGGAGTTCGTATTAAGTGGTATCAGAGCACATTTTGAAAGTTGAGTATTCGAATCCTTGATCTTGTCTGTTCATACGTTTGTTTTCTAGATCAAGTTAAAAACGAATTCTAGGGTGTTAGATCTTAATCAAATAATCCATAATCTGTTTGTGTCTTTTCGACTTCTCCAAGACCGTAACCCGCGTAACCCACAAAACCTGTGTAACCCGCGTAACCCACAAAACCTGCGTAACCCGCATAACCCACAAAACCTGTGTAACTCGCGTAACCCAAAAAACCTGTGTAACCCGTGTAACCCACATAACCCCCGTAACCTATAACCCTCGTTCCCCTACCGTTTTAAGATTCAACTCCGCATCTAGAAATTTTCATGTTGCAATCTGATCTATAAATCGAATTCTAGGACTGGTTACTGGTGATTTGTGTGTTGATTTGTTTCAGGAAAAATGGTGGGCATCGAAGAAGAAACTAGCAACACCAACAATAACAAACTTTTGATTGAAGCTTTAACCACTAAGATGGATCAGATGATGGATCAAAAGATGGAGATACTTCGCCAACAGATGCAACAACATCATGTTCAAGAACAGAACCGAACCCATGCAAGGGAAGAGCATAGGCGATCTCCAAGGGGAAACCGAAACACACGAGAACAAGCCAGAGATGATGCGGCTGATGATTACTACGAAACACATAGTAGTTCATCTCAGGAAAGTGTTAGGAGAGCCAGACGTGTGAGAGGAAACCGAGAACAAACCCGAGATGATTTTGGAGGGCTCAAACTTCGGATTCCACCTTTCCATGGGAAGAACGATCCAGATGCATATTTGGAATGGGAAAAGAAGATTGAGTTGGTGTTTAACTGCCAACACTATACCGAGATCAATAGAGTGAGAGTTGCTGCCACCGAGTTCTTTGATTACGCTCTTAGTTGGTGGGATCAAATTGTAACCTCAAGAAGACGTAATGGGGAGTCTCCCATCGAAACTTGGAATGAGATGAAGACTATCATGAGAAAATGGTTTGTGCCTAGCCACTACCACCGTGAGCTGCATCAGAAGTTAAGAAGACTTACCCAAGGATCTCGTTCAGTTGAAGAGTATTACCAAGAGATGGAAAAATTAATGTTGCAAGCTGACATCTTTGAGGACAGAGAAGCAACCATGTCTAGGTTTCTGGGAGGATTAAACAGAGATATTCAGGACCGGCTGGAGACTCAGCACTATGTGGAATTAGAAGAGATGCTGCATAAAGCTATTTTGTTTGAGCAACAACTTAAAAGGAAGAGCACTTCGCGTACAAGCTATGGGACTGCTTCTAATTCTATCAGGCCGAGTTATCATAAGGAGGATAAGCCAAGTTTTGTTAGAGATGTGAAACCGTCTATGATCTCCAAAGAAGAAGTCATACCGTATACATCAAGCCATGACAGCAAAGGCAAAGCCGAAACCAGATCACGAGATGTGAAGTGTTTTAAGTGTCAAGGGAGGGGACACTATGCTAATGAGTGTTCCAACAGGAGGATCATGGTTCTTTTAGACAATGGAGAGTTTGAATCAGAGGATAAGAGACTAGATTCACCAGCTTCGTTAGAGAAACATGAGGAGTATCCAATGAAGGGAGAGCTGTTAGTAACCAGAAGAGCGCTAAGCATTCAAACCAAGGGTAATGAGCCAGAACAGAGGGAAAACTTGTTCCACACAAGGTGCCACGTTCAAGGCAAGGTTTGTAGCCTTATTGTGGATGGAGGAAGCTGTACCAATGTAGCGAGTGAGTCCATGGTTAGGAAACTTGGTCTGAAAATGGAGAAGCATCCAAAGCCTTATAGTCTTCAATGGTTAAATGACAGTGGAGAAATGAGAGTTAAGAATCAAGTCTTAGTTTCACTAGCTATTGGTAAGTATGAGGATGAGGTTTTATGTGATGTTTTGCCAATGGAAGCTAGTCATATACTTCTGGGAAGGCCGTGGCAATTAGATCGCAGAGTTTTGCTTGATGGTTTCACCAATCGTTATTCGTTTGAATTCAAAGAAAAGAAGATCATTCTGGTTCCTATGACTCCTCTAGAAGTATATCAAGATCAGACTCAACTCAAAAACAAGGAGAAGAAGGACGTTAGGCATCCCAACTTCTTTGCCAAATCTGGTGATGTTAAGAAAGCCTTATACTCTAATCAACCTCTACTTTTGTTTATGTTTAAAGGAGCTCTCACTAGTATGCCTAACATTGCACCGGTATTACCGAGTGAGATAAAATCCCTTTTGCAGGACTATCAAGATGTATTCCCAGAAGACAATCCGAAAGGCTTACCACCTGTCCGTGGGATAGAACACCAAATAGACTTTGTGCCAGGAGCTTCACTTCCTAACCGTCCAGCATATAGAACCAATCCTGTGGAGACTAAAGAGCTGCAAAAATAGATTGATGAGCTCATGGAGAAAGGTCATATCCGCGAGAGTATGAGCCCTTGTGTTGTACCGGTTCCACTTGTGCCTAAGAAAGATGGAAGCTGGTGCATGTGCGTTGATTGCAGAGCCATCAATAATATCATGGTTAAGTATCGCCACCCTATCCTTAGGCTAGATGATATGCTTGATGAGTTGCATGGTTCTCACATTTTCTCTAAAATCGATCTTAAAAGTGGATATCATCAAATTAGAATGAAAGAAGGTGATGAGTGGAAAACTGCATTTAAAACTAAGCATGGATTGTATGAGTGGTTAGTCATGCCCTTTGGATTAACAAACGCACCTAGTACTTTCAAGAGATTGATGAATCACGTTCTTAGAGCATACATTGGTCATTTTGTGGTAGTATATTTTGATGACATCTTAGTTTACAACAAGAGTTTAGATGAACACATTGAGCATTTGCGATTGATTATGACTGTTTTAAGGGAAGAAAAACTCTTTGCCAACTTTAAGAAATGCACTTTTTGTTCGGATAACCTTGTGTTCCTAGGTTTTGTTGTAAGTGCAGATGAAATCAAAGTTGATGAAGAAAAGATTAAAGCAATACGAGACTGGCCAGTTCCAAAGACTATAGGAGAAGTAAGGAGCTTTCATGGACTTGCTGGATTCTATAGGCGTTTCGTAAAAGATTTCAGTACAATAGCCGCTCCGCTCCCCTCACCGAAGTTATCAAGAAAGACATTGGATTTAAATGGGGAACAGCTCAAGAGGACGCCTTCCAAGCCTTGAAAGGGAAGCTTACCAACGCCCCTGTTTCAATTCTACCAGATTTCCTTAAAACTTTCGAAATCGAATGTGATGCCTCTGGGGTTGGAATTGGAGTTGTTTTGATGCAGGATAAAAGATCAATAGCTTATTTGAGTGAGAAGCTAGGAGGAGCTACTCTCAATTACCCACACATATGACAAAGAGATGTATGCCTTGATCTGAGCTTTGCAAACATGGCAGCACTATCTATGGCCTAAAGAGTTTGTTATTCACACTGATCACGAGTCTCTTAAGCATTTAAAAGGGCAACAAAAGCTCAATAAGCGACACGCCAGGTGGGTAGAGTTCATTGAGACCTTTCCATACGTCATTAAGTACAAAAAGGTAAGGATAATGTAGTTGTCGATGCATTGTCCCGAAGGTATACTCGTATCTCTACTCTTGAAGCTAAATTCCTAGGGTTTGATCAAATCAAAGGTTTGTATGAAACCGATTCTGAATTTGGGAAAATATACCAAGCTTGTGAAAAGTTTGCTTCTGGTCATTACTATAGGCATGATGGGTTTTTGTTCTATGATAAGCGTTTGTGTGTGCCTAACTGTTCCATGAGAGATTTATTTGTTAGATAAGCTCACGGAGGAGGTTTAATGGGATATTTTGGGATTGCCAAGACACTTAAGGTGATGCAAGATCATTTTCATTGGCCACACATGAAAAGGGATGTTGAACGAATCTATGAAAGGTGTACCGTGTGTAAGCAAGCTAAGTCTAAGGTTCAGCCTCACGGTTTGTATACTCCTTTACCTATTCCTACTCACCCTTGGAATAATATATCTATGGATTTTGTTGTGGGATTGCCTAGGACTAGAACTGGAAAAGATTTGATCTTTGTGGTTGTAGATAGATTCTCTAAGATGGTTCATTTCATAGCATGTCACAAAACTGATGATGCATTGCATATTGCTAATTTGTTTTTCAAAGATATAGTTCGTTTGCATGGCATGCCAAGGACTATAGTTTCTGATAGAGATGCTAAGTTTCTAAGTCATTTTTGGAGAACTCTTTGGTCTAAGTTAGGAACTAAGTTATCGTTTTCTACTACTTGTCATCCCCAAACTGATGGGCAAACTGAAGTGGTTAATAGAACATTGTCTACTCTTCTCCGTGCATTAATCAAAAAGAACTTGAAAACATGGGAAGATTGTTTGCCTCACGTAGAGTTTGTATATAATCATTTAGTGCATTCTGCTTCTAAGTTTTCTCCATTTCAGATTATTTATGGTTTTAATCCTATATCTCCTTTGGATCTAATCCCTTTACCTTTGAGTGAAAGAGCTAGCATCGATAGGAAAAAGAAAGCTGACATTGTCCAACAGATCCATGAGCAAGCTAGGAAAAACATAGAAAAGAAAACTAAGCAGTATGTTAAGCACGCAAACAAAGGAAGGCGTAAGATGGTATTTGAAGTCGGAGATCAAGTATGGGTACATTTGAGGAAAGAACGGTTTCCAGCTGAAAGAAAATCAAAGCTCATGCCTAGAATTGATGGTCCATTCAAAATCACAAGAAGAATTAACGACAATGCCTATCAACTGGATTTGCAAGGTAAGTACAAAGTAAGTTCCAGTTTCAATTTTTCTGATTTAGTTCCTTTCCTTGCAGACGAAACAAATTTGAGGTCAAATCCTTTTCAAGAGGAGGGGGATGATATGATCATGGATGAGCAAGTAGCTGAGGATGAGCTTGTACCTGTGGATAAGCTTGATGTGCAAGGAGAAGGAGAGCTGGGAGATGAACAAGGAGCAGAACCGGAGCTTGGAGCAGAGGAGATATTTGTCACACCAACAGGACCTATGACTCGTTCCCGTACCAAGAAGTTCAACCAAGCTGTTGGAGGGTTGCTTATCAACATACAAAAGCAATAAGATCATTTGGAGAAATTTGGAGAAAGAGCTAATCAAATCACTCTGGTTTTGATTCAAGCTAATTGAATTCAACGAATGGGATGGGTGATTGATTCAATTGTACTCTTTTTCCCTTGTCAAGTTTTGTCCCAATGGGTTTTCTTGACAAGGATTTTAATGAGGCAATTGTTTCACTCCATAATTGCTCATTTGTTAAATTAGAAGCCCAAGGCCCTTTAAGAAATAAGGCCACGCCAACAAGGGAGGAGAATAGTCAGTTTTATGTTATCAAACTTGTCTTTAATTTTCAGTCACAACTTTCGAGAATTGGGTCTCGTGACTTGTTCTCTCTTTTCCTTTATATTTCCCTTGTAATCTTTATTGAGAAGTCATCTATCTTTTTAATCAAAAAACTTTTCAAGTTAGATCATTTCTCCTGGTGTGTCATATCCATGAGACTTTTCGTTCTTCTCTTTGGTGCGTAATATCCAACGACGAGAGCGGCTGGATTATCAGAGGCCATCCGCAACCTTTGTGTGTCCATCGATCCATTCCTTGCCTTCAGAGTTTCGGTTCAATTGCTGCAAGTCTATCCAATCTTCTCAACATATTTCAGAGTGTTCGAATCTTGGGAGTTCATATTAGTTTCATTGCAAAACTCTCGGGTTATTACCTCCAAGACCCCAATCAATGTTTTTAAAGTTTTACAACGTCTATGGTCGTACTTTGTAAACGCATCTAAACTTTTAAATAATGAACGCATCTAATACTATTAATTAGTACTAGGTGATTATCCACGCTACGCCGCAAGATTTTCTTTATAATTTTAGTTTTTACAAATGAATTTAGGTTTGTAATTTTGATGTTCTTATATTTTGAGATCATATCATAATTTTTCCCAAATTTTTTTGAAACAATTTCAAGTTATATTTCATTTTTGGTTCCGTGCTATCAAATTTTGATGTTGTTTATTATTTGTAATTGTTTCATAGATTTTGTGAGGCTTTTGGTATAAAATAGTATTGATATATTATGGTTTTTACCCGTTTTCGACTATGATATAAGTCCTTTTTGTAGAGTCTTTTTGGTATTTTCGAGTCCTTTTAGAGTCTTTGCAGGATAATGGATGATTGGAGCTTACTGGAAGCTTTTGGAGCATTTTGGAGCATTAGGGAAAGAAGAGCTGAAGTGATGAAGTCGAAGTCGATTTTATACGACCGTGTCAATCGACATAGACCTGTATGTCGATCGACATGGTCATATGTGACGAGAAGAGAAGTATTTTCCTTTTAAGCCCACGAAGCCCAGAAATTTACAAAAGAAGCCCAATCCGAATTCTGAACAATACTTATAGTTTGTACTTAGAGTTTTAGTTTTTTTTATCCAGTTTTTAACTTTAGAACTTAAGAGAGGAGATTTGAGGAGCTTAGGAGATTTCATACGTCCAGACTCTGTCAATTCGAGCTCTCTGTATCTTTTATCTTATCTCTTTTATGCAAACTATTTATTCATTGATTATGTTTACATCATCCATGTCTGAGTAGTCTGCTTGTTAGGTTTAGAGTAGTTCTAGGGTTTGATGAGAAATTGAATGGATTAAAACCCTGTTAGGATTTATCTTTATGTTCTTCATCTAGATTGGTATAACTCTGATTTTAGGATTGATTAACTAAAATTAGATATCATAGGTTGTTTAATAGATGCGAAAGTATTATTGATAACCTGAAATAATCTTAGATGAGCAAAATTACTTATTCGCAAAGAAATTTGGTTTAGGAATTTTGTGAGCAATTAAACTTGAACTATAAAGCTTGATTTAATTCTCTAGGTTCGCAAAGAAATTTGGGATTTAGGAATCTAATCATAGATAGTCTCTGCAACGAAAGTTGATTGATTTTACATTCGTGTTTATGTTCTAGAACGGTTCTTAATAAAATCCTACGGTTTAAATATATATATTTGTGTCGATCGACACGATCGAATCTCAAATCATCCCTACGAATTACCCAAGGCCTAACCTTTGTCTAAATTGAATTCTAAAATCTTGATAATCATTTATTCGTTTGCCTACTGTTTTTATTCATTCACTCATATTTACTTAGCAAAGTTTGAACTCACGAATTGGTTGTGTTATTCGATTCCATGTAGATTCGACCCCTAAGTACTACATCGATCTCTTAATTTGAGAGAGTAGCTCAGGGCAAATTTGAGCATATCAAATTTTGGCGCCGTTGCCGGGGAACTCGATCTAACCAATCGATTTGTGTTATTAGAACTTTGTCTAAGTTTTTATTTTTGTTTATTTTACTTACTTTTTCTTTTCTTTTTGTTTTGTGTATTTCAGGTTTATGCATCAGTGCGTTACCAGAAGCAACCAGAACAAAGAGCTACTTGATCTCAATCCTGAGATTTTGAGGTTAGAACGAGCCAACAGAGCAGCGACAAGGACAACCAATATGAATCCAATGATCCTTATCAGAGGTGACGATGGTTTTCTTCAGGACTCTGAGGGTCGTAGACGTAATGCTCAGGGTCAGAGGTTGGATGAGAATGGGGCTGTGATTTTGGAGGAGCAGCATGCTGTAATGCGCCATGAGCCAGCTGGGCGTGGGCGAACTCTAGGAGAGTACAACAGGCCAGACGAATTCTATGCCAACAGGGCAGCGATTCGTCCTCCTGCTTTCCAGAGGAACGACTTCGAGCTTAAACTCGCCTATTTCTCTCTTGTGGCTCAGCACCCATTCCATGGCTTATCTTCTGAACACCCCATGGATCACCTTGAGAGGTTTGAGGATTTGGCATCTAGCATCAAGGCCAATGGAGTATCCAGTGATTACCTTTACTGCAAGCTCTTCCATTACTCTCTTGGTGGAGAAGCTGCTTACTGGCTGAAGCAGCTAGAGCATGGATCGCTAACCACTTGAGAGGACACCAAGAACGCCTTCCTCAACAATTTCTTTGATGAAGCGAGATCAGAGGACCTGAGGACTACGATTTCCACCTTCAAGCAAGGTCCTACTGAAGCATTCAAGGCTTCCTGGGGGAGGTTCAAGAACTACCAGAGAGACTGCCCTCACCATGGTTTCAGTGATGTTCAGCTGTTGGGCATTTTCTTCAGAGGGATTGACTGGAGGTATCAGATGGCCCTCGATTCAGCTAGCAATGGGAACTTCAACACCCGATATCCGGAAGATGCTCTGATTCTCATCGACAATTTGGCTTCCAGCAACAGTACCAAAAATGCAGATTTTGAAAGGAAAAAGCTGGGTGGAAACATGGATGGAAGCCAAATCGCAGAAGTTAAGGCTAAGCTGGATACTGTACACAATCTTCTAGTAGGAAAAAAGACGGTTCAGTTTGCTCAAGAGGTAGAAACCTTCATACCCGAGCCCGTGTCGATCGACACGGGAGGCATGTGTCGATCGACACAGGATGAAGAGGAAGATGTCAACTATGTCAGCGGAACTGGGTTTCAGAATCAAAGGTTTGGCAATCAGCAGGGCAACAGAAACTTCAGTGGAAATAACCAGAGGACTCCATTCACTGGGAATCCAAGCTCACCCACCTATTCTCCTAAGCCACAGTTTCAGAAGACTGAGTATCAGAAGCCTTTTCAGAGCACTTACACTAGGAACTACGGTTCCTCTTCCTATCAGGCACCTCCCCCACAGACAGCAGAGAGCAGCAAGATGAAATTCATGCTAGAGCAGATCTTGGAAGGGCAACAGAAGATGACTGTGAACTTCAACGGGAAAATAGATGCAATGTATCAGGATCGGAATGGGAAATTCGAGGCTTTGAGTACCCATGTCAAGAAGTTGGATACTCAGTTTGCTCAGACTGCAGAGAACTCGAGGAGGCAAGAGGGGTTTCTTCCATCTAGGACGGATACAAATCCAAAGCGTAGTGTTGCTGCTATCACCACAAGGAGTGGTAAGATGCTTGGAGAACCAGTAGTGAAGAAGGGACAAATGTCGGAGCAACTGGGCGAGCTCATTGAGATTTACGAGGAAGAGACTTCCGCTGGAAACCCTGTGCCGATCGACAAGGAAGGGCCATGTCGATCGACAATGTCTTGAAAAATTGGATTCTGGGAAACACGCTACAGATGATGTCGATCGACAAGGACCCCATGTCGATCGACACGACGCTCAGACGATCCCAAGTTTATCGAAACCTGCTGCTAAAGCTGAGGAGAGAGTATATGTGCCTAAGATACCTTATCCTCGAAGCCAGAAAAGGTCTAAACAGGAGCTAGAGGATGCTCGATGCAAGGCTGTAATGGATAAGCTAGTTGTGGAGCTTCCTCTGATTGATGCCATCCGGACTAGTCCGGTAATCCGATGCTATGTAAAGAGGATGGTCACAAAGAATCTAGGTCTTGAAGAAGAGGTAGCTATGATTTCCGAGCAGGTCAGTGCAGTGATTCAGAACAGGGTTCCAGAAAAACTGACAGATCCGGGAAGTTTTGTGTTGGACTGTTTGATCTTCAAGGAAAGATTTCCGCGATCTCTTTGTGATTTAAGCTCCGGTGTCAACCTGATGCCACGCTCTGTTGCTGTTGGTCTAGGAATGACCGATTTCCAACCTACTAGGATCTCTCTTATCCTAGCTGATCGATCTGTTAGAATTCCAGAGGGTGTTCTAGAGGATGTCCCAATCAGGGTTGGAGACTGCTTGATTCCTACAGACTTTGTTATTCTGCAATACAACGAAGAGCTCAAAGACCCCCTTATTTTGGGTAGACCATTTTTAGCTACAGCGGGTGCAATGATCGATTGCAAAGGAGGCAGCATTACCTTGAGTGTGGGAGATTTGGAGATGAAATTCGAGATGGATAGGCTGATGAAGAGACCCACCATAAATGGCCAGACATTCTATGTCGACACGCTCACAGACATTGCCCAGGAAGTCTTCAATGAGACGCAACCCATTGATCCCTTGCAAAGGACTTTGGTTAACTCTGTGACCGTGGAGAGTCAGATTGATGAAGTTGCTAAAGGGTATGCTAAGCTGATGGATGTGGGGAGAAAAGTGAGACAGTTGGCTAGTAATGTCGAGTTGGTCGGATCCCTGAAAACCCATGTCGATCGACATGAAGCCTGTGTCGATCGACACGGGTCCGCAGACAGCGATTTGAGTGAACAAAAACCTCCAACAATCGAACTCAAACCACTTCCAGCCGGGCTAAGGTATGCTTTTCTTGGTCCTAATTCAACATACCCAGTCATTGTTAATGCTTCATTGAACAATGCAGAGCTCACCCTATTGCTAAGCAAGCTGCGCAAGTTTCGCAAAGCTCTTGGCTATTCTCTTGATGACATTTCAGGGATTTCTCCAGACTTGTGTATGCATAGGATCCACTTAGAGGATGAGGCCAAGTCATCAATTGAGCATCAAAGGAGGCTAAATCCGAATTTACAAGAAGTGGTCAAGAAAGAGATTCTGAAACTTCTAGAGGCCGGGATCATCTATCCCATTTTGGACAGTGTCTGGATTAGCCCGGTTCACGTGGTACCAAAGAAGGGAGGAGTCACAGTGGTAAAGAACGAGAGGAATGAGCTGATTCCTACGAGGACGGTGACTGGACACAGGATGTGTATTGACTACCGGAAGCTAAACACGGCTACCAGGCAGATCATTTCCCCCTGCCTTTCATTGACCAAATGTTGGAGCGACTGGCGAATCACCCCTATTACTGTTTTCTCGATGGATACTCTGGTTTCTTCCAGATCCCCATTCATCCAGAGGACCAGGAGAAGACCACATTTACTTGTCCTTATGGTACTTTTGCATATCGCAGAATGCCCTTTGGACTATGTAATGCCCCAGCAACCTTCCAGAGATGCATGATGTCGATCTTCACAGACATGATTGAGGATTACATGGAGGTCTTCATGGATGACTTCTCAGTCCACGGTTCTTCGTTCAAGGACTATCTCGACAACCTGGAGAAGGTGCTAGCCAGATGTGTGGAGAAGCATTTGGTTCTGAATTGGGAGAAATGCCACTTTATGGTGAAAGATGGCATCGTGCTTGGTCATAGAGTTTCAGCTGATAGGATTGAAGTGGACCGTGCTAAGATCGAGGTCATGATAAGTCTGCAACCACCCATTTCAGTAAAGGAAGTTCGTAGCTTCCTAGGACACGCTGGATTCTACCGGAGATTCATCAAGGACTTCTCCAAAATCGCCCGCCCACTCACCAATTTGCTCTATAAGGATGTCAAATTCCTTTTTGATACTAACTGTTTAGCTGCTTTTGAACAGATCAAACATGCTTTGGTGAGTGCTCCAATAGTGCAACCTCCGGACTGGGATTTGCCTTTCGAGGTGATAGGTGATGCCAGTGATTATGCAGTTGGGGCTGTTTTGGGTCAGAAGAAAGATAAGAAGCTGCATGCCATCTATTATGCTAGTAGGACACTAGACGAGGCTCAAAAGAACTATGCAACTACGGAAAAGGAACTGCTAGCAGTGGTTTTTGCCTTTGAGAAGTTTCGCCCCTACTTGATTGGAGCCATGGTGATAGTGCACACAGATCATTCAGCACTCAAATACCTAATGCAGAAGAAGGATGTTAAGCCTAGACTGTTGAGATGGATTCTACTTCTCCAGGAGTTCGACATAGAGGTGAAAGACAATAAAGGAGTTGAGAATGGTGTCGCGGATCATCTTTCACGAATTCGGATAGAAGACCACGTCCCCATCGATGGCATGGACATGTGTATCGATCAACATGACCTCGTATGTTCCGTTTCTGGATCAAGCCGACCGTGGTACGCTGACATTGCAAACTTCCTAGCTGCAGAGGACGTACCTACTGATCTTAAGGGATACGAGAGGAAGAAATTCATGAGGGAGCTAAGGAGGTACTATTGGGATGAGCCTTATCTCTATAAACACTGTTCGGATGGAGTCTACAGAAGGTGTATTGCAGAGAGTGAGATACGGGATGTGCTTTACCACTGCCACGGTTCAGAGTATGCTGGGCATTTCGCCACATTCAAGACGGTCTCAAAGGTTTTACAAGATGGGTTTTGGTGGCCTACTATGTTCAAGGATGCGCATGTCTTCATTGCGCAGTGTGATACTTGTCAGAGGCGAGGTAAGATTAGCAAGAGGAATGAGATGCCACAAAACTTTATCCTTGAGGTTGAGGTTTTTGATTGCTGGGGCATTGACTTCATGGGCTTGTTACCGTCGTCCTATGGGAACAAGTACATCTTGGTAGCTGTAGATTATGTCTCCAAATGGGTGGAGACGATTGCTAGTCTTAAGAATGACGTTGCGGTGGTGGTTAAGCTGTTTAAGACTATCATTTTCCCTCGATTTAGAGTTCCCAGAGTTGTCATTAGTGATGGTGGGACACATTTTATTAACTGAGTTTTTGCTAAGCTTTTGCAGAAATATGGAGTGCACCATCGCGTGACCAGTCCTTATCATCCTCAGACGAGTGGACAAGTGGAGGTGTCCAACAGACAAATCAAGGAAATCCTTGAAAAGACGGTAAATTCCACAAGGAAGGATTGGTCAGCTAAACTTGATGATGCACTTTGGGCTTACATGACTGCCTACAAGACACCTCTGGGGACTACTCCATTTCATCTGCTTTATGGGAAAGCGTGTCATCTTCCGGTTGAATTGGAACACAGAGCAGCATGGGCAGTTAAGCATTTCAACTTCAACATCAAGCCTGCTGCAGAGAGGCGTCTGATACAGCTGAATGAATTGGATGAAATCAGACATCATGCCTACGAAAGCTCTAAGTTATACAAGGAGCGTACTAAATCATATCATGACAAGAGGATCATCTCCAGGACATTCGAACCAAATAACCAGGTACTGCTTTACAACTCTCGTTTACAGCTTTTTCCTGGTAAACTGCGTTCTCGGTTGTCAGGTGCTTTCACAGTCAAGGAAGTCAGACCACACGGAGCTGTTGTCCTCGTTAGCAAGGATGGGAAAAAGTTCACTGTTAATGGGCAAAGGGTGAAATATTATTGGGCGGAAGCTGAGATTCCGGAAGGACACATTGTGCCTCTGGATGACGCACCTGTTGCCTGAGTCCTGACACAGTCAAGCTAATGACTGAAAACAAGCGCTTAGTGGGAGGCAACCCACTGGTAAGTGTAAATTATTTTCAATCTTTTGTTTTGTTCAACTAACCTTTTATTTTACGTTTTTTATGTGTGATAAGTCGGATTTTAGAAAAGAGAAGGTCGTGTCGATCGACATGGATCATGTCGTGTCGATCGACACAGCCCACAGATGATAAGGCCCACAGCAGGCCCAGCCATTCGAAAACAGGTAAGTTTTCTTTATCATCCTCTTCACTTCAACTTTGATAGAACACGAAAACCTCCATAGCTTTTTGAAACCTCCATAGCTTTTTGAATCTTTCACCAAATCAAGTGATTTTCGACCCTAATCTGCTCGGATTTTTGCCTTCTTTTCGTTTTTAGTCACCGTTTTCCCAATCTACAAAGGTATGCCTCTCTAAACTCTGATTTTCAGTTCGGCGTTTTGAGTAAATTTTGGAAATTTTAGTCGATTTGATTCGAATTAGGGCGTTGCAATGCTTCGTATACACTTTTCGAGTGATTTGGAACCGAATTCATTTCTCAATTTCATTGCATTTCGATTTGAAAAGTTTGAGAAATTTTTGATTTGAGAGAGGAAAAATTGAATTAGGGCTGATTTGTGGTCGATATTGTGGCACATTGTCATCATTCTCTTGTTAGAGCTTGTTTAGAAACTGATTTGATTGTTTGTCGCGGATTAACTGCTATACTTTGTATACTCTTATTGGCATTGATGGTCATGTCGATCGACACGGCCTCGTCACGTCGATCGACACGGCCGTCCAGAGTGTTCAAATGCGTACTGATTTTGGACTTTGTTCGTTTGTTTTTGTTGGGTTTCCTTTGCAGATGGCCACACAAGGTACTAAATGTCAGAAGAGAAGCAAGGAAGCTGCCTCTGGTTCCGGTACACACGCACAACCCGCCGCATCGCATCCTCCGTGGCCACGCCCTGAGGGGAAGCAGATCGCCATCGCAAGGCAGTTTGATGATGTTCCTGCCAAGATTATGGTACGAGATGATGTCCTTCTCAGAAAGAGCACACCCGTATGGGATGATTACGACTCTCTGTTGTACAATGAGTGGCTAAAGGTTCAGTTATCGGGGATACGTTTTGCTGACAACCGAACGATGAGACGGTTGGGTCTAAAGGATGAGGTGTTGCGTCTACTGCAGAACGCAAGCCTGGGGACATTTGCCATACGCCATTATCCGCTCTACCTTGATTTGGTACGCTAGTTCTTCGCGTCTATGCAGCTGTGTTGTACGGCATCTACTGATGAAAATAGTGATGATACCCGAAACTGGATTATGAGCTTCAAGATTCGAGGGATCCTTCACACGCTCTCTATTTGGGACATTTGTGGGATTTATGGATTTGACCAAGATCGCGCTCATTAGGATATTTTAGATACTTTACCTGATCTGCAGGAGTTCTGGGGTCGGTTTGGTACAGGGAGGTATGCAACATATGCTTCCACACTTACGGATGAGAGGCATCCCGTGCTAAGGTATCTGCTTCGCCTTTTCTCTTCCACTATTTTGTACAAGGTAGAGCCCAGAAAGATGAGGATGCAGGAGTTGGTTTTGCTATCATATGCTCTCAGGTTGGATTTGGCCAATCCAGTCTGGGATGAGATTCAACCCAATATGGGGGTTATTTTTGCACGACAGCTTCTTTCTCTGAAGCACACGCCACTCACGCAAGTCTTTCAGTGCTGGTAGCCTTCTCACCCCCATCTTCCAGTTTTGTAGGATTGATACTTCTGGATGCCGTATGGATAGCACAGTTTCTGCAGTTGGTTTGGATTATCTGACGAGGGCTACCTGGCTGAAGTAGCCAAACCATTGGGTTTTCCGCATTTCTCCTGGGCAGCCACGCATGGTGCAGTTACCACTTCTTGCATTGATGGATATTGCATCTGACCCTACATGCCTGGCCTTTCAGCCTGATGACAGGTTAGTTCATACAGTTGGCGATGGGCGCAAGCTAAATACCCGTGATACAAAGACAGCTAGTACTTTAGGCACAGGCACTTCCCGTGCTCCATCTCAACCACCTCAGCTTTGTCCATTACCACCTCTGCCTGGCCATCCTCTAGACGAGTTTCAGAGTTGGATGGCTCAGAGTATCCAGATCCTCTGGACTGCCGTGTCTACTTGGCCGCGCTGTGGATGCATCCGTCCTCGCCAACCTACTCCACGACCTTCATCATCATCTGAGGAGGATGATTAGATTACTTATCCTTTTTCCTGTTTCTCTTTATTTTCTTTTATTATCTAACTTTGAGTCTATTTTTCTGTTTTTCTTTGAGTCAGTTTGTTTTATGTTTTTTTAGGATTTCAGAACTGATGAACTAATGCGATTCGCCTATGTTTTCCTCTTAATCACATCTTTTGAGTTGAGTTTTGCAGAATGATTAGCTTTGAAATTTATTTCAACGATGGAAAATGATGACCAAACTTGCGGAACTATCCAGAGATACTGTGTCGATCGACATGAATATCTATGTCGATCGACACGGTTCAACATTTTGTCTCCAATTCCGCACAACTCATGATCTAATTCGGAAACCTGTGTCGATCGACACGGTTCTCTATGTCGATCGACATGGGAAAAACATTTGGTAAAATTTCGTTTTCACTTCCCAAGTTCGTTATCCTTTTGTTTCTTTATGCCGAACTCAGCTTGATAACACTGGGGACAGTGTTGTTTAAGTCTGGGGGAGGTAGTTGCTAACTTTGTGTTCGTTTTTGAGAGTCAGTCCAAAATGTTTTTATTGAGTCAAAATAGTCAGTTGGAGACAATGATCCTTCTTTTGGTTTAGTGGATCGTCTCTTTCAGTTGTGTGACCATTTTTCCAGGATCGACTTCAGAGTCAGACTAATGGGAAATCCTAAGCTGACCAGTTAACTAGAGACGTCCGTTACTTCCAACATAATCCGCCAGGTTAGAGCTAATTATACGGTCTCCTCGGTAATTGATTTTCATAAAGCTTGATTCCTCATTCATACATGAATAGTGCAAATTCCTGTTGAAACTAATGGTATTCCTCTCCCTAATTTATAAAAAAAAATACTATTATGAAGAATGGGGTGATATGATAGTTCTTGAGTATCAGATGAGGAAATACAATTCCAGTGAATCAGTACTCAAGAGGTGATCACCCAGAGCTCAAAAGCAGCAGTCCGAGTCCCTTAGAACGGATGTAGAGGACGAGCGATCTCACGACCCTGTCTCCTCACAAGGAACAACAGTAGTGAAAGCACTGCTTTCGAGTTTCAACTATTTATTCAAAAAAAAAAATATATATATATATATATATATTTTCGAATTAAATAAGTCTGGGGGAGAAAGGGTACCAAAAGTTATATGGATTCACTAGTCATGGTATAGTATGGAAATGAGTCTAGAAGGCTTTTGGCGTCAAGATCTGGGACGAGACCTTGCAATGATATCCAACGGGTTATGTTGAGTAGTCGTGGATAAATTTGGAAGGCTGCGAATGTCTATGGAGAAGTACATAGTGGTCTGATTTTGAGTCGGTTATGCATTTTGTGGATTACTAGCTGAAAGGGATCGGTTCAGTACCCCAAGGGAAGGTAATTTTCTGCGTTTTCAAACCTCTTCCACATTATTAGTGTATTTTTGCTTGAGGACAAGCAAATGCTAAGTCTGGGGGAGTTGATATATCATGGTGTTTACCCATTTTCGACCATGATATAAGTCCTTTTTGTAGAGTCTTTTTGGTATTTTCGAGTCCTTTTAGAGTCTTTGCAGGATAATGGATGATTGGAGCTTACTGGAAGCTTTTGGAGCATTTTGGAGCATTAGGGAAAGAAGTGATGAAGTCGAAGTCGATTTTATACGACCGTGTCAATCGACATGGACCTGTATGTCGATCGACATGGTCATATGTGACGAGAAGAGAAGTATTTTCCTTTTAAGCCCACGAAGCCCAGAAGTTTACAAAAGAAGCCCAATCCGAATTCTGAACAATACTTATGGTTTGTACTTAGAGTTTTAGTTTTTTTATCCATTTTTTAACTTTAGAACTTAAGAGAGGAGATTTGAGGAGCTTAGGAGATTTCATACGTCCAGACTCTGTCAATTCGAGCTCTCTGTATCTTTTATCTTATCTCTTTTATGCAAACTATTTATTCATTGATTATGTTTACATCATCCATGTCTGAGTAGTCTGCTTGTTAGGTTTAGGGTAGTTCTAGGGTTTGATGAGAAATTGAATGGATTAAAACCCTGTTAGGATTTATCTTTATGTTCTTCATCTAGATTGGTATAACTCTGATTTTAGGATTGATTAACTAAAATTAGATATCATAGGTTGTTTAATAGATGCGAAAGTATTATTGATAACCTGAAATAATCTTAGATGAGTAAAATTACTTATTCGCAAAGAAATTTGGTTTAGGAATTTTGTGAGCAATTAAACTTGAACTATAAAGCTTGATTGAATTCTCTAGGTTCGCAAAGAAATTTGGGATTTAGGAATCTAATCATAGATAGTCTCTGCAACGAAAGTTGATTGATTTTACATTCGTGTTTATGTTCTAGAACGGTTCTTAATAAAATCCTACGGTTTAAATATATATATTTGTGTCGATCGACACGATCGAATCTCAAATCATCCCTACGAATTACCCAAGGCCTAACCTTTGTCTAAATTGAATTCTAAAATCTTGATAATCATTTATTCGTTTGCCTACTGTTTTTATTCATTCACTCATATTTACTTAGCAAAGTTTGAACTCACGAATTGGTTGTGTCATTCGATTCCCTGTGGATTCGACCCCTAAGTACTACATCGATCTCTTAATTTGAGAGAGTAACTCAGGGTAAATTTGAACATATCAAGTATGTATAATTTCTTCGTATACGTTTCTATTTTAAAGAGGGTGCAGAGCGTAATAAAACTATAGTTAGACTTCTCTTTTTATGGCTATGGTCGAGAAGAAATCATTGCCTATTTGACCAGGTGTTGCGAAATCTACTTATTTTTTGTGCAATACTTGAAACTAAAGACTGATTAGTAATTTAGACTAAGAAATAAGTTTGATAAGTCTGAATACTATTACATGCTTAAAGTTATGTAAGCATAGTCGAATGAAGCTATATGGATCTCGGAGAGAACTGTTAGCTTATTTGACCGATTTTTTTTTTTTGTTTTACCCAAACATGGACTTTAATACCATTGTCTTCTTCCAGGCAGGCCATACTGCATTTGGAAGATAGTGAAAAAGGGGAAAAATGATAAGTAGTTACTTAATTCAGGTGGACGAAACTAACACTATATCAAATTGCATTATAACATTATTTACACATCATGTCTTGCCCGAGTGATATAAGAACTTATAATTTCTTCTCTTACTTATTTATCACTATAGAGAGCTGACGAATTAGGGAGTTACTCATTCCTGATTTCTCAAGAACTTTTTGATAATCCTTGAATACATAAATAACAAACGTTCACCCTCAATGATCTTTGATTATCACAATGAGGTTTCTGTGACCAATTTATTTCCAGTACCAACTGATATTTATGTACTGTATAAATTTACCATCCAACCCAAATATCTTGGAATCTGTCTCCCAATGACGTAATGTTGGTGGACGTTTCTTCTTCGATGCTTATCCATTTTTTCAACGCCTGAAACGTGACAATTATAAGTTAAACAAAGTTTCTTTTATCAAAAAGAACTTATTACTTTCTCCATCAAGTTGAGGAAGAGAAAGTGAATGACTAAATACAAAACACAATCCATCTATTTAGAATATTTCAGATTCAAGAGAAAAAAATACTTAAATTTACTTATGAATTAAAAATATTGGAGAAATAAAAAAAAGAACCAAGAGATCTGTTGTTGTCGCGTTTAGTGGCTCTTTTGTTTTTTGGTGTCTTAAATCATACCGTGTTGTCGTGAAAACGTGAACCAAGAGATCTAAAAAAATTCAACCTTTTTAGTCAAAAACGTGACCTATTTTAAAACGTGAATGACACGATGGTGGCGACCCTAGTCGTAAACCCCCCTGATTACTATTTCAGATCATTCCCCATTTTATCAATAAATTCTAGTCGCATTAAAATTTTAATTATGATAAACAAATCTTTAACTTAAAAGTCACTTTTTTTTTGTGGTTGATCGGTTGGCTCATGGGTTTTGGAAGACTACAAACTAGAGAGGACAAAAAATGTCGTTTTGCATATTTTCAATTTTAGAAGGGTAGACAAAAACTGTGGGAGTTTTTGTTTTGTTTTTTGTTTTAATAAATTGTGGGAGTTTCGAACTTTTGGATCATAATCTCATCGGTACCCAAAGACAGTCTTTAGATATTTCAATTTAAAGAATAACTTACCGTCTAAAAAAAAATCTAAATTCGGAGCATAAAGGAATTAACCTCCTTGTGTTACCACCAGATCACCATCTATTTGATAACAGGCCCTAACTTTTAAAAAGCCATTCTTGATAATGATGTGCTTGGGGTTAGAGATCCTTTCATGATTATTGTTTGAATTAGTCGATCATTATGTCCGATTGTTCCTGTTTTACCCTCATATACAACTCCCTGACCCAAATTAAAAAAAAAAAAAAAAGGCGAGAAGACTTTGGCAGATGAATAAAATAAGGTATAGACTTGGTACTTTTGGTGTTTAATTATGTCATCTTAATTGCACGTCTGTTTTTTCTTGAAGATGATAAGCTAAAGAACTTCAGAAAGAAAAGAAAAAAAAAAAAAAAAGAGAGAAGAAGATGAGAACTAACCGCTCTCTCTTTCTTGGCCTTTTTTGTGCTCTAGCCACTACCATTTTAGTTCACGGCCAAAGCCAATCAGGTTCAATCTTCCCCTCTCTGTTCAGACTGGAGAAGCTTGAGTTTGTGATGGAAAAAAAAAAGGATCTTTAATCATGTCTTGGAATTTCAGTAAAAAAGTTATAATGCAATTAAATCTTCTCTCTATTTTTTTTTCTTTTTCTTTTTCGATAGTCAGCGATGTTCTTGAAGCTTGAAAGATGTGATATATATTTTTGTCAATATCTAGAAATGAAGTGAGGCTGATTTTTAAAACCTTAATCTTGGAAATTAGATTTAAATCGTTGTCTAACGGCATAGAACAATTTGCTTGTGTTGGAAGTAATCTCTCTTTCTTCTCCTCTAATCCAGGTTACATCAGTATCGATTGCGGCGTAGCTTCTAACAAAATTGAGAAAGACATTGTTACTGGTATCTCTTACTTTTCTGATGATTCTTTCATAACCACCGGAGTAAATTTCAACATCTCTGAAGAATACGGTTACCCAAAAAACCTCTTTTTGCCCTACCCTCTTGGTGACGTAAGAGCTTTCCCTCAGGGAAACAGAAACTGTTATTCCTTACAACCTTCAGAAGGAAAAGATAGTCTTTATCTCATCAGAGCCTCCTTTATGTACGGAAACTACGATGGTAAAAATGCTTTGCCCGAATTCGATCTCTACCTAAACGTGAACTTCTGGTCGACAGTGAAATTCAAGAATGCTTCTGATCAAGTCTACAAAGAGATCCTAAGCTTTGCAACGTCAGAGACAATATACGCTTGCCTTATGAACAAAGGTAAAGGAACTCCTTTTATTTCAGGCTTGGAACTCCGGCCAGTGGACAGCTCAATCTACGGTACTGAATTTGGAAGTAATGTCTCTTTGGTTCTCTATCAAAGATGGGACACTGGATATTTAAAAGGAACAGGACGGTACAAGAATGATATATATGATCGTATCTGGTCTCCGTATACCCCGGTCTCTTGGATTTCAACCAAGACAACCGAGTATCTCGACAATTCCCAGAGCGGTTATAGGCCACCAGATGAAGTTATTAAGACAGCTGCTTCGCCTAAAAGCGGTGATGGTCCATTGGAAATTTTCTGGACATCAGAGGATCCAAATGCTCGGTTCTACGCATATCTTTATTTCGCGGAACTAGAAAAGCTTGAGAAGAATGAGAGTCGAAAGATGAAGATTTTGTGGAACGATTCCCCTGTTTCCGAAACTTCTTTCATTCCTTCTTCGGAATATTCAAAGACCTTCTCTAATTCAAGAGCTTTCACCGGTAAAGATCACTTGATTTCTGTTCAGAAAACCGAAGATTCTACGCTTCCACCAATTCTCAATGCTATCGAGATCTTTACCGCACAATCTCCTGATGAATTTTTCACCGCAACTGAAGACGGTGTGTTTCACCTCTGCCTAAATTCTGTACTTCTGTTTCCTTCGTTTCTACTGAAACTTACATTTCTCTTCTCAATGCAGTTAACTCCATGGAAATTATAAAATCAAAGTATAAAGTGAATAAGGTTTGGAGTGGGGATCCTTGTTCCCCAAGACTATTCCCTTGGGAAGGTATTGAATGCATCTACAACTATCCTTATTATCAAATCAAGTCTCTGAATTTTAGCTCAAGCGGATTACAAGGACCAATATCCTCGGCATTTATAAATCTCTCATTTCTTGAGTCATTGTAAGTACACAAATACAAGCCATACATTGACACTTTACACCACTTTATTCACATTAACTATAGTAGCGGTATGCAATTGTTTTTCCTAGGGATTTATCGAACAACGACCTACAACAAAATGTGCCTGAGTTTTTAGCTGATCTAAAACATTTGAAGTTCCTGTAAGTTATAGGCTACAATTTGGTCTATATTGACAATAAATTTGCCTCTTGACACATTTACTTGTGTTGCAAGGAATTTGAAAGGAAATAATTTTACTGGCTTTATTCCAAACTCTCTTATGAAAAAATTGAAGGACGGTGTGCTTGCACTCAGGTAACATTTTCTATCATTTTAAAAAAAAAAATTATCCAACCCAAGAACTTTCTCTCTCTCTGAATCTTGTCTGTTTCCAGTGTGGATGACCAAAACATCTGTAACTCACGTTCATGTGAAGACAAGAACAAGAAGAACAACAACATGGTCGTGCCAATAGCTGTGGCCACATCAGTGATTGTTCTCCTTGTGGTCCTGGTTATCATATGGATCATACTAATGCAAAGAAAAAGAGGTGAGACCACTTTTTCTGAAATTTTTCTTGCCGGTTAATAAATTGAAGTCGATTTTTCCTGAAAATAATTCAGGACCAAGACCACTCTTGCCTTCAGGGAAGAGAAGGTTCACATATAATGAGGTTTCTAGCATTACAAAAAACTTCAATAAAGTGATCGGTAAAGGAGGGTTTGGTATCGTCTACCTCGGTTCCCTTGAAGATGGGACTGAAATTGCTGTAAAAATGATTAAGGATTCTTCATCGACAAAAACTCAAGTATCATCATCACCAACATCCCAGGCTTCCAAAGAATTCCAAGTCGAGGTAATCTACAGAGCTCAATAAAAAGATTAGAAATCATTTATCAGATAGTTGTTTTAATGATTGCTGAAATGTGAAATGTTTTGCAGGCAGAGCTTCTTTTGACAGTCCATCACAGGAACATAGCCTCGTTTGTTGGATACTGCGATGATGATCGCAGTAGTATGGCTCTCATTTATGAGTACATGGCCAATGGCAACTTGCAGGATTATCTTTCAAGTGAGAATGCAGAGGATCTTAGTTGGGAAAAGAGACTGCACATAGCCATAGACTCTGCACAAGGTTGGTCCTGTTTCGACATCTTTCTCAGATTTTTCAAAGCTAAACCGAGATATCAAATCCGATTTAGTATCGTTGAGTTCTGTGACCCGGCTTTATTTCATTTTTCTGCCCTTGTCAGGATTGGAGTATTTGCACAATGGATGCATGCCATCAATAGTACACAGAGACGTTAAAACAGCAAACATTCTATTGAACGATAACTTGGAAGCCAAGATTTCTGATTTCGGCGTTTCTAAGGTCTTCACTGAAGACGATCTCAGCCACGTTGAGACTGTAGTCATGGGCACTCCCGGCTACATTGATCCTGAGTAAGTTCCTTTTTACACATCACCTGTTTAATTTACCCTGTAGCACCAATACAGATCACATGTTCAAGCTGGTAGCATATCATCTCAAACTGCCAGTTTAGTGAATCTAGTGTTCGCAAATCCAGTTCAGACCCTCTTTAACCCCTACAGCTCCATCCTCAACCCGGATTTTCAGTCACGGGTGCATTTTCGGATGGATGGTTAATAAACTCATAATTTGGAATGAGAGAAAATCAGTTTGGTGAGAAAGGCGAATAATAACTAAATTTGGTTTTCTATAAAGTAATTACCTAGGGGTTATTTACAAACGAACATTACCTTAAATAAACGGCTAATTCATACTCCAACTTTTTGCATGTGCAACGATTCATGATTCATACATGAATTTTAGGCGCATGCTAAATTCTACTTCAACTTTTTTTAATGTATGAATCGTCACACATGCCGAAAATGGAGGTATATATTGGCCGTTTTCCCCTTAATTTGGTTTGAATCAAACTAAGATCCATTTCAATTCAATTATGGGTTTTTTTGCTCTGCGTTTTAGCAAGAACAGTAACCAATTTATTAAGATTTGGGACTCATAATATATATCTAATAAACTAAACAATCATACGTGCATGGTGACAGATACTACCGCACGTTTATGCTGAATGAGAAGAGCGACGTGTACAGTTTCGGGATCGTCCTTCTTGAACTCATCACAGGTCAGCGAGCCATCGTCAAAACCGAAGACGGAGACAAAATCAGTGTCGTTCACTTCGTCGAGCCTTTCTTAGAGAAGGGAGAACTTGACAGTGTCGTGGACCCACTGCTTCGCGGCAACTTCTCACTGGACTCAGCTTGGAAATTTGTGGAGGTGGCAATGTCTTGCGTTAGAGACAGAGGATTCAACAGACCAACAATGAACCAGATCGTGTCTGAGCTACAACAGTGCTTAGCCGCTGAGCTGGCTCGTGAGCCACCGAGCCATGAGGTTTGATGAGTTATTTATGGTTGATTGATTCTGTTTTCTATAACGGTTCTTACTCAAAATAAATTATTTTCTAGCCACTTAATTTTCATTTCATTTATTGTAAGAAATGGGTTTCTTTTGGGTATATGTATTTTTTTTTTTTTTGGGGGTCAAATTTTGGTATATGTATATATGCTTTATGTCGTGATGAAATGAACAATGTTTCTGCTCGTTAATGCTAACCTATGTTGTATGGAAACGTGGATGAAGGTGCGTTTCCGTTTCCGAAATGTTTCGGAAACGGAAACGCGATGGAAACGCGTTTTCTAAATATTCTGATTTGGAAACGTTTTGGAAACGTGTTTCCAAAATTGGAAACGCGGCCGGAAACGTGTTTCCGAAATTGGAAACGCGAATTTTGGTTTTTGAAGCAATTTTAATAAATATTTTGAAAATATAGAGATTTGTTTGTTATTTTTAATAAGTTTTAAAACCTAATTATTAAACACTAATACATTATTTTTCTCTAATCGTCACCGTAACCTAAAAACATAGAAGAATCGAATAGATAAACAAGATATTTTTTTAATTACAGTAGATTTGTTATTGATTATTGAAATTGTGAAGTCGTATATAAAAACGAAGTGTTTTTTGTTCGAGTCGGATTAGATTTGTGTTGTTTCAAATATTTTAAAACTATTGATAATTTTTGTTTCATGATATATATATATATATATACACGTTTCCAAAACGTTTCCGTTTCCTGTTTTAAAAAAAAAAAATCGTTTCCGCGTTTCCTAACGTTTCGCTTCCACGTTTCCGTTTCAGTTTCCATGCAGCTTAGATGCTAACTAGACTAATTAAGATGATCAATAACGTTTGTCTTGTTATGTAGTTTGAATTGTATGTGTATCATGATTCTACACAAAAATATTGTTTTATTACACTAACTTTGATTATAAAAAGATAATCTCGACATAATTCCATATTTGAAGAGGTAACTTGCATTAATTCAATTCGCCTCTTGGCTTCCCCAACCGTAGACCCATTCAAATCTTTTAAAGTTTTAATTCTACGTCTGGCCAATGTATCTGGATCCATATACATAATCTCGTTATCGACCATGACTAGATCCAGAACTATAAATTACATACTATAACCAGGCTGAATCGGGTCAGGTCACACAACTTGGTCCATAATATTTTGCGTACAAATTGAAATGGGAGAAATTTTAGACTATTTAGGGTATATTTTTCCAAAAATGCCACTAAAGTAAAAGTTTTTCTAAAAAGATAGATAGAAAACGAAGACCGAGCAGCAAACAGTTACATGGTGACCCGAGACAACCTCAAAGTCTTGTTATGAACCAAACACAAACTCAGACTCACAAAGTTTGTTGTATCAAATGGAACATGACCGTCAAATTGAATATTGGTTTAGGATTTTAGGGAGTTGCTTTACTGTAAACGTACACTCCCATAAAGTGGAGTTTTCGATAACTTAAACCGGAATTAGATAAACTATCAAATTTTAATTTCAGTTCAAGTGTTTCGTAGTCTAGTGGTATTAGGTAACTTTATAAGAGTCGGTTAACTCTAGCAAGATTGTGAACCGTTTTAATTTTTAACGTTTTGATTGGTTATTTGTGGGCCATTACATGTAGTGTCAGATTTTATAGGGAAGATTATTGAAATAACCTCAAAATTGAGGTAAATTGCAAATATAAACCCCATTTTCTCTCTTATCAAAATTTTATCAAACCAACCATAAGATTCAACCACAACAAAAAAACACAGTTTTAGCGTCGAATTTATTCCAACGCTAATATAGCGTCGAATTTGCGTCGCTTACAAAATCCGACGCTAATTCATCGCTAATTAGGGACAAAACAATTCGACGCTTAATTGACGCTGCGTCGAAGTTCCGTTGGGAGTCTGTTTTCGATGCTAAATCGCCGCTAAAATTGCATCGATTTAGCGTTGAACATATAACGTCGAATATAGCATCAAATATTGCATCGAATTTGGTAGGTAGGTGACACATTAAAAATAGGTTCACCTACTTATTTAGCGGCGCTTACAAACGACGCAAAAAACGACGCTAATTCGATGCAAAATCGACGCAAAACTATTCGATGCTAATGCGATGCTAATTCGATTCAAACATTCGATGCAAAATCGATGCAAATTCGATGCTAAAATCTCCTATATATACCCGCCCACCGTAGAGCAAGAAATCATTCGACATAAACATAAAAAAAAACAGTTCCGAAAATAAAATTTTTTAAAAAAAAATCTTTTCTACTAAATTAAAAAAAAATGAACGATATATACGAACTAAGACGCTGGATGTATCGACGTAAAGATGGAAATGGAAGGCTTTCAGAAGAGTTCTTCAACGGCCTTGAAATTTTCATAGCTCAAGCGAGTAGTGTGCCTACAATTCAATGGACCGGAGTGATGGTGTGCCCGTGTTGGAAGTGTAATAATTCGAGGCTGCAGAAAATTGATACAGTTGGTACGCATTTATTTAATAGAGAGTTCACACCTGAGTTTTATGATTGGTTTTATCATGTAGAGGGATATGAAGATGAAACTTCGGGTAGTACTAGTTACCAACCTATGGATCCGGGTTATTCGAATGAGCAATATGATCAACATCAATTTGTTATAGAAAAAGATGATCATGATGTCGGGTGAGAGCATAATAGGTTCGAAGAAATGGTAACCGATGCATTTCTTGGAGTTATGTCTACTCCTGATGTTGCTGAGGAACCCAATGTAGATGCTAAATTTTTTTATGATATGTTTGATTCTGCAAAACAACCAATCTATGAAGGTTGTAGGGAAGGTCTGTTTTTAATTATCATTGGCATCTAGGATGATGACAATAAAGTATGATCATAATCAATCTGAGAGTTGCATGGATGATTGGGCAGCTCTTCTAAAAGAATATTTGCCAGAGAGTGATCAAGCTGCTGAGTCATATTACGACATACATAAACTAGTCTCTAGTTTAGGTTTGCCCTCGCAGATGATAGATGTTTGCATTGACAATTGCATGATATTTTGTAACGTTGATGAAGATCTGCAGGAATGTCGATTTTGCCACAAACCAAGATTTAAGCCCCAAGGAGCTGGTAGAACTAAAGTGCCAAACCAGAAAATGTGGTACATGCCCATAACAGATAGGCTACAAAGGTTATACCATTCGGAACGAACAGCTGCATCAATGAGGTGGCATGCAGAACATTCAACTATTGAAGGAGAAGTTCATCATCCTTCTGATGCAAAATCTTGGAAACACTTCAAATCGGTACACTCTAATTTTGCTAAAGAGAAGCGTAATGTTTATTTTGGCCTATATACAGATGTTTTAGTCCATTCGGTATGTCTGGCAGGCAATATTCTTTGTGGTCGGTTATATTGACACCTTATAACCTTCTGCCTGATATGTGCATGTAGAGGGAATTTCTGTTTTTGAGTATTTTAGTCCCTGGTCCGAAGCATCCAAGAAGATCTATTGATGTGTTTTTTCAGCCGCTGATTCACGAGTTGAACATGTTGTGGTCTCATGGGGTTCGTACTTTTCATTACTCTAGGAAATTTTTTTTTACCATGCGAGCTGTGCTTATGTGGACGATAAGCGATTTTCCAGCGTACGGAATGTTATCTGGTTGGACAACATATGGTAGGTTATCATGTCCATATTGCCAAACTGAAACAGATGCCTTCCAACTAAAAAATGGTTGAAAATCTTGTTAGTTTGATTGTCACCGAAGGTTTCTCCCTATGAACCATCTGTACCGGGGGAATAGGAGGTTGTTCACAAAGGGCAAACGTGTACGTATCCCCCACCTCTATATCTTTCAGGAGAGCACATTCAAGGTCAACTTGATTATTGGGGAGCTTAGGACACAACAAAATGTGGTGGTAACTGGCTTAATATTCCGACCAATCTCCCAGATGGATACCTTGAAGAATATAATTGGCATAAAAACAGCATTTTCTGTATTGGAAGGATCATCTATTGCGCCACAATCTTGATGTCATGCACATTGAGAAAAAAAATTTCGATAACATCATGCACACCATCTTAAACGTTCCAGGCAGGTCTAAAGACAACTTGAAGTCTAGATTGGATTTGCCTCTTATATGCTCTAGAGTTGAGTTACATCTCACGGGAGATGGGTGATATGCTCAAATTTTGCCTGAGCTACTCTCTCAAATTAAGAGATCGTAGTAGTACTTAGGGATCGAATCCAAAGGGAATCTAAACACACAATCGATTAGTGAATTCAAATTATGCTAAGTAAGAATGTATGAATGTAAGAAAAATAGCAAAGTAAACAGTGAATGATGATAAAGTTCTTAAAATTCAATGAGACAAAAGAGTTAGGTAATGGGTTGTTCGCAGGAATGATTCGAAAATTGATCGTGTCGATCGACACACAAGTATGTGTCGATCGACACAGAGATAAAAAGGTTAGGATTTTGTTAAGCACGGTTCTAGAACTCAAACACGAATGTAAAACCAATCAACTTTCGTTGCAGAGATTATCTATGACTAAATCCCTAAATTCCAAATTTCTTTGCAAACTTAGTGAATAAAATCAAGTTTTAAGTTCAAGTTCAATTGTTCACAAAATTACTAAGCCAACTTTTTTTGCGAATAGATAATTTTGCTCATCTAAGATTATATCACGTTGTTAATAATACTTTCGCATCTATTAAAGCAACCTAAGATATCCAATTTCAGTTGATCAATCCTAAAACCAGAGTTAAATCAATCTAGATGAAGAACATAAAGATAAATCCTAACAGGATTTCAATCCTATCAATTTCTCATTAAACCCTAGAACTTCCCAAAACCTAACAAGCAAACTACTCAGACATGGATGAGGAAATCATTATGAATGAATAATATTGCATTAAAAATATAGAGTAAGAGATACAGAGAGTTGAAATCGATAAAGTCTGGAAGTCTGAAATCTCCTCAAAGCTCTCCAAAATCTCCTCTCTCCAATCTCAATAGAAAAAAGATATTCACATAAAAGCCTAAGTAAAATCCATATATAGTGTCTAAAATTCGGACTAGACTTTTCTGTAAACTTATGGGCTTCGTGGGCTAAAGAGGAAATTCTTCAATCTTCTCGTCAGATATACTCGTGTCAATCGACACACAGGACCGTGTCGAATGACACAGCCTTGAAAACTCGGCTCCGACTTGATCACTTTGGCTCGTTTTTCCTCGATGCTCCAAAATGCTCTAAAAACTTCCATTAAGCTCCAGTCATCCTTTAACCTACAAATACTCAAAAAGACTCGAAAAATACCAAAAAGACTCTATGAAAAGGACTTATATCATGGTCAAAAACGGGTAAAAACCATGATATATCAACTCCCCAGACTTAGCATTTGCTTGCCCTCAAGCAAAACATACACCAAGAATGTGAGAGAGGTTTGAAAACGCAGAAACATACCTTCCCTTGGAGTACCGGACCAAACCCTTTCAACTAGTAAGCCACATAGTGTAGAACCAATTCAAAACCAGACCACCATGTACTTCTCCATAGACATTCGTAGCCTCCCAAATTCATCCATGACTTCTCAACATCACCCGCTAGTCCTCATTGCTGGGTCTCGTCCCAGATCTCGATGCCAAGAACCTTCTAGACTCATTACCATATTATACCATGATTAGTGAACCATACAACCTTTGGTACTCTTTCTCTCTCCCAGACTTATTCGATTCTTTATTTATTTTATTTTTTAGACTGCTGAGACCCAAAAACAATGCTTTCACTACTATTGTTCCTTGTGAGGAGACATGGTCGTGAGATCGCTCGTCCTCTACATCCATTCTAAGGGACTCAGACTGCTGCTTTTGAGCTCCAGGTGATCATTTTTTGAGTACTGACTCACTGGAATTTTGTTTCCTCATCTTATACTCAAAACTATCATTTCACCCCAATCATCATTATATATATATTTTTTTTTAAAACAAGGGAGATGAGTACCATTACTAAAAAGTACACTTGTTAGGTATGAATGAGGAGTCAAGCTCTATGAACACCAATCACCGAGGAGACCGCATAATTAGCTCGAACCCTGGGCGAATTATGCTGGAAGTAACAGACGTCTCTAGTTAACTGGTCAGCCTTTGGATTTTTCATTAGTCTGACTCTGAAATCGATCTTGGAAAAATGGTCACACAACTGAAAGAGACAATCCACTAAACCAAAAGAAGGATCATTGTTTCCAACTAACTACTTTGACTCAATAAAACTTTTTGGACTGACTCTAAAAAACAAACACAGAGTTAGCATATACCTCCACCTGACTTAAACAACACTGTCTCTAGTGTTATCAAGCCTAGAGGTGGTGAAAGAACAGAAAAGAAAAAGAAAAACCAATTGAAAAGAACGAGAACTTACCTGTTGAAGGGTGTGTCGATCGACACGGACAGGTGTGTGTGTCGATCGACACAATGGTTTTTCTTCGTCTCTTTTTTTTTCTTTAGGAATGAATAAACCTGAAACACTTAGACTAAAACTAAAAGTTAGTAAATAAAGGAAAACTAAAACGAAAATATGTAGACCTACCATTGGGTTGCCTCCCACTAAGCGCTTGTTTTCAGTCATTAGCTTGACTGTGTTAGGACTCAGGATTTTGGTGGATCTTTGAGGGGCCTTATGTCTCCCTCATCCTTTGATAACCTTGCATTTGATCGCTCTCCAGCTCCAGACTTCCAAGGAACAATACCAGGGAAAAGCTTCATGGTAGTTTGCAGCATCTCTTGAACAACTACCTCTATTTTCTCACTTAACTCTAAGGGGATGATGATTCTGAACTTGGAGAACGGTTTGGAAGTCTTTTTGCGCTTCACCTTGCAAGCAGTCAAATCTCCATCAGATCTCAAAGAGGGTGAAGTCAAGGATGAGGCACATGGGATCTTCTTCGTGTCAGCTCCAGGGTTTGAACTCCGTTTTCCTCTGTTTGTAACGGTCATACAAGAATTCTCCTTGACACGAACTGCGGGGTAGAAGACAATCCTGTTGACCTTGGAGAAGGAGATTCTCTGATTGGGAAAATCCACAATCGTACCTACAATAGTAAGGAATGATGACCAAAGAATCAATAGTCTCTCGTTGTCATTCTTCGTCTCCATGATGTGAAAATCCACCGGAACCAGACAATCTCCTACTTGAAGCATCAAGTCATGAATGAACCTTTTCGAAAATATTGAAGAAAAGTCAGCCAGCGCGAGAGACATCTTCGAAGGCTGCAGATCCTTAATCCTCAGCTTCCTTGCAATAGACTGAGACATGACATTCACATTAGCTCTAGTGTCACAAAGATAATTCTTGAATTCCATACATTTGATTGAGCAAGGAACAATGAACATCCATGGATTCGGTATCTTTTGCAACTTCCTCAGCTGTGGTTGAGCATGTCTCCCTTTCTCCTCTGGTGTTTTGACACTAATAGCCCGTGGGTATGGAATCTTGGGCTTGTAGACCCTTTCCTCTACTATGGCTGAAGGTTTTGACGTGTTTGGACTCGTCTGGGACCCGTGTTGATCGATACAGATGGGCTGTGTCGATTGACATGCCTGTGTCGACCTCATGTCGATCCTGGGAGAAGAATCACCGATTGCATAAACTCCAGATTTGCGATTTTTGACTTGTGTCGATCGACACAAGCCTTCCGTGTCGATCGACACGGGGTCTGAAATGCAAAACTCATCTTCTTCACTCCCCAAAGTGATAGCATTAACGTGTAGTCTCAGGTTTGTTTTGTCTTGGCTAGGAGAAAACCTTCTAACATTCTCTGCGGTTTGAGCAACTTGGGTGTCTAGCTTCTTCACATGGAGATTGAGGGCCTCAATTTTCCCATTCAGATCAGTGTACATGGCATCCATCTTCCCATTGAAGCTCACAGTCATCTTCTGTTGACCCTCTAGAATCTGCTCCAGCATAGACTTTATCTCGCTATCAGAGGATTGAGCAGGAGGTGTCTGATAAGAAGAAGAACCATAGTTCCTTTGGTAGTTGTTGCTCTGAAACGGCTTCTGGAAATCATTCTTCGGATACCCTTGTTGATTACCATACCTCTGACCCTGAAAACCAGCTCCACCAACGTAGTTGCAATCCTTTTCATCCTGCTCTTCCTCTGGAATGAAAGTCTCTACCTCTTGAGCAAACTGAACAGTCTTCTTTCCCACTAGAAGATTATGCACAGAATCCAGCTTAGCCTTAACCTCAACAATTTGGCTTCCATCCATGTTCCCACCAAGCTTCTTCCTCTCGAAGTCTGCGTTCTTGGTACTATTGCTAGAAGCCAAGTTATCAATAAGAATTAGTGCATCCTCCAGATATCTGGTGTTGAAGTTCCCATTGCTAGCAGAATCCAGAGCCATCTGATACCTCCAATCAATACCTCTGAAGAAAATGCCCAACAGCTAAACATCACTGAACCCATGGTGAGGACAATCTCTCTGGTAGGACTTGAATCTCCCCCATGAAGCCTTGAATGCCTCAGTCGGTCCCTGCTTGAAAGTAGAGATCTTAGTTCTCAAATCCTTGGATCTCGCCTCATCAAAGAAGTTGTTGAGGAAAGCATTCTTGGTGTCCTCTCAAGTAGTCAGCGAGCCTGGCTCAAGCTGTTTCAGCCAGTAAGCTATTTTTCCACTAAGAGAGTAGGGGAAAAGCTTGGAGTAGAGGTAGTCGCTAGAGACTCCATTAGCCTTGATGCTAGATGCCAAATCCTCAAATCTCTTTATATGATCCATCGGGTGCTCAGAGGAAAGACCATGGAATGGATGCTGAGCCACGAGTGAAAATAAAGCAGACTTAAACTCGAAATCGCTCCTCTGGAACGCAGGAGGGCGAATTGCAGCCCTATTAGCGTAGAACTCATATGGCCTGTTGTAGTCTCCCATAGTACGCCCACGCCCAGCTGGCTCTTGGCACTGCATAACATTTCGCTCAGGCTCCTTCACAATCACAACTCCATTTTCATCTAGCCTCTGACCCTGAGCATTGCATCTATTCCCTTCACCATCAACCAATAATCCAGCTGCATCTTGAAACAGTACTAACGGAAGACGCTCCATTGTTGCTTCTCGTGTACCTTTTCTGTTGGCTCTTTCTAGAACTCCTAACTCAGAAACAAAATCCACTAACTCTTGATTCTGGTTACTTCTGGTCCTGCGATTAAGCATGCACCTGAAACACACAAAAACAAAAGAAAACGGAAGTAAATAAACAGAAAATTAAAACTTAGACAAAACTATAAAATCAAAAATCGAATGGTGATTTTGATTCCCCGGCAACGGCGCCAAAATTTGATATGCTCAAATTTTTTCTGAGGTACTCTCTCAAATTAAGAGATCGTAGTAGTACTTAGAGATCGAATCCACAAGGAATCTAAACACATAATCGATTAGTAAATTCAAATTATGCTAAGTAAGAATGTATGAATGTAATAAAAATAGCAAAGTAAATAGTGAATGATGATTAAAGTTCTTAAAATTCAATGAGACAAAAGAGTTAAGCAATGGGTTGTTCGCTGGAATGATTCGAAAATTGAACGTGTCGATCGACGCACAAGTATGTGTCGATCGACACAGAGATAAAAACGGTTAGGATTTTGTTAAGCACGGTTCTAGAACTTAAACACGAATGTAAAACTAATCAACTTTCGTTGCAGAGATTATCTATGACTAAATCCCTAAATTCCAAATTTCTTTGCAAACTTAGTGAATAAAATCAAGCTTTAAGTTCAGGTTCAATTGTTCACAAAATTACTAAGCCAAATTTCTTTGCGAATAGATAATTTTGCTCATATAAGATTATATCAAGTTGTTAATAATACTTTCGTATCTATTAAAACAACCTAAGATATCCAATTTCAGTTGATCAATCTAGATGAAGAACATAAAGATAAATCCTAATAGAGTTTCAATCCTATCAATTTCTCATCAAACCCTAGAACTTCCCAAAACCTAACAAGCAAACTACTCAGACATGGATGAGGAAATCATTATGAATGAATAATATTGCATTAAAAATATAGAGTAAGAGATACAAAGAGTTGAAATCGATAAAGTCTGGAAGTCTGAAATCTCCTCAAAGCTCTCCAAAATCTCCTCTCTCCAGTCTCAATAGAAAATAAGATATTCACATAAAAGCCTAAGTAAAAACCATATATAGTATCTAAAATTCGGACTGGGCTTTTCTGTAAACTTATGGGCTTCGTGGGCCAAAGAGGATATTCTTCAATCTTCTCGTCAGACATACTCGTGTCAATCGACACACAGACCGTGTCGATCGACACAGCCTTGAAAACTCGGCTCCGACTTGATCACTTCGGCTCTTCTTTCCTCGATGCTCCAAAATGCTCTAAAAACTCCCATTAAACTCCATTTGTCCTTTAACCTACAAAGACTCAAAAAGACTCGAAAAATACCAAAAATACTCTATGAAAAGGACTTATATCATGGTAAAAAACGAGTAAAAACCATGATATATCAATGGGAGAGCTCCAGTGCCTATCTTTAGATTATCAAGCGAACGCAAATCAACATTCTTTAACTGGGTTTCCACCGAAGTTAAGTTCCCAGATGGATACGTGTCAAAACTCTCTAAGTCTGTGGAGCAAGGGAAAAAATTTTCTGGTATGAAGAGTCATGATTGTCATGTGTTTATGCAGAGATTATTGCCTTTCGCCTTTGCAGAGCTTTTGCCAACGAACGTGCATGAATCACTTGCAGGTATATTTTCTATGACGATATATAAGTATCTAAACAAATGATGTGTGGAAAATTACATTTCTTTTTTGGTTGATATTGGACTTTCGTTTTAGGTGTTGGAGCATTTTTTCGAGATCTGTGTGTGCGAACTCTGACTCAGGATGTAATTCAACAACTAAACAATAACATCGCAATATTGCTGTGCAACTTAGAGAAGATATTCCCTCCATCTTTCTTTGATATGATGGAGCATCTTCCTGCCCATCTTCCTCACAAAGCTAATTTAGGAGGGTCCGTTCAATTTTGTTGGATGTATCCTTTCGAAAGATTCATGAAACACTTAAAAGGAAAGGCAAAAACTGGCTAGGGTTGAGGGATCAATTGTTGCGGGAAGTTTAACCGAAGAAACCTCTCATTTCAGCTCATATTCCATATCCACGGGTCAGAAAAACAGGGATTTCATGGTTATTTGTGCTTAAAATAGCTCCCAGAGGAATGATAGTTGAATCCGACGATGCTTCTATACAATATGATACTGCCGTGGATCTAACAACTCCAGAACAAGATACAAACAATATCATTCTTATAGATCCACAAAATCAAGAAGCTGAAATACTTCCGGATGCTACCGATGTAGAAAACCCCGAGGACGAGTTCGCAAACGAGAGTGGAGAAAGTACCGATGAAGATGATGACTCAAATGACGATTCAGAGTGAATTATATATTAGTGTTTTTATTTCATTTGTACATTAGCGTTTTTATTTCATTTGTATCGGATAATTTAAATTTGCTTTTTATTTATTTTCGAATATTTCAAATTTTTAAAATATTTTTATTTTATAATATGTTTAAATTTTTAAAAAAAATTATTTCGGACGACGCTAATTCGACGCTATCCATAACAAAATTAATGTTTGGAGTTTAGGGTAAAGAATAAAAGAGTTAGCATAATTAAAATTTGTTTAAGTTAGCGTCGAATTAACATCAAAATTAACATGAATTTGACGCTAATTCGTTGCTATTAGCGTTGAATTCATGTGATTTGGATGCTAATTCGACGCTAATAGCAATAAATTTTATGTTTGGGGTTTAGAGTAAAGAATAAAAGATTTAGCGTCGACGAATCGGAGTGAAGCATAAATGTTATCTATTTTGAAATATTTAATTGCGAACAAATATGTATGTATTCATAATTTAAAACAAATGCATGTAAGGACTTTGATTTCAAAAAATTATATAGGTTTACATATATCATCATAACCTTATATTAACCAAATATTGTACAAAAAATTCAAATTTTAAAATTATTTGGTTATAACAAAGATAGTTTTCGTATCGGTGGCAGTTTCTTTACCCTAAACCCCAAACATAAAATTTGTTTCAGTTAGCGTAGAATTAACATCAAAATCACATGAATTTGACGCTAATTCGATTCTAACGGAAACAAATTTTATATTTGGGGTTTAGGGTAAAGAATAAAAAATGCATCCTTTTTTTTTTATTTGAAGCAAAACCGATGCTATATTGAATTAATTTGATTAAACCAATGGCGGTAAACCAAAAATTTTCATAATTGTTTTGGCTAAACCGTTGGCGGTAATTAGGTTTAGCGTCAAATTTTTTTAAATTCGACGCTAAATCAAAAATTTTCCCAACCAACCCGCGGCAAACATTTGTTTTGCATGGGAAACCGATAAGAAATATTTAAATTCGTGATCATACGCTAATTCGACGCAAAATAGCATCGGAATTACGTCGATATAGCGTCGGATCGCGGATTTATTTGCCCAACACAACCCTTCTTCCTCATTTCCAGTTTCTGCAAAACCCTTCTTCTCTCGCCACCGCCTATCTCTCTCACCCTCTCTCGCCGTCGTCCCTTCTCTCCCTCTCTTCGGTTTGCCACGCCGCCCCTCTCTCTCTCCCTCTCTCGCTCCGCCGTGCCTCTCCCTCTTTCGGGTTCTCTCTCTCCCTCCATCGCCGCCCCTCTCTCTCTCTCCGCCGCTCTCCCTTCTCGCTCTCTCTCCGCCGCCGATCTCCCTTCTCTCTCTCTCTCCACCGTCGAGCTCCCTTCGACACACATGGTAATTTTTTTTTATATAATAATTTTGTTTGTAGTATTAGTAATTGATTTGTAGGATATAGAATAGATTTGTAGGAAATGGAATGGATTTGTAGGAAATGGAATTTATGTGTTTGTATTGATAAGTTATTTATAAATTCATTAATTTATGGAAAATAAAAACTAGTTTAGGAATTTAAATTTTATGAAATTTATGTATGTAAAGTAAATTAAATTTATAAATTTATGGAAAATAAAAACTATATTTATGAATTTATGGAAAATAAAAACGAATTTATGAATTTATATTTTACAAAATTATTTTATGTAAAGTAAAATAAAAGGGAATTTATGAATTTAAAATCCAAAATTATTTAAAATAACAAAACGAATTTACAAGTTATTTATGGAAAATATAATTTTTTTTCGAAGTTAAATTTAAGGATTTATGTGTTTTTATTCATATATTATATATAAAATTTAATAATTTATGAATTGTTCTACCAAATTATTTTACAAGTTTTTAATTTATTTATGATTTTATATTTTACATATTTTCATTTACTAAATTTGTTTTATTTTATAGGCGGATCGACTAACTTCACACAGACAGTTCTTTGGCGAGGATGCTCTGATTTCCGGATCCGATGGTCGTCGCGGATCAGGATCAGGATTGGGTTCACAGGCTACGATCTATCGTCCACGGGCTCCACCATGAGCACCGCCACGAGCTCCGCCACAAGCACCGCCACGAGCTCCGCCACCGCCACCGCCTCAGCCAGAGCCAGAAGAAGACGAACCTGATTATCCCTATGACCACACTCAGGTCCCCCCAACGGCAAACGCGCCTCTTATGATGCGGATTAGTGAGCTTCTCCGCCAACCTGGACGTGAGACACTGGTTAGGGTTCTCCATTCGTTGAGGCCTTGTGGTACATTATGGTATGATTATTTTTTTTTTGCAATATTATAATTAATTTTATTTTGGGTAATTAATTTTTAATTACAAATTATAATTAAATTATTAACATTTTAATATTTTGTTTTACAGCTTTAGCGATAACAGTGTTTCGCGTTCGGTCACCAAAGTCATCATGGCCCATTTCACTATGCCGCATGCTAAATGGAGCCAGACGCCGCAGCATGTTCGGGATATTTGGTTAGAGTCATGGACGGTAAGTCATTTTATATTATTTATTTTTATTTATTAAAGTATTTGATTTTAAATATATTTATAACATTATTCGTATTTTTGTAGCAAAGGTGGCACTGGGAGGAATTTCGTACTTTCGAAGTGCGAGCGGCGTTCGAGCAGAAGGCGCTAAAACATCTCAACAGTTACGTCGGTAACTTGAAGAAAGCGTGGCGCGCAAAAGGCGATGAGGTGAAGCTGATAGGGATGGATCCCGATGTTTGGTCAGGTCTAGTGCAGTTTTGGGAGGATCTCCGTTCGGTGGTTAAATCGGAGAAGTGTTCTGCATTCGTCTCACACCGGTAGCCGAAGGAGATGAACCTTCAAAGCTTTGTGCGGGTCAATCATCATACGCCAAAGTACGACTGAATATGATAATATTTTAATTAAATTAATTTATTTGATTATTTGTATTTTATATATTTATTTATTCTATATTTCATTTTTATCTATGTTTATTTTTGTTTAACAGGCTGATGGCGGTAATCATTCTCCGATGGTTAAAGTGATGGAGAAAACTAATCGGAAGAAGGATGGGACGTTTGTTACCGCTCAAGCGGAACAAACGATCAACGCGTACAACGCACGACTGGTAGAGCTAGATGAGTCTGTCCAGACTACGATGGGTCTCAAAGATTTCGATAGACTTTACGAGGAGGTAATTTATTAGGTTCTTATATTATATTTTTATTACAATTTTATTGTATAACACTTTTATTTTATAGGTTGCACCGAAGAAGAAATGATCAACGATGGGTGTTAGATCCATCATGGATGTCCTAACAGCTTCTTCGTCTGCTCGATATTCTTACACTTCGGGTTCGTCTGAGCCGCGTTTGACCAGACAGTTGGATGCTGCTAATACTAGGATTGCGCAGTTAGAGACAGAACAAACGGATATGACGAGTAGTCTCTCGGCAATTACCAATATTTTTGATATCATTGTAGTGGATCACCCGACATTAGCAACTGCCTTGCAAGGGTGGCCGCGTCCTCCACCGCCTCGTACACCTCCCGATCCAACGCAGTTCGAGCAAAAATCCGAAGAGATGATTCGAGAAGATGTCATCAACCTAAAGACCCAACAATATCAGTAGATTAGCGTTTTAATTTTATTTGTATCGGATAATTTTATTTTATTTTATAATATTTTTAATTTTTAGTATATTTTATAATATTTTTTTATAATATTTTCATTTTTTTTTTTTAAATGTTATCTGCTCGATGCTAAATCGATGCTATTTAGCGTCGAATTTGCGTCGACTACCGTTACGTTTTGACGCTAATTCGATGCTATTTTGCATCCAATTAGCGTCGATTTAGCGTCGAAATTAAGTTCAACGCAAAAATAGCGTCGAATAAGATTTAGCGTTGAAATTCATTTCGACGCTAAACCGACGCTAAAAGCCTTTAGCGTTGAATTAGCATCGAATTATGACGATGCTAGATCTGTGTTTTGTTGTAGTGAACTTATTTATGGAAATGCCATTATATTTGATTTTTTTTTTAACCAGACATTCAAAACACACAAATAAACACCCAATTATATCAACTTATTTACAAAAATACCATTATCATCAATATTTTCAACCACCATGAACAACCAAAATCAAGCTCTAAATGCTTCCCCAACTGATTTTTCATGGATTAGAGCTTCATTTGTGAGCTCATAACCTCTTTTTCACCCATTTTCTCTCCAATTTCATCTAAAAAACTATCTAAATTTGGTTTTGAAAATTCTTTCTCTCATAATCTATCGATTTTCAATTGTTCTTGCATAAACGACGGTTGGGCTTCTTTGTTAACGATTAGATTAGACGTTTTAGGTGTTTGAAAGAGCTGGAAACCGAGCTCTACGACGGAAACTGTAACGATCGCAAACCAATTTTCAGTAAATTGGGATGTGTGTTGATCGACACAAGGGAGTGTGTCGATCGACACACTGTCGGCAAAGTAAACCGATGGTTCAGTTTTATGCGGTTTTAAACGGTTTTGGTTAACGAAAACCAAAGCTTTGCCTATATAAGCTGAGGAGTACCGACAAGGAGGTTTTTATCAGAGTTTTGAGAAGTTTCAGTGTGAGAAGAGGATTTGAGAGGGTTGTGAGGTGTTTTCTCAAGTGTTCTTGAGGGTTGTTGGAGCAGCTTCTGTTTGGTATTTGAGGAGACAATCGGAGGGGAAGATCACAACGGATAGGAATGAAACTTGGTGGGTAAGTTTTCCTGTCGTTGTTCCTTATGTAGGAGAAATCCGTTTGTCAATCGGTCGGTTAGATTGTTAGTTATGATCATTTGAAGTTGGTAGGTCTGTGCAGTTTTTGTTCTGAGCAGTCAATTTTGGAGGAGTTTTCCCGTCGAACCGTTGCGAATTAGTGGACGTTCTACATACCGTTGTGTAGCTCATTCCGTCTACTTTCCAGAGTCGTTGTCCGTTTTAGTTTTGGTGTAGCCGTTCATTGTGTGCGTTGTGTTCTTCGTAGCAGTCATGTTTTTGGTGTTCTTGAGCCTTGTTCGTCCGTTTTTCCCTTCCCAATCCAGGTGAGTGCTTGACCATAGGCTTGATTAGGTATAAAAAGTGTTAGAATACGATTGTGTGTTGTTTGGGGTCGATTTCCGTCTTGTTTGGTGGTTTTATGTGCAGAAATTCGTGTGTATCGTGTTCTGGAGATGTGTATCGATCGACACATATAGGTGTGTCGATCGACACAGTGTCGGCAGAGGTGTCGTGTGGCACCGGGGTGGTATGCTGACGGTCACGAGTATCGGCAGGGTGTGTCAATCGACATCGGGGTTGTATGTCGATCGACACAGGCTATTTTTACGTGTTTGTGCTGTTTTCGTGTTGATTGTTCACCGTGGTATTATATCATTTGTTATGTCTATTTATATAGCCTGTAGATGAGATGACTGTCTAACTGAGCATTTATGATAATACTCGCGCATTTCGTTTAACCATTTGATGCTGGTAAAGAGAAGGTTTGATCGTGGAATCATGGCCGGGACGAGGGGATGATCTAGTGGCTCGCTTTCGTGATATTAAGTTAGAATTGCTAGGGTGTTAGCGATTATAGAACTATGTTGTTATTGATGAACTAACTGAATATTGTGTTACATTTAATAATTATGGGATTATTAAATGATATTATTGTTATTAAATGATTTTCATGTTTGATTGTTTAATCGTTGTTTCCGTATTATTATTATATTGGACCGTTGAGGATCACTATTTGTGATAATAGTGATCCGGGTTGAATTTTTTTTATTTTGACTAGTTGGGTCGTCACAGTTTGGTATCAGAGTCCTAGCGGTTCTAGGGCAGGTACATTTAATTGGTTAAGTAAATTAGTCAATTGATTGTTGTGTGGGTATGGAGACCTAATCATCTCTTCCGAGCCTTCAATGAGATTCTACGGTATGTGTTTTTGTGATTTTCTATTTTTTTAGTACTTAGTATTCTGCTGGTTAGTGTAGAGTGATGGCTAGAGTGACTAGAGGCAGAGGTCGTGGGGGCCGTAGAGGTCGAGGTGATCGTGGTGGGCATGGGCGAGGACTTGTGAGTGAGTTTGTTGCTGTGAGCATGGCCCAGGAGACCACGCTAAAGCAGGTGGCTGACTCGCAGGCGTTTCAGGAGGGGTCCGTGGGTGGGATAGCTATAAGTATCAATGTGAGGGCTGGTAGAGCCAGTGAGGATCTCGGTGTAGCTGGCGGTGCGGTGGGCCCTAGTGGGGGTGCTGCTGTAGGTGTTGCCCAGGATCGAGATGATCGCTTGGGGAGTTTGCTGCAGATGATTCTGGAGCGGTTACCAGATGGGGTACTGGCTCCGGGTCAGGCTCTAGGAGACCAGCCGGGAGTGGCTGGTGTGCAGTTGAGAGTGGCTAGTATGCAGCCGAGAGTGGCTGGTGTGCAGCCGGGAGTGGCTGGTGTGCAGCCGGGAGTGGCTGGTGTGCAGCCGGATATGGCGGTTGCGGAGGAGCTCCCATCCTATCTTAGGATGATGGAGCAGATGCAGAGGATTGGCACCGGGTTTTTCTCGGATGGTGCCAAGCCTGAGGAGGCCGACGAGTGGTGGCTGAGGATGGAGCATAAATTTCGCTCTATCAGGTGTCCTGAGGGATACAAGGTTGACCTGGCGGTGCATTATCTGGATGATGATGCGCATCTCTGATAGAGAGGTGTAGAGGCCAGGAGAGTACAGGCCGAGATGGTCTGGGAAGACTTTTTTACAGAGTTTAACGCGAAGTATTTCCCGCTGGAAGCGGTGGATTGGTTGGAGCCAGGGAAAATCAACATACGCGGGTGTGTTTCCACTGCTGGCAGTCGGGGCACATCAAGCCCAAGTGTCCTAAGCTGTAGCAGATGGCGGTGGTAGTAGTACAGCCATTGGCAGTATAACCGTTGACCCAGGTTGCAGCAGCACCGCGTGTGTTCACGTCGGTGGAGGCGGGTGGTACTAGCGCCAGACCGATCACAGGTATTTTCGGACTTGACTTTTTGTATTCTTAAGGTGTAAAATTTTAATCTGTTTTGGGAAAACTGTGAGTTTGTGCTAAAGTGTTAGGGTTCTCAAGCACATGGGATTTGTGCAGGGACCTTAGTTGTGGGCGGGTGTGAGTCCCACGTGTTGTTTGATTCGGGAGCTACAAATAGCTTCATTACTCTAGAGTGTGCGGAGGGTAGCGGAATCTGGAGCGATTCCGGGGAACAGCTGGGAGTAGTTAAGGTGTTGGGCGACAACTTGTTAGCTACTTTCGGGCGGGCTCGTAGTGTGGATGTTCTAGTGGCAGGGGAGTTGATGCCAACAGATCTGATCATTAGTTCGGTAGAGTTGTATGATTTCATCCTTGGTATGGATTGGCTGGATCGGTACAGAGTCCATCTGGATTGTCATCGAGGACGAGTTGTGTTCGAGCGAGAGGCGGGAGGTTGGTTTATCAGGGTGTGAGACCGACTTTCGGAAGTCTTGTGATTTCTGCGATACAGACCGAGCAGTTGATTGAGAAAGGCTGCGAGGCGTATCTGGCGACAATAGTGATGCCTGAGGATATTCGAGTAGTTCGGGATTTCCAGGATGTTTTTCAGTCATTGCTAGGATTACCGCCATCGCGGTCTGATCTGTTTCTGATTGAGTTGGAACCTGGGACAATTCTGATATCCAAGGCACCTTACCGTATGGCTCCAACAGAGATGGCAGAGCTGAAGAGACAGTTGGATGATTTGTTGAGCAAGGTTTTCATACGGCCTAGTGTTTCACCGTGGGGAGCGCCGGTGTTGTTTGTGAGGAAGAAGGATTGGAGTTTCCAGCTGTGCATCGATTACCAGGGACGTAACCGAGTCACAATCAAGAACAGGTACCCTTTGTCGCGGATAGATGAGTTGTTGGATCAGTTGTGAGGGGCTACTTGGTTCTCCAAGATCGATTTGGCTTCGGGTTACCATCAGATTCTTATCGATAAGGCAAATGTTAGGAAGACTGCTTTCAGGACGAGGTACGGGCATTATGAGTTCGTGGTGATGCCGTTCGGGTTGACGAATGCACCATTAGCGTTCATGCGGTTGATGAATGAGATATCCCAGGAGTATCTGGATGTGTTTGTGATCATCTTTATTGATGATATCCTGGTGTATTCGAGGAGTCCTGAGGAGCACGAGGTGCATTTGATGATAGTTCTGGAGAAGCTGCGGGGGCAGAAACTGTACGCAAAATTGGGTAAGTGCAGTTTCTGGCAGCGAGAGATGAGTTTTCTTAGCCATGTAGTGTTTGCAGAGGGAGTTTATGTGGATTCGGCTAAGATTGAGGCTATCAGAGGGTGGCCTAGACCGAAGAATTCCACCGAGATCCAGAGTTTTCTCGGGTTGGCAAGTTATTATCAGAGGTTTGTCAAGAGGTTTGCGAGTATGGCACAGTCGATGACGAAGCTGGCGGGGAAAGATGTCTCTTTTGTGTGGTCTTCGCAAGGCTGAAGGAGATGGTGACGAGTACACTAGTGTTGGCATTACCTGAGCCGGGTGAGCCTTACGTGGTATACACAGATGCTTCAGGAGTTGGTTTGGGTTGTGTCCTGATGCAGCATGGAAAGGTTATTGCATATGCTTCAAGGCAGTTGAGGAAGCACGAGTGCAACTATCCTACCCACGACTTGGATTTGGCTGCGGTGATTTTCGCTTTAAAATTTGGAGATCTTATCTTTATGGCGGAAATGTGCAGGTATTCACCGACCATAAGAGTCTAAAGTATTTCTTCACTCAGCCAGAGGTGAACCAGAGACAGAGGCGCTGGATGGAGTTGGTAGTAGATTATGATCTGGAGATTGGATACCATCCGGGTAAGGCTAATCTGGTTGCAGATGCTTTGAGTCGGAAGAGGGTTGCTTCGGCTCAGGAGCATGATTTGGAGGCTCTGGTGAGCGAGATTAGTACGTGAGATTGTGTGTGATCTCACACGAGCCTTTGGTATTAGAGGCAACTAATCTGGCAGACTTGCTGAGCAGGATTGGAGTAGCTCAAGAGAAGGATCAGGGATTAATTGATGCTTCTAGGGTTGCAGGTTCAGAGTATCAGGTCTCGACGAGTGGGACGATACTGGTGAACGGAAGGGTTTGTGTACCCAAGGATGAGGATCTGAGGCAAGAGATCCTGAGAGAGGCTCATGTGAGCGTGTTGCCGATCCATCCGGGAGCGACTAAGATGTATCACGATCTGAAGCGGTATTATTACTGGGTCGGGATGAAGAGAGATGTAGCTAACTGGGTTATAGCGTGCAATGTGTGCTAGTTGGTGAAGGCTGAGTATCAGGTTCTGAGTGGTATGTTGCAGAGTTTGCCTATTCCGGAGTGGAAGTGGGACATGATTACCATGGACTTTGTGATGGGGTTGCCATTGTCGCGGACCTATGATGCGATTTGGGTGATTGTGGATCGTGTGACCAAGTCAGCACATTGTCGCACTAAGGTGCATATGAGCACAGCGTATCATCCTTAGACGGATGGTCAGTCTGAGAGGACGATTCACACTTTGGAGGACTTGTTGAGGATGTGTGTGCTGGATTATGGTAGTCATTGGGTGGGTCACCTAAACCTAGTTGAGTTTGCGTATAACAATAGCTACCAGGCGACTATTGGGATGGCTCTGTATGGGAGGCCATGTCGTACGCCATTATGCTGGACTCAAGTAGGGGAGAGGAGCACTTTTGGTACTGATTTTGTTCAGGAAACGACAGAGAAGATCTGTGTCTTGAGACTGAACATGAGAGAGGCTCAGGATCGGCAAAAGAGTTATGCGATAAGAGACGGAAAGAGCTGGAGTTAGAGCTGGGAGATCTGGTGTATCTCAAGGCAGCAATATTGAGGGGTCCTAACAGATCTATTTCAGAGAATAAGCTAAGTCCGAGGTTTATGGGTCCGTTCAATGTTGTGGAACGGGTCGAACTAGTAGCTTATCGGTTGGAGTTACCTCAGAGTATGAAGGCTTTTCATAAGGTCTTCCATGTATCGATGCTACGAAAGTGTCTACATGAGTCTGAGGAGGTGCTGGCTAGGTACCCAGAGGATCTTCAGCCCAACATGACGTTGGAGGCGAGACCTGTGAGGATCCTCGAAGCGGAGAGTCAAGTTGCTGCGCCGGAAGAGGATACTGTTGGTGAAAATTGCGTGGGACTTTGACGGTGTCAAGGAGAAGACGTGGGAACGAGAGACGAGGATCAAGGTAAAGTTCTCAACGTTGTTCGAGGAGATGCGGAGGCTTGAGATGTCTTTTCTTTTTTTCCAATGTTTGTTGTAGCATGTTGCTACGAGTTTTGATGTATTTTCGTTTGTGTTGTAACGATTATACATTGTTGAGATTTAATAAGATGGGTTTCTTATTAAATGTGTTTATAAGACGTGTGTTCTTATGTGTTGACTGGTGAGTTCATGTGTGGCGATGACCGGTGGTGTCATGTCATGGATAGAAATGGAAGTTTTATGTGAGTTAGGGCTTGTCCATTTTCTAGGAGGATTATCTAGGAATGACAGTTCTATGTGAGTTAGGATTTGTCTATTCCCTAGATGGTGCTGGGAAATAGAGGTTTTATGTGAGTTATGACCTGTCTATTTCCTGGGGGAGTCTGGAAACAGAAGTCTTAAGAATGTCTTTTTCCAGGGATTCTGTGGAAACACCCTGGTGTTGGGTGTTTCGCATGGCCTAGTGAGGGCCATGAGATGCTATTCCGGGTTAGGGAATGTCATGATGGAACCTCGAGAAGTGATTTCGGTCGACAGGTGCGTATGATGCACGTTACAGAGAGATTGCTCCAGGGGATGTGTGATTCTTCTTGATATACTTGAGGGGACATTGAGGTTCTCTCCAAGGGATGTGTGATTCCCCTGCATATACTTTGAGGGACAGGGTTCTCTCCAGAGAATGTGTGATTCCTCTGCAGTCGATAGCTCGATGGACTGTGTGTCCTGAGAGTCGAAGGGGCTGGAGTATACCGAGAGCTGGATGGACGGTGGTCCTGAAGGTGGGAGGGGTATGGTATACATCGAGAGTTTGAAGGGTGACGATCCTGAGAGTATGAATGGTATATATAAATATGAGTATGTGCAATAGTGGTTGTAGTATGATTATAAGTATGAGACTGGATGAACTGCGGGGGATCGAGAAGGGATCTCAGGTGGTGCTGACCGGGTTTGGTCAGGATTGCAGCCGTAGTGAGGCGGTGCAATGGGGCTAGTTGAGACTAGTGGAGCTCGGAGATCGAGTGGGTATATGGATGTCTAGTCTAGGGTTTTTACTTGTGTTTGGAACCTCGGTTAAGAAAACCCTGGTAAACATATGTAGCCTCTTTGGTCGTGCATGTTCTTGTTTGATTGTTACGTGATCAATTGGTCTAAATTCAGGGTCTACGGTTGGACGTGCATGTTCTTATTTGATTGTTGCGCGATCAATCGGACAGCCCTAATCTGGATCAGTGAGTGTTGCATTGTTGGTGTTTTCCGAGAGAATCTAGTCGCATTTTGGACGGAAGTGTCAGTCTTAGTGAGACGGTGTTGTGATTGAGATCGAGAGATGATCTCAGGTTTGGTCAGAATTGCAGTTGTGGTGACGGTGCAATGTAACCAGTATGATACTAGTTGAGTTCTGAGGTCGGGTGTAATCTCAGGTAGTGCTGGCCGGGTAGGGCCAGGGGTGAGGATATTAGTAAAGCTGGCCGGGTTGGGCCAGAAGGCTGATATCTGATGTGTTAACCGTAGGTGATGGTTTAGCGTGATTTGAGGTCGAATCCGTGTTAGTGGGGGAGAATTGTAATGACCACAAACAATTTTTGGTGAAATGTGTCGTGTGTCCATCGACACAAGGGAGTGTGTCGATCGACACAAGGGAGTGTGTCGATCGACACACTGTCGGCAGACAAACCGATGGTTCGGTTTTATGCATTTTTAGCGGTTTCGGTTAAGGAAAACCATGGGTTTGCCTATATAAGGAAGCTTGTGTCGGCTGAGTTCTTGTCAGAAGAGAAGTTTCAGTTTTTGAGAGGATTTTAGAGAGAATAAGTGATTTTTGTGTGTGTTCTTGAGGGTGGAAGAAGCCAGTTGCTGTTCGGGTTTTGGAGGAGGAAAACGGCTGGGTAGATCACGTCGGATCAGAGTGAAACTTTGAGGCTGTCGTTGATCTTAATGTAGGAAAAATCCGTTGGTCAATCGGTTAGTTATTCGTTGAGCTATGGTCGTTTTAAATTGGTAGGTTTGTGCAGCTTTCAACTGCGATCAGTCCACTTCGAGGGAGGATTTTGGTCGAACCGTTGGGACTCAGCAGACGTTCTATATACAGTTGTGTAGCTTGTTCCATCTAGTTTTCAAGACCATTTTCCATGTCAGTTTTGGAGCATTCGTTCGTCGCGTGAGTCGTGTTCTTCGTGCTAGTCGTGTTCTTGAGCTTTTTATCGGTTTTTTCTTCCTAAATCGAGGTGAGTGCGTGATTGTAGGCTTATCTAGGTAAAGGGAGTGTTAGAATACAAATGTGTGTTGTTTGAGTCGAGTTTCTTATTGTTTTGGTGGATTTATGTGCAGAAATTTGGGTGGTCGAGTTTCTGGGTTGATGTGTCGATCGACACAAGGTTGTGTGTCGATCGACATGAGTGTCGGCAGGGGTGTCGATCGACACCGAGGTGGTGTGTCGATCGACACAGTGTTGGGAGGTGTGTCATGTGTCACCAGAATGGTGTGCCGACTGACCCGAGTGTCGACAAGTGGTGTCGATCGACACCAGTGGGTGTGTCGATCGACACCAGTGGGTGTGTCGATAGACACAGACTTTGTGACAAGTTGTGCGTGTTGTTTTCTTGCTAGTTGATGCGTGATGCATTGTTGATTGTTCATCCTGGTATTGTATCATTTACTTATGCTTGTGTGTATAGCCTAGTAGACGGGATGACCATCTCACTGAGTATTTATGATAATACTCACGCATCTCTTATAACCATGTGATGCAGGCAAAGACAAAGTGTGATCGTGGAATCATGGCCGGAAAGAGGAGATGATCTAGAGTCTTGCATTTCTTATTTATTATGTTAGAATTGCTAAGGTATTAATAATTCTGGAACCGTGTTTTATTGCTGTTGAAATGTTCCTACTAAGAATGTTGAGTGATTAATAAGTATGGGATCATTAATTTATATGTTGGTTGAGTTGTTATTTTCTGCATTGTTATATTGTACCGTTGAGGATCACTATTTGTGATAATAGTGATCTGGGTCGAAAATTTTAAATTTTTACGGGTTGGGTTATCACAGAAACCATCCAGTCATAATATATGACGACGTATAGTTAGAACTGTCAAGGATTGAGAAACAAACTGATAGTTCGACGCCTAAAGGAAATGTGTCATGAACATTTCTCGGATTTCTTGTTTCTCCTAGAGACTAAAAACTCTAGTGCTCACGTTTCAAGTTTGCAAAACGATTTGGGCTACGATCATCAGTTTTTTGGTGAATCCAGTGGGTCTTAGTGGAGGTTTAGCTTTGTTTTGGAGGAGCTCTTATGAAGTCGAGATATTACAAGCAGATAATCAGATCATTGACACAAAAGTAAAGATTGGTTCTGTGATCTTTTACATCACCTTTGTCTACGGTGATCCGGTACACCATCGAAGAAGATTGGTATGTGATCAAATTTCAAACATTGGAGCTTTACGGGATGCTGGTTGGTTCTTGGTGGGTGATTTCAATGAAATCATGAATAACAACAAGAAAAGAGGAGGTCCGACGCGTCCAGAGTCTAGCTTCCATCCTTTCAGATCTTTCGCAAGGAATTATCGCCTTAAAGAGGTTCTGACTACAGGCAACTGGTTTTCATGGGCTGGTAAAAGGGAAATCTTGGACAACAATAGATTTAAACAGAGTCTGGATTCAATGCCGCTTAGATAGAGCGTTTGGCAATGCGGAATGGTTTCGTCTATTTCCATAAGCAAAAATGGAGTATTTAAACAAAATTGACTCGGATCATAGGCCATTTCTTACCAGACTCGTCATCCATAATCAAAATCAACGAGGCAAATTCTTTTTTGATAGGAGATGGTGTCAAAAACAAGGAGCTATGGAGGCAATACACAAAGGATGGCACATCAATGGTTCGGCTTTGAATCAACCGATATCGGATAGGATTCATTCGGTTAGAAAGGAACTTTCTAAGTGGAAATCCGCAACTAAACCAAATACAAAAGTGAAGATTAACTAGGTACGCAAGGATATTGAGAGGGAGACAACAAGAGTCATTCCGGATTTTGGAATCTTGAACGCTAAGAAACAAGAGCTTGAAAAAGCTTATCATGAGGAAGAGATATATTGGAAGCAGAAATGCAAAGATAAATGAGTTGTAGATGGCGATCAAAATACAACATTCTTTCATGGAAGTATGCAATTTCGGAAAATGAGAAACAAAATCTCATTACTTGTGGATAGTAGTGGAACCGAGCATTTTACAGAGGAAGCGAAAAGAGCTATTGCGGTGGCTTATTTTGAGAATCTCTTCACGACTTCCAATCCGGGAGATGCGAGGGACTTACTACAAGGAATGGAACCATTGGTTACTCAAAGAATGAATCGAGAACTTGTACAACCGGTCACGGCTTCAGAGATTAAAAAGGCAGTTAAACGAATCAAAGGGGATAGTGCTCCGGGAGCGGATGGAATGACAGATATTTTCTTCCAAAAATGTTGGCCGGTTATCTCGCATGAGGTGACAAAGGAGGTGATGGGGTTTTTTGAATCGGATAGATGCCCTTTAGACTGGAACTATACACAGCTTTGTTTAATCCCAAAGAAGCCAAATCCGAAGGTTATGTCTGATCTTAAACCGATAAGCTTATGCTCCACATCATACAAAATTGTGTCAAAGATTTTGTATACAAGGTTGAAGAAAGTTTTACCCTGGCTGGTTTCACCAACACAAGGGGCCTTTGTAGCTGGCATGTTGATTTTTGATAATATGTTGCTAGCTCATGAAATGATCCATGGATTACAAACGAATACAAGGTGTAAGGGAGATTTTCTGGCAATAAAATAGATATGTCTAAGGCTTACGATCGTGTGGAATAGAAATTCCTGGAGGAATTATTTAGGAAAATGGGATTTGATACGCAATGAATAAAATGGATCATGTTCTGTGTTAGATCGGTCACATACACTGTCTTGCTCAACGGAGGGGCACATGGGCATATTACACCTACAAGGGGTTTAAGACAAGGTGATCCGTTGTCTCTCTTTCTGTTCATTTTGTGTGCGGAAGCATTGTCTCATGTCATGACCATGGCGGAGAATGAAGGACGAATCTCGGGGATGAGATTAGCGCTCAAGTGTCCTTCAATCCAACATCTATTGTTTGCTGACGATAATTTGTTTCTTGTAAAGTTACTCTACCAGAATGCTTGGAGTTCTTGAAATGTCTGAAGATGTATTGTGCTGCATCTGGCCAAGAAATAAATTTTTCAAAGTCAGCAATAACTTTTGGTGGAGCCATAGTCCCGATTATGCGAGAGTGAAGGCACTTCTATTGGGCATTGAGAACGAAAGGGGAGAAGGATCGTACTTAGGCCTACTAGAATGCTTTAGTGGTTCCAAAAAGAAAATGCTTGCTTTCATAACCGAAAAGCTTAATAAAAGACTTAGTGGTTGGTTTGCCAAAACGCTTTCCCTTGGAGGAAAAGAGGTCCTCCTTAAGTCGATTGCTATGGCTCTTTCGGTATATGTAATTTCATGCTTTAGGCTCACGAAGCATCAATGTTAAAAGATAACAAGTGCTATGTCCAGTTTTTGGTGGAACTCATGCGAGGGGAAAAGGAAAATTCATTGGATCTCTTGGAAAGAAATGTGCAACTTTAAGGACAATGGAGGACTTGGGTTTCAGGATATTAGCGATTTTAACCAGGCCTTGCTTGCAAAACAAGCGTGAAAATTTTTGAATGAGCCGGGTTCATTATTGTCAAAGGTGTATAAAGGACGGTATTTTGCAAATACCGAATTTCTAAATTGTGGGAAAGGGTATAGACCCTCATATGCTTGGAGAAGCATACTCTTTGGAAAGGATCTATTACAAAGAGGGCTACTCAAATCTATTGGGAATGGCAACACTACACGAGTATGGAACAAAAATTGGATAATGGACTCACAGCCTCGGGTACCGATCAATAAACAAGTGTTGATGGACAACAACCTTTTGGTTTCGGATCTACTTATGCAGGATTTAACTTAGAACATCACACGAATCCATGACTTGTTTCCACCTTTGGAAGCAATGAAGATCCTCAAGATGATGGTTGCTCCGGTGGATGATCGATTCATTTGGGCATATAATGATACGGGTTCTTATACCGTGAAAAGTGGATGTTGGTTGCTTGCAAACAATCCGATCATGCAACAGTCACAACGAACAGTCTTGAAACAGATTCGAATTGATACCAAGAAGAGAATTTGGTTATTGCCAACAGCCCCGAGCATCCGAAACTTCCTCTAGCGAGCCATCTTCGGTGCTTTGGCAGTGGCGGACAGATTGAGGACACGAGGTCTAGTGATCAACCAAGTGTGCAATCAAGGGAATGAAACGATCTCCCACGTTTTGTTCCAGTGCATTACGGTGAACATCATTTGGCACCTTGGGAAGATTCCAGCTCCAACAAACGGGTACGTGAACTCCTTGAAAGATAATATGACATATGTGTTAAACATTATGGAAGACACAACCATCACTAGGAAGAATCGAACAGCAATACCGTGGTTACTATGGTGTATTTGGAAAAATTGAATTGCAGTTATATATGCAAATACACAAGAGGCTTTCGAAACGGTCGTGGCTAGAATTTTAGAGGAGGCTAAGGATTGGAGATTAATCAATGCGGAAACAAAAAGCAATGAGGCAAACACACAAATTGGCACATTCGGTCAATCACGATGGCAACCTCCACTACTAGGTACAACCAAATGCAATATTCATGATAATTGGAGCAATGCTACACTACATTCGGGTGTAGCTTGGATAGCTCGGGATCACACAGGTTGGGTTACACATCATGCAAGGGAAGCAATTACTTTTTCTCCGAATTGACTCATAGCGGAACTTCGATGTGTTATATGGTCGCCACAAAGTCTAAGAGATCTACGTTTGTAGTATTTGTTTCATTCCTCAATGTGATCATTGGGTGTTATCCTGTAAGTACCTCTGTTTGACCTCTCGAATGTATAAAGACGTTTAAAAAATAAAAAAAAATAAAAACATTATAGTTTTGTTTCACCTGGGCTGTCTCTACAGCTATTTGGATTTTGTTTTCCCATGTTAAGACATTGCCTCCGCATTTTCCTATACCGGATTTAAATGTTTAAAACTATGGAAGGAGATGGACTAATTCAACTTAACTGGAGTCGCTTAGTCGAAAGTCTTTACCTGACATGTTCTCTTTCTAGTCTTCATTTTCCATGTATTCATAAATCAAAGCCAAGTTATCTCCATCATCACAATAACCCACAAGTCCCACCAAATACCTATGGTGGACTCTTAAAAGAAGCTCAACCTATAAAAAGTAACAAATTATCATTTAAAAGAACGAGTAGGGAAGAACATTCACTTTTTCCTTCATCTCTTCTTCTTTTTCTGCCTCTCCTCATCACTATCTTGCCTTTCTTCCTCTTCCTCCTCTTCTTCTTCTTCTCCATCACCCACTATGAACCCATCATTCTCATACGCATCCTCACCTAGCATACAGATAGATATACGGATCTCAAAACATCATGGAACAAAAATAGCCTGAATCTAACTGCAAAAGACTAGAAAAATCCCCACTGACTAAAACCCAGAGTAAGAGAAATGTGAATCACATAGCTTAATAAACAGAAACCATGAAGTATAAATAAGCGAGTTTAAGAAAATCAAGTGCATGCACTTGTGTACTTAACCGAACCATTCAACTGATTTGCTTCAAAGTCAAAAAATCAAGGAAAAAGTATGTACCCTCCTCATCGTCGTCTTCATCATCATTATCGTTATCACTGACTGGATCTCCATGAACCGGCTCTCCGTCCTCATCCTCGAGCTCATGATCCTCTGTGCGGTGAAAAAAAATTCAACCTTTTTAGACAAGTCGGAAGAAAACGTGAATCATACTGTGTTGTCGCTTAAACCATGAGAAAGTTTAGATCTGTTGTTGTCGCGTTTTGTGGCTCTTTTGTTTTTTGGTGTCTTAAATCAGTTGTGTGTTTGCGGTGTTGTATCAATACTGGCTAGCTTTTGAATCAGGCTCTCGAAAGATTGGATTTGGTGAGAAGGCGTTTCAAGATATTCCAAAAACATGTATTAGTCATGTTGGAGTTGGACTATTTTGATACTACTTGGTCATGGATCAATGTTGTCTTCTTGTTTGTCTAGAAGAATTTGTGTTCTCTTGGAAACCTCCTACTGTCTCTTTGGGTTGATGAAGATTGGTCTCATTGTGCCTTTTTGGTGTGTCGTTTTTGATTGTCCTCCTTCAAGAAATTTCTAAGAATTTTATTTGGATCCTCTATTGTTTTGTTTATTTCTAAGAATTAACATACGCGATTATTTCTACGGTTTATAACTTGGGTTTAAAGTCCGCAAATAATGAATTCAATTAGGAAGTTTGATAGCTTAAATGCCTAATGTTGTGTTATACCAATAACTTTATTGAGACTGGAACCCCATCATGTGGTTGACATAGTGAAAGGGGTTTGTGCTTCAATATAAGGAATGAATACTAAGGAAGACAAACTAATTGCCATCAAAACTCGAAAATGGTATAAAACTTAACATTTACACACACACAAAAAAAAAAACTAATTGGCAAGGCTGGTGAAACTTTAAATAAAACTTGCGTACATCAGAAGTCACAGTGTAAATCTTTTCAGGACTGACTCTACTCACATCACATGCCACAAAGCTTGTCGAAGAACTGGTCTCTGAATTCGGGATCTGTATGAGGACGGTCGTCCTTTGTCAATCAACCACCTAACAAACTCGACTTATGACCATACAATTGAATCCTTAAAATCGAAGCTCACGTGACTTGGCATAAACCCTTCAATTTCCATTTCATACTTGGCGATTCTCGCCTTTTTTTATAATGAGAATGGGAAACAATGAGAATGGGGAAGAAACTAAGCAGTAAGCAACCAATCTACGGTCCACTTGACTAACTAATTAAGATTTAAACCTACATATATTATTTTAATAGAAATTCAGTTTATGTCATCGCTCAAGGGGAAATCAAGAAATCAAAAAACACATTTGTCAGAACATAATTTGTCTATTTTAGTCCCAACTTCTGTCCTAAGAGCGCAAGCTGCTCGACCAGCTCAGTTCCATTAAGGATCTATGTGGCTCCATATATAATGTTCGTCTCCTGTCGCTGCGCGAGCTCTTGTAAACTGCTATATTCGATGTAGTTACCCCCACCCACCACGAAAACTATCGCTTCTCTAAACGGCCTCTTCACATGGCTACTACTACTACTACTAGCACCTGACTTTGAAGCTCTCGGATCCAGCATTAGGTATGAATCCGTTTCTGCGCTCTGTTTTCCCTCTGTTAAGGCTTCAACAGTCCTGGCTACGGCCAGTTGCTGATCACTGGATAAGAGATTCTTGACTCCTGCAGTGACCGCACTTATTGACTGACCATAAAGCTTCTCTGCCCAATCAACAATGTTGGTTCTACTCTCTAAGTTTGCCGAGTCTGCGAAAGAAACATTCAGCGACTTGATCTTTTTCACATACTGAAACGCGCTTGTATCGACCTTTGCTTCACGCAATGCCGCTTCCACGGCTTCAATTTCAGCCTGGTTTATGGTTTCCAAAGATATTAGGTACATGATTGCAAACCGTAGCTTGTCCATCTTCGTACCTTTCCCTTTCAAAACAGAGAGAAGATCGATCATGTCAATGTTGCCTCCTCTTATCATCATGTCACTCTCTTTCTCAGTGTAGGCATCCAAAGGTCGCTCCTTGATCTCTCGTAAAAGCGCGGTCGCTATGTTTGTGTGCTTGTCAATCATCTGCTTTCTCTTTGTCAACTCTGGAAGTGAGTTCACAGCATTCATCAGATGTTTTGTGTTCCCAATCAGATCAAATTCTTCGCTACCGCCGCACGTTCTCTTGTTAACTTCATCCACATCTTTCTTGTACTTGTTCAGCTGTGTTTCGATCTCCAAAGCGATTTGAGGAAACTCAAGAGAAACGTTGGCCGACCAAAATGTGTCTGAACTGTCTACAAATGTTTCCTTCAGACCAAGAACATCGTGAACAAGAGGCCGGTATTTGAAGTCGTGTTGAATCCCAACCGAGGGTTCAAAGTTTCTATCGAAAATGCATAACAGAGGCCTCTGCTGATACGAGCTCACGAAACCGCCACCGCCTTGTTCGGTAAACAGATTGATCATATCTCTGAGTTTCTGATCTAATGAAGATGCTACCATCTCTGCTGGTCCACCATGAGGACATCGGATTACAGGAACCACATTAAGCGTTGCAAAGACACAGAAGAGACCATTAACAATCTTTTCGACAATCACCTCAATCTCTTTATTCTTCGCTGATGGATCGTTTAAATGACCATAGACAGTCTTGTCCCAAGGAAAACAAGTTATCTTCCAAAGTGACAAACTCAAGATACTGATCATGCACCTTTACAATCCTTTCAATAGAACCTGAATTGAGTGTCCCTGAAGCGAGATCTCTGAGGAGCGTTCGGGGTATAGAAGACGAGAAATTGAGATGAAATGTATCGTAGAGTGATGTAGAAACATCTGATATGATTCTCTGAATGTTGGTTTCAGTGGGTTGAACAAAGTACACAGCAGCTACATCAGGAACACGCTTTCTCGTTGGTTCGGTAATAATGGGAAACTCAAGTGTAACTCCTTGTTTTTGACGATCCTTGACTTGTATCAAGCGATCGATAATCTTGATGCAGAAATCATCGTAGATCAACACCTTGAAACTACTTGGATCCAAAGGTTGGTTCAGATTCAGCATCCGGATTACACATTCTGCGGTTAAAAAATCCAACATTTAATGAAGAACATAAGCGTAATAAAACAAAACAAAAATCCCAGAAACAAGATTGAAGTTTCGGTCTAGAGTTTGTACAGTGACAAAACAAGACTAGGGTAATTAAGGTCACACTAAAAAACGATTAGAGAAAAAAAAACAATCGGAGGCATATAGATTTGGAGAGCGAGATTACCAGTCTGTTTGTGGCGGAGATTGAGGGCCATGGAGAGGTGAGTTCGAGGACGACAAGATCTTCGTCTTCTTCTTCTTCTGATCGACTCTTAAGTCTTAACCCTCCTCTGAATAAGCGTTACAAGTCACATGGCCAATAGTATTCTGCCATGTGGCAATTATAAAAAAAAAGGTTTGCATAAATATAGAAAAGACTAGTTGACTCTGGTGTTATACTGCGATTAATATCTTTTCAAAAATCAAAATTTCTTTCTCGAAATTTCTATTTAAAATCTATGTAAAATCAGGAAAATAGTTTTCTGATACCTTATAAAAAATCATCAATGATTTTGATTAAAGTGGTTCGCATAAACTGTTTCATGTAGAGGACGAGACTGGTTCGATAATCACCCATGTTATCCTTGTATTGGAAATTATTGATTGTTAAAGATACACCTTCTAAATTTAGTAAAAAATAAAAAGATACAACTTCTTTCAAATCATTTTGATATTTTTGCATTTCATCCTCTTTGACTGTTGCATGCATTCTTGTACTTTGAAAGCAACATCCAAATAAAAATTTAAGTTAAACATTAAAAATTACATTCATAAATAGTAAATATCGTTATGGTATATTTTCAGAAATTAACATCGAGAAACAAATACAAACCACTTTATCAACTAATATCATCTTAATAGAATTTCCAGCAGTCGTAAGATATTTCTTCTATACATCTAAAATTTGAAATTTGATATCTTGGATGTCACACCCCCGATTGATATTGTTTAAAAAAAAAAGAGGAATTTTTTTTTTGTGATCGAAAGTCTTATGTAGTCTTTGTTTGTGTAATTGGTATGAAAAATATATATAGATTTGAGTATCTTTAGGCTGAATATTATTGTGAATATTAGTAATATTATGTTAAAATATATTTTGTATTAATATTAATTAGAAATAGATATGTCCATTAACTTTCTTTTAGATTGGGAATTGATCTTGAATAAATTTCGGATTTGATCAATACCTAATATCTTATTAGAATCTTCATTTTAAATTTTATAAACTTTAATATTTGAAATGGTTTGTTTTTGAAATTTTATTAAATTTGTAGTTATGAGAATTAATTTTTGATTCCAAATAAGGTTAGTTAGATTAACCGAAAATTTATTGAATAATATTTGCGAAGATTTGGAATGGTTGGTTTTTAGAATTTTATTAAACTTGTAGTTATGAGAATTAATTTTTTGATTCCAAATAAGGTTAGTTAGATTAACCGAAAATTTATTGAATATAATATTTACGAAGATTGATTTATGAATTTTATGGAAGTTTTAGTTATGAGATAATATATAAAGTATATGCTAATTTACAAGTTTATGAATTTTATTAAAGTTACAAATATTTTTATTTTTTAAAAAAGTTACAAACATGAGATAATATATACTTTTAATATTTATATAAAATTATCATATACTTTTAAATTAGCATATACTTTTAATATCCGTTCGTTGGTATATGTATTTTGTTATGAAATCTAGTTATAAGATAATATATACTTTTAATATTTGTACGTAGGTATATAGGTATTTTGTTATGTGATTTGTAAGTGAAACTTTCAAAAAATGGTTGAAAGTTCCAAGAGATATTTTATGAGATTTAATTTTTAAATCAAAAGTTAATTACAATATAAATATCTTGCTATATTATAATATTTGTTTGCACATCATTTTTATTTGGTGAAAATAAACGTAAAGTTAGCATATAAACAAACTCTACAAAATCATTTTCTAAGTTCATTCTCTCACTAATATATTGATGTTTGTCTTGATAATATTCCGAAGATTGTGAGAGAGGATATACACGATCAAGTTGTATATTCAAGCTTCATCACATCAATACTACTAATCGTCTTTATCATATATTATTCATTAGTAATGTTGCAATGGATTGTTGCTTGAATATAACTGTTCTACCAAATTATCAGTCAGTGAACTTGGACCCAAAAATTATAAAGTTATCTTGGCTTTCACGTTATTGTCTAGCCATTAACATCAACGATCAATCCTACGATTTATAAACCCTAAAAATATATATATACAAATAAATTCTACTAAAGTCATGATTCCAAAAGTCATAGTTTGATAGCCTAAATGCCTAATTTTGCGTTGTAGCGCCTAACTCATGCCGTAAAGAGAGTCCCTAATCCCTAATAAACGTCCACCGCCTACTTTGAAATACCTAAAATTCAGAAACTCAAAATGTCCCTATTTATTTTGGTCACTATTCCACGGTCCACATCTAATTTTTGGTTTTCGGATAATGAATCGTAATTTGGTGTCTTCTTCTCACCCACCCAACTAAATTAATTCATTAATATCACTTTCCTTTACTTAAAAAACCAAGTTTTGTACTTGTCCACTCCACTTGTATTTTAGGACCCATTCTTAATTCAAATCGAATCTTATCATCATCACCATCACATTCACACCGCTTCTTTTTTTTTTTATTCCCAACATTAATCTCATTTTATTTTTATTTTGTTATTTTGTCTTTCTCCACGACTCCTCCAAGCTTATCCCATTTCGAATTTATCTCTCCACCGAAAAAAAAAACGAATCAGAAATATGTCGATAAATGTTGACCAATGAACATAAAAATGAAAAACACATACCACAAACGAGAAAATTGATCACTCCTTGGCTCGAATATTTTTAAGGGACTAATAAAATTACCTGCAGATAACAAAGACCTGCAGATAACAAAGAGTGTTAATACCTCAACAGAAATTAAATTTACCAATAACAACAAAACTAAAATGACCCAAAATTGAATATACCACCCACAAAATTAAATCCAATTTTCAAAAATAAAAAAGTGCTCCTTAAAAACCAGGAAAAAAATAGAACGGAAACACACGACACATACAAATTGATATGCTAAACGGTGACGACGCAACAGAATAACGTAACGGAAATACTCCGTAGATAAGGTAAGGATGACACGTGGCGAAACGGTTACGACTCACGAGACTCGGAAAGATACCACCCAAGCCCGGTTTAACGTTGACGGTAAACAAATGCAACGGCAATAGACGGACGGAGTTAAGAAAATATGAAAAAGAAAAAGAAAAAGAAAAAGAAAAAAAAAAAAAAAAAACTCACCCAATTCACCAACACACAAAAAGAAAAAGCTTTGAGAGGATTTCATTAATGGCGAACGGTCATCATCGCGATAGAGAAGAAGATCACGTAACACCTTCTATTACATCATTCGATTTTTTTAAAACGAAAGATACTTTTTTTTTAATGTATAATTCGATTCTTCACATTAGGGTTTTTTTTTTTTTTGGGGAAGGAATGTGATTTTGAGGGGGCTTGAGGTTATTGCCAGTGATTTCCGTTGTGGACGAGGTAGCTATTTCTCAAATTACGGTGAACATAGCAACCGTAACACTGCTTCTTCACCGTTGTTAATCTCGGCGGTGACGGAGGTAGCGGCGGCTTTGACGACAACGATGGAGATCTAGGACTCGATGAAGAAGAAGAAGAAGAAGTAGTGGAAGACGATGAAATCGAAGTCGGTAACGCAATCGGAGGAGGCGATTTTCTAGATCCCGTGGTTTTCGGCGGATTTAAGAAGACTCTGATCTTCATCGTCGGCGACGACGACGAAGAGGATGAACCGACGTCGTATTCTTCGATTAGATTCGTCAGATCTTCATCGGAAGTAATCGAAACGAGTGCGTCTAGATCTTCGTTGGGAAGCTGACAACGGATCGTTACGGTGGCGGATCCACACATCTCAGCCATCTTCTTCGCTAGCTCTGTTTTACACAGGCACCGTCTTAATTTTCTCTCTCTTCCACTCGAAATTTTCAAAATCAGAGATAACAAAGTGAAAGAGATAGAGAGAGAGAGAGAGACTAACCGGAATATGAGACGGAGCGAGGTACGGCGAGGACGCGAGTGTGTCCGCCGTTGTAACGGAGTTTACCGTCGGGATAACGAGGTAGAATCTTACCTCCATAGCTACAGAGAAATTTGATTGTGGAGTTCGTCGGAGAAATAACCATAATTCTAAAGAAGAAGGATTTTGAAGAGAAGAGTAAACGAAGCTTCGAGTAGGTTTTGCCTGTGCAAGCCAAGTAAAGTGTAACGTTAGGAGCGTATTTATAGCGATTCTATGGAATGTAACAAAAACTACGGAGAGAGAAGGGTAGGATCGTAAATTTGGTGGACCCTTTAGTTACGTAGCCATAGTCTTTTTTTTTTTTAATAATAATGAAAAACAGAAAAGAGTAGGGAAAAATCGAAAAAGATAACATTATTTTTTTTAATATGTATATATAATAAGATAAATAACAAGACTGAGCCGAAAGAAATTAAGATAACAAGATTTACGATAGGTTTTTTTTTTTTTTTTTTAACTTTTTGTGTACAAGGCTGTATTCTATGAATAGTTCTCAACCATATTTCGGTGGAAAACAAACTTTAGTTTAACTTATTTCACATAAAAAGTATATTGTGTTATTCACCTAAAAAATCTACTGTGTTTGGGGGGCATACTTCTTTATGGGATTATGTTTATTGATGATACAGATATAAAGTAAATAAATCAGATGGAGAAAACAATTTAACTTTTTATTAAGAAGAAATTTGGGAAAATATTCTCAAAACTTTATATATTTTAAAAACTAACCCTTGTTTAAGAAAATTAGAAAACTAACTTTTTAATAATGAAAATTACCAAAATACCATAAATAAATCAAACATATATATTTTTAACAATATAAATAATAATAAAATTATTCGAAATAAAGATAAAAATTAAATCAAAGTTATAAATGAAAATCAAAATACAATTATGATATACATTATCTAACATTAAAAATCAATTTTATTATATAAAGCTTGATGCGTCAAACATTGTAATTAACATGATCGTGACACTTGTCAAGTCAATAGATAAGATTTTGACACGTTTATATAAGTGTAATTTTTTTTAATTAGAGTTAACCGTATGTCAAAAGATTTATCTATTTATCTCTATTTCTAAAATAGTAAAAAAATAAACTTAGTTTAAGTAGGATTAAGAAAATCGAAACTTAATTTAAATAGAATTAGTAAAATCTAATTATTTGGAAATATGTGGTATAATTTAATTGAGATCATAAAAAGTAAATTTAATTTAAATAGAATTAAAAAATCTAAACATAATTTAAATAGGATTAAGAAAATTAAGTTATTTGGATTAATATGAAATAATTAATTCAATATCAAATAATATAAAAAATAAATATGAGAATAAAATAGGTAAATATTTGATATATTTCTCTATAAGTAGTTTTGTTGACATTCTCAATTTTATTTTATCACTTCATGGGGTGATTTAATTTTGTCTTCCATATTTTTCGTGTTTGATTTGTGGTAAAAATAGTTCAAATACAAATATGGGAATAAATTTATCAACATTTTGAAAATTAGATATTTAAGTAGCAAAATAGGAAAAATAAAACAAAAAGGTAAACCTAATTTAAATATGAATAACAAATAATTTGATAAAATGTGATAAAATTTAATTCTATATCAAATAAAAAAAAGAATCAAAATTAATAAATAAGTGTTATGCTTCTCAATTAGTAGGTTTTCAACAACGTTGTCATTTTTATTTTATTTATATTCATGGGTGTTCCAATTTTTTTTGTATAACTAAATATTTTTGTTTTTCACAAATTTTGTAAGAGATCAAATTACAGAACCTGTATATATGCGGATCATTAATCTAGTTTATAATAATATTCTAACTAAAAAACGATGATACTTTTAAAATCTGATTTGAGTTTTAGTTTTTTTTTTTTTAAATAAGAAAATTCAGTACTACACCCGAGAGAGAAACTAGGGCGAACACCCACGATTCAATTTTATAGTAATAAACTAATCAAAAGATACTTTATACAATTTTATAGTAAATAAATAATATTTTGGAGAGTTTTTAAGGTTTATAATGAGTTAAAGTTAAAAATATACTTAAATGGTTTTTCTAGTGATGGTATAAAACGGTGATATATATACACACTAGGCGGGTATCCGCACTTTGCGCGGGACAACAATATCAAAAAATTAACTTAAAATTGTAAATTAAAATTTTACATTCAACACAAAATTAATTACTTATTTCGAATCACCAACACATAATTTTAATATATTATACATTTAATATTCGATGAAATATAATTAACAATCCAAACTAATGAGTATTTAAGATTGTTATAAGATCAATAATAAAATTATTTAAAAAAGTAATATAAGTTATCCAAATGATAATAAACATATAATTATATAATCTATAGTAACATAGCTTATTTGTTATTAACACAATGAAAAATATGTCGTATAATTCTGGAATTGGGCTATTTTGTCAATTCCAAGTTGTTTCGGTTTCTAATAATGTCTCTCGAGACGTTTGATCTCGACTATATTCTGCTTCATATCAAAATTGACATTTTTCTTAATTCAACAATAACATCTCTTCTACATTATTCATTTCATAGAAAAATTTACTCCATGAGGTTCCACTTGATTTTTTTTTCTTGTTTCTACATAAAATATTTGAGAACCATGAGTTAATTGTTCGAATTTAAATAAATCGACCAAAACTCGCGTATTAAAAATTTTTTTAAAACAAAGTATTATAATTTATCTCTTCTTTAGGTGAAGCGCATGGTTTTTTCCCTGTTTAACGCTAATTGTAGATGCCTTGCTTAAAATTTTGGTGTGTCATATTTGAATAGTTGTAGAGCTCCATATATAAGTTTTGTATTCTGAGGGGATGAGAAACATGTCTACTTAAGTTACCGTCTCTTGTGAGATAGCCATGATGATCATTTGGACATGATTAGCACCCATGCATAGGTAATACCGCCAAGAGCTTTTTTGGGAGGATGATAAGGGGATTCCATCTTTAAAACTCTCTGACGTCTAAGTTAGATTGCCACTCGAGAGTTAATTTTTCAGAGAAGTTAGTGTAGATTATGTTTGGGACCACGTATGAAGATCATGATCTCTCTCCAATATTCTAGAATGGATGAGAAGAGAAGGTGTGTAGAGTTCCTAGGGAGAGTGGGGTCATAAGTCATTTCCTAAGTATTTCTCTCGTGAGAATACTTGTGAGAGAGTATCCCGTTGTTGTCTTCTTCTATAAAGAGTTATCTCCTTATTTTTATGTTTTTTTCTCTTCCATCTACCTCTCTTTCGGAGATCCTCTTTCTTTTTTTCTCATCCTTTTTTATATATTTATAAAAGAAAGACACATATATTAGTCTCTACCTCGTCCTTTGTTGTACATATAGAGATAACAAATGATGCGGAAAATGATATACATACAATAAGACCATTTTTTTTCTAAAAAGATATCAAACCATAAAATCGATTTTTTTTTGTTTTTTAAAGAGAAAAGTTTAAAAAATCTTAGCTTTATATTAATTTATTAATGCCAAAACAACAAGCATTAACTCAGATCCACATATGTCACTAACTTTGATCTTTAAAGACAATAAACATTTTTTAAATATCATTAAAAGTTTAATGTTCTAAATATCACTAAAAGAGTTTTCCAAAAAAAAAAAATCTAAATATCACTAAAATATTTCATGTGAGCAAACGATCTTAAAGTAAAAATTATAAAACAACAGTCGAAACAAAAATCATAATACGACGAAGAGAAAACAACATAGAAAGGTTTCAAAAACAAACAAAACACACATTATCAATAAGAACAAACTTTACATACAAAAAAATCATAATCACATAGTCCAATTGTGGATCTCAAAAATGCACATATAATATTGAAAATAATTTATATTTTTAGCAAACTAAGAGGTACTAAAACCCTAACATGTGAACCTAAACCTTCACAAATACATATAAAATATTGAAAAAAATACATAGATCATGTACCATAGAATCCTAGCATCGGATACTAAATCCAAATAAATTTTTTACCCAAAGTTTAGATACATTGTGTTAGTTATGGTCGGCTTAATTCGGTTTGTCGGTTCTTTGATGATTTGTTGAGTTGGAGAATTCAACCGAATTAAGTGCATGTAACAAAATCAAAATATGATTCGATTTGGTTTAGTTTGGTTATGACAATATTTGGTTCGTATGTAGTGTTGCGGAATAAAACTAAAGTTTTAATTCGATTATGTTCGTAGTAAAAATTTCGATTGATTTTGGGAATTCTGTTAATTTTGGTTGGTGTGGTTAATTTGAATTAGTTCAGATCGGTTAAGCAATGAAAATGAGATGAATAATCATATTTTATAGTTTTTTTTAAAGAGTCGGGTAAAAATTATGTTCTGCTGAGCCGAAGTGAGAATCAAGTATATTTAAAAATTATGCCAATTACTTTGAGGTCCAAAATTATTTAGTTTTTTTCATTGAGAGTATACTTGGACAAATAAGCCGAACAAAAATTTTCAAACTAAGATTTGATAAAAAAAATTTGGTTATTTCTAAATTTTCAATGGAATTTTTAAATATTTTGATGCTTAGTTTAGAATCTAATTATGCATTTTATTTTTCTGGGTTAACCAACCCAAACTAACCGAAACATTTAAGTGGTTGAGACTATAGAATTTAAAACATGTAGTTGATATTTAATTCTTAAAAAAATTGGTAAAATTAATTATTATTGTCGGATTAATAGAGAGAGATGAGTATTTGTATATGGGTATACTTTTATTTTAGGAATTTATTATATTAGGGATATATTTGCTTATAATTTTTATTCTCTAAAATAAATAAACTTCTTATTTATCTTTTAAGATTTTTATTTCTCCATTTTAGTAGTTATTCAATGATGAGCTTGTCGAGTTTCTTTGATTCTCTTCTCCATAAACATCATGGATGAAAGTAAGTACATGATTATAACACACGAGTTTGTTAGAAAATTATAGAAAAAGAGTAGATTATTAACTCAAACTCTAAATCAACATAATTTTTATGATTTGAGTGGTTACCGGTTTTTTTCTATGAAGAAGCAAACAATAGAAGACACAACACGAATCCCATAACAAAATAAATATATAAACATATGCATGAACTTGGTCTTATGAAAACAATTATTCTGATAATAGGTGATTTACAGCTTGATTAAGAATTAACTCTCATAAATTAACGTAATGTTACAAAACTATAACAATGTAGTATGTAATATGTTAATTAGTCTATATATAAATATGCCGGTCTTAGTTTTAAAAAAATAAAAATTATAACCGGAACAACATCAGATGAATGAGATAATGGCTTGAAGAGATTAAAGAAAACCTCAGGACATTCTTCTTCATCATCAATCTTCTTCGTACGTATCAAATATGAACCAAAAATTATTAGTTGCAGGAATTACGTTCTAGGACAATTTTTATTTTATAGTATAGAGTAATAGACTAATAACTTTTGGTTGTATATATGTCTACCTTTAACATTTATACAAAGTAAAACAAATTAAAATGAATAATATTAACTTATTTTTTATAATTTATACATATACCATTTATATTTTTGAGCAAATTAAAAATTCATCAAAAAATCATTTTTTCCAAATTAAAAAGAACTAAACCCTAATTGTGGAGAGCCTTAACCTTAGGGAAACCTTAATTCTAACAAACAAAACAAAACTATGGTTCGATTTAGCTTAGGTATAGTGAAATCTAGCTCGTATATGTAGTGTTCGTTTTTTTTTTGTAGATCGTTTTATACTCACATCGCACTTATCTTTCTCATATAACTTTCTACCATCATTTATATCAGTCTATCACTATTTTAAATTGATTTCGATTAATATTTAGTTTTCATACAAAGATAAGTTTTCAATCATATTATTTCATCATTTATATATATACCATTTATATTTTTAGAAAATTGAAAATTCATCAAAAAAAAATTATTTCATAATTTATACATATACCATTTATATTTTTAGAAAATTGAAAATTCATCCAAAAAAAATCAATTTTTTTTTTTGCAAATTAAAAATAACTAAACTCTAATATGTAGGAAAGCTTTAACCCTAACAAACCAAACCAACATACGGTTCGATTCAGCTAAACTATAGTAAAGTCTAGCTCATATATGTAGTGTTTGGTTAGTTTTGGCGGCTGATTTTATACTCACGTCGTACTTATCCTTCTCATATAAATTTTTACCAGCATTTATATCATATGATCGCCTATCACTATTTAAATTGATTTCGAATAATACTTAGTTTTCATAGAAAAAGTTTTCACTCATGTCTTTTAGAATTTATACATATTCTAGTTATATTTGTAGCAAATTAAAAATTCATCAAATAAATATGTAAGGCTAAACAATTAAAACTATACTCAATAATATATCAAAACATCTTTTTTTGCAAATTAAAAGGAAATAAACCCTAAGTGTAGGGAGCCTTAACCCTAACAAGCCAAACAAACCTATGGTTCGATTCAGCTAAACACAATGAAATCTTAGCTCGTATATGTAATGTTCGATTAGTTTTGACGGGTAGTTTTATACTCATTTCGCACTTATCCTTCTCAACAATAGAATCATCGAATAATGTCCATCTCTTGTAAAACTTTGAAGCCAAATATATTTCAAATACATATATGATTATATATGTATTTGAGGTGTATTTTAAACTTATATTTCTTTGTTATAATTTTTATTTTCAAATTTTGTATCCGATTTCATTTCAATTATTGAAATAGGCATTTAAAAACTAGTTTTCTACTGAATTAAAGCATCCATATAGATATCCAAATAACCAAATGATCTTTATTCAGAATTTGTAGTCAGTCCTCTTTCGTATCAAAATTTAAAATACACATATATTTAGAGGAAAAAACTAGATTCTAACAAATTACATTTATTTACATTCACATACAATCATATTTTAACTACACTAGTTTGTTGATAAAAAATCTTACACTAGTTTATACCCACATTAGTTCAGCGTAATAACGAAGAAATAACTAGTTTGTACCCAAAAATAAATCCGAAAATTTCTGCGAATACGAGGAGGAGATGAACATCTGATTCTTTTTGGGAATTCATTTGAAGCTAACTTTGGTCGGTTTGGTTTTTTTTTACAATTATAGATAATATGTAACAAAAGTCATTATAGTCGGTTCTGTTCAAATTAGAGCTCGGTTTAAATCATATATTAAATTTGGTGGGAAAAATAAAATTCGGGGTTAGTTGGGGTTGATTGGTTCTTCTGCTATCATCTGCAAAAGTTGTGTTTGTGGATGGTAGCGGTTGTTGGCGTTTGAAAACAATAATGGAAAACGTTTATACCGTTCTGTGTCGTTCCAAACCTCTCTAAATCAAAAATTTTTATTCTTGAGCGTTTGCGGTTGCGGTTGGGTAATTAAAAAATTAAAAATTGATTCTTTTTCTAAACAAAAATATATATTTATTTAAAAATTAAAACAAATATAATAAATTAAAAATTAATATTTTGATATAATTATGAAATATATCAACAATGTAAAACTTTCTAATTAATATTCAATAGCTTATCATAATTTTATATTTAGAAAATTTTGAAACAATAATTATTTCAATAACTTTTTTATCACTGATTAATAAATCTAATAAACTAAAATGTTCAAAATAAAACATTAATCTCTCAAAAAAAAAAAATTCCACTAAAATTATAACTTTCATCAAAACTAAATTTTTTTTTAAAATAAACATAGGAAATATACTCATGGTATCCTATTACTAATTATATTGAATTAATGATTTTTATATTTTATTTTAATAGTATAGTTTTTGATTTTTTATAACTATATAATGTGTTTATATTATTAATTTAATGTTTAACTGTTACCGCATTCGCTAGTCATCTAGTCATAAAATATCCTGCAAACGCATCAATATCTAACTGCTGCGCCAGTCATATGAATTGCTTAATAACGATTGAAATTGCAATCGTTAGCTTCCATAAACTTCCGCAACTGCATCCGCTATTTCTACACTAATCAGACCCTTAATTAGATGAATGGTTAAAATTGAATGAAAAGTAAGATGTTAATAAGTTTATTTTAAATTAAAAATAATATAAATGGTGCCATAAGCTAACATGCTCGAACTGGATTCGGTTTAATTAGTTTGGTTTTTGGTAAAATATAATAACAGAATCTTTTAAGTTCGAATTTAGTTATGTTTGGATTGGATCGATGAAATTCAACTTTCTAGTGTCACCTAGTCGACATTGTTGCTCCATGATCAAATTTGACAAAGATAGAAAGAAAATAGAGAGAGCTGTTGGGACCCACATCACATGGGCCACACATGGAGATGGGACCATAAGACTTGCATGGCCCTAATGTCAAAATCCATTCAGGCATTTTGTGATAGCCGATAATTTGTAAAATAGTGCCATACACCAATAAATAATTTTTTTTTCAAAATTAAAGAGTTTAGTTAGGAGCATAACGTTATAGCCATCTTTAGAAGAAAAAAATTCAAAATGTTTATGAAAACACTGTTTTAGATTTGTATTGATAATGCTGTATGCCTTTCAACTAGATATAAAAATAATATTAAAGATGGATAACAAAAGAAAAGAGATAAACATAAACATAAAAGTGGAAGAACAAATTCAAGGTTACATCAACATTATCCAATGATGTCATATCTACACAACGCATAAAAAAAAATGAAAAATCGAATATTCTTTTGGAAATATGCGTTTTTCCTACAATATCTATATACATGTATTATGCGAAAAAAATTGGAAATGAGAATGATTATCTTGTGTATACGTGTGTATCAGTATCGCCCAATCTCCATGTCCAATTATTCTGAATGGTCCTGCTCTTTGCACGAAATTATAAACAAACATACCAATATCCTTAGTTTTCTATGAATATTATAAATATTTTAAGATATCGTGTGTAGCCTGAAATAACGATTAGCAATAGAACCAAAAGATATGCTACGAGGTTAACCAATAATCAGAATCTTAAGAAGTATTTTTTGGGGTAAAATCTTAAAGAAGTAATTTGATCCACTCCCTCAGAAATGTAATCGTGGAGTTTGGTCTAGTAATTTTTATTCTTCTGTCTTAAACAATTTGGTTTTTCTGTTTAGAATGATTTGAATGAATTTGCAAGATTTTCTTTGAATGGTAAATTTCTTAAATGAATTTTCCAAGATTTTATGAATTAAAAAAATATAATGCTTGGAATTTAATCGTTAATCTCTGATAAAATGTGACATTTTTCATAAAATCTTATCTATGCCAATTTGTGGCAAATACTATTAGGGGTTATCACGACGAAATCCATTGCTATTTAAGCAACATACTAGGCCATTAATAAAGCCAAAGTCTAATCTGTGGCAAATTGCACGAATTTGGTGGTAGCAATATATGTGGCAATTCTAATTTGCAACAAACAACTCATTGCAAAATTTGTTTCTGCCAAAGATGATGTTTCTGATATCAATCGAACGTTATGATACAAGAATAAATGATAAAGTAAAGACGAAAAGGAAGAGATAAGGAGTAGATGTGAATTATAAAGAAAAAGACTAATCAATTTTCTTTGCAAATTCATAGGCTAGAGAATTGTAATTTAAAAAAAAAATGTACCAAACACAAATCAATTTGTATCACAAGACTACCGCCTTAGTTTTGTTAAATTCGAAAGAAAGAGAAAACGGTCGAGTTAATATTTATCTTTCATTCACATAACAAAATCATTCATGGTATTTATTTTTAGAGAAATTTAAAAAATGTCATTTCTCAAATGTCACTTTACAAAAATACACCATTTTAAAATCTTTGTAAAAATGCTATTCTTTAAAAATTATTTTTTATTTATATTATTTATGTTTGGGTTAACTATGTTCTATTAGGGTTTAGTTTCGAGGGTTTAAAGAGGTTTATGGGTCAAACTATTTTTTAGGATTTAAAATTTTAAAATATAAGCTTTATAAATCTATAATTAGTGACATTTTTGTAAATAAACGCTTCTAAATTACATTATTATAAATGTATAAATAAACAATGATATTTTTGTAATTATTCTTTTATTTTTAAGTGTACAAAAAAACAGAAATTTGATATACTACAAATTAATTGAGAGGATTTGACAAGAGGACAAAGCGACACGTAAGGTATGAACAGAGAGAAATTGACGAGTTGTTATTTATGCGGCAGACACCCAAAATGCCATTGCTTCTTCTCCCATCGAAGAGGATAAGCCCATCTCATCATAAATGTTGGACGTATTTACACTTGAGTTCCCATATTTGTTTTTTAAAGTACATTACACACACACATATATATATATATGTTTATAGTATATATATTTATTTATTTATACTATACGTTAGTTTTGTATTTTGCATTCCAAATACAGTTCGAAAAATGTCCATTAGTAGTAAGATCGGCCCACCACGTAAAGTCCGATTTATAAGCCTGAAGGAACAACTAGATGAATATATCGCTAGCTACGAGTGGGGATGAAGCATGTGGAATGTACTGATGGATTTGTATTAAGCCCATTACGATAAAATCCAATATGTCCAGCTAAAGGTCCAGTCATGCGATTGAGCTGAATGAAATAGTTAACGGATTTAGTTACGAGTTGCACGCTGAATGAAACGACCCAACCCAAAAATTTAAAATTTTTCTTTCGGATTACTATCATCACAGATGATAATCCTCAATTAGGCCAACACAAGCAATGCGGAACAACAACAATTAATAATTAAACCAACACGACAATTAGCAACTCCCATACTTTACTAAAACTCTAACCAGTTTCAATAACAATAATCAAATAAACCAATTCAACCAACATCAATAACAATTCCAGAATCTACTAATAACCTAGCACAATACAGCCATAAAACCGAGACACTAGATCATCTCCTCTTCCCGGCCATGATTCCACGATCACATTTTCTCTTTACCTGCAACACATGGCAAAAAAGAGTTGCGTGAGTATTATCATAAATACTCAACGACGCGGTCATCCCGTCTACAGGTTATACACACATGCATAAGCAAGAGATACAATACCAGGATGAGCATACAACAAGCATACACGAAACAATCAACACGAACCCGTACAGAAACATTGTGTCGATCGACACAACCACTAGGTATCGATCGATACACTGTACCCGTGTCGATCGACACACCACCATGGTGTTGATCGACATTCCCTCGTGTCGATCGACACACCCCCATGTGTCGATCGACACGACATCGCAGAACCCAGGAAACGAGCCTATCTTCTCATGGCTCGAATCCCATCGCGATTCATGGATTCCTGCACGAAATTCATCCATAAAACACAAAATCCAATCCACACAAACACATGCAATCGAATTCCATCTAATCCTTTACCTAGATAAACCTACGGTCACGCACTCACCTCGATTCGGGAAGAAAAAGAGGATGAACACGAAGAACGCGAAGAACAACTCGAACCAGCCTCTAATTTCGTCTCCACAGCCCCGAAATCAGCCCCAACAACAAGCCTCCTCGCTCACAAGTCTCAAGAACGAGCCTCAATCGATCAATCCTCCTCAAGAAATCACCAAACCTCTCTCAAACTCTCTGGTTCTGATTTCTCTCCTAAAACTCTCTGTTTCTTTTCTGATTTCGACCAAATAGAAAACAAAAAGCGGCTCCCTCAATTATATACTGAAGCCCTAGGGTTCCCTTAACCAATCGCTAAACAGCGCGATCAAAAACCGAACATGTCGGTTCAATTTAACCCCATGTCGATCGACACAACGTCCGAAACCCGACTTCTCATAAGTCAAACACACACGTGTCGATCGACACACACACACTGTGTCGATCGACACCCAATCAAAATCCATTTTTTTGGTTCACTGGCGTTATAATTCTCCCCCACTAACACGGATTCGACCTCGAATCACGCGACTCCGTCTCACTAAGGTTAACACTCCCGCCTAAAACCCGACGAGATTCACTCGGGAACATCAACGATGCAACGCCCTCTAGTCCGGATTAGGGCTGCCCGATTGATCGCCCAACAATCAAACAAGAACATGCATGACCAACCGTTGACCCTGAATTGGACCAAATGATCGTGCAACAATCAAACAAGAGCATGCATGACCAACGGCGCTACATATGTTTCCAGGGTTGTCCGAACTGAAGTTCTAAACGTAAGTCAAAACCCTCGACTCGACATCCACATCCATACTCCTAACCCTCGGTCAGCACCACTCGAGATCACACCTGATCCCCGAGCTCCACTAGTCTCATACTAGCTACATTGCACCGTCTCACCACGGCTGCAATCCTGACTCCAACCCGGTCTGCACCACCTGAGATCCACTCCCGATCCCCGAAGTTTATCCAGTCTATATACACTACAAACACTATTGCTCATACCCATATCTATATACACCACCCCACTCTTAGGATCGTCACCCTTTGAGTTCTCGATGTATATCATACCCCCTGTGCCTTCAGGACTGCAGTCCATCCAGCTCCAGGTATGCTCCAGCCCTCCCCACTCTCGGGACACAGAGTCCGTCGAGCTATGGCTGCAGAGGAATCACACATCCTCTGGAGAGTCTTCGGCCCCTCAAAGTATATGCAAGGGAACCACTTTCCCCCGGAGAGAACCTCACTGTCCCCTCAAGTACATCCAGGAGAACCACTATCCCCTGGCCAATCACGCTGTAACGTGCATCATAAGCACCTGTCGACCAAAATCACCTCTCGTGGTCATCCGGAACAATCCAATCACCAGGGTGTTCCCACAGAGTCCCTAGAAAAAACAGTCCTAACTCATTGTGGGAGTCGAAACTAGCACAATTAGATTTGTTAGGGTTTCGAGGAAGTAGAGATTTCTAGGGTTAGCTAAGGTCACAAAGGTATGAAAAAGTAGTTTGTTATTGCTCTGTAAGATTTTTGTGTACAAAGTTGCGAATACCCCTTGAAGGTTTTTACATCAGCTATATATACTATCTCTAAGGCGGCTAAGCATTCCTAAGTCTTTGCGGATTCCTTTCCTGCAAAGGTCGGTTGCATCGCAGTGGGCCTCGCATCTGGGCCGGGCTTTGGACTGTCCTTGTGTCATCAAGCTGCTGGGCCGAGAGTGTGGTCGGATGCACGAGGCTCCGAAGCCGTGCTCGGCTAGACGAAGCGAGGCGAGGCCGTGCTCGGCGAAGCGAGGCGAGGCCGTGCTCGGATCCGAGGAGAGGTCGTGCTCGGCTCCGAGACGCGTCCATGGTGACTTGCCCCGATGCTTCCTGCTTCGCCTAGACTCTTCGCACGATTACGCACTCTGCTTTGCGGGGAGACTTAGGTGCTATTCTGCCTTGCTCGTTGAAAGTCCGGAGAGTCCATTTTTCAGCTGTCTGTCTTTGAATGTTAATGTTGAGCGGGTGAATATCGACCCCAACAGTTAGCCCCCCAGCTCGGTAGTGTTAGAGATAACAGTACCGAGTTCAAGATGTGTTAGATATCAGCATTACCGTTTAAAGTTAAGGTGTTTGCCTATCCTCTTTTGCAGTAGTAGAGGGTGACTTTATACTGGAGGTTTTAAGACTCCATAAACGTTTCGAAGGTTTCAAGACTTCATGTTTTGCTTGCCGAAGCTTTTAAAACTTTTTTTTCTTTTCTTTTCGAAGGTTTTAAGACTTCGCGTTTCTTATGGAGGTTTTAAGACTCCGTGTTATGAACGCCGACGTCTATGACTTCTCTGGAGACGGAAAAATGATTTCCAGAGTCCGGGACCCGCTAGAAAGATTTCCCTTGCTTTAAAGAGATAAGGTTTTTTTTTTTTTTTTTTTTTTTTTTTTTCTTTCTTCTTCTTCTTCCTTCTTTTTCCTTCTAGGTTTTTTTTTGTCTCCTCATTCCTCCTTGGCTTCCGCCGCCGCCAACCGAGTGTGAATTCGCGAGCCCGCCGTGCCGAACGTGAGCTCCGACTGCCGCTGCCCTTCACCGGCTCCGACCGCCGTCTTCCTCCATTCGATCCGATCTCGTCCTTACTTCTCTTTGGTAAGCATCTAAAACTTTGAATTCTTCCATGGCCTTTCTTACAAGGAATCCTCTTAGATCTAGATATTCATAATCAATTAGCATTAGCCTTGAGTGATTGCTAGTGTTGGTTATGGAGGTGCTAGTGGCAATCTTTAGCTTCTAGATCTTGAAGTGTTGATGGAAGATGGAAATTATTGACCTTTGATCCTTTGTTCTTGTTTTGTATAGGTGAATTTCGTTTACGGAGAAGATGGAGCTTGATCCGGTTAAGGAAACTCGACCCGATGACCACAGAGGCGACGATGATTTAGACGTAGATGGCGTGAGGCCCCTTCTCAGCAAGACCAAAGACGCAGTCACTTTTTATCCCGTCACCGAACAATTTCGGACCCCCACGGACCCGAGCACTTTGGGAGGAGATGTGGTGCCAACGACGACAAGCATGATTCATGAGCCGGTTGCGACGATCCCGATGATTCCCTCAAAGATGGACCCGAAGCCGTCCTCGGCAATGGTTCCGAAGTCGTCCTCGGCGATGGTCCCGAACCTGTCCTCGGTCCATGGCCCAATCGCGGTTTCGCTTCGCAACCCGACCGCAACCTTGCCAGTGGATCTGACCACGGTCCTGCTCAACGGCCCGATCACGGCTTCGCTGGACGACCCGACCACAGCCTCGCTAGTGGGTCCGACTGCGGCTTCGCGGCCTACTTCACAGGTGGATCCGACGGTAAGCTCGGCATGTCCGACGGCGACAACGGGTGCGACGTCACGTCACGAAAGCGTTGATGTGGGGACTCATCACCGTAACAAGGTCGTTATATCGCGGCGTTGTCTCGGCGGACCCGATGATAGCGGTGATGACGTTTTTGATGACTTGGAAGACATTGAGGAGGACAGGAGATTTAGCGGTGACGAGGATCTTATGGGCAGAGGTGGAGGCGTTAGACTCTCTTTTCCTTTCAATGATGAGGACCCGCGGCTTCCAGCTGGTGAAGCCGACGCTGCTCTGTCATCAGACTTTTCTTCCACTTTTAGGTCACTTCCCTCTGATGCTGAAGTTGGTGACGACGATTCTTTTGCGGAGGTTGACCGCCCTGTGATGGCTACGAAGAAGAAGAAAAAACGTCCGGACCCTCCGGGATCTACTCTTTCCGATGCGGAGTCGTTACATCTCCTCCGAGAGAGGTGTGATATTTCGGACGAGATTGTGCTGGTTCTCCCCGACTCTTCCCAGCGAGCCGATGCTCCGCCGCCGGGGTACTTTACCTTGTACGAGAACTTCCTCGAGCAATGCCTGCTGTGGTTCCCGGTGCCTAGCTTCCTCCTTCGTTTCTTAGAGGCGAACGGCATCTCCCTTGCTCAGATTAACCCCAGGGGTCTGAGGCATATCATTGGTATCTATGTGCTGAGCAGGGAGTGCAACGTGGAGATTAGTACCGAGCAGCTGTCTTGCCTGCTGGATTTCCGGCCCCGTGGTCGTGCGGAGGAGCTTAGGTACCTCGTCTCCCCTGTTCAGGGCCGTACGCTTATCGACGGGTTCCCGAGTAAAGATGACCACTTCGAGGACTGGTTCTTCTTCGTCGAGGTTTCGGAGAAGACTGTTGAGGCAGATTGCATCCCCCTTGTTAGGACGAGCTGGGAGAAGAGAAGTAACTCTTTACTTAGAAACGATTTTCGTAGCGTATTCTTATTTCTCATACTGATTTTTAGATTGTTGCCTTTGCAGTGAAGCCAGCGTTGCCGACCATCGGCCGGAGTGTCGCAGCAGCCATCCACAGCGCTCTTGTTCCTGGAGGGAGCGGCGACTGGGTAAAGTCGTTCACTCGTCAGAGGGTCCAGAAGGCGCTCTCTACCAGGATCTTCCCAGGGAAGGTTCTCGGACGGGGCGTGCCTAGGCTTTCGGCTCACCAGCGAGCGGAGCAGGCGAAGGCGACGCTGGCGAGCGTTGCAGCGCCGGTGAAGGTGTCCTCGCGATGACGTGCTCCATCAAATACGACACCAAAGACTCCCGCTGTGCCGGTTCAGCGTTCGCACGCTCCTGACCTTACTCCCGACGAGCTTGAGAGGCGACATGAGCTATCGCGAAAGAGGGCTCTTCTTTCGGAGAGCAAGGGGAGAAGTGATCCCGACGGATCCCTTCCGAAACGACAGAAGACGGGTTCCTCTCACACAGTCGTGGCTGGTTTGTTGGCGAGTCAGGGTATTGCAGCTTCGTCATCTCCGATCGCTGGCTCTACAGCCCGTGGTGTCCTTTCACCGCCAGTCGGCGGGTCGACTCGCGGGAAGGCTTTTGCGTCAGCGAAGACCAAGGCTTCTGAGGTTCGTTCCCCTTTGTTCCTCCTGCCTTTTCTTGCTTAACTTTATTTAGTGTGTCGCTTTAACCTCCATCCTTCTCCATAAGCAGCTTTCCACTCTCCTAGACCAGTTGGCTTCTGGTTTTGATGAGTACATCCGCTCTCGAGACCGGGAACTTAGTGACGTCAAGAGGGCCAACATCACCATGCAGTCGGAGCTGAATGATCTCGTTGAGAGGAATTGGGTTCTCGAGGCTAACGCTGCTTCTGCGAAGAAGAAAGACGCAGAGTGGAGTAGCAAACTGGCGAAGGCGTCTTCGAGGCATGCTAAGGATAAGGAGGAGATTGTTCTGCTGAAGAGTCAGTTGAGGGCTGCTGACGATCTCCGGGTTGCTGGGATTGAGGAGGCCATTAGCGAGGCCAAAGATGAAGCGGCTCGTGGCTTCGCCGGACGAGCTAGAGAGGTTGTTAGGTTGCTCGTGGAGATTGAGGGGACGGCGAAGACCTTGCGAAGCGTACTCGAAGCAGAAACGCTGGCTATTGGTCCTAACAGACTACTTTTCTAAGTGGGTAGAAGCAGAAGCTTTCGCCAGCATCAAGGACGTCCAAGTAGAAAGCTTTGTCTGGCGTAACATCATATGTCGACATGGAGTTCCGTATGAGATTGTCACAGACAACGGATCGCAGTTCATATCCAACCGGTTCGAGAGCTTCTGTGCAAAATGGAACATCAGACTTAGCAAGTCCACGCCTCGCTACCCTCAGGGTAATGGTCAAGCAGAGGCAATCAACAAGACAATTCTAGATGGTCTTAAAAAATGCTTGGAAGCAAAGAAAGGCCGCTGGGCCGACGAGCTTAAAGGAGTTCTATGGTCCACCGCACCACTCCACGCCGGGCAACGGGTGAAACTCCTTTCGCCCTTGTCTATGGAACCGAATGCGTCATCCCGTCAGAGGTTTCCTCTCCTGGAGTACGTCGTCGCCTCTTACCTGGCAATGAAGCGATCAACCAATCCATGCTCCTTGATGAGTTGGACTTCATCAATGAACGACGCGGCCAAGCCCTCGTCAGGATTGCCGACTATCAGAACGCAGCCTCTAGGTACTACAATTCCAGAGTCAGAGAGAGACGTTTTTGCGAAGGCGACTTAGTCCTGCGAGAAGTGTTCCAGAATACTGCAGAGCCAAACGCAGGCAAGCTCGGAGCTAACTGGGAAGGCCCATATAGGATCACAACGGTCATCCGTCCTGGCGTCTATGAACTCGCCACCATCACTGGAACTCCAATCCTCCATTCTTGGAATGCCAAGCACTTGAAGAAGTACTATCACTAGTCTTCTCTCAATAAGAACTACGAGACGACTTGATCCCTGACAAAGGGTACGTAGGCAGCTTGTCTTCGGATGAGTTCAGTTGTCCCTCCTCAAAACAAAAGGAGGAGTTAGTGCTCAAACGAACTACGGGGTGACTTGATCCCTTCCAAAGGGTACGTAGGCAGCTTGTCTCCAGACAAGTTCAGTTGCCCCTCTCCGTAAAAAAAGGGGGGTTATTACGCGCTTCGCAAGCCTTGTCTCCGGATGAGCTCCAACGATCTCCTCCGCCTTAAGAGGGGGGGAGTAAGCGTTTTCATAAGCCTTGTCTCCGGGCAAGCATAAGCATCTTAACAAAGCCTTGTCTCCGGACGAGCCCCAGCGACCTCCTCCGCCTCAAGAGAGGGGGAGTAAGAGTTTTCACCAGCCTTGTCTCCGGATGAGCCCACTTAACCTCTTCCGCCTTCAGAGAGGGGGTCTAAGCATTTCCATCAACATGTCTCTAAACAAATTCAGTCAACTTCATTTGTCTAATGAGGGGGGAGTGGGGTACCCGTACTCCATTCCTTGACTACATCATCTCCAAACAACTTAAAACACTTGACGAAAACCTCAGCACGAGAACAGCTATGTCCATCATGGGATACTCAAAGCTTCGATCAAGTAGAGTCGTTCCGTATTCCTTACTGCTGGCCACAGTGATGATGCGGGAATACGAACACAATGACATCCAGCATCGGATCCAAGCGCGCTATATAAGTACTAATGTTCAGAACCGGGGCGGACGAACCCAACTTATCATTCGAAAACCCAACAAGCATCGTTGGTAAATTGCAGCTGCCGATGATTCGTTCGGCATGTATCCTGAACGGTCATTCAGTAAACCCAGGATGCACTCTGGTAAAACATAGGGTGTACTTGTTTCTCGGGCAGACGTGTCCAGAAGAACAGCACCGAGCCACAAAGCCCAACAGCAACGTTGGCAAGTGCACGCACCGAGTCGCGAAGCCCAACAACAATGTTGGCAAGTGTATGTCAAAAAACGCACAGCAGCCTCACAGCGCTCCTAAGTCTAAAAACGAGTACGCTACTCTAAAAAACCCTCTGGGTTCATCATAAGACTAAACGTGCAATAAAAACCATGATCATAGTCATCCTGTATTTCTCACGATGCATGGGTCTAAAATAATAGCAAGGATACAAGTCATCCAATGCTATAGCCAAATAATCAAAGCCGATAAAGTCAGAAAAAGCAATGTCATAAAAAGACTGAAAATAAACTAAGTCATAAGCAAGGTAGGATGGTTAGTCATCAAGCCTCATCATCTTCGTCGACCTCGTCGCCGTCTTCATCCTCTGGGATCTCTAAAGCTCGCCTCACACTAGAAACAAGCTCACCAAACACATCGTGAGCATCGTAAATCGGGACTTGCCTCTCAAGTAAGTCCTGCTCTGCGGCATCCAAAGTGGGTCTGTCAGGACCACGGAGACGTCCGATGAACTCCAGGTTCGCATCAACCTCAGCAAGATCCAGCATGTTGGTCTTCGCCGTCCCCTCAATCTCCATGAGCAACCTAGCAACCTCTCTAGCTCGTCCGGCGAAGCCACGAGCCGCTTCATCTTTGGCCTCGCTAATGGCCTCCTCAATCCCAGTAACCCGGAGATCGTCAGCAGCCCTCAACTGACTCTTCAGCAGAACAATCTCCTCCTTATCACACTTAGCAGAGAACTTCATACAGTCACCAACTATAGTTGGCCATAAGTGGCCATGTCTTTTGATCTTGATTGCTAGAGCTTTGCCTCCTGAGTGATTGCCGCAAGACCCACTATGGACTTCTTCCATTACTTGCCTTGCTTCCTTACCTTCCACACAAGTGAGCAGGGGGCCTGAGAGTCCCCATCTGAAGATGTTGCCGTCAAGTAGGGTATAACGGGCAGCTTGTTTCTGTAGCTTGCGTGCTGCCCACTTGCTGGTGGGTAGCTTCCCATCAGCAATGTATTCTCGTATTTCGCCCATCCATGGCTTGTCACAGCCGTATTCAGGTTCAGCAACGTCTTCATCCATTGGGACTGCTTCGGGTTGATGAGAGCTACTAACGGCGGTGATATCGTTGCCAAGGATGCCATCGCCATGGATGTCAACGTCTTGGGCTTCAGCAGCTTCTGCCATTTCACTATCTTCGTTGGTTGCTTCAGCAAGCGCCCTTGCTTGTTTCGCTGCTTGAGAGCGTGTTGAGATAGCGAGTGTCGTGTCTAGTTGAATGTTGGGGAGTTCAATGAACTCAACTGGAATGATTCGCTTCAAAGCAGGATCTTCTGGTGTAGCGGTGGCAGAAGCCAGATTAGCCAGTGCGTCGGCGTCCATGTTCTCGCCTCTTGGAATCCTTGTGAGTGTGAACTCCTGGAAGGTAGAGGCGAGGTCTTTCACTATCCTTAGATAAGCCTCCATGCGGTCGTCTTTTGCCGCATACTCGCCGCTGTATTGGCTAGTAACCAGTTGAGAATCACAGAATGCGTGGATGTGTGGGATGTGGAGTCCTTGAGCGAGCCTCATGCCAGCTATGATGGCCTCATACTCCGCCTCGTTGTTGGAGGCTTTGAATCCCAGTCGGAATGATTCCTCAAGGATCTCTCCAGTTGGCGATACCAGGCGTATTCCAACTCCAGACCCGTTCTTTGAGGAAGAGCCATCCACATATAGCTGCCAAATCCCGGGTTGCTCCTTCTTAGAATCCTTGACATCTGGAAGCTCTATGAGGAAGTCTGCTAGGACCTGGGACTTGTTGCATGTCCGTCCCTTGTATTCTATGTCATACTCGCTGAGTTCGACAGCCCACTTAGCTAGCCTGCCAGATTGACTTGGGCTATGTAAAACTGTTCGCAGCGGGAAAGTACTAAGGACAATAATAGAGTGAGATTGGAAATAAGGCCTTAGCTTTCTTGATGCCATGAGGACGGACAATGCTAGCTTCTCCAGCTGGGGGTATCTGGTCTCGGCGTCTGTGAGCGTCTTACTTACATAGAAGATGGGCTTCTGTTCTCCTCTTTCCTCTCGTACCAAGACAGCGCTGACTGCTGTTTCTGAGACAGCAATGTAGAGAAAAAGAAACTCTCCAGTGACTGGCTTAGCAAGGATAAGTGGCGTTGCCAAATACTCCTTAAGTTGTTTGAAGGCGTCTTCGCATTTTTCTGACCATTCAAACTGCTTGTTTCCTCGCAGGGTGTTGTAGAAGGGAAGACACTTATCCGTCGATCGTGAGATGAAGCGGTTGAGTGCAGCCACTCTCCCGGTCAATCTCTGTACCTCGCGTTTGTTTTTTGGTGAAGCCATCTGGATCAGTGCATCGATCTGCTTTGGGTTGGCTTCAATACCTCGTCGAGTGACCAAGTATCCGAGGAACTCGCCAGAAGTCACGAAAAATCTGCACTTTGCCGGGTTCAGCTTCATGTTGTGGAGGTTTAGCTGATTGAAGCTCTCCTCTACCGCGTCCGCGACCGCGGCCTCGACCTCGGCCGTAGCCAGGCGATTCAACTTGATAATTGTGAGCTCCTCCTGCTCCTCCTTCGAACTGGATGAAGGCGGGATTGCCTTTCCTGGCCTTAGCAGGGGTCGGAACTTGAGCGGACTCGCTGGTCTGTTTAGCCTTCCCGCTCCTCTTGGCAAGAAGCTCTTCTTCACTTCGAGCAAAGTCAGCTGCGCGGTGAAGAGCATCCTGAATTGTTGTTGGCGGATTGATGGTGAGTTCTTGCCAGAAGGGAGATGGGCATCGAATTGCTCCTCTCAAGGCCTCCAGTGCGGATGTGTTGCTTGTTGGTCCAAAGTTCCGATTCCATCCACCTTCGATAGGGTGTGCTTAAACCTTGTCATAAAAGACCGCAAGCTTTCATTCTCTCCCTGCTTGTTGGTCCAAAGTTCACTGGAGGGCAGGTCCTTTGAGGCTTTCAACGAACAGCTTGCAGTAACCAACGTCTTTCTCGGCTTCTTTGAAATTTGCCCTTCCTAGGGCCACCTCAAATTCCATCAGATGATCAGCAGGGTCTGAAGTCCCTTCATAGCTCGGCAGCTTTACTCTTCCCGGATCAGAGATCTTAGCTCCCGATATGCTCTCAGGAAAGGGTGTGTTGCGTGCCTTCTCTAACACGTAAGCAACCCCTGGAGCCTTCCCCGTGCTCCGATACATTTGCAACTTGGTAGTTCTCAGGTCAGAGACGACCTGGTCCAGCTTGGCTTCTAACACAGCGACTTGCTCATCACGGGAGCCTCGCGGAGCCCTACGCCCCTGCTCCCTTCTGTAGATTTCGGCGAAGGAGGGATCTCCTTCTTCATCAACCCTATCGTTATCAGCAGCGTTCTCTCGGGCGTGCCTCCGTGGAGGGTGTCGATCTTCCCGAGCCCTAGCATTCTCATTTGCTATGTGGGTTCGGGCTCTTCTCTGAGGAGGTTGATCCTTGTCCGGGTCTTCCACCACATGCTCAGGGGTTCTGTCGGAGCCCCGACGAGGTGGTGGTGGAGGCAGGTTCTCTTGACCTGTGCGATCTGTCCGAGGCGGCAGCTCCTCGTGGCGATCCCTTTGATTGGATCGGGGCGTGGTGAAGCGGAGGCATGTTGGACGGGCCCGAGCCCTCTTGAGCTTTGTTCTCTTGAGCGCCTGTAGCTCGCTCGTTGTTGCCTCGATGTGCTTCTCCTGATCATGCACCTTCTTATTGAGCATCTCAAGCATATGCTTCATCTCTGTCACGTCTGCCGGGATGTTAGTTGTGCCAGGTGCAGCGTTCTCGACGGAGTCCTCCTTCTCGTCATCTCTCCTGTGAGACGAGGATCCTTCGCTGCTAACGGTGTTGTTCTCAGACATGTTCTTCGATGGTGGTGTTGTGTAAACCTAGCTTTTCTGTGTCAAAAATTCTCTGATTCCCCTTAGACGGCGCCAAATTGTGGGAGTCGAAACTAGCACAATTAGATTTGTTAGGGTTTCGAGGAAGTAGAGATTTCTAGGGTTAGCTAAGGTCACAAAGGTATGAAAAAGTAGTTTGTTATTGCTCTGTAAGATTTTTGTGTACAAAGTTGCGAATACCCCTTGAGGGTTTTTACATCAGCTATATATACTATCTCTAAGGCGGCTAAGCATTCCTAAGTCTTTGCAGATTCCTTTCCTGCAAAGGTCAGTTGCATCGCAGTGGGCCTCGCATCTGGGCCGGGCTTTGGACTGTCCTTGTGTCATCAGGCTGCTGGGACGAGAGTGTGGTCGGATGCATGAGGCTCCGAAGCCGTGCTCGGCTAGACGAAGCGAGGCGAGGCCGTGCTCGGCGAGGTCGTGCTCGGCGAGGCCGTGCTCGGCGAAGCGAGGCGAGGCCGTGCTCGGATCCGAGGAGAGGTCGTGCTCGGCTCCGAGACGCGTCCATGGTGACTTGTCCCGATGCTTCCTGCTTCGCCTAGACTCTTCGCACCATTACGCACTCTGCTTTGCGGGGAGACTTAGGTGCTATTCTGCCTTGCTCGTTGAAAGTCCGGAGAGTCCATTTTTCAGCTGTCTGTCTTTGAATGTTAATGTTGAGCGGGTGAATACCGACCCCAACACTCATATAAGACTTCTATTCGAGACTCCCCCTAGGAAATAGACAGGTCCTAACTCACATAAAACCTCTATTCCCCAACGCCATAGCCAATCACTAGGCCATCTGGAACAACCCAAATATCCCGGGTGTTCCCCAGAGTCCCTGAAAAAGACAGGCCTAACTCACATAAAATTTTTATTCCAGACTCCCCTTAGGAAATAGGCAGGCTCTAACTCACATAAAACCCCTATTTCCCAGCGTTATCTAGGGAATCACAAGTCCTAACTCACATAGAACCTCATCTCCAGATTATCCTCCTAGAACATGGACAGCTCTAACTCACATAGAACTTCCATGTCTAGCCTCCCTAGCCGATAGACCAGTTCTAACTCATATAGAACTCTATCGCTAGACCTCCACATGACCTACCAGTCATCACACTCTGCGACTCCACCAGTCATACTATAAGAACACACGTCTTATAACACATTTAATAAGGAAAAACTCATCTTATTGAATCTCAAAATGTATAATCGTTACAAAAAATCAAACAAAAATACATACATCTCATAGCCACATGCCAAAAAAACTCTTAAAACTAGAAAGACACTCAAGCCACTGCTTGCTTCTCGAACCACTTCGAGAACTTTGTCTTCATCAACGCTTCTGGTTCCCAAGTCTCCTCTTCAATACCATCACAGTTCCACACGACTCTCACCAACGGTATACTCTTCCGACGCAGCACCTTGACTCTCCTCTCGAGAATCCTCATAGGCCTCACCACCAATGTCATGTTGGACTGAAGATCCTCCAGAATCCTAGCCAACACCTCCTCAGACTCATGTAGACACTTCCGCAGCATCAAAACATGGAAAACCTTGTAAAAAGTCTTCATACTATGAGGTAACTCCAAACGATAAGCTACAGGTCCGACCCGCTCCACAACATTGAACGAACCCATAAACCTCGGACTTAGCTTATTCTCCAAAATGGATCTATTAGGACCCCTCAACATAGCTGCCTTGAGATACACCAGATCTCCCAGCTCAAACTCCAGCTCCTTCCGTCTCCTATCGACGTAACTTTGCCGATCTTGAGCCTATCTCATGTTCAGCCTCAAGACACAGATCTTCTTCGCCGTCTCCTGAACAAAATCCGCACCAAACATGCTGCTCTCCCCCACTTGAGTCCAGCATAATGGTGTCCTACACGGCCTCCCATACAGAACCTCATATGGAGCCATCCCAATACTCGCCTGGTAGCTGTTGTTGTACGCAAACTCAACTAGGTTCAAATGATCTGCCAATGACCATCATAATCCAGCACACACATCCTTAGCAAATCCTCCAAAGTCTGAATCGTACATTCGGACTGCCCGTCCGTCTGAGGATGATACGCTGTGCTCATATGCACCTTACTGCCCATCTCAGCCTGAAAGGCCCTCCAGAACTCTGAAGTAAACCTCGGATCCCTGTCTGACACAATACTTGCTGGCACCCCGTGCAGCCTCACAATCTCCCGCACATACTTTTTAGCCAAAACTACCGCTCCATCGATCTTTTTGATGGCCAGAAAATATGCTGACTTGGTCAGACGATCCATAATCACCCAAATCACATCATACGTCCGTGACACCGGCAACCCCGTCACGAAATCCATGGTAATCATATCCCACTTCCACTCCAGGATAGGCAAACTCTGCAATATACCACTCGGAACCTGATGCTCAGCCTTCATCAACTGACACACGTTGCACGCTGCAATCCAGTTAGCTCCATCCCTCTTCATCCCGACCCAGTGATAATACCGTTTCAGGTCACGATACATCTTAGTCGCTCCCGGATGAATCGATAACATGCTCGAATGAGCTTCCCTCAAGATCTCCTGCCTCAAATCCTCGTCCATGGGTACAAAAATCCGCCCGTTCACTAGTATCATCCCACTCGCTGAGACCACATACTCTGAACTGGCCGCCTTAGAAGCATCAAACCCTGATCCTTCTCCTGAGCAACTCGAATCCTGCTCAACAAATCTGGTTAGCTGCCTCTAACCCTAACGACTCCTGTGAGATAACACACAATCTCAATGTACTGATCTCGCTCACCAGAGCCTCCATATCTCGCTCCTGATCTGAATCAATCCTCTTTCGACTCAACGCATTTGCAACCAGATTAGCTTTACCCGGATGGTACCCGATCCAGCGCCTCTGTCTCTGGTTCAGCTCAGGCTGAGTGAAGAAATACTTTGGACTCTTGTGGTCTGTGAATATCTGCACCTTCCCGCCATACATATAAGACCTCCAAATCTTAAGGGCGAAAATCACCGTAGCCAACTCCAAATCATGGGTAGGGTAATTGCACTCGTACTTTCTCAATAGCCTCAAAGCATACGCAATAACCTTCCCCTGCTGCATCAGTACAGATCCCAGAACAACTCCCGAAGCATCTGTATACACCATGTAAGGCTCACCCTGCTCGGGTAATACCAAAACCGGTGTACTCGTCAGCATCTCGCAAGCTGAAAACCACACGAAAGGGACATCCTTCCCTGTCAAATTCGTCATCGACTGCACCATACTCGCAAACCCCTTGATGAACCTCCGATAATAATCCGCCAACCCAAGAGAACTTCTGATCTCGGTGGCACTCCTCGATCTAGCCCAACCTCTGATAGCCCCAATCTTAGCCGGATCTACAGAAACTCCCTCAGCAGACACTACATGGCCAAGAAAACTCATCTCTCGCTGCCAAAAACTGCACTTACTCAACTTCGCGTACAGCTTCTGCTTCCGCAGCTTCCCCAAAACTAACCTCAAATGCACCTCGTGCTCCTCCGGACTCCTCGAATACACCAGAATATCATCAATGAAGATGATCACAAACACATCCAGATACTCATTGAAAATCCCGTTCAACAACCGCATGAATGTTGCTGGCGCATTCGTCAACCCAAACGGCATCACTACGAACTCATAGTGCCCATACCTCGTCCTGAAGGCAGTCTTCCTAACATCCGCCTCATCAACCTAAATCTGATGGTAACCCGACGCCAAGTCAATCATGGAGAACCAAGTAGCCCCTCGCAACTTATCCAATAACTCATCAATGCGCGGCAGAGGATACCTATTCCTCACAGTGTCACGGTTAAATCCCCGGTAATCGATACACAACCGGAAACTCCTATCCTTTTTTTTCACGAACAACACCGGCGCTCCTCGCAGTGAAACACTAGGCTGGATGAAACCCTTCCCCAACAGATCATCCAACTGCTTCTTCAGCTCTGCCATCTCTGCTGGAGCCATACGGTAAGGCGCCTTGGATATAGGAGTCGTCCCAGGCTTGAGCTCAATCGTAAATGGATCCAACCGCGACGGTGGCAATCCCAACAACGACTGAAACACATCCTGGAAATCCCGAACAATCCGAATATCCCCAACTGTAACCTCTCCAACAGTCTCCGGCATCACTATCGTCCCCAGATACGCCTCACAGCCCTTCTCAATCAACTGCTCGGCCTGTATCATTGAAATCACGAGACTCCCGGAAGTCGGTCTCACACCCTGATAAACCAACCTCCCAGCCTCCCAATCGAACACTACTCGTCCTCGATGATAATCCAGATGGACCTGTGCCGATCCAACCAATCTATACCAAGGATGACATCATGCAGCTCCACCAGACTAATAACCAGATCTGCTAGCATCAACTCTCCCGCCACCAGAATATCCACACCACGAGCCCGCCCGAAAGTAGCTAACGTCCTGCCACCAGTAACCTTAACTACTCCCGACAGCTCACCAGAATTGCTCCGGATCTCGCTGCCCTCCGAACACTCCGGAGTAATGAAGTTATTCGTAGCTCCCGAATCAAACAGCACATGGGACTCACAACCGCCCACAACTAAGGTCCCTGCACAAATTCCATGTGTTTTAAGACCCGACACTCTAACGCAAACTCACAATTTCCAAACATACCAAATTCAAACAACACAAAAATTTAAAAGATCAAGTCTAGAATTTACCTGTGATCGGTCTGGCGCTAAAACTGCCCGCCTCCGTCGAAGTAAAAACCCGTGGCGCTGGTGCAATCTGAGCCAAAGGCTGCACTGCCGCCACCGCCATCTGTTGCAGCTTCGGACACTTGGGCTTAATATGCTCCGGCTCTCTGCAGTGGTAGCACACCTGAGCGCCCCGAGTCTCACTCCTCTTCGGACAATTGTCAACCTTATGATCCATGCTCCAGCACCCAAAGCAACCTGGACCACCCTGTCCTCTCTGACTCGGCCCTGAAGTGCTCTCCCACTTCTTCTTCTGTCCCTGAGCAGGCTTGCCGCCCCTGCTCGACCCCGTCTGCTGCTACGACCTCCTCTGCTGGTGAACCGGTGGACTAACCACCACAGCCTGCTCCCTGAGGTCCTCCTCAATCGCAGTAGCCATCTCAAGCAGCTCTGCTCTCATGGCGAACTTACTCGCCCGGCAGCGAGTCCTAAAATCCGCTCGAAGTCCCCCCCAAGAACCTCCTCACCTAGACCTGCTCGCCGTCCATGCCACTACTAGCATGTACCAGGAGTCGACTGAACTCCAAATCGAACTCCCTCACAGTCCAATCTCCCTGAGCCAAGTTCAGAAACCTCGACTACATCCGGTCCACCGCCTCCTGCGGGAAATACTTGGCAGTGAACTCAGCCAAGAAATCTTCCCAGACCATCTCGGCCTGTATCCTCCTGGCCTCAACACCTTTCCACCAGAGATGTGCGTCACCATTCAGATAGTGAACCGCCAAGTCAACTTTGTATCCCTCTGGACACCTGATAGTGCGAAAATTACGCTCCAACCTCCGCCGCCACTCATCGGCCTCCTCTGGTTTGGCACCACCCGAGAAAAACCCGGTGCCAATCCTCTGCATCTGCTCCATCATCCTCAGGTAAGATGGAAGCTCTTCTGCAATCGCCACACCCGGCTGCACACCAGCCACTCCCGGCTGACCACCAGCCACTACTAGCTGCACACCAGCCACACCTGGCTGAACTCCCGGAGCCGGACCCAAAGCCGGCACCCCTCCTGGTAACCGCTCCAGAATCATCTGCAGCAAACTCGCTAAACAATCATCTCGGTCTTGGGCCACACCTGCGGCAGCACCCCCACCTGAGCCCGTCGTACCACCAGCTACACTGGGACCCACACTAGCCCCACCAGCCCTCACAATTGGTACTCGTAGCAGCCTCACCCACAGACCCCTCCTGAAACGCCTGCGAGTCCGCCACCTACTCCTGCGTGGTCTCCTGGGCCACACTCGCGGCATCGGACTCACTCTGCGGTCCTCGCCCGTGCCCACCACGACCACCATGGCCTCCACGGCCCCCACGACCTCTGCCTCTAGCCACTCTAACCATAATTCTGCACTAACCAGCAGACTACTAAGTACTAGAAAAATATAAAACTCATAAAACACATACCGTAGAATCTCATTGAAGGCTCGAAAGAGATGATCTAGGACTCCATACCCACACAACAATCAATCGACTTTTCACACAATCAGTTAATCAATCACCCGCCCTAGAACCATAAGGGCTCTGATAGAAAAATGAAACGATCCGACACAAAAATTTAAAATTCTTCCTTCGGATTACTATCATCACAGATGATAATCCTCAATTAGGCCAACACAAGCAATGCGGAACAACAACAATTAACAATTAAACCAACACGACAATTAGCAACTCCCATACTTTACTAAAACTCTAACCAGTTTCAATAACAATAATCAAATAAACCAATTCAACCAACATCAATAACAATTCCAGAATCTACTAGCAACCTAGCAATTCTAACAATACAGCCACAAAACCGAGATAGTAGATCATCTCCTCTTCCCGACCATGATTCCACGATCACATTTTCTCTTTACCTGCGACACATGGCAAAAAGAGTTGCGTGAGTATTATCATAAATACTCAGCGACGCAGTCATCCCGTATACAGGTTATACACACAGGCATAAGCAAGAGATACAATACCAGGATGAGCATACAACAAGCATACACGAAACAATCAACACGAACCCGTACAGAAGCACTATGTCGATCGACACAACCACTAGGTGTTGATCGATACACTGTACCCGTGTCGATCGACACACCACCATGGTGTCGATCGACATGCCCCTGTGTCGATCGACACACCCCATGGTGTCGATCGACACGACATCTCATGGCTCGAATCCCATCGCGATTCATCGATTCCTGCACGAAATTCATCCATAAACACACGAAATCCAATCTACACAAACACACGCAATCGTATTCCATCTAATTCTTTACCCATGTAAACCTACGGTCACGCACTCACCTCGATTCGGGAAGAAAAAGAGGATGAACACGAAGAACGCGAAGAACAACTCGAACCAGCCTCTGATTTTGTCTCCACAACCCCGAAATCAGCCCCAGCAACAAGCCTCCTTGCTCACAAGTCTCAAGAACGAGCCTCAATCGACCAATCCTCCTCAAGAAATCACCAAACCTCTCTCAAACTCTCTGATTCTGATTTCTCTCCCAAAACTCTCTGTTTCTCTTCTGATTTCGGCCAAACAGAAGACAAAACGCGGCTCCCTCAATTATATACTGAAGCTCTAGGGTTTCCTTAACCGATCCCCAAACCGCACGATCAAAAACCAAACATGTCGGTTCAATTTAACCCCGTGTCGATCGACACAACGTCCGAAACCCGACTTCTCATAAGTCAAACACACACGTGTCGATCGACACACACGCTGTGTTGATCGACACCCAACCAAAATCCACCTTTTTGGTTCTCGGGTGTTACACTGAAAAGGAGCTCGCGGATAACAGGTGGAATCAGTCAAGCCAGAGATCTCGGAGCACGTGCTAAAAATTCGGGATCGTGAGGAGAACATGTGGCGTGAATATAGGAACGGTTGAGTCTGATTAACCGCCTATATAAACAGAAAAAGGTTTCTTTGAGGCCAAGTCCGATCACAATTACTTCTGCCCTAGAAATTTACCTAAAGCTAAATACTACGAGCTGCGCTCTGTTGTTCTTATTTTTCCATCTTATTAATCCGTTGTATTAATTTTGATTCTTTGATCATATTAATAAAATCCATCTCATTATTTTTAATTTTTATTTATTAAAGATTCATACGAAATTCTAGATTTTAATTCTTTTTCGTTATATCAAATTTTTGATTGTGGATTTTTGGATCCACACTACATAAAAAGTGATTTATAAGATTTAAAAAAAAAAAAATTTCACATAACTTCAATAAAAAAAGGACAGATAATATTAAAAATGCAGCAATAATGGAAATAACATATATATATATTAGGCTATAAAGTTCCACACCAAATTTTAAACAACCAATATTGTCGTTTTACATAATTTTTAAATAGTCAAATGTGATATGATTAAATGACTTTTTTAGTTTTTTTTATAATGCGAAATGATATTAGAATCATTACGAACAAAAAAAAGAACTAAAAAATTAAATATCGTATTTAATTAAACTAAATGAAAATACTTCTACGTCGTCAGAATCATTTTTCGGATTCTAAATCATTATTTTTAATATAAAATTTAAAGTCAAAGAAGTTATCAAGTGAAGCGATGACCCAATGATTGTTACAAAATATGGAAAGTCGAAGAATTTAAACACATCAAAGTGGGTTGTTTGAAGTTGTTGTGAGTCTTGTGACACCAAAAAAAAGCCAATATTATGTTAGGGTTTATACAATTGGTTGGACTGTTAAATCGAGTGCCTCACATGTAAACTACTTTTCAGAAAATGTTTTAAAAAAATAATCAAAATAAATTATAATTTATCGACTCTTTTTATGTTTTTGATATAATTTCTAATGTGTGCTTCACATTATGCCCTTATTTGTACTTTTGAATATTCTGTACCTTGCGTTGTGCATGAAACTCTTGATCGAATCAATTTGCATGGTCATATATACATAATTAGATGTATTTTATAATTAAGATATTTGTATGGTTTTATATATACATAAACAGATGTATTTTACGCTTTTTGCAATCTTCTAATATGTTTAGACTCTACGTATAGTTGAGGATAGCTTCTTAGTTTCTAAGATAGCACCAACTCGATTCAGAACGAACGTTTGTCAATATGGAGAAAGAGACACAGACACAATTAGGCCAAGGTAATGTCACTTCAAAGACCAAGTAAATATCATATGATGTTTTTGTCTTAAGTTTAAGTTTATTTTAATACGTTTAAGTTACTATGATTAAATGTAAAGTTAATTGATGATTATATACGGGTTGATTTTTCGTAATCATTTTCTTTTTGGGATTCTGTTTTGGTTTGTTCTCGAAAATATGCAGATGTATTTATATTTTTTAATAGGGAAAATTGCTGTAAATAACCCACAAATTCATTTATATGTGAAACCTAAACCCCACATCTCATATTTGCGAAAACTAACCCAAAGGGGTAGTGAAATTACAATTAGACCCCTTATAACCAAAGAAAAAAACGGATGTCCCAATTACCATTTTACCCTTCGCGAAATCTACATTGTGAAAGAGAAGTCTACAAGCGAAGTCTACAAGTGAAGTCTACAAGAAAAGTCTACAAGAGAAGTCTACTTACTAATTATTTACAAAATTTAAATTTATAAATTAACAAAAAAATTTAAATTTATATATTTGTATTCATGATGAAAGTATAAACATTTGTGAAGTATAAAAAATAAAATTTCACAAAATTTCACAAAATAAACCAGTAAAGATAAATTAGGTACATTCTATACTTTAGATATTTGTGTAGACTTCTCAGGGAAGTCTACTTACCGATTATTTACAAAATTTAAATTTATAAATTAACAAAAATTATTTTGATTAAATATTTGTATTCATGATGAAAGTATAAACAATTGTGAAGTATAAAAAATAAAATTTCACAAAATTTCACAAAATAAAGCAACAACGACAAATTAGGTTATACATTCATAATGAAATGAATACTAAACCCATATGTTTTGATTTTTATGTAGTAACATGTTGGTAGTTATTTTTGTTTGATATTTATAGTTTCATGAGTTTATGTTGTAATGGCTTAGATTTAGGGATTTATATATAAGAATGTTAAATTTGAAGATATATATTTTATATTTCATCGAAAATAGTTGATGTATATATTCTGTAGACTTCTCCCGGAAGTCTACATTTAGGGTATAGGGTTTAGGGCATCGTAGACTTCGTTTGTAGACTTCGTTTGAAGTATACTAAACCGGAAAATTTAACATAACCGGATGTTTTTTACCTGCCTATATAAACCAAATTTACTCAAGAAAACCCTAATTTTGTAGAAAAAAGCCTCAATTGTTTCTCTCTCTAAAACGGCGCTCAAACCTCTCGCCTCTCTCCACCTTATCGTGTGTTGTGTTCGCTGCGAGAAGCCAGATCTTCTTCAGTACGTAATAACCCACCACTCTCTTCTTCTTTCCATTGGGTTTGACTTGCTTAGTTGGTGTTCTTATCTCTCTGATTTCTAGGGTGTTCGTAAGAACGGAGAAAAGATGTTCGGGCGAGGACCCTCGAATCTTACTCTCTTCTGGGGAGTTTGTAGAATCTTTCTAGCTTCAGTCGCTGTCTCAGTTTCCATGGCCGGATTTCTCTTAGTCGTACGGCGCGTGTACCTCCCTCTATACAACTGGATCGTCTTTGCTGGATGGTAAGTCACAAAAACCCTCTTTATTGTTCTTCTTCTGGGTCGTGGGTTTTGTGTTTTCTCTCTGATTTCATTTTGTTGTGACATTTGGGGTTTCTAGGGCTCAGGTTTTGTACTTTGCGATAAAGACGGTGAAGGAAACGGGATATGGAAATGTGTATGACGCCATCGAGAAGCCTCTCCAGCTTGCTCAGACTGCCGCCATTCTCGAGGTCCGTCTTCCATGGATTTTCATTTTGTTTTTCGCATTTTCCGGGTAATTAGAGCATATGAACTGACGAATTCTTGTTTTCATTGATTTAAATCTGGATTTTTGGGAATTTTCTGGATCTGGAGCAGATTCTTCATGGATTACTGTGATAAAAACGAAAAATCCATGGAACTTTCCGGATTCCGTGCTTCTCCCAATAGATCTCCTTGTCCTCCCACTGATCGTGAAAGGTTTCGATTTTTCTCTCTTCTTTCGTAGCGTTTTGCTAATGTGAATCTGTGTGAGCTTTTTTTTGGGATCAAAGTTGATTGATTGTTTTGGATCGGTTATCTTGCGGTGACTCCAATGTGAATCAGTCAATTATCAACACACATATATGTAGTATCAAGTGGAACTTACGTTCCATTGTGTTTTTTTTACCTTATTCAGGTATTTGGCTGAAGTATTGCAAGAGAAACAAAAATTGGGTCCCTTTTTGCAAGTAATGCCACATTGCTACAGACTGCTAAATCAAGGTAAGATTTCTTATCATAAAAAATGTCCACTTGGAGCCATATTTGCCCGTAAAATATGCCTATGATGATTATTTACTTGTTTCCAGACTTGTTTATCTAGCTTTTGATGTTCAACTGTAGTTTCTTTTGTAACATTTATTGCTTACATTGGTGGCTTCTTTGCAGAAATCAGGAGGATCTCTAGTTTTTCTAATCTTGAGAGATATGAGCATGGCAGTCCATGATTTAGAGGGATGGTCAATGATTTAGAGTCTTCTCAAGTCTATATGAAGAAGAAGACTTTTGATTATATACAAGTCAATGGTATTTTCTTTGGGATAATGACTAATGAGTGATTGTGTTAATGGTTTTGTTTTCTTTCTTTCAGGGAGCTGGTGGACTAGAGGAAGAAGAGAATAGATGGGATGCCACTAGTCAATGTCTCGGACCGACATTTCTGGTTAAGTCGTCCGGCTTTAGTCCTCCATCTCATCCACTTCATTCTCTTCCAGGTACATTCGCCGCTCATAAAAATGAAAAAAAAAATGATTAAAAAGGTTATATATTCGTCTATGTCCTAATGACCTTGCTTGATTATTGTTCAGAATGCATTTGAGATCACACATCTCTCTTTCCCATGATCTCTATTTTGCTCTCTCAATCTTGCTTCCACTGTTGCTCTCTCAATCTTGCTTCCACTATACACACAAATTTCGATTTTCTTGAAATTTACTTTTCTTGACTTTTGGTAAAGGTATACATTTGAGAAATGAAAAGCTTTATGGATGGGTTGCAAGAGAAACAGATTATAATGGACAAGATGTTGTTGGGAAGCATGTTCGGAATTATGGAGATTTGAAAACTGTGTCGGAGTTTGTGGGATGCATGCTTTACAAGGCAACAAGACACCTTCAGATGGAAAATGGGGCGATTGTCATGTGGATTGTCATGTGGATTGTTTTTTTGTTTTGTTGTTTACAAGGCACCTTTGAACATGTTTAAGAGGGCACCGTTGAACATGTTTAAGAGGGCACCTTTTAACATTTCTGAGATATAAATAATATGGGATCCCTTTCGCTGTGATTTCAAGACTTAAGAGATGAATGTTAGTTACATTGCTTGATATTTTGTTTACAAACACAACCGAAACAATTGATCACCAATCAAAGCTGAACTCTTTTGACTTCTCTCTCTTTAAATTAATCATATATACATCTAAAGAGATTGAGAAGCACATTCTCTTAAATGTCTACTGAATTGATAATAATCAATCCAAAAGATAGTCATTTCTCTTTGAGATTACAAGTAAGTTTGTTAATTTCTAGTAGAAGAAAAAGAGAGCCAAAATTTTCAAAACCCAAAGCTTTTGGAGAGCCTTAAAGTTAAAACCGTAAGGCGTCACTTTTTGTTTCCCAACACTCACCACAATACTGAATAAGTGATCTCCACCAACTCATTTTTTTTGTCTAACAAATAATCATCTTGAACCATTTCAACAAGTTCAGCATAAGTAAAACCATCATGCAAGAAGAACATTCTCCCTCCTCTCTCATTATCAACCGCAAATTGCCATGACGTATCTTCCTTAAACCATTCTCCATAAACAGCTAGAAACTGAACCATTATCTGTGGATAAAGAGCAAAAAAACACATTAGATATCGTTATTGGAAGTCTACAGGAGAAGTCTACATAATGTGAGCTAGATACCAATTCAAAAAGAAAATTAATTTATAAAATATATATTATACATTTTCATACCAAATTTTTATACATTAAAATACCATAATTTACACGCATTTAGAAAAATTAAAAACAACAAAATTCATTACGAATTAATTATAATTAAATAATTATTGAAATCATAAATGTAGACTTCCCGTGGAAGTCTACTCTGTAGACATCCCGTGGAAGTCTACAAATATGATAATCAAACAAGAAAATTAAGTTAAAGCTAATTTATCAAACATATACATGTCAAACTTATACACATAAAAACACAATAATTAACACGCATTTAAAAAAATAAAAAAGCTCAAAATTCATTACTAATGAATTATAAAAGCACTATTACTGAAAATCAGAATGTAGACTTCCCAAGGAAGTCTACTCAGGAAGTCTACATGAGAAGTCTACAAATATGAGCTAGATACCAATTAAACAAGAAAATTAATTTATAAATTATATATTATACATTTGCATACCAAATTTTTATACAATTTAACACCAGAATTAACACGCATTTAGAAAAAACAAAAACCACAGAATTCATTACTAATTAATTAAAAATAAATAATTACTGAAAATCGTAAATGTAGACTTCCGTGGACGTCTACACAAAAATATCTCCGTAGACTTCGTTTGTAGACTTCGTCTGACGTGGAAGGTTAGTTTTGACATTGACTAAAGTTTTGACTTTCTTGTAGACTTTGTTTGTAGACTTCGTCCGACGTGGCAGGTTAGTTTTGACATTGACTTAAGTTTTGACTTCAAAGTAGACTTCGTTTGTAGACTTCGTCTGACGTGGCAGGTTAGTTTTGCAATTGACTTAAGTTTGACTTTTGAAAGAAGTCTATAAACGAAGTCTACATACCAAGTAGACTTCGCAAAGAAGTCTACTTGGGATGTAGACTTCGTTTGTAGACTTCGTCTGACGTGGCAGGTTAGTTTTGCAATTGACTTAAGGTTTGACTTCAAAGTAGACTTCGTTTGTAGACTTCGTCTGACGTGGCAGGTTAATTTTGACATATTTTCTAAAAAAGAGGTTAGTTTTTGGGTTTGACCAAACAATTAATTAAATTAAATAGAAGTCTACAAACGAAGTCTACGTGTGAAGTCTACAAACAAAGTCTACTTTTCCGCGGTCAAATTTCTGAGATTTTAGTCAATGTCAAAACTAACCTGCCACGTCAGACGAAGTCTACTTTGAACGTCTACAAACAAAGTCAAAGTCCAGTCAAATGCAAAACTAACCTGCCACGTCAGACGAAGTCTACTAAAATTTTGTAGACTTCTGCTCTAAAAAGTCAAAGTTTTGGTCAATGTCAAAACTAACCTATTTTATGTAGACTTCGACAAGAAGTCTACAAACGTGTTTTTTTGTTTCCAAAGGAAAACGTGTAGACTTCCATGGAAGTCTACATTGAAAATTTTCAAAAAAAGTCAATGTCAAAACTAACATATCCGTTGACTTGTAGACTTCCATGGAAGTCTACATTCGCGAATCAGATCTGAAAAATCACAAAATTCACCTAAGTTTACATTTTTTCGCCGCGAAAACTCGTTTTTAGCTTCTTCAACCACCTCTAACTTTGAATCTCACCGGTAACAAAGAACCCAAGATCTTGTTATGCAAGAATCAACGAAAATTGGAGTGTTTATAAACAAAATAATTTTGAAATTCAAAATTAGAAAGATTTTTGGATAAAATTGAAGAGTAAATGAAAGATTAAGAGGTTATGAGCTCAAATATTTAGCATTTAGAGCTCAAAAGTTGGTTGGAGAAGCATTTAGAGCTCCAAATTGGTTGTTCATGGTGGTTGGCAAAATTGAAGAAGATGACATTTTGGTAAATATGTTGAGCTCTTTTGGTTTTTATGTCTTTTTGCTAATTTTCGAAATTTTAAAAAAATAAAAATAAATAGAATATAATGGCATTTTCGTGAATATGTGTTGAGAAGAAGGATAGAGTTGTGAGAAAATGGCAAATTATGAGAGAAGGGGATAAGGGGTTTAGTTTTGACATTGACTTCAATATGTGGGTTAGTTGCGTAACTATCCCTTTTTAATATCATTTCTTACTTTTGAAAAAAAACAACTAATGTTAATATCATTTTTAATATCACATTTAAAAAAAAAAAATTTATATTTGTACAGTTTGCTTTCCTGATTGCAGAGTTTTGATGATGATTAAAGAATCATGTTCCACATTCAAGCAAGAGTTCTCTATCAAATTCCGTCTGCATTAGTTTTTTTTTTTTTTGGTCTAAATGTTAAGATTTATACCATTTTCGATTTTTCATTGTTGATTACAACTTATTAGAGAGCGTTTTGGGAAGAAAGAACTTAAAAAGGAAAGGAAATATAAGTGAAATAGAAAAGAAGAAGAGATGAGGTAGATGTTGAAGTCGTTGGGAATGACAGAAGACGGTCTCGGGTGATACGATCAAGCCGAGCTTGGATTGTTGTTGCTGTTGCTCGTTCTGATGTGAAGATGCGTGAGTTGCGTTCGCGCCAAAGTAGATAGGTCGTTGCCTGCAAAATTAATTTGATGATGACTGGTGCCTGAGGTGACTGTTGTTGTCGTGGATGGAGAATCCATGTTGATATTTCTTGTAGTGTCGTAGGTGGAGCAGTCCAAACTCTTGAAACAAAAGGTAACCAAACCTCCTTGGAGAAGGAACAATCAAAGAACAAATGTTCATGACTCTCAATACCCGAGTGGCAAAGGACACAAGTAGATGGAACATTTAGTCCCCATCTTCGAAGTCTATCTCTTGTCGGTAATCGGAGCTTAAAAGCGAGCCAACATGTGAAAGCATGTCGTGGAACTGCTTCTTTGCTCCAAACAATTTTACACCAAGGAACTCTAGGAGATCGGTTGCGCAATTGAGCCCATGTTTCCTTAGAAGAGAATGTTGTTGAGAACGTACCCAATTGCTTTCGCCAAAGGAAGACGTCATGACCGTTTGACTCCGTTGGAGGAGCTACGGTTGTGAGAGTGAGCAGTAGGGTTTGCGTTCTCTCAGACCTTGCTCCCGACATTCTCCAGCCTCCATCCCGAGTTGCCTCAACTACTCGGGCATCTTTCCTGACTCGTAGTTGTCGTGGACCCATTTCACCAATATATTCAATAAGAGGGCCTAATGGAGTCCAAGAGTCATACCAAAAGGAGGCGTGGTTACCATCTCCCAACTAGCACCGGAGAAAGTTTTGTAGAACCGGTTTGAGAGTGAGCATATTTATAATAGTTCGAGAGAAGCGCGGAGAGTCCGATGTGATCCAATAGCTCTTTCTCCCAAATATATTATTCATGACCCAAGCCACCCATAGAGAGCCTGCACTAGAGAACAAGTTCCAAATATGTTTTAGCTGAAAAACCACCGCAAAGTCCTCCAGGAGCCTTATTCCAAGTCCTCCTTCTTGTTTTGGTTTACAAATTTCTTTCCAAGCCACTCTTGCTCCCACTGAGTTTGTTGTTCTGTTTTTCCAAAGAAATGCAGCACAAATAGAATCTATCTTCTCATAGAATCGTTTAGGGAGAACAAACACAGAACTCCAAAAGTTCACCATACCATATATGACCGATGAGATAAGGGTGATCTTACCAGCAAAGGAGAGTGGTTTGACTGTCCAAGAGTGAAGTTTCAATGTTACCCTCTCAATAAATGGTTGAAGCGTAGCAATAGAAATTCTAGCCGGATTTAGTGGCAATCTGAGGTATCTTGTAGGGAAAGAACCAAGCTTAATACCAGACAATGAGCTCAAAACATCTTGTTCAATTTCCATGTAACCTCCGAAAAAGATTTCTGATTTTGATGCATTCATGTCAAGACCACTCATAGACTTGAAAGATGACATTACCCTTGCTATACCAGTTAAAGAATGGCGAGCACCATCTGAAAATACCAACAAATCATCGGCAAAAAGGAGGTGTGTTATGCGAGGTGTCGTACAAAGAGTGTGAAGCCTGATTTCGTTTAAGTCAACCGCTTTCTCAAGTAGCTTTGATAGAACCTCCATAACCATAATGAACAAATAAGGTGACAAGGGGTCACCCTGTCTTAGCCCCTTTTTCCCTGGAAAAAATCCAGCCAATTCGCCATTGATGACCACAAAGAATCGCGGAGAAGAGATGCATTCTTGTATCCAAACTCTGAATAGAGGAGGAAAATTCTGCGCTTCCAGCATCTTCATAACAAAATCCCAGCAAACAGTATCAAAAGTCTTTCTTATGTCTATCTTCATCATGCAACTCCTAGGACATGATGTCTTTTGATAATTCCTTATCAATTCTGAAGCGAGTAAGATATTTTCTCCCAAGTTATGACCTTTTAGAAATGCAGCTTGATTGTTGCTTATACATTCCTGAAGTATAGGCTTTAACCGGTTTGCTATTATTTTAGAAATCACCTTGTAGATCAGGTTACAGCAGCTTATAGGCCTATAATCATCAAGCTTACAAGCCTCTGGAGCTTTGGGAATAAGCGCAATGGCAGTTGTGTTGAAGTCCTTAAGCAACCGACCATTTCGAAAAAATTCTCTAACCGCAACCATCATGTCCTCTCCCACTACATTCCAAGAAGCTTTGTAGAATTCTACACAATAACCACCAGGCCCTGGGCATTTATTCAATGGCATAGCAAATATTGTATCTTTGATTTCATCATCGGTTACCCTTTTCTGAAGTTCATGTATTTGGTTTTCAGAGCAACGGAGAGGCAGCAGATTTTGCAGATCATCGACAGATATTGGAGAAGTAGTCATATCAGTGCATCCCAATGAATTCTCAAAATAACTGTCCGAGTGAGACTTGATTTCGTCGATTTCTGATATTCTCCTATCCGACTAGTCTTTCAGGAAGTGAATATGATTACGAGCAGCATGTTGCAAAACTGACCTGTGGAAAAAAGGAGTGTTTCTATCTCCCAAGTGAGCCCATCTAACACGAGATTTCTGACAGTAGAACTTTTCCTCCGCCGTTAATAGCATTTGCCACACCTCTCTAGCCTGATGCTCTTCTCTTGCTAAGTGTGGTCCTGGGTTAGAGAGAATCAGCCGTTGTAACCTTGCAAATTTTGCCTCTTGAGTCTTCACTCTGACAGATATGCCACTGTAATGACGTTTGTTCAGCCGCCTTAAAACATGCTTGAGAAGCTTTAAAGATCTTGCCAGTTTGAATTGACTAGTGCCTTGAATATCTTGCGGTTTCCAAGCTTGACTCACTGATTCTGCATATTCTGGATGATCCACCACATGGTGAAAGAACTTAAATGGTTTACAGAGAGAACGCTGGAGAGATGGTACCTTAACTAGGCAAGCAGCATGATCTGGCTGCAACGGCTCCATATATTCTGCATAGGATTCAGGAAAACTAGCAGACCAGAACTGGTTGATAAGAGCATGGTTGATCTTGTTTGAGATAGGATCATCATCCTGATTGTTCCACCAAGTGAATGAAAGACCCTTAGCTTGAGCTTCAAAAAGTTCGGCATCTTGTAGAGCTAGATTAAAGTCATCAATCCCTGTTGTATCAACATCTCTTATATCATTATCCGAGTGTTAGGAAGTTCTTAGGATTTGGTTGAAATCCCCAACAACCGCCCAAGGGTGAGAAGCAACCGGCATAGTTGCATTCATATGAGACAATTCCTCCCAAAGCGCTAATCTTTGCTCAACCAGATTAAAACCATATACAAAAGAAACCGTCAAACTTACATTCTGGGCCGGAATGAAGATGCCGCATGTGACTAACTAAGCCGAAGCCTGATAAATCATAAGAGACACAGACGGATCCCAAACCACCACAATCTTTCCCGTGATGTGATGTTCAAAATTACCAAAAAATTTCCAACCAGGTGGAATCGCTCTTGAAATTCTTCCTGAGTTGGTAGCCTGTATATGCGTTTCGCAAAACGCTCCAAAACGTGGCTTATGGATGTTAATCCATTCTCTTGTCATGCTCTGACGTCTGTGTTGATTCAGACCTCAATATTCCACACAAAATACATTCCAAAAAGGTTTAGTGAGTTGTGACCTTACAGCCACTCTTCTTGCGTGAGACCAAGAAGAAAGGTTCCTCAACCACTTCTACAAGCTTATCTGATATTTGCATTATGCTTGAATCTTTTACAATACCATCTGTTGTTGTCGTGGTTTCCACTAGGTTAGTAGAAATCTGATTTTCATCATTGCCCACTTCCACATCCTCGAGATGTTCATTAGGAACTGTTGACTCTCCAACCGCATTTGTGTCAGCCATGTTTGCAGTTGAATGTACAGCCTGATTATCCACAACTCTCCAGATAGTTTTAGGCTGTCTTGATCTTCTTGACCTCCCTTCTCTAGACCTTCTGCTTTGTCTAGAGTCACTGCTCCGTGACCTTGTATTACTGGTTCTAAAAGTGTTTGTGTTTAGAGGCCTAAGAGAGCATTGATTAAGATCATGTCCATATGCCCTACAAGCGGAGCATCTTGGTGGTAGAAACGGATAAGAGACATCAATTTCCACTTCCCTGCCATTAGAGAATCCTGAAATTACCTTTGTCGGTAGCTCTTTTGTTAGATCCACACGAACAACAACTCGCACAACTTCGAAGGACTCTTTGCGTTCAGTTTCTAGAGCGAGAGAGACTGGCTTGCCCACCGCAGTAGCGATTCTGCTGAGGTTCTGATTTGTGAATAGGAGATACGGAACTCCTCTGAATTCAACTGTTACAGGAGCTGAGGTGATTGGAGGGATTTCTGGGTTGAATTCAGGCGACCATGGGGACACAAACATAGGATGTCCTACAATATTCCATATGCTTCGACCTAGCAGAATTGCTCTTGTTCGCGGATTCTGAACACGGAGGAGATATGTTCCGTTACCGATGTTATGCACAAAGATTATTGGCCCTGAACGTGCCCATAAAGCATTGACCACTCCGATAATCCTTCTTAATTCTGGCCCCTTATCGTGGAACTGAGCGAAGATGAAATCTTTAAATTCCTCTTTAGCGTCTTCAATAGATTCATTAGGAATAAGAACGAATGGAGCTCTAGAGATGTGCTCTGTTGGTTCTCCGATTTCTTCAAGTAGAGATGTGTTGCTCAACACGGTCGACCATTTCCTGGTTGGAGCTTTGAACAACGGAGTTGATACTTCTACTGGTGGAACAGGACCGGAGTGTAGAGACTCGACGGCAGCCTGAGAAGTTCCGGTAGTAGCATTCACCGTGTGCGTTTCCAGCTGTGGAGATTGAAGATCTGAAATAGGTTCAATTCCCGAGGTAGGGCAAGCCAACTGATCTGTAGAAGGCGATTCTTGAGAAGAACCAAGAGGAGCCTCCTCTGTTATTGTCGGATTGACAATTGGAGAAGAAGAAGCAGGAGGAACAGCGGCGGAAGGACCATCGGAGAGGCGAGCATTCTTCGACTTGAGGTTGGCTAAGGCAACTGCAGCTGCAGAGATCCGAGAGAATTTGGTGGAGTTAGAAAGGACCGCCTTTAGTCGTTTCTTTTTTTTGTTCATCGGACTTTTCTCGTCACCGGCATGAGGCCGGTTACGGTGGGTAGGGAATTTGTTTAGAGAGAGGTTTTTAGAGAGAGGTTTTAGAGAGAGGTAGTAATTGCCAATCCTTCTCTCCCATGGAATACATTGGATTTGTTTTTGTCTTTTTGGGTTGAACTCGAAAAAATTAAAGAAAATGCAGTCGCTGACTTTTAGTAATTTATAAGTTTTTTTAATGATGGTTCATATTGCAGAATATAGTAGAACCGACTTTGAGAAATATTGTTTCACCGATAAACAATAAGTGATTAGCAATGTGTTAGTCTTGTGAAATGTTATTGCATAGTTTTGATGATGATTAAACAGTAAGTGATTAACAATGTGTTAGTCTTTGGTATAAATCTTATAAGACCTAGCTAGTTACACAATATGAAAATATACGAGGAGAATGAATATACAAGATTTTACGTGAAGCAGTGACCAAACATTAATGGGCACTGATAATTTACAAACGAAGGAAATTGTGAGTACATAATCATTTAAAGGATAAACTATTTCCTTTTTTGGTTATACTATTTTCATTTTTCGATATGTAAGATTATTTCGTTCTTGTTACTCCACAAACTTAGTTTTCACTACAACGAAAACATGCAAGATTTGTCCACAAATCAAAACCATAACGCCTTTCTTGTGGGTATTTTACTGTTTTAATATTAGAGTTGGTTAAGTAAAAACCATGTAATTTAGTTTTGGTTCTGTTGATGTAAACCGGAATTCTCTCTCTATAAAAAAAGGTTAATTAACAACTTGACATTAACGAGAATAACAGATTTTTCCCTAATATGGTATTAAAGACGAGTCTAACTTTTGATTGTGGACCATGTGTGGATGTTCAGTCTCAGCGTATGTTTAGTTCCAAAATTTTTATGTTTCAAATGTCTAATCCTAAATGTGAAGAAATGTGTTAAATATCTCATATCGTTTTGGTTTGTAATTTTTAGTTAATATATAAATATATGATAATAATTTTTTCTCGAGCTAACTTTTGGAAAACACGGAAAACTTTGTTTATTGGTCATTCATACAATGCAAAAAACTTAAGATCCGATTGGTAATTAAATGCGGTATAAGTTTTTTAACTGCAAACTAGATCTATAAGTGGTTATAACATAGTGTAAAACTATTAAAAGTAATTATACAAAAAAATAATATAAATAAAATTGTATATAATATTTAAGATAAAGTTTTAGTATTATTTTTGTAATTAATATAATATAAAATGTTACAAATTATAAAATTACAGCAAACTCTACTAATCAAACATTTTCTTATATTTTTGGATTACCAAACTATACGTACCAAAAAATCTGTAATCTTTAAGATGCAAGCATTAGTGGATTATGTGTGTAAGAAGGGATCAGTAGGACCCACACTGTGACTAGGATTAGGAGAGTGGCCTTGAGCAAGTTGGATGGACTTTGCCAGTACAAGGCAAGTGTCAATTTGGCTTCGAACGGGTGACACGTGTATCCACCGAAGCAATTCCCAATTTAGGTAGATATTTGTTGGTCCATTCTATTTTGATAAAATGTAATTCTTACTCCTTTTGTACTATGCTTATGTGTGTGAGAAATCTTTGTATCAGTTTCGATAAAGTACATATAATATTATCGTCACTTTGTCCGTCTAGAAGAAAAAAAGAAACGAGAATGACAATGTCTGGTTATATAATCATTTAATTAGGTGTATGTTTTTTATGAAAACATTTTTCCATTGAAAACATAAGAGTGTAAATATTACAAAGTCTCAACGGGTCAATCGATAAGTAACCTTTAATATAAAACGAAAAAATCCATTTGAATCAAGTTGTTGAAACCTATTTCGAGTCCAGTTGTAGAATTGTTTTTGTTTGTTGGAGGAGTCACGAACAGAAAGGGAGAGATTTAAAGACATGTAACATCAAGAAAAAATTGAGTTGAGATTGGAGATTTAAGAGATGATCTAAGAGCTGTTATTCCGTAGAGAATCAATGCTGGATCATGGTTGAGCAGTGGGATAGATTTGTAGCTCGTAGGCTCGAGATGCGATTCCTCACTAGTCGATCGATCTTTTTTGTAATCGCATCCATCGATTTAAAAGATTGACGATGCAGACGGTTGTTCCTCTCTTGCCATATCAGATACAAGGTTGCTTGCCAAGCGATTAATAAAAGCTTACTCAAAGGCCTTAGTGGATTGTAAGATTGAAGTTGATGAAGAAGAAGATCCCAAGATCTTTGAGTCGGGAAGCTGCATCTACGGGCTGTTTCTTTCCAAATTTCCCAACTGTAGGAGCAGTCAAAGAACAAGTGGTTCCTCGATTCGGCCGTGTTGGTGCACAAGAGGCAGTTTGTGTCAGTCTGAAATCTCCAATTTGCTAATCGATCCATAGTTGGGTGCCTATTCAGAACTGTTAACCAAGCAAAAGTTTTATGCTTCGGAACACCTCCAGAGAACCACACATCTCTAGACCAAGGGACGAGAGGTTTGTGATCCTTTAGTAGTTTATAAATTTCTCCTGTGCAATAAGTACTCCTTCTTGTACCATTCGACCACCATTCAAACTTATCCAGAGAGTTAGTAATCGAGATAGAGGAGAGAAAAGATTGAATTTTGACCTGATTCTCTGATCTCGCAGGAGGTACCAACCACCATTTACCCAGAGCTCAGTTAGTGTTAAATCCACAAGGATGCTGATGTATTGCGTTTTTAACGCATTCTAACATGTGTTTCCGGAGTTTTATCGAGACTTTTATTTGTTTTCAAAGTCTTTTCAGGTCGAAACACGTTTGAGACAAGTCTAATGCAAAATGGAGCAAGGAATCAAAGAAAATGAGCAAAATAGCATCAAAACAGGCCAGATCGATCGATCCACATCTGGATCGGTCGATCCAATTATGTTCAAAATATCGGGTCATCTCAGGATCGACCTGACTGCTCGGGTTGAAGATTTGAGGAGCAGATCGATCGATCCACTTTATGGATCGATCGATCCATGTATTAAATTCGAAAAAAATGAGGAAATTCAGTTTTCCTTATTTTACTGGGCTTTTGCAAGAGATTTCGGCCAAGACGTTTTTAGACCTATTTACCCGTTTTTTTTAGCTAGTGTGGGGGATTACACTTTATTTTTATCAGACTTTGAGCTTCTGCAATTTGTAAGCACCAGGGAGACGAATCTCCGACTCTGCGATTATTGAGAAGATTTCTGAACCCTATTGGATTTCTGTTTTATTAATCATGAGTTTTTCTTCATCTTCATGTTGTTTCTTCATCACCATGTCTGAGTAGATCTATAGTTAGGTTTTAGGGTTTCAAGGGATTTAATGAATCGATGAATTAGACATAGATAGGGATTTGTATTTTTCTTCATCTATCGTTGTTTTTATTGCTTGAATTAGATTGATCACCTAGTTCCTGATGTTAGGATGTTTAATGCACCAAAAATATTCGATTAAATGCCTGAAAAAACGTAGATGAGCAAATTGTCCTTAGCCAACGAAAGCTGATGCTAAGGCGATTTGTGAGCATATTAAACCTGTTTGTTAATGCTTGTCTAGAATTCTAAGTTCAAACGACAGTTTAGAATCTTAGGTTGCTAGATAAAGTGATTGATACCACGACAGTGGATTGGTTATAAATTTATGTTTGAGTTCGAGACTGCGCTGAATTGTTCCATGGATAATTGTATGATTCATGATTTTTGATTTTCTGTGAATATCCCTGAAGCCTGACGTTTTTAATTCATAAGTTCACGTCGTTTATTTGTCATTCTTATTTTATTTTGCAAACAACCACATTTTGTTATCTTAGCTTAGTTTCAATCTTATACTTTCGTGGTGTAACACTTGGTCCTTGTCGATTCGATCCCATAATTACCACTTCGATTGCTGTGCACTTGCAGTGTTATTTTAGGGTTAAAACCTCTGATCTCAAGTTTTTGGCGCCGTTGCCGGGGACCAATTACATTGCCTTCGAATTTGGGATTGAAATTTAGTCTAAGACACTAACCTTTTAAATTTTATTTTTGTATAGTTTCTAAAGTGATTGCCATGGACTTCAATGATGAACCACAAGAAGAGGAAGACACATTCGAAGATGAGCCTTATGTGGAACCTCCATTTGATGAGAGTGTTCTTACACTAGAACAAAAAGTGGAGTTGGATGAGCTTTACAAGGAAAATCCAACCTTGACAAGAAGAGACTTAGCGGCTATGATCCGGGTGAATCTCATCTCACACCGGGCTTCACTTGAAGGAAGGGAGCTCACATTTTCTGAGATTACGGTAGCTCATGCACTTGAAGAGGTAATTTATTGGGTTCCACCATGCCAATTAGAAGGTACATGTGACTCACCCTTTGATTTTCATGATAATGAGGATAGTCTCATGTCTTGCAGTGAAGATGTAGCTTCTAGTTTGCAAACTCCCATGCTCATTCAAGAATGTTATGATTTAATATGTGAGACTCAAAGACTAGATACTCTAAGAGTAGAAAAGCTTGCTAGAGATTACCATGAAGTATGTTTTGATATTAATTATCTATGTGCTTTGAATGTTCATGATCTCGAGTTTAAGGTTTCAATGCTAGAGGAATCTAGTTCTCTTCTTGAAAAATCTTGTCTAGGAGAAATGTTTAATGTAGATGAGTTCTTGATTGAGGTAGATGATCTTAGCGTTGAGATAAATTCTGAGAATGAGAATATTGTGTCTTACATGATTGATGGGGATGAAGTTAACTATTATTTGATGAGCTCGTTTAACCCTGAAGTTGACTTTATCGTTCCATCAAATGCATTTGATTCTCATGAGCATCTAACCAAGGACGATTCAAAGATATATGCTACACTGGTAGTAAAATCCCTTGATGAGAGTTATATCTTTTTGTCATGGATGTGTCATCTTGCATATTTTGTTCATCTTACTAATAGGAGAAAGACAAAAGGTGCATTAGCTCAACCTTTTGATTCTCATGATTAACCTATGTGTTCATAAGTTAAGCTAAAGACTTAAAACAAGCGCTTGGTGGGAGGCAACCCATCTTCTAACTTTTGGTTTTGGTTTTCGGTGTTTCAGAAGAAAAAAAATCGTGCAAATAAGGGGCATATCGACCGATCTATGCATGGATCGATCGATCCGCATATTTGAGCCAAAGCAGCGGATCACCTCAGGATCGACTTGGCAGAATCAAACAGAATCAGATCGATCGATCCACATACATATCGATAGATCCGTGCAAGGTACGTGCAAAAAAAAAAAATTCGTGTAAAACTGGGACACCATCGGATGATCCGAGGATCGACCAGAGGAGAGAAGATCGATCGATCCAGCAGCAGATCGACCGATCCGGCCAAAAATCGACCCGTGCAAGGTACGTGCAAAAAAAAAAAACTTTTCATTTTATTTTACTTCTTTTGAGTCTCTTTTGCCTTTCTCTTGATTTATTTTCACACCGAGACAATGTGAAATAAGTCTGGAGGAAGGTATTCACCGTTTACTAACGCCATTTTTCTTGTTTTGTTTCTTTTGGGTCATTTTGATGTTTTTCTTTAGTCAATCCAAGTTGTTTTATTGAGTCAAGAGTATTATAGTTAGGAAACTATGATGTAACTTTTGTCTTTGTTTACTAACTATTTCATTTAAGTGACCATTGCTGCAGAATGAATTCATATCTGACTAATAGAAAATCCAAAGACTAACTAGTTAACTAAAGACGTCTCTTGTTTCCAACAAAGTCCACCAAGCTTGAGCTAATTGGACCCTCATTGGAATGAATAGTGTCTATAGAGCTTGATTCTTCGTTCGTACTGGACAGATGCACCTTGTGTGAAAAAAATAATGGTACTCCTCTCCCATTTTCTAAGTTATAAATGGTATAAGGTTTGAGAATAGTGCAAAGATCCTAACGACCCTGTCTTCTCACAAGGAACAACAGTAGTGAGTCCTCACGAGCCTGTCTCCTCACAAGGAACAATAGTAGTGAGCGCTATTCTAAAGTTGTAACGGAAGCATCCTCACGACCATGTTTCCTCATAAAGAACATAAAAGTGAGAAACACTATTTTTGAGTTATTAAAAAATAAGTCTGGGAAGAGGAAGAGTACCAAAGGGTTGTATTGGTGATCTGTCATGGTATTGTACGGGAACAAATCTAGAAGGTTCTTGGCACTGATATTATCAATGAGGCTAGCGATGATGGATAGTGGACAGTGCTGCGAAATCTTGGGTTGAATTTGGGAGGCTGGAAATGTGTGCGGAGAAGTACATGGTGGTTCGATTTGATTCATCTTTGCAGCACGTGGATTACGAATTTAGTGGTCAATAAACGCTCCAAAATAGAAGCTGAGTTTCCACGTTTTCAAACCTCTTTCACAAGTTAGTCTTCTGTTTTGCTTTCTGTTTTGCTTGAGGGTAAGCAAAAAGCTAAGTCTGGGGGAGTTGATGTATTGCGTTTTTAACGCATTCTAACATATGTTTCCGGAGTTTTATAGCATGATCTATCAGTGGCTAAGAGCTTTATGATGTTCCCAAATGGAGACCAATTGCTCGACCAGAAGTAGCAGCATTCTCCATTACCAACTTTTAGGCGAATCCACAAGTAAGCTATATCTTTAAGTTGAAGCATCTCATTAGAAAGCCAAGAGTTTTTCTGTTTCGTGTTTATAACCCATAAGTTACTCAAATTTCCATCTAACACCTCTGTGATAAACCAACTTCCCCAAATAGAACCCGGGAGGAAAAACAACATCCAGATTAGCTTAATTGCACAAGCTCTGTTCCAAGTAGATAAGTCCTTTAGATCTAGACCACCTTCTTCCTTATGTTAGGGCCTCCCATGCTACCTTTGCCGCTGAATGACCTTCCATTTTTTCCTTCCACAGGAATCGAGCACATAGAGAATCAATATCAGTTACACAACTTTTTGGGAGTATAAAAATAATTGTCCAAAAGTTGGTAATTCCAATAATGACAGTTGAGATTAGTTGAAGTCTCCTAGCAAATGAAAGGGATCTAACTGTCCAAGAATGCAATTTTGACTTGATAGATTGAATGAGAGTTGTTCCTTGTTTATCTTTTTGGTGCATAGGCACATCCAAGTATCGAATTGGCAGTGTCCCAGAGGTAAGATTTGTTGAACTCTTTATTTGATCAAATTCATCTTGTCTTAATCCAGCTGTGAAAATACAAGTTTTTTTGCAGACTCATTGCCAAACCTGATCTGTCTTCAAAATCTTTTAATACTTGCAAGACATTTGCAACCGAATTGGCCGAACCATCAGTGAAGATGAGCAGATCATCTGCAAAGCATAGGTGAGTTAGTCTTGATCTGATACACCTATGATGGTAGTTGAACTTCCCCTCCATATCTCCTTTATTTAAGGACAAAGATAGACAGTTCATTACTAGGACAAACAGGTAAGGAGAGAAAGAGGATCTCCCTGCCCTAGCCCTCTTTTTCCCTTAAAGTATCCATAGGTTGATCCATTAAATCCCGCCGAGAAGGATGTTATGCAGATACAAGCCCCTAGCCATCTAATGAACCCCTCTAGAATTTCTAGACTTCTCATACAATGAAAAAGGAAGTCCAACTGAGTGTATCAAATGCCTTTGCAATGTCTAGTTTAATTGTAATTCTCTTAGGACCTCCTCTCTTATGGTAATTTTGGACAATTTCTGAGGCTAGCAGTGTGTTCTCAATCAACAATCTACCTTTGATAAATACTGTTTGGTTTGGTAGGATAACTTGTGGAAGAATGGACTTGAGTCTACAGACTAAAGCTTTTGAAATGATTATGTAGGTTGTGTTGCAGCAGGAGATTGGTCTGTAGTCTGAGATAATAGAGGCACCAGGTCTTTTAGGCATCAAACAGAGGATTGTTGCATTTGTAACTCTAGGAAGAAAAGCAGTGATGAAAAATTTCTGAATAGCTGTAACAACCTCTTCCCCAACCACTACCTACGCAAATTTGAAGAAACCTGAGGTGTAATCATCTGGACCTGGATCTTATTTGGGTTTAGTTTCAGAAGGATTTCAGTAATCTCTGTAGACGTTGGAAGAGTAGACAGAGCAGTCTTTTGAGTGTCATTGCATCTGAACTCATTAATATCAAGAAGCCAATGGTAAGAGGAGATGGTCAGTGGTTGAGAGATAGGAGCTAGAATCTCTTTGAAGTGAGAGATGGCCAGTTCACTAATTTCATCAGGATCAGTAATAGTTAGACTAGCAGCTGTGATCAAGGACCCGATTGCATTATAGGCATTCCTTGCCTTGGAAACCATGTAAAAGAATGCAGTATTCTAGTCTCCTACTTTCAACCAGTTGATCCTAGATTTCTGCTTAAAGAAAGCTTTCTCAATGGACAAAGTTTTCCGTCTTGATCTGTGCCGGACGATTATATCTTTCAATAAAGCACTATTATATATTAAATATATATTGATTTTTTTTTAACTAAATGGGCCATTCAAATTTTGGGGCTAAGGCCAATGTTTAAGACACAAAATCATAGTTCATCGGGTAAGTGGCCATATTGCTACATGTGGCCATAATTGAATCCAATGGAATTTCTACGAATGGATTTATTGCTGTTTACGATTCTTCGGTCAAGTGAATTGAAAAGGCAACTCAACTTTGCTACTCGAGATAATAGTTATCTCATACCAAACTTTGTTAAAATTGTTTTCTCTAGCTTGAGATGCAATCTTTTTTTCATGATTCCAAGTGCTACTAAAGTAACATGTACAAGAAATTCTATAATAATCAACACAAAATTCATAATAGCTCCTACTTTTCTCACGTCAAAATAATTGTGTTGTATGACAAGCGCAGGCCCGCAAGGATTGGCTTGGATGGCCATAGACATGGTTAAATACACGAATGCGGTTTGATCGTGAATTATTATGTTATGAAGCATCCAGGTAATTACCAGAATTCTTGGAACTCTGTTTTCCTTTCAAGTCTTTCCAAGTACAGGTGAAAGCTGAAAAGTGTCTCTAAGCCTTGCAAAGGTTACTCAGCCATTGTTCTTAAAAAATGGTCGGATTTTGGTTAGCAAAAAAGGTTCAGCTTCTGATGACTCTATATGGTTCCTCGAGGTTAGTATTTAGAGATATCGATGTTTGCTAGTGTAGCATTTTGAGGGTTCTTATTTTCATATGTTTGTGTTATCATATAGATGGAGAGTCCTTTTGTTCGGGAACAAAGGAAATTGTTGCTTGGAGTTAAGGAGTCAAGGTCAAAAACTCCAAAGAACTTTGTTGCCATGAAGTACCTCAAGTTTTAAGATGATCCAAAATATAACTTCGTGGCTCAAAGGTCCATCTCTCTGATAAAACTGCTATGGAGAAAGAAATCAAAGACGGGAGGTTTCTTGAGTTTGCTTCTGTTCATGGTAATCGCTACGGAAGCTGCATTCAATCCGTGGAAGTGGTAACAGATATTGCATGTTGTTAAAAATAAAATTTTGATGAAAATATTTATATAGCTATATTTTGGATCATCTTAAAACTCACCACAACATTATAGTCAGCTATAATAATGTGTTTACATAACCGGTTCTTAAATTGAGGTGGATGCTCTGCTAGAAGATATCAGAGAGTTGATAACGAATTTTGAATCTGTAGTTTTTTAATTTATTCCACAAACAACCAATATGTGTGCTGATGCATTAGCTAAAAAAAAACTCTTCAAGCCCTTTGAACAAGCTGTACCAAACCCTTAAGTTGAATGAATTTATGAATGTGACCACAAAAAAAAAAAGAAAACGTTTGGGCCAAAAAATTAAGCTTAAGTTGAATCTCACATACAATGAGAATTTTTGGGCCGAAAATTGTTTTACATTCATTCACTTAATTAGTTTTTTTTGTTTTTTTTGTATTATCGAAAAGCTTAGGAATCACAAAGACATGTTTGGTTTTAAACCTTCTTCTTTATCGGCCCAGCTCTGCTTGCTTAATATAAACTACATTTTACTAAGTTGTAATACTTTCTAAAATTAATTTTTTAAAAAAATTTGATGGATTGAATTGAACAAACATTTGAGTATTTGACGTTTTTCATAGGTGATACTCTGTTTTATATATATATATTTTTTTAGTATGAATGTTAAGATTTTATACCTGTTTTTGTTAAAAAATAAAATAAAAAATACATGCTACAATTATCCTTTATATCATGTAAACCCAACCCAAAAGGAACAATACGACAGAGAAGCCAAATATTTACTTACAATTACAGAGGAAACATAATACAACCAAAATAAAATTTAAGGAGAAAAGAGATCGGTTGCTCGTCGTCGGAAAGGATAATACTCGATCACGCATAATACAGTCATTGGCGTGATGTAGAGAAGTCGTTGTGGCATGAATCCCGTGAAGATTCTTGCATTCCTCTCACGACATAGGATGTACACGGTTGATTGAAGGAGTATCTTGCAAAGCATAACAGAAGGAGCACTTTGTTGTGGTTGCTGAGTGATCCAGGTGATTGTAGCAGCTAGCGTTGATGGTGGATTAGAGAGAAACCTAGAAGCCATAGGATGCCAAACTTCGGTAGAAAAATCACAGTTAAAAAATAAGTGATCGTGACTTTCCAAGCAGCTTGTGCATAGCACAGAAGACGGATCAACACTCATTCCCCACAATATCAAATGATCTCTCGTAGGCAGTCGGGATAAGAGAGCCAACCATAACATGAAACAAAACCTCGGCACAGATTCTTTAAACCACACCACTTTGTTCCAAGAGACTACTGGCGAGTAGTTGCTCCCAAGTATCCCTAGAAGAGAATGTAGGCCTGTGCGGTGTTACGCTAAAGCACTACAAGAAAACACCGATTTTGCGTCGGCATATTTTGATGCTAATTCAACGCTAAATCCTATTCGACGCTAATTCGACGCTAAATCCTATTCGACACTACTTTAGCGTCGAATATTCGACGCTAATTAGCGTCAACTGAGTTCGATGCAACTATACGACGCTAATTTGATGCTAAAATAGCATCGAATTAGCATCGAAATTATTCGATACAACCAGTCGACGCTATTTCGATGCTAATTAGCGTCGAATATGCGATGCTACTTCGATACAATGTAGCGTCGAATTAGCGTCAACTAAATTCGATGCAACTTTACGACACTAAATTAGCATCGAAATAGCATCGATTTAGCGTCGATCAGATAACATTTTTAAAAAAATATATATATATTATAAAATATACTAAAAATTAAAAATACTATAAAATAAACTTATCCGATACAAATGAAATTAAAAAGCTAATCTACTGATGTTGTTGGGTCCCTAGGTTGATGACATCTTCTCGAATCATCTCTTCGGATTTCTGCTCGAACTGCGTTGGACCGGGAGGTGTACTAGGCGCTGGAGGATGCCGAAACCTTGCAAAGTAGTTGCTAATGTCGGGTGATGCACTGCAATGATGTCAAAGAAACCGGTTATTGCCGAGAGGCTAGTCTCTAGCTGCGCAATCCTAGTATTAGCAGCATCCAACTGTCTGGTCAAGTGCGGCTCAGACAAACCCGGAGAAGTGTAAGAATATCGAGCAAACGAAAAAGCTGCTGGAACATCCATGATGGATCCAACACCCATTGTTCGTCCTTTCTTCTTCGGTGCAACATATAAAATAAAAGTGTTATACAATAAAATTGTAATAAAAAATAAGTTTAAATATAATATAAGAACCTAAAAAATTACCTCCTCGTAAAGTCTATCGAAATCTAGGACACCCATCGTAGACTGGACAGACTCATCTACCTCTGTCAGTCGTGCGTTGTACGCGTTGAACGTTTGTTCCGCTTGAGCGGTAACAAACGTCTCATCCTTCTTCCGATGAGTTTTCTCCATCACTTTAACCATCGGAGGAAGATCACCGCCATCAGCCTGTTAAACAAAAATAAACATAGATAAAAATAAAATATAGAATAAATAAATATTTAAAATACTAATAATCAAATAAATTAATTTAATTAAAATATTACCATATTCAGTCGTACGGTGGCGTACGATGATTGACCCGTACAATGCTTTGAAAGTCCATCTCCTTCGGCCACCGGCGTGAGATGGGATGCAGAACACTTCCCCGATTTAACCACCGATTGGGGATCCTCCCAAAACTGCACTAGACCAGACCAAACATCGGGATCCATCCCTATCGGCTTCGCCTCATCGCCTTTCTTGCGCCACGCTTTCTTCAAGTTACCGACGTAACCGTTGAGACGCTTTAGGGCCTTCTGCTCGAACGCCGCTCGCACTTCGAAAGTACGAAATTCCTCTCAGTGCCACCTTTGCTACAAAAATACGAATAATGTTATGAATATATTTAAAATCAAATACTTTAATAAATAAATGACTTACCGTCCATGACTCGAACTAAATATCCCGAAAATGCTGCGGCGTCTGCCTCCAATTAGCATGCGGCATAGTGAAATAGGCCATGATGGCCTTGGTGACCGAACGCGAAACTTTGTTATCGCTAAAACTGTAAAACAAAATATTAAATTGCTAATATTAAAAATTAATTACTATTAAAAAAATTAATTAGTAACATTACAAAAAATTTAATCATACCATAATGTACCAGGAGGCCTCATCGGATGGAGAACTCTAACCCGTTTCTCACGTCCAGATTGGCGGAGAAGCTCGGTAATCCGCATCATAAGAGGTGCGTTTGCCGGTGGAGGGACCTCTGGGTGGTCATCGGGATGATCTGCTTCGTCTTCTTCTGGCTCTGGCTCTAACTGAGGCGGTGGCGGAGCTCGTGGCGCAGCTCGTGGCGTAGCCCGTGGCGGAGCTCGTGGTGGAGCCTGTGGACGATAGGTCGCAGCTTACGAACCCGACCCTGATCCAGATCCGCGACGACCATCGGATCCGGGAATCGAAGCATCCTCGCCAAATAACTGTCTGTATGAAGGTGGTCGATCCGTCTATAAACTAAAACAAATTTAGTAAATTAAAATATGTAAAATATAAATTCATAAATAAATTTAAAACTTGTAAAATAATTTGGTATAACAATTCCTAAATTATTAAATTTTATATACAATATATGAATATAAAACACATAAATCCATAAATTTCACTTAAAAATCCATTTTTATATTTTCGATAAATAACTTGTAAACTTGTTTTGTTATTTTAAATAATTTTGTATTTTAAATTCAAAAGTTTGTTTTCCATAAATTCATAACTATAGAGTATAAATGTAAAATTACTTCTAAATTCGTTTTTATTATAAATAATTATTTATTTTAAATTAATAAATTATAGATCAATTCATTTTTATTTTATTTTACATACATAAATTTCTTAAAATTTAAATTCATAAATTCGTTTATTATTCTTCGTAAATTCATAAATTTATATATAAAATTATCAATACAAACACATAAATTTTATTTCCTACAAATCCATTCCATTTCCTACAAAACCATGTTATTTCCTAAAAATCTATTTTATTTTTTACAAATCAAATTACTAATATACATAAAAATAATTTATTAACATAAAAAAAAAAATTACCATCTAATCGATTTGAAGAAGAGCGGCGGAGAGAGAGAGAGGGAGGAGGTGGCGAGCGGCGGCCGAGGGAGAGAGACGAGGTGGCAGTCCGAGAGATAGGTAGGGTGGCGGCGGCCGCGCAAAGAGAGAGAGAGGAGGAAAACGGCGTCGGAGAAATAGAGAGAAGAGGAAAATCAGTTGCAGAAATCGGAAATGAGGAAGAAAGGGTTAGGTCGTTGAAATAAATTACGCTAACTGCCGCTAAACCGACGCTAATTGGACACTATATAGCGTCGAATTAGCGTTGGATCATATTTAAAATTTTCATAAATGTTTTTTTCGGTTTTCCACGCAAAATAAATGTTTACCGCGTGTTTATCGGGAAATGTTTTGATTTAGCATCGAATTAGCGTCGGAATGTTTTGAAAATCGACGCTTAATCAGATAATCGCCAACGGTTTATCCAAAACAAAAATAAAAGATTTTGGTTTACCGCCATTGGTTAAATCAGATCAATTCAATATAGCGTCGATTTTGCGTCAAATCCCAAAAAATCTGTTGCTATTTACATTCTTTACCCTAAACCCTAAACATAAAATTTAATTTATTTAGTGTCGAATTAGCATCGAAATCACATGAATTTGATGCTAATTCGTTGCTATTAGCGTCGAATTCATGTGATTTCGATGCTAATTCGACGCTAAACGAATTAAATTTTACGTTTGGAGTTTAGGGTAACGAAACCGCCACCGATACGAAAACTATCTTAGCCATTTTAATCTTAGTTATTACCGAATAATTTTAAAATTTGAAATTTTAAAATACATATTTGGTTCATATAAGGATATGATGATATATGTAAACCTATATAGTTTTTTGAAATAAAACTCCTTACATGCATTTATTTTAAATTATAAATACATACTTATTTCACTACAAGAAAACAGGGTATTTTCCGACGGCCAAATCCGTCGGAAAGCCGTCGGAATAACCCCTATTCCGACGGCTTTCCGACGGATTTGGTCCGTCGTTTCTATCTCGTCGGAAAATAAAATCCGTCGGAAATCCGTCGGAAATACTGACGGATTTCCGACGGAAAAGTGATAACCTGTATCCGTCGGAATTTAGTCGGAAATCCGTCGGTATTTCCGACGGATTTCCGACGGCTAAGTATACCGACGGATTTCCGACGGATAAGTATACCGACGGATTTCCGACGGATACTATACCGACGGATTTCCGACGGATAAGTATACCGACGGATTTCCGACGGATACTATACCGACGGATTTCCGACGGATATTATAATTATTTAAAAAAAAAATTTTAATTTAATTAAAATTACTGAAATTTAAATAAAATAAAATAAATTAAATTAAAATTAAATATAAATAAAAATAAAATAAAATTAAGTTTCAATATTTTAAAAAGTGATTTAGAAAATTAAAATATTACATAATGTGTTATCTACCGGTTACGGAAGAACTCGTTCATCCTTTCTTCCATTTCCCGCATTCGTGCCATCTGCTCTTCCATTGCCTGCATGCGTTCCTGTTGTTCCTGCAAGCGTGCCTGCTGTTCCTCGTAGCGAGCTGCATCTTCTGCGCGTTGTACCTCCAACCCGGTCACACGCTCGAGAAGCTCGGCATTCTGTGCCCTCAACGTACTATCTGCCTCAAAGCGGTAAGAATTGACGGACGGGGATGAACTGTCTTCCGGGAGGCCAAACACACGACCTCTGTTCTTAGGCGTAACCTACGAAAAAAAAATCAATAAATAAATGTTGTAAGTTGTTGATATGTAAATTTATTTAAAATTTAATTAGAATTGACAGTGTTACTAACCTGATAGGTAAACTCGTTGATCATATCCAGAGGAACTTCCGTGGCCGGAGGAGTTCCTTCGACGATCGGTTGGGATTGGAGGTACTCCTGACCCAGCCTCTCCACGCTCTCCACGATTTCACGAGCAATGGGATCTTGAATTTCCCCCGTCTTTCTGTTGGTGTGCGCATCTTTGACCAAGTCAAGATGTGACGGACGCACACCGGTCCTCTCCATCTGTTGCCATAGATAATGAAAGAAATATGAGAAGTGTTATAAATAAAATTTTACTAAAATTTTAAAAATTACCAGCTTCTGAAGACGTGACGCTTTGCTCGTCGCACCGAGGTTATGGGTTGCCGGTCCCTTCCCCTTCCGGTCGCTGTTCCGGTTAGATGAGTTCTTTCCGGAGCTTGCTTTTGTCTCCTCCCGTTCCCAATGGGCAAGTAATCCAGCCCAAAATGTGGGGTTATCTTGCAATTTGCGCGGCACTTTTCCCTCTTTGTACCACATGTCCTTCCATTCGTTTATCTTCAACGAATATTTCCGGGAGGCTTTTCTGTAGAACTCCCGTCGGACCCGGGAAGTCAACTGTGGCTCCCAATTAAATTCTTGCTGAAAAAAAAAACGTACCCATATTAGTATTGACAATTGTAATGGAAATAAAAAATCTAAATTCTTAATAGGGAAAAAAACATACCGCAAATTGCCGAAACCAGCTCTCCTGGTCTGCCACCGGCATCGAAGTAAATGTGGGATACGGGAAATTTATCATCGAATTAGTCATTGCGTTGATCGAACTCGTAATCCCGTTTCCCGAAAATTGAAACCTAAACAATATTTAGTTAAATATTTTTTAAAGTTAATATAATCAAATACATTTTTAACTAAAACTTACCAGGTCGTTTTAGGTGGCAAGTCAGGATCTAGGCGAGGCAACCTATCCCGTCCGGGTTGCAAAACAAACTCCTCAATGGTCATGGCCGTGGGAGCTGAGGGCTGTGTATCAATTGGAGGAGACGGGTGTTGGGGCTCCGGAAAGTTAGTCTCTGGGATATGCGACTGACTCCCTCCCCTACTGGATGTACCGAATCCAGTAGAGTGATGAAATCGCCCATAGTCCCTACGATTTCCAAAATGTTTCCAAAATCCGTTGAAATTTACTTACATATATAAATATAACTTCTGATATTAAATATAAATATATGTAAATTTAAATCATAAATTTTAAAGATAAATTTACAGATAATTTAATTTACATTACGGATTTAGGGATTTTAAGTTTTTAAGAATTTGCCGACATCGAATTTTTGCGATTTCCGAATTATAATATTTACGGGAATTGGAGACTTAGCGATTTTAGAATATTACGATTTTGAGAAGTAGGGATTTTGGAATTTAGGAATTAATTTATGGAATTTCTGGATTTCATAAATTAAGGTTTTAGGGAATTAGGGATATTTGGATTATGAATTTCAGATTTAAACATTTAGGAATTTACAGATTTAGATATTTACGATTTTTCCAGAAATTGGGATTTTATAATTTAAACAAATTAAAAAATTAGTAAAATTTCAACAATTTAGAATTTTACTAATATTTATAAATTACTGATTTTTATAATTTTCTAAAAATAACAAATACTTATTAAAATGTAAATAAATTTTATAAACCCGAAAATTCTCTAAATCACAGAATTTACAAAATTGAAAACTTTTCAAACATCCTAAACCCGTACATTTCTACATTTCTATTATCCTAAATCATTTAATCCCTTAATTTTTAACATCCTAAATCTAACAAATTCTACAAATACATCTCATAATTCAGAATTTACAAAAAAAAACTTTGAAAAACTTACATTGGATTGATGATTTGTTGATAGAGATTGAGATTATTGAAGGATTTGCAGTTTCCGGCGGTTTCCCAGTGGTTTCGTATGTTTTCCGGCGGTTTTGTCGATTTGGATCCGATTTTTCGATCTGATTTCGCGAAGAGGAAGAGCCTGGTTTTTATTACAGGGTTCCGACGGATTTCCGACAGAAATCCGACGGATTACCCGGTATTTACGATGAGATCGAGGCTCTCTAGGCGGCAGAAATTAGGGTTTCCGTCGGAAATCCGTCGGTATTTCCGACGGATTTCTGACGGATTCTAAACATTTATATATAAAATTAATTTTTTATTAAACTGAATTTTTTTTAATTAATTTGATTAAATCCGTCGGAAATCCGTCGGAAATGTCCGACGGATTTCCGACGGATTCTAAACATTTATATATATATAAAATTAATTTTTTATTAAACTGAATTTTTTTTAAATTAAAAATATGAAATCCGTCGGAAATCCGACGGATCTCCGACGAATTTTTGTATATATAAATGTTTAGAATCCGACGGATCTCCGACGGATTTCATATTTTATTTAATATAAAACAAAACCGTAAAACAAAAAATTACAGGAGACATACTGTCGATCGACACTTCCCCTGCCTGTCGATCGACACGGATTTGACATCACGATTAAGAATTCCAGGGAGAAGACTGTCGATCGACAGGGCTTGGTGCTGTCGATCGACACGGGCTTCTGTGAAGAGAATCAGCTTTTTCCTTCTCGGGCCTGAAGTTTCCAAAAGTTTTCCAGAAAGGCCAGTTCGATTTTACTTAGGTTTTTAGTTGAACATCCAGTTTTCATTGAGAAGTGAGAGATATTGCTAGGGAGAGCTTTACATGAATTTGAGAGAGTAGCGGAGGGTAAATTTGAGCATATAAACAACGAAATTTTATAACAGATAAAAAACATATTCCGAAAGGAAAATTATTTATTTTAAAATTTCAAAAACATATGTGCCTGTATCCACTCCAAACTTACCTTTTGTTAGAAACCGAAATTTTTTTTTCCCTTTTTTTTATTTGGCAGAGAATCTACATATCCTTTGCAAAATTCCCTTTCGATTGCATCAACATCTATATTTAAGTTCGGACTTTCTGGTCTTTGGGCAAATTCATCATCATTGTACTGATCCTTTTTATTCTTCGGTGTACCTTCTAAATATCCGCCGCAAACATCTCTTTTGATTGCATCAACATCTATATTTAAGTTCGGACTTTCTGGTCTTTGGGCAAATTCATAATCATAGTAGTGATCCTTACATTCATTTGAAGTACTTCCACCGTAATTACGTATCAAGCGAGATGGTTGTACGTCTTCGAGAACCATCTTCTTGTCTGGATATTTGTCGCCCTGAGATTGCGTTTCCCACGAGACGTTTGCCAAGCACTGGCTGTCCGGCACTATTGTTGATGAAGAATCTCCGATTGAGATTGGTGAGACCGTATCAAATTCCCACGAGTAAGTGGGAATCTCTTCAGTGTGTGTGTCGCATTGGGTTTCGGTTTCCCACGAGTATTTTGGAAGTAGAAAGTGGTTTGCCACGATTTTTGAGTCTTCATTAGGAGAGTTAGAAGACATTATTTGTGTTGTTGACATGAATGAACGTATGAGAAACCTTATATAGAACGGAAATCCGTCGGAAATCCGTCGGAAACCTCCGACATAATACCCCGCCAGTCCCATCGGCAGAAGATAACGCAATGGTAACCACTCAAACTTTGCCGACATCGGCATTCCGACGGAATTCCGACGGAACTAATTCCGTCGTTATGTCGTTCGAAAATTAGGACAGCTTTTATCCCGCGGAAATCAAACTGGCAAATTTAATAAATGATTCTGGCGGATATTACCGTGAAGTAGATTTTATTAGAGGGAACGCATAGGTGTTATAGTGCAACATTGGTAAACAAACATTTATTCATAAATTATTAATCAGACACCTCATTCTATGTAAGAAGACACTCCTTATTATGTTTCACAAAGAATTATCTGTATATTAATTAATCAAATATTCAAAATATCAGATAACGTAACCAATGGACCCCGAAAACTTTGGTTTGTTGAGTTATTCATATTTATCCTCTATCGCACTTTGCATGCCCTCCCAGGATTCATCAAGAAAGTTTTGGATCAAACCAAGGTGAATTTGAGACGAATCCACACCTTAGGAGTGAAGAAGATAGTAGTACCTTCATTGGCACCGCTCGGTTGCATCCCCTCCTTCGTCAAATCCTCCCTGATCCAGGGTCGTTGCAAGGACATTCTAAACCTCTTTGTTGACATCCACAACGCATTGTTGCATCAAGTAGTGACAAATCTCAACAATGAGACTAATCATACGACCTTTGTCATTTTTTATTACAACAACGCCTTCTCGACTGTCTTCAAGAACAAAGGAGAGAATCCAGGTAACCAAAGTTTAAAACCTTTTTTTTTTTGTTAAGCGACCATGGGTCTTTGGTCCATATTAGTTTCCTCTCCTCTGGAGCTTGTCATACTCCCCCAAATTTTGTTTCTCTAGTTATAGAATCATTTGCATTCCATATTTTTAAGCTTTGTCTAATCGATTTACAAATATACAGGGAGTACGACGACGTTTAAAACCCCGTTTAAAGCGTGTTGCGAAGGCACTTGTAGCGTTGTGGACGCGAAAGGTGTGAAGGACTACACCTTATGTGATGATCCTAAGTCTGCTTTCTTCTGGAATGGACTTCACCCTACACAAGAAGGATGGAGAGCGGTTTATGCGGTTTTAACCAAAAATATCACTGTATCTTTGATTAATCTGACTCTTCTGATGAACCTAGAACTGAGAGAAACAGGAACTCTCGCCGCATGCACATAGAAGGAGGCAAATTGTAAGGTGTTAGGATGACCGGCCACAAGGAATATTGTCTTCCATGCTTTCCAAATGGGTTGAAACCATCAGTGGATAAGCCGATGTATACATTGCGTCGTTCATATGCAAAATCTGGATATACGGATTGAAAGTGTTTCCACGCTTCCGCGTCAGAGGGATGCGTAATATCTCCATCTTGATTATGCTCTGCATGCCATCTTATAGCCTTAGCTGTGCGTTCTGATTGGTACAACCTCTTCAACCTCTCTGTTACTGGTAAATACCACATCCGTTTGAATGGAATCTTCACTCTGCCACTTGTGTCCTGGAACCGTGGTTTACGGCAAAATTTACATTTATTTCTGTTCTCATCTTCTCTCCAATATAGCATACAGTTGTCGATGCACATATCTATTATCTGGTAGGGCAAACCAAGACCGGCAACAAGTTTTTGGACCTCGTAGTATGATGCTGGAGAAAGATTATCCTCTGGCAAAACATCTTTCACAAACTCCGCGAATGCATCAACACATTCTTCGGACAAATTGTAATCGGTCTTCATGTTCATCATCCTACTAGCAGAAGATAAAGGTGAATGCCCTTCTCTACAACCGCTGTATAGTGGTTGCTTCGATGCGTCTAACATATCAAAAAACCTTCGAGCTTCTAAATTAGGTTCTTCAACCCTATCACCCTCATAACCACCCGACTGCAAATTCTCTCTAAACGCATCGTTAACCATCGCAATCGTACTTACCCCAACGTCTACTTCCGTTGTACGTTCTTCTACGCTATCCGGAAAATAAGGTGCATTACTACTACTACTACCATATTCGTAATTGCTTTCTCCGTGTAAAAACCAAACCTTATATCCCGGCGTAAATCCATATCTATATAAGTGATTCCAAACACTATGCATCTTAACACTAATTCTATTACAGCAATTAGAACATGGACATTTGATATCCTGACCTTTTTTTGCTGCATCTTGATTTCTGGGTAAATTCATGAACTCGCATATACCTGCAGCATATGCGGATGTTAATAAGTTCGAGCTCATATCCATCATTGGCTCGTCCATCCAAGACCGAAAATATGAACTCATCGCTACCAAATTTTTTTTTTTCTAAAATTGTGTTATGAAGTTGGTTACGGATGTGGGAACTTATATAGAACGGATTTCCGACGGAAATCCGTCGGAAATCCGTCACAACCTCCGACATAACATCCCATCGGACACCGTCCACGAAATGGTAACCACGGAAATTTGCCGACATCGATTTCCCGACGGAATTCCGACGGTTTTAGTTCCGTCGGTATGCGATGACCAATCAAAATTTTGCCGACATCGGAAAATCGGAAATCCGTCGTCATTCCGTCGGAAAGTCGTCGGAAAATTACGACAGCTCATATCCGTCGGAAATCCGTCGGAATATTCCGACGGATTTCCGACGGAATAACGACGGTTTACGTTTCCGTCGGAAATCCGTCGGAAATTTCCGACGGATTTCCGACGGAAATATTTTGGTCGGAAATCCGTCGGTATTCCGTCGGAAATCCGTCGGTATTCCGTCGGAAATTTCCGACGGAATTAACCTCCGTCGGAAATTCCGTCGGAATACTGCCTGTTTTCTTGTAGTGTTTGTTCGCAATTAAATATTTCAATATAAATAATATTTATGCTTCACTCTGAATCGTCAACATTAAATCTTTTATTCTTTATACCCTAAACCCTAAACATAACATTTAATTCATTTAGCGTCGAATTAGCATCGAAATCACATGAATTCGATGCTAATTCGTTGCTATTAGCGTCTGATTCATGTGATTTTGATGCTAATTCGACGCTAAATAAATTAAATTTTACGTTTGGGGTTTAGGTTAAAGAAACCGCAACATATACGATAACAATCTTAACCATTTTAAGATTTTATGTTCACAACATATAACGATAACAATCACAGAATTCGACGCTAATATAGCATCGAAATAGCGTCGCTCAGAATAATTTTTTTTAAAATTTAAAAATATTCATAAATAAAAATATTCTAAAAATTAAAAATATTAGAAAATACATACAAAAGCAAATTTAAGTTACATACTTATTAAAAACATTAATATATGCTTCACTCTGAATCGTCATTTGAGTTCTCGTCATCCTCATCGGTACTTTCTCCACTCTCGTTTGCGAACTCATCTTCGGGGTTTTCTGCATCGGTAGCATCCGGAAGTATTTCAGCTTCTCGATTTTGCGGATCTATAAGAATGATGTTGTCTATATCTTGTTCTGGAGTTGTTAGATCCACGGCAGTTTCATATTGCATAGGAGCGTCGTCGGATTCAACTATCATTCCTCTGGGAGCTATTTTAAGCACAGATAACCATGAAATCCCTGTTTTTCTGACACGTGGATATGGAATGAAACAAACTTGATCCGCTTGTGATGCAAGGACAAATGGATCGTACTTTGCATAAGAACGCGATCCATTAACATCGATGACACCAAACTTTCTTACTCGAACCCCTCGCCCGACAACTGGATCAAACCACTCGCATTTGAAAAGGGTGCACTTTAAATTAACCAAACCAGGGAATTGCACTTCAACAATGTCTTGTATAATGCCATAAAAATCCGTGTCCCCGGCTCGAACTACCACACCATAGTTCACAGTTGCTCTATTTTTTCCACGTTCGAACGTATGAAACACATAACCTCGTGTAAAATACATTGGAGATGACATAACTTTCTCCAATGGACCTTGGATCAACTCTCTAAACCATACAGGGTATGACGTGTCTCCATAATCAACCTGGCAAATACAGTATACACATTGTAAATATAGTATACACAAATTGTATATATAGGTTTTTATGGAAACTAGATATCTATAATTTTGTTTTTAACTTACCTGAGTTCTCAACCATTTAGCAAAATGTAGATCTTTACGTTTTTAATCTCACCGGCGGATGCAATTGGGAAAGTCTCGTTAACTTGGCGAATGAATTCACTAATAAAAAATATATTTATAATAACAAATGTTTTCAAAGTATATATAAGTACGAAAAATAACCCTTTTGACCTCAATCCATAGTTGGTAATTATAATATGTACCTCAAAAATGGGCTAACTTCGTCGCATTGTAAGAGAATATATGTGTGTGCACAATTGTAGTCTTCGTACGAGAACCATTCTTCTTCTCTTGTGATTCCAGCATGCCTACCAACTGCACATAATATATCTGAGACATCAGAAACTGGATATGTTTGCGCGATGCCACCATCATCGTACCTACGTGGAGCTTTTTTTATTGTCCGGACAGTTGGAGAGAAGTAATATGAGCTTAAATGAGAGGTTTCTTCGGTTAAACTTCCCGCAATAATTGATCTCTCAACCCTAGCCAGGTTTTTTGCCTTTCCTATTAAGTGTTTCATGAATCTCTCGAAAGGATTCATCCAACGAAATTGAACGGGCCCTCCTAAATAGGCTTCGTGAGGAAGATGGACAGGAAGATGCTCCATCACATCGAAGAAAGATGAAGGGAATATCTTCTCTAAGTTGCACAGCAATATTCCGATGTTATTGTTTAGTTCACACACACAGATCTCGAAAAAATGCTCTAACACCTGAACCCAACGTCCAATATCAACCAAAAAAGAAATGTAATTTTCCATACATCATTTGTTTAGATATTTATATATCGTCATAGAAAATATACCTGCAAGTGATTCATGCACGTTCGTTGGCAAAAGCTCTGCAAAGGCGAAAGGCAATAATCTCTGCATAAACACATGACAATCATGACTCTTCATACCAGAAAATTTTTTTCCTTGCTCCATAGACTTAGAGAGTTTTGACACGTATCCATCTGAGAACTTAACTTCGGTGGAAACCCAGTTGAATAATGTTGATTTGCCTTCGCTTGACAATCTAAAGATAGGCACTAGAGCTCTCCCATCTCCCGTGAGATGTAACTCAACTCTAGAGCATATAAGAGGCAAATCCAATCTAGACTTCAAGTTGTCTTTAGACCTGCCTAGAACGTTTAAGATGGTGTGCATGATGTTATCAAAAAAGTTTTTCTCAATGTGCATGACATCAAGATTGTGGCGCAATAGATGATCCTTCCAGCACGGTAGATCCCAGAAAATGCTCTTCTTATGCCAATTATGTTCGACAAGGTATCCATCTGGGAGATTGGTCGGGATATTAAGCCAGTTACCACCATGTTTTGTTGTGTCCTGAGCTCCCCAATAATCAAGTTGACCTTCAATTTGCTCTCCTGAAAGATATGGATGTCCTTTGTGAATAGTCTCCTGTTCCTCTGGTACGGATGGTTCATAGGGAGAAACCTCCGGTGGCAATCAAACCAACAAGATTTTCTACCATTTTTAAGTTGGAAGGCATCTGTTTCATTTTAGCAATACGGACATGATAACCTACCATGTGTTGTCCAACCAGATAATATTTCGTACACTGGAAAATCGCTTATCGTCCACATAAGCACAGCTCGCATGGTAAAATTCTTTTTCCTAGAGTAATCAAAAGTACGAACCCTATGAGACCCCAACAAGTTCAACTCGTGAATCAGCGGCTGTAAAAACACATCAATAAATCTTCTTGGATGCTTCGGACCAGGGACTAAAATACTCAAAAACAGAAATTCCCTCTGCATGCACATATCAGGCGGAATGTTATAAGGTGTCAATATAACCGGCCACAAAGAATATTGCCTGCCAGACATACCGAACAGACTAAAACCATCTGTACATAGGCCAAGATAAACATTGCGCTTTTCTTTAGCAAAATTAGAGTGTACCGATTTGAAGTGTTTCCAAGCTTTTGCATAAGAAGGATGATGAACTTCTCCTTCAATAGTTGAATGTTCTGCATGCCACCTCATTGATGCAGCTGTTCGTTCCGAATGGTATAACCTTTGTAGCATATTTGTTATGGGCAGGTACCACATTCTCTGGTACGGCACTTTACTTCTACCAGCTCTTTGGGGCTTAAATCTTGGTTTGTGGCAAAATCGACATTCCTGCAGATCTTCATCATCTTTCCAAAATATCATGCAATTGTCAATGCAAACATCTATCATCTGCGAGGGCAATCCTAAACTAGAGACTAGCTTTTGTATGTCGTAGTATGACTCAGCAGCTTGATTACCCTCTGGCAAATATTCTTTTAGAAGAGCTGCCCAATCATCCATGCAACTCTCAGACTGATTATGATCAGACTTTATTGTCATCATCCTAGATGCCAATGATAATTTAGATAGATCTTCCCTACAACCTTCATAGATTGGTTGGTTTGCAGAATCAAGCATATCATAAAAAAATTTATCATCTACATTGGGTTCCTCAGCAACATCAGGAGTAGACATAACTCCATAAAATGCATCGATTACCATTTCTTCAAACCTATTATGCTCTAACCCGACATCATGATCATTTTCTATAACAAATTGATGCTGATCATATTGCTCATTCGAATAACCCTGATCCATAGGTTGGTAACTAGTACTACCCGATGTTTCATCTTCATATCACTCTCCATGATAAAACCAAACATAATACTCACGTGTAAACCCTCTATTAAATAAATGCGTACCAACTGTATCAATTGTCTGCGGCCTCGAATTTTTGCACTTCTGACACGGGCACACCATCACTCCGGTCTGTTGAATTGTAGGCACACTACTTGCTTGAGCCATGAAAATTTCAAGTCCGTTGAGGAACTCTTCTGAAAGCCCTCCATTTTCATCTTTATGTCGATACATCCAATGTTTGAGTTCGTATATATCGCCTATTTTTTTTCTAAATTTAGTAAAAAAATTTCTTTTTTTCGAAGTTTTTTTTTTATAATTGTAGAATGATTTCTTGGAGTGCGTTTGGGTGGGTATATAGAGGATATTTTAGCAGCGATTTAACATCGATTTTGCATCGAATATTTAGCATCGTATTAGCATCGAATATCTTTGCGTCGATTTTGCATCGAATTGGCGTCGTTTTTGCGTCGTTCATAAGCGACACTAAATAGGTAGGTGAACCCGTTTTTAATGTGTCACCTACCTACCAAATTCGACGCAATATTCGACGCTATATTTGACGCTACATGTTCGACGCTAAATCGACGCTAACATTGCATCGATCTAGCGTCGAAATCAGACTACTAACGGAACTTCGACGCTAAATCGACGCTATATAGCGTCAAATTGCTCGTCCCTAATTAGCGTCGGATTTTGTAAGCGACACAAGTACGATGCAATTTCGACGTTAAAACAGTGTTTTCTTGTAGTGAAGGAACTTTATTTTATGTTAGAGAAGGATGCAATATGGGAATTCTGTAAGAAAATCTTGTGTTTTGAAGTTAAAATCAAATAAAATAAAATTTATACCCAAACTTAAAAGGTCGGTCTGAAGCAAATGGCTAAAAGAATAAGTGAACATAGCCACAAATTTTGCTACAACAATGATTTGTAGCAAATTTTAGCTAGTTACAAATTTGTGAGAAAATTATGAAACCATTAATATGTAGTAAATTCGTCACTTTTAGCAAAATAGCTACTAACTCAAAATTGTAGCAATTTTTCTTCAACTAGTTACAGAAAACTTGTGACAAATATTGTTAACTTTTTTTTGAAGCATTGCGTGACATAAGCTAAATTTGCTTCAATAATAGTTACAAAAAAAATGGTCACAATAATTACAATTAGCTACAAACTAAATGTTGTGACTAAATTGTTACAATTGGTTACAAGTAAGGTGTCACAACAAATGTTTTCGAAATTTTATAAACAATGACAATACGGTATCAAACCTCAAACACCAAACTCAATTACATATGTCAAATTGGAAATTTTCAGAAGAACAATGACAATTATATGGCACAAAATCATACCCCTTAAACTTTTTCCCCATATAATATGGCACAAAATCATACCACTTAAACAATAACATTTATATGGCACAAAAGTGTATTTATAAGAAAAAAATATGGTTTTAGTTGGTATAGGGGATAATGTTTGATTCTTCTTCTTACCTATCAGATTTGAGACCTTACAAATGCAGGGGATTATTCAGAAGGTGCCAATTTGAATGTAAGCAACTATATCTCAGTCTGACCTTATATTGAGCCTTAAATCAGTTTGTGTTAACCTTCTCGATAAGTTAAAATGAGACAAATAAAGAATTATGTACTTCTTTAACTGGATCATTCATGTATCTGGTATAGGATGCAAAGTTGAGTAATGCCAACCTCAAAGGACCAAACCTTCAACGAGCTTACTTGAGGCATGTGAATCTGCAAGAAGCAGTACATCCAAAAACAATAATCTCGAATTGCATTCCGTCTCTGTGTTTCCTGGTAATATTCAATTGGGGTCTCTGTTTGTAATCTCATGTTGTGGCTGTGTTGGTACTTGTTCTTATCTTGTGTATCCTCATTGTTGTATTGTTAACTTGCGGACTTTGTTTTTCTTGCTTCCCCTTCTTGTTAGGGTGTCAATTCACCACCAGAATATGAGAGTGATGACGAGTTCGTTGCTCCAAGACAACGTATTACGCATCAGTCGCACCGGTGTCCCAATTGCTCTTACTTTTTAGTTTTTACTAAGGCCTGCGACCATGAGTTAGAATTTTAGAAATTAGGATATTGTAATTTTAGAAATTAGGTGATTTAGAAATTTGGATATGGATTATGGTATGTGTAGATTAAAGTTTCAAAGCTTTTATGATTTAAATTTTTTGTTTGTATTATATATTAAAAATGTAAATATTAATTAAAAAAATATGATTCAGAAAAATCACAAATTTTGTTTACTGTTTATTGGCTGTTATTTTGAAGCAAAATAGTGTTAGTTTGTTGGTTGCTATTTTGAAGCAATTTTGTTACAATTTAATGTAGTTTCTTGTGACTAACTTTGACAGGCTTATTGTTGCAAATTGTAGGTTTTTCCCTCAATAATGTAGTAGCAAAGTGTAGCAAATTCTCACAAATTTTTTGTAGCTAATGTTGTTGCAAAGTATAGCTACAACATAACTTTGTGGAAATTTGTAGCAATTCGGCTACAATTTGCTACAAAATCAACATAAATACCACAACATACTCGGAAACCAAAATTTGTATAGCAAATTGTTGCAAACCATATATTTGCTACAAATACATAAGCATAGCTACAACAAAAAAATGTAGCTATATGGTCCAATTCTCGTAGCTACAAATACATAATTATGTTTTTTTTTTTTTGAAAACCACTAAAAACAACAGTAGTTGACTGTTTGCATATGTATCTTCTCTCTCTCTCACACACACACACACACACACACACAAATTTATATATATGTAAGTGGCCCTAACCTAAATTGTCACGTTATGGGTGTAGGGCCAAAGTTCCTAAGAAATTAAATGTAGAAAATCCTGAAAAATGATTATGCTTATTGGGTAAGAAGAGACAGAAAGACGTGCACGTAGTTGGTCGGAGAATGACGGGGGAACGTGGAGGTACCGACCAAACTTAAATAAATGATCTCTATGATTTTGATTTATCAACTCTTGTTAATTGCTCCAAACCGACCAACTCATGCCAGCTTCTAAATTTTTATAAGCTCAAATGAAAAGTACGTACTATATTTGGCTTTTCAAAATATCATACATAAAAAAAAATGAGGAAAATGGGAGAGACACTCTAATTTGTGGCAATGAAAAATGACATTACAGCAATTACTGGAGAATGTATGTAATTATGTAGTACAAAAGTGAGAAGATTAAATTTTTCAAAATTGATGTTCATTTCCTACGCCATACATGCGTTTTTGGATCCTCTAGAAATTTCGGCTCTTTTAGACTGGTATATCTTCATACAGACATTGTTAATAGTTTATTTTCTATAATCATAGAATAATTTAGAATTTTTACCACTGAAATAATTTTCAAAACGAGTGTAGTAATCGAATAATCCCTTCAATAGATTTAAAATATGATACCATTTCGAGTTGTCAAATAAGAATAGTTAAATAATTTCATAATTTAGGAGAATCAATATAAGGAAATTTGCATACATAACCAATAAAAAAAAATATAATTACAAAACCAACGTTATCTAATAGCTATGGTTTAGCCACAAATGACAAATTTTGTTAGTTTCTTAATTATTAATTTTGTTTGTTATTTCACAAATTAATCCATCAATTATATAACCTAGAGCAAGAAAGCGACTCCTCCCCAAATGAGAGCCAATATGGCCCACTACCACTTAGTTGATATTGCTAATAGCTAAACCATCATCTGTAAATAAATCGTTACTTCTCTTAACCAACACTCGAACTCATAAAAACAAAAAGAGAATCGTCTCTTTTGAAGATCTCTCGGCCTTGGTCGAAGTGTTAGTCTAGTTTGGAGGACTCTTTTGCCAGTTGGGATTCAAAGGTTGTTCAATACATTCTGCTAAATTATACAACCAGTACAGATTTCAAAAATTAATTTGAATTTTCTTGAGAAAAAATTAAAACATTGTAGGTCCAATCAAACATATAAGAACTTTTATTCTATAGTATTTTCTGTCTGAAACAAATTTGAAGTAATAAAACAAAGAAAAATTGGCTGGGATGCACCCAAATAAATATCAGTCATGTGCCAAACTGATTGTACTTCTCATTCCATAATAGCTCTCACTCAATTATTGCAATTATCTTCACGGTTAAATGAGACCAAAAGTTTATTTCTATTACTTTATAATGTAAAAACAGTGTAAAGCATCTCATTGATAAAACTAAGAGGTAACTGATTTCAAAGTCTCTTTTAGATGATAGGTTTACGAGTGTTATTTTTGGGTTTCCTAAGAAAATATCTACTACAGTTTTTTATTTTTTTTTAAATTTGCCATCAATGGAAGGCGTCTGAATTAGATTTATATGGAAAGAACAAAAATTGAAGGTAGGAGAAATTAAGTATTGGCGTAGTGAACGAATGGTCCAGCATTGCACATGGTAATTTGCATATTATTATTGTATAAATGAAATGCATCTGCATGTGTATAATGTATTGTCTTCAATTCTTTGTTCGTGGTTTGGTAAGCCTATAGAGTTAGCTGGTTGTGTTAGTTCGAAAATATCTTCACAGATTTTTGTATCCAAAATCAAACTAATTTATATCGCAAAAAAAAAATGATGCATGTAATTATTTTATTGGAAATTCGTATTTTTGGGAGCCAAAACTTCTATGGTAGTCAACCATTGGACGGCAAACGTGTTTGGTTGTTTGTGCTGTTTTGGTTGGTTTCATCATTTCTTTTTTACAATTATCCGGTTATTTTAGGTAAATTGTAAAAACGATTGATGTTTTGGGGTTCACTTAAACTTGATCTTGAAGGATTTTAGGTAACGGATATCTTGGTTATAAAAATTTATCCATGAGTGATATTTTTGTTGGAATTTTGGACAATCAAGTCACCTTCTACACATTTCATTTGAGTAAGTAGTGCTAGTAGAGGTTTGTGTCCACTTGTTTCAAGAACTTCGTATCCATTTAACCCCAGAAGATTTAGCGAATCTATTCATATTACTATTCACATTTCGAAAGAAAACAAAACGAAATTGATTGACGAAATTGCCCTAACATATTCCTCTCCCGCCGAAATATTGGAAGGAGAAAGAAGACAAATAATAGCGATTGGACATGGAAAAAGACCGAACATGTCTCTAACTTTCAAAGCTCATGGCTTCTGTTTGTGGAGTTAATTATTGCTACTCTATATATATTACGAATAGAAGTATTTTTTCGAAAATCTTTTTTTAGTCGTGAGAGATGAAACGATTTTTAATGGATAAAGGCATTTGACAATTATAAGTATTTCAAAGGATTTATAACCATAAACACGAGTACGGAACGAAAATTATTCATTAATATGTCAACTAAAAACATGTTTACAGAAAAACAACATACTTTCCATATAACAAGAGAATTTTTATTTAAGAATCTTTTCTAAAGCAAAAAATATTGTAGTAGTTTTAGAACTTCTATAAAGTAGTGGAATTTTTGACAATTTGTCAAACATAAAAGCTTTTTAAAATGTCATTTTTTACAAGAAGAACAAAAATATAATTTAGAAGCATAATTCACATTTTCCCTGGTTTTCTCATTTATAGTTATTATTATACCGTAGTACAATACAATTGCACAAAAACCTTCCAAGGGAAATTACAACTCCGAACAACAACAAACCCAAATACACATAAATCAACAACTAAAAAGATCCAACGTCCACATAGAAACCCAATTACGATGCGAAATATATAAAAATCAAATCAAATCACAACATTTGAATTCAACGTTTTCAGTAATCAGCAGTGGGCAGTTGCTCGTGGGCGTTTTCATCGATGAACACAAAGTCGTAGATAATTCCGGCGAGTCCACCACCGACAAGAGGACCAGCCCAGTAAACCCAGTGGTTGCTCCACGACCAGCTCACAACGGCTGGTCCGAAAGCAACGGCTGGGTTCATGGAGGCTCCACTGAAAGCTCCACCAGCAAGGATGTTAGCTCCAACGATGAAACCTATGGCGATTGGTGCGATTGTTCCAAGACTACCGTTTTTCGGGTCGATGGCGGTTGCGTAGACGGTGTAGACGAGTCCGAAGGTCATTACGATCTCGAAGACGAAAGCGTTTAAGGATCCGACTCCATCAGAGAGACCGAATGCTGGAACAGGCTGGGAAAAAAAAAATAAACATTTTGGTTTAGTTACTTGCCCGAAAAGTTAGGTCAAAAGGGAGATTTTAGTAGGAATATTCATTATGGATAAGGTTAAACCAAACCCAAAACACTTGGTCCAAATTAAGTTTTAATTTTTTTTTCAGAAAAAATGTTTTATTAAGTTTGATTGTTTACTTTTCTATGTATAAATAAGACAATATCAGATCCAAACAAATCCATGAAAAAAGACAGAAAAACAAAAACCAAAAATTTTAAAACACATGTTACTAAAAACTAAACATGATCAACTAAAAATAAAACCAAAACTTAGCTTAATTGAAAATAGTGATATACTTTGGTCGACCAAAAGTAAAACATTAAACCGATTTAGTAAAGGCAAGAAGTAAGGGACGTTACCAAGCCACCGGTAGCGAATTTAAGGAGGAAGCAAGCGACGACGGAGCCAAGAAGCTGAGCAATCCAATAGAGAATACCACGGAGTAGAGTGATGTTACCACCGATGAATGCACCGAATGTAACGGCTGGGTTAACATGACCACCGGAGATGTTTGCGCCGACCGCAACCGCGACGAAGAGACCGAAAGCATGAGCTAAGGCAGCCGCGACAAGACCCGAAGGAGTGGTGGCTCCATTGTCAGTGAGCTTGTTGAAAGCTATGCCGGAGCCTGAGCCGGCGAAGACAAAGATCAAAGTTGAGATAAACTCAGCGAGTGCTGCCCTAAGTGCGTTGGGGTGAGTCACTTCTGCTTGGACTCCGCCGATGGCGATGTTTCTGGTCGGCATGATCGGAGAGATGTAAAAACGTTTTGAGAGAGAGAGAGTGGTGCTTTTTTTTGTGGGCTGATTGGTTTGATGTTGTTAGGTATATATAGCCAAGTGTTTTTATAGATGTAGATAAACTCTATTTTTTGTCATATAAACAAAAGTTTTAAAAAAGAAAAACCATCTTTCATTTTTTTTTTCTTTTTTCTTTTCTAGAACTCACTTATGATGATGGTATCAACTTGAATTATGATATAAGGGCGATACTAATATATACTACTGTCAGGTTATAAGTCCGATTTTTTACTTTTTATTTTTTCTCGTATATAACTAACACACAAATACTATCGATTTTCAACATGAATTACGATAAAGTTTACAAAGTTACAAATCACTAATTTCTTTTAAAATCAGATGTTAACACAACAACAAAACCAATACAAGTCACTAGACCATGTCAATGTTACTTTTTAAATTAAAGAAATTTTAATTAGGACAATGATCTGGAAGAATACATTTTTTATCTTTTGAATTAGGACAATTATCTGGACCACTGGTTTTAATTTTTAATAACAACACAAATTCAATATAAAAAAAAAAACTCAAACCCCATTTCTAATGGAGAAAAAAACTAAACCCTAAATTGAAAAAAAGAACCCAAAACATAATATTTTATTTTAATAATTCGATTAGCATAAACAAGTATTTTCATACGTAAATTGTCCTATTTTTAGAATATTAAATTTGATTTGGAATAAAAACTATTTTTGTGCTATTTTAAGATATTGATAAAAACAATATAGAAAATGTGAGCAAAAAATTGTTTATGATAGAGAACAAAACTTTTATAGAAATTTAAATTCAAGTTTCTTTGATAGGACCTAACCATTCGCAATTTGGTAGATGATTTTTTTTTTGGAAATCCTAACATACTACACGTTGATTTTTTTCTATTATTTACATGTCTTACCAATTCACTACAAGAAATTTAACCGTTTTCCCACCGAACTTCCGACGGAAAATAATTGGTCGGAAATTTCCGACCGAATTCCGACGGAATTCGAAAATTTCCGACGGAAAAATAATCGTCGCAATACAGTTGCAAAATCGGTCAGAAATCCGTGGGAAAATCAATCGGTAGGAAATCTGTTGGAAAATTCGGTCGGAAAACGGTGGGAAATATATGACCGTTTTAAATTTTGAATTTTCGACCGAATTTCGGTGGGAAATCCGTTGGAAATTTTGCAGATTAAAAACAGATCACCACCATCTTCATCTTCACGAAAATTTCTTCAAAAAATCACAAAAATGGCTCCTTCAAACAGAAATCAATATTTTCGAGCGTGGATGGATAGACCTTCTCATGATCCAGAGACGGGTTTACTTACGGATGAGTTTGTCGATGGAGTTCAACAATTTATGAATCTCGCATTAAACCAACCGCAAACCATCGAAGCTAAAGGTAAAATGTCGTGCCCTTGTTCTCAATGTCGGAATTGTAAACATAAATTTGGGCGTTTTGTATTACAACACCTTTATAGAAACGGATTTATGCCGGGTTATAAGATATGGTATTTGCATGGTGAAGATGGTTCAATGGGGAATTATGCTAGTACTAGTGCGGATAGGATAGAGGAACCAATACCGGAAGTAGATGAAAATGTAGGTATGGAAGAAATGGTTAACGAAGCCTATCGGGAGAATATACCATCGTTCTTTCAGGATGGATCCGAAGGACCAACTTTAGATGTCCAAAGGTACTTTGATATGGTAGATGCATCAACTGATCCGTTATATGCTGGTTGCAAAGAGGGTATTTCATCTTTATACTCTGCATACAGAATGATGAGTATAAAGACTGATTGGAATTTGTCAGAGGATTGTATGGATGCGATAGCTGATTATGTGAAAGATATTCTGTCCGAAGATAATCTTCACCCGGGTTCATACTACGAGATACAAAAACTTGTATCCGGGCTTGGTTTGTCGTATGAAATGATAGATGTGTGCATCAACAACTGTATGATATATTGGAGAGAGGATGGCGACCGGTTGAAATGTCGGTTTTGTCGCCAACCGCGGTTTCAAGACACAAGTGGTAGAGGTCGAGTACCGTTTAAGAGGATGTAGTATTTGCCGTTAGCCGAGCGGTTAATGAGATTATATAAATCAGAGCGCACAGCCAGTCCTATGAGATGGCATGCAGAGCATACCTTTAATGGAGAAATTGCGCATCCCTCAGACGCAAGTGCATGGAAATATTTCCAATCATTGTATCCTAGTTTTGCAGAAGAGCCACGAAATGTATACATTGGGTTATCTACGGATGGTTTTAATCCTTTTGGGAAGCATGGGAGGAAATATTCATTGTGGCCAGTCATTGTCACACCTTACAATTTGCCTCCAACTTTGTGCATGAAGCGAGAGTTTCTATTCCTCACAATCCTTGTTCCCGGTCCAGACCATCCGAAGCGTTCGCTTGATGTCTTCTTGCAACCATTGATTCATGAATTGCAAGAGTTATGGGAGCATGGTGTTCGAACATATGATATTTCATGCCATCAGGACTTCACGATGAAAGCTGTGTTTATGTGGACCATAAGCGATTTTCCAGCATATGGAATGTTATCTGGATGGACAACTCACGGAAAGTTATCATGCCCGTACTGTCAAGATAACACTAATGCATTCCAATTAAAGCATGGCAAAAAGGCGTGTTGGTTTGATTGTCATAGATGTTTTTTACCAGCTGATCATCCGTACCGGAGGAGCACCACGTTGTTTACAAAGAAAAAAAAAGTGCTTCACGATCGTCCCCCCCAGTTAAATGGTGATTATATTATGACTCAGTTTCGTGATTTTGGTGTTATGACTACGGCTTACTGTGGTGGTAATGGGATTGATCATGTTGACGGTTATGGGCAACAGCATAATTGGCATAAGAAGAGTATTTTTTGGGATTTACCATATTGGAAAGATCATCTCTTGCGGCATAATCTTGATGTCATGCACATTGAGAAGAACTTTTTCGATAACATCATCAATACAGTGCTCAATGTGCAAGGAAAAACCAAAGATAATTTGAAGTCTAGATTGGATTTGCCCAGTATATGTTCTCGAAAGGAACTACATGTCATGGAGAATGGAAAAAGTCATATCCCGGTCTTCAGGTTGGATGGTTTAGGAAAGAAAGAGTTCTTTGAGTGGATTACGCATCATGTTAAATTCCCAGATGGATATGCGTCTAATCTTCGTAATTGTGTTGATATGGGGGAAGGAAAGTTTATTGGACTGAAGAGTCATGACTGTCATGTTATCATGTAATGCCTCCTTCCATTTGCCTTTGAAGACCTCCTACCAAAAAACGTCCATCGAGCAATTGCAGGTAAATTTTTGGTATTTAAATCAATTTACATTATCACATATATATATATATATATATATATATATATATATATAAATATATCTACTGTATATCAAAAAAATATATTTGATCTATGCAGCGGTAGGTGCTTTTTTCCGAGATTTATGCACGAGATCCGTTACAGTGGACGGGATACGCAATTTGGAGGAGAAGATACCAATGATCCTCTGCAATCTAGAGAAGATATTTCCGCCGTCTTTCTTTGATGTTATGGAATATCTTCCGGTCCATCTTCCTCAGGAAGTTGCTCTTGGTGGCCCTGTTCAATATCGGTGGATGTATCCGTTTGAGCGTTATATGTTCCATCTGAAGAAAAAAGTCAAAAATTTAAGCAAAGTAGAGGGTTCAATTGTTGCTCAAAGCATCAACCAGGAAACATCTAACTTTGCGGTAAACTACTTCCCTTCAAAAGCCCAATCAAAGAGTCGAAAACCAAGGCGTTACGATGATAGAGGAGAAAAACCCATTTATCCAGCTTATGTCCCACATATGTTCGCACAAGTCGGCCGACTAAGTGGGAAAGCAAAATCAAGGAGGCTTTCATCTGAGGAGTAAAAACACTTGCATATGTACATTCTCACAAATTGCGAAGAAGTCATGCCATACGAGAGGTATTTTTAATTACAAAATAAATAATTCACAACTTTCTTTTTACGATAATAAATAAATAATGATGATATGCTTTTTTTAGCATTTACATGGACCAATTAAGCCAGGAAAATCCACTTTACACAGAAGATGAATTGAATGTGCTAAAAAGTTCTGAATTTGACCGGTGGTTACCATTCTACGTAAGTGAAAAAATTTCCGACGCATAAAATTGTGTAAAATATTTAAATGCGCGTGTAATAATGGAAAACTGTTTTCTCGTGTAGATCTCGCATTGGAAATCTAATGGCCATCAATTTCCAACGTGGTTAGAGGAGCTGTCGTCCGGCCTAACATCGGTTGCTATGTCATATCCGATGTACTGCACCCGCGGATACGCTTTTAAGATCCATAGAGAAATGAACAGAAGGTGCACCTCTAATTCTGGAATTTCATCACATTCCGGTGATCTTGTTTACTATGGTGTCTTGCGTAAAATATTGGAGGTTCATTATCCCGGCTTACTCGATTTGAGGTGCGTTGTCTTCTACTGTGATTGGTATGATCCTTTTACCGGTGTTCGACAAGACGAGTTTGGTGTTACATCTGTACATTTGAGGAAGAGACTCCAAAATTACGATCCATTCATCCTTGCCTCACAAGCAAACCAAGTTTCATATATTCCATACCCTCGAGTACGAAACAAACAAGATCCATGGATTACGGTGACATCAATTAACCCAAGAGGAAGGGTAGATGGGGTAGCAGATACCGAACCTTTGCAACAGAGCACCGCCAGATATATTGGCTCGATTGATCATTCGCTTGAGGTTGACCTCGTCGTCGATTTCACAACGGACGCAGAAGATGCTATATTTGAGGATTCAGAGGAAGAGATTGGGGAGTTTGACCAAGAGTCGGACTCAGCATCTTCAGATTATTTATCGGATTCAGACGGACTATAATTATATTTGTGTTTTTAAAAAAATTTTAATTTGTGTTTGTAATATATTTTAATTTAAAATTTCTACCCTGACTTTTTATAATTCCGACCGAAAATTGTTATAATTGTTATAAAATATTATGAAATTGTTAAAATATTATAACTTTCGATTTTTTTCAGACATCTAAGGCAGTCTGACGGAAAAGTCAAATTTTGGTCAATTGCAAAAATAGTCTTTTGATCGATCCTGACTTCGAGAAAGCTGCCGTAAAATTTCAGATCGATCAAGGAGCAAAAGACCGATTGATTTGGGTAAAGATCGATCGATCTACATAGGGATCGATCGATCCCGTGCCCAAACCAATCAAAAATTTGACTTTTCCGTCAGACTGCCTTAGAAGTCTGACATGAAAAGTCAATATTTTGGTCAATGTCAGAAATAACTTTCGATTTTTTTCAGACATCTTAGGCAGTCTGACGGAAAAGTCAAATTTTGGTCAATTGCAAAAATAGTCTTTTGATCGATCATGATTTCGAGAAAGCTGCCGTAAAATTTCAGATCGATCAAGGAGCAAAAGACCGATCGATTTGGGTAAGGATCGATCGATCTACATAGGGATCGATCGATCCCGTGCCCAAACCAATCAAAAATTTGACTTTTCCGTCAGACTGCCTTAGAAGTCTGACATGAAAAGTCAATATTTTGGTCAATGTCAGAAATAACTTTCGATTTTTTTCAGACATCTAAGGCAGTCTGACGGAAAAGTCAAATTTTGGTCAATTGCAAAAATAGTCTTTTGATCGATCCTGACTTCGAGAAAGCTGCCGTAAAATTTCAGATCGATCAAGGAGCAAAAGACCGATCGATTTGGGTAAGGATCGATCGATCTACATAGGGATCGATCGATCCCGTGCCCAAACCAATCAAAAATTTGACTTTTCCGTCAGACTGCTTTAGAAGTCCGACATGAAAAGTCAATATTTTGGTCAATGTTAGAAATAACTTTCGATTTTTTTCAGACATCTAAGGCAGTCTGACGGAAAAGTCAAATTTTGGTCAATTGCAAAAATAGTCTTTTCAGACAACTATAGTTTCCCACCGATATATCCGTCGGAAATTTTAAATTTCCGACCGATATATCCGTCGGAAAAACTAAATAAATATCCGACTTCCTCAGATCCAGTTTTCTTCTTCTTCTCCTCCTCCAATCTTCTCTCCACCGTCCGCCGGTTCTTCTTCTTCTCCTCCACTCGCTCCGCTCTCCTTCTATTCTCCTCCACCGCCGTCGGCTCTCCTTCTCTCTCCACCGTCCGCCGCCGGTTCTTCTTCTTCTCCTCCACTCACTCCGCTCTCCTTCTCTTCTCTTCCACCGCCGTCAGCTCTCCTTCTCTCTCCACCGTCCGCCGCCGTCTCTTCTCCTCTCTCCACCGCCGCCTATTCTTCCTCCGAAACCCACGCCGTCTCTTCCTCCTCCACCCACCAATTCAAAACATGTATGTGTTCTAATTTGTGAATTAGGATTTAGGGGAAATTGTGAATTTTTAGAAAATTTTAGGAAATTTTAGGATTTTAGGATTTTAGAAAAATTATGAATTGTGAAATGTAGGAAATTTTAGGATTTTTGGAATAATTGAAATATGAATTAGGATATTTGGATTAGGATTTTTGGAATTATGAAATATGATTTGGGAATTAGGATTTGTTGAATTAGGATTTTAGGATTTTAGAAAAAGTATGAATTGTGAATTTTAGAAAATTTTAGGATTTTTTGGAATAATTGAAATATGAATTAGGATTTTTGGATTAGGATTTTTGGAATTATAAAATATGATTTGGGAATTAGGATTTCTTGAATTAGGATTTTTGGAATTATGAAATTATGAATTTTGTATTTTAGGAAATTTTAGGATTTTTTGAATAATAGAAATATGAATTTGGATATTTGGATTAGGATTTTTGGAATTATGAAATATGATTTGGGAATTAGGATTTGTTGATTTAGGATGTTTTGAATTATGAAATATCAATTATGCAGGTCGATGCGAGATTTCCGTAGAATGATTAACCTCCCGCATCGTGCGACCAGCGAGAACACAAACCCCCCAGCCCCAAACCCCCCGAGCCCTTCTCATATTTCGGACAGTCAAAACTCCAACCAACAACAACTTACGATCGAAGAGTTGTTGACTCAACCGGGCCGAGAGAACATTCCTAAGCTCGACCCAATGTGTCGAGGCAATTCGACTTGGTAAGAAAATTTAAATTTTGTAGGGAAAGTTAAAATTAATACTAACTTGGATTTTTTGACTAATATATTGTTTTCATGTTTTTAGGTTCGGTAAGAAAAATAAGATTTCAAAATTATTTTTGAAGATGATACGTGCACTCCTCAAACATCCTTATAAGACGTGGAACGCAATGCCTCAAAGTAAGAAAGAGTTGTGGTTCCGAACTTTTACGGTATGTATTTAATTAATAAAAAATTTATAATATCTAAAAATCATTTTATAGTTACTAATAATTTTTGTTATAAATAATGTAGCAAGATTATGATTGGCATCCTAGTTTGACGGGACAAGTTAGGGATGCGTTCTACAAGATGGCCCAGGATAGTTACTCGGGGCACATGAACGAGTGGAAGGAAAAATGGGAGTTAGGGGGTGAGAAACCGCGTAACTTGGAAGAGGATGTTTGGTTGGGATTGCAGGCGTATTGGGCTGATCCGGCAACGAAAAAGCTTGGAAAGATTAACAAGGAGAACCGTAAGAAGAATCCGCGAGGTACTCACAACTCTGGGGCTACGAGTTTCGTAGCGCGGGAGGACGAGATGGTAAGTATATCTGAAATTTATACGATTAGTTTTTGTTATCTTTCACATTAATAATGTTTATGAAAACGTTTGTAGATTCAAGAATCTGGCGGTGTGGCTCCGGATTTAGTTGAATTGATGAAACGGACACACACGAACAAAAAAACCGGGAAGATCGATTATCCAAACATTGCTGAAATCGTCGAGAAGGTGGAGAAGAGAAAGAAAGAGCGGCTTACGCAAATGACTCTCTCTCAAGGTTTGGATGGTTCTTCTTCTTCGAACCAGTGTCAGTTGTCCGCAGACGAAGTGAACAATATGGTCCTCGAGGTATTGTTACGTTTAAATTATATGTCGACTTTTTTTTTTTCCTTAATTTTCCATATTGACGCATCTCATTATCCGTAGGAAACCCCATTGCGCAAGGGTCGTCGTACGGGATTAGGCAATATAGCTTCTAGGTTCGGGGCTAGTTCTTCTTCCGCGACCAATCCCGTACTCTATGATGAAGTAGCCGGTCTCAAAGAAGCACTTGAGAAGAAAGACGAAGAAGTTGAAGAATTGAAACTTGAGAACGCCGCTACGAAACAGAGCCTTGACGCATTGAAAGCTTTCATGAGGAGCAAATTCCCGGATTGCGATTTTTAGACGTTTACGCCGGTTTTAATTTTTAATTTTAATTTACTTTTATTATGTTTAAAATCTTATAAATACTTTTAAATACTTTAAATTATATTTTCAATTGAGTTTTATCTTTTTTTATAAATTTTTTCATATTTTAAATAATTAATATATTAAATAATAAATAATTTAATTAAAAAATATATAAAAATCCGTCGGAAAACGGTGGCAAAATTCCGACGGAATATACCGTCGGAAATTTCCGACCGTTATGGCCGTCGGAAACAGGTGTTTCCGACGGATTTCCAACCAAAAGGTCCATCGGAAAAACCCCTTTTTTCTTGTAGTGATTAAATTATCTCTTGTAAAACTGTTGCCCGTTTTATATATCTTTTGCGTAATTTACATTATTACCGTTTACGATATGTAAAAATTTAACAAAATAAAATAACTTAATAGATGACAAAGATTTTTTTTTTCTGTTTCTTAAACCAGTTGTCTTTTCCTAATCATATTTTGTTGTTTGTAATGAAAAGAAATACACATTGTTGTCGTATTTAACTATAAATTTTCGTCTTGTTAAAATTTTAAAATTAGAATTGACGTTAAGTTGACCAAAAAAAAAATTGACGTTAAATTAAAAAATATGGAAATGACTTTGGCCCGAATTAGTAATTGGTTGGATCAAATGGGCGAACCAGACCAAGAAAGCCGGTTTGTTATCGAACCGCGAGGATTAGGGACAGTCGGACAGTTAATGGGGAGGAGAAGACACATGGTGGGCCCCAAATTGATAACGTGTCGGTCGGTTTATAGTGAGATAAGGTTAGTGAATGGGATACAGCTGGCTCTATCACTGACCAATCACAAGCGCCAGCCTGTCCTTACCATCTTCCACTTTTATGACCTTACTTTCCTTTTATTTTCCCATGTTTTTCTCTCTTTTTCAAAAATATTCTATTTTCATTTTCACCAATATTCATATATCTTGTTGATTCTTCTGATCCTAGTTGTTTTCAAAAATCTTTAAAGGATTTCTTTCCGATTACCTTTTTTATTGCTATATAAACTAGATCAAAATTCATACTAACTTTTGAAGTTTTCTAAAATTCGGATATTATCACTATTCGAAACTTTTACGAACCGAACTATATAATTAAATAATTTTTTGGTTCGAGTCAATTGAATAAATTTTTAACATTAGTCTACCTTCAATCATTTTTTTAATTTATTTTATATTAGTATAAAGTAGAACTATTGTTTTGAATAGAGATAATACAGTAAAAAACGAAATAAATGCAGTACGATCCAAACAATATATATATATTTTTTTTTTTTGTCACAACACACGATACTCTCTACTTAGCCAAACACAGACGTATTTGGAAACCAGTGGGGAGTAGACGTGCTAACATACGAGAAAACTATATGACGAAGTCGAGTGGTCCAGACTAGTATGTCTGACTTGTCATTTCGTTCCTTAGGGCAAAAATGTAAAATAAAGTCAGGGAACCACGCTCGCAGTACTTTGTACTCCTCTAGCTCTGTTCTGAATCGCGACCATTTTTCCAGTGCCATTACTATTGTTGCTAATTCCTGGAAATCCGTGACGAATAGAGCACAATACCTTTTTTTCCGTCGGAGGCTCTGGAAGGCCCATAGTAAACTATGGAGTTCTGTGCAGGGGAAAACTTCTCTTGTTCAATCCACATAGTCCTAGAAGATCAATCGCTTCGTCTTGCAATTGAAGTGTCCAGCCAATCTCGCTCGTGGAGTCTCCCTCTTCCAAGAGCCATCAATAAAGCATGTGAAGATGGCCAATGGCAGTTCCGGAGCAGGAGGTATCCGTGCTTCATTTATTGCAGTTCCGGAGCAGGAGGTATCATATATATATATATATATATATATATATATGATTTTTATTGAATATACATATCACAAAAAAGTATACGTCAATGCAGTATAATGTTTCAAAAATTAAAAAAATAAATGATCATTTATATATGATGTTTATCTTGGTTCAATTATTTGATAACTAATGCGCGCTACTTAACTAGTCAGCAAACGTTATTTAAAAAAGATAACTGCTAAAAATAAAGTTAGCAAGCGTTATAATTTATATAAAAAAATATAAAGAAATAATTCGTCAGCAAGCGTTATGTTTTTTCTATCATCCAAATTTTTATTGCTTTTTAATACCAAAAAAAAATTGAGAGAGGTTTAGAAAACAAAACATCATTATTCACAATGGTCAAATCAAACAAGTTACTATACAAGAACGCAATAATTGGACAGGACTGTGAAGTTTTTTTCTCCATTATCGCCGGCCTGACACAATGGCCGGTGGGGATTTTAGACCTCTTAATTTCTCATACATTTATATAAATAATTGAATCCTATATTGTTCCTGAAACTTCGTTAAAAAAAATCTTCTAAAATTGTTCATACAAAGTTTACAAACTGGCATTACATCTTTTAAAATTTGAATGGTGATAACGGAACAAACTATGCCAAAAATATAGTTAGTCCCAACGGACAATTTTTGCAAACGAACAGAAAAATGAATAATGAGTAAAAATGGTTGTATGTAACTATCATATTTTTTTACCAATTTTTTAAAGTGTTTGAATGATTAAAAAAATTACTTTTTGTAAAACTATATTAATCGATAAAACTATTTCGTATACTTGTTTTTTCGAAAAATTTGGAGTACAAAAAAACAATCACTTGTAATGCAACATTTGTTGTGTAACAATCAACATATATATGTGGTACATGTTTTCTCTTTATATTTAAATATATATTTGGTTATACAACGATTATAGGTTGGAATATTGATAGATAATTTGTACCTAAAAGGTATGAACATTCGTAATTTTTGAGTTTACACTCATATCTCGTAATTTTTTTTTAATTCTGCTTACCTATCGTATATTCGTCTTTTACAATTCCCATTTTTTAATCTATAATTACATCTGGCCAGAGACAAACCATTTATAAATACATGCTAGAATGTAAACTATCCGAGTATCAGAGAATATATCAAGTTAATAAAAGATAAAATTATCATTTATTTGTTTTTTTTTTTTTGAAACTTTTTTTTAACCATACATGTTCTAAGAAGATTGACTCTTCACCACCATATACTATACATATATTATGGATTTAAGACAGCAAATGATCCATGCATAATACTACTCCATAGTCCACATTGACACCATTGTAATCTAAAGGAATGACGGTTCCTTTAGGCGATTCTAGGGTTCTTGGTGATGATGGGCAAGACGTGTCTATGGAGGATAGTGGGTGCAGAGGACGGCCGCCGGATCAGACCGGATCATGGGCACAGAAGGTAATGGGAAGTTACGGGGGAGGAAGGGTGATCCCGGAAGAGGTTTTGGACGATGCGTTTGTGCTGGAAAAGCTGAGTTTGGACTTCCCGGATGGAGAGGATGGTGAACCGGTAATTACCATTGGGAAAGAGGTGTTAGATGTGATGAGTGGATTATGGAAACGGTGTATGATAGTGAAGGTGTTGGGGCGGAATGTGTCGATCTCAAACTTGAGTAGGCGGTTGAGAGAGATGTGGAAGCCGGCGGGCGCCATGTTTGTGACGGATCTTCCGCGACAGTTTTTCCTTATCCGCTTTGAATCTGAGGAAGAGTATCTGATGGCTTTGACGGGTGGTCCATGGAGGGTGTTTGGAAGTTATTTAATGGTGCAAGCATGGACACCGGCGTTTGATCCGTTGAAGAGTGTGATTGCTACGACACCGGTCTGGGTTCGTTTGTCGAACATCCTAGTGACGTTTTATCATAAAGCAATATTAATGGGTATAGCAAGAGGACTAGGGAAACCGATAAAGGTGGATTTAACAACATCGAATGTGGAGAGAGCAAGGTTTGCTCGTGTGTGCGTGGAGGTGGATCTTAAGAAGCCATTAAAGGGGTCAGTTCTTATTAATGGGGAGAGATATTATGTGTCGTATGAGGGGTTGACAAATATCTGTTCGATGTGTGGTTTGTATGGTCACTTGGTGCATACATGCCCGAAACGACCCGTTGCGCGGGAGATAGTGTTGGTGAGCCCAGTTAGGGAGGAGGGGGATACAATAAGCGTAGAGAAGCAACCCGAGGAGGGGTTTACCCTAGTAAGGCATGGTGGTCGTAGATCGGAAACACAAAAGGCTAGACCAGTGTTAGGAGACAGAGGTGAGAAAGGGAAAGTGGGTACAATCGCGCGAGATGTGCGGGGCAGAGATTTGGAAGATATTTCAGTAACTAATAGTTTTGGAAGGTTGGCAGAAGATTTGGAATCCCCAAAGACTCGAGAAGGAAATAAGGAGAATCGCCAAATGCTCAACCATAATCATCCAGGTTATGAGGCGGGGATTACGTTTGGCGCAGCGGCGCGGAATAATGTGAAAGGGCCTCACTTGGGCAGTACAGTGAAGCAGGGGGAAGTGGAAGAGCCCATGACAAATCAAAGCCCATGTTCGTTAGAAAAGGAAAGCCCACTAGAGGGTTAGTATTCGGCCCAAAACAGGATGAGATAACTCTATCTTCGAGCGGGAAGCGGATGAGAATGGAGAAAGAGACGATGGGACGAAGAGAGTTGGGTCCTCCACAGAGTGTTCGTGAGACTGAAGCTGAGGGTGTGTCAGGCTCAATAAGTGATAAAATGGAGGTTGTAGCTCAATTGGGTGTGGGAGAATAGAGAATGAATTCGGAAGCGGGGATGCCGCACGGCCAGAGAGTTGTACCGCCGGTGACTCGGGTCGAATAATGGCTCGCCCCGGTGATTCTAGATATCTGCTATAAATTATTGATGAATTGCTTAGTATGGAATTGCCGGGGGGGCTAATAAACCTAATTTCCGAAGGTCCATAAGATATATACTTAAGAAATTCCCATCAGAGGTGCTAGCTGTGTTCGAAACTCATGCAGGAGGGGATAAAGCGTTTCGTATCTGCCAGAAACTGGGTTTTGAGAACTCTTTCCGTGTGGATGCGAGAGGGCAGAGTGGTGGATTGTGGCTATTATGGAGGGCGGGTATCGGTGATCTTGAAGTAGTTAAATCATTTGAACTATTTATTTATGCAAAGATAAAAAGCGAAACGGAGGTGTTGAATCTCATTGTGGTTTATGCGGCTCCCTCTGAGAATCGTAGGAGTGGGCTTTGGGATGAATTACGTGCGGTAATCAATCCGATCTTGGGGCCTTTGGTGATTGGAGGGGATTTCAATTCAATTGTGAGGTTGAATGAAAGAACAGGGGGGAATGATAGTCTCAGCAGATTCGCTAGCATTTGGGAGCTGGATTAATGACTTATCTTTGATAGATATGGGATTTCGAGGGAGTCAATATACTTGGGGAAGAGGTCAGAGTGGAGCATCGTTTGTAGCAAAACGGCTGGATCGTGTGTTTTGTTGTGCTCAAACGCGGTTGCGATGGCAAGAGGCTAGAGTGACTCACCTACCATTTCTGGCTTCTGACCATGCGCTACTCTATGTGCAGTTATCACCTGATGTTGGTGCGAATGCAAGGAGAAGACCGTTTCGTTTTGAAGCGGCGTGGATGGAACATCATGGTTTTAAGGAGATGTTGGCGATGTCGTGGAACCGGACTATAAATACACAGGCCGCCTTATCGAACCTACAAGTGGCATTGAAAAATTGGAATAGGGAGGTTTTTGGGCATATACAACAGAGGAAGGACAAGCTGATCCAGGAGGTATCGAAGATACAAGATTTAATCGATCGTAACCAATCCGATGTTTTACTTAGGAAGGAAGAGGAATTGTTAAAAGAGTTGGATGCTGTGTTAGAACAAGAGGAGATCGTGTGGCTCCAGAAATCCAGGGAGCAGTGGGTGGCCCATGGGGATAGGAATACTAAGTTCTTTCACTTATCTACGATGATACGAAGAAGACGAAACCGGATTGATATGCTTCGGGATGGTACTGGTGATTGGGTTACAAACACGAATGAGCTAGAGAAGTTAGCAGTCGAGTATTTTAAGACGCTATACTCGCTAACGGATGTGGATCCATGTGTTGAGGCGTTGCAAGGGCACGGGTTTGCACAGTTGAATAACGAGGATCAGGAGAGTTTTGGTAAGTCTTTCTCAGCAAAGGAGGTAGAGAAAGCAATGAGGAGTATGGGTCGTTTCAAAGCACCGGGACCCGACGGGTTTCAACCAATCTTTTACCAGAAAGGATGGGACATTGTGGGTGAGTCCGTGACCCGTTTTGTTCTGAATTTTTTCGCATGTGGGATGTTACCGAGTGAGGCGAATGATGCACTTGTGGTCCTTATACCAAAAGTGCTCAGACTAGTAAAGATCACTCAATTTAGACCGATTAGTCTTTGTAATGTTCTTTTTAAGATAATTACTAAGACGATGGTTGGGAGATTAAAAGGAGTGATGACAAGGCTGATCGGTCCGGCTCAAACCAGCTTCATTCCGGGAAGATTAAGTGCTGATAACATCATCATAGTGCAGGAAGTTGTACATTCGATGAGACAGAAACAGGGAAAGAGAGTATGGATGCTACTGAAATTGGATTTGGAGAAAGCATACGATCGAATTCGCTGGAACTATCTTGAAGACACGATACGAGCAGCGGGTTTTCCGGAAAACTGGGTTAGATGGATAATGCAATGTGTGTCGGGACCTTTAATGAGTGTCTTATGGAATGGAGAGAAGACCGAGGAGTTTGTCCTTTTAAGAGGTCTAAGACAAGGCGACCCATTGTCACCATACCTTTTTGTCTTGTGTATGGAGCGCTTGTGTCATTTGATTGAGGAGGCTGTTGAGAATAAGCAATGGAAACCAATTAGTTTGGCCAGAGGAGAACCTAAACTATCGCATATATGCTTTGCGGATGATCTAATACTTTTTTGCGGAAGCATCGGTGGCGCAGATTCGGGTTATTCGAGGTGTTTTGGAGAAGTTTTGTAGGGTGTCGGGGCAGAAGGTAAGCTTGGAAAAGTCGAAGGTTTTTTTCTCGAAGAATATATCACGAGATTTGGGGAAGGCAATAAGTGATGCGAGTGGAATCGACTCAACATACGATCTTGGCAAGTATTTGGGAATGCCCATACTACATAAAAGAGTTAATAAAGATACTTTTGGAGCGGTTTTGGAGAGAGTTTCGTCCAAATTAGCAGGATGGAAGGGACGAACTCTAAGCTTTGCAGGATGTATTACACTGACAAAAGTGGTCTTATCCTCGATACTTATTCATTCGATGAGCACCATCAGACTTCCAGCCTCTACGCTCAAGAAATTGGATAGGGTATCACGCGACTTTATTTGGGGAGGTAATGCAGAGACGAGAAAGCAACATCTTGTGTCATGGGATAGAGTTTTCTTACCATAGAAAGAGGGAGGATTGGGAATTCAAAGGCCAAAAGACATGAATATGGTACTAATTGCTAAGGTAAGTTGGCGCTTATTGAATGATATGGATGGTCTTTGGGCTAGAGTGATACGGAGCAAGTATAGAGTTGGAAGGTTCCAAGACTTCTCGTGGTATGTGAATAAAGGCACTTGGTCCGTTGTTTGGAGAAGTATGGTAGTTGGGGTTCGGGAAGTGCTAGTAAACGGGTATCGCTGGGTGATTGGAGATGGGACATGTATTCGGTTCTGGACGGACCGATGGTTGTCGAATACGAGGATTGGAGACAAAGTGGTCGGGCAGTTACCTGTGGAGTATCGAAATGCACATGTTGCTGACTATTGGGTAAATGGCAGAGGCTGTGATATGAGTCTAATTGCTCCTTTAATAACGGAAGAGAAGAGATTGGAGCTTGGGGCTGTTGTGGTGGATAATGTGACGGGTTCGAAGGACCGTTTAGCTTGGGGAGAGTCAGCGAATGGCACGTTCACAGTTTCCTCAGCTTATCGGTTGGTGACAAGAAACAATGCATCGAAACAAGATATGGAGAATTTCTATGACCGAATTTGGAGAGTGATAGCACCCGAAAGGGTCAAAACCTTTCTCTGGCTCGTTTCTCATCAAGTTATAATGACGAATGCGGAGCGATATCGGAGACACCTAGGTGATACGGATATATGCCCGGTGTGTAAGGGTGGGGTAGAGTCCATCTTACACATTTTGCGGGATTGCCCAGCGATGGAGGGTATATGGCGTCGGCTTGTATCGCCGCGACAAAGACAAGGTTTTATTGCTCAATCACTGCTCCAATGGTTGTTTGTGAATCTTGGTGACCATACTAAATATGATGGTGTCGAGTGGTGTATGGTGTTTGCCTTGGGGCTGTGGTGGGGATGGAGATGGCGATGTTAGGATGTGTTTGGAGTGGATCGAGTTTGGCGTGATCGAGTGCGATTCCTGAAGGAGTTAGGGAAGGAGGTAGCTACGGTGGAGGAGAAAAGGGTATCACATTAGAACAGGGGGGAAGAGTAGAGAGGTTGATTTCACCGAGAATTGGATGGTATAAGTTAAATACGGATGGAGCCTCACATGGGAATCCTGGATTGGCAACTGCAGGGAGTGCTTTGCGAGATACGATGGGAAATTGGTATGGTGGTTTTGTAGTGAACATTGGACGATGCTCAGCGCCCTTAGCGGAGTTATGGGGGGTGTATTATGGGCTTTATATCGCCTGGGAAAAGCGAATTGAGTGTTTAGAGTTGGAAGTGGATTCCGAGACGGTGGTCGAGTTTCTTACTTCGGGGATTGGTGATTCACACCCGTTGTCTTTCCTGGTACGTCTGTGCCATGGCTTTATATCGAAGGACTGGAATGTCCGAGTGACTCATGTGTATAGGGAGGCTAATCGTCTAGCGGATGGATTAGCTACTATGCTTTCTCTTTGCCGTCTGGTTTTCATACGCTAGTATCGGTACCGCCTGAGCTTGAGTTGTTATTAAGGGAGGATGCGTCAGAGCATTCCTTGCCTAGAAACGTAGTTATGTAATTGATTTCATTAATAATACTTTTATTGGGAAGCTTTTCTCCCGATGCACGACCAAAAAAAAACATTGATACCATTGTTAAGGCCATCATATTTTCTTACATTTTGCTTGCAGATTATTTAATTTACATTGATTATTTAAACACAAAATATGTAAAGTATTTTGTTACGGAGCAATGACTGACTGATGTAAACACCATTCTCTTTTCTGGATCTCAGGTCAATGATTTGAGCAAAAGAATAGTTTTATTTCAAGAAACGTACGTCGTGTAGAAACATAATTAGAAAATGTGTAGATCCCGAGTTAGAACTCCAGTAATTTACCAACAAAATATGTAGTCATAACTCTGTATGTTACATTAAAAAACTCTATAAATAGTAATTGTCGTATTGCAATGATTACACAAATTTTATTATATAAATTGGACTAATAATTGAGTCACCGGCTTTAAATTATCGAGCCGAGGCGTTTTGCTCGAAAGGAAAAACATATTATATACGCAGACAAAAAAAAATAAAAAATTGAATGATCAGAATAGAAAAAAATATGATTAAATTAGACCGCATAAGGCCAAAATAATACTGGCCACTGCGTCACAAATTTGAAAAGGAGAATATGCTTTTAGGATATATATGAGGCTAACGAAAACTTGCGCTTTCATAATTAATCAAGGTTAACAAACAGATTAGGTAAAGTTTTATAGAAATAACGAGAGCATCTAATCATTTTTAAGAACTTTTAATACGTCCTTAATAGGGATGTTGTCGTGGGTTAAAAAACTCAGCCCGACCCGAACCCAAAGAAAACCTGCCCACGAAAAACTGAATTAAAAAAACCCGAGAAAGCCCGAGTTCCAATAGGGTAACCCGAAAAAAACCTGCCAAGTTCTGGGTTTGCTTGTGGGTACCCGATTTGGATCTATTTAAAGTGTTAATAAACTGTCTCATGAATAATTTGACACTCTTTTCTGTTGTAGATTTCTTCATTAATAACGTTACAACTCAGAAAATTGAAACATCGCATCTCATGACATTGAAGATTGTACTTGGAGTTGCTCTTGTCTCTGTTATTATTGGTATCATTCTTGGGAAAAGGTATTAAAATTCTTTAGCAATTTCAGTGCAAACAAGGATTAATGTTTCGTCTTATATAATGCGATAGACATCTCTCAGTTTCACTATCAATCAAACTCTGTTTTTTTTCTTCCTTTCCTAAACTAAAACCATGGAGAATAACAAAATCCACACTATGAATTGAAACTCAAACGCCAACCAGAAGTAAATGCCTCCGGATGTTGAATATAAGATCATCTTCATGATGAGCTACTTGCCATCTTTGTAGCATCTTCATTTTCCTCATCAAAATGGGTTTCAATGTCACCTAATATATAAAGATATGAATAAATAAATTTAATAGCAAACTCACGATATATTAATATTTGTCTTTTATTTTTACCTTCAAATTCTGCGTAACCTCTAAGCCAATTGCGAGAACAGAGGAGTGCTTGAACGTTTTCCGGAAGGAGACGATTTCTGAACGGGTTCAACACCCGACCTCCAACGCTGAATGCAGACTCTGACGCTACTGTAGTAATTGGAATGCTGAGCAACTCACATGCCATAGAAGCCAAATCACCATAGCGGTGTCCGTTGGTTTTCCAAAAGCTCAAAACTTCTATATCTGGAAAAGACTTTGATTCTAACCTCGATTCCTCCAAATATATATCCAAATTTGACTTCACATTATCTGATTCACGAGGGATGCTCCGTTCAAGATCAAAGAGATCCTATTTAGAGAAATGCGTTTGATAAAAAGTGAGAATTAAGATTAGAAACTTGTAAATTTGTAATGTAAGAATGAAAAGAAATACTTACATAGTTCAAGTCATCATCAAGTGGTGATTCTGTTAGAATCTCATGTGGAGTAGGTATTGCTGAAAAGCAAGAAGAAGAAACCCGAAACTTGGTTTGATAATCTTCATAAAGCAATTTCAAATTCTCTTTCACAATCTTAACTTTTTCCTCACTAGTACTCGGATCAATCTTATCGTAAGCTGATCTAATTACTTGCAGCTTCAACCTCGGATCTAAAACCGCTCCCATTGCTAAAACAATACTGTACTCATCCCAATACTTGGTAAACTTTGATTGTATTATCTTAGCCACCTACTCCAAGTCATAATCATCACAACTAGAGTATTTCCTCAATAGCAACTCAATTCTCCATACTTGTATGAAATATACATTAGCAGTGGGGTATTTGACACCTGAAAAATAAGTGGTGATGGTGCTAAATGGTTTAAGCAGATCACAAATTTTCTCTCCACGGTCCCATTCATCTTCTGAAGGCAATTTTTTGTAACTTCTGTCACATTCTTTCAGGCTAGCAAATGCCTTACGAAATTTCAATGCTCTAGCTAGCATATCATAGGTTGAATTCCAACGTGTAGGTACATCTAAAGATAACCCAGATCCACTCTTAATTCCTACACTTTCCACACAGGCTGCAAATGAATCTTTCCTTGATTGAGAAGCTTTCACAAACTTGACACTATCCCTAATATTCTCTAAAAGACCATTGGCTAGTTCTAATCCTTCTTTCACTATAAGATTCAAGATATGCGCACAACATCTAACATGAAAGAACTTTCCATCACACAACAACTGGTTACCAGGAATCATCCGAAGCCGATGCTTAAGGATCTTTTGCATACTATCATTATTAGTAGCATTATCCAAAGTCATAGAGAATACCTTTTTCTCTAACCCCCACTCTTTCAAACAACCAAGTATTTTACTAGCTAATTCTTCACCAGTGTGAGGAGGTTTCATCTCACAAAAAGCTAGAATCTTGTTGTTTAATCTCCAACTATCATCAACATAATGAGCTGTTACACAAATATAACCCATCACTGTGCTGCGAGCTGTCCACAAATCTGATGTAAGACAAACACGACCTTGGAATTGTGCAAATAGCTTTTTCAGCTTCTCTTTCTCTAACTCATACCTCCTAAACACATCAGCCGCAGCAGTTTGCCTACATATATGCTTGCAATCCGGGTTTAAGTACTTATCTCTAGCTCTAACCTTTTCATATTCCACATATCGAAAAGGCATATCATGATAAATGATAATCTCACTAACCATAGAACGATCTACTTTATGATCATACTTCCTTTGTTCATTAAAAGTACCAGGTCTCATTGGACAGCCCTCTAAATGGCGCGTTACGGCTGATGTTCCTTGACTAGGATCTGTAATCATTTTCTTATTACAATGCATACAACGACCTCTCTTTTTTCCATCTACATCTACTTCTGCTATAGGTATAAATTCCTTCCAAACATTAGCCTTTAAACGCTTATTACTATGAAATACCGTTTGGATAAGTGGAGTTTCACGACCTGTCCCTTGAGTTTCACTTTCTGCTCCTTGAGTTTCAATTTCTGCTTCTTGAGTTTCATCATCTTCCATCATTGTCCTATGTTCATTCTCAGCATTAAGAATCGCTATCATTTCCAAAGATTGCGAATCTATTCTGCAATTAGAGAACAAGACTTTGGTCACTCGAAACCCATCAACAAACGGTTTGTTACAAACCCGCAAAAAAAAAAAAATCAGAAAAATCATTAGGAAACAGAAAGAAGAACAAACATAAACCAGCGAATAATCTGTCGAAATACAAACAAAGCAAGCTTAATCCAAACTAAGCTCTTAAGATAGCAAAATAATCTGTCGAAGGAAAAACCAAAACAACTTTCAAACGATATAGAGGAATCCTAAAAATCAATAAACAAGCCAATAATCGGACATCAAAATTGCTTTGCTCACGGAGATCAAAGGATGAACATCAACATCGAAAACAACAAAAATTGAAAAAAAACGAACAAGAGATTACCTTTATGAATGTCTGAAAGAGACTTGATCGTCGGAAGATTTCGAATTCCTCTCTCGATTTCTCAGAGATCGTTATCAAAAACTCGGAAGAGAATTTAGGAATTAGGTTTCGGAAGTGAAATCAAAGTTTTTTTTGATACCCTAAAATAAAACACGACGTCGTTTTTGGGCTAAATATATATATATAAAAAAAAAACTTGTTTGTTAGATTTCTGAATTAAAAAAAAAACCCACCAGGTACCCGAAACCCAATAGGGTAAACCTGAGAGGGTAATTTTAAAAACGGGACCTGCCTATTTTAAACCCATGAAATTTGAAAACTAAAAACACAGGTTCTGGGTTTAAAATTTCAGTTGGATTCCGGATACCCAACGGATTTTTACCAATTATTAACATCCCTAGTCCTTAAGCATTAAACAAGTGGAAAAGTCGTGGTCTCGTTTACGTGAACCACGTGTGTGTGTATTTTTGGATTCTTTAAAGTTAAGATAGGGTTTAGAAACCTAAAGTTAGTTGTCTATAAACAATACAAAACACGAGAAATGGTGAAGAAGTGTTCTTGTCTTCTGGCTGGTTAAAGTATATCACTTGTTTGGAGTTAAATTTATAAATATGTGATTTCTGATCAATCATGAATACAATAATCCTGTATGTATGTTGAGTGTATTTTACAAGATGTTAAATTACTTTAATCAATATCATATATGTTTTAGTTCAAAAAAAAAAGAAAAAAAAAAAGAATATCATATATGTAATAGACGGGAAAATGATATCAATAGCTCAATCGCCTTACTATATGGTCATTCAAAAAAAAAAAAACGGAAAGGTCTCGAGTTCAAGCATTGACACAATACAGATTAAACTAATATGTTCGATCCAAATGTTACAAAAAAATTATCCTAAAAAACAGATAAAAAATTATCCTTTTTTATGAAGTGTTTACAATCGATTTCTTCTTCTTTTTTTGCCAATCAAGCTTTTACAATATTTTGAAAACTTGAATCAGGATCCAGCTATATATGTAAATTCGAATCGATTTTTTAAAATAGTATCCTAACTTATAAAGTAATAACATGTAATATACGGATTTGAATTTGAATGGTGACACATGAACAATAATGTCAGAAACGGCTTCACTATATGTTTTGGTCAATGGTATTTTTCTCATTAAACCTCTTTTATATAAATTAAAACAAGGCATAAACATAATGACCACAAACAGATAACGTTTTATATTTTTAAGTTAAGGCTGGATAAATTATCTGTTAAATTCGATTTGATTCAATATGCGTTTCGATCCGATCCGAAAAATCCGGATATCCATTTTGAATCAAAGCAAAACAAATAATAGAATTTAGTACCCGCCTAAACCGAAACAAATTACAAATACTAATTTTAAATATCCAAATATGCGATCCGTATATTACTTATACATACATATAATATGGTAGATTTTATAATGTATATTTACATTTTTTACTTTTAAATATATTTGGCGAATATATTTATCATAAATATAGATAGATGCTAACTTTATTTGAAATATATTTCTTAAATAAAAATATATATTTTATTTTTCACCGTTTTAATCTTTCACTTTTCATTTTTAAAATAATTTATCGAATATAATTAAATTTATTTCATATATTTATTGATTAATTAGTTTAAATCTTATATTAAAACTTTTTTTCTTTTGAAAAAACATTATGTTGTTTTAAAAAAAAATTTGTTTAAAACAGATATCCACGAAGATCTGGATATCCGTAAATATCTAGAAAAAAATTCAGATATCCGTCATTCCGGATATTTGAAAAAAATTTCGAAGTAAAGCAAATCGGAAAATTAGATATATGTCAAAAACAAATTGAATCACAAATACTGTATTTTTTCGGATATCTGATCCGCGTCTAGGCTTATTTTAAGTATCCGTAGTGGGGAAAGAATTGAGATTAGAATACTAAGAATGACTTGGTATAGGGATCAACAATTGGACTATTATATAAACAGCATTAGTCCAAAATAAATGGTTAGTACGTAAATGTCACTTCACATATTTAAATCACGAAATCGGCGATGCTAATGGACATAATCAAAACTTTATTTTTATATAGTATTATCCTGTCATTTTCTTGGTAAAAATTCAGGTTTTTCGTAAACATTTGTATGTGAGTTGTTTCTGAATGATATAATACAAGAGAATAATATTAATACAAACCACCTTAAACTACATGGCAGTATTATCCAGTTTTTATACCATTGAAAAGATATAATATATTTGTATGCTTGTATTCATTCAAAGACACGGTGGTATGTAGGGTTGAAACCCATTATTCCATTAGAGGGAAACAAAATTTTAATACACTTCCGAAAAACAGATGTACTTAGACAAACGGTTATCATTGACCAAAAAATGACAAACGGTCATCCTTTAAAAAAAATAACCATCATTACCAGACTTGAATTATTATCCAATAAGCTCAAAATCGCTATATTTGAGTTAATATCTAAACTTGTCAAATATTTATAAAATCATATCCTCCAAAATATTAAGCAAAAGAAATTATGGAAAATTACAAAAATATTACTTTTGGTGTGTACATTTGCAAAAATGTCATTTAGGAGTGTTCATTTGCAAAAATACTACTAATTATGAATTTTTAAAACCTAAATCTTAAAATTATAAACCCTAAAAAATATTTGGACACATGAAACCCTTTAAACTCTTAAAATTAAACTCTAATACAACATAGTTAACCCAAACATAGTTAATACAACATAATTTTGAAAAAGTGACATTTTTAAAAGATTTTTAAAATATGTCATTTTTGAAAAGTAACAGTTAAAAAGTGGTATTTCTTAAAATTTATAAATAAAAAATTAAGAGTATAAGCTTACAAAAATAGATTAATTGAAAAAATACTATTTTTGGTGTGTCTATTTCAATTTTTTTCAAAAAATGCCACTATAGATTATCTATTTGCCAAAATGTCACTAATTAAAGATTTTAAATTTTAAATGATAAAATTTTAAATCCTAAAAAAAGTTTTGACCCAAAAAAAACCATAAACCCTAAAAAATAAACCTTAATACAATATAGTTAACCTAAAAATAAACAATTTTGAAAAATAGTATTTTTGCAAAAAAATTTTTTTGAAAAATAGTATTTTTGAAAAGTGACATTTCTAAAAAAAATATTTTATATTTAATTTAATTTAATTTAATTTAATTCTTATCATAGGAATAAACAATAGACTATCAAGAAATACATTCAAAGATTGAAATTAAACATTGAAGAAAAATGTGTTGTATGCCAGTTTTCTCTAAAATATGATTTTATATAGGATTATATGTGATAATGTATTATGTAGATAATATGAAATGGATATTTACGAATCGGATAATAACTAGAGCATAAAGCGGGTAATTGAAGAAAAGTCGTGCGTGTCATTTTCGATATTCATACCGATTCTTACCCGTGCGTGTTGTCGTGCGACTCCGATTACGGACTATTCCTATTATTATTATTCATTTTTGGTTCAGTGGGACAATTACAAAAATACTATTTTTTATGTGCATATTTGCAAAAATACCATTTACGGGTGTTTATTTGTAAAAATACCACTAATTATAGATTTATAAAGCTTATATCTTAAAATTCTAAACCCTAAAAAATATTTTGACCCCTAAACCCTCATAAACTATCAAAACTAAATCCTAATAGAACATAGTTAACCCAAACATAAATAATATAAAAAAAAATTCAAAAAGTGGCATTTTTGCAAAAATTTCAAAACTATGGTATTTTTGTAAAATGATATTTAAAAAGTAACATTTTTTTAAAATTTTCTTTGGTTTGGTTGGGGTTATGGGTTACATTTTCGTCAAAGTCGGGTTTGTAATTAATAAGTTCGCTACATACATTATGTTAACATTTTTTATTATGGCAAGTTCGTTACATGATACCAAGTAGACAAATACAAACTGTTGATAGAGATTAGACATTTTTTTTATATACTTCGAAAAGCTTCGGTATAAACGGATCGGAATGCTACAAAATAGACTTAATACTTGAATTCCGCTTTTAGAGTTGTGGTTTTATTAATTTCAACATTGGTGTTTTTAAAGTTAAAACAAATAATATTTTCAAAAAAAAAAGTTAAAACAAACAAGTATTCTGAAATCACGGGTAATGTTAAAAGCTCACAACTAACGGTAAGAAATAAGGGGCAATTACAAAAATGCCACTTTTTATCTACATATTTGCAAGAATGCCATTTAGGGGTGTTCATTTGCAAAAATGTCACTAATTATAAATTTATAAAACCTATATCTTAAAATTCTAAACCCTAAAAAATGTTTTGACCCCTAAAATCTCATAAACACTCAAAACTAAACCCTAATACAACATAGTTAACCCAAACATAGATTATATGATGAATTTTTTTTGAAAACGTGGCATTTTTGCAAAGATTTTGAAAATATGGTATTTTTGAAAAGTGGTACTTGGAAAATGACATTTTTTGAAATTTCTTAAGAAATAATGAAAGGTAATATACTGCCTATGATATTGGGAATGTTTGATCCTATACTACCATTATTTTTTTTAGGGAAAGTTGCAAAAATGCCATTTTTTATGTGCACATTTGCAAAAATATCACTTAAGGGTGTTCATTTGCAAAAATGCCACTAATTATAGATTTTTAATTCTTATATCTTAAAATTCTAAAAACTAAAAAAATTTTTGATCCCTAAACCCTCCTAAACTCTCATAACTAAACCCTAATATAACATAATTAACCCAAACATAAATAATATAATTTTTTTTTTTTAAAAAGTGACATTTTTGTAAACACTTCAAAAATGTGGTATTTTTGTAAAGTAACAATTGAAAAGTAACATTTTTTGAAATTTCTCTTTTTTTTTACATATACTTCTTGCATCTTTTACATATACTACTGTATACACAATATATATTACTCTATGATACTAAAATTAATCTAAATCGTTTCAATGAAATTAGTAACAACTACTATAAGTAGAGATGGAAATAAGATGACTTTGATGTTCCAACTATAAATATTAGTCGTCTGCGTCCAAAGAATCTGCAGAATCAAATGCTTCAAATCTAAGAATATTTGTATACCACAATTCTGTTATCGATGTAGACAATTTTTAAAGCAAACATGGTTTAAGAGTCCCCACAGAGAATGTTATCGATATATATCCTTACAATTTTAGCAAGTTAAACTGCTTTTCTTGATGCCTCTGTTTCCCCTTTTTTTGCATGCAATACATAGACCAGCCTATACCAATCTGACTCTGAATTATTATCCAAGAAGCATCAACAATGAAGCAATAGTTACCACTTTTAGTAAGAGCTTCCTTCATTGTTGTTCAAAGCAGCTTAACTCATTCTGGTTTGAGAACTCATCATTGAGTGAGCTTCATGTAAGCTCGATCTTCAGTTACTCTTTATGTATGCAAGAGATGCCAATAAAAGTGTTCAATCTCCATACTTTCTGAAATAAAGTATCAAGAACTGATGATCCATTGCAAGAAGGTGGACAAGTGTTATGTTTTGAGAACTGATAATTTACGGTACCTGAACAAACTGTACAGATGCCTTTGTTTCGTGCATGGCCAAGAGATTTGTGTCAGTCATGTTGAAGAGGTTTTGTCTGATAGTACAAAACTTCTCCACATCTTGCTTGTTAAATAATTGAGTCATTCCACTGTCTTGTGTGCCTGTGATAAAATGGTCAGAGACTTCCACAATGGATTATGGATCCAAATAGAACTGAAGATCGATATGAATATCGAAAATGATAAGATTGAGAATTATTTTCACAAGAAAACATTCAACGCATCTTCAAACTCAGATAAGAAAAAACCATTTATATCAGTACAAAACACATTCTAAATTTAAATCTTGAATTATTTATCTTAAAAAAACCTTAGCACTTCTAAAATCTTGTATTTGATGATCCTATTTGAATATAAAATAGAGTGGAGTTTATAAATACTGAATTGAAATGTTTCTGCATTGGCTTATTACAATCAAAAGGATTTTTTTTCTAAAAGAAGTGGGACATCAAGTATAAAAATAAATCTGTCCTTATTACTGACACCAAATAAAAGCAGAGTCCTTTGCTACCTTATAATCGTCTCATCGCTTCAAGTAGAGTCTCTACTCAGAGTTGTTTGTAGACATCTGACTTCTCTGTCTCTCAAACTGTGAAAATAAAAACAGCGATTATACAAGAAATGGTTATAAATCTAAAAAATTGGTCACAGAGATGCGAAAACTCGAGATCAAACTTCATTTATAGCTTAGATACATGACAGTGAATAACTTTACCTTGTGTACTCCATTAAGCTGCATCATCCAGGGTTTGTATCTATTTCATCAAGTATCTGATAACCGATCACAAAGTTTTGAAACATCAAACTTTATCTAACTTTTACGCACGAAAATTACTACACTGATATTAATAGTATTATCTATAAAAAACAAAATTAAACACTTAGATCGTACCATTATCAGAGACTCAGAGTATAAGACATTCAAAGCAAAAGACCCGCACTCTGTTTTGGGGAACCACAATGCTGGTTTTTCGGGAAGATCTTTTACCTGATTTCAGAATGAACATAGTCATGAATTCGAGAAGCAAAACAGACGGATTCAAAACAGACGAAGCTCATTAGTTATCTTGATACCATATTCAACCAGGATAATCAAAGCAAGCAGGAAACAAGATCAATTAACTTCAAATCAAGACACAAACATGGAAGCACAAGTTCAAATGTAGAGAGTGTACCAATAGCGAAAGTCTTGGTAGAATACATACTAATGATATAGAAAATTAGGAACGAGTATTAGAGTGTGTAGTTTCACCAACACTATTAAACAGGATGACAAAACTCATCCCTTTCCAGCAGAATGAGAAATTAGACAACATAAAACTTCAGTCATCGGATCTATCACTGAGTGAAAGAAACCAAAATTCACAGTCACAAATTGAGCACAAAGCAGCCAGCAAATCAAACATAACTAATGAGAAAAGAGCAAAAATGTGATCAGTAATACAAATACAGAGACATGCAGATGCATACACTCTCTCACGCTCACACACACACACACACACACACACATATATATATATATAAGTGCATGAAAAGCAATAAGAAGAGTTGAGAATTTGTAATTACCTCCGCGAATAAAAGAAATGACTTGGAGAAGCAGGAGAGACTAATGTTGCCTCTCTTATCTTTTCACCTCTTGCGTCAACGACCCGTTTTTCTTCCTGGTCTTTAAAAGACATATGCTTGGATTTGCCTGCAATTCTTCTAAATGCAAATTCTAGGATCTGACTGCAGGACACAATCTCTTTGTTTGAACTTCATACATGGTGGCTGAACGTGATGATCATTCATTAAGCCGTTTAGCAGCCCATGCTCCTAACTTTTGCCAGCCATAATTTTGGCAAGCATCATATATCCTTGTCAACATTTGGGTATTTGGATCAAAAGGCATCAAGAGGAGAAATTCTTCAAGCTGATGCAAGCAACCATACTTGCAGTAGAGTTCAACCATACAATCATAATGCTCAACCAGCGGTAATATAAGATATTTGGTGCTCATAGAACTGAAATACCTAAAACCAAGTTCGACATGACCTTCGCGTATGCAAGCATATAAGATTCCCAGAAATGTGACATGGTCAGGCTTAACTCCTTCATCTTCCATAAGCATGAACAACTCAAACACCTCTTTGCTTCTTCCATTACGACAGCATCCACGGATAATTGAGTTCCATAGAATCAAGTCCCGTGTATCTGCCTCTTTGAATACTTCGATAGCATAGTCCAAACATCGGCATTTGGAGTACATGTCAACCATAGCACCCTGTATAACGATGTCAATTTCATAGCCATTTCTGATCAGGAACCCGTGGGTTGCTTTGCCTATATTAAGAGCAGGAATGTTTGCACAACCCGCTAAAAGCGTTGCGAGTGTGTATTTGCTAGGTTTTGCCTCAAGTTGCATCCCTTCAAAGAAAGATAGGGCTTGTTCACTTCGGCCAACTTGAGCTAAACCAGTCAATAAAGCATTCCATGAAACCTCATCCCTTAGTTCACTCATTATACGGAACCAAACATTGGCACTCTGCAAGGTACCACATTTTCCATACATATCAAGAAGTGCATTGGCTACAATTACATCCGTATCATATCCATGACGGTAGATAAAACCATGAGCTTGCTTCCCCATTTGAACATCTGATTTACCTGAGCAGACATTTAAAATCCACACAAGAGTGACATTATCAATATCCTCAATCTCCTGGCGCATCAAATTGAGAAAATCCAGTGCCTCATCCCATTCGCTAGCACGTACATATCCTCCCAACATTGCATTCCATGAGATGATATTTCTTTCAGGCATCAGATCAAAGAGCTCTCTCGCCTCTCTAGTCATACCACTCATTGCATACCCAGACATCGCTGAAGTCCAAGATTTCAAATCTTTTGACTCGGTTTGGTCAAATACTTTACGAGCCTTCTCCAATCTGCCACATTTTACATACATATCAAAGATGGAAGTAGAAACAATTGTGTCTGGCACAAAATCAAGTTTGACAGCAATGGCGTGGACTACCATTCCCACCTCACGGGCCAAGGATCTTGAACAGGCTAAAATTACACTAGAAACGGTATGATTCAAAGGTCGAACATTCAACTCTAGCATCTTGAAGAACATTACCACTGCCTCATCATTATCACCCATCTCAAGATACCGCCGCACAATCACGTTCCATGAAACATCACTAGGGTTTTCAATCTCATCAAACACCCTTCTCGCATCGCTCATAACCCGACACTTCCCGTAAACATCAACAATTGAAGTCTCCAAATCTACATTCCCAGAAAATCCATGCTTCATCACAGCACAATGCAGTTGCCTCAATAATCTCAGGTCCAATATCAAACCAGATGACTTTAAAACACCAGAGAAAGAAGTCTCTGTTGCTCGAATTCCATCCCTATTCATCCTACGAAACGTACGAAATACCTCATCAGGAACATTGTTCTGCGCACAAGCAGTAATCACAGCGTTCCAAGATCCACCATCTCGTTCAGGCATTTGCTCGAACAGTTCACGCGCATCATTAACAAACCCACATTTCCCATAAGCTTCAATGGCTCTGTTCAATAGGAAAATCGGAGGCAATGGAGAGAAAGTTACCAAGTGTGATTCGACTTTACGTGCTTGAACAATAAGAGATTTCGAAGAACAAGAACGGAAAAGTCGCTCGTATAGCCAATATGCAACTGGCTCTGGAGAAGCAAAGAGGACAGAGACGGCTTTCGAGATGTTACCGCCTTGGAGGTGGTCCAGAATTTGGTGGGTCACTGAAGTTTTGGGTTGGGTACGGATAACTCGCTTGTGGGTTTTGTCGTGTCTGAAAAGACGGCCAAAGATTGAAGAAATTCCGGTCACTGTCATGAACAACGGAATTTGTGTTTCAGGTCACTGTCAAGAAGAAGAAGTAACCGGAGCTCCGAACGCTAAGTAGTCGCCGATAGAGGAAGAAGAGAGAATCTGAAATCGCCCCCAAAATATTAATGTTACGATTTAGCCTAACTTTATTTAATAATGATTCATTAATCCCTAAGAGCATAATTATCCATGATACTTTTTTTGTAGATTTTGTGGGTATCATTAAATATAAAATTATTAAAATTTAAGTAAAAGGAGGAAAGATAGTGTTTTTGGTTAAAATAATAGGGTGTATTGAAATATAAAATTAATAAAATTTGAATAAAAAGAGGAGATAGGTTAATACTTTTGGAGAAATAGTGTTTTTGTATCAATGGATTGATACTTTTGAAGAGAGTTTTAAACTTTAGTTGATATTTTGAGATGTGTTTAAATATAAAATTAATAAAAGTTGGGTAAAAAGATGAAAGAGAAGGTATAAAGTTGAGTAAAAGGAAAAAAGAGTGTGTGTTTTAATAATTTTATATTTAATGATACCCACCAAATCTCATGGATAATAATGGTCTAATAGTGCGTGCAAGTCCGAACTATTCTTTTTTTTTCAAACATATATATAGAGCATCTATTTGATAAAAAAAAATATATATATATATATATATAGAGCATCTATATATTTTGGTATGGAAAAGTTTTCTTAATTTTACAAACATGTTTGTGAATTTACAAACAGATTACGTTCGAATGTTCAATTATATTATTCATGGAATGAACATGTATAATATTGAAACAAGTAATGTAAATGCTCAAATAACAATCCGTCTTAACTCTTAACTAGTATTTTTTGTTAACAATATATTTGGTTTGTGCAATATTTTACTCAACAAACTAAAAAAAAAAAAAAACTAGAGAGAAAAACTCTCTATTTCTCTCTAAGAAAACACCGTTCGTCTTAGCATCCGCCGCCCTCCGACCTCCCTAATTATATAATAGATTTTCACCATTTTCATGTTTATTGCTCTTCACTTCCTTCTTCTCCTCCATGCCTGTCTTGGTTTTCGATTTCTTGGGCGATTCCTCAACTGACTAAAAGAAACAATGAGAAGAAAGATCATAGACCTGAAAAAGCCATGAGAACTAAGGAAACAATAAGAGATAATGAAACAACTTACTCATGTATCAAAGAGATGAACGCAAACCTATTCTAATTCTCCTTTCACGTGAGCTAGGAATCCCAACTCTTAACACTATTCACTATGTTACCTGCCGCTTGGCTCTACAGACAAAAAATAATGTGTATGCTTGAATCAAGTTTTTATAAAGCAACTCTCTAGATATCACTGAAAGAAACAGCAGCAGTGTTATAATAAAATCCATATTCTATCGATGACTACTTCGTGTCGTCTCGGGTCATAACAAACCACTAGAGCCATCAAGAACATTCCAATATACTTTGAATGAATTCTAGCTCTAAAGAATAGGAGCTTGAAAAGAGTTAAGAATATACATGTCCAGCCACATTCTTAACAAATGTACTTAGTAAAAAAGTTGAAATCTTCCAATATCCTTCCACATAAATTACATTGCCTGCAAAAACATAATTCACAGTTTGAAACCACAAATCGATCCAACATCAGTGATCAATTCAAACACTTACAATGAATCATCATAAGGGTGTATTCCAGGAACGTTCTTCCCACAATTGAAACAACCCGACCAAAAAAATTAAAAGTTTTCCCTTCGAATTACTATCATCACAGATAATAATCTTCAATGGGCCAAACACAACAATGCGGAAACAAATAGAAGAAATAAATAAAAGAAACAAATAACAATCCAATCAATAAATTCCATACTTTATTAATCCACTAAACCGTTCAATTCAATAAATCAATATCAACAACCAATCCAATTCAATCAATTCCATTCAAATAACAAATATCCATTGGTTCCAGAATTACTACAGTCTAGCAATTCTAACTCAAGACCACGAAACGAGACACTAGATCATCTCCTCTTCCTGGCCATGATTCCACGATCACATTTTTACTTTACATGCAACAGATGGCAAAAGAGTTGCGTGAGTATTATCACAAATACTCAGCGACCCGGTTATTCCGTCTACATGTTATACACACAAGCATAGACAAGAGATACAATACCAGGATGAGCATACAACAAGCATACATGAACAATCAAACAATGAACCAGTTCAGGAGCACTGTATCGATCGATAGACTACACTTGTGTCGATCGACACACCACCATAGTGTCAATCGACACGACATCACAGACGGAGGGAACGAGCCTATCCTCTCATGGCTCGAACCCGGAAGCGATGCATCGATCTCCTGTACGATTCCATCCACAAAACACATGAAATCCAATCCAAACAACAACCAACAATCATATTCCATATATTCTTTTATCCAGATAAACCTATGGTCACGCACTCACCTCGAAAAATGATTGAAAAAAGGAAGAACGACGAAAAACACAAAGAATAACAACGAACAGCCTCTTATTTCGTCCTCACAGACCCGAAATCAACCACATCAACGTTCTTTCTCGTTTCCAATAACCTCCCATGCAATCACAAGCCTCAAGAACGATCAATCCTTCTCAAAATCCCCAAGACTCTCTTAATTCTCCCTGCTTCTGCCAAAAATGGCCAAGAACACGACTGTTCACGCTTATATATCGAACCCTAGGGTTCCCTAAACCGATCGGCAAATTGTGCAATCAAAAACCGAACCTGTCGGTTCAATTTCAACCCATGTCGATCGACACACTCCACTCGTGACGATCGACATAACGCCCAAAACCCGACTTCTCACAAGTCCAAAACACACGTGTCGATCGAGACACACACCCTGTGTCGATCGACACCCAACCAAAAATCCATTTTTTTGTTCACGGGCGTTACAATTCTCCCCCACTAACACGGATTCGACCTCGAATCACGCGATCCCATCCCGCTAAGGTTAACACTCCCATCTAAAACCCGACCAGATTCACTCAGAACATCAACGATGCAACGCTCCCCGATCTGGATTAGGGCTGCCCGATTAATCGCACAATAATCAAACCAGAACATGCACGACCAACTATTGACCCAGAATTAGACCAAATGATCGCGCAACAATCAAACAAGAACATACACGACCAACAACGCTACATATGCTACCAGGATTGTCCGAACCGAGGTTCCAAATATTTGTAAAACCCTAGACTCGACATCCACATACACACTCCTAGCCCTCGGCCAGCACCACTCGAGATCACACCTGATCCCCGAGCTCCACTAGTCTCATAATAGTCACATTGCACCGTCTCACCACGGCTGCAATCCTGATCCCAACCCGGTCACCACCACCTGAGACCACTCCCGATCTCCGAAGTTCATCCAGTCTCATATTAACAATCACACTACATACACTATTGCTCATACCCATATCTATATACACCACCCCGCTCTCAAGATCGTCACCTTTTGAGCTCTCGATATATATTCATACCACCCAACCTTTAGGACCGCCGTCCATCCAGCTCTCGGTATGCTCCAGCCCCTCCCACCCTCAGGACACACAGTCCGTCAAGTTATCGGCTGCAGAGGAATCACACATCCTTTGGAGAGACTTCGGCCCCTCAAAGTATATGCAAGGGAACCACTTTCCCCCGGAGATAACCTCACTGTCCCCTCAAGTATATCCAAGAGAACCACTATCCCCTGGGCAATCACGGTGTAATGTGCATCATAAGCACATGTCGACCAAAATCACCTCTCGTGGTCATCCAAAATAACCCAATCACCAGGGTGTTTCCACAGAGTCTCTGGAAAGGCAGTCCTGACTCACATAAGATTTCTTATTCCAGACTCCTCCTGGGAAATAGACAGACTCTAACTCACATAAAACCTCTATTTCCCAGCGACATCTAGGGAATAGACAAACCCTAACTCACATAGAACCTTATCCCCAAATAATCCTCCTAGAACATGGACAACCCTAACTCACATAGAACTTCCATTTCTAGCCTCCCTAGCCGATAGATAAGCTCTAACTTCCATAGAACTCTATCGCTAACCTCCACATTACCTACTAGTCATCCCATCCATGACTCCACTAGTCATACCATAAGAACACATGTCTTATAACACATTTAATAAGGAAAACTCATTTTATTAAATCTCAAAATGTATAATCGTTACAACAACAAAATGAAAAATACGTAACATCTCACAGCCACATGCTAAAACAGACTCTGAAAACCAGAAAGACACTCAAGCTACTGTTTGCTTCTTGAACCACTTTGCCTCTAATTCTCAAGTCTCCTCCTCAATACCGTCATATTCCCATACGACTTCACCAACGGTATACTCTTCCGACGCAGCACCTTGACTCTCCTCTCGAGAATCCTCACAGGTCTCGCTGCCAACATCATGTTGGGCTGAAGATCCTTTGGAATCCTAGCCAACACCTCCTCAGACTCATGTACACACTTCCGCGGCATCGAAACATGGAAGACTTTATGAAAAACCTTCAAACTCTAAGGTAACTCCAGTCGATAAGCTACCGGTCCGACCCGTTCCACAACTTTGAACAGACCCATAAACCTCAGACTTAGCTTATTCTCTGAAATGGATCTGTTAGGACCCCTCCACATCACTGCCTTGAGATACACCAGATCTCCCAGCTCAAACTCTAGCTCCTTTCGTCTGCTATCGGCATAACTCTTCTGCCGATCATGAGCCACTCTCATGTTCAGCCTTAAGACACGGATCTTCTCTGTCATCTCCTGAATAAAATCTGCACCAAACATGCTCCTCTTCCCCACTTGAGTCCAGCATAATAGTGTCCTACACGGTCTCCCATACAGAGCCTCATATGGAGTCATCCCAATACTCGCCTGGTAAATGTTATTATACGCAAACTTAACCAGGTTCAGATGATCCGTCCAATGACCATCATAATCCAGCACACACATCCTCAACAGATCCTCCAATGTCTGAATCGTCCTCTCAGACTGCCCATCAGTCTGAGGATGATACGATGTGCTCATATGCACCATAGTGCACATCTCAGCCTGAAATGCCCTCCATAACTCTAAAGTAAACCTCAGATCCCTGTCTGACACAATACTCGCTGGCACCCAGTGCAACCTCACTATCTCCTGCACATACTTCTTAGCCAAAGTCGCTGCCCCGTCGGTCTTCTTGATGGCAAAAAAAGTGCTGACTTCGTCGGACGATCCACAACAACCCAAATCGCATCATATGTCCATGATACTGGCAAACCTGTCACCAAATCCATGGTAATCATATCCCACTTCCACTCCAGGATAGGCAAACTCTGTAGTATACCACTCGGAACCTGATGCTCAGCCTTCACCAACTAACATACGTTGCACGATGCAAACCCAGTTAGCTCTGTCTCTCTTCATCCTGACATAGTGATAATACCATTTCAGGTCACGATACATGGTCGCTTCTGGATGAATCGATAACACACTCGAATGAGCCTTCCTCAGGATCTCCTGCCTTAGATCCTCGTCCTTGGGTACACAAACCCGCCCGTTCACCAGTATCCTCCCATTCGCCAAGACCACATACTCTGAACCTGTCGCCTTAGAAGCATCAATCAAACCATGATCCTTCTCCTGAGCAACCCGAATCCTGCTCAACAAATCTGCCTGGTTAGCTGCCTCTAACCCCAACGACTCCTATGATATAACACACAATCTCAATGTACTAATCTCGCTCACCATAACCTCCATATCCTGCTCCTGATCTGAAGCTAGTCTCTTCTGACTCAATGCATCTGCAACCAGATTAGCCTTACCTGGATGGTACCCAATTTCCAGATCATAGTCCGCAACTAACTTCATCCAGCGCCTCTGTCTCTAGTTCAGCTCTGACTGAGTGAAGAAATACTTCAGGCTCTTGTGGTCTGTGAACACCTGCACCTTTCCACCGTAAAGATAAGACCTCCAAATATTAAAGGCGAAAATCACCGCAGCCAACTCCAAATCATGAGTAGGGTAATTGCACTCGTGCTTCCTCAACTGCCTCGAAACATACGCAATAACTTTCCCCTGCTGCATCAGTACACAACCTAAACTAACTCCCGAAGCGTCTGTATACACCACGTAAGGTTCACCCAGCTCGGTAACGACAACACTGGTGTACTGGTCAACATCTCCTTCAGCTTCCCGAAACTCTCCTCGCAAGCTCAAGACCACACAAAAGAGACATCCTTCCCTGTCAGCTTTATCATCGACTGCGTTATACTCGCAAACCCCTTGACGAACCTCCGATAATAACCTGCTAACCCAAGAAAACTCCTGATCTCAGTGGTACTCTTTGGTCTAGGCTAACCTTTGATGACCTTAATCTTAGCCGGATCTATAGAAACTCCCTCTGCAGACACCACATGGCCAAGAAAGCTCATCTCCCGCTGCCAAAAACTGCACTTACTCAACTTCACGTACAGCTTCTGCTCCCACAACTTCTCTAGAACCAACCTCAAATGCACCTCGTGCTCCTCAGGAGTCCTCGAATACACCAGGATAACATCAATGAAGATGACCACAAACATATCCAGATACTCCTGGAACACCCCGTTCATCAACCTCATGAACGCTGCTGACGCATTCGTCAACCCAAATGGCATCACCACAAACTCATAATGCCCGTATCTCGTCCTGAAGGCAGTCTTCCTAACATTTGCCTCATCAATCAGGATGTGATGGTAACCCAAAGCCAAGTCTATCTTGGAGAACCAAGTAGCCTCTCGTAACTGATCCAACAACTCGTCAATACGCGGCAGAGGATACATGTTCTTCACAATGACTCGGTTAAGTCCCCGGTAATTAATGCACAACCAAAATCTCCTATCTTTCTTCTTGACAAACAACACCGGCGCTCTCCACGGTGAAACACTAGGCCAGATGAATCCCTTCCCCCAATATATCATCCAGCTGCTTCTTCAGCTCTGCCATCTCTGTTGGAGCCTTATGGTAAGGCACCTTGGATACATGAGTCATTCTTGGTTCCAACTCAATCGTAAATGGATCAGACCACGACGGTGGCAATCCTAACAACGACTGGAAAACATCCTGGAAATCCCGAAGAACCCGAATATCCCCAACTGCAATCTCTCCAACAGTCTCTGGCATCACTATCGTCGCCAAATACGCCTCACATCCCTTCTCAATCAACTGCTCGGCCAGTATCGTTGAAATCATGAGATTTCCGAAAGTCGATCTTACCCCCTGATAAACCAACCTCCCAGCCTCCCGCTCGAACAGTACTCGTCTCCGATGATAGTCCAGTTTGACCCTGTACCGATCCAGCCAATCCATCCCCAGGATAACATCATACAACTCCACCGGACTGATGATCAGATCTGCTGGCATCAACTCCCCCGCCACCAGAACACCTACATCACGAGCCTGCCCAAAAGTAACTAACGTCCTGCCACCAGCAACCTTAACTACTCTCGGCTGCTCACCGGAATCGCTCCGGATACCGCTACCCTCCGCACACACCAGAGTAATGAAGCTATTCGTAGCTCTCGAATCAAATAACATGTGAGACTCACATCCGCCCATGACTAAGGTCCCTGCACAAATCCCATGTACTTTAAGACCCGATACTCTAGCGCAGACTCACAATTTCCAAACAGATTAAATTTAAACAACACAAGAATTTAAAAAAGTCAAGTCTAAAATTTACCTGTGATCAGTCTGGCGCTAGAACCGCCTGCCTTCGCAGAAGTGAAAACCTGCGGTGCTGCTACAACCTGAGCCAACGTCTGCACCGCCAATGGCTACACTATCGCCACCACCATCTGCTGCAGTCTCGGACACATGGGCTTGATATGCCCCGGCTCTCTGCAGTGGTAACACACCTAAGCACCCCGAGCCTCACTTCTCTTAGGCCAACTGGCCACCTTGTGATCCAAACTCCCGCACTCGAAGCATCCTGGACCACCCTGTCTTCTCTGACTCAATTCTGAAGTGCTCTCCCACTTCCTCTTCTGTCCCTGAGCAGGCTTGCCGCCCCTGCTCAAACTCGCCTGCTGTTGCGGCCTCTTCTGCTGCTGAACCGATGGACTAACCACCACAACCTTCTCCATGAGGTTCTTCTCAATAGTCGCAGCCATGTCAACCAGCTCCGCCGTCGTGGCGAACCTACTCACCCTACAGCGAGTCCTCAAATCAGCTCAAAGTCCCCTCAAGAACCTCCTAACTTGGGCCTGCTCGTCCTCCTTGCCTCTACCAGGATGTACTAAAAATCGACTGAACTCAAAGTCGAACTCCCTCACTGTCCGGTCTCTCTGAGCCAGGTCTAAAAACCTCGACCCCAACCGATCCACCGCCTCCTACGGGAAATATTTGGCATTAAACTCAGCCAAGAAATCCTCCCAGACCATCCCGGCCTACACCCTCATGGCCTCAACACTTCTCCACAAGAGATGCGCGTCACCATCCAGATAATGAACCGCCAGATCAACCCTGTATACCTCTGGACACCGAATAGAGAGAAAGTTCCGCTCCAACTTTAGCCGCCACTCATCGGCCTCCTTAAACTTGGCACCACCCGAGAAAAACCCGGTGCAATTCCTCTGGGTGTATTCCAGGAACGTTCTTCCCACAATTGAAACAATCCGACCCAAAAATTTAAAAGTTTTCCCTTCGGATTACTATCATCACAGATAATAATCCTCAATGTGCTAAACATAACAATGCAGAAACAAATAAAAGAAACTAATAACAATCCAATCAATAAATCCCATACTTTATTAATCTACTAAATCGTTCAATTCAATAAATCAATATGAATAACCAATCCAATTCAATCAATTTCATTCGAATAACAAATATCCATTGGTTCCAGAATTACTACAACCTATCAATTCTAACTCAAGACCATGAAACGAGACACTAGATCATCTCATCTTCCCGACCATGATTCCACGATCACATTTTCATTTTACCTGCAACACATGGCAAAAAGAGTTGAGTGAGTATTATCACAAATACTCAGCGACACGGTCATCCCGTCTACAGTTTATACACACAAGCATAAGCAAGAGATACAATACCAGGATGAGCATACAACAAGCATACACGAACAATCGAACAATGAACCAGTCCAGGAGCACTGTGTCAATCGACACAAACACTAGGTGTCGATTAGGTGTCGATCGACATGACATCACAGACACAAGGAACGAGCCTATCCTCTCATGGCTCGAACCCGTAAGCGATTCGTTGATCTCCTGCACAATGCCATCCACAAAACACATGAAATCCAATCCAATCAACAACCAACAATCATATTCCATCTATTCCTTTACCCAGATAAACATACGGTCACGCACTCACCTCGAAAAAGGATTGAAAAGAGGAAAAACAACGAAGAACAACCACGAACATCCTCTGATTTCATCCTCACAGACCCGAAATCAACCACAACAACGTTCCTCCTCGCTTCTAATAACCTCCCACGCAATCACAAGCCTCAAGCCTTCTCAAAATCCCTAAGACTCTCTCAATTATCTCTGATTTCTGATTTTTCTCTCTGCTTCTGCCAAAAACAGTCAAGAACACGACTATTCACGCTTATATATCGAACCCTAGGGTTCCATAAACCGATCGCCAAATCGTACGATCAAAAACCAAACATGTCGGTTCAATTTTAACTCGTGTCGATCGACACACTCCACTCGTGTCGATCGACATAACGCCCAAAACCCGACTTCTCACAAGTCCAAAACATACGTGTCGATCGATACACACACCCTGTGTCGATCGATACCCAACCAAAAATCTATTTTTTAGTTCACGGGCGTTACAACAATGGTTACACCACACCAATTCTTTTCTCATGTGTTCCCTTTTGTTACAGGAAACCAAAAAAAAAAAAATTCATATTTACATGATTCCATAACAAATATCTCAAGAAAGAAATTTCAGTAAAACAAACACAAGTTTAATCCAAGATCCAAGTCTATATATGCATTTGTTGGTGTCTCTTCAATAAACTGTACAAACACCTCTATTCAAGACAAAAATAAAATACTTGGTTATGTATATCTCAAAAGCCAAAAAAAAAAAATCCCAAAGTTTATATATTATCATACATCTAACAATCCAAAATCCAAATCACCACCTTCCTCTCGGAACCCTAAAAACACTAATCAAAATTTTCAGTAAGCTGAGGAAAGAAAAACACAGATCTAGAAAAAACTGGACCAAGAGAAGTGTACTGACCGGTTGCCGGATGATAAAGCTTGTCGGTTCAAGGACTTCAACTTTTCCGCCGTAAAACCCTAACGATGTGGTGTTGGCGGCGGAATTATAAGCCAAAGAGGAGGATCCGCGATTCTACTTGTGCCTTTAGTTTGTTTGTGCCTTTAATTTGTAACCTAGTATTTCTCCCGTGCGATGCAAGGCTATAATTTTGATTTTAAAGAAATTATTACTTTTTATAAAATTGAAATGTTCTTTTTTTGTTTTATCAAAGTTGAATATGAGCATAAAATTTTAAATACTAAAACTACTAGATTTGACTAATTGATTTTAACATATATAATTTTTAATTATAACAAAGTATGTGACTTCTAATAAATATAAACGTACAAAAATAATATGCATTGTCCATAAATGTAATAAAATTGAATACTTTTAATCATACAAATATATATATTAATTTCCTTATTTTAATATTTTTATCTATGAATTGATCAAAACATATTTTGGTATCTTTTAAGTGTAAAATTGATATTTATTATTCGTGTAAATTATATAGTATACGATAAATAGATAAATTTTTAGATTTATATGATTTTTTTGGACATAACAAACGAAAACAATATATATCTTCCAATAATGAAATGTATAAATATTTGTAAGTGTGATTAAATATGTATAGTAGAAGAGTACATATCATAATAAACATATTTGTATAGTATATTAATCTAAATACATATATAGACAAATAGATAATATTATTATAAACAATATAATAAAAAATTTATTAATATATTAGTAAATAGATGTTATGGTAAGTCTAAAATATAGAGGAATTGCAAAACTGCCAACTTTGAATTACAGTTTTACAAGTATGTCACACACAGAACATTTTTATTTTTGCCACTTTTTATAAATTAAAAGTCGGTATTGCCCATGAATTAAAACTCTCTCTCTCTCTTTTGTATAAATAATAATAAAACGCATTTTTTGGGATTCAAATACTAATAATGAATTGGTATAGGGATCAACAATAGGGCTATTAGATGCAATGGATTTTACTTGGAATAAAATGCTTATATATTCAAGTTGAATGTACTTTACAATTACTTTTGACCAATATGTAGAGGAAAAAAATAGAGATGAAATTTAATAAAAACATTCACAAGGATATATCAAATGTAAAGTTCAATTGGTTTGAGGTCTACCAAGATTCTAAAAATAAAGTAAGAATTTGTTATAAATATACGGTATATACTATTAATCAATAAAAATGTATAAGTAGGAAATACAATTTTGTAGATGTTGATACTAAGTTAAAGCTACTGCAAAAGATAAACGATGGGTTGTTTATAGTATTTGAACAAATTAATAAGATAAATACAATAATCATTAAATAATATATACGCATGTGTGAAATTCAAGTATTTATTTATATTCAATTATATATATAAAAAAAGTTATATCCAATTATTTGACTATATATATTACAAAGTTTGTGCATTAAAAACTCAACAAGTTAACAAACATTAAAACACGCACAAATATTTTGACCATTGATAATCGTTTTATTTTCTAAGTTTACACTGGTAGAATATTTTGAATTTTATATTTGAAAAATTGAAGAATAAAAATTGTTATGAATATTTTTCATATATTGGATGTATATTATTATCATCACCAATATTGTAAAGAAATATTATTGGTTGCTAATTTTAAACAAAACCTAGTTACTGGAAAAGTACATGTTTTGATGAAATTGGTAGACAAAATGTCAAACGACTTTCTCGACAAGATTATAGGCAAAAAGTGTAAATGGTAACATCAGAATTTTTACTGAATTGCAAAATTTGTTGAGGGTGTAAATAGTAACTGCTGAATTGCTGAATTTGCTGAATTTTTAGTGATTTTTTGCGGAATTTGCTGAATAATATCAAACTTAAAGAGTAACAGCAAAAGTTGCCGATTTTTTTTTTAAAAAATAATTAATTAAATAAATTAATAAATAGATAAAACAAATTAATATACATATATATGATATAATAGTTTGCTAATAAAATTAAATTATTTTTTTGTAAACCTAGTTTTTAAAATATTACAATTTTTTCTAGGATAAATTTTTTTTTATGAATCAATCTATATTCTCTCTGTTTCAAAATGTAACATGTTTTAGCTAAAATCACGGATATTAAGAAACTAATTTTCTTCTAAAAAGTGTCATATAATATATCTAATAAAAATAATTTGACCAGTCACAAAGAAGACTGCAAAATACTAATGCTCACAATATTCAATAAAATTAAAAAGTACCTAGTATTGTCAACGCATCTTACATTTTGAAACAAAAAAATCTCTAAAATATCGTATATTTTTAAACGGAAGGAGTAGTAATTAGGATTGGGTCGGATCCGGATTTAAAAAATAATTAAAAAGTAGAAAAATCATTTTTAAAAAACTATTTATGAAAGTTTTGAATGATATTTAAAAAAAAATCTTACTATAAAAGGAACTAAAATCAATTTATATATTTATATTTATATAAAAATAACTAAATATATGTAAAACATAAATATTTTTAATATATTTAATGTCTCCAGATCTGGATCGAGATATCTAGGTTTAATTTATGTTTCGGATACCTTTTCGCACTACAAGAAAACACAGATTTAGCATCGTCATATTTCGACACTAAATCGATGCTAAAAGCCAGTAGCGTCGATTTAGCGTCGAAACACATTTCGACGCTAAACCGTTGACGCTAAACCGTCGACGCTAATGACACTTCGACGCTAATTTAGCGTCGAATTAGCATCGAATTTTTGCATCGGCGTATATCGATGCTAATTCGACGCTAAATTAGAGTCGAATTAGCGTCGATATATGTCGATACAATAATTCGATGCTAAATCGACGCTAATTTAGCATCAGAATAGCATCGACATAGGGTCGGTTTGATAATAAATTTTTTAAAAAAATGAATTTTTTTTAAAAAAATTATAAATTATAATAAAAATTAAAATATTATAAAATAAAATTATCCTATACAAATTAAATTAAAACCCTAATCTAATGATCTTGTTGAGTAATGAGGTTGATAACATCTTCTGGTTGTATCTCCTTGTTTTCCTGCTGTGACTGCGATGGATCGGGAGATGTACGAGGCGGTGGAGGACGATGTATTCCTTGCAAAGCAGTTGCTAATCTCGGGTTCTCCACTGCAATGATGTCGAAGAGACCTGTAATTGCCGAGAGACTGCTCCTCAGACCCGCTTGTTCTGTCTCGAGCTGCGCAATCCTAGTGTTGGCAGTATCCAACTGTCTCGTCAACTGCGGCTCGGACGAACCCGGATGAGTGTAAGAGTAGCGAGCAAACGATGAAGCTGCAAGGACATCCTTGATGGATCCAACACTCATCGTTCGTCCTTTCTTCTTCGGTGCAACCTATAAAATAAAAGTGTTATACAATAAAATTGTAATTAAAAAAAATTAAATATAATATAAGAAACGAAAAAATTACCTCTTCGTAAAGTCTATCGAAGTCTTGGACACTCATCGTAGACTGGACAGACTCATTTAGCTCTGCCAGTCGTGCGTTGTACGCGTTGAACGTTTGTTCTGCTTGAGCGGTAACAAATGTTCCATCCTTCCTCCGATGAGTTTCCTCCATAACTTTGTGCATCAGAGGAAGTTCACTGCCATTAGCCTGGTAAACAAAAATAAACATAGATAAAAATGAAATATATAATAAATAAATATTTAAAACAAATCAAATAAATTAAGTAAATTAATTTATTACCATGTTGATACGTACTGTGGTGTATGAAGATTGACCTGCACAATGCTTTGAAGGTCCATCTCCTTCAGCCACAGGTGTGAGACGGGCTGCCGAACACTTCTTCGATTTAACCACCGACTGGGGATCCTCCCAAAACTGCACTAGCCCCGACCAAACATCGGGATCCATCCCTATCGGCTTCCCCTCATCGCCTTTTGCGTGCCACGCTATCTTCAAGTTACTGACGTAACCATTTAGACGCTTTAGCGCCTTATGCTCGAACTCTGCTCGTACTTCGAAAGTACAGAATTCCTCCCTTGCCACCCTTGCTACAAAAATACGAATAATGTTATGAATATATTTACATAAAAGACTTTAATCAATAAAAATAAATAATATAAAATGACTTACCGCCCATGACTCGAACCAAATATCCCGAACATGCTGCGGAGTCTGGCTCCAATTAGCCTGGGGCATCGTGAAATAGGCTGCGATGGCTCTGGTGACCGAACGCGATACTTTTAATTTGTAATTAAAAATTAAATAAAAAAAATTAATAATTTTTAATTAGTAATATTGTAAAAGATGTAATCATACCATAATGTACCAGGAGGCCTCATCGGATGCAGACTCTGGACCCGTGTCTCTCGTCTAGGTTGGCGGAGAAACTCGGTAATCCACATCATGAGAGGCGCGTTTGTCGGTGGCGGCTCAGAGTACTCATCGGAAGGATGTGCTTCATCTTCTTCTGTTTGTGTCTCTGGCTCTGGCTGAGTCGTGGCGGTGGCGGTGGCGGTGGCGAAGCCCTTGGCGGAGCCCGTGGCGGAGCTCGTGGTGGAGCTCGTGGTGGAGCCCGACGACGATAGTTCGCAGCCTGCGAACCCGATTCTGACCCTGATCCGGATCCGCGTAGAGCATCGGATCCGGGAACCGTAACATCCTCGCCAAATAACTGGCTGTATGAAGGAGGTACCGATCCGCCTATAAAATAAAAAAAAATTAATAAATTAAAACATGTAAAATATAAATTCATAAAGAAATTAAACAATTGTTAAATAATTTGGTAGAACACATATTTAAATTTATTAAAAAAAATTATAAATCCATAAATTATAAATTTGGTAAACAATTATAAATTCTTAAATTTATGAAAAAAACACATAAATCCATAAATCCATATTTTTCAAAAATTGATAAATTCTTTTATTTTACTTTACATAAATAAAGTTCCAAAAATATAAATTCATAAATTTGATTTTATTTTTGCCAAATTTATAAATTAATAACAAATCAAATTTTAAATAATTTTCTACATTTTTCCTAAAATCTATTTAATATCAACTTTCGTAAAATATTTTTCGTATATATTTCTTAAAATCTTTTTAATATCAAAATTCATAAAATAATTATCCTATATATTTCCTAAAGTCTATTTAATTGCCAAATTTCCAAAAATAATTTTCCTATATATTTCCCTAATATTTATTTCCTATATGTTTCCCAAAATTTATTTCCTATATATTTCCTATATAAAGTCTATTTTTGAAAACCTATTTGATATCAAATTCCCTAAAATTTAATTCCTATATATTTCCTAAAACTATTTTCTATCAAATTACTATCAAATTTAATTACCATTTATATATAAAAATTACTAATATATATACAAATTATGAAAAAAAAAACAAAAATTTACCATCAATTCTTAGGGATTCCGGCGGTGGTGGGAGGCGAGAGAGAGAGAACCGGCCGGTGAGAGAGGGGGAATCGGCGGTGAGAGAGGGGAAATCGGCGAGAGAGAGAGAATCGGTCGGTGAGAGAGGGGAAATCGGCGGTGGATATGGAAGCCGAGAGAGAGAGAATCCGGCGGTGAGAGAGAGAGGGAATCGACGGTGAGAGAGAGAATCCAGCGGTGAGAGAGATTCGGGCGAGTGGGAGGGAGAGAGAGAGAGCGTCGGAGAGTGATTTTTCAGAGAGAGAGACAGAGTTGCAGGCGGGCGGCGGAGAGGAGAAGAGATCTGTCGAACTAAATTAAAACAGTTACCGACGCTAGCTCGCGTCGAATTAGCGTCGGACTGTTTTAAAAAATTTCAATTTTTGTTCTTCTCGGTTTCGATGAATTTCCGGTTTACCGCGGGTTGATTTGAAATTTTTTGATTTAGCGTCGAATTAGCAACGGTTTAACCAAAATCTGTTTGAAATAATTCGGTTTAACCAAAATCTGTTTGAAATTTTTCGGTTTACCGCCATTGGTTTAATCAAATTAATTCAAAATAGCGTCGAATTAGCGTCGAATTAATTCGATGCGGTTTACATTCTAAACCCTATACCCCAAATACCAAATTTGTTTGATTTAGTGTCGAATTAGCATCGGAGTATCTTGATTTCGAGGCTAATTCGATGCTAATAGCGTCAAATTAGCGTCGAAATTTTCTGTTTCGATGCTAATTTGACTCGACATCGACACTAACAATACGCACTTTCTTTTTGATATTGGGTAACGAAACCGACACTGATACAAAAACAATCTTAGCTATTTCCTTCTTTTTTGTTTCCGAATATTTTTAAAGTTCAAAATTTTTCGTAGTTACGTATATAAGTTCATATAACATATGAACTTATATGTAAAACTATATAGTTATTTGAAATTTTGATATATTACATATAATTATTTTAATTATGAATAAATTCTTATGTTTTCGTGACTAAGATTCAATCGTCACTACATATGTTTCACTCTGATGTTAATTTTTTTACCGGATACCCTTATTTTGGGATTTTGGTTCAGGTTTAGCGTCAAATTAGCGTCAATTGCTACGAAATGATGCATTACGACGCTAATTTGACGCTAAAGTAGCGTCGAATTAGCGTCGAATACATCAGTTTGGGCTAGTTCGACGCTAATTCGACTCTACTTTAGCATTGATCGAACAACAAATCAACGCAAAGTCAATCACAAACCACGATACTTACGTTGATCCAAACACTAAAAACGCCCCAAAAAAGCATTGATCGAACAACAAATCAACTCAATTCGCAATCAAACGCACCAAATACCCGTAAAAACCATGGTCATGCACTCACCTGTTCGGAAGGTGATAACTCGAGACTTACTTCACCAAAACAAGGTCTGAAACCTGTTCTGGAAACTAGACACCGAGAGATTTCCAACAGTATATAGATCGCCTCCTAACTCCAAGCGGTTTTCGACGGGAAAAAAGCCTGCAAGTTCGCCGATCAGAACTGAAACAGAAACAACCCGTTGAACAAGAACACAAATAATCCGATGAACGGATACCCCAAATTCAGATCGGAAAAAGGTTCTGGAAACTAAACAGATAGGGCTTTCTAACCGTATATAGATCGACCTCTGAGTCTTTATATAACGATGGTAAATCAGCCTGTAAGTTCGATAATCGAAACTGGAAACAGAAAATCTAGTCTCAGAAAGCTGAACCGACACACTGATTTTAAAATAACACAGAGAACGAATCATACCTCGGAATCAAGATCGAAAACCTGATCTGAAAACTAGACAGATATATCTTTCCAACCGTATATAGATCGTCCTTTGATTCCCAACGGTTCGACGGAAATCCTCACTCGAATTGGACTGATCGCAGATCAAAACTGCAGAAACCTCCCAAAATAAAACGACCATAACTCCTCAAATACCCAACCGATTGACAAGCGTTTTTCTCCTAAATCAAGATAAAGAGTGAAGAACTTACCCTGAAATTTTCACTCCGATCCAACTTGATCTTCACCACCGTTTGTCTCCTCCAAAACCCGAGCAGAAACTTGCCTTCAAAACCTCCACACTGACAAGGATCAACAAGGATCCTTCTCTCATCCTCTAAATCATCTTCATCTCTGTGTTCTCTCTCTAGAACAACAACAGACACAGCTCCCCTCTTTATATAGGCAAGTCTCTCGGGTTTTCCTTAACCGAAACCGCACCCAGTTTGCTTTAAAACCGAACCCGTCGGTTTAATTGCAACTTGTGTCAAACGACACCCGAACAAAAATACACATTTTGATTCGCGGACGTTACAATTCTCCCCCACTAACATGGATTCGTCCCCGAATCACGCGACACCGTCTCACTACTGTCACACTCCTGGTCAAACCCGACCAGAACCACTTGAGATCACACTCGAAACACGCGACACCATCTCACTACGGTAACACTTTTGGCCAAAGCCAACCAGAAACTCTCGAGATCACACTCGAAACACGCGACACCATCTCACTACGGTCACACTCCTGGCCAAACCCGACCAGTATCCTTCGAGATAACACTCGAATCCCCTAACCCGTCCTGCTAAGGCTAACACTATCGCCTAAAATTCGCCCAGATTCATCCGGAACATCAATGATTCACGCTTCATGGTCCAGATTAGGGATGCCCGATTGACCGTCCAACAATCAAACAAGAACATGTCCGACCAACCGTTGACCCCGCATTGGACCAAATGATCGTACAACAATCAAACAAGAACATGTTTCCAAACGAAAGCTTTATGCGAGTTAGAATCTGTCTATTCCTAGGGAGAGTCGGGAAAAGAGGTTCTATGTGAGTTAGAATTGTCTTTTCCAGGGACTCTGTGGAAACACCCATGGTGGTTGGGTTGTTTCGAGTGGCCTAGTGGGGGTCACGGATGCGATGATATTCCAGGTGGGGGATGTCATGAGGTAGCCACAGAGGCGATTCCGGTCGACAGGTACTTATGATGCATGTTTTAGAGTATTGCTCCAGAAGACGGGTGTGTTTCCTGCATACTGAGGGATAGTGGTTCTCTCTAGGGGCCGAGTGGGGTCCTTACATATACTTTGAGGGACAACAATCAAACAAGAACATGTACGACCATCGGCGTAACATATGCTACCAAGATTGTCCGAACCGTATTCCACACTCCAATAATAACCCCAGACTTGACGTCCACAACACAACCCTGGCCCTCAGCCAGAACTAAAACCCGATCCCCGAGTTTACTAGGCTCACACTTGCCTCATTGCACCGTCTCACCACGGCTGCAATCCTGACCCCACCCGGTCACCACCACCTAAGATCCACTCTCGATCCCCGAAGTTCATCCAATCTCATACTCACGACCACGCTCAGACGCAACTGCTCATAACTCATACTCATAGCTCATATACACCACACTCACTCGCAGGATCGTCACCCCTTGAGTTACGTGTGCATAGACCCACTCGTCCCCTGGAGAGAACCACCATCCCTCAAAGTATATGTAAGGACCTCACTCGGCCCCTAGAGAGAACCACTATCCCTCAGTATGCGGATGGAGTCGAGGTTTCTAAACCTGACTCAGGGAGATCAGACTGTGGGAGAGTTCAATTTGGAGTTCAGTCGGCTATTGGTACATGCTGGGAGGGGCATGGAGGGCGAGCCGGCCCAGGTGAGGAGGTTCCTCGGGGGACTTCGAGCTAATATGAGGACTCATTGCAGGGCGAGTAAGTTTGCCATGAGGGCGGAGTTGGTAGAGACGGCTGCTGCGATCGAGGAGGATCTCAGGGAGTAGGCTGTGGTGGTTAGTCCACCGGTTTGGCGGCAGAGTAGGTCACAACCGCAGGTGAGTCCGACCAAGGGTGACATGCCTACGCAGGAACAGAAGAAAAAGTGGAAGAGCACTTCGAGTTTGAGACAGAGTGGTCAGGGATGCTTCGGGTGTGGAAGCATGTCTCACAAATTGGCGAGCTGTCCAAGGAAGGATGAGGCTCGGGATGCTCGATTCTGTTATAACTGCGGTGAGGTGGGACACATCAGGCCAAAATGTCCCAAGCTGCGATAGACGACGAGTGGAGCAAGAGATTTGGGAACCAAGGGCTAAGATGAAGCAAGGTTCAAGGGATGGTTCGAAGAGCGGGCCATGGGTTGAGCTTGTTTTCTTGGTTTCCAGTTTGGTGTTAGCATGTTGCTATGTGATTTTTGGAATTATGTATTTCGTTTGAGTATTAACGATTACTACTTTTTCTAATGAATAAGATGTGTAATTCTTATGATTGAAATTTAATAAGATGAGTATTTCTTATGGATGGAAGTTATAAGATGTGTAATTATTATGGTTGAAGATTATAGGATGAGAAATTCCTATGGGTGACCTCGTGAGTCATGTGTATGCGTGTTGAGGGTTGGAATAGAAGTTTTATAAGGATTTAGAACTTAGCTATTCTGTGAGACCATGGTGAAACACCCTAGGGCAGGCTAAGATGGTCTGGGAGGATTTCTTGGCAGAGTTTAACGCCAAGTATTTTCCACAGGAGGCGGTGGATAGGATGGAGTCGAGGTTTCTGAACCTGACTCAGGGAGGTCAGACTGTGGGAGAGTTCAATTTGGAGTTCAGTCGGCTGTTGGTCCCACTAGGCCACTCGAAACAACCCAACCACCATGGGTGTTTCCACAGAGTCCCTGGAAAAGACAATTCTAACTCACATAAAACCTCTTTTCCCGACTCTCCTTAGGAATACACAGATTCTAACTCGCATAAAACTTTCGTTTCTAGCCACTCCTAGAACACGAATTTCATTTCTAGCCACTCATAGAACATGAACAAGCTCATTTCTAGCCAATCCTAGAACATAAACCAGCTTTAAGTCGAATAGAATTTCCATCCCCAGCCATCTTGGCCTGCACCCTCCTGGCCACAACGCCTCGCCATCAGAGACGTGAATCACCCTCAAGATAATGCACGGCCAGGTCTAATCGGTATAGAGAGGAACTACTCATCCCCTCCAGAGAATTACTCATCTCTCGGTTAATTACTAGGTAACTACTCATACCCAAGTACAAAACCATACTGTCCACCAGCCCATACGACTGCACACAAGTCCACACGGTTGCACACCAGGAGCCTGACCCTGAGCCGGTACGCCACCTGGTAACCGCTCCAAAATCAGCTGTAACAGTCCCGCCAGACAATCATCACGATCATGGGCCCATCTGCAGCCGCACCCACTCGTGGGTCCGCTGCTACACCGGTATCACTGGGACCCTCACTAGCCCACCGATCCTCACACTAGTACTCATACTAACCATACACACTGACTTCTCCAGATACATCTGCGAGTCTGCCACCCGTTCCTGCGTAGAACCATCAGTCAAAATTACGACAAACTCACTCCCAAGCCCCCGCGCGCTCACGCCCTCCACGACCACCTCGGCCTCCCTGACCCATACCTCTAGCAACTCTAGTACCTCTAACCATCACACTCTGCCCTACCAATGGCAGAACTCTAGTATCTCTAACAATTCTTCTTCTCAACCAGAAGCAGAAACTAAGCATACTAGAAAGCATAAGAGGTCAAATCACACATACCGTGGAATCTTTTTGAAGGCTCGGAGATGATGATCTAGGACTCCAAACCCACACAACAATCAATTGACTAACTACTCATAATCAATCAAGCAATCCACAAACAACGTAATTGACAATCACATTCAATCAACTACGTGCTCCCGCCCTAGAACCATAACGGCTCTGATACCAAAATGAAACAACCAGTTTTTTTTTTAAACACCTGAAATATAAATATTAAACTACACAATAATTCAACACAATAACAAAAGCGGAATAGAAAAACAAACGAGACACTAGATCATATCCTCTTCACAGCCAGATTCCACGATCACACTTTGTCTTTACCTGCATCACATGGTTATAAGAGATGCGTGAGTAATATCATAAATACCTAGTGGAGCGGTCATCCCATCTACTTGGCTATATGCACAGGTATAATGGATACGATAACACCAAACAATCAATCAAGCAAAAAGTCAACACGAAAAGTCAACTCCAAAAAGTCAACACAAAGTTAACCCCGAAAAGTCAACGCAAAGTCAACCCTAAAAAGTCAACGCAAAGTCAACCACAAACCCCGATACTTACGTTGATCCAAACACTAAAACGCCCCAAAAAAGCATTGATCGAACAACAAATCAACTCAATTCGCAATCAAACGCACCAAATACCCGTAAAAACCATGGTCATGCACTCACCTGTTCGGAAGGTGATAACTCGAGACTTACTTCACCAAAACAAGGTCTGAAACCTGTTCTGGAAACTAGACACCGAGAGATTTCCAAAGGTATATAGATTGCCTCCTAACTCCAAGCGTTTTTCGACGGGAAAACAGCCAGCAAGTTCGCCGATCAGAACTGAAACAGAAACAACCCGTTGAACAAGAACACAAATAATCCGATGAACGGATACCCCAAATTCAGATCGGAAAAAGGTTCTGGAAACTAGACAGATAAGGCTTTCTTACTGTATATATATCGACCTCTGAGTCTTTATATAAAGATGGTAAATTAGCCCGTAAGTTCGGTAATCGAAACTGGAAACAGAAAATCCAGTCTCAGAAAACTGAACCGACACACTGATTTTAAAAGAACACAGAGAACGGATCATACCTCGGAATCAAGATCGGAAACCTGATCTGAAAACTAGACAGAGATATCTTTCCAACCGTGTATATATCGTCCTCTGATTCCCTACGGTTCGACGAGAATCCTCACTCGAATTGTACTGATCGCAGATCAAAACTGCAGAAACCTCCCAAAATAAAACGACCATAACTCCTCAAATACCCAACCGATTGACAAGTGATTTTCCTAGGAGAGCAGGCCCATATCAAAGTATATGTAAGGACCCCACCAAGCGGTTTCCCTGAGGACTCGAAGTCCCCCGAGGAACCACCTCACCTGGGCCTGCTCGCCTTCCATGCCCCTCCCAGCATGTATCTTATTAAATTTCAACAATGTATATCGTTACAACCCAAACGAAATACATAATTCCAAAAATCACATAGCAACATGCTAACACCAAACTGGAAACGAAGAAAACAAGCTCAACCCATGGCCCGCTCTTCGAACTATCCCTTGAACCTTGCTTCATCTTAGCCCTTGGTTCCCAAATCTCCTGCTCCACTCGTCGTCTGTCGCAGCTTGGGACATTTTGGCCTGATGTGTCCCACCTCACCGCAGTTATAACAGAATCGAGCATCCCGAGCCTCATCCTTCCTTGGACAGCTCGCCAATTTATGAGACATGCTTCCACACCCGAAGCATCCCTGACCACTCTGTCTCAAACTCGAAGTGCTCTTCCACTTTTTCTTCTGTTCCTGCGTAGGCCTGTCACCCTTGGTCGGACTCACCTGCGGTTGTGACCTACTCTGCCGTCGAACCGGTGGACTAACCACCACAGCCTACTCCCTGAGATCCTCCTCGATCGCAGCAGCCATCTCTACCAACTCCGCCCTTGTGGCAAACTTACTCGCCCTGCAGCGAGTCCTCAGATCAGCTCGAAGTCCCCCGAGGAACTTCCTCACCTGGGCCTTCTCGCCCTCCATGCCCCTCCCAGCATGTACCAACAGCCGACTGAACTCCTAATTGAACTCTCCCACAGTCTTACCTCCCTGAGTCAGGTTCAGAAACCGCACCCATTTTGCTTTAAAACCGAACCCGTCGGTTTAATTACAACTTGTGTCAAACGACACCCGAACCAAAAATACACATTTTGATTCGCGAACGTTACAAAATTCATCAAATTCTTCAAGTTTAGGCTCTAAAGAATTTGAAAATTTTATGTTAGGCATTATTTAATGGTAACTCAAGAATTTGAAGAATTGAAGAATTTATGTTATCATTTAGTACCTGATTTTTTAGTGATTTCTTGCGGAATTTGCTGAATAATGTCAAACTTAAATGGTAACTGCGGAATTTGCAGAATTTGCTGAATTTTTGAAAAAGTAATTAATTAAACAAAGAGAAATTTCAAAAAATACCACTTTTCAAATGCAACTTTTAAAAAATGTCATGTTTTCAAAATCTTTGTAAAAATGCCAATTTTTCAAAAAAAAAATTCATTATATCATTTATATTTGGGTTAACTATGTTGTATTAGAGTTTAGTTTTGAAGTTTTAAGGGATTTTAGGGGTCAAAACATTTTTTAGGGATTATAATTTTAAGATTTAGGCTTTAAAAATCTATAATTGGTGGCATTTTTGCAAATGGACACCTCTTAAGTGGCATTCTTGTAAATGTATACACCAAAAGTAGCATTTTTGCAATTGCCCTTTAAATAAATTAATAGATTGATGAAACAAATTTATATACATAATTTATGATATAATATTTTGCTATTGAAATTGAATTATTTTTTAGTAAACCTAATTTTTAAAATAATACAATATTATTTTAAAATTATCAAGCAAATTTAATAAGATTTAATCACACAACATATATATTTAGGAAAAAATTGCAAAAATGCCACTTTTGATATGTATATTTGCAAAAATGTCACTTTTGATGTATACATTTACAAAGATATCAAATGAAACTTACTAGGTTGGGTTTTTACTTTTTACTTTAATGATTCCGAAGAACTTGAAATGTCAATAGATTGGTGGAATGAAATACTACATGTAAATTATTTTGAAACTAAACTATCTATAAATATTGATTTAAATGTAACTTTTTTCTTTTTTTAAGTCGTCTAGATTTATGAATTATTACAAATTATGAGAACAATTACACGGACGATTATAAAACGGACAATTTTAGTCTTGACATACTGAATTACAAATGAAATTGCAAAATACTATTGGTTGAACAATATTTAATAAAGTAAAAAATATCTAAGATTGTCAAAATAACTTATATTTTGAGACGGAGGGAATATATGTTTGTATGATTCTTTTAGTTAAATTCTGTTGTTAACTTTTGTGTTAGGCATTAGTTACTTAATATACTAATAATTTCTAATTCTAACATCTTATTCACATCACATATCACATAATATTCCAAAAACATTCAAACTCATCATCTGCAAGATATTCCTCTACTCGAGGTAAACAACTTGCACCAAACCAAAGTAATGGCACTAGAAAGGTATAATATTTGTCCATGATATGTTATCGTCAATCAAAATTTGTCAACTAACACCAAAAATTAAACACTTAAATATAATCTACTACACGACCTATATGAAAATGAATAAACCTATACCAAAATCTCCTAGACAGATTTATAATCAACTTACGAGTAGCACAAGGATAAGTGAATAGTCATCAAATTTTCATACATTTCAAGAAAAACGATGATGCAGATCTATGGTTCATCCATCAATTCTGTTAGTTTTTTCGATTTGAATACATGAGAAAGTGCAAAAAGAGTAGATTCGAATATGGCATAACGAACCAAAAGGAAGAAGAAGAATAGATGTACCAAAACGGAAAAGTCTCTCAAGCACGTCTTTTGCTGAGACGCCATGAGTTAGGCTCGTGGTAACGGTCATACAAAGGCTCAATCCGTTCTTGGCGCTTACGCTTGCTCATTTTGGTTGGATCAGCAACTTTGAAGAACCTTGGAGCTAACTCAACAAGCCACTTTGGGTCTATCACAGTCACTTCCCTCATGTACTCTTTTGTCGTCATCACAAGATCATGATATATAACCCAATCTGGTTGTCTTTGGAACAGCGCACTGCTCGGATGTATGTAAACCGGTTGATTCTCCACTAGCGTCCTGTAACCTTCTTGCGGATCTTTTCTTGCTCCATGGAAGAAGAACCCTGCTGTGATTGCTTTCCTTATCTTCGTAAAATTCTTTCCCGCACTAACAACATCGAGTTTATATCTGTAAAAATACAAAGCACAACGTTAAGGGACTGGACTTGTCACATATTAACATGCCTAAGGTTGATACTAAGTTGGTTTGATTACTTACTTGTCCATAATGCTGAGAAGTTGTTTCCTCACATCCTGAGCACGTCGTAACGACCGTGACTGTATGAAGTTTTCGAAACACCATGGACCTGCGAAGTTCTTCGCCTTCCAAGCTTCATATACAGCTAGCAATGTCAAGTGGTCACCTTCAGGCTGGAAAAACTTTGCCCTTTTTTGGTCTGCTTGAGCTTGCTTCTCTCTCGGTCTATAGAATATGTTACCCGTCTGGATCATGGCAATCATTGTTAATATCTCGTCGCTGCACCCGAGATCCACACTCGCTAGTAACATTTTAGAGAGTGGTGGTTCAAGAGGAAACTCCGCCATTTTTCTACCTAGCTTCGTCAACAATCCTTCCTCATCCAAAGCTCCCAGGCTGTACAACTGTTCCATTGCAGAGATCAGTGCCTGCGGTTGGGGTGGATCCATGAAGTCAAACGATAACAGATCGTTAATGCCCATTGCTTTCATGGTCAGGGTTGTCATTCCAAGGTTGATTCTTTGGATTTCAGGGATTGATGTAGGAGGCATCTCATTGCGGTATGCGCTCTCTGTGTAGAGACGGTAACATTTCCCAGGACCGGTACGTCCAGCACGTCCAGCCCTTTGCTTCGCAGATGCCTGTGAAATTGGAGTAATAACTAGCGATTCTAGCCCTTGCTTTGGATTATACACGTTCTGCTTTGCAAATCCGGGATCAACAACATAGTATATCCCATCAATTGTCAAAGAAGCTTCAGCAATATTTGTAGCTACAACCACTTTCCGTTTACCAGGAGGAGGAGGATCAAATATTCTAGACTGCATTTCACTAGGAAGGGCACTGTAAACCGGAAGAATGATGAGTTCAGGAACGTTTACACCTAGACCTTTCATTCTCTCGTACAGGGACTGGCAAGCAGAATCGATTTCTTCCTGTCCCGTCAAGAAGAGGAGAATGTCACCCTCGGGTTCAGTCAGGTGAATCTGAAGGACTGTGATCAGAGCTGCATCCAAGTAATCGGTTTCTGGCTGTTTGGTATACAGTATCTCAACAGGGAAGGTTCTTCCAGGAATGGTAAAAATGTTGCAGTTGAAGAAATACCCAGAGAATTTCTCAGCATCCAATGTGGCAGACGTGACTATCAGACGAAGGTCAAGCCTACGTTTCAACAGCTTCTTTAGAAGACCAAACAGCACATCAGTGTGAATTGTCCGCTCGTGAGCTTCATCAAGCATGATAACAGAGTATTGAGAGAGGTTTTCATCTATCAGAATCTCCCTAAGAAGCATACCATCAGTCATATACTTGATCACCGTATCTGGTCCAGTGCAATCCTCAAACCGAATCGCATACCCTACCTCCTCTCCCAAACGACAACCAAACTCCTCAGCTACTCTCTTTGCAACAGACATTGCAGCAACCCTACGAGGCTGAGTACACCCAATCTTTCCCTTTGTTGTGTAACCTGCTTCGGCAAGATACTGAGTCACCTGTGTGGTCTTTCCGGACCCAGTCTCACCAATGACCACCAAAACTTGATTATCATGCACAGCCTGTATCAGCTCCTTCTTCAACTTGTATATAGGAAGGCTCTCCCTTTGCTCCTGGATAGAAAGCTTTGACCTCTGTCCAAAAGTAGGAGTTTTCCCGAAAGCATCCTTCTTCCAGTCAGGCATGTCATAAGCTGATAACCCAACACCCCTAAGCTCCTGAGCAAGATGCCTTTCACCAGTTTCAGGCATAGGATCTTCCCAAGGACGATTCAGATCCTTGGGGATTGAATCAAGCATCGTTCTTTGCTGCTGTTCCCTCATTTCTCTCCTCTCCTTGGTAAGGGCAGACTGAAGTGCAGCAGCGCGACTCAAAGAACCTTCCGGATTTTTGAAGATCTTAACCGGAGACATGTCAACAGAGTACCTGGTTTGCCCTTGTAAGAAAGCAGGTTCATCTTCGTTCATCTCAATCTCAAGTTCTTCTTCGGCACCTTCCTCTTGATAAAGCATCCCATCTCCGTCTTCATCATACATTGGAAACTCACTGACACTCAAGACACCAGAGGCAATCAACTGCTTCGCTTCCCATCTCTCCGGAGAGCTCATCTTCTTCAATGGCCTACGTGAAGGCGCGACTTCGTTCTCCTCCACGATCCGGATACCCGAAATCCCAGTCTTGGTAACTTGCCCATCCTTTGTTCTATACGATGGATTACTCCTGGATGAATCATCCTCAGTAGGCTTTTTCAAAGGAATCAAATCTTTGCCTGTATTCTGATCAACATCTCTCATCGAAAGACTAATTTTATCAGTAGAAATCGATATCACTTTCACGTAAACCTCCATATCACGCTTCACAAAATCTTTAGCTTTTTCAACTCTTCTAGTAGCCATCTGAGAAACATGAACTAGACCTTCTTTGCCTCTAAATCTATCGAGCTGAACAAAACAACCATTGTCCATAACCCTAGTTACTCTACCTTTGTATACCTGATACACCTCAGGCTCATTTGCGACCTCCAAGTACTCATCCTTCGCACCCCTATCTCTACGCCTATCGCTTCTTCCATCTTCGCCTTCATCATCATCACGACGGGCTCTTCCTCTTTCTCTATGCCTATCACTTCTTCTTTCTCCACCTTCATCATCTCCACGAGCTCTATCTCTGTGCCTATCTCTATGCCGATCCCTTCTATCATCCCGATCTCTATCCCTACCGGGTTCCCTCCGATCCCGACCACGATCTCGATCCCTATTTCGATCCTCCTCTCGTTGTCGTTCCCGAGCTTCATTTTCAATCTCCTTCTCAAGTTCTCTCACTTTATCCTTAGTATCTTTAATCGCTAAACCTTTGAATTTCTCCTTACCTCCATCTTCTTCACCGTCGTCTGTCTTCTTAGGCTTCGGCGGATAAATCCCGTGGATTACAGTTAACAGCGAGCGAACGAAGTAATCCGCCATCTCCGCACCGGACTCTTTCAGTTTCTTATCGAATTCCTCGAAGGTTTCTGAACGGCGACCAAGATCGATGATGAACTCGGCTAAAATCTTTTCTCCAGAACCGATATGAGTTTCCAATTCGTTACAGACATTGGAGACGAGAGAGAGATGATTCAATTTGTTGAGCTCTTCCTTTTCCATGGCTTGAAAGAGAGAATCGAAGAAGACTAACAAGTTGGATTTTCTCTGGATAAATCGATTTCTAGGGTTTTTGTTTTCTGATTTTTCTCTTTCTTTAGGAAAAATAGCCGACCATTGAAACGCTGCGTTTTCCTTCAGGGTTTTGTATTTGGGCTTGCAAGTATTTCTCAATAATATTACTGACCGGGCCCAATTTTGTTTTCCTGATAACCCAACATCTTAAATAATACAAGTTTTTGTCCTTTTATTGTCCGGAATGTGTTTATGCATGTTTGGTGATTTTCCAGGTGTTTGTTTAAACTGATCTGATACCATAATAGAAGTTGAAGCTTGTAAGAAAATATCAAAGTACCAAACTTCTTATTAATCTTATTAATTACAATCGATTCCATTTACATTGTATTATATACACCTAAGTAAATCATGAGTTAACTCGAATATTGTATTCTGCTTTTGTAATTTCAAGATAAATAAAAAGTTCTAATTTCGTCGGAAAAAAAAAGAAGAAGTAAATCATGAGTTAAACCAAAATTAATTTATAGTGTACAATTATACCGAAACAAACACTATATAAACCAATACCAAGGTTGATAAGTTATCCATACATTATTTGTTTTTTTGCGACAAATCGCGTCTACTTTAACTATTCAAAAACACGTTATTCTGATATTTCTTACATAGTTACATCACGCCGCATCTGAAAAATATATATTAACTTTTAATGTTAGCCTTATAAACTTATTACAACTACATTACAATTTGTACTAGTCTTTTTGTAACCAATAAGTAAAATTGCGTTACAAAATTTTTGAACCACTATTTCTTAGTACTATAATCTTTTTTTTTGATAAAATGTTAAATTTCTTCAAAAAGAAAATACTGTTTTACAACAATATGTTGCTTCGGTTGCATTGATAAACTAACGAGCAAAGAGTCTTCTCCTAGTTTTTACTTCTCTTCCTTATCTTGTGGCAAACCACAACTGCATCGCTTCTTCGTACTTCTTATCTCCTCTTATAGATAGCAAACGGTTTCTCACTTGCCTGTCCACAAATTTGACAATGATGCCATGTGTAGTTGGAGCTTCACCATGTCTCCTTGAGTTTCTTTCTTTCCAGATGGTATGAATGCACACTTGCAGAACATAGCGGACAAGATATAAGTCGAGCCTGCTTATTGTAGTGTCCGAGATGAGATGAATGATTTGCGCCCAGTCCGTTGTGTACCGCGTTTTCAATAGCCCTTTAGTGAGTTTGTTCCATATCCCTGCCGAGAAAGCACAAGAAAAGAATAGGTGCTTTACCGTTTCGGTTTCGTTTTTGCAGAAGGTGCAGGCGCCATCCGCGGTCGGGTTCCAAGCAAGCATTCTGTCACCGGTTGATAACCTGTTATGAATGGCTAGCCACGCAAAGAACGAGTATTTAGGGGTTGAGTGGGTGAACCAAACCCCTTTATACCAATCAACGTTTGGTGAAACAGCACGGATTTGTTGCCTAAGTTTTCTTCGAATTGAATCTTGGTTTGAAATCATATGTTCCTTGCTTCCACAGAGATATGTCGTTCCTTTGCACCGCCCTAGCTCGTTCCACTGCGATTGTTTCCTCAATCAATCTACATGTTTCGGAACGGTGTCGTCTTCTTCTTTGACTTTCCAAGCACAGTTGATATGGAGGCGTTGATCAGAACACCCATGTCGATGCATCCTCTATGACCCATGAGATCAATGATTCTACCCAGATTTGACCAATTGTCATGCCAGAAGCTCGTATTGAGTCCGTTGCCCACCTCCACTTTGTGAAACTATTTGGCTATGTCCCTATATTTAAGGAGTTTGCGCCACATCCACGATCCTATATTTTTTTCCCTCGTATTGACCAGAAGCTCTCTTCTCGAATAAGATGGCTTCGAACCCAATTAACCCATAGGGAAGGAGCTGAAGAAACTATACGCCATATTAACCAGAGACAGCACACACGATTTGCTTCCTTAAGTGGTCTCACTCCAAGACCTCCTTCGTTCTTTGCTTTACAAACCACTTCCCAAGCAACCTTTGTTTTCTTTGAATTCAAAACCGATCCCGACCATAAGAAAGCGGAGCAAAGGCGTTCAATTTCTCTGAGGCACTGCCATGGTAAACTAAATGCGGAGAGCCAAAAATTAGTCGTGCTAACGATCACTGACTGAATAAGCTGTAGCCTACCCGCCATAGACAAGTGACAGGCGGGCTGTCCAAGACCCAATCCGCTTTCTGATTTTGTCTAGTAGTGGTTGGTAGTCTAACACGGTCATGCACTTAGTGAGTAGAGGGAGGCCCAGGTAGCGAACAGGGATTTTTCCAGATTCAAAAGCAAATCTAGATTCAAGCTGTTGCCGTATGAGATCCTTTATTCCGGCATAGTATATAGTTGACTTTTCCATACTAATTTACAAACCCGACATCCTTGCAAACTGATCAAAAACCTCCACAATGCTTTCTATGGACCTGACTTTGCCGTCTGAAAAAATCATGATATCATCTGCGAAGCTTAAGTGTGTGAGGCCAAGATATTGACAACCCGGATGGTAACCCATTTGTCGATCCTCCGCAGACTTGTCAAGGAGTTTCGAGAGCACATTCATACTGATTACAAAGAGATACGGAGACAGCGCACAGCCTTGACGTAATCCTCTTGCGCTTTGAAAATATCCTGCTGATATCTTGTATATTTGCATGGTTTTGATCTCTTATTTTTGCATGTTTTAATCATATAGAACATCATTTAGGCATAATTAGGTTGCATAGAATTGCATTTGTATATATCAGGTGTTGGAGAGCACAATTGGCGTAATTGGAGCATTTTGGCGAGCAAAGAAGCAAAGATCCAGAAAATGGTTAGAATTTGGGTACTTGTTGATGTCTTTTCCACCGATGGATCGAGCCTAAAATTGGCCACCTGCTAGGGAATCGAGTTAGCTTTCATTTGCAAGAAATATGAGGTTATTCTAACGGTGCGATCAAAAGTTATGAAAGATTTAGTGAAGACATGTCCGTCTGGCGAGCAAAAGAAGCAAGTGCAGAATTACAACAAGTGGATCGATCGATCCACCCTTGGATCGATCGATCTGTTTATTTTCAAAAATCATCGCGGGATCCACGGGTCGATCCAGAACGAAGAGGATCGATCGTTCCATGTTTGGATCGATCGATCCACACTTGGATCGATCGATCCATGTTTTTCTTCAAAATTGATCCAGCTCGAGGCGGAACGATCGGGCAGAATCTTTAACAACTGGATTGATCGATCCACCCCTGGATCGATCGATCCACCCCTCAGAACTGCCCAAAAGTCACTTTCATAGCTTTGTTTTCTTTAATAAAAACGTTTAATAATACCCCAAAAACGTGTTTTGGGCAATATATGTCTGTTTTCACTCTCATTATTGAGAGAACTTAGCTTTACTTTCATGTTCTTGGTTGTTGACTTGAGAATTCTAGATTTTTACTCTTTTATGCAAACATTTTCTCTCAAGAACACTTGATGATCTTGAGTTGTTTATGAAAATTTAGTTTGATCTACCTTGATTTTCTGCATCTTCTTCTTGTTTTATCTTCTTGATTATGCTTCTATCCATCATGGGATTAAGTGTAAACAAAATGATTAGTGAGTAGATTCATATTGAATCCATGGGGTAGGATGATCCATGGGTGATTAGTTGATGAGTTAAGGTGTTTTATAGTTAGATTCTTAGATTTCTATGCTTGCTAAGTGTTCTTAATGCTAGATTGAAATTGATCACTTTAATCTAGATCTTAAACATTCAATAGCATCGAAAGTGTTATTTGGAGGTTTGATCGAACTTAGTATAGCTCTAGCTTGAATAACCAAAGGGATTTGATGTTAGGATTGCTAGATAGTTAATAGACTTGAACTTAATGTGTGTTTGAGTGAACAAAACCAATGGGAATTGATGTTTAGTTCATGATTGCATAAGGGTTTCTACTTTGAGAGAGGATTGATCTTCATTAGTGTTCTAGACATATAGAAATTTATGATTGTTTGAATTAAACACCTTGACTTGAAGCTAATTGCCTTGGATCAACCACCATACCCATGGGTTCTCTTTTAGTTAATTGAGTTAAAATTTGTGTTAATTGCCTTGCTTGTTACTTGATACTTGTTAAACCACACACTTGAGTCACTTAGATTGAGTTATATGACTTGCATTCCTAGTGCTTAAAACATCCTTGAGGTTGGATTGACACCTAAAGTACTACAACTACTTAGGATTTAACTTATCCCACACCAAGTTTTGGCGCCGTTACCATTCTCAAGGATTGATTTTGACATTAGGATTTGGTCATTACTTGAGACTAAGTTTTATTTTTGTTTACTAAGTTACTAATTCTCTTTCTTCATCTCTCTTTGGATGATAGGTGCATGAACTTGAGGAGTAAAGGACCAACAAACCTTGTTCCAAGAGTTGACAACATCACAAATTTCGAAAGAGCGTTGGGAAGAACGAGACGAGAAAACGAAAAGCAAGCACACTTGCATCGCTTGGGGCTCGAGATGGAACATAATCCAAATCAACCGGAAGGTATCCATGGCGTTGATGACAATAGACAAAACATACAAGGAGTCCGTCTAGGAGCTGATCCAGAGGAACTTGGCCAAGGAGCTGCAAACCTTAGGCCACAACATCAAGATTGTCAACCAAGAGGCATTGGCACTTATGACAAGCCACATATCAATGGGAGCAGATTGGGAATTCGTGCCCCAGCTGTGGGCAACAACAACTTTGAGATCAAGTCAAGCTTGATAAACATGATAGAGGGAAACAAATACCATGGTCTTGCTTTGGAGGATCCAATCGATCACTTGCACAAATTTAACCAATATTGTGGCACAACAAAGACAAATGGTGTTTCCGAGGATGCATTCAAACTAAGATTGTTTCCATTCTCATTGGGAAGCAAAGCTCACACATGGGAGAAGAATATACCGAGTGATTCGATTACTACTTGGAATGAATGCAAAGAAGCTTTCCTCAACAAGTTTTTCTCTAGTGCAAGAACTGCAAAGATAAGGAGTGACATCTCAAGCTTCCAACAAATGAATCTTGAGAGCTTTGGTGAAGCATGGGATCGATTCAAAGGGTACCAAACACAATGTCCACACCATGGTTTCACAAAGGCAAATCTACTCAACACTTTCTATCGAGGAATCTTGCCTACTTATCGAAGCCGACTTGACACAGCTAGTAATGGTTACTACTTGGGAAGAAGTGAAGATGACGCTTGGGAGCTTGTAGCGAACATGGCTCAAAGTGACTCTATCTACAATGATGAGTATGATAGGCATAACCGAGGGGGATCAAGTGAAGATACATCCACCAAGAAGGAATTGAGGTCTCTACAAGAAAAGATGGATCTTCTTCTCAAAGAAATACCTACACAAGCCCACGTCAACTATATTGGTAACCAAAGCCATGGAATGACTCCAATGCCAAATGAAGTGGAAGGAATGGAAAGACAAGAAGATGTTTCATACCTCAACGCCAATGGTACATGGTACACGAAGGATTCAAACTTCCAATATCTACAACGAGATCAAGGGAACTACCAGCAACGAGATCAAGGGAACTTCAACAACAAACAACCATTCCAAAGTCAATATCAACCAAAGCCGATATTCAACAATCAACAAGGAGGATACAACGCAAGACCAACATATCCGCCCGGTTTCAACAACAGAGGAAACCAGTTTGTTCAAAGACAACAAAGTTCGTCACAACAACAACCACATGACACAAGTGTGGAATCAATGTTCAAGCAGATACTGGACTCGAATGCTTCAACAAAGCGAGAGATCAAAGAAGAGTTGAAAACAATAAATTCCAAAATTGATGGGGTCTACACAGAGCTCAACAACAAAATCAAACACTTAGAGAATCAGTTTGCTTCATTCACCTCTCAAGCCCAACGACCAATGGGATCACTTCCCAGAAAATCAGAGCAAAATCCAAAGGAGACATTGCATTCAATCACTCTTCGAAGTGGAAGAGAATTACCTCAACGAGTTCTCCTCAAGGATGATGAGAAATAGGGTGGGGAGGTGGCCATCAATGTGGATGACGATGTGGTCATTGTGGATGAGAAAACAAATCAGGTGATCATGGAGAAGATTGTTGCAGCTAATGGCAACAAAAATGTTGGAGAGGAAAAGAAAATTGTGAACAAGAATGAAGCTGCAACTACATCAAAGGCAATTCCGTTTACTCCTTCACTGTATGAGCCGAAGTTACCCTTTCCTGGGAGGTTCAAGAAGCAGATGCTAGAAAGTACAAAGCACTATTTGAGAAGCAAATGAGTGAAGTGTAGATCACAATGCCAATCCTTGATGCATTTATGCTAGTTCCTCAATATAGCAAATTCTTGAAGGATGTTGTCGCTGAGAAAAAGAAGGAGATGGAGGGCATGATGGTTCTTACTCACGAATGTAGTGCCATTATTCAACGGTTAACCGTGACTAAAAAGCGAGAAGACCCAGGGAGCTTCACCTTACCATGCGCAATAGGTCCCTTGACCTTTGAAAATTGTTTGTGTGACTTGGGAGCAAGTATCAGCCTTATGCCTCTATCTGTTGCAAAGAAGCTCGGTTTTACACAATATAAAAAGTGTAGGATATCCTTGGTATTGGCTGATCGCTCTGTGAAACTACCTATTGGTATCTTGGAAGATCTACCTGTCATAATTGGAAATTATGTGATTCCTACCGATTTTGTAGTTTTGGAAATGGATGAAGAGCCAAAAGACCCACTGATTTTTGGAAGACCATTCTTAGCCACTGTTGGAGCCATGGTAAATGTGAAAGATGGCAAGATTGATCTTCGTTTTGGGGAAGGGAACACTCTTCAGTTTGATGTAAAGGAGGTGATGAAGAAACCCACAATTCAAGGTCAAGTGTTCTACATTGAAGAGAATGAAAAATTGACTGAAAAGTTCTTGGAAGAGACAACATTAGAGGACTCTCTACAACATGCTCTTACTATTGATGGAGAATCTCAGTTGGTTGAAGATAGAGTGAGCATGGAGTATGGCAGAATGATGGATTCGCACAAGGGGATAGTTGAAGAGGAGAAGTTTCTGGACCTACCACAAACAATGCACCATGTCGCCTTAGTTGCTGTCAAAACTGAGTCTCGGGATGAAGATTGGAGTGAACTCAATGCTCCAAAAATTGGTCTCAAACCACTCCCTTTGGGGCTCAGTTTTCTTGGCCATGCTGGATTCTATCGAAGATCAATAAAAGACTTCTCAAGGATTTACAAAGAAAAGACAAATGCCTTTCATGACAAGAGGATCTTGAAGAGAGAGTTCAATATTAGAGATCAAGTGCTGCTATTTAACTCTCGGTTGAAACTGTTCCCCGGGAAACACAAATCAAGGTGGTCGGGTCCTTTCAAAATCAAGGAAGTAAAACCATATGGAGCAATTGTGCTTTGGAACAAGGATGGTGGAGATTTCACAGTTAATGGGCAACGGATTAAGCTATACATGGCAGCCATACCTGTGGAGGAAGGAACTTCGGTTCCACTCTACGATCCTACACCAGCCTAGTCCTAAAAGAAAAGGAAGTCAAGCTAGAGACTTAAAACAAGCTCACTTGGGAGGAAGTCCCATGTCTATCCTTGTATATATATATATATATATATATATGTGTGTGTTTTCTCTATCATTTATGAAATAATTGTTGTTTGATTGTCCGTGTATTATATGTCATTTCAGAAGGGCAATTGCTGGAAAACGATGAGCGACGATGATTGACGAAGTCCTACGAGCTATGGATCAGGAAAACGAAGCGACCACTACTTCCGATTAAACTAGAGGTATCTCCACATCTTTCTGTATAAAATGCAATGCTACTTTAATTTATTTTCGGTAACTCCCTCCACAGAGACTATGTAATATTAGTGTGGGGGAGGTACATAGTACTAATCATGTTTGCTTTTGATGAAACTCATGCATTTAACTCTTGCATTTTCATATTTTGTTTTTCTATAAAAAAAAAATTCAAAAATATAGATTGCATTCACTTGCATTGGGAGCAATTATTGAAAAATGCCTTGTAAAGAGTATATGTCTACATTTCAAAGCAACACCCTAGCTAAGCATATCAAGTAGCTTAAGCATTTCTTGAAAAAACTTGTACGCTTCGAGCCTTGAAAACTCCTCTTGAAACTCATTGACTGCTGAAACATACTCTTTGAAGCCAACTCCGGTCTTAATTGAACTAAATGAACTTAATGCTTCTTGCTTATGGTCTTTTAGGTATTAAATCATGGCTATACACACACTTGAGTTTGTCTAACCCATTTTACCAATCTTTTTGACAACTCAAGTGGCACTCCATTCCCTTAACCCTTTCCTCCTTTCAAGCCATCATTATTTGTTGAGTGAGGCCTTTTCTGAAAGCTTTACATGTGCATAATGTTGAGAGTATTGGGAACGACAATGATTGATCTCCATTACTTGCTAGCAATAAGAACAATGTTGTCTAGTTTCTAGGATGGGATGGGAGTATTTCGAGCGTTTGATCTTGGGAATGTGAGAAGAAAATGTGTCAACAGGATCAAATAGAACAAAGGATTAGCTCAAAAGCTTAAAAAGAAACCGAAACCCGAATAAGAAAATAGAATCGAAAAGAAAAGGGGTTGAATTAAAGAAAAGAGCTAAAGAGAATAAAAAAAATTAGAGATTCCTAGTTGACAATGAGAAGAAAGAAGAGTTCTTGAGTGATTGAGAGATCTATGGGTGAGTAAAGATAAATTTGGCAATGGGAAATAATTTGTTTTATGTTTAAGAAAAGGGTAGAACAATGGAGATTAAGCATTGTATGCATAAGTTGATCCTTTTCTTAGATATATTATGTGCGATGTCAAAGCTACTAAGTTTTTGAGAGTAAATCATCGTAAAAGATCATTATAGCCTCTTTATTCACTATGCATTCGAGTCTTTTCTTACCGAACCAAATGATTTAGACCAATTGGCCATTTGCAAGAATTCACCTATGATTTTGTTAATAAATGTGAGAGATTGGCTGATTTGTTGTTTGTGGTTTCATGACGATGAGTGTAGAGGTTAAAGGAGTAATGATAGGCCTTGAGAAACTAGAGTGTAATAAGAGAGTTGCTCATGCTATTTGCTATGTTTCTTGAGGATGTTGTGTTGAAGTGTTAGAAATGTATATCTTTTGGCTATGAGCTCGCTTTTTGCATGTTTTAATCATATAGAACATCATTTAGGCATAACTAGGTTGCATAGAATTGCATTTGTATATATCAGGTGTTGGAGAGCACAATTGGCGTAATTGGAGCATTTTGGCGAGCAAAGAAGCAAAGATCTAGAAAATGGTTAGAAGTTGGGTACTTTTTGATGTCTTTTCCACCGATGGATCGAGCTGAAAATTGGCCACCTTCTAGAAAATCGAGTTAGCTTTCATTTGCAAGAAATATGAGGTTATTCTAACGGTGCGATCAAAAGTTATGAAAGATTTAGTGAAGACATGTCCGTCTGGCGAGCAAAAGAAGCAAGTGCAGAATTACAACAAGTGGATCGATCGATCCACCCTTGGATCGATCGATCTGTTTATTTTCAAAAATCATCGCGGGAGCCACGGATCGATCCAGAACGAAGAAGATCGATCATTCCATGTTTGGATCGATCGATCCACACTTGGATCGATCGATCCATGTTTTCCTTCAAAATCGATCCAGCTCGAGGCGGAACGATCGGGCAGAATCTTTAACAACTGGATCGATCGATCCACCCCTCAGAACTGCCCAAAAGTGACTTTCATAGCTTTGTTTTCTTTAATAAAAACGTTTAATAATACCTCAAAAATGTGTTTTGGGCAATATATGTCTGTTTTCACTCTCATTATTGAGAGAACTTAGCTTTACTTTCATGTTCTTGGTTGTTGACTTGAGAATTCTAGATTTTTACTCTTTTATGCAAACATTTTCTCTCAAGAACACTTGATGATCTTGAGTTGTTTATGAAAATTTAGTTTGATCTACCTTGATTTTCTGCATCTTCTTCTTGTTTTATCTTCTTGATTATGCTTCTATCCATCATGGGATTAAGTGTAAACAAGATGATTAGTGAGTAGATTCATATTGAATCCATGGGGTAGGATGATCCATGGGTGATTAGTTGATGAGTTAAGGTGTTTTATAGTTAGATTCTTAGATTTCTATGCTTGCTAAGTGTTCTTAATGCTAGATTGAAATTGATCACTTTAATCTAGATCTTAAACATTCAATAGCATCGAAAGTTTTATTTGGAGGTTTGATCGAACTTAGTATAGCTCTAGCTTGAATAACCAAAGGGATTTGATGTTAGGATTGCTAGATAGTTAATAGACTTGAACTTAATGTGTGTTTGAGTGAACAAAACCAATGGGAATTGATGTTTAGTTCATGATTGCATAAGGGTTTCTACCTTGGGAGAGGATTGATCTTTATTAGTGTTCTAGACTTATAGAAATTTATGATTGTTTGAATTAAACACCTTGACTTGAAGCTAATTTCCTTGGATCAACCACCATACCCATGGGTTCTCTTTTAGTTAATTGAGTTAAAATTTGTGTTAATTGCCTTGCTTGTTACTTGATACTTGTTAAACCACACACTTGAAGTCACTTAGATTGAGTTATATGACTTGCATTCCTAGTGCTTAAAACATCTTTGAGGTTGGATTGACACCTAAAGTACTACAACTACTTAGGATTTAACTTATCCCACACCACCTGCAAGTTCCCCATTAACCTGAATGAAGAAAGACGCCGTAGTGACACAGAGATATATCCAATGAATAAATTGTGGAGGGTAATTCATCGCAGTGAGAGTATCGATCAGAAACGGCCACTGAACTGTATCAAACGCCTTTGAGATGTCAATTTTGATCGCACATCGAGCAGAGATCGAGTCTTTATGGTACTCCTTAACCAGCTCAGTCGCAAGCAGCAGGTTTTCAATGAGAAGTCTGTCTTTAACGAAAGTCGATTGGTTGAGAGCTATAACATTTGAGAGTGTTGATTTCAATCGGTTTGCTATGATCTTGGAAATCACCTTATACAGCACGTTACAGCATGAAATCGGCCTATACTCTTTCATCTCCCTAGCTTCGGTCTTCTTAGGGATCAGGGCAAGGATTGTAGTATTTATACTTTTTGGTAAAAAGCCTTTGACAAAGAAATATTGGACTGCAGTGATGAATTCTTCTCCAATGATCTCCCACGTTGCTTTAAAGAATTCCGATGTATAGCCGTCAGGTCCTGGGGCCTTGTCATTTGGCATTGCGAATAATACCTTCCTTATCTCCTCTGCCGTAACTTCCTTGATCAGATTAGCACCTTCTTCTTCAGAGCATCGATATGGCACAATTTCTCGCAAAGCTTCAACAGAACTACCCTCAAAGTCTTCTGGTTTATGTTGCAGGAACTCTCGGAAAAAACCCTCTGCTTCCGCTTTGATGTCTTCTTTCTCTGAGACTACAACACCATCTCGCCTATGTATTTCTTTAATGGAGTTTTTCATCTCTCGGATTGTTGCAGCACGATGAAAAAACTTATTGTTCTTGTCTCCTACTTTCAACCAGTGAAGTTTTGATTTTTGCGTTAGAAACTTCTCTTCAAGTGCGGCTACTCTTTCCCATCAAGTTGCAGCATAATGCTCTGCTTCCATGTTTTGAGCGTTTGGGTTTCGCATGTTCTCTTCTTGTCTCTTGCATAAATCCTCGTATGCCTCCTTAGCTTTCTTTTCCAGAATCCCCATTCTTTCTTTGCCAATGCTCTGATCTTCGGTTTCAGGGATTTTAGTTTCTTGTCAAATCTATACATTGAGGATGTAGAGAAGAAAATAGGGTCGGATTTCTTCCAAAACGTATCCACCATGGGTTTGAATCCTTTTAGATCTGCTACAGCATTTACGAATTTGAAAGGGCGCTTTGGCCGTGGTGGGTTTGCATCGATATGAATTAAGCTTCGGAGATGATCAGAGCATCCTCCACTCTCAAAACTTCCATAGGCATGTGGGTACATGCGTAGCCAGTGATCATTGATTAATACATGGTCAAGCTTCTTTGAAATTATACCCTCATCCCTTCTATTGCTCCAAGTGTATAAAAGACCATGTGAAGCAATATCCAGAAATGAGCAGTACTGAATTACTTCCTGGAATTCTCTCATTCCTGCGGTTACCACTGCACTAGCAGAGTGCTCCTCCACATCAATCGTTTCATTGAAATCTCTAACAACTATCCATGGTTTGTTACGAATACTTGGTGAATCATGGTGATTTTTAAGATCTTTTCCAGAGCTCCTTCCTCTCCGCGGCGGTGTTTAGTGCGTAAACTATAGAATAGAAAAACTCTTCTCCTCCATCCTTCAAGAGAATCGAGACGGTGATCATTTGGTCACTTTTATAGACAGGGGTGACTCTTACTGTCGGGCTCCAAATCAACCAAATCCGACCTCTAGAGTTGAATTCATAGTTTGACATTAGGGACCAATCTCTCAGTAATGAGGAAATAATCTTCTGACTTTTCCTTTCTTTGACTCTCGTTTCTAATATTCTTCCAAACTGAATACCTTTTTCCACTATCCAATTCTTCACAACGGAATGTTTAATTGATTTGTTGAAACCACGCACATTCTAGAAGAACCCCTTCATGATTAGTTCTTTTTGTTTTTCTTTCTTCCTGTAACACTAAAGACTGCATCTCTATTATTGCCGGTTAAAGAATTTGATGTTACTTTGGTTTGAGTTTTTGTGGCTCGAGGCAGAGAGGTTCGGATTTGTCTCTCCTCATTACTCTCACTTTGCACCTCTTCTTTATTGTGTTCTGCATCCTTACCATCTGCCTCTATCTCCCCTTCCTCAACTTCCTTCACTTCCTTTCTCCCCTCTTCTAACTCTTGTTCATCATTTTCCTCTATGTTAAGCACTTGAAACCGCGATGGAGATTCGATTCATTGGAACCTTTGGTTTGTGTATCTCACCTTGTTTGTTCGTTTTCTTTGGAGATACCCTAGACCATGTATCATGCTCTGCAACCTCATTATTCATGACGGTATGCCCTGCCATTGCATCGTTATTTGTAGGCTGAGTCTGTGTTGGTGCCTCCATACCTTCTGCAATTTCATTACGCTCTGTTTCTACTTTGTTTTCTGCCTCTTTCTCTTCTGCATACACTTGTGCCGCAGGAGAAGGTTGGTCCTTTGGGGTCAGAGCCGGGTCTGTTGACGGACTTGAGAGTATCTTGATACTGGGGCTTGTGCAAGCTTTTTCTGCGTGTCCCCATTTGGCGCATATTGTACATCTTTGCGGCAACCAAGGATAGATGAATTCAACTTCTGCATCTACTCCTAACTTTGATCTAAAGCGATGTGTCATTGGGAAGCCCTTGTCTACCTCTGCTTCCACAAAAATTTTTGCTTCTTCAAACTAGCACATTAGATTGTATCTGGATGTAGCCTTTTTGGTTTTCCAACAACACTTGCGATGAAACCTAGACCCTCCCATGAGAACATTTTATGCGGGACATTCCTCATTTTTATCCACATGGGTATGGTTTTGATTTCATGTTCCTCTTCCTCCTCAACAACAGGAGCCCATTGTGAAACTACCATTGGCACATCCGCAATGTTCCACATACCACGACGCAGAATTCTCAAACGTGTTGCTCTGTCTTTAATGCGAAACTTAACATTTGTGTCATTCATCTCAAAGACCTCAATCCTTATTGACTTGTCCCCTAAAGGCCAAATTTTATTGACGATCATGTGTATTTTTGCAACATGTGGTGCTTTTGATAAGAACTTCCCCACTAATAAGTCTTCCCATAGCAGCACTGACTTTTGAATTACTTCATATGGAACCTCCACCATAGATGCTCCATCAATCTCACTTACTTGTAGAACATGCTCTGTTAAAGTTGGATTACTTCGAACTATCTTAGCCCAAGATTCTTTCACTTCCTTCTTACCAGCCAGGACTTCCGGTAAGAGTGATGCCGGTGGCAGCGGCCGATCCCCCTCCGGCGCCGTCATCGGCATCGGGCTCTTACTTGTGGCGTCTGTAATCTCGGAAAACCCTAATCGCCAATATTTCACCTGTCTTAGTGATACGCACCGTTTTCGCTATCAACCGTTTTTGATAGTTATCCCAAACAAAGAGCCTGGCCTGTGATTGAACTGGGGTGATATATCATGGTTTTTACCGGTTTTCGACCATGATATAGGTCCATTTTTATCGAGTCTTTTGGTGTTTTTCTATTGTTTTAGTGTCTTTGCAGGTTAAGGATCGATTGGAGCTTAATGGAAGTTTTTAGAGCATTTTAGAGCATCGAGGAAGAAAGTGCTGAAAAGATCAAGATGAAGTCGAACAGAAGGCTCACTGTCGATCGACACTCCTATCCCTGTCGATCGACATGAGTTTTGGCGAGACAAGAAGATTTCCAGTTGACGGCCTGTCGATCGACAGAGCTTGTTACTGTCGATCGACACGGGCCTTTTATGAAGAAAATCAGCCTTTTCCTTCTCGGGCCTGAAGTTTCCAGAAGTTTTCCAGAAAGCCCAGTCCGATTTTTGCCTACTTGTATATATAGTTTTACTTAGGTTTTTAGTTAGGACATCAAGTTATTCATTGAGACTCTGAGAGAGATTGTTAGGGAGAGCTTTTCAGAGAGATTTCAGAGTTTCTCAGATCTTCAGCATAAAACCCTCTGTATCTCTAACTCTATCTTTTTAATGCAATTTATTTCATACATGATGTTTGTTTCAATCACCATGCTTGAGTAGTTTGCTTGTTAGGTTGTGGGGAATTCTAGGGTTTTGATGAGAAATTGTTAGGATTCTAAATCTGTTAGGGTTTATCTTCTGGTTCTTCATCTAGATTGTTTCCAATGCTAGATCTAGCCTGTACACCTAGAATCTAGATCTTAGGTTGTTTAATAGACACGGAAGTGTTATTAATAACTTGAACTAGTCTTAGATGAGCAGAATTACCTCTTCGCAAAGGAATTTGGTTTAGGGATTCTGTGAACAATTGAACCTGAACGTTAATGCTTGCTTGGATTCAATAGATTTGCAAAGGAATTTGGAATCTAGGGATCTAGGGATAGATAGTCTCTGCAACGGAAGTTGATTGGCTTTACATTCGTGTTTGAGTTCTAGAACGGTGCTTAACAAACCCTGACAATAGTTTTATCCTCAATTTCGATTCATACCTGAAGAAATTACCCATCACCTAGCTTTTTGTCTCATTTATAACAAGAACTTATCGCCATCTTTTGCTTGTTTTAATATTTGCTTTTCATTACCTATTTCTTGCTTAGCATAATTCGAATACTTAGATTGATTGTGTAATTCTTTTCCCTGTGGATTCGATCCCTAAGTACTACGATGATCTCTTAATTTGAGAGAGTAGCTCAGGGTAAATTTGAGCATATCAAATTTTGGCGCCGTTGCCGGGGAATCGATTTTACCATTCGATTTTAGTTACTAGGATTTTGTCTAAGTTTTTATTTTATTTATTTATTTATTTACTTCTATTTTCTTTTGTTTTTGCTGTTTCAGGTGCATGCTTAGTCGCAAAACCAGAAGCAACAGGAATCAAGAGTTAGTAGATTTTATTTCTGAGTTAGGAGCTTTAGAGCGAGCTAACCGAGCAGCAACGAAAGCAGCCAGAATGGTCAACAACAGGCTGATTTTGATCCAAGGTGTGGATGGGACCATCACAGACCGCCAGGGTAACAAGTACAACGCTAATGGTCAGCGTCTAGATGAGAATGGAGCTGTGATTGCAGAGGATATTGAGCAGCAGGGTCAGTTGGTACAGCAGCACGAGCCAGTTGGGCATGTGCGTACTTTGGGAGAGCACTACAGACCAGAACAATTTTATGCCAATAGGGCAGCTATCAGGCCTCCCGCATTCCCTAGGAATGATTTCGAGCTGAAGCCGGCTTACTTCTCCTTGGTGGCTCAGCACCCCTTCCACGGTCTTCCTTCAGAGCATCCCATGGACCACATTGAGATGTTCGAGGACTTAGCTTCTAGCATTAAGGCCAATGGAGTTCCAGAAGACTACCTCTTCTGTAAGCTTTTCCCCTATTCTCTGAGTGGAGATGCAGCTTACTGGCTGAAGCAGTTAGCACCGGGGTCTCTTACTACTTGGGAGGAGACCAAGAATGCTTTCCTCATCAACTTCTTTGATGAGGCGAGGTCCGAGGATCTAAGGATGAAGATTTCTACTTTCAAGCAGGGACCAACAGAGGCATTCAAGGCTGCTTGGGCCAGATTCAAGTCCTATCAGAGGGACTGTCCCCACCATGGTTATAGTGACGTACAGCTACTAGGTATCTTCTTCAGAGGGATTGACTGGAGGCACCAGAGTGCGCTGGATTCTGCTAGTAGAGGGAATTTCAACACCAATGTTCCAAGTGATGCGTTGGCACTCATTGAGAACATGGCCTCCAGCAGCAGTACCAAGAACATAGACTTCGAGAGGAAGCAACTTGGTGGAAGCATGGATGCAGGGCAGATGGCTAAGATGGAAGCCAAGCTAGACACAGTGCACAACTTGCTAGTGGGTAAGAAGACAGTGCAGTTTGCTCAGGAGGTAGAGACCTTCATTCCAGATGAAGAGGAGGATGAAGAGGACTGCAACTATATCAGTGGTACTGGCTTTCAGGGACAGAGATTTGGTAATCAGTAGGGTAATAGGAGCTTCAGTGGTAACAACCAGAGGTCTTCATTCACTGGGAATCTAGGTTCACCCAGCTACTCTAAACCACAATTCCAGAAGACTGACTATCAGAAACCTTTTCAGAATAGTTTCTCTAGGAACTATGGTTCCTCTTCTTACCAGACTCCTCCTAAGTCTGCAGATAATAAGATGGAGTCTATGTTAGAGCAGCTTTTGGAAGGCCAGCAGAAGATGACGGTAAGCTTCAATGGCAAGATCGATGCTTTGTACACCGACTTGAATGGAAAGATTGAGGCTATCAATCTACATGTGAAAAAGCTGGACACTCAGGTAGCCCAAACAGCGGAGTCGGTGAAAAGGCAGGAAGGATTCCTACCGGCTAAGACTGAGGTAAACCCAAGGCTCCATGTCAATGCCATCACTGTGGGGGATAGGAAAGAGGTGTTTGAAGCTTGTGGAAAGGATGCAGAGGAGATAGAAGACATGGAACTTGATGAAAACACGATTTTGGGGACAGAAGAGATCATGTCGATCGACAGGGCTTGTTTCTGTCGATCGACAGAGTGTTATGCAATGGGTGAAACATCGAACAGTAAGTCGCCTGTCGATCGACACACTTCTTATGTCGATCGACACGCTGCCCAGAACAGCCCACCTTCTTCAAAACCATCAGTCAAAGCAGAGGAAAAGGTCTACAAGCCCAAGCTTCCATTCCCACGGGCTGTTAGCATCAGATCACAAGAGGAAAAAGGGAGACATGCTCAACCACAGCTGAAGAAGTTGCAGAAGATAACAAATCCAGGGATGTTCATGGTTCCTTGCTCGATCAAAGGTATGGAATTTAAAAATTCTCTTTGTGACACTGGAGCTAATGTGAATGTCATGTCTGAGTCTGTGGCAAGGAAACTAGGGATTAAAGATCTGCAACCTTCGAAGATATCTATCACACTGCCCGATTCTTCCTCAAGATTTTCGAAAGGATTCATTCCTGACTTGATGCTTCAAGTAGGAGATTGTCTGGTTCCGGTGGATTTTCACCTTATGGAGACAAAGGATGACAGGGAAAGACCATTGGTTCTTGGGTCATCATTCCTTGCCACAGTGGGTGCAATTGTAGATTTTCCCAATCAGAGAATCTCTTTCTCCAAGATCAACAAGGACGTCTTCTACCCCTCAGCTCGGTTTGAAAAGAACTCTTGTCTGACCGTCACCATTGAAGGAGGAAAGCAAGGTCTAGACCCTAGGAATGACGTGAAGAAGATGCAAAACGTTCTTAAGATGGCCCCATCCGATGCACATCATGAAGCCGCCAAACCAGCTAGACCCAAGTGCCAGAATATCCCAAGTGTACCGCCCTCTATTCCACCACCCTTGCGTTCTGATGGAAGACCTAAACCAACTAAGGCCAAACGCAAGAAGACTTCCAAACCATTCTCCAAGTTCAGAATTATCATCCCTATGGAGTTAAGGGAGAAAGGAGAGGAAGTGATCCATGAGATGCTGCAGAACACTGCAAAGCTCTTTCCAGGTGTTGTTCCCTGCACCATTCCACGAAAGACCTGAGCCTGACACAGTCGAGCTAATGACTGAAAACAAGCGCTTAGTGGGAGGCAACCCACTGGTAAGTCTAACTATTTTTCGTTTTTTGTTTTTGTTTACTAACTTTTAGTTTTGCTTTTATGTTATTCAAAAAAAAAAAAACAGAGGAGACGAGCAGAGACCTGTGTGTCGATCGACACACATCACTCGTGTCGATCGACACACCCTATAGAGGTAAGTTCTCGTTCTCTTTTTCATTGGTGTTTTGTTTTCTTTTCTTTTCTTTCTAAGCTCATGATTTAACAACACTGGGGACAGTGTTGGTTAAGTCTGGGGGAGGAAACTACTAACGTGTTTCTTTTTGTTTTGTTTATTTTTTGTCAAATTTGAAAAATTTTTGAGTCAAAACTAGTTAGGAACAAACTTTTCCTTGGTTTAGTGGAGTGTCTTTTCAGCATGTGATCATTCTTCCAGAATCAATTTCAGAGTTAAACTAATGGGAAATCCTAGGATTGACCAGTTGACTGGAGACGTCTGCTACTTCCAGTATAATCCGCCAAGTCAGAGCTACTGCACGGATCTCTTTGTGATTGATGTCCATAGGGCTTGACTCCTCATTCTTATCTGACAAGTGCAACCCTCGTTGAAAGTAATGGTACTCCTCTCCCTCTATTCCCTTAGAAAAAAAAAATCATTTGTGTTAGGATTGGGGTGAAATGATAGCTCCTGAGTATAAGACGAGGAATAAAATCCGGTGAGTCTGTACTCAAGAGGTGATCACCCAGCTCAAAAGCAGCAGTCTGAGTCCCGTAAAACGGATGAAGAAGACGAGCAATCTCACAACCCTGTCTCCTCACAAGGAACAACATTAGTGAAATATGCACTGCTTAGAGTTCAACAGTCATAAAGAAAAAAGAAAAAAAAGAATAGAGAACAAAATAAGTCTGAGGGAGAGGAGGAATACCAAGTGTAGTATAGGTTGATTTGTCATGGTATAGTCTGGGAATGAGTATAGAAGGTTCTTGACATTGAGAACATTGAGACCAAGCTATGAAAACTAACGGATTATGCTGCAAAGTGGTGGATGGATTTGGAAGGTTGCGATGTCTGCGGAGAAGTACATGGTGGTCTGATTCTGGTTGGTTCCGGATTATGTGGTTCACTAGTTGGAAGGGTCAATTCATTGCATCAAGGGAAGGTATGTTCTGTGTTTTCAAACCTCTTTCACATTCTTGGTTTATGTTTTGCTTGAGGGAAAGCAAATGCTAAGTCTGGGGGAGTTGATATATCATGGTTTTTACCGGTTTTCGACCATGATATAGATCCATTTTTATCGAGTCTTTTGGTGTTTTTCTATTGTTTTAGTGTCTTTGCAGGTTAAGGATCGATTGGAACTTAATGGAAGTTTTTAGAGCATTTTAGAGCATCGAAGAAGAAAGTGCTGAAAAGATCAAGATGAAGTCGAACAGAAGGCTCACTGTCGATCGACACTCCTATCCCTGTCGATCGACATGAGTTTTGGCGAGACAAGAAGATTTCCAGTTGACGGCCTGTCGATCGACAGAGCTTGTTACTGTCGATCGACACGGGCCTTTTATGAAGAAAATCAGCCTTTTCCTTCTCGGGTCTGAAGTTTCCAGAAGTTTTCCAGAAAGCCCAGTCCGATTTTTGCCTACTTGTATATATAGTTTTACTTAGGTTTTTAGTTAGGACATCAAGTTATTCATTGAGACTTTGAGAGAGATTGTTAGGGAGAGCTTTTCAGAGAGATTTCAGGGTTTCTCAGATCTTCAGCATAAAACCCTCTGTATCTCTAACTCTATCTTTTTAATGCAATTTATTTCATACATGATGTTTGTTTCAATCACCATGCTTGAGTAGTTTGCTTGTTAGGTTGTGGGGAATTCTAGGGTTTTGATGAGAAATTGTTAGGATTCTAAATCTGTTAGGGTTTATCTTCTGGTTCTTCATCTAGATTGTTTCCAATGCTAGATCTAGCCTGTACACCTAGAATCTAGATCTTAGGTTGTTTAATAGACACGGAAGTGTTATTAATAACTTGAACTAGTCTTAGATGAGCAGAATTACCTCTTCGCAAAGGAATTTGGTTTAGGGATTCTGTGAACAATTGAACCTGAACGTTAATGCTTGCTTGGATTCAATAGATTTGCAAAGGAATTTGGAATCTAGGGATCTAGGGATAGATAGTCTCTGCAACGGAAGTTGATTGGCTTTACATTCGTGTTTGAGTTCTAGAACGGTGCTTAACAAACCCTGACAATAGTTTTATCCTCAATTTCGATTCATACCTGAAGAAATTACCCATCACCTAGCTTTTTGTCTCATTTATAACAAGAACTTATCGCCATCTTTTGCTTGTTTTAATATTTGCTTTTCATTACATATTTCTTGCTTAGCATAATTCGAATACTTAGATTGATTGTGTAATTCTTTTCCCTGTGGATTCGATCCCTAAGTACTACGATGATCTCTTAATTTGAGAGAGTAGCTCAGGGTAAATTTGAGCATATCATGGGGCCTGGCCTATAATCTTTTATCACTATTTATACTGTTTCTAATTGATATAATGCGTTTTTGGCACATTCTAACCCTTGTTTTGTAGGTTTTTATCGAGTCTTTCACTCTCTATCGAGTCATTCTAGGTACAAAAAGTGGCTGGAAGCAATGACTGGAACTTGCAATCGGATTTGGCTAGAAAGGAATGAAGTTGGACCCTTTTTGAACATTCTGGAGAAAGGGAGCACCTAGTACAAAAGAGGGAGTACCTGCTCCCAGCAGAATCATTAATGTGCCTTTTGCAAAACCCTAATTTTGCAACCCTAATTTTGGGCCAGCCGTCATGGGCCTTTAAAAGGGGATTTTCCCTGGATCTTTGGAGAGAACGACGCCACAGCCACAATCACGCAGCAGAAGACATCACGAGAGAGAGAGATACACTTGTTTTAGAGAGAGTTTTGTAAGCTGGGAGATTTGTCTTCAATACTCATCGAAGTTTTCTTAAACCCTACTCTTTATTTATCGATTTCAATGGAATTTATTATGTCTTTTGCTGCTGTTGGTTGTTTGATTATGAGCGAGTAATCCTCTTGTTAGGTTAGGGGTTTTCGATGGGATTTGATTCATGAACTAAGCATAGATAGGTTTTCATATAATCATTCGATAGTCTCCACCTATTGTCGATCATATTGCCTAGGTTAGATTGATCACCTAGCCTTTGATTTTAGGTTGATTTTACTTATCAAAAGTTTGTAAATCGCTGGAATTGACCTAGGTGGGCGATTTGATCCTTAGCCAACGAAAGTTGAAGTTAGGGCATCTCGTGAACATATCAACCCAAATCGCTAATGCTTGATAATCTTTATTAACCTCAACGATAGTTAGGGTGTTAGATTGATTGTTAGAGTTGTAGATGCCACGAAAGTGGATCTACTTATATTTATGGTTGAGTTCGAGACTTGGTCGTAATACCGTACCTGAATAATTTCTTGGTTCCTGACATTCGAATCCCTGAGAATTATCCCTGACCTAACGCCTTTCCACATTTGTTTACAACCGATTTTTACTTGTGTTTTGTTTCAAATTTATTGTGACAACTTAAATCCCAAATTGAATAGCTTAGCTAAGATTGTGTCTCATAGGATTAGAGCGTATTGCTGGTCCCTTAACGAACCTCACTATTCTACATTCGAATTAGTGAAACCTAAGGTTTAATCTTATTAGACCGGATAAAGGATTTTCATCAAATTGGCGCCGTTGCGATGGGGACCAACTCGATACCTCTACTTCTCGACTACGATTTCAGACGAAGTTCTAACTCGTTCTTTGTGTTTTCTTGCGTGTGTTTCAGGTGTATGAACTCGAGGACAACAAGGAGAAATTGCGAAAATCCCTTTGTGACTTTGATTAACCCTGAACTTGCGAGTCTAGAACGAGAAAACAGACGACAAAGGCCTAATCCCGCTGATATGGGCGAACAAGGCAATGATGGTATGGCGGCTGAGCTGCGACGGTTGCAAGAGCAGATGGCTCAAATGCAGCTGCAATATGCCCGGGAACAACAGCAGCATCGCATGCATGAGCAGCAGCGTGCTATTGGGGATATGGACAATCCCCATGCTTTCTACCGGAACTGAGCTACTATTGTTTCACCTGCTGTTGAAAGGCAAGATTATGAGATCAAGCCTCAGATGATATTGCTGGTCAAACAACACTCGTTTCATGGATTGCCTGCAGAGATTCCGATGGACCATATAGAAAACTTCGAGGAGATCTGCTCCACGACGAGTTCTAATGGGATGAACCCGGACTTCTTAAAGTGCAAACTTTTCCCCTTTTCACTCGCGGACAAAGCTTCTCGTTGGCTTAAGTCTCTACCAGCTGGATCCCTCACGACTTGGGCACAATGTAGAGTAGCGTTCTTGGATCACTTCTACACCAAAACCAAGACTGCGAGCTTAAGGAACAAGATCTCCTCGTTTCAGCAACATTCAGGAGAGTCTTTTTGTGAGGCATGGAAACGGTTCAAAGAGTACAAGAGAGAGTATCCACACCATGGGTTTACCGATGAGAACTTGTTGGGTATCTTCTATGATGGTGTTAATTGGTATTACAGGAGTGCTTTGAATGCTGCGAGTGATGGTAATTTTATGACCAAGACCATAGAGGGTGCGTATAAGCTCATCGAGGACTTGGCTGTGAGTTCTAGCAACAAGTCGCATGAGTATGATAGGACCACGAAATCTAGTGGAATGGATTCCCAAAAGATTGATGACCTTACTGCTAAGGTCAACTTGTTGCTCAAAGAGAACCAAAGGACGGTTCACTTTGTAGATGAGAATGGTGAACCATTTTCTGAGGAGATGGGTGAAGAAGGAGTCACCCAGAACTATAGGATTCACCCAAACCAAGGTCAGAATCGGTTTCAAGGGGGAGTTCAACAGAAACCACAATTTTCTAACTTTCAGGCTCCTGCGAGCTTTGGAAGTACTTCTCAGTATGAACTCAAGGTTATGATGCAGCAGCTAATGGCTAATCAACAGAAGTCTGCCACTGAAATCAAAACGCAGGTAGCCTCCATGTACTCGGATCTCAATGGTAGACTTGAAGCTGTTTGCAACCACGTGAAGAGGCTTGACACTCAGGTAGCTTAGATCTCGGCATCAGCTAGGCGACCACCAGGGACTCTTCTAGGAAAAGTTGAAACAAATCCCAGAGAACACTGCAATGTGATATCAGTTCAGAGTGAGGTGGAAACTGTCTCAGCATCGCTTACACCAGAGAAAGCAGAAGAAGCTGTCGAATCATTACCATACATCCCTAGTATCCCATACCCTCAGAGACTGAAATATGAGATTGATGAAAAAAAGCTGGCTGAGTTTAATAAAATGGTGAGTGAGCTTCCTCCTGAAATCTCCTTTGAAGAATCATTTAGAGTTGACCCTTCAATTCGTGAGTTCTCCAAGGATACCAAGAAGAGTCTAACAGTAGTCAAGGCTCTCTATGCTGAAGCAAGGAATACATCATCTTCAATAAAGCGGTTGCCAAAGCTAGAAGACCCTGGGATGTTTGTTGTTCCATGCTCCATTGCAGGAGTTGAATTTAAAGAATCTCTCTGCGATTCTGGGTCTTCCATCAATCTCATGTCTAAGGCTATTGCAGAGAAGCTTAGGATTACTACGATGAAAGCTGCTAATATATCTCTTAAGGTTGCGGACTCTTCCACCAAGGTTCCATAAGGTACTATTCATGATTTACATGTTCAAGTTGGAAATTATCTTGTTTCTACTGACTTTCAGGTAGTGGAGATGAGCGAAGATCCTGGTATACCTTTGATTCTTGGAAGACCGTTTCTGGCGACAGTGGGTGCAGATGTAGATTTGCCTAATAAAAGAGTGTCGTTCTCTAATATTGACAAGCAGGTCTTCTACAAAGCTATACCCACTAATGAAGCAGCCAAACTTGCATCATGTGTTACCGTTATCAATGGAGATAAGCCGCAAATGGTAACAAAGCGAGATTTCAATGATAAGAGTGAGGTCAAGGAAGTCCTAGATGGAGACCCTCCTATCAGAACAAAGAAGACCAGTCAAAGGAGCAGGGTAAAGGAGAAGGTGACGAGCCAAAGAATCAAGGGTGATTCTCATATAGTTTTAGAACCTCAGAGACATGTTGGTGACACGATTGAGTACAAGGTGAAGTCCAAAGGGGTTTCGAAACCTTTTTCCAAGGTTAGAGCTATTCTCAAATCTGAGCTAAAAGAGAAAGGTGAAGAGGCTGTGAAAGCTATGTTGAACAATGTTCTGAAGCTCAAGTTTTCTGATTGGAGAGCTTGTTTTGGAGAAAGTTCTCATGCCCCTTTTCCTGACTGACACATGAGATCCCAGTCAAGCTAACGACTTTAACCAAGCGCTTGGTGGGAGGCAACCCACCGGTACGTTTTCTAACTTTTTCAATTTGATTTCTTTTATCGCTAACTTTGATTTCAGTTTTGAGTTTTCAGGTTTTTCAAAAAAAAAAAAAAACGTGGAGCTTGCCTTCGGATCGATCGATCTCTACTTAGGATCGATCGATCGCCTGCCCAGATCGACCGACGTAAGTTCTGTGATCGATAGATCTGATTTCCAGATAGCACATGCTCCCAATTCAGAGCACCTGCTCCCAATTCAGAGCACATGCTCCCAATTCAGAGCACCTACTCCAACATTGAGATCGATCGATATCTGAACAGATCGATTGATTTGAATTTCAGATCGACCGACGTAAGTTCTGTGATCGATCGATCCAATTTCCAAAGAGCACCTGCTCCCAATTCAGAGCACCTGCTCCAACATACAGAGCACCTGCTCTCCAGGGTAAAATTTCAAAATTCAGATTTAGGCCCACTAAGAGGTAAGTATTTCCATGAACAATTTTATTCTATGCTTTTCCTTATGATTTTTATTTCTTTCCACTCTCTCTTTTCTTATTCTCACACCGAGACGGTGTGAAGTAAGTCTGGGGGGGAGTTGCTACTAATATCGTTTATTTTGGTTGTTTTCTTTTTCTTATTATGTCCAATTGAGTCAGTCCACGTCTTTTTATTGAGTCAAGAGTATTATGGTTAGGAAACTATGATGTAATTTTTCTCTTTATTTATTGACTATTTATCTGAGTGACCATTATTGCAGATTGAATTCAGATCCGACTAATAGAAAATCCAAAGGCTGATTAGTTAACTAGAGACGTCTCATATTTCCAGCAAGGTCCACTAAGCTTGAGCTAATTGCACCTTCATTGGAATGATTGGTGTCTATAGAGCTTGATTCCTCGTTCGTACCTGATAGATGCACCCCGTGTGAAAAGTATTGGTATTCCTCTCCCCTGTTCCAAGATTGAATAAAATTAAGAATAATGCAAAGATCCTCACGACCCTGTCTCCTCACAAGGAACAACAGTAGTGAGTCTTCACGACCCTGTCTCCTCACAAGGAACAACAGTAGTGAATGCTATTCTAAAACCGTAACGAAAAAAATTCTCACGACCCTGTCTCCTCACAAGGAACAACAGTAGTGAGTCCCGTTATGAGACCAAAACAAGTATGGGGAAGAGAAAGAGTACCAAAAGGTTGTATTGGGGATCTGTCATGGTATTGTACGAGAATGAATCTAGAAGGTTCTTGGCACTGAGATTATCAATGAGGCTAGCGATGATGAGTTGTGGAAAGTGTTGCGAAATCTTGGGATGAATTTGGGAGGCTGAAAAAGCTTGCGGAGAAGTACATGGTGGTTCGATTGGAATTTGTCCTTGCAGTATGTGGATTACAAAATTAATGGTCATTAAACGTTCCAAAAGTGAAGCTGAGTTCCTGCATTTTCAAACCTTTCTCCTTCACTTGGTCTTGAATTTGTTTGAGGACAAACAAAGATCTAAGTCTGGGGGAATTGATATAATGCGTTTTTGGCGCATTCTAACCCTTATTTTGTAGGTTTTATCGAGTCTTTCACTCTCTATCAAGTCATTCTAGGTACAAAAAGTGGCTGGAAGCAATGACTGGAACTTGCAATCGGATTTGGCTAGAAAAGAATGAAGTTGGACCCTTTTTGAACATTCTGGAGAAAGGGAGCACCTAGTACAAAAGAGGGAGCACCTGCTCCCAGCAGAATCATTAATGGGCCTTTTGCAAAACCCTAATTTTGCAACCCTAATTTTGGGCCAGCCGTCATGGGCCTTTAAAAGGGGATTTTCCCTGGATCTTTGGAGAGAACGACGCCACAGCCACAATCACGCAGCAGAAGACATCACGAGAGAGAGAGAGAGAGAGAGATACACTTGTTTTTTAGAGAGTTTTGTAAGCTGGGAGATTTGTCTTCAATACTCATCGAAGTTTTCTTAAACCCTACTCTTTATTTATCGATTTCAATGGAATTTATTATGTCTCTTGCTGCTGTTGGTTGTTTGATTATGAGCGAGTAATCCTCTTGTTAGGTTAGGGGTTTTCGATGGGATTTGATTCATGAACTAAGCATAGATAGGTTTTCATATAATCATTTGATAGTCTCCACCTATTGTCGATCATATTGCCTAGGTTAGATTGATCACCTAGCCTTTGATTTTAGGTTGATTTTACTTATCAAAAGTTTGTAAATCGCTGGAATTGACCTAGGTGGGCGATTTGATCCTTAGCCAACGAAAGTTGAAGTTAGGGCATCTCGTGAACATATCAACCCAAATCGCTAATGCTTGATAATCTTTATTAACCTCAACGACAGTTAGGGTGTTAGATTGATTGTTAGAGTTGTAGATGCCACGAAAGTGGATCTACTTATATTTATGGTTGAGTTCGAGACTTGGTCGTAATACCGTACCTGAATAATTTCTTGGTTCCTGACATTCGAATCCCTGAGAATTATCCCTGACCTAACGCCTTTCCACATTTGTTTACAACCGATTTTTACTTATGTTTTGTTTCGAATTTATTGTGACAACTTAAATCCCAAATTGAATAGCTTAGCTAAGATTGTGTCTCATAGGATTAGAGCGTATTGCTGGTCCCTTAACGAACCTCACTATTCTACATTCAAATTAGTGAAACCTAAGGTTTAATCTTATTTGACCGGATAAAGGATTTTCATCACTAATTGTACAATCACCTCGTATCGTTACTTCTTACCATCCAAAAAAAATTTACTCCATCTTGTGCTATCAATCAGACCCATTATCTCCGTTCTACTAATCTTACGACTAGGACGATCTGGCACAATTACAATTAAACATATCCTAAAACCAAGGTAAGGTATTTTTGATAAATATCTCCTTGTAGCATTTAGTGAGAAAGAGAAGAATGGGGGAAGGAGAAAGGTTGGCAGATTGGTCAATATATGGACTAAACTAGTAGTATACACGCATGTCATCGATTATACTAGAGTGATACATGCGAAAAACAAGTGATGTTACTAGTCACTAGATCCATTTCACACTATGATATAAGATTGGAATCACAATTAAATTTTATTGATCACAAGATGTCAAAAGTTGACAAGTTTTGATGGATCGAAGTTTGCCACGCAAAGGTGCGGAATGCCTTTGTGATAAGAATACAAATCAAAGCCTTAGTGAATCCACACAAAGACAGAGATTCAAGACGTTTTCTAAGCAATGGAATCCACCAAAACTATTTAGCAAAACAAAGAGAAACAAGCTAGAAGCTTAAAGAATATAAACTCGGCTTTTATTCAATTCAAAGGTGTTTTACAAAGATGAATGATAAAAACTTTATTTAGGCTCGTGATCAACTAGTAATAATGCTACATAATTCTTAAACAAGAAAGTAATAAATCAAAATAAATATCAATCAATCAACGGTTTGATTGATATGGTCTTTATTACTCGATTTTTGGCCAAATGAGGAAAATGTGAAGGTTTCTTGTATCTAGACAACTTGGACATGAAGTAGTGACGTTTTGGGTGTCTTTTAATGGTGTGTAACGTCTCCAATCTGCCAAACCGAAATAAATAAAAGAGATATATCCGTTGGACCAGATTTGTCGTAAATGATTTCAAATAAAGAAAGTTAAGATGTGAAGAGATCCACTTGATCCCATGCTTGATGGTGCATCTTAATACACTACTAGGGGCCTTTAGATCATATGAAAAGTCTCTGGAACGCCAAACGTAAGTCTGTAATGATCCAAATAAGGAAATGTCCGAATTGGACAGTTTTGGATCACTCGGTTTGTATTTTTGGTTATGATTAGATCTGAACCGTTATGGATTGATTCCTTGTTCACCGTGAATCCTTGATGGGTAAAGAACCATAATCCTTAAGAGATGCCAATATGTCCTTATCGGGTCATTGGAATGATTGCATGATTTTGGGCTTTTCTGTCTTCTTTGGGTCATCACTAGTATGGAATTTTGAGAGGCTGATAAAAACTTGCCAAAATGCCTTGGGACGTGGCTGATTCATCATAAATTTGAGGTCCTCATCACACTATAAATAATTCAACTTTATATAGAAGATAAACATCATATTCCTTTGCACTTCCTATTAAAATCTCCGATTGGGATTTGGGAATAGTCTTTTCGATCCTACCCACTTCTCGGAGAACTCCACTTCCATTCTTGGAAATGTGCTTCATTTGTTTAATTTTTTTTTTTTTTGGTAATTAGCACGTATAATACTCTATGTATTAATAATTAGGAATCTAACACTTCTAAATTAATAATTAGGTATCTAACATAACATGACAATTCTACCCTTATTCCAATTAACTTACTTTCTCTAAGTTTTACCTTTTATTAATTGTAAAGCTTTTTACATTAAAAGAAAATTTAAACCCTAATCTCTAATCTATAATTTTCTCTCTGCCACCATCTTCCTCCTTCTCCTCCCCCACGTGTCTTTCTTCTTCTTCTTCATCTTCTTTTTTCTTCATACCTTCTTCTTGTTGTTAAATCGATCTCATCATCATAATAATCATCATCTTCTTCTTCTTTATCTTTTTTTTTATTCTTTTTTTTTCTTCTCTTCTAGTCATCATCATCATCTTCTTCTCCTCTTTTCTTATATTCAATTTTTTCATTACCTGCTTCGTCGATCTCTAATGGTTTAGGGTTTCTTCGTCGGTCCAATTTTTTCATTACCTGCTTCTTCACATGCATTTAACACAGTGATAGTTAGCTATAAGATCTACGTAGTTAACTATATCTACACAATACCCAGTAATGGTCAACTATACTCAACACAAATATAGTTAGCTATAAGACCTACGTATTTAACTATATCTATACAATACCCAGCAATAGTCAACTATACTTAACACATGAATAGTTAACTATAAGACTTACGTAGTTAACTATATATAATATATGCCAGTATAGTTGACTACTATATATAATATATACCAGTATAGTTGACTACTATAATATATCTGTATAGTTGACTACTATAATCTGAATGAAGATACAAAAATCTTCAATCGAGCTCATTCTGGATTTCTTGATGAACTACCCAGAATAAAAAAAAACATCAATCAAGCTAATTAATGTCCCATATTGAATACACGATCATGGTGAATATACTGCTTCCTTTTTTTTACCCACTTTCCTTTTTAAATTTTTGCAGGGCAAAACCGTCCACTTTTTATTTTTGACTGCTATTTACCTAAATTTGATTAGCCTTATGTTAGTTACCTAATTATCTTAGCCTAAACTGATATTAAGCTAATTAACCCTTTTTTTTTGTCCACAAAACAACAAATTAGTCCAAAATCATTTGTCGGCTTGGTTCATAATTAAGACACACACTTTCTTCTCCCCTAAATATCAGCCATCTTCCCAAGTCCCAACCACATAAAAAAAAATTCATACACAAACTTCATAGGTTGATGGCAAACAGTTTTTGGTTGTCTAATAATAAATTCAACATTTTTAAGATTCGAGTGTGATAAACCTTTTAAATAAAAGTTTGATTTGATTTTGTGGATCAATCTTCAATTAGCCAGTCAAATATCCAACAATTTCTATGTGTATTTGGTACATCCCAATCCCTTAGGATCGATCTTCATGGAATAGTTTAAAAGTGATCCAAACCTTTTTAAGACATGATTTGTGCATTGTGATAAGATTTGGACTGATGTGGTCGACATGGATTTGGTCGACGAAACATTTTTATCTACAACACATGTGTTACAAAAACCAAGCGGAATGCAAGATTTTAGGGGTTCTTAGCCCGATTCTTAGATTATAAAATTATTAAAATACACACTCTCTCTTCCTTTTACTCAACTTTATACATTCTCTTTCATCCTTTTACTTAACTTTTATTAATTTTATATTTAAACATTCTCTCATCATTATAAAAACACTTTCCAAAAGTTCTTATTTAAGCAACTCTCTCTTCTTTTTACTCAACTTTTATTAATTTTATATTTAAACACACCCACTATCTCCTCTCTTTACTCAACTTTTATTAATTTTATATTTCAATACACTCCACAAAAACACTATCTTTCTTCCTTTTACTCAAATTTTAATAATTTTATATTTTAAGCACTTGCTTAAGCAACCCCCATTGATCATGTTCTAAACCAGGTTCGGATTTTGCAAAAACCTGAACTTAACAAAACTAAACTAGTTTCTTGGAATTCCCCAAATGAGAGAATATTGATTTGAGAAACCTATTAAAGTTTGACTAACAAAAGAAAAAAAAAATAAGTAATTAAGTGGTAATGGTAAGAGATGATTTGGTGGTGTCACCTAACTAACCAGCCTCACCTACCTTATAAACCACATGAAGAAATCGAGTTACCCAACCGATACACACACAAAGACACACACTCAAATCTAACTTTTTGATAAGTGCGAATTTTAGTTTTTATATATTGTTTGCATTTTTATACGTAAGTAGATACTTGATCCTTTATGCTGTAATTGAAATAAAAAGTTCAAGAGCATACAAATTTCAGAAAAGTAGAAAAATGATTTATTTTAACAATATTATAGGATATTATATCACTACAGTTTGGATACTTATTACAATAGCTACAAACTGTGTGAAGCTAAATCACTAAACTTTTGAAACTTTTAGAAGTTCAAACTAAAACATGAAATTTATTACATATCAATTTTAATTTACAGTATAATGTCGCATAATAACATAGAAAATACCATTTTAGCATTGAATTGTGAACATATTTATGGAGTTAAGGTGTTTAACATTTCTAAATCTAACAAAAAGCGGTATAGCAATAAAAAGTAACAAAAAATTGCTAAAAACGATATGGTGATTATCGTTTTTCGTAAGGCTAATTTATTCGCTTTCATGTATTCATCAGATATATTATTTACTGTTGCGATAAAAAAGAATTATCAATTAAATCTAGTTATTCATTAAGGCTGATTTTATTGAATTGATAGTGATATCGTTTTTGGTACCGCTAATTTATTCGTTTTAGTTTCATGGAATCATCAAAACAATATATTATTTACCGTTGCGATAAAGAATAATCAATCAAATCTAGTTACTCATTATTGCGATTCCAAATGTTACTGATTTGATAAAATTGCGCAATAAAATCCAAAAGAGTGAAGGTTTTGTGGATTTCACTCTTAAAACATAAAGAAATTAAGACAATCCCAAATTTCATTCCCCAATTTCACCATGTCCATATAGAAAATCTAGTAAGTGCTAACTAATTCTCTTCTTTTTACTACATCCAAAGAAGAAAATTCCCATCCTTTTTTTCCTCTTTTAACAAGTGGGCATCTGTGAGGTTAAGCCCAACCAAATAGCCTCTCTCTCTCTGTATTCCTCAACATTACACAAGAGCCACACAAATTCAAAACCCTTACGCTAACACAAGAAAGCATCCAAACTCAATCCTCTCACCTCCACCTCACATTCCCCGGTGCCACCATCACTAACCCTTTCTCTCTTCTCCTGAAATCAACAAATCCATTATGCAACTCCATTTTCATTTTCATCTTCATCAACATCACCACCATCATCTTCTTCATCATCCATGGCCCATATCTCATCTCTGTAGATTCTCATCTCTCTACCTTCTTCTTCTTCTCATCTTCCCCTCTTCTTCTTCTTCTCCTTAAGACATGACTCTTCCTTATCGTTTCTCTTCGGTCAGAAACCACTCGCTTCTACTTAGGACTTCTCATCTCTGCATACCTAGATCAGCTCTCGGTTGTTTCTCTCCCAAGGAATCTCCTTTCTTCAAGAAGAACACTGCCCAATTCCTTCCTCCTCAGAAACAACACACTTCTCTTCCTCTCAAACTCGTCTCTCCTCTTGCTAGCTTCTCCTCTTATGCAGATTCCGAGGGAAACGAGCAACACCATGGCGATCAACAGATACAGAATTCTCCTGAATCTTCTTCTACCGATTCGACCGGATCAGATGGAAAAGATAATGCAGAAGCTACTGGCGACTTCTCTGGAATGGCTCAAGCCTTTCACATTTCGTCTAACACAGCGAGGGCAATCTCCATAGTTATCGCCTGTTCAGCTCTCTCCTTTCCTCTCATCATGAAGTCTCTCGGACAAGGACTGCCTCTCAAGACAAAGCTCCTCTCTTACGCAACACTACTCTTTGGTTTCTACATGGCGTGGAACATCGGAGCTAATGATGTGGCCAATGCTATGGGGACTTCTGTTGGATCCGGAGCCTTGACAATCCGACAAGCTGTGATGACAGCTGCAGTTCTTGAATTCTCAGGTGCTCTTTTGATGGGAACTCACGTGACTAGCACGATGCAGAAAGGGATTCTCATGGCTAATGTGTTCCAAGGGAAAGATATGTTGCTCTTTGCTGGTCTCCTCTCTTCACTAGCTGCAGCTGGAACTTGGTTACAGGTTACATCTTCTCTTTTTGCTTCTCCCTCACTAGTTTCAATAGAAGATTTAGTAAAGTTAATAACTTTTTCGGATGGCGATCACAAGTAGAGAACCTAATTGCAGTGTCTGAAAACGATTGTGTAATTGTGAATTTCACAGGTTGCGTCTTACTATGGATGGCCTGTATCGACAACTCACTGTATCGTCGGATCAATGGTTGGGTTTGGACTTGTTTACGGAGGAGCTGGTGCTGTTTTCTGGAGTTCTCTAGCTAAAGTAGCTTCCTCTTGGGTTATCTCTCCTCTAATGGGAGCTCTTGTCTCCTTTCTTGTCTACAAATGCATCAGAAGAGTAAGTAAAACAACACAAATCAATCCAAGAATCAAACTTTGTATTCCCTTAAGTCATGATGCTCAAGCTTTGTGTTACCTTTGGCACAATGTTCTTTTCTTCTGTGCAGTTTGTTTACAGTGCACCAAACCCGGGACAAGCGGCGGCTGCAGCTGCCCCTGTCGCTGTGTTCGTAGGTGTAGCAAGCATTTAGTCAGCCGCATTTCCTCTGAGTAAGATCTTTCCAATAGGTTTATCCCAAGCCTTAGCCTGTGGAGCAGTAGGAGCCATTATCTTTGACAGAATCATCCGGAATAAGCTCGGTCACCTTCTCGCTAAATCCAAATCACAAGTGACATCTCAAGACCAGCCCAAAAGCATCGGTTTCCTCTCCGATATAGCAGGTCCTACAGGTACTCAGCTAGAGATAGTCTACGGAGTCTTTGGCTATATGCAAGTCCTCTCCGCTTGCTTCATGTCATTCGCTCACGGAGGTAACGACGTCTCAAACGCAATCGGACCTTTAGCCGCCGCATTAAGTATCCTACAAGGCGGAGCAGCTGCAGGAGGTGGAGACATCGTGATTCCAACGGATGTTCTCGCTTGGGGAGGATTCGGAATCGTTGCGGGTTTAACGATGTGGGGATACAGAGTGATTGCAACGATCGGGAAGAAGATCACAGAGCTTACACCGACGAGAGGATTCGCGGCGGAATTCGCTGCTGCGTCGGTGGTTTTGTTTGCTTCGAAATTAGGTCTTCCGATATCGGCGACTCATACGCTCGTCGGAGCTGTGATGGGTGTTGGGTTTGCGAGAGGGCTTAATAGTGTTAGAGCAGAGACGGTGAGAGAGATCGTTGCTTCGTGGCTTGTCACTATTCCCGTCGGTGCTACACTCGCCGTTCTCTACACTTGGATTTTCACCAAGATCTTATCTTTCGTGTTGTGAGTTTCTGCTTTTTTTGGTTTTCTGATACGAAGAACATGAAATTCATCTTCTTCTATGTTTGCTTTGATTGATTCGAATTTGACAAACCCTAAAGTTCTCATCTTTCGATTTCACCAATCGGTGAAGCTGTTCTTTGTTTGTTTCGTCGTCCGAGTAAAATCGAATTAGAGTGTGTGACGTTTTGTTTCTTTAAAAACGTCATGTTGTTTGTTTGCTTTTCGTAAAAACGTCCTCGGTTACCAAAAACGGTAATCGTTTTGTGCGATCTTGTTTTCGTGAGACGCGCGCATCTCTTGCTTTTCCTACACGCGTCTCGAACAAAGACTGACATGACTGTTAACTAAATGACGAAAATACCCTCACACGCATCGTCTACCAAATGAGAAATTTGAGGGTATTTTAGTCAAATCATGGTCATCAGAAATTTTGGAAATATCTCCTTCTCAAAGGCTAATCTCTTTGCTTCTCTGGTTCTACTTCTTCCTTCGTTTTGGCTCTCTAATGGCGGCGGTTATCGGTAACGTAGCGTTGTTACTCGACGTTAATTCTCATCGTACGGTGGTTACTGATCGGAGAATTCGTTTGACGGTGATTGACGTCGTTCTGAATTTACCGAAGAGAGATTCGCACAGTCACGTTTCTTCTTACTACGCAGCTCTCTCTTCTTCCTCCAATAAGCCTCTCGAATCCGACGGCGAGGCTCGGGTTCGCCGGTTTTTGACTCGCGGGAAGTCGAATTCCAAGGCTAACGCCGTCGATTTCGACGATGCCGGATCTAGCGACGAGGAAAGCAGCGACGGTGGCGGTGACGGAAAAGAGGATGACGAGGAAGAGAGAGATTACGACGTGGAGAAGGAGATGAAGAGAAGAGCTAAGGAATTTCAGGATATGAAGGAGCTTGAGAGGAAAGCAGAGGAGTTACAGTATAGGATTGAAGAAGAAGGGGATGATTCAGAGGAGAAGAAGAGGATGCGAGTTAAAAGAGAACTCGAAAAGGTGCGTTTGATTTCTATCAACACTGAAGAATGTTGATAGATTTAGGTAAAGAACACTCTTAGATTAGATTCTCAAGAGTTGATTTGCTCAAAGAAGAGATTTGATTGGTGGGATCATTCATCAGGTAGCTCAGGAGCAAGCAGAGAGAAGAGCAACTGCAGAATTGATGTTTGAATTAGGTCAAAAAGCTTACGGTAAAGGAATGTATGGACGCGCAATCGAGTTTCTTGAAGGAGCTCTTACCATTATCCCAAGGCCAACACTCTTTGGTGGTGAGGTTGGTTCAAAGTTACACCATTTAGGTACATTTTTTTCTGGTTTTTGAAAGAAAAAGATTGATTGCTAATGTTGGATTGATTTGCCAGATTCAAATTTGGTTAGCTATGGCATATGAGGCCAATAATCGCCACGCTGATTGCATTGATCTTTATCAGCAATTAGAGAAGAAACATCCGAGTCCTGGTATTCGTCGTCAAGCTTCTGAACTTCGATATATTTTGCAAGCTCCTAAGCTCAAGATATCTCAGGAGGAAATGGTGACTATACCCATGATCGGTTCAAGTTACGACAGGTAAACATAAAGCTTACGGGTTTGTTTTCACAGAGTGACTTCTATGTTCTAGTGTCCTCATGGCTAATGCATATCTACATCACTTGATGTGGCCTTTGTGTTGTGTGCACAGTTATGCAGTGACATGGAGTGACAAGGACAGGGATAGGGACAGGCGAATGAATGAATCGACTACAAATCAGCTCAATACGAGTCAAGACTTTCTAGGAAAGCTCTTGGTTTGGCGACCAACCGTCGGTGTGGAGAAGAACCGAGTCTTTTGGCTTGCTTTGACTCTATGGTTTGGTTTGGTTGGAGCAGCACTTATCCTACAAAAATAAGTGAAAGAAACAGAAAAACGCTTTCATCGCCTATCGATTATGGTTTGGTCCTGTTTCTTCTCTCTCACTTATCTTGGAATTATACTTGATTTCATGTATAAATTTGTATGGAGACGAAATCATATTTTCACTGTATATAAAGTATTACTACTGTAATTGTCAATTAGAAAAGTTGTCTCCCAAAGTTCACGTGGCCTTTGACTACGTACTGGTCGACGCAATTGAATATAACAGATACAGTTCCGTGTCGATTATTCATCGTACTGAATCATACAATTCTGTGTCGATTCGGGTTAGGGCTCCGGGGAGGATGTGCAGCTCATCTTTAACAAAAAACATATCGGTTAATATGATTGTAAATTTTTGACTCACCTCTTTGGCCTAATTTATTTGGTTAACACTTTTGTCTGAACCACGTATTCCCTAATTCATGAAAGATTTATGCTGGATTTCGCAACATATGTGTTGATTTGCAACATATCAAGTTATCAACACAACAGATCGAAAAAGTGATTTGAAATTCGAAAGTCTTTAGACTTTATCAAGAGATTCGAAATTGGCAAAGGAGCTGAAGTCGAGATGCGTTAAGTTGTGCGTCAAATCCGAGAGGATATGTGACTTTGTTTACTCGGTGAATTCGACACTTTGAGCCAGAAATACTAACCTCACGCCACGCTAATCTAAAACACACGCCGTATCCGCTCTGATCTCAGACGTTGTGTCTTATTTGGAAGAAAACAGAGCAACAATTAGAAACTTAATAAACGACGAAAAGAATAACATCCTCACAAAGAAAATCAACATTCAACAAACCTAAAGTTTTTATATAATAGTTTAGTCTTTAACAATCATTTTCTAGTACTCTCGTGAGACTTGATAATTTTTTGTAAATCGGATCTTTAGTCAGTTTCGAATTTAGATTCCGAAATTTTTAGTAGAATCAAAGATATTTTTCTGTTCATGCATCAACAGAAAAATTGATGTTTATGGATTTCTTTTCCTGTTCTTAACTTTTGCTAACTTTGATCATTTAGTAGTCGATTTCGTTCGTTTGAGTCTTGGTCCTAGAGTCTTACAGAAGTTTCCATATGGATTTCTTGCAATTTAAGTAAACTCATTTCTTATGTTCTTTTGACATTGTTAGTGGTATCCGATATATATATATTTTTTTAATCTTTCTGATGTTTTTAATTTTGTATTTTATAATTTATAAACACGTTAAATGTATAACTAAAATCTTTTATGTTAACAATAATAACTGTTGTGTGCTTTTTTATGATAGAATATTCATAAATATGCAATATGCAACTTTTAAATCTATGTCACTATTCCTTGTGTCTCAAGCAACCTCGACATTGATAAATACACTATTTGGATCCGTAAACGCAGCATGTAAATTATTAATTTGTTTTACGTTTAGAAAACTCAAATACAGATTAGCTTTCACAAGGGGGCAGTGGATTCTTCTTAAATGGCTTTTTTATTTTCGTTGTGCTATTTCATACTCAAATTTTAACACTTAGTTTATCTTATCCCTCCCGAACTAAAACAAATTCAAATTTTCAATCTAAACTAGTATTTTTTGTGCCAAATTCTTGTGTTATTGGATATGGTATTTGTAAATCATGTTTTAAAGATTTTAAAATCTTGTGTTATTCAATAAAGAATTTTAAATCTATCATTAAAATCCAATGTTATTCAACATTACAAGATTTTGGAAGTTTTTAATTTTTAATGGATTTGAAATCACTTATGGATAGAGTTTAATGAACAAATCATAAGAAACAAAATCCAAGGGTTACTGCAGAGATTGTAGAATCCACACATATAAACTCTATCAGAATTTAAAATCTTGAAGATTCTAAGACTTACGGAATTGATTTTAAATAACTGATTAATTTTAGCAAAAAGAAAAAAAATCCTAAAATCCAATTGTAAAACTATTCAGACATGGTAAAAACCAAAGAAAAATATGAAATAATGAAAAATCATAGGATTTTCTGCAAATAAACCCTCCAAATAGTTAAATTTTGCAATTTTACCTTCGAAGTCAATTAAATGCAGGTCAATCCACGAAATGATAGTCAACCCGCAATATAATCCTTGTTTGTATCGATGACGTAGCAAAAAGTAACGCCGTTCACAAATCACACAAAATACAAAACGCTATGTTTTAATTGTATGCAAAACAACAAGCAGTTTTACTTTTATGACGTCTTTACCAAAAAACTACACGCAGTGTTGTAATCATTAGATCGAAATCAATTTGGGGAAAACTTAAAAAAAGGGTTTATGGTTATGAGATTTGAATTTTCGATTTCTTGAAGTAATTTCTTTCACTCATGGTAGAGTTAGATTTGTTTCGTAAAGGTCTATCCTTTCTTTTCTGTTTCATTGCAAACTCCAGATTCCATGATTGGGTTTCTTCCAAATAATGTTTACGACACTTAATTACAAATCCGAAAATTTCCATCGTGAATGTCAAACCTAATATGAATTAGATGAATCGGTATATGGGTCTGAGTTTTAGTATGAAATCGAGATGGATTTCTCATCAATGTCGCTAATTCTCTCAATTTCATGTTTTGCTTCGTCATAGAATCTTTAGCTGTTTTTCGAATGTTTAGTTTTTTCTTTACAGTGTTCATCGCTATCTCGATTTGAAGAAATGATTTAATAAAAGAAAGGAACTAGCTTTATTTGCTTTGAATTATCAATAATGGATTATCGTTGGTGATGTTTATGTCTCTTGTCTACAGGTTTTGAGGAAGAAGACAAAGAAACTTTTTATTTTTTTCTTTAATATGTTAATTTAAATAAAAAATAATAAAACAACATAAAGTTTGTGAAGTGATTATTTTCCAAAACGGTTCGTTTTGAATTCAGTAACCAATATAACGTCCGTTAACGCCGATGGTTACATTGCGGGTCGACTATCATTTTGTGGATTGACTTACATTAATTGACTTCGAAGGTAAAATTGTAAAATTTAACTATTTGGAAGGTTTATTTGCAGAAAACCCAAAATAATACAATCAATTAAATATATAAGAAGGTTCAAATTTTTTTTTCAAATTTTCAATAAGGTTTAGAAATCAACTTAAATGAAAAATACTAAAAGTTTGAACATAAAATAAAGCATAGCCCTTGAAAGGCTAAAAGATTAAGGAATATATTGGTCCGAAATCGGACTCAAAATGAGAATGTGAGACTAAAATATTTTTTTAATAAAGTTTAAATGACATGACCGACATTCAGATCATGTTTTTTTTAATTCTAAAATATTAATGCCAGTGCACAACTGCTAAGCATGATAAGTTTATTTGAGGAAGAAACAGAGGAAGCCTTCTGATTGATAAAAGTGACGTCACAAAAGATTGATAAAAGAAGAAACCTTCTGATTCAGTAAGAGGGTTTGACATTGGATTTATTTTTGACATAAGTCGTCTGTGACTTTACTTATATACCAACAACACACACATAATCCGTTTGTAGTATAGCATATCGAACAAGGAGATATGGAATTAACGCACTGTGCTATGTGTAGATTCCACTAAGCTAAGATAAATAGAAAATGAATTTTGTAAACTAACAACCTAAGTGCAATAATGAAACTCACTAAAGCAAAACAAAGCAATAACAAGACAATAAGTAAATAACAAAGCAATTAAGAGACACACTAGAAAACGACTAGCAAATAAATTTTGGTTCAATCAAAGGAAATCACCGGGCAATGAGTCTAATGATATGATCAAGGGAGTATAACCACTAATCAATAGTGGAAGACACTAATAAAATCTAATGAATTTTTTTTTTCAAAACACAGAGGAACTAAACTACATCAAAGTAGATCCACTGGATTTCAGAACATTCATCGGATGTTCAAGTCTTACGTTAAAATCAAATTAGTTTAGTCAAACAATAAAGCAATTTCTCTAAAATATTGGTGCTGTCTCTTATGATGGTCCAGCTGTTGCTATGGTGGCCGGAGTAGGAGGCGATGCTACTTCCGCGGCGATTGAGGAGGAGAAAGAGGAATCCGATGATGGCAAAGGCATGGATTAACTATTTAATGAACAATCTTTAGCAATAAAGAGAAAAACCACTATCTAATGACCAAGACTGAGAGACTCTACTTTGTACTCTGGCTAATACGTATAGTATTAACTTGTGGTTGAGGGAATGTGACCATTGAATGCTAATTAATAGGTGTTTCATCTTCGCTTAAGCAATCAGCGTCAGGAACTGATGAGCAACCAGCGGAAGAACATGAAAAGAGACGGTTGAACATGGTGTTAATTGGCCAGGCTGGTACTGCTATCTAGTTTACCAGAGCTTATGTAACATATCGCTGTGATTTTGCTTCCTGTTTTTCTAAAGTCTCTGTGATTTTCAAATACAGGGGGCTGGTAAGTCTACAATTGGAGGACAAATTCTTTGCTGTACCGGTCAGTTGAACAATCAACAAATCGAAAAATTCAAGGAACAAGCACAAGGGGACGGTAGAGAAAGCTTGTGAGTGTTTCTTGACTAATATACTTCCAGATTAATGACTCACAAAACCTAATCTCAATAAGATCAATACGAAAAATCCGATAGAAGACTAGCCCCCACAATCAGAACACACCATCGTTCGACGAAACAAGAAAAAAAGGAGATATCACCAATGTTTAAGCTTCCTTTGCGAAGCTCTTTTATAAAAAAAATTTAAGCAAATCACCTCTTGATGCATGCGGCATCAAATCATAAAAGCAATTTTCACCAAATCTAATCAAGGATAATAGATCGAAATTATACATAGACACATCTCATGTGACATGTTCAACTTTTTTTCTAACTTTTACCTAAAAAACGCTATACTCTTAATCCTACAAGGCCCACAAAGAGATATTGTGTGTGTTTATTCAGAAAATAAGCAAATCTAATGAACTTGATGATATGCGTTCATCTCGTAGGAGAAATTAGCGATGTGTAACAAATTAAAATATTAGTCTTAAAATATAGCAACGGAAACACTTCTAAAAAATCTCTTCAAACCAAGCTGCTGAATTTTCAATCCTATATAAGAAAACTAAATCAACACAAAATTCCTAATTATACGACTACATAAATCAAATTCTGATAGACCTATAATTTCAATAAAATCAACACAAAATCTGATAGAAAACTAGCCTTAGAATCAGATCAGACGATAAGCAAATTGCGGTGGAGGAAGGTAGTTCTTGTAGATGATTATAAAAGCAAAAAAGAAATAAAGTTAATCTTTTTGCCCTAATCTCTATATATGTAAAACAGAAGTAAATCGGCAATTGTTAGACTGACATGTGTCCGAAATAATAATTTTTAACAAAAAAATATACCAGTTATTCTTAGTTTTTTTTTTACTTTCTTAATTATTATTAATAATAAAATAAAATAAAAATCTCATGTTAATCTTCAACTATGAAAACCCACGATCTTCTCTTAGAATCGACCCTACAATCTCTAAACTTCCAATTGTCTTTTCTTTTTGGCGGTCTTTTTTTCTTTTTTTTTAATAAAATGTTAAATTTATTCAAACTCAGAAAAATACTATTTTGACAATAATTGTTTATGAATGAATGTTTCAATAGAAAATCCTAGAAGCTAAATTAAAAGAGTATAACTCTTAATCTTAATCTCAAAATTTAACTTAATGGTCGAGAGCCAAACTATTGGATTAAACCCTCCTCGTAGCCTTGATCTCCCATTCATCGGATTGAGCTGATATGGTTTCAAACATTTTTGTCGATAAATCTAATCTTTGATGTTTTAAGTTCAAATATACATAGACATTTAATTGTGTACAGGTTGTCTATTGATAATCGGTGCAAGCTAACGGAGCGAGAGGGCTCTAAGGATAAAAGGATGAAGGGGTGGTGGTGGTGGAAGAGGTGAAGGATAATTCTATAGTTTGCAAGATGTTTATAAGCTATATAGTCCGTTTTGTTTCTTTTAGATCATTGTTAATATAAATTGGTCTCATCATACTTTAAAATGATTTGATTTTATCTTGAAGATAGGTTTTCGAAGGAAATAGGAATTATGGATGGATCATGTAGGTTGGAAGCAGTTGGAATTAGTAGAAGTGTTAAACCATTTTGTCTATATATATACTTTCTCCATTTCATTATAACTAATGTTTTAGAGAATTTTTTTTGTTTTTATTTTAGTTGATGTTTTTAAAATTTTATGTAAAATTAATTGTGTTTTTGACTGTTTGAATTGTAAAAAAAAAATTATTGGTTAAAATGTTTTGGAATTGAAGATAAAACATTTTTTTATTTTGAAAAAAATAAAAAGTTAAATATTAAAGTGGATGTATTCAATCTAATATTTGAGAAAATTTGAAATGATTTGATTTAGATGAGTTTCTAGATATTTTGGGTGATTTAGGGAAGCTAATATGATTTTATTTAAATTACTCTAGAATCTCATCTAAAACAATAAAATATTTTTTTTACTATTTTTAACTAAAAACTCTACCAAACATTTTAAAATCACAAAAATCTTCTAAGATTTACTAATTAAAATATTGTCAAGTGAATTTAAAATGGATTTTAAAATCACAAGTTCAATAACACTAAACCTTAAAATTTATGTTTAAATAATATAGGACTGATCATTTTAATAGTATTATGAAACAGAGGCAATATATATATATATATATAATTTTTTTTAATCGTCTAAATTTATTATTATTTTATTACAAACTATGAGAACTATTACATCGACGACTCTACAACGGACAAGTCTTCTGTCTTGATCCACGCCAAACGATTATATTTTGTCTTACGTTGAAGATCTATTGAAAACCTATTTCTATTAATCTGCATGAATATTAATAAATCGCATCTTCTGGAATTCGAACCCAGATCTCTTGGTGTAGAAGCATTAAAGGACCATTGACCACACTTACACCTATTTATACATTTCATTATTAGAAAACATATATTATTTTTTGTTTGTTATGTCCGACCAATTCATATAAATCTAAAATTTATATTATTTATCGCATATTCTATAATTTACATGAATAATAAAAAATAATTTTACAGTTTAAATATATTGAAATAATAACATTTGCATATGTATTGATCAATTTTACATATAAAAATATTAAAACTAATGACATCAAAATATGTTTGATCAAAATTAACTTTGTAAAATACATATCATTTTGTACGTTTATAAATATTATAAATTATATGATTTGTTATAAACGTTTAAAATCATTTAATCTCACGTTTGGCGTGGGTTAAAATCTACCATAAAATTTTAACTATAATTTTTTTTTTTTGTGAGATGTAACATTATAAACTATAACTTAAGACTTCAAAAAGGAATTGTCGGTTTTGTAAAACAATTATTAACTAAATAAATACGCCATCGTCTCTCTTACACTCCTCACCTTCCGCCCGCAATTTCATCATGCCGGATATGCTACAAGACAGTTGATATAAAGTATGGCAAGTATTCTTGTAATCATGAGGACTGCTCTTATCTAGTCCGTTCCAAATTTGCAACGCATGAGAAGATATGGAACGGGAGTGAGCTCGAGTGGGAACCTGAAGAACCCATTAGTGTTGAAGATATTGATCCATTCGAGAAGGTGGGTGAGGGTTTGATAAAGCATTTCTGTCATGAGCATCATCGAAAGCTTGTTAATTACGACAAAGTTCGAGATGCGGATAAGCAATTTCAAGCGTGCATATATTACATGGACTCTCAAGATGATTTCTACAGCTGCGTACATTGTGACTTCTATCTCCATGAGGTATGTGCAAATCTTCCTCGAAAATTGGAACACGCATTGCATCATCACCCACTTGTTCTGGAACATTCTCCTCCAAAGGAAATCACCATGCATTGTTTAGTTTGTTTCCGAAAGTTTTGTGGTTTTCGGTACAAATGCTCCGAAAGTAACTGCCATAATTGCAAACGATATATGGTAGATATTCGATTCATTTTGATTCCTGATTATTTCACTCATAAATGTCATGAACACCCACTTTTCATCTCTACCTTCTTTAAGAGTAACGGGCAAAGTTTTCTGCGAAATTTGCAAGACAAGTTGTTCAGAGTCTTATCTATACAATATGCAAATTTGCTATGTGTTATGGATGTGTTACAATTCCAAAAGAGGTATACTACAAATATGACAAGCATCCTCTGGCTCTTTGCTACGGAGAAGAAGTGGATGAGACCTACTGGTGCGAAATGTGAGGAAATTGCATAAGTGTATTTAGCATTCTAAAAAGTTCATCAATGTGACATCCGTTGCCATTCTAAAAAGTAACAACATATCAGGTATTTAGCATTATGTTACTCAATTAAGTTCTAGTATTTCATGTATTCTTATTTGATATACGGCCATATCTGTATCAAATTGTCGAAAACTATATATGAAAGCAAAACTTTATCTTTCAGAGAAAAGAAAGTACTATTGACCTAAACACAGGGTAAAGATGAGTTTATTTGATTTGAATACTAGAACATAATGTCTTTTTAGTTCAAGAGTTGCTCTATTTCGGATACTTCTCCTCCCCACTCTTTGATCCGATCCTCAGCCATTGCAGCCTACATAACAACACATAATGGTTGCATTGGAACGTTGAGGGCTCGAGTTTATACAACATCAGATAATGATTACAATGCTTTTGACTCACCTCTTTGTCCCAATTTGTTTTGCAGATCATCCAGGTCAAGACTATAGTCTGAACTACGGTTCCCGTCAACATCCCACACCAAATTCCCTAATACATCAAAGATTTCACAACATATGTCTTTTAAGTTCTAGAAAATTTAGATTTTTAGAGGTTAGATGATAATGAAGATTTGAGTTTCATTTACCATTACACCGAAGTCAAGCTTGTATCCTAACAATAGACCAAATGGTATTCCAAACAAGTAATAGCATACGATGTTAACATAAGCCACCACTGCTTGCCATCCAGCTCCCACAGCTACCCCTGATTTTCCAATTTATTACCACATTGCCATCGGATCAATTAAGTTTCTCACGTAACCAGTGTCTTGGTGGATTTCTTGTAAAGATTTTCCCATTTAGTTAAAAGTTAAAACGAATCATTCAAACCGAAAGACTAACCAACATATGTAGAGGTTGGCATAATAACCAATCCCAACCCATATTACTCGTACTGAAACTGAACTAATTTTGGTTTAAATGGAACGGTAACAATATGTTTATACCATTATAAAAAACATTATTTGTAAACCGAAACCGAATTTGAGTGCAAAACCAAACCAAACTTATTTTGACATTCGTTAAGAAAATTGATTATATATATGCCAAAAATACATTTAAAATCAAAATTAACTAAACTAAATGAAAAGTTGAAACTACAGAAAACTGAACAGAAATACAAAAAAATTCAACGGAACCGAATTCAATTGATTTCAGTTTTATTTTAAACATACTTCGCACAAAACTGAAATTCCAAAATCTGGATAACTCAAACCGGACAAAATGTTGAATTATCTTACCTATATGCACAATCCTTGTTTCTTTTTTGGTCACTAACCTAAATGCACAATTCAAACTAGAGAAAAACTTAAATTTGTGTAACTAATTAGAGACCGACCATGATCTAAAACTAAGCTTGAAAATGTACCAATTAACGGAATTGAGCGAGATTTGGATTTGAGATAAATAGATTACCTGATAAGACAGGTTGGACATTATTGATGACAATGGAGAGTGCAAGTATTGGTGTGAGTTCTTTAACAAGAATGATGACATCTTCATCACCCACAAATAATGATGGATACTGATCTCTAAAGATGACTAAAACCATCGACACAACGAATCCGATCATCGTGGATGTTATCACCGCCACTAGTAGTGAGAATTTTGCTGTTCTTGGATGGACTGCTCCTAATTCATTAGACACTCTCACACTGCGCCAGTTTGAGATTAATTTTCATGTGTGAAGTGTTCATATAGTTCTAGATATATATACCAAAGAGAGGTTTAATGAAAAAAGTTTTTGTCTTTCGCACGTGTGGAAGGTACGTGTTTACCTTACGGCTGTGTTCATCCCAATGGCAATCATCGCGGTCCATCCCAAAATGTTCATGCTTCATTATCCCATATTGTTAATAAAGGGGAAAACATATTTAGAGACATAAATCCAATGAGTATTTTACTAGACAAGTTTTGTAAGTTGGTTTTGAGTTGGAAACCCATGAAACTTAACAAATATAGTAAAAAATATCTTACATTCAAAGTGATATAACAAACAAAACTTAATTCATTCATTACTAGCTGGTTTTGAATTGGACGTTGATGAAACTTAGCATATTTGACAAACAATATTTATCGGTAATCGAACATATTCGACAGTCGATCTTAGTTTATTTTTGTCATTTTAGGTGTATATGTTTAATTTATGTAACTATGTAATAAAAAAAATTATATGATGCAGAAGCAAATGAAAAAAATAATAATAATGCAGCAACATATATTACAAGTAGGGATTTCACTGCCCAAGAAAACAACGACTAAGCTAGTTGACAACAAAGAGACAACGAATGTATGTCTTATTATGCTGCAAAGTCCATGCACGATGCATTAATTATAATTTTTCTATATAATCTTTTACTGATGATAACAATTACAAATCGTGAATATATGACTTCTTTTTTGGTTGGCCCCAATCATAAACATATGACTGCTAGTTAACGTGTCTACTAGAAAAATACTAATATAAATTTGGAATTTTACCAGATGGAGAGTGCGGCTACGGAGACTTCAGCACTTTTCAAATATCCAGCAAATAATATGATTGCCATAAAATACCACACCTCCAAACTTCAAAAATAAAAATCCAAAATTAACAATAATAATTCTAAAACAAAATAATGAGTCGAATAGATTCGGTCGGGTCGGGTCGGGTCGGGTCAGAATCAGATATAGACTTACCAGAGCATAACAGCAGAAGCCAAAGACAATCTAACGAAACTCCACAAATTATGAAAAGCTTCAAACGAGAATCCTGACCAAGCCTCACCGCACGTGCCACTAAATATGTACATGACCTGCGCCACGACAATGAACCACCACGAGGCGTTAAGCACGACGGCTAGACCCGCCATGCCCCATTTGAGCCTCTCCATGACAAACCACGTGAGGGGCACGTGGAGAGCAAGCCCAACCGCGGAAATCGCGGCCATGACCATTATCTTGCTTTGCGATTGGAGGAATTTAGCGGTTGGGAAATTGACGGCGTAAGCAAAAATTTGAGGGATCATGTAAATTGAAAAGATTCCTGCGGCGCTAGAGATCGCCGCGGTTTGGCCAATGGACGCGAGGATTGGAGCCGCAAAAATGTAGAGGAGAGAGAGGAGAAGAGCGGTCACGTTTAGGATCACCCATGATCGTTGTAGGTAAACTCCAAGCATAGACAATTTCCCTGCTCCAAACGCTTGTCCACATAGCGTTTCTAATGCACTTCCCATTCCAAGCTAGTCACGTTCACAATCATACAAATTAAACAAACAAAAAAACTTAGAAAATACAGAAATCTAAATCGTAAATTATAAATAGATCAATTATATTTTGATTACAAAATGAACTCATTACGGATTCAGTTGTTTTCCGCGTTTGTGTTCACATTTACTTCTTATGTTTTATTTTTAGAACTATGATATTTAATTTTAACAGAAAAATAACATTTTATGTTTTTGATTTTGTGTTTACGTATATATTATCTCTGAAATGATAATTGATAAAAAGAGAATTTAAAATGTTATAATATCTTTTCTTCCGAAAATGTTAAAAAAAATGATGAATGAACTTAGACATCTCTAAAATTTTGGATTTTATCTAAAAAAAACATTTTGAATGATTTACACATCCCTCAAATTTTGGCTTTTAACAAAAAGAAAACAATTTGATTGGTAAACGCAAACCATGCACACATATAACAAGGGGTGTTGAATGTAATTTACCATGATGCCGAAGGAGAAGCCGGCGATGACAGAGTTTTCGACGGAGATGGCGGCGAGAGCGATGGTGCTGACGTGTCCGGCGAAGACCTGAGTAACAGCGCCGAGAGAATATTGAGTCACCGACGTGAAAATGGCAGGACCGGCCAAGTACCATAGCTTTTTGGTCTCAACGTTAAACTCTTTGACGAAGCCACTGAGGGTCGTGATCGGAGGAATATCACCGGCGGATGAAAACGGAAGAAGGGTCGTCGGGTCGGGTTTTTCCGCCGTGGAGAGAAGCGTCTCCGTTAGATTTTTGTCTTTTTCCATCTCGACCATAGAGAGAAAGAGATTAAAGGAGGTCAAAGACTAATTAAGGACCGTGAGTGAGGATCTTGGGATTAGTCTTTCATGAATTATATAGAGAATATGTATTGTTTATGTTATTAACTAAAAAGAGAGTTGTTCAAAAAGATAATAATTGTTTATACACACGAAAAAAAAGGACGTAATTATTATAGCAACTAGTAGAATTTTAATAAATAATTGCCATATGAAGGAAATATAGGTTGACTGCGAGATGCATAGTTTGATTTGTCAAGAATTTGATTCGTAGTTTTAATAACTTATACACTATTCTATCCGGTTTTGTAAAATTTATACACGATCAATGAATATATTGCGGATTGACTAGAGATGAATAGGTTGATTTGCAATTTTGGAGATGTGTAGAAAAAAATTTGCAAAAAAATATACTCTATATATATTCTACTTGGATCTTCTTTTTTTATGCCGAATACCCAAATATAACTATTGTGATAGTGAATTTATAAGAAAACTAAGCATCCCTCTCCGTTCCAAACCTCAGAACACTACTAGCCTTCCTACAAACATGTACATAACAAATGCTTATTATTATTTTTTAGCCAAAAAAAAAAAAAAATGCTTATAATTGGTTTATGGACAAATAAAAGGTGGGAAGTCACCCGTCCCAAAGTCAGAAACTCACCATGACTCACGTGATCGCCTAATCTTTTACCGTGAAGTAAGTGAACAGATTTGACACTTGTTCTCTATTGTTTAGGGTGGGACATACATTCATACATGGCTGGCTCTGTTTCTTATGGCTATTCACATCGGCTCAGTCTCCGCCGATACTTTTCAAACAATTAGCATAGCGCAATGGTGTCTCGTCTATCACGACAAATCTCTAGGAGAATAGATGGCCAAATCCATGATACAATCTTAGCAAGAAAAAGAATGAAGGTCTTTCGATGAACTAATGCAACGCTAGCTGGCTCGCCCGAGCCTGAGTTTCTTACAATTTTGGTTGCTTTGCAATGGTAATTTGTTGGTTGACGACGCTTTTTTTTTTGTAAATCATACAAAGTACAAACCATCTGTTATTCTTTTATTTATTTAGTGACATTACCATTCATAAAATCGAAAACAAAAGATTCTAATAATGCAATAAACACTGAATGACTTTAATGAATGCGGAACAAACATAACATGTGAAATCATTTATATATGAAAGCACAATAACCCTCTCCATATATGTGACACATCAGCTTACAAATGAGTGACACTTGTCCAACGAAAATTTCAACTCAAGACTTTTCAGTTTTTCCAGGGTTTAATAACTTCTTTGTGGTTATGTTAGGGAAATCAATCGGTTCTCATCCACAGAACATCAAGAAAAAAACCTTCATACCTTCTTCTCCGTTTTCGTGTCTTCGCTTTCCCCGTCGGAAGTCTTAATCCAATGAGAAAATTCGCAGTAGATCGTCCACCTTTACGAGATTTGTTGGTCTTTTTTAGTACCTCTTATGATTCATAACTTATGAATCATAAGTTAAAAGCAAGGTGTAAATTCGAGATAAAAGTTTACCAAGAGATGTTTGTGAATGACTTGATGAATATAGTCTTCAAATCGTTGTATGGATTTGTGATGTATATTTTTGTTCATTAACTTTGGTACAATTAAAATCAAATATCAAATTCCTGCAACATATTCACATCAATGGCAACAGATTCCAAGGCTATATCCTCTACGAGATGAAGTTTTTCATATGAACTTTACACTTGGATAAGGCAATCAGGGTCATATCCATAATGCGCATGAGTTGCGCATAATGCGTGAAAAGAAAGATGGGAGGCTTTGAGGTAATCTCAATAACAATGGAAATGTTTCTATCCATTCCCAAGATAAACAAACTCTCAAATTTCAGAGGAAAAAAAAAATAAACTGGAAAGGATTGCTAGGTAGAACAATTAGAATGGATGTAGTGTGATAACATAGTGCATGGTGGGGTTAAGGACAAACAAATCACGAGCAGCGAAGTAAAGAGCCGGGTGGCCAATGATAATCTTGTGCTTGTCGAACTAAATCAAGTTTCTTATGCTTATATGAATAGTAAATCAAGAAGAAGAAAAATATAAAGACAGACATAGAATTGCATAAGAAGTGTCTAAGTCGAAAAGAAAAGAGTAGAGAAAGGAAATAATTTTATCTTTAGCTTGATATCAAAAATATTTTTGGATATGTCATCTATATATTATTTTTGCAGCTTTTTAAGTTTGTTTCCAAACACTTTTAATATAGGATATTTGCCAATCAAAAATCGAAAAGTCACTTTATGGAAACAAATTAAATCGACAATAATGTATGATACACGAGTCTTAAAAACTTCTTCCATATCCTAAATCTAAAATATTATTCCTTCTTTCTAAATCACGGGTCTTAAAAGCTGATTACCTATTAGATGATCGAAAATATTCATTTTTCTTCCTAAATCATGGGTCTTAAAAGCTTCTTCTCTCTTCCTAAATCGAAAAGTCCCTCTATGGAAACAAATTAAATCGACAATAAACTCCTAAATCATGGGTCTTAAAAGCTTATTACCTATTAGATGATCGAAAATGAGAAAAGATTTTGATGTTTATGAAGTTTTTTATGTGGAAACAAACTTCTTCCATATTCTAAATCTAAAATATTCTTCATTCCTCCTAAATCACGGGTCTCAAAAGCTTATTACCTATTAGATGATCGAAAATGTTCATCTTTCTTCCTAAATCATGGATTTAAAAGCTTCTTCTCTCTTCCTAAATCGAAAAGTCTGTAACATCCCGGTATCAGGAACTATGTGGTTCATGCGGTGAGACTTAAGAGAATTGATTTGGCTACCTATATCACCAAAGTGCACTTATCTTTTCCGTCACACATCCAGAGAGAACTCCAGAGTTAAGCGTGCTTGGGCTGGAGCAATTTAAGGATGGGTGACCTACTGGGAAGTCATTTCCAGTACCGTGTGAGTGAGGACAAAACACGGGGGAAGATCACGTGGTGATTTGCAGGGTTAGTAAACAAGTCTTTCGAGCCTTCCGGACTAACGCACCGACCGTCGGAGAGGGGTGGGCCCACGGGCCGAGAGTGGGCGTGGGGCCCATTAGGAGATGAGGATTTCTCCTGAAGGGATGAGGATTTCCCCTGTATGTTATTGAGAGATGAGGATTTCTCTCGAGGGGATGAGGATTTCCCCTGCATACCGATAGCTCGACGGCGGTCGGGACGTTACAAGTGGTATCAGAGCAAACCCTGACGAGTGTGTGAGTCACACTGTCGGGGGTAACGATCCTGGTACGCAACGAGGACGTTGCGATCAGTTAGTGGGGGTGATTGTAACATCCCGGTATCAGGAACTATGTGGTTCATGCGGTGAGACTTAATAGAATTGATTTGGCTACCTATATCACCAAAGTGCACTTATCTTTTCCGTCACACATCCAGAGAGAACTTCAGAGTTAAGCGTGCTTGGGCTGGAGCAATTTAAGGATGGGTGACCTCCTGGGAAGTCATTTCCAGTACCGTGTGAGTGAGGACAAAACATGGGGGAAGATCACGTGGTGATTTGCAGGGTTAGTAAACAAGTCTTTCGAGCCTTCCGGACTAACGCACCGACCGTCGGAGAGGGGTGGGCCCACGGGCCGAGAGTGGGCGTGGGGCCCATTAGGAGATGAGGATTTCTCCTGAAGGGATGAGGATTTCCCCTGTATGTTATTGAGAGATGATGATTTCTCTCGAGGGGATGAGGATTTTCCCTGCATACCGATAGCTCGACGGCGGTCGGGACGTTACAAGTGGTATCAGAGCAAACCCTGACGAGTGTGTGAGTCACACTGTCGGGGGTAACGATCCTGATACGCAACGAGGACGTTGCGATCAGTTAGTGGGGGTGATTGTAACATCCCGGTATCAGGAACTATGTGGTTCATGTGGTGAGACTTAAGAGAATTGATTTGGCTACCTATATCACCAAAGTGCACTTATCTTTTCCGTCACACATCCAGAGAGAACTCCAGAGTTAAGCGTGTTTGGGCTGGAGCAATTTAAGGATGGGTGACCTACTGGGAAGTCATTTCCAGTACCGTGTGAGTGAGGACAAAACACGGGGGAAGATCACGTGGTGATTTGCAGGGTTAGTAAACAAGTCTTTCGAGCCTTCCGGACTAACGCACCGACCGTCGAAGAGGGGTGGGCCCATGGGCCGAGAGTGGGCGTGGGGCCCATTAGGAGATGAGGATTTCTCCTGAAGGGATGATGATTTCCCCTGAAGGGATGATGATTTCCCCTGTATGTTATTGAGAGATGAGAATTTCTCTCGAGGGGATGAGGATTTCCCCTGCATACCGATAGCTCGACGGCGGTCGGGACGTTACAAAGTCCCTCTATGGAAACAAATTAAATCGACAATAAACTCCTAAATCACGGGTCTTAAAAGTTTATTCTCTCTTCCTAAGTCGAAAAGTCTTTCTATGGAAACAAATTAAATCGACAATAAACTCCTAAATCACGAGTCTATATTATTATTTTTGCAGCCTTTTAAGTTTGTTTCCAAACACTCCTAATCTAGGATATTGCCAATCAAATTCCAAACACTCCTAATCTAGGATATTTCCCAATCAAAAATCGAAAAGTCACTCTATGGAAACAAATTAAATCGACAATAATTTATGATACACGAGTCTTAAAAGCTTATTACCTATTAGATAATCGAAAATATTCATCTTTGTTCCTAAATCATGGATCTTAAAAGCTTCTTCTCTCTTCCTAAATCGAAAAATCCCTCTATGGAAACAAATTAAATCGACAATAAACTCCTAAATCACGGGTCTTAAAAGCTTCTTCTCTCTTCCTAAATCGAAAAGTCTCTCTATGGAAACAAATTAAATCGACAATAAACTCCTAAATCACGGGTTTTAAAAGCTTATTACCTATTAGATGATCGAAAATGGGAAAGGATTTTGATGTTTATGAAGTTTGTTATGTGGTTTAATGTCTTTTTTTTTTAAATCTGTCAAGTTATCAGTTGTTGGTATTTTGTTTGGGCGTGATATATTTGTATTACTATGATGTGCGTTTAACTTATCAAACAAGAATTATCCCATTGTCTTTTATATATTCGCTATTCTGAATAATCCGCTATTCTGTAGAACTACGTCATAACATTTATATTCTCATATAAGAAACTGATGTATACAAAAATGAATCGTAGTCTATAATAAAGTCAGAAATTCAAACCAATTAAAACAAAGATAAAATACAAACAATACAAACGTTAAAATAAAGTAACCACTGTGATATTCTAACAATACAAACGTTAAAATAAAATAGATATAAAAATTTTGAAAAAAACATAGACCCGTGGTGTACCACCCGTTAAATCCTAGTTGTTAACTTATTTTTGCCATAAACAATAGAGATTTGCATTTGAGCTTCTTTTCGGACGAATCAAATTTGATAAGTTTCTTGAATTTTTTTTAAAAACTTAACAAACTTGTTTTTAAAATGATGGTTTCTTATAGGTTCTTAAAAACATAAAACTAAACATATGTGGGCCAATATCTTTTCTTTTGTGATTAAGAATTATAGTAGACTGACAAACACTTTAGACTGCAAGAAAAATTACGACTGAATTTTCCCTATTTTACAAGATTATTAAACCAAATTGGATATATAATATCAAATCATTTATTTTAATATAAATAAACCCGCGCGTATGCGCGGGTACTCACATAGTATGAATTGAATAGTGATTTAAAAAGCTATGAAACTTTACCTACTTTCAGTTAAAGAGAATATTTGTTTCGCTACATTCATGATTTTTTTTTAATACTGTATTTTTATTATTATTCTATTACAAATTATGATAACTATCACATCGATGATTCCACAACGTACAAATCTACCGCCTTGATCTATGCCAAACGATTCTATCTTGCCCCACGTTGAAGATCTCCTACAAGCTTTTTCTCTATTAATCTGCAAATATAATAATAAATCACATGTTTTGGGATTCGAATATCGAATATCCTGGTGTAGAAGCATTAATGAACTCATAATGAACTCCTAATCAACCAGTAGGCTAAAAGCACTTCCACATTCTACATCCATGATTATAACAGACAATTAGTGACAAGGTTTTTTTTTTTTGGGTTAAAAAGCTTTGTATTAATTGAAATGCAAAAGATAAACTATTGTTACAAGTAGCGTATTGTTTGCAATAGCATATAAATTTATATATAAGTTAATACACGTTCCGTTTTCATTGGACTTTCTATTTTACGCGGATAAACCGTGTTATAATATGTAAAAATAATGAGTTATGTAGAAGAAGAAATGGATACTTGGTTGAAAAAGAGTAATTTTTTTTTGTCCTCTGAATTTATTATATTTATTACAAATTATGAATGTTATAGAAATAATTTTACACGGACGATTACACGAACAATTCAATCCGACGTTTATATAGATCCACGACATACGAGCACATAAACATGTAGATTCACATATACATTTCAATTTGAATCAACAACTTAATTTTTAACGAGCATCATAATTTCCGACGATGGACTGATGAACGAGCCACTCTTCTCTCCTCCCTTAGTTTCTCTACTTCCAAGTTTGTTGTTGACTTCCCTGTAACCATATCGCCATTTTCACAAGAACAAAACCACCATCGTCATCACATAAATTACTATTATATCGTGTTGGTTTGTTTAAATCTTCATGGTGATGCAATTACTCTACTATATATCAAAATAAAAAAATTATGAAATAAAACTGTTAGCATTATTAAAGTAGCTAGTATTGTATCAAAGTCTATTCGTTTATCAAGAGTATACTGATAAGCCATGTAGGTCCTTCTATAGGACAAGAAAAAAGTCTCGAGTACAAGGGAAGGCTTCATAAGTTAAGAAAGCTGATGTGCCAATAGGTTTTAATTGATTGAGTGAATTGGTGAATGTACCTATGACTATAAATAGGGACCCTCTTATTATGTTAGAGTCTTATCTTGGACTTGAGGTGTGTCTAGATTCAGAACTTGTTGGTTAGTCAAGTTTAGAGGAGAACTTGGCCAGATTTCATTGTAATCCTCTCTGATTTCAATGAAGACTGGTTCTTCGTGCGGTGAGCGTGGATCCAACACAATAGTTGAGGATCAAGACAACATCTATGAAAGAGTTCAAGGGTTTACAGTTTATGTACAATTGATTTAATATCCCTTGAGGCTAAGAGCACTTCCATCGGAGATATATTCTCCAAAGTATTTCCAAATTATAATAATAATATTTTTAATAAATTTAAATCATATAATTTAAACACATTAAATTAAACCTCTCATAAATGGACAAGTGGAAAGATCAACTTAACAACTGTTTCTAAAATATCTCAAATAAGATACGTCTTACATTCTCTCTCCTCCTTGACTCTTATTTTTATTATTATTTTAATTATTAGATACTCCTAAAAATCTTCCGATGGAGGTGCTCTAAGAGCTTGGTTATGTAGTCGGTAGCCATCATAAGCTCAATTTGCAGTTTTTCCATAAACTTTTGCAAAAAGCATACGTGAGTAATCAACATTTGACTGATAGGATGAATGGTCACTAAAATATTCATTCTTATTAAAAACTAAGTGTTTCAAGCTAAGTTAGCCTATCTTCTATATCATGGAAAATATCAAAAACTAAGGTCTTGTATTGTAGTAATCAATAAGTAATAACAATCCAGTTATTGAAATAAATAATACTCTAGTAAGTAGAGACTCAAACAAATTAAGTTTCTTCGAGCAACTCCAAGGCTAAATTTTTAGTGGGTTTCTTAAAATAAATTAATAATAATTGCTAATATAAAGTGGAAAGAGAAAGAAGTAATAATAAATGCTAATAAGAGCATCTTTATTTATTAGAGATTCTCAAAGTGTTTTCACAATAAAATAATAATAGTTTTAAAGTATTTTAATTTTGTAATTAAAATTTATATGATATAAATAAGTTGAACCAATTGTTAAAAATCACATGGCAACGTGAGTCTCTTATAGAGATACCATAGTCTCTCAATTGAGAGACTTCTTTTTGTTCTCTTTCTTCTTGTTTTCTAATTTTATCATTTGTTTAATTTGAGTCTCATTTAGAAACTCTCAATGAAGATGCTTTAAATTTATTTGTTCTGAAACTTTGGAGCTGGCCTTACGTCTATTTAAAAATTTAAACAAACAAGTTTGACTTCAGTAAAATATTATTCTTTCCAAAACTTGGAAAAGCTAACACAGCGAGAAACTTTGCATAAAGCACTAATTCAAGGATGAGGAGTAAACGAGGAAGATAAGGAATTCATGATAAAGGGTGACCACTAATGCTTATTGGTGGAGGGACTATCCAGTCATAGAGGAATGAGATATAATTCATTTCTATGAAATTGTTAAAAGAATAACAATTGGCAATCTACAAAAACTTTAAAAGATAAGCACAATACAACTTTACATATCATTTCAACAAATTTGATAAGTGTTTAGGGGTATAGAGTTTGTATCGTTGATTTTATATCACTCGAAGCTAAGAGCTTGGACACGGTGTCTCTAAGTAGTCATCATAATCTCAGTCTGCAATTTGTATATATATAGCCTTTGTAATTAGGCAATATAACGAGAGATTAATCAACGATTGGCTTATGAGTTTATCTTCCCTGAGACATTTCATCACACAACAAGTGGTGTGCAACCGGTTCCACTAGATCCATGGAAGTATACACTGTAACTCCAAAACAAACCAAACCGTAACTCATAAACTAAATCAATGGAGACATAAACATGATCACAATCCATCAGTTAAGGACACCATCAAACTACTTTCCATTCTTCTTTTGTTTCCCTTTCATATCTGTTTTTCTTTTTTACTTGGCTTTGATGTATTTTGATCTGGCCGTATCGATGAACGCCTCCAACATATGCTTTTGGTGTGGTAGTGGTGGTAAAAAGCTGGCATTTCTTGAAGAACAAGGCACCGGATAATGAACATGAACCTACATATTAGGTTTGTTCGATGATGATGATGATGCTTAAGCACATGATGATATCCATGGTGTTGAAGATTATGATGGTAGGGACAACACCATGATTTCATCATTTTCTTTTAACCTTGAGTTAGACCATGACGATGCTGATGGTGGTCTCCTCATATACGATCTTCTGGATGATGAAGATGGTTACTAGAATGATTATAGCGATGATTCCGACAGATACGTGTTGATCCGGTGATTGAGACAATACAAATATTATAATACGATGATATATCTTCCTGCGATGATCCTACGAGAAGGTGTAAAAGCCGTTACATTTTATGGCTCAGCATAAGATGACCTTACGGTCGGGTGGTGTAGTCGATTTGAACCTATAATCGGGTATAAACGTCAATTTGATCCTACGACGGGATGTTGCAACTGATACTTGACCCTATGAGTGGGTTTAACCGTCTTTGATGACTTGTCAACCGAGTATAATGTCAATATTTTGATGATATGTCCAATTTCACCCGTGTTACCACGTATAAGCTTGTCGGGGGTAGTGGAAGATTGAGAGTTCGAGATTGACCAAGATCAAAAGATCAAGATGTTAATCAAAATTATGGAAAAATCTAAGAAGAATAGTAAAATAACCATTATCTCTAATATAGTATTATTTTTATATTAGTTATGGAATTTAAGTTATTCAATATTAAGTTTTATAGGATTCCAACTAAAAACCAAATAGAAATTAGTAGAGAAACCTATTTTATTTATATATGACTATAAATCTCTTCATCTTTCGGATACTGGATATTTTGCTCGAGATATTCTTCTAATCATCTCAAACTATATCTCATTTTAGGAACAATAAGAAATTCTATACGGACCTCTTACAGACCATGATCAAACTTAAACCCTAATTATGCCTCTCATGGACCATGGTCAAACTCGGGCAATAATACAATATCAAATTTGGATTTTTCAGGGAGAAAGGCTAATTCCCCCGTTAACTTACGCGTTCCCGATTATTTATACGTGATCTATTAAGATACGTCTCCACCCCAATGAACTATATATAAATTTGAATAACCCCCATAACCTATTTAAATGTGGTCAATTTACACAAACCGTAGACGAAATTTCGTTTCCGTTAACAGAAATTGACGTAAATTACAGGTGGCTAATGGGATTGCTTCTGGTTTAGGTTTGACCAAAGTCAATTGATTTTCTACCGGTTTGGTCGTACAACGACGCCGTTTTGCATTTGGAGAGGAATTTTTTTTTGGGGTTTCTTCCCTAAATCAATACAGGTGACGGAGAAATCAAAATCGGCAGGCGACGGAGAGAAATCGAGAGACAGGTCGCATGGGTTTTTGATCTGATCGCCGCAAAGAGCAACATTTCCGGTAAACGAAGACTCATCGAACTGCTTTAAAGCTAATGTCGGTGGGATTTGACCGGTGAGGTTGTTGTTAGAGACATTGAAGTATCTAAGACTCGTCTGGTTAAGAGGAGGAATCAAACCAGTGAAGAGATTGTCTTGGACATTGAACGTGTAAAGACGAGAGAGACGAAGCAACGAGCTAGGGATCCGACCCGATAATCTGTTTCCGGCGAGGACAATGGTTTTCAATCGGTGAAGTGATGTGAGAGACTCCGGGAAATCGCCGGAGAAGTTGTTGTCGTTGAGAAAAACCGATTTGAGATTGACCAAGCCAGAGAGATTAGGAATTGAGCCTGAGAGAGAGTTAGCTTTGAAACTAAGAACCCTAAGTTGATCCAATTGGTTCAACCTCTTCTCGTCGAGTGAGCCAGTGAGATTCAAATACTCAAGAACGAGCTTCGAGACTCTTCCGTTCATACATTCTCTAACACCTTCCTAGTTACAGAGATCTGTTCCTCGCCATGGAATCGAATTGAATCGATCGATTGAGGATTTCAAGGTCAGTAGAGCTTCGACGTCGCCGGGTCTCACCGGAGTAACTAAACAGAAGAATACTGTAAATGCAAAGACTACTAACAACGTAATCGAAGAAGATGAAGAGACCATTGTCGTGATTCAATCAAATCGATTTCCAGCTCAAGAAAGTATCAGAGATGATATATACAGTTTGAATCAATTTTCCATAAAAAAACCATCACTTTCCATTATTAGTCACTTTCCAGATCTGCCCCATTTGCTAAAAGCATCTCGATCGAAGGAAAAAAGAGACAGAAAAATGGAGCTTTACTCTGAAATTGGAAGATGAAGAAGAAAGTGAGAGGTCATTAATGGCGGAAGGAAATCGTCTGGTTGTGAGCATGAGGAAGAAGGAAGAAGGAAGAAGGAAGAGGGAAGAGGGAGAATTAATGAACAAGTCGATTCCAATCGAGAGACACACACACACAAAGAATTAATGAACAAATCGATTCCAATCGAGACACACACACACACACGGAGTTTTGATTTCTCCAAATGCAAAAAGGACTCGTTTTACGACCAAGCCGGTAAAAAATCAATTGATTTTGGTCAAATCTAAACCAAAAGTAATTCCATTAGCCACCTGTAATCCACGTCAATTTCTGTTAACAGAAACGAAATTCCGTCTATGGTTTGTGTAAATTGACCACATTTTAATAGGTTATGGGGGTTATTCAAATTTATATATAGTTTATGGGAGTAGAGATGTATATTAATAGATCACGTATAAATAATCGGGAACGCGTAAGTTCACGGGGGAATTGGCTTTTCTCCCGGATTTTTCATAAGTTTCAAACTCGAGTTGGTTTTTTTTTCAATCTTTTGATTTTACGGGTCTTGCCGAGGAAAAGATCATCTAGATTCCATATATAAATTAAGGGACGGCGATCTCGAATCGCGACGAACCAGAAATAGCCTCATTTTGTCTGGAAGCATGAGTAACCAACGCCAAAACTAGTGATTCTTCTGCATCCGACGCTTAATGAGGAAATACGACGGAACTAATATAATTTTATGAGTGAAACTTGATTAATAGAATAAAAAGGTTAGATGAATTCTTTTTGTTCTACTAATTTTTTTTATTATTTCATAGAGGAATAATTAATTACAGTTTTGTTTATGTTTTTAACTTTTATTTTTAGCATGAGTTGAATTAGTTTTTCAACATTTTTAACCTAAATGATAATTTCTATAAAAAAAAGAATTAAATTTCACCTACTTTAATTCTACTCAACTAATAAAAACTTAAAAAGAATATATATTTTCACCATTTTTTATTCTTCTATATATTCGACCATTTACATAAAAATGATAAAGGAATATTTGTTACAACTTCGAACTAATGATCCTCGAAACGTTAACTAATTTCATCAACGCTTAGTTTTCTTCAAAAAGTTTTCAACGCAATTAATTAGAGAACACAAGTAAGCTGTGTAGTTCACGCGCCGGTCAAATCGAAACCGTAGAAAGAAAAAACGGACTTGACTAGTAAAGAGACGACGAAACTTCCCAATAGACTTGACATGGCGAAGAAGAAGACGATGAACACACTAGTAACAGTCTCCGCTTGAAACCCCTAAAATACCAAAACCTTCGATTTCACCAGATTTCAATGGAAGAAGAGAGCCGAATTGGGGACGAGCTTTCGATTTCGCTTCTCACGGCGGAGCGCCTCCGTGTATCGGTTGATGAATCCGAATCTTTCAAAACAGAGTGCTCTGAAGTTGGTAAACAAGTAGATCGGCTTACTCAAATGCTCAGAACTCTTGTTCGTCTTGTCTCCGGTTCTCAACAAGTTTACGATCGGCCGATTCGTCGAGTTATCGTCGATGTTAAGAAGAATCTCGAACGAGCTTTTTCCCTTGTTCGCAAGTGTAGAAGACACAACGTGATCCGGCGAGTTTGTACTATCATCAACGCAGCTGATTTTCGTAAGGTGATTAATCTTCTCGAATCTTCTAATGGCGACGTGAAATGGATTCTGAGTGTGTTTGATTCCGATGGAGATGGAAGTTTCGGAGGTGGAATCGTGATTTCGCTTCCTCCGATTGCTACGAATGATCCGATTCTTCCTTGGGTTTGGTCATTGATCGCGTCGATACAGATGGGGAAATTGGTAGATAAAATCGAAGCAGCGAATCAGCTTGGTTCGCTTGCTGGAGATAACGATCGGAACAAGAAGATCATTGTAGACGAAGGTGGTGTTTCTCCTTTGCTAAAGCTACTTAAGGAGAGTTCATCGACGGAGGCGCAAATCGCGGCGGCTACGGCGTTAGGGTTTTTGGCTTGTGATGAGGATAAGGTTAGGTCTATAGTTAATCAACTCGGTGTTCCGATTATTGTTCAAGTTCTTGGTGATTCTCCGGTTAGGGTTCAGATTAAGGTAGCTACATTGGTTGCAAGAATGGCGGAATTCGATCCGGTTGCTCAAGATGAGTTTGCTAGACAGAGTGTGATTAAGCCTCTAGTTACGCTGCTTTCGCTTGACGTATTTGTCGATGATCTGCAGTTGAGTAAGCGTAATAGTATTCATTCACTTGTTCAGATGAACAAAGACATTGAGAAAGATCCATCCGTGAAAATTTATAGGCCGTATAAGAGTTCGAAGTCGAATGTGTATCGTGACATTGGTGGTAGTGGTAGCAGAACAGGGAATGTCAAGAAGGAGAGGGATAATGAGGATCCGGAAGTTAAACATGAGCTTAAGGTTAATTGCGCGGAAGCTTTATGGATGCTTGCTAGAGGGAATGTAGCAAACAGTAGGAGAATAACCGAGACGAAAGGGTTGCTTTCTTTGGCGAAGATAGTGGAAAAGGAAGTTGGAGAATTGCAATACAATTGTTTGATGACTCTTATGGAGATAACCGCTGCTGCAGAGTCGAGCGCTGACCTTAGACGAGCAGCTTTCAAGACCAATTCACCGGCTGCTAAAGCTGTTATTGACCAGCTGCTGTTAATAATCAAAGAAATCGATAGCCCGATTCTGAAAATCCCAGCGATTCAATCGATTGGGTCATTGGCTAGGACATTCCCCGCTAGAGAAACGAGGATGATCGAGCCATTGGTCAAGAAACTGGGTAGTAGCAACCAAGAAGTGGCGATAACAGCTGTAATTTCATTGCAGAAATTCGTCTGTCCTGAGAATTTCCTCTGCACAGAACACTCGAAGAACATAATCGAATACGGGGCAATCCAGTTACTAATGAAACTAATAAGGAACTTTGAGCAGCAAGTGCAGTTACAGTGCCTGGTTCTGCTGTGTTACCTTTCAATGAATGCTAGTAACCATGAGCAATTGGAACAGGCCAAGGTTTTAACGGTGCTCGAAGGTGCAGAACGCTTGGCGAGTCTACAAAATCCGGAGTTGAGAGAACTTGTATCAAAAGCAATATACCAGCTAAGTTTATACAATGCAGGAAGTCACAGTCAAATGCTATCGTATGTTGGTCCTTAACGCGGACAATATAATTTACAGTTGGTTGGATTCTGGTACAGACAGAATCTCCGTTGTTAGATTACAGGGAAAGAGCAAAAGCAGAATCTCTCATTTTGTGATCAACACAATTTAGATCATTGATTGATCAATCCGACATTGTAAATGAAACGAAACCGAAAAATAAAAAATTAGATGGTACGGTAATAAAACTTGCTTTGCTTTGTCTGGTTTTCTTGGTACAATTTATGATTCTGAATTTTTATGCTTTTCGGGACAGGTTTCTCGGCCAGATCTGTATCCGTCCGAATTTCTCGTCTCAAATCCGTTTCTGCTAAAATAAAAAAATTTACCCATTAGGGGATTCGGATAATCTTAAATTTAGGGAGGGTTAAGAAGATCATCTTACCAAGCGCCCTACCAACCACTTTGCCAAGAACCTACCTGCCTCTTAATTAGGTTTGGCGTTTTCCCTTGAGCTTGGTAAGGGGCATGTAGTGAATTTAGCAGCCATGAACTTTGATATAGTAGTTTATCAAAAAAAAAAAACTTTGATATAGTTAAATATATATATATATATATAGTTTCATATAACTAAACTAATCCACCACATTAACATTATTTTAGTTTACATCTTAAGTATATGAGTTTTTGTTGTAGTATTTTCTTTCTTGACATTGTTGTAGTAATTTCTTAGCCAGAAAAGGTCGATTATATAATGAGATCCATTCAAAAAATAAAATAACTGAAAGCCAAAGATTTAGAGCCAGCGTGTAACTCAAGAACTTTATATGATTGATATTATTTGCATGGAGGGAGGTCCTTGTTTAGTTCTTCTCCTCTACTAATAGGGCTGGGCAAAAAAGCTGGTGAATCCGATTTGATCCGCTATACGTTCTGATCCGAACCAAAAACTTCGAATATCCGTATAATTTCTAAACAAAACAAATACTAAAATGTGGTATCCGTAAAAAAACAAAGAAAATCACAAATACTATTTAAGAAAAAACCAATATCCAATCCGATATATTTATATTTAAATTAAAATATTTATAATTAGTTTTTTTTTTGTTATTATAGATATACAACCGAAAAGTATTGAATTCACTCATTCTCACGAAATATTTAATTTTTCTTATGTTTAAACAAAAATAATTAAATAATAATTAAATAATATTAAATGTTAACAGATCGGATCAGATATTTACAGATATCTTTAAAAAATTAGGATATTCAATTTTTTACCAATCGAATCGGATATCCACGTATACCAAAAAAAAACTTCAAATATCCAAAATTTAACGGATCGAATTAGAAAATCAAATATCCATTTTAAACGGAACGGATCACAGATACCCGAATTTTTCAGGATATCCGTTCCGTGCCCACACGTAATTTCTTTTTTTTTTTTTTTTTTTTGAAACTTCGTAATGCTTTTGTTGTTTTTAAAAGGAACCGAAACAAAAATAGAAACTATCCTAAAGTATAGAATGGGAAAGCCTCATATGGGTTGATTAGTCCGGCTGTAAGAGAAAAGAATTGTGTAACAAACATAAGAAACCTAAATTCTCCAAGATTCAATTTGATCTGTGTGGAAAAATTCATCAAGTTTTTAACACACTGTTTTATTTGAATGTTTCCTCCTTATTGTAAATTATTTGGTGGATGACTGCTCACCTTAAAATTCATTATTTCTACAAGAAAAACAAAATCTAATGCTTACAAAAAAGGGTAATTCCAAATAACATATTAGTATTGTACATGTAAAGACATTTTTACCAAGTTCGCATATGATATATTATACATGTAAAAAGTAATAGATTTGGGAACATAATATATCTAGCCAATGACCCGATCGATATGAGAAGTTTAACAATTTAAATGGATTCGCCGTTAACCGATAGTTAACCCTGAGTTGGGCACAATTTAGTTTATTTGCAGTTTTGTTTAAACAAAATAATTTTGTTGAAGATTTAAAATGGTCATAATTTTCTTAAAAAAATTTAGTTGGAAAAATGAATTTTTTTGAAGATTTTTATTGTAGGTTCCTTTAAAAAAAAAAATTATACGCTAATCAAACAGTAGAACAGTATTTTAATGTAAAACGCAAATGTTTTCCTCTTGTACAACAAGACTTGACATTTGCGTAAATAATAGTATTTTGGTAAAATATCATCAAAAATTGAATAACAACAAAAATATCACTGGAATGTTGGACAAACAACTGTTTTCAAAGATAAATTAAATAATATTTTTCGTTTTCTGACAAATTTATTACAGTACCAATTTTAGAAAACGTATACAAATTTTACACTAGTATTTTTGTAAATAAATGTTGTAGTTTATTTTGTAAATAACTCATACTTAGAATCTATAATGTTTTAACTGAACTTCTTTTTTTTTTTTAGTTCATAGAAAGTTGATTCATTTTTATTGAAAAGATGTGTCCTTTGGAAAATATTTTAGATTTTTTTACACATATCACAAAAACTATTAAAATTTATGCTGTAATTTTTTTTTATTATACATCATATATATTGTTATTTCTCTAACTAAAAGCTATAGTGATAGTGTATTACCGGAAGTTAAACAAAAAAGCACTAAAAATACAAAGCAACATGAATTGTAATAGAATTTAACTAAATCTTCAAAACTTTATAATGAAAAAGCGATAGAGAGTAACAAATTCTCCGCAGAAAAATATAACATAATAAACACACACATTAAATAACTAGGAAATCATAGCTTGTTCCATGAAATGCAAAGACAATACATATCAAGCTAAAGAGTTGTTATCAGAAATCAATATTCATCATAACAAACGTCGTTGACAAAGTTTTTTTAGGGCTGCTGGTGGTAGTAATGGTTGTTGTTATCTATCATAGGAAATTGCATTTTCCCATGATGGTTCATATCGACCAACCATTCTTCCTGCTGAATCTGATTTTGATTGGGATTGTAAATTCCATCGTGATCTACATTTGGATATCCAAACCGCAGCAGATATTGATTATTAGCATTCAAGTGTAGATTCTGATCATAAAAACCGACCGAATTCATCATTGGATAATAACCTTGGTGGTCATTAGCTGCAGGAAGAATATTACCAGCAAAAGTATTAACATGTTCTGGTCTTTGATTCAAAGATATTATGGACCTCAAAGCCCATAAATCATTGGTTAGTTGAGGAGGGTTTAAAACATCAAGATTTGGAAAGGAAGAGGAATCTACTTCAGTTATAGCTCTTGGTTCCATGACCATAGCAGTTGAAGAAGATTCTCCATATTCAAGATGCGACTGACTTAGCATATGGTTCTTATGGTGAATAAGCTCCTTAAGATATTGATCAATATACTTACACAAATCATCACGATTCGTACCATTCAGGTTACGCATGTATCCCTTCCCGTCAAGAAGCTGGAACATGGCCTCCTTCATCGTCCTCTCAGCATTTTCCGCCATCTTTTTATTGTTCTTCTCTTTGGCTTTTACAATGCTTTGTATTAGAAAACCTTCATGGTTCACCATTTTCTTCTCTTGCTCCATCTCCAAAAGCATCTCGAACTTGTCCACCACGTTCCTCACTCCTGCATGTGATGGCCACACATACGGCGGGTTTGAGCTGAATGGATTGTAGATAACCGCACATGCTTCGATACCGCATAGAATGGAGAACTCGTTGATCTTTTTCACGAGTCCTTTCTTCCTATTGTGGAATGTTGCTTTCCTCAATGAATCATTGGCGATGTAAGGCAGCTTTAGCCTCTTCCTCGCCATATGATGATATGACAAATGTTTTTTTTTTATCTTTTGTATGTTGTATATTGTTTTTGTTAGGACTTAGGAGTTTATTTATATAGACTTGTGGATGGTCCAAATGATGTGTTGTCATTTACTTGGAAATTTAATTATAATTATTGATATTAGTTTCATGAAAATCCTTAGTATTTATGAAATAATACTTCACTCTGCCACGTGGTATATAGCCAGTAACGAAAATTTATTGGTGAGTATGTTTGTTCACAATGTAAGATTATATCATCACAAAATAACAGAGGATAGAAATATTTTTTTCATCACTAAGGTTGTATTTTGTACAGTTCTGATATTACCCTCTTACTGGCTATTGACTATTATTTTAGCTTGAAAATACTAAATATATTATGATTTTATTTTGTAAAGATACATTTTAATTAAATTTGGTGAATTCCTATTTTGAATAACAGATTATACATTCACTCAAATCATTTACCTGTTTTGTGCATTAGGATAGGATGACTATTTTAAGTATCTATCATACACTGTATCCTCTAAACTAATTAATTTTTGGGAGTGACACAAAATTTTGTCTACTGTATCCAATTAATTTTACAGCCTGTCTTGTGAGTGTTTTAGATAAGATTTTTCCAAGAATTTGTTTTCGGTTTTGAAAAATTATTTAGTTACTTTCTTCTTTATTATAGAGTTTTTAGTTAGCACTATAAATATTTAGTTCGTTGTAGCGTTCGACTAATTATAAAGATTAATGGATCATTCAGTAAGAGTTTTTATCAAGTCCATCTTAAATTATGGGCCGAATCCGAAGATGAAATTAATAGTCCAAAATGTTTAATATTTACACACATTGGGAATTAAACCATGATAAAACCAAAAGCTCGCAGAAACAAAAATTCCTCAAGAAAATTATCTTAATTTGCAATCGATTCTTTGAGAAACAAAATTGCTTTTGGGTTAAAGATTGATTTTATTGAATTGAAAGACGAACGACACTAAATGATTCTAGAATCTGATCATGATTTTAAACTCATAAATTTGCCACTATATGAGAGAGAACACACATGCATAAGATAACTCATAGTTGAGGAATTGAAAAGATAAGACATAACAAATCTTTCTAAAAACATTTGCAAAAACAACAGAAACATAACATTGCTATGGAGATGCTTTAAAACTGGTGATTGTCATCCATCCAAGGAAAACCCGTTTGCTCACCATGCTTCAACATCTCTTTGATGAACACTTGTTCTTGATCTTGATTCTAATGCGGATAGTAAAATTCATCATGAGACACAATAGAATAACAATATTGTTGTTGATATATACTATGATTAATATAATAATATATGGATACATGTTGATCAAAAACACAAATTACCAGACTTCTAAGCGGAATGTAGACTTCTTAGTCGCTATTAGGAAATAGATTTCTTGTAGGAACAATAACATGCTCTGGTCCCTTGCTTGAAGAGATTGTGGGCAGCAACATGTTGGTAAGATGAGGAGAGTTGATGATTAGGATATTCCGAGAAGTGTTTGCAAGAGAATTAATATGTTCTTGTCTTCGATATAAAGAGATTATGGATTGCAACTCGTTGGTTGGTCTAGGAGAGTCAAAGATTGGGGCATCCAGAAAATTGTTTGCTAGAGAGTTGACATGTTTTGGTCTTTGATACGAAAAGATCATGACTTGAAACTCAGCGGTTAGTCGAGGAGAGTTAAAGTTTGGAGAATTCAAAAAATTGTCTCCAAGAGAATTAACATGTTGTGGTATTTGGTTCGAAGAGATTATGGACTGAAAGTTGTTGGTTGGTTGAGAAGTATAGAAGATTGTGGCATTAAGAGAATTGTTTATAAGAGGATTATAATGTTTTTGTCTTTGGTATGAAGAGATCATAACTTGCAACCCATCAGTTAGTCGAAGAGAGTTAAGGGTTGGGACATTCATGAAGAATGAAGAACCTGCTTCAGCCATATCCTGTGGAGCCATGACCCCATCCATAGAGGTTGGTGCATGACATGTCTACAGCCATAGCTATTGAAGAATATTCACCAACTTGAAAAAAAAAACATTTCTAGAAAAAAAAAAATCTTAAGGGCTACGTTTTTAGGATGAATAAGATTCATGAGATATTGATCAAGAAACATACATAAGTCACGACGAATGATATCATCCAAATCTTCCATGTTCCCACAAAATACCCGAACATGAGCTCCTTTATGAAACTCTCGTTATTTTCCATCATTAACCTTTTATTATGCTTCTCACCTTTTGGTATAGCCTTGAGCTCTCCGAGTTTCTTCATAAATCACCTCTTCCTCCGCTTGATCACAAAGTTTTCTTGAAATGTCATTAGAAATGTAAATTATGTCTAATTTTTTAGTCTTCATAACAACATTAAATGATTTTTTCTGTATGTGGTTTTTGCATTATCTTTTGTTTATGGTAAAATAATGTTTATATAGTAGTAAGAGGCTCCATATGATGTGACGTAACTCATTATGCTGGCTAATTTACCTAAAAACAATAACATTAAATTAGAGCAAATATTTAGTTAAAAATATTATTACTCATGCTACAAAATAATTAGTGAGACTGCAATCATAATCTTTAAAGCTCATCTCTACATTATAATACTATTACTAGGTAATTTACCAGCGTCATACGCGGAAAAATTATTTATATTATATGTTTAAATTTGACACTTTGTAATTTGAAAAATATGTAATAGTTTGAATTTTTTTAATATAAATTATTGTTGATGTTTCCATTGTTAATAACATAAAATTTTGGAACTTGAATTTTTCTTATTTTATTATTTCATTTATGTGTAATCAAATGAAATGTATAATTTATAATTTAATTCATTGAAGTGTATAATATAAACAAAAAAAATCCTCAAAATACAACACTTTTAAATTTTGTTGCCAAAATACCAATGTTAGTTTAATGTTCCAACTTCCAAAAATACCACAAACATAAAAATTGATTTTTAAAGGTTTATAATTTAAACTTTTGGATTTAGGTTAACAATATCATGTATATTTAGAATTATTTTGATCAACAATATTATATTCATAGAAGAAACCCATTTAAATAACGATGTTTTTTTATATTAAAAACCGACGTGTAGAGCTTCTATACATATACTCATGGTGAGACGTGTAGCTAGGTATAATTATTGTTAACATAGCTAATTTGTTTTTCTTTTAAGAGTGAATTAGCTAGAAAACCATAGAAAACTATATAATTAGGTAACTGAAATTAAGAATTCTGAAACTCTAATTGACTGTAGCATTGTTTGTAGTGTTTTACCTTTTTCACCCTTTATAATACGTAATGTATATATGTTGGGTACTGCTCATTCTAACAAAATATTGTAAGTTAACACATTAAAAGATTACAAAAGGTATTCACTTTCTCTTTCTTCATTTCCGCCTTCTCCTTCCTCTTCTTTCTCTTTCTTGTCTGTTCTTCAAATCTTTTTCTTCATTTTTATCACCAAAAACTATATTTGCTTGAATAGAGAAAAAAACAAATTTATTGATGATAATGGCTACGGCAAAACAGTTATTACTGGCGTTAGAGCAGGGGTAACGCGACGGTGAAGAAGAAAGAGCAAGAAGCTTGACAAAATGGTTTAAGAGCAAGAAGCTTGACAAAGTGGTTTCTCCATAAACTTCATCATCATAACAATAACAATAGTTTTTTTAGTGCGTGTTCATCTTCATTTGTTCATTTTTTAGATAATTTTTTAATTTTTAGAAAAAATCATTTATTTCAGTTTTTGGAAATCTGGCTTTTCTTCGTACTGAGTTTGCTTTGACACTCATTAAATTAACTCAATAAATAGGTTTCAAGTGGATTAAGTCATACAAACATTTTGTTTACATCTAACATTTTATTTAATGTGATAACTTGAAGACAATATGTTAGTATTTTTCCTGACAAAAATTGGTGAATGGAACAACATAATATGCATTTTGTATATGTCAACAAAGGTGATGATAACCATGTTTGTTTGTTTCATACATATATTTTTTTATTAGTCGCTAAAATTTTTTTTAGACGTCTAATATTTGCATTAGACGCATACAGAATTTTGAAATGGATGTGTGACTAATTTATTATATATGGCAGGATTGGGTGTTGCTCATAGGTCGGGATGAGGTGTCCACACATAACACACATAATTCGAATAAAAAAAAAAATTTTACTGCTAACATATTTCTTAGTGGATAACTCTTCATTTACCGGTTAATTATATTGTTAGATATTTTGTGATTGAATATTTTTATACTTAGTAAAAAGTGTTTTTTTATTAATTCACTGTTTTATCGCTAACATGTATAATAGCGGATAATAGTGTGTATTTACAAGTCATTTGTCATGTTAGAAACATTTGTTTGTAACAATGAATTGTGTCTAATTGGTAACAACATAACTTTTCATAAACTACAAATACAACAGTACATTAATAATGGTTTTCACTATACAATCCATCAATCTCATATCAATCTTATATATATCATAAAACATAATATATATATATATATATATATATATATATATATATATATATATATATATATACTTGTTAATATACATACATGAAATACACATGCAACACTAGATATTACTGATAAATAATTTGTTAACCTCTAATACACTTGTTATCCGTCTAACAGTGAATTGGTAGATTTATTCAAGACTTAAGCTAATGTTTATTTATCATTAACCAAAATTGTCGATGTTTGACACTTAGAAGCATTGGATCATGTGTGTTCAATATATATAAACTCGTCTTTATTAACATTACTATCATATGTGATTTGAAATTTGTATTGAATTCATGCATAATCATTATACATCTAATATTAAACATTACAGCTAAATAAATTGTTATTGGCTACTAAATATGTTAGCATGTTAACACTAAATTTAGAAGATTAATTCATAATTCATATATGAAACATATTTATTATACTTACACAAGTTCGGGTTTCCATTCTGATTTTCTTATAAACTACGAATTAAAAAGAAAACTTATGCTAATCCAAGTACATCACCATCATCTAATCAAAAGCGTATCAAATAAATTTTACCTCTAACTTTTTGTTTAAAGGATAACTTTCATGTAAAGTGTCAGAGAAAAAAGCAAACATCATCTTCTCTATCACATCCATCGGAAAACTGATCCTGGTTTTTCATTGAGAAGAATGAATTCATTTATCAAAACTCCATGAAGAAATTGTGCCAAAACTGGTTGTATGGATTTTTGAGATTGTTTTTGCTATAAGACCTGGAGAATAACATCTACCTCGATCAAATTTGAATCTACCTCACTCAGTCAACTTAATAAATTTGAGTTAATTGGAGCCAATGTTTCCAAGATTGTTTCCTTATGTTTTCATGACTAATATTTTGTTGGTATTAAGCGCATCTATGAATATAAAATAGGACATCAAATATAATCGACCATGTTTACCGGTAAAAAATGTTGATGTCAATGTTTGTCGATCGTCGGAAAATCAGCTAAAACTGATTATTAATTTTGTGCCTGATAACTAAACACAAGTATCTGCAAACCTAAATAACCACACAGCCTTTCTCTTTCCTTAGAACTTCCACATGCATAGTTTTGTATCTATAGGCCACAGTTAAAGGAAGATTTTCTAATATTTTTTCTGATAACTGTTTTACATATATAACCTACTATCATATAGCTTATTTGAATATAGATATAGGGTTAAAACGGTATTGATAAGAAATGCATAGTGTCATGGTTAGTTTGAAATATGCCAATAATGTATTGATATCAGATGCAATTTCTCTTTTAAGAGTGAATTAAAATGCTTATTACGAAATAATTATGTTTCGGTCAGTTGGGATAATTATTCAATATATAATGTGCTGATTGTTTTTAAGAGATAACTTGCCATGTCATAATAATTGTTTGGACATGTCATATTTATTTTGTGAGAATAAATGTAGAGTTGACACATAAGAAAACTCCACAAAATCACTTCCCAAATAATATATAAGGATATTCACTTTATTTGACAAAACACCACTTACGCAATATATATGAATGTCATTTTCTTTTGATGTGATGCAGAGTTATGTTTTAGGGTTTTTATGTTTATTTTAAGTTTCATTAAATTGTTTTTGCGAATTAATAAGCGATCTAGACAAAAGTTATCATTTTTCTTATTTTTGTTATATAGATCTCGACATTTCAATAAATCTTCGAAAGATTAGTTTTGTTCTGTAATGCTAATTTTAAAAAAATTATGTAAACTTTTATTATATCCTCCTTTTCTTTCTTTTTTAAAAAAAATTATATCCTAATTTTTTTGTATACAAAGCTTCCGTTATGTTGTTTTCTTCTTCGAGTAGCAAATTAAGAACGGTTATGTCATTATGACGTTTTCTTCTTACGACTCTTTAGTATGTAATTTACGTACTTAGAGTATCAGAAACCCATTTTTTGGATTTTGTGACGTATTTGGAAGTCAATTTCACAACCAACGTACTTTTTAACAAGCATATTCCACATCCACTAAACCAACGTGAATTTCCAGGGACAAAGGTGAAACTTTGGTTAGATGAAACCAATAAAGTATTTTCTACTGACCGTGCATACCACTCTCTATCTCCTCAATTTTCAATACTAATATATCATGGACTCGTCCTCAATAGATGCATTTAAATGCAATGTGGATGCAACCTTTTGCTCTCCTTTTTTTAGGTTAAAAGTGGCCCAAACAATGCGCGATATATATAGTATTTTACATTACTCGAGATATATACGTGATTGGGTTCGGCTTCTTCACCTTAGAAGTAAGGAACAACTCTCCACTCATGGCTATTCAAAGTACTAAACTTATGTGATATCATTCTTTGATTTTTGAGATAGTGATTGTCAAAATCTCATTCATTCACTTAAGGGTCGTGTTACATACATCAACATTCATAATCTTTTCAAATTCTCTTAATCCTCCAATTTGATTAACAATTTATTTGTACAAGGATTATGTATCATCATCTTTTGCATATTAATGAAATTTCTTTTGTCAAAAAAATAATAGTATTGTTACGTGAATGTGCACATATATGTGAGTTGAAGACAATACATATTTACGATGAAACCATCATTTTCTTTAGTGTGATATAGAAATATCTTAGGGTCTGGAGATATTTTGTTACTTGTTAAACCTTCATAAGTTTTCGCGTGCTGGGTTAAATTATGTCTCAGGTTCAATAAACATATATGAGGTAATCAAATACACAAATATTCATATTCTATAATTCAACAACCACGAGACACAATTATATTCTTCCCATACAAAAATAAATAGTGTCAGGAAAAAAAAATATAGTATAGAAGAAAGAAAAAACGTATAACTATATATCTGCAAATGAGAAGAGACCTAAGAGATTTAGAAGGAGATATAAAAGAAAATATAAATAAATTCATATGTATAAGAGAGATGCAAAGTAAGTAATATTCATAAAAACAATATGTCGTTTTGACATATTTATACACGGACTAAAAATGTTTTAAATATACAATTCTCATATTCAATATATCATAACTATTAACTGGTTATGACTTAAATTTAAAGTTACTAGATGTAAATTAAAAATTTGATTGGAAACACCTATAGAAAATATTTGATGGGATATAGTTGTAGATTAATTGTTATAGAATTGACACTTTAACCGACCTTTATATTTAAAATTTAACTCCATTGAATTGAAAAGACTGCATATATATATGTGGCAAAAAAATCCAAATGACATAACAATAATTAAAAACGATGATACGTTTCAAAAACAAAAAAAAGTTAGAAACGACATAATCAAAAATCAATAACATTAAAAACCATAATCATCCTGACAACAAAATAAAACCATACTCATAAAAGAAACAAGACAACCTAAAGAAAAGAAATTGCAATGCAACAATAACAAGAACAACAACAAGAAACGAAAACACTTATTAAGGATGGATTATTTTTATGGCTTTTATCGGAATCTGAATGCACACTCTTGAAATTCTAACGGAACCAGAGGTTTGAGCTGGCGGAGGCTGGAGCGGTGGAGGAGTCTTCGGGGATCTGCTGCTGCGGTTGCGGCTGCGGCAGAGGCTGCGGTTGCGGTTGCGGCTGTAGCTGGTAGTGGTGGGTTCGGTTGGTGGTAACGGAGACGATACTGTTTGAGACGGTGGTTGGAGCGGTGAAGGACTCGCCAGGGATCTGTTGATGCTGCTGCGGTTGGTGATGGTAGAGGTGGCGGTGGTTATCATCCATGAACGTAAAACCCATTTGCTCAGCCACGTAACTCATTTGTTCAGAATGGTTCAACATCTCCGTAAACCATTGTTGTTGGTTCTCGTTTTGATTCTGACTCAGATTCAGATTCTGCGGTTGCTCATGGAATCCAACATGTGGAAGCGGTGGATAATGGAACTGCTGTCGTTGAGGCTGATGCTGAGGCTGAGGCTGAGACTGAAACTGAGGCTGAGGCTGAGGCTCATGCTGATATTGATATTGATGATGCTGAATAGGGTTAAGGAACGCCGCGGAGGAGGAGGAAGAACCCGCCTCGGAAACCATAGCGGTTGGAGCGGTTGGAGCGGTTGAAGTCGGGACAACCGTTATGGTTCCAACCGGTTCATTAGCAGACTCAGTATCAGCCGGAGCAGCATTGGAAGATTCGCCAATCTCCATACCAGAATTCTTCATGATCTCAAGCCTATGCTTAACATCTTTACGAAATTGGTCAATTACATAACCTAAATCATTAAGATCCCTAATATTAAGACTAAACGTCCCCATGCTTCCAATCAAACAATGAAACATGACTTCGGTCATCTCCCTCTCCCTGGTCTCCCTCCTTTGTCTCTTGAGAAGCTCGGTTGCTTTCTCAATCCTTTGTTGGAGAAAGGTCTCTTGATCCACCATCTTCTTCTGTTGGTCTATCTCCGGCATTGACCTGAACTCAGCAACCACATTTTGGACACCGGATCTTGATGGCCACACCACAGGATCGACATCATATGGACTGTACATGATGGCACATGCAGGGATATCGCATAGAGTCGTGATCTCGTTCAATTTCTTCAACAAACCATTCTTTCTTTTCCTGAAAGTGGTTCTCCTCGAGGAATCGTTGGCGATGAAAGCAAGTTTCACCTTCTTTCTCGTCATGATTTTTTGCTTGTGTTTGAGTGTTTGTGATGTGTATTGAGTTGGTGGTTATGTTGAGTTATATAGTGGTAAAGAGGTGTGTATGTTTTGTCAGAGAAATTACTTTCTGAATTTACAGTCAGTGATAAGTTCTTAATACATTAATTACAGCTAATTAAAAGTTGTCAATATATTTAATTATTTATTATTTATTATTTGACTAAGGTTATATAAAATGGAATTATTTAGTGAAAATGTTAAGTTATTTAACAACAGAGAATTAAGATTTGGTTTTCTAATTAAGTCAAAGATTGGTCTTAAATACATTTGTGTGATTAGTTTGCCTTATTGGATACTTTGAATGTGGGTTTTTTGACTTGTATATTAACCACGAACTAAAGCATTTATTTGGTTATTATCGAACTAAATAAAGCATCGTTAGAGATAATTCTCTACAAGTCCTGGTTATAAATCTCCTCCATTTCGACCAAAAAAAATCTCCTCCATAATATTATACCCAAAAAAAATGTATAGCTATTTCATAACTTAACATTTGGAGACTGAAGACCTAAAATTATATGATATTTTTTTTAACGATAATAATGTAATAAATTAGATTAGTGTGGGCAACTTGAAAATAAATTTAAAGCAAAAGGATAAAAGACTATTTTTTGCTAGCATGTGCTGTCATTGTATGATATATAAGATCACATTCTTGGTAATAAATCTGCTTATATTGAAAAATCAAAAATTTACAAAATGTATAATTTTTTTCTAAAATCAATAATTTTTCATATATATACTTTTTATTCATGATATTCAAATCTTATTAAAAATATTTTCCATTAATGTAATTAGAATCCAAATATACACCTAAGAATATTTAATAAACATTTTAAAACATGTACTTTTAGTTTTTAAGTTTATCAGTTTCTAACTAATTACTAATGATTCGGAATTATTTAATACAATATAGTAATGGAAATGTGTTATTGGATCAAACATAGCTTTGTTCATAACATCTCATTTAGTACTAGTATTGAAGACTAGTAGAGAACAATACGTTTAGTGAAGGAGATACTGGGAAATCTTGAATTATGAACATAATATTGCATTTTTAAAGGCAGATTCTATATTTGTTCATTTGATGAATAGATACATGTATGTATGCTTTGCAAATAAGAAATCTAATGGAAAAATCTATTCTAATACTATTTCTTTTTTGGGCAATATATAGAATTTTTGAAAGAAGAGTATCATTTTTTGCACCTATCTTAGAAGTAAAAAATATTTTGATAATGCGTAGTTTTACAATGATCAGAAGATGTATATTAAATTGATATAATTATATATAACTCATAATTAAAATCAAAATCACCGTAATTTTATATAGTTTAATTTAAACTTAATTATACAATGAAAGCTGACTTTTTGTCAGATAAAATGTTCGAACCTAAAAATCAAATTCTAAAATTTTCACTGGAATTTTAGTGGCGTTTTATCAAGTGGCAACTCTGAAAATCTCGAAACTATTGGTGTTGGGAACAGAGAGATCACATAATTGGAGGTTATCGGGAAGGTTTTATGGGATGCTCGAAGCTGGGCAGGAGACGCATCATGATCGTAATTAGATAAAGGTCGATCTTATGCTCCAATCCAAAACGCTACAAGTTGCTTCATCGATGCACTCATGGACCGAGTCCTCCATAAATTGTTTCAAGGCTTAGCTATGCAACAGTTTGTCTTTTCGGCACTTGTAGTTGAGGCTCTTGCTCTAAAAGTCGCCATCGGTGCTACTTCATCATCAGAGATCCGAGACATTAATATTTTTTCAGATTCTCTTTCTCTTGTCTCGCTACTCTTATCCGGAAATGTGGTCAATGAATTGAAAAGCATTCTTTTTGACATTCGATGTCTCATATGATCCTTTTTGTCTATCTATTTTATGCATATCCCTGGTCTGGCTAATACGCCTGCAGATGCTTTGGAAAAAGTTGCATTCTTATCTTTGAATATTCCTCCATTAATGGAGCTTAGTTGAAGAAATAAAAGTTGGTTTGTTCAAATAAAAAAACCCTAATTGGAAAAATTGGAAACTCTAACTGGAACGCAAAAATTGGAAACCCTAATTACAAACCGGAAAATGATTTAATTTATAACCTTTTGTTTTCTAATTCACAAATGGAGCTTAGTTGGAGAAATAAAAGTTGGTTTGTTCAAATAAAAAAACCCTAATTGGAAAAATTGGAAACTCTAACTGGAACGCAAAAATTGGAAACCCTAATTACAAACCGGAAAATGATTTAATTTATAACCTTTTGTTTTCTAATTCACAAATCACAACTTTGTTTAGTATTTATGTTAATAATTTATACCCAAACCAAATGCCATAAGTAATATATAAAAGTATTTTCAGATTTTTAAGTAGGGTTTGCGATTTCCGCATTCTAATTAGGGTTTCCAATTTTTCGTATTAGGAATACAGAATTCGGTTTATGGAGTCGAACATTTAAACTGACATTTTTTTTGGAGAAATTTTGAAAATTGCCACTTTTGAAGTGTCACTTTTAAAAAATGTCACATTTTCAAAAATTTTGCAAAAATGTCATTTTTAAAAAATTATTTATTCATTATATTATTTATGTTTGGATTAACTATGTTGTATTAAAGTTTAGTTTTGAGAGTTTAGGGTTTGTTAGAGGTCAAAACATTTTTTATTATTTAGAATTTTAAGATTTGTGTATTTTTTGTAAATGGATAATCTATTGTGACATTTTTGGAAAGTGCTGCACCAAAAATGACATTTTTATAATTGTCCTTTTTTTAGAAGGGTTGCAAAATCCGATATATGTATTTATTTTTGTAAACAGTTAAAGATATTGCCCCAAAAATCACAATCCGTTGTAAAAGTGTTTTTGTTTGGACTTTCAACCTAAAAAGGAACAAATAGAACTCATGTGAAAATGAAAGTATATAAAACAGAGTACAAAGGAAGTGTCTTGTTTTTTTGCAGTTTACTGTTTTTATTTTTAATTTAGCCCACCTTAATTACATATAAAAGATCCGTTTCAGAAAATAAAATTATATGACATGTAAATGAAAGATATATAATAATACGTATTTTAGGTGAAAAGAACAATCTTTTAAAATCCAAACCTCTTAATGTATTTTATAATGCAAGTTAACAAAGAGAATATGTATATAACAAAAATTATGGCTTATTTTAACATAAATTCTAACTGGTGTTTTGTTTTCTATAATCATTGAAAATTACTTTTTAAGTCCTTTTATATATTTATTTCAAGTTATTAAATTTATTGTTCGATTGTAAAAGAATAGTTTAAGAACTAACTATAGAGACAACATGATTAGATATTTAATAATATAATACCTCATATAGTTTAAAGAATATACAATTTTTTTTACTCCCTCCGTTTCAAATTACTTGTCATTCTAGAGAATTTCATACAAATTAAGAAAACCATTAAAATTTCAGTCTTACCCCTAATTAATATACTATTTTGTTTGATAAAAGTAATTAATGAGCTAAAAATTAAGAACAAAACTGGAAAAATTGATCATAAATATGCATTGAAATTGTAGAATAACAACTAATTTGAAACAAGAAAATAAGGTTAGAATGACAAGTATTGTGAAACGGAGGAGAATATCTTAACGAGCGCCATTTACCAATATTCTAATAAATTCAATTTTACAATTTACATTTAAACCAATAAGTCATTAAAGTTCATTAGGGGCTAGCGATGTGTTGTCAACTTAAGTTTGTCCTAAACTCATAACCTTTTTAATTCACCAAACACCCAACTTTGGTCTTTGTTTTCTTCTGCCAACTTAATCATAAGCCCTTTTCATTAAAGATGATAATAAATCTTTGTGTAATAGATAATTATTGTTTCATTCTATAGTTCCTCTTTGTCTCTCCATATATAAATAGTAAGATATTATTTGAGAAAGTTTTCCTTATTCTAATGATCACAATTCTTTGTAATTAACATATACCACATAAATCGAAATCACGGATTGATCCGCGGTAAATTAGTGGAAACAAGTACAAGATGCAAAACTTTCTTCATGTGTAGCTGTATTAAAACTTAGATTTAATTTATCTAATACACTGTGTCTAATTGATTAAGCTAATTAATCACATTTGAACCAGTTAAATTAGTGAAGTACATTGAGGTGATTTAACTAATTGGGTAGTGCAGTTTCGGATCGGATAAGGTATTTTTACTTTTATAATGTACGAGTGCAAAACGGAATTTCTTATGATTGAGGAGCAAGCAACTGCTAATGTTACAGATCATTCCCCATTAACTCAATTTAATTATTGGTAGTTTATAATTGAGTTTGGTCTAAATATTATTTAATCATTAGTTAAGTATGTGTGTATATCAAAATGTGCTTGTGAAGTGTCGTGACTCTAGAATAGGCAGTTATGTTTCAATTGTAAAAACTCACAATGTTTCGTTAAGTATTGTAAAAACTATATAAATGTACATATGAAACGACACAAAAACAGAGAACAACTTGTTCTCTTTCTCTTACAACAAGTGAAACACTTGTTGTGTTACAACAATTATTCCTCAACAATTCACCACCTTTTCTATTATAATTAGGCGTCTTATGAAAAATTATCCATAACATAATCTATATATGTCTTATTATCAATTATCAGCTCTTGGTTTTCTTATATGCAGCCACCTTTCTGCATATAAATTAAGTTCATATTAGTTTAAAACTAATATGTTTCGTGCATCTTCCATAATATATAAAGAATATATAGACATATAAATACGGCATTGTAGATTTCTGGTCATTTTATATAATATTGCTGCAACGCTTTTTAGTTGGCATTTGTGTTACCATTTTGGATTTTGTGTAGCAACACATTTATATATTGGTCTTTACACTATTCATATTTCTGTTAATTTGTATACTACTCAAAATTCTTTTTAAAAAGGCTTAAAACTATTGTTCGTGATATTTAATTAATTAACAATGGACGGAAACAATGTATCTTAAACCTATGAAAAAGTGTAGAAAGAAAGAAACTAAGTGTCTGATTGATTGCAATTGTGTGCGTAGGCTTGTAGCTTTAGGGAGCATGTTTTACATTGTACCTAAATTTATGTTATGGGAAGAACTTACAGTAAGTTTTCTAATAATAATGGCTCAAAAAGAAACTTAAGAAAATAAAAATCTTGGGAGTTATGAGTTTTGTATATCAACCCACAACATGTAAAACATTATTGGCTTACAAACCTGGATTTAATATGTACGTAGAAATCAAAATCAACGCCTTATAATTTCCTGGAGAATTAAATTTACGATATTTTTTGTGGGTGAATGGGATTCATATGTTTAATTTCCCCCATTCTATGAATATTGATGTTTTGAATTTTGTTTGTTCCATAAAGATTGATGTTTAGATTATTAAATGATACATTCTGCAAAACTTCAAGAAACATTAATTAAAAATATTTAAATTCTGAATTACTATTGGTTAATAAGTATTGAAAAATATTTAATATTAAAAAGTAATATATTAATAACTTACAACTAATTGTTTTTTAATTTGTATGAAAAAACCAACATATCAATCTTTATAGAAGAGAAGGAGTATGTAAGAAACTTAGACGAGGTAGTTGTCTAAACATAAATATGTTCCAAACTTATATAGATATTTGGAGTTGAAAATTTATCATCAAGACTACGCCAAAAGCAGTGCCGAATACCCTAATATTTTATATATATCCTAACAAAATTATGTTGAAAACAAAACTTCCTTTGCAGTACATATGTTTGGAATATTTAGATCAAATACAATATTAAAAATATTACTATGTTTCAAATACAAATTGGTTACGGATATCCTGGTTTTCTCGGTTATCTAGTATACACCCTCCTCTAGTTTATTATACATATTGGTTATAACTTCAAAAAACAAAAACAAAATTCTTTGGAGTTTTAAAAGGGTACTTCTGAAAATAATAAAAGAGAAAGGGTCAGTTTGGTGAGAGTTTTGCTATATAAACTGTCTATATGAACAACCTTTTCTCATAACCATTTCCTTTCCTACCAACAAAAAAAAACTCAAAACATAACAAAAAAAAGAAACATAAGAAAATATGAAGACAATAAAGTGTTCGCCACTTTTAGCTATGCTGCTCGGTTTCATTATCGTAGCGGTCGCCATCTCCACCATCTCCGTAGAGGGCCGTAACCTCCACGTCAAGAAGATCAAACCGAAACACCATCGTCAGTCCAAAAATACCCCTACCGGCTCTCCTGCTCCGGCACCTTACCCGTCCACAGACGAGGGCGTTTTCGACATTCGCTCCTTCGGTGCCAAGGGTGATGGAGTCTCCGACGACTCAAAGGTACACGTACAAACACAGTTCACATATTTTCAACATCAATGTTCAAAATGAAATAAAGCTTCGATTGTTTGTTTGCGTTTATATAATTAGTGTTTTGTTTTTTAAATCGAACCCACAACTTGGAGCATTTTAAATCAATTTTTCCGTTAATTGTATTGTAAATGTAATTATATAAACGTCAAACGAAATCTAAAAGTTGGAAAAACTTGCGTTTACAATTTCCAAAAAAGAAATATGAAACTAAAAAGTACATGATATTTCAAAAATATGATATAGATCAATTTGTTTTATTGGAGCGTACGTAACAAAATTAAGGGCTACGTAGGCATTGGTCGTAGCGTGGAAGGCGGCTTGCAAAGTTGCCGGAGGGAAGGTGAAGATTCCGGCAGGGAAAGAGTTTATGGTGAAGCCGCTGACGCTACAAGGGCCGTGCAAGGAGGAGACATTGGTTCAAATAGAAGGAACATTAGTAGCTCTGGAGAAGATAGGGTCATGGCCTAAGTCAAGCTTGTTTCAATGGCTTAACTTCAAATGTGTCAGCCATGTCACCATCCAAGGCTCAGGGACTCTTGATGGTCGTGGCTCCAACTGGTGGAACTTAGACACTTACCAAACTCAGGTACGCTTTTATCTTCTTTTTTCCATTTTTGATCAGATTTTAGCAAGGATTTGGTTTTTCAACATTGAAATTTTATAAAGATGGAAATGTTTCCAAGTTACTAAAGTACAAAAATATGAATTTTGTTACTTTGACCGGATTTCTAACTACTAACTAAAACCCACATGTTGAATTCTACATAGATTTTCAAATCAATTAAGGTACAAATACAGAAATCAATAAACTCTTTAAAACGACTCCATCTTCTTCTTTTTAACATAGTTAGGATTTTAAATGCCTTATGACATCCTAATTATAAGTTAGTGTAATATTAAAATTAACATTTTAATATGCTAGCTAGTTGCTACTAGCTAGTTTGATAATTTCTTAGACTTCTTCTATATGAAAGCAAACATTGTATTATACCTTCTAATTTTTTTTGCTTTAATCTTTCTTTTTTCAGAAGAAAAATAAGTATATCCCACCAATGAAACCAACGGTAAGTCACTATTTGATGAATAAATGTTATTAAAATTCATATTCGTAGAAAGTTCATAATATACAATTTAGTACGCCTCATGACGTATAGGCACTTAGGTTTTATTCAAGTTATAACGTGACGGTCCGTGACATAAGCATCGTGAACAGCCCACTGTGTCACCTGAAGTTTGATAATTCCGACGGAGTCAAAGTCAACAACATAACCATCTCTTCGCCGGGGAATAGCCCTAACACGGACGGAATCCACCTCCAGAACACACGTAACGTCGAGATTCAACACTCTAACATCGCTTGCGGTAATTATTATATATTTTTTTAAAATTCATTTACTTTACCAAGAAAATACCATTATAAAGTTTTCATATGCATATATGATCACTCTTAACCTAAGAAATCTAGCCGGATCTTAGCAAAGATTTTGAATTATTTTTCTCTTATTAAAGCTACACAATTACTCAAACAATATTGTGCTAACAGAAAGAAGATAAAATGGATATTGTTCAACCGATCGGTATTATGCAATCTCTCATTCTGCTATTGAGATACATAATAGATAATAATTATATAAAATATAATTTAACATAGTGGTTGCCACGTTGTAGACGTCAAAGTGAAAAAATTTATTAGGACAAAAGAGATAACTAATGTAAAGCTTTTTGAAAAGTATTATAAAATAAAGATATAAAACAGGAGAAGACATCATTGGCTGAAGAACAACAACACTTAACGGTATAACTGTCACCCTAACTAACTTTTTATGCAAACAAGCAAGCATGCAGAATGAAGAAGCTCTCTTTTCATTAATTTATTGCTAATATATTTATATATTAATAGAGATTGACCAAAAATTCTGTATATTAAAAGTATTTGTAAATATAACTTAAGAGAGTTTTTATATGGATCTAAATGTTTAAATACTAGGCACCAGTCATATTATAATTTTAATTAATAATCATTATTAGATATATTATATATCTATTTGGCATGATTTAATTGTAAAGTAAATTTTGATATATTTTTAATAAGCATCTTGTTAAAACAGGAGATGACTGTGTATCCATTCAAACCGGCTCCTCCAATGTACATATTCACCATATCAATTGCGGCCCTGGCCACGGCATCAGGTTTGTATATACACAAAATATAATACAAATTATATTTATGCATTTTTTACTACATTCTTTTCTTCAGTTTTCACTGATTTACATTCTTTTCTTCAGTTTTCACTGATTTGTTGTTGGTATCAATGTTGGTTTGTCATCACAGCATAGGAGGTCTAGGGAAAGATAAGAGTGTGGCATGTGTTTCTGATATCGTTGTGGAGGATATCTCTATACAGAACACTCTTGCAGGTGTTCGGATCAAGACTTGGCAGGTACATATATTTTAAACATAGAAACGACATTATTATATTTTTAACACCAAGATATTATGATCACTGACCAAAGTATATTTATATGGATCTAAATCTAATATTTGTTAATTACTTATATAAAAAGATATAGAAATCACATATTTATGAAGTTTATAATATGTTTAATGTTTGTTCAATTTCGACTCAGTTTTTGGACAAATGTTTTGGTATGGTTTTGGTTTAGCCAAACTGAAATAATAGATTTTGATAGTAAGTTCACTAAGTGACATGGAAAATATCTAATATCGGCAGGGAGGATTAGGGGTCGTCAAGAACTTAACATTCTCGAACATACAAGTAACGGACGTGCAGATACCGATAAACATAAACCAGTACTACTGCGACAAGTCCAAGTGTAAGAATCAGACCCGCGCAGTATCGATTTACGGCGTTAAATACAACAACATCGTCGGTAGTTTCACGGAGCGGCCGGTACATATCGAATGCAGCAACAACGTGCCATGCATGGACGTGGAACTTATGGATATAAGACTAAAACCTTCCGGAGGAATCAGAGGGTTACAAACTCATCAACAACAACAAGTCTTGTGTCGGAACTCGTACGGTAAAACACAAGGGCCTTTGGTTCCTTCAAGCATTGGTTACTGCTTGAAGAAGAGTAATATCGGTGGTTATTATCCCAAGAGTTTTATTTCTTCGTCCCATGATAAAATTTGCCCTTCGTAAAACCTTTAATCAAAATATAAGGTTATCATATTAGCCGAAGACATTTTAACTTTTCAGTTATATATCTTTTTGTGCTAGAGACCAGTCCAAATGATCATAGGTATCTATGTTTTATATATAGTTCTTTTCTAATTTGTGTTTATTTGGGGAGTCTCTGATGTTTCTTTTTGCTTCCCTGCTACAACTTTTTGTGAATGCGAGAAGGTGATGGCTCTTGTATCAGCTTTTTTTTTCTATATTGTTATGAGGTATGATTCCAATTTCTGAGGTTTAATACTATTTTACATATTGCTTGTAATAAAATGCTTAATGATAATGTTTGTTTGAAGTTGGTATTCATAATACCTTACTATTTTACCATCTAAAATAAATCTGGAGTGTGGTATGTAAAACGAAGAAAAAATGGTATGTAAGTTGATATCTGAAAAGAAACGCTGTAAAGTGAATGTGCAACTTTACCGTTTTATAAAATTAAATTAGCAAGTTGACATTTATGGATTAAGAAAGAACAGTTAGAAAATGCTTAAACGAAAAATGTGAAAAGTTGGAAGATAAGATTTTATAAAGAAAAGGCTCAAGTAGTATGTCAGAATTGAGAGAATACTCATTTACAAAATTAGTAACATAAGAACCTTTTAAAAAATCTTTAAAAGCTACAAACAGAAAGGAGCTTTAGACTTTATAATTTCTTGTCAGTGGAGTTAGAACCAATTGATAATACGTTGGCTTTGGTGGAAAGACCACACTCTCTTCTAGTATAATTTTTAGCTACTAAGCATGAAACCTAACTTTTAATACTACAATAATCATCCATAAATCACAAGACTGTGTGTAGCAAAGCCTAGCACAACTAAAAAAGAATTAGGGATTGAGTGAACAGTAACTTCTCTCTCAATTATTGCGATCAAAGCTGCGATCCTTAAATTTTTTCCTTCTCCGACGCCGATCTCGGCGTCGGGATTCCCCGATCACCATGGCCAAAAAGAAACCTCCGAAGCTACGCTCTCGCAATTCCCCAAGCTCCCACCCGAACTCAAAGCATATATCTTCTAAAGATAAGCTTTCGCCTGGGACCTCACCTCCTGCAGCTCCTCTGCTTCAGTTTGTTGCCTCGACCGGAGCCAACACCGACCTTCCTCTACCTTCTTCAGCACCGTTACCTATCGTGGAAGAAGAGATGGCAAATCCGATTGCCAGTGAATCACCAGCTATAGAAGCTTCTATACCTGGAACAAGTCACCCAGAAAAATCTATTTCAGCAACAGAGTACCCTGTTCCTGAACCCAGTGTACCTATCAAAGTAACAACGGCAGCTCCGGCCTCAGTTCCAACAGCTGCCTCTCCAAGCGCAAACTCTTCTCAGATTTCGGTTCCTGATGCGGCTAAGATTTGGAAGGGGTTTGTAAAAAGTTCTTCCAATAAGCTTGCTCCAAAGCAAACCCCTTTCATCCTTGAATCAGGGGAGGCTTGTGTTACAATCCCTAATGATGTTGTGGAGAAAAACAAAAAAGCTTGGGAATCATTCATCATTGGCCAGTTCTATGATGAGGCACCGGCTCGTGGAGCTGTTCATGCCATCATAAACGGGATTTGGAGTAGACAAAAGCGTGATATTTTGGTCTCTAAAATGGAGGGCAATGCTTTTCTTTTTAGAGTACCCTGCCCTATAGCCAGACGCCGAATTCTAAGCCAATGCCTATGGAAAATTGATGGTCAAACAATGTTTGTAGCAAAATGGTCTCCGGACATCTTACAAGAGAAACCAGCTCTCACAACGTTTTCGGTTTGGCTTGAATTCTCAGGTGTTCCGCTGCAGTCTTTCAATCGTGATGCTCTTCAAGAAATTGCTGGTCTTGTCGGCCATCCAATCTGCTTACACCCCTCGACGGAGAACCTAACTAACATCGAAGTTGCCAAGGTCTACACCATTATCGATCCTACAAAGCCTTTGCCAAATTTTGTAAATGCTAGTTTCGAGAGTGGTGTTACTCGCAGGATTGCTGTCTCCTGTCCTTGGCTACCTTCAATCTGCTCCTTCTGCAAAAAGGTTGGCCACTCAATCTCTCGTTGCAGATCAGCTCCTCCCTCTTGCAACAGTTGTATTTCTGTTAAGCATTCAACAAAGGAATGCCCTCGGTCCAAGGGAGTTTCTAATGGTAAAACACCTATCAAAAGTTTACTTCCAATTGTACCTAGGCCAAGGATGGCTTATCAAGTGGTTCGTGACAAAAACAGTAATGGTAAGGCTTCATTAAATGTTCTTGAGCCTCCGGAAAATATTTTGGAACCCTGTGCAGATCATCAAGTCATTGATAAGGACAAGATTGAGTTACCTAACTCCACCAGCTTGGACCTTGTTCTTCCTCCGTCTTTGGATTTTAACCACCCTCTGGAACTACCCACGACATCAAACAAGAACACTGTTACGCTTTCGTTTACCTCTAACGACTTAGAGGAAGGGGAACTTTGTGTTGATCTCTCAGGAGTTGCTGATCTTACTGCGTCTTGTCAAACACCTTCGGCTGGTACCTCTTCTGAAGAGGAGTCTCTCTCGGACATTGGTTCATATGATGGGACTGATAAGTTTATTGAGGTATTCTCGAAGCGGTCTATTAAATCATCTCGTGCTAAGGCTAGGGCTAGAGGCCCTTCAATCCTCTAAATCATCACCTTCTTATATGGATCTTTTTTTGTTGGAATATAAGAGGGTTTAATGATACAGTAAAGCGGCGAGGATTTAGGAATTGGATGAGTAAGAATACTCCTCTTTTTGGTGGTCTCATTGAGACACATGTACAGCCGGTTAAAGCTTCGACTATACTTACTCGTGTGCTTCCGGGTTGGTTATCGGTTTCAAATTATGATTTCTCGGACTTGGGAAAAATATGGGTTCTATATCACCCTTCGGTAAAAGTTACTGTTCTATCAACATCTCTTCAGATGATTTGTTGTCGTGTTAAATTACCTTTTATCAGCAATGACATGATTATTTCAATTGTATATGGATCAAACTGCAATCTCGAACGCCACAATCTTTGGTCAGAGATTGAATCGTTCTCTTCTTCAGCACACACCTCCGGTATGCCTTGGATTGTTATGGGAGACTTCAATGAAATATTGTCACCATCTGAACACTCAAACTTGGACTCTCATGCTTCTCATAGGGGAATGAGGGACTTCAATGATTGCCTGAACCGGTCGGTTCTGTTTGATTTATCAGCTTCAGGTAATGCTTTCACATGGACCAATAGCCATATTTCAAAAAAACTGGACAGATTATTATGTAATGATCTTTGGCTTCAAACGTTCCCGGATTCTATTGGAGTATTTGGGGATTTGACTATCTCGGATCATACACCATGCTGTGTGTTCTTAGATCAGCACAGACAAAAGCAAAAGAGACCGTTCAAATTTTTTGCTCATTTAAACCATAACCCGGAATTCTTGGAGATTATCAAGGAATGCTGGAAAAGTCTTTCTTTCCATGGATCACGACAGTTTGTGATCTCCAAAAAACTTAAAGAGCTTAAGAGTATCATTCGGTCCTTCAATCGTGACAACTTCTCTCATCTGGAACTGTGAGTTAAGGAAGCTTTTGATACACTCATTCAACGACAACAGGCGTCCCTCACTACTCCATCTACGGCCAATGCGGAGGCTGAAAGAGAAGCCCAAAAAATTTGGTCCACTTTGGCAAATGCAGAAGATTCGTTCCTTAAACAAAGGTCTCGGATTCAATGGAATTCTGAAGGTGATGCTAATACGTTATACTACCACCGTGTTATCAAATCTAGACGGGACCAAAACCAGATAAACTTTTTGGTGGATGAGAATGATATTATCATTGACGCCCTCCCGGAAATAAAGACGCATGTGGTTGAGTTTTATGAAAATTTACTTGGGGGTGTTGTGACTCCAACTTCGATCACTTCTACTCAGCTGGCGGCACTCATGCACACCCGGTGCTCTGTGGAATCTAAATCCACTATTTCCGCTCCTTTCAGTAGACTTGAAATACAAAATGCATTCTTCTCACTGCCCAAAAACAAGGCTCCATGACCCGATGGTTATCCTGGAGAGTTCTTCACGGGTAATTGGGCAGCCATTGGAAATGATATGATAGACGGAGTGAGTGAGTTCTTCAGAACGGGGAAGCTCCTTCAACAATGGAATTCAACGATCATTACTTTGATCCCTAAGAGTCCACTTGCTTCTAAAGTTATTGAGTTTCGGCCTATTGCATGTTGTAATTCAGTGTATAAAGTTGCCTCAAAGTTGCTTGCTAATAGGCTCAAAATGGTCTTACCTATGCTCATCTCAAATGCTCAGTCGGCTTTCATTCCGGGAAGACTCCTGGTTGAGAATGTTCTCTTAGCAACAGAACTGGTTCAGGGATATAAGTGGAAGACGATCTCTAAGCGTTGCATGCTTAAAGTGGACCTTCGCAAGGCTTTTGATACGCTTAACTGGGACTTTATATTCAATGTATTAGAGGCAATGGAATTTCCGGAATTCTTTCGCAATCTCCTACGGCAATGTATCACAACTCCAAAATATTCTATTGCGGTAAATGGAGAGCTTTGTGGATATTTTCCCGGAACCCGTGGACTTCGCCAAGGTGATCCGCTGTCACCATATATCTTTGTCTTGTCTATGGAGGTTCTTTCGCAGTTGCTGGAATCTAAGTATGCGGATGGTTCTATTGGCTATCATCCTAACTCTCATGACCCTGCTGTCACTCACCTAGCTTTTGCTGATGATATCATGATCTTCTCGGACGGTGAAAAGCGATCTATGGAAAACATCTATCAGACTTTTGAACGGTTTGCAGATTGGTCAGGGCTACGTATGAATATTGCAAAGACAGAGCTCTACTTAGCGGGTTTGAGTCATGGGGAAATACTAGACATGTCTACACTCGGATTTAAGTTGGGCTCTTTACCGGTTCGCTATCTTGGATTGCCTCTTATGCACCGAAAACTGAGTTTGGCCAATTATAGACCTTTAATCAAAAAACTTACAGGCTCGTTCAACGCATGGGCAGCTAAAGCTCTCTCGTACTCAGGAAGATTGCAACTCCTCTCCTCGATTATCTATGGAACCGTCAATTTCTGGACTTCGGCTTTCATCCTCCCTAAGGGTTGTTTAAAAACAATTCAATCGCTTTGTACAAAGTTCTTGTGGAGTGGAAACATCAATGTCAGGTCAACAGGTAAGGTCTCTTGGTCGACCATAACATTGCCTCTGAAGGAAGGAGGTCTTGGCCTACGAGATTTTGGACTTTGGAATAAAACATTATGTCTAAAATTGATATGGATCTTATTGACTAAAACAGATTCTCTTTGGGCGTTGTGGGTCAAATCATATCGGTTATCAAACAGGAACTTTTGGAGCATTCCAGAGGACAAACATACATCATGGACTATGCGCTATCTCTTGAAACTACGGCCACTTGCTTCGCAATTCTTTCGTGTCTCCATTGGCAGTGGTAGATCAACAAGCTTTTGGTGGGATAACTGGACAAGTCTCGGACCCCTATACCAAGCCTTCGGATGCAACGGACCTAGAGACCTAATGGTTCCTCTACATGCTACGGTGCGTGATGTTTATAATGACACAGGTTGGAGGTTGCGTGGGGCTCGGTCCCAAAAGGCAGAAGAGCTTCAGATTTTCTTAACAACAATCACTCCTACCACAGAAATAGAGGACTCCACTCACTGGTCCATTGATGGTGAACTCCTAAACAATTTCTCGGCTTCAAAAACTTGGCATGCGATTCGAAACAGAGAGACAACAAAGTCGTGGTATTCTTCTATATGGTTTAAGGGGAGAATCCCAAGACATGCCTTTACAATGTGGATTGTGCATCATGATCAACTGCCTACGAGAGCTAGACTAGCAGCTTGGGGAATGAACATTGACACGGCCTGCTGTCTCTGCAACTCTACAATCGAAAATAGGGAACACCTCATGCTAACGTGTGGATTTAGTGAAGATATTTGGTGGCGAGTTCTGTATCGTCTGGGAGCAAGACAGCGATCCTTTCCGACATGGTTTGCTTTCATGGAGTGGCTCATGGTCAGGAAATCGTCTGAGGAAAACTACCTCAAAAGATTGGTAACTCAAGCTGCAATCTACTACATTTGGCATGAAAGAAACAAAAGACTTCATGATAGCATCTCTACTCCATCCGCTCAGGTTTTCAAAATCATAGATCGATGCGTCCGCGACGCTATCATTGGACAGAGGAACAATCCGAAGTATCGCAATGTAATGCAACTGTGGCTAACTCTTGAGTAGGAGAGATCCTTCTTCAACATCATTGTCTAGGTCTTACTTTCTTTTTATTTTTTTGCAAGGTAATTCCTAGTCTGTCTAAACTTTTGTATTATACAATCTTGTATTCATTTTTATGAAATTCAACTTCTTGGCAAAAAAAAAGACTGTGTAGCAAATTTTATTAGGCAAATACATCATCTATAAATACAGGTGAAGGTGAAGGATCGAAAATAATTTGTTCACATGTAATAGGTTAGAATAATTTTTGTTGCGATATTGAATTTAAAAATTAGTCTAATTTGTTTTTCTTGTTGATAACATATGTTATATGGGTCGGAATCCAGATTGCAACACAATGACGATACGACATAATCAATTAGAATTGATGTTTTCAACTACGAAAATCTGTTCAAAGTTTGTTATCTCTACAAGATTTTTAAACACGAGAGTTTGATTCTATCTCACTATACAAAATTGAGAAAAACTATGCAAGTGGACGCTGTTGGACCCAAAAAAATACAAAAACCTATACGGCTATATGAATGTAGAGTAAGACATAAAAGTAATTTAAGTGTTATTGAAGGTGCCTATATATATAGTTTTTATATGAAGGTACATATAAACATAATATAAAAGTCATGAGTAATGTGAGGCAGGAGATGAGAGTGATAGAGTGTCTTCACCGTCCATTTCGGCTCTCTCTTTAATCAAAATCTATGTCGCACGCGCATGTGCATTTCTTTTGATTAATATCTACCTATTTCTTTGCCTTTATTCCCTTTTTATGACATTTTTTAAATATATATTTCAGTAAATTGGATCATATCTATATTTATACACACCCCAAATTTTTTTTTTTTTTGGTTCGTATTGGGAGTTCGATCGATGATTTTTCGTATGCGCCATCGAAGCCAATGCTAACCAATTTCAAGGGTGATCTAGCAGCAATTTCCCGCAAAGTTCACTTTGGGATTAAACATCAGGTCAAAGTCTAGATCCAAGTGGCGCAACACGCAACTAGTTTGTTCACAATGAAAAAAAAAAAGATTAATGAAGAGCTTTTTACCTTCAACAAGAATTTGCAGAATAAGTTCTGTCCATTGTCCATTATATCACACACACGTACCGGATTATACAAAATTTGTTTTGAATGCCTAATAATTTAATTCATACCAATTTATTCTACGTGCTTTCTTGCTTTGATAACAAATATCAAACAGGAATTACTCCCTTTTTTTACAACTAATAAATAACACTAAACAAAAAGTTTGGTTAACCCATCCGATCGCACTTCTCCTAAATCAAGTCTTAGAATATTTGGAGATTTCTGATCTAGACTGCTAACAACTTTATTAGCCTAGCTAGTGATAAAATGACTCAAAGGAAATAGATAAATATTTCCAACTTGAATTCGATTCTTCCTACTAATACTTTTCACAATCATTTAGCTAGTCTAAATGATGTTACGTTTTAGTCCCATTAAAAAATCCGATGATTAGACTACTCGAAGGCTACACTCATTTTAAAGAATTAGTCAGATGGTAAAAACTCGGATCATTTCTGATTATCAAAAAAAAAGTTATTCTTAACTTTCCATTAATACCATCAATGGGAATTTATTCTTTTTAAAAAGAAAAACAAAACCAGTCCAAGAATATCAATATTGTCCGTTTACAATGGGCCTTTCACGTTAAAGCCAAGCCCATACTCGCTCCAATTTCAGCCCATCTATAATCCGTCCCGCGTTAGAAAAAATAAAACATACAGAATCGAAAATTACTTCATATGATCGATCACGTGAAACTCACGTGTTCGTTGGGAAGGGGTAGAAAGTAGAAACCGGTGAAGGAAAAAACCCTAAGGGAGAGTCATTTCTGGGTCGAGAGAAGCTGCGAGTAATCGCTCATAGAGAGAGACACGCACAGGTACGTGAATCTTCTCGTTTTCGATCTCTCTCTGTATCTAATCAATCTATGCATGTTAAAGTTTTGATCTTTCCTTCCAATTTCAATCTGGGTCTGCTTTGATCAACCGAATCCGCTCACTCGTTTACTTAATTTGAGCTTAGTTCTTCTGAATCTTCGATTTTTGTTGTTGTTTTGGTGTTAATATAAGCTTATTGTTTCGATTCTCGTGCTCTGTGAAGGATAAGAAAAATGGCAGAACAAGAATCAGATAAGAACATCGAGATTTGGAAGATTAAGAAACTAATCAAGGGACTTGAAACCGCTAGAGGTAATGGAACAAGTATGATCTCACTTATAATGCCTCCTAAAGATCAAGTAGCTCGTGTTACTAAGATGCTTGCTGATGAATACGGAACTGCTTCAAACATCAAGAGTCGAGTTAACCGTCAATCGGTTTTATCCGCTATTACTTCGGCTCAACAGAGATTGAAGCTCTACAACAAAGTCCCTCCCAATGGTCTTGTTCTATATACAGGGACTATTGTTACTGATGATGGTAAAGAGAAGAAAGTGACGATTGATTTCGAGCCTTTTAAACCTATCAATGCTTCTTTGTACTTATGTGACAATAAGTTCCATACCGAGCCTTTAAACGAGCTTCTTGAGTCTGATGATAAGTTTGGTTTCATTGTTATGGATGGAAATGGGACATTGTTTGGTACTTTGAGTGGGAATACGAGAGAGGTTCTTCACAAATTCACTGTCGATCTCCCTAAAAAGCACGGAAGAGGAGGACAGTCTGCGCTTCGATTTGCTCGGCTTAGGATGGAGAAGAGACATAACTATGTGAGAAAAACCGCGGAGCTTGCTACTCAGTTTTACATAAATCCAGCTACGAGTCAGCCTAATGTCTCTGGTCTTATTCTTGCTGGTTCTGCGGATTTCAAGACTGAGCTTAGCCAGTCAGAACTGTTTGATCCTCGTCTTCAAGCGAAGATACTGAATGTAGTTGATGTTTCTTACGGAGGAGAGAATGGTTTCAACCAAGCCATTGAGCTGTCTGCTGAGATTCTGTCTAACGTGAAGTTCATACAAGAAAAGAAATTGATTGGTAAGTACTTTGAGGAGATTAGTCAAGACACCGGGAAATATGTTTTCGGTGTTGATGATACTTTAAAGGCTCTAGACATGGGTGCTGTTGAAACTCTGATAGTATGGGAGAATCTGGATATCAACAGGTATGCGTTAAAGAACAACACGACCGGGGAAATAGTGGTTAAGCACTTGGGAAAGAATCAAGAGAATGATCAAAGCAATTTCCACGACGCAGAGACCAATGCTGAGTTGGAAGTTCAAGAGAAGATGCCTCTGCTTGAATGGTTTGCTAACGAGTATAAACGTTTTGGTTGTACCCTTGAATTCGTGACTAACAAATCCCAAGAAGGATCACAGTTTTGCAGAGGTTTTGGTGGAATTGGTGGATTGTTGCGGTACCAGCTTGATATGAGGACTTTCGATGAATTATCGGACACTGAAGTTTATGAAGATTCAGACTAAGCGGTGTAAGATCTCAAGAAGGATTTGAAGTTTGGGAAAAGAAAGAAAGACGAGAACTTCTGTTTGCTTTTGCTTCTTACTTTGTCTCTGACTGTATTATCTTCCTCTTTGATACTTTCTACATGATTTCATGTCCGTCTCTCAAGTGTATTTGAGAAAAGAAATTTGAGCCACTTCTTTATTTGTAATTTTGAAGACTTGTTTCTGTTTCGTAAGTTAATTTTTGGCTTTGACTATTAAGGCAACATCACTATTTGCGTTAAGTGAAATTTACTTTTCAAGTTCAAACGGTAATATTGTGTAATTAGTCACAATGAGAATCAACATTGATAAGCTTACCTTAAGTAAATGTTCTCAAAGTTTCATAAATTAGGAAATAGCCGTTGGATTATTGGAAAAGAAAAGGAAACGAAAAAGAATACAAATATAGTCAAGATTTCACAATCTTTTAGCATCTTTCTTTATCTTTCTCTGAGAAAATCTGTGATGAATCCAACAAAAAGATGTGCTGCTTGCAAATATCTGAGAAGAAGATGTCCAAAAGATTGCATTTTCTCACCTTATTTCCCTCCAAATGATCCTGAGAAATTTGCATGTATCCACAGAATCTATGGTGCTGGAAATGTTTCCAAAATGCTTCAGGTATACAAAATCTAATCTCTTTGTGTATCTGTTCTAAATCCATATCTAAAAAGATTATAAACTTTTATTATTATTACAATTGTATTCATGGTGGATTTTGGTGATCTTTTTGACAGCAACTTCCTGTTCAGACAAGAGCAGAAGCAGTGGAATCTTTGTGTTTTGAAGCAAAATGCAGAGTAGAAGATCCTGTTTATGGATGTGTTGGGATTATTTCTTTACTCCAAACTCAAATTCAAAAAACGGAAAATCTTTTGGCTAAAACTCAAGCTGAGATTGCTCTTGCTCAAACCCAAAATTCTGAATTTATGTAATACTATCTCAGTTTCATCTACAATTTCCAAATAATAAAATCTCAATGCAATTTTATTTTTGAATACAAGTGTTCAAATATTGCTTGTCTCGAGAAGTTTCAGTAAGTTAATATGATCGTCTTGAAAATTCAAATTTCATGTTTCAAGAAACATTTTCAGGTAAACCAAGCAACAAGAAGTCGAATTGAATTCGATATTTTCACAACTTAAAGCAAATCTTACCTCCACTACTTTTACCAGTACATGAAATTGCACTACTGTTACAATCGCTTTTCTTGTATATATAGCTACAAAGATAACCAATGAATCTGTGCAACAGAGTAAAAAATCATATGTCAAGAGACACTAAACCTTCAAAATCAGCCTGCATCCCACTTGGAGAACATAATGTGATGCTTGCTCTCGGAGTTTCGTACCTTTCACTCACTCTATCTGTGTTTTCGAAATCAAATGAAGTGTCGAGGTTTGGATCAGAAGACATAGAATCAACCAAGTTCGAAACTTTATTCACTGCCAGGGCATGCTCCAACAGTTGGATCATACAAGCATTATGTTCTTGAATAGGTGTGATCTTGTAAACTTCGATCATGCGTATGAAGTACCGCAACCCGTCTTTTACATTTCCAATGTTCGCACAAGCGGATAAGACACCGACAAAAGTGATAGCATCTGGTTCTACGCATTCTTCTTCTTCCATCTGTTCAAACAGAGACAAAGCTTCTTCTCCACATCCATGTACTCCCAAGCTAGTGATCATCGAATTCCAAGTCGCTAAACTCTTACTCTGCATCACACCAAACACTTTCCTTGCGTCCTGCAAGCTTCCACATTTACTATACATATCGATCAAAGCGGTTCCAAGGAAAGAATCGAGTGAGAAACCCTTTTTATGAGCATAGTCATGAACCCATCTACCCATAGACAAGCTTCCTAACTGAGTAGAGGCCTGCAACAAACTAACTATAGTAAACTCATTAGGCTTAACATCATCAACCTGCATTCTCCTAAAGAGCTGAAACGCCTCATCGGGTCTTCGATTCTTAACGTAAGCTGCGATCATCGCAGTCCATGACACAACGTTTCTCATTGGCATTTGGTTGAACACCATTTCTGCAGAATCCAGTTCTGAATTGGAGACAAGTCCATAAAGCATAGTAGTCCATGAAACAATAGTTCGTCCAGGCATTTTATCAAACACCTTGCGACCACAATCAAGTTTCCCACACTTGAAGTAAAGATCCATGAGAGTGTTTTGAAAGAACACATCAGAGAAAAAACCAGTTTTGATAGCTAAACCATGAACTTGTGTACCTAAAGGAAGAGAAGAAGAAGCGAGACAAGCTTTGATAACAAAAGGGAAAGTGAATTTATCAAGCTCTGATTGATGAGAGAGCATGAGTATAAAGAGAAGAAGAGCTTCACGAGGCTTGTTATTAACAGAGAGAGATCTTATCATAAGATTCCAAGTAAAAGTAGAAGGAGGAGATTGAAGTTGATTAAAGACGAGAGAAGCGTATTGGGTTTCTCCGAATGAAGAAGATACACTTATGAGCTGACGAACAAGTAATTGATCGTTGTTGAGATTGTGTCTGATGATTTTGGAATGAATCTGTTTCAAATGAGAGAAATTTGAACAGTTTTTAAGAAAGTAAGAAGCTTTGTCTGATCGGAAAGACGGAGGAGAGAGAAAGTTTGGTGGGGAAGACGGCGACGGAGCCGCCATGGATTAAACGATAATCCCTCAATTCACTCTCTCTCTGCCTTGTGGGGATGATGAAGATGAAGTAGAAAGGTGTTCGCAGTCAAACGACGTCGTTTGAAGAAAAATATAATTTCCGGGAAAACGTACTATTTCCCCCTCGGAACTTTCATATCACACCAGATACACCCAGAATATTTGCCTCGTACAATTTTTCCACAATATAAAACTTACCTTTCTATTTTCCCTTAATTGTCGGTTTTATCGGTTTATAAAGATAACCATATCAGAAATCAGTTGAACCGACAAATATATCAAATTTGAAACCCGATTAGAATTTAAACCCGACCGGACCCATGTTTAAATCAAACCCGACTCGAATTCGTTTTATCCCGATAAAAAAAATCCACAATTCACGAAGAACCCTAACATTGACATTCCCAGAATCGAAGTTATGATATCCAGCATTTTCTATAAAATTTTGACTCCAACTTGCTCGGACGGAATCAATGTCCACCTGAGAAATTGCCGTTACATTTCTGATTCTACCTTCCAATATAAGCCTCTCAGGTACATTAATAAATATACTCTTGAAAACCAACAAAGTTAAGAAAGATAAAAACCTTATATTGAAAGGCTGTATCGGCAACACAAAACCAGTCGGTACATCGTGGTTCTCTCTGCATTCTTTTAAGTTCCTTAAGCTCTTTAAACTCCCGAATAACATTTCTTCTGCAGTCTCTACAAAACTTTTTGCAGTCGAATCTATATTTTGAAAGGTCAAAATGTTATTGAGGAAAGGAAAAAAGTCAAGAGACCATGTAAAGAAGAAAAAAGGAACATAACAACTAAGTAATGGATACAGTGACGTGATAGGCACACTAAGAAACTTGAACATACTAAAGGCCTTGAACATACTAAAGGCCTGATCACATTTCAACTTTAAATATGGTAAACTAAGTGGTACGAGTCATAATACACCATAACTGGAGAAACCAGATCATATTCAAACACTTGCTAAACAGAGATACCATTGTCAAGGCACAAAAAAGAAAATAGAGATGCCAATAATCCATTTAAAAAACAACCAAAAGCAAAACCAGAACCAATGCATGAGAAGCTTGAATCTAAGGTGCTTGAGAAGCTTGAATTTGAGGAGTTTGACTAGGTTGAGAACCTTGAGGACCTTGACTAGATTCACCAAGAGAAGGCTACAAAACCAAAACCAAAGCAAAGAATCCGTTTAGATACACAACATAGACAAAACGAAGCTCGTTAAAACATGTAACCACAAAAACAAACAACTTAAAAACAGAAACATAACCTGTTTGTCTTTGTGAAACCGAGAGTTGTTGGTAGTTGCTTTACAAATGCTACAATGCATTATCCTCTTTAACTGCTTCGGTTGCTTCTTTGTAGGAGACTCATTTATCCCTTTCTTTCTTTTCTTATCCTTCTTGTCTTGCAAGATTTTGCATCTGGATAAACCTTTCCTTCACCTTTATCTGGCCAAAAAGTCCATCCTCTACATGGAATTACATCATCTGTATAAGTTCTCCTCCACAAAGCAGTCCTAAACCAGTGGCAGACATACTCCTCAGCCACAAGTTTCTTGTCCAGAATCACTCCATAGGCATGCTCACAAGGAATTCCTGTGATTTCGAACCTCTTGCAAGTACAAGTCCTATCCGTTAAATTAACAAGGTAACTGCAACCATGAAGATAAGCATCATATGTGTTATTTGTGCTTCGATAGATCGTGCACAAAGATGCTTCCTTATGCAAGGCTTGAAGATATTCTCCCACATATGGTGTGCACAAACCAGTCCATACGCATGCTTCGACATCTCTTTTAGCAATACGTACCATTGCTAATCGAGCAATAATCTCCAACATTGGCACAAGTGGCTTCTCCCTAGCTTTGGAGATTGATTTGTTCCATGACTCTGTTGAGTTATTCTCCACATCCTCACACTGATTTCCAGTCTTCTGAAATGCCCTGCACCAAGTCTTCGGTTTTGACTTCAGCACATCAGCATGCACAGCTGAGTCATATACTGCTATCCTGTCCAAATTCACATTAAATTGTGGCTCATTATAGCTCCATGCAAGTTGCCATATCAAGTACTTCATGTCAAGTTTCTTCCCATATTTAGCCTTGAGATTCCCGTAAATGTGCCTGACACACATTCTATGCTCGATTCCTGGTAGTTCAAGCTGCACAGCTTTGATCAATCCCTGTAAAAACATAGACAGAGATAGACAATTAACAAAGACATTTATCCAAAATCAAAAGAATCCTATAATCAGAAAGACAATTGGTCATTTACCTTTTGCCTATCATAGACTATAACGAATCCTTCTCCATTTCCTAATTCCAAATCTGCTTTTATCTTCTTCACAAACCATGACCAATTGATAAAGTTTTCTGCTGGTACAACAGCCCATGCTATAGGATATATGGCATTATCCGCATCTCGACCTAAAGCTACCAATACCTACCCTTTCATATTCGATCTTAAGAAGCACCCATCCAAACCTATAAGAGGCCTACAAGTTTCTTTCCATGATCTCCTAAGATTATCAAAACAAACATAGAACCTATGAAAAACATCTTCTCCTTCCTCATTTGTTAGACAATCAACCTCCACAGAAGAATTGGGGTTGGATTCTAGTATCTCATTCTTGTAGTTACGAATACGAGAAAACTGCTCACTATACTCCTTCTCGATCCATCTTAAAGCTTTGTACCTAGCTTGCTGGCATTGACCCCTAGACACAGTAATCCTCCACTTATCCCTAATCAATTCACAAATCTTCAACGGCATGAAATACTCTGGTTCAGCTCGTATTTTGTCAAGAAACAAATGAGCAATGACATGAACTCTAAACATCTCACATGCACCATTAGGAACACAACTGTGCGTATTATTAAACCTTTTTACCTTCCACTTTCCAGTTTTTCTCACGATTGAGCAGTAGATGCGCCAACGACAAGAACCATCTCTTCCTCGACATTTGAAACCGGCTTTGACTTTGTCATACTTGTATCGCTTGAGATTTTGACCTGTTCTCATCACGTAGTCGAGGACAACCTCTTTATACGCAACTCCAGTCATGAACTCTTGTCCTATAAATAAGACACCATCACCACGGTTGATCTTGTGCCTCGTAACCATCATGTGGACTTTGTCCTCTTCATCGTTATTCGTATCAGGATATACGTTGTGCTTCACCGGAGGTTCGTCGACAAAGTCCCTTAAACCTTGCTCGATGTCAAATTCCCTTCGTTCATCTCGATCCTCTCCATCTGAATCCACGTCGGTTGCCGAAGTTGGTGCCAATGACAGTGCCATTGCCGAGAATAGTACTCGTAATGATGGATTCTCGCAATTTGGGGTTTGGAGTTTGGAAAATTTTGAGTAAAGAGATTTTAGGGTTCTTTGGCGGAGTGAGGGTTAATCGGATTTTGGGGGTTCGTTGTGATTGGGTCATAACCCAGGTAGTTGGGTGTTAATCGGATAGTTATCTGGTTTTAAACCGGTTTTGGTTTATGTTTAGATAGTTAACCTTGTCAACAGTAAACCAATATAAAACGGATCTGGGTGTAAATTGAAATCTGATTTGTATTTTGTTTGGAAATAATCTTTCATATTTATATTTGGGAGGAAATAGAGAGGTAAGTTTTATATTGTGGAGAAATTGTGCGAGGCAAACATTCTGGGTGTATCTGGTGTGATATGAAAGTTCTGAGGGGAAAATAGTATGTTTTTCCATAATTTTCAGAAGAAACTATAAAAAGGTTAGTGATTATGTAGGCCTAGGCATTCGGGTACTGGGATCGGTTCCGAATAGAAACCAAACTGTTTATCGTCTTTCAGATTGAGAAGTTTAGGATTCATATAGGTACCGAAACAGTTTCAGTTTGATTATAGTTCGGCTCAGTTCTAATATATTATCCCCAAAAATATTTAAAAATAATTAAATATACATAAAATATATGATAAATAAAAAACATTTTTCAATACACTTATGTTGGTTATTTTATTCAAACTATCTAAAAACACATAAAAATATTCGAATTAACCGAATCAATATCAAAGAAAAAATTGTAAAATTTATCCGAACTATCCGAATATACCAAATCTGTAAATCAAAGTATATGTGGAACAATTTATGTTGGGATATTTTGGGTATTTTCAATTGAAATAATTACTAGAATAATCTTAACAAATGGTCTAATTAGTATAATAACTTTCACAAGTCTCAAAATACTAAGAAAAGGTTTATAAGACATAAAAACAGGGTTATGTTTTGGTATTACAAAAATGTCATTGCCATTTTTTACTTAAAAAAAACACAAAAACACAAACGCGACCGCGAAGGCTATGGAAGCACCGGAGACGCGCTCAACGGAGGTGTGCCGTCGGATTTAGATAAAATCAGATTAAAAATCATAAGCTAAGAAAAAAAACTTGAAATCTTTTGATTTTTGGTTAGATAAGGGATATATGATGTTAGATCTACTAGTTTTAGGCTAAATCCAGTTGAAAACAAGTTAAAATACAGTAAAAACGAGTTAAATACAGGGTGACCGCCATTGTTAGGGGTTGACAGCTTTTGGGTTGGTGAAGAAGATAAAGGATAAATTACAATTTTACCCTTTTTGAATAAGTCTACCACTACTATAAATCTACCACTAATACAAATAAGTCTACCATTACTATAAATAAGTCTACCACTACTATAAATAAGTCTACCACATATTATAAATCTACCACTACTACAAATAAGTCTACCACTACTATAAATAAGTCTACCACATATTATAAATCTACCACTACTACAAATAAGTCTACCACATATCGTAAATCTACCACGATTATAAATAAGTCTACCACATATTATAAATCTACCGCCACTATAAATAAGTTTACCATCACTAACAATCAATAAGTCTACCGATCAACAAATATAAATCTACCAAGGAGAGTAATAAGTCTACTACATCATATAAATCTACCGCCACTATAAACAAATCTACCATCACGACGATCAACAAATATAAATCTACCAAGGAGAGTAATAAGTCTACTACATCATATAAATCTACCGCCACTATAAACAAGTTTACCATCTCGACGATCAATAAGTCTACCGTTCACAAAATTAAATCTACCATACCCGAATTTAAATCTACAATGAAGGCATTTAAATCTATCACGAGTAATTAATCTACCATCACATAGAAATAAATCTACCACTCAACAATAAGTCTACCGAGATAAATCTACCATTCGACAAATAAGTTTACCATTCAAAAACAAATCTATCATTGATGGCAATAACTCTACCACTCCAAAACATATCTACCACTGCATAAAAATAAGTCTACCGAGATAAATCTACCACTCAACAATAAGTCTACCATTCAAAAAAAAATCTACCGACCACTAAATAAATCTACCGACCACTAAATAAATCTACCAACCACTAAATAAATATACCATCACGTGACCAGTAAACTTATTCGCTTTTGGCGGAAAACTCATTAATGACAGTTTCGTAAATACGTTTTTTGTTATCAAAAGAAATAAAGACAAAACAGGTTTTAAAATTTTTTCAAAATTATTTAAATAATTATAAAAAATTAGGATAAAAATTTTCAAAAACCCATTTATTAAGGTTATTTTAGTAAATCGTCTTCTCAATTTTGGTTCCGTTCTGGTTCTTGGGTTGTAGACATATAGGATCCGTATTTAGAAAAGCCGGTTAGGATAATTTCGGTTCAGTGTGGTTCGGTTCTTCCGTTCCATTTAGAAAAAAAAGACGATTCTAAATCTAGGGTTTATCAAATTTGGGGATTTCGAAGCAAAAGATGGTTACAAGAAGCAGCGATCAAATCCAAGAAGAACAAAAAAGATCAGAGATTTACACATACGAAGCACCATGGCAAATCTACGCAATGAACTGGAGTTTCCGTCGAGACCAAAAGTATCGTCTCGCAATCACAAGCCTCATCGAGCAATTCCCGAATCGAGTCGAAATTGTTCAGCTTGATGAATCAAACGGTGAGATTAGATCAAACCCTAATCTCTGCTTCGAGCATCCATACCCACCAACGAAAACCAGTTTCATACCCGATAAAGAATGTCAAAGACCTGATCTTTTCGCTACTTCAAGTGATTTCTTACGTTTATGGAGAATCTCTGATGATCAATCTCGTGTTGAGCTTAAGTCTTGTCTTAATAGTGATAAGAACAGTGAGTTTAGTGGTCCTATTACTTCTTTTGATTGGAATGAAGCTGAGCCTAGACGTATTGGTACTTCTAGTATTGATACTACTTGTACAATATGGGATATTGAACGTGAAGTTGTTGATACTCAGCTTATAGCTCATGATAAAGAAGTTTATGATATTGCTTGGGGTGGTGTTGGTGTTTTTGCTTCTGTTTCAGCTGATGGATCTGTTCGTGTATTCGATCTTCGTGATAAAGAGCATTCCACGATTATTTACGAGAGTTCTGAGCCTAGTACTCCATTGGTTAGACTTAGTTGGAACAAGCAAGATCCTAGGTATATGGCTACTGTTATCATGGGGAGTTCGAAAGTTGTGGTGTTGGATATTCGGTTTCCGGCTCTTCCTGTTGTTGAGCTTCAACGACATCAAGCGAGTGTTAATGCTATAGCTTGGGCTCCACATAGCTCATCGCATATCTGTACTGCTGGAGATGATTCTCAGGCGTTGATTTGGGATATCTCCTCTGTGGGACAGCATGTTGAAGGTGGTTTGGATCCGATTCTAGCTTATACGGCTGGTGCTGAGATTGAGCAGCTTCAATGGTCTTCTTCCCAGCCTGATTGGGTTGCTATTGCCTTCTCTAATAAGCTGCAGATTCTCAGGGTCTGATTATGGTTTCTGAATGTTTGTCTGCCATTGTCCTGTTGTAGAATGTAAACTTTGCACTGACTCTTTGTTGTTTTTGGTTAATGATTGTTCTAGTAATGTTGATCCTTTGATCTTGACTCTAGTCTCATTGGTCTTCGTAAGTCTGATTTTGCAATGACTATGTACCTTCAAAAATTGTGAATAACTTAGCTTTAGCTTTAACTTGGAATGGTTTTCTAAATAGAGAGAATGTAGCATGGCGAACTTCAAGTAGTTTTTGATTATCGTTAGCGTTTATGTTTTACGCATTCCTCTAGCTGATAGAGTTGCATAGTTCTAAAGGAAGGCGTGTGTGACGGTAGTTCTTACTTCTTAGCAGTGTATGTTTTGTGTGCATCACTCACAATTGTTTCCAGTGTCTAGCTTTCTTCATTGGCTGTTATAAGGGCCAAAATCAGATTCCATTTCTTTCCTTACTTCGTTCCTCTCTGGCGATCCTTTCGGTTTCTCTTTTGCCGTTTAAAACAATCGAAATTATGAATGTGATTGATCATCACCTGCCTGACTAGATGGTCAATAGTTTTGGCAGGTTGTGGTATATAGGCAGACAAGACAATAGATGTAATCTAGTATAATTCACAATCATATGATGCTTTTGTTCCAAGTAGACTTGGTTATATAAACTCATAATAAGATCTCTGCTCTAGATGGCAGACAAATGGAGACCAACCTTATCTTTGTATAACCATGACCACATAGATGATGAAGAAGCCCAAGTGAAAAGCCCAAAATCAATAAGAGGTGAAAAATCTGTGATCATAGTAGGAAACATGTAGATTACAAGAGAGTGATAACCACAACCATACAAATGTGTAACAAGTTATCCAAAATCTAATCCTCTTTGCTTCCAAGTCATCAATTCTTTATCCTATATTACTACTCTCTGCTTCACCATTCTCTTTTGCCCTCTGCTTGTTACAACCTTAACTTGGATTCTGTCTGGTCACCATGGCTTCGACTGCTTTCTCTGTCCCTAAACCATCTCTTCAGGTACCTTCCTCCTCCTTCTTCTTGTTCTTCTGGTTTCTCTTACCACAAGTTTAGTAAATGTTTGTGTTTTTCTCTTCTTTTTTTAAGGGTTTCACTGAATTCTCAGGATTGCGAAGCTCCTCTGCTTCTCTTCCCTTTGGCAAGAAACTTTCTTCTGATGAGTTTGTTTCCCTCGTCACTTTCCAGACTTCTGCAGTGAGTTCTCTGTTTTCCTCCAATATTACCTCTAGGCTAAAGCTTTTATGTTCTGCCTTATGATGCAATACTATAGCATTCAACTATATAACATGGCGATAGATCGGATAAATCCTGTGATCATACATTCATACTTATCCTGTGATCATACTTTGGTCGTTTGCATCTGTTTTTGGCGGTTTTGTAAACCAATGAGAGTGGTTCTGTGTGTGTGTGCCAGATGGGAAGCAGTGGTGGATACAGGAAAGGTGTGACCGAGGCTAAGCTTAAGGTGGCCATTAACGGGTTTGGTCGGATTGGAAGGAACTTCTTGAGGTGTTGGCATGGTCGCAAGGACTCTCCTCTTGATATCATTGCCATTAATGACACCGGCGGTGTCAAGCAAGCTTCACATCTCCTTAAATACGACTCTACTCTCGGAATCTTTGATGCCGATGTGAAACCATCAGGAGACTCTGCTCTCTCTGTTGATGGAAAGATCATTCAGGTTGTGTCTAACCGAAACCCTTCTAATCTCCCCTGGAAGTAAGTCAAAATGCAGTTCTGTTTCTATAAATTGATCAGTCTTTATCCTAAATTCAGATTAAGCATTTGAATGTTTTCAAAATTTGGCGATTGATTGTTTGTTAGGGAGTTAGGAATCGACATTGTCATCGAAGGAACCGGAGTGTTTGTTGATAGAGAAGGTGCTGGAAAACACATTGAAGCCGGAGCCAAGAAGGTTATCATTACCGCTCCAGGCAAAGGAGATATTCCGACTTACGTTGTTGGTGTCAATGCCGATGCTTACAATCCCGATGAACCGATCATTAGCAATGCATCTTGCACTACTAACTGTCTTGCTCCTTTTGTCAAAGTTCTAGACCAGAAATTCGGTATGCGATAGTTCCACTTCTGCTTCCTCTTTCGCCTCTCGGATCAACGAAAAAGGGTTCTCACTTGTTAATGTGTTTGTAACATTGCAGGTATCATAAAGGGTACAATGACAACTACTCACTCTTACACCGGTGACCAGAGGCTGTTAGACGCGAGCCACCGTGATCTAAGGAGAGCAAGAGCAGCTGCATTAAACATTGTTCCCACATCTACAGGAGCAGCGAAAGCGGTGGCTCTCGTGCTTCCTAACCTCAAAGGAAAACTCAATGGAATCGCTCTCCGTGTACCAACACCAAACGTATCAGTGGTTGATCTCGTTGTGCAGGTCTCAAAGAAGACTTTCGCTGAGGAAGTTAACGCTGCTTTTAGGGACTCCGCAGAGAAAGAGCTTAAAGGTATACTCGAAGTCTGCGATGAGCCACTCGTGTCTGTTGATTTCAGATGCTCGGATGTGTCCTCGACCATTGATTCTTCACTCACTATGGTTATGGGAGATGATATGGTCAAGGTGATTGCTTGGTATGACAATGAATGGGGTTACTCACAGAGAGTTGTTGATTTGGCTGACATTGTTGCCAACAACTGGAAGTGATTTGTAACTTTTGAAATCAAACTTATATCTCATATTTTTCCAATTTATTTTTACATTATGATACTAAAAATATCAGAGTTATGGATTTGTAATAATGATAAACTTGATTCAAACTTGGTTTACAATTTGTGCTTTTGAAACTCTCTTTAACAGGTCTCACTCACACAAAAAAATTAATATACAGAGATGTAATGTAATGCAATACATTTTGGTTTTTGCAAAGAATACACAATCGTGTAATGGTTTCTTTTTTAATAATGGAATCCTAAAAACAGATTTTGCTACTAAAGGAGGAGGAATATACCTGAGACTCTGTCTCATAGCTCTCTCTGTTTTAACTAACTACTTAAGCCTTTGAAGAGTGATGAGATGTCTTTTCAAGCATTCTTGTTCCTTCTTCTTCCATGGCTAGTTTGCTCCATCCTGATCCTCTCATGGAAAAAATCTTAGCCCGTTCGAGTCCGTTCCCTCTAAACCCTGTTATCTTTGAAGATACCATTGGCATCACGAGAATAGCAGATGCGTTTATAGAGTCTTCGCCAAAGCCCAATGCCGCTAAACAAGCAGTCTGCAACACACAAAAAAAAAGACACAACAGAAAAGTAAAACTTTTAGTACTGTTGGTAAAGTTCACCAATGAAGATATTTTTGCTTGTGGGTACCTTTGTCTTGGCCATTAGATCAGTAGCTTTCATATACATTCCTTGTACAACTACTCTTGTGTCTTTGCTATGTCCATCTTCAGATGATTGTGATATCAACCTGTTATTAAAGATCAAAATGGTTATAATAGCTAAATCATGGAAAACTTCTGAATTCACGATCTAATGAGAACGCGTTTTTTTACCTGTCCTCCTCAGTTGGCCCGCTCGAGGATACTATGGAATCGAGAGATGATGAATTATCTTTGGTGTCGTTGCCTCTTGTATCATCAGGTGCTAGTAAAGAAATGCCTATGAATACACACATCATTCCTAATATGAACATTGTGGTTCTTAGCGCATCAAAAACCTGTTTAGTTTAAGAAGATAATAAGCCTAAAACCACACCATTCCGGTCCAAAATGATCAAACTAATCAGGCCGAAAGATAAAGAAAAGAGGGGAAAGGCATCACAGTTAAGTTAATAGATGGACCTGAAATTCCTGAAAGTAGATGAATCCTGTACAGATGGAGAAGAAAGTCCAAGCAATCTGAAACATTGGAACTATGAGAATTGCATCATATAGAGACAATCCTTCATTCAGTCTTGTCATCTGCAACAGAAGCGCATAAAAGAGGTTTTTACTTTAGTAACTTTATTGTCTCAATGGCACAACAAAGCAACACAAATTTCATTGGCTTTGAGGCTTTACCCAGAATCCAGCAGTACTAAGAAATAAAAGCAGCATAGAGTATGTGAACCAGCTGTGCAATTGATAGCTACTAGACATTGCCAATCTCAGCAAGTTTGAGCTGCAAGATGAAACTCAATTTATCACTTGAAGTCATGTGCATAACTTATCATCTTATTCTAGTAAAGCCAGCAGATTTACAAACTCACAGTGACTTGGCGAATAAAACCGAACATGATCCTATAGCGCCAGAGACCACGGCATATGAGAAAGGAAGCAGCATTTTCCAATAGGAGCTAATCTCTTGCCCAGGTATAGATATCAAAACTTCTCCCTTCCTGAAATATTTCAACTAAACCTATCACCACAGGGGGCGGATAGTTGAAAAAATGATGCAAGGCTACGAGTTCATATGCAAGACTCACCTATATAGGAAATGGTGAACGGCTACTATTAAAATCAAAATTCCACAGTATATCAAGAATGTCACATTGCTGTATTTCTCTGCCAACTGTTCGGGTGTGAAAACTGAGCACAGAGGAGTTATATTAGGTCACGCTTTGCGACGAACCGATAGACCAAAACCTCTCTGTTCAGAAAAAGGTACCTGGTGACTGGTGATTACCAAATGCTACAAGGAAAACGTTTCCAAGAACTATAAAGACTGTAGCAACAAGTACTCTGTCACAAGGCATACGAAAGATATTAGAAGAGCGAAGACAGTAAATTGATAATGTATGTTAAAGATTGCAGAGAGTGTTAAAGATTGCAGCGAGGTTGTTTGCATACTTGACGGTCACCATTTTGTTCAATACAACATAAGCAAACGCTATGTTGGATACAAATTGAATGGATCCAAGAGCTGCTAAAAGGGACTGCAAAGAGAGTGCGCAAAGATAAGAAAATCAAAGAGAAACCATAATGCAATCATCGAAATCTGACAAATCACGCAAGTAGGCAGTGTTGAACAGATCATCCTACCTGAGCAGCATAACCAAACGAAATGAAATTGAGGCAATTCCCAAGAAGAAAGACAAGGATCCCTGTACGTTTCCAACAGCATTAGACTCAGAACTAGCTTCATATAAACTTTCAAAGGGCAAAAGGCTTAAGACCAAGAGCATACCAACTCTCCATGTCTGAAAATGTATAATCGGCTTCAATGGCATCTTTCCTCCGCCATTATCCTGTAGAGCTAATCTTTCTCTCTGATAGATAATACACAAGGTCAACAAAGCACACGTCGCAAGATCAAATGTAACCAAACAGTAGTGCTTGAGGCAAATGCAGACCTCATTATGGCCCAATTTGAGAAGGTTTGTGCCGAAATTAATAGCAACGCTTCCAAAAATGTTGATGAAAGCTCCAATGACCCACTCTCCCATGGTTAAAGAATGGAGATGGCTCGGTTAAGAAACATCTAAAGCTACAATCTTGAAGGCAATCACTAGCTCAGGCTCTCATGTGAATCTGCAAGAGAAGACCCTTCTAAGCATAAAACCTAAGAATGGCTAATTGATGGTAAATTGGTAATTGCAAGAGAGGAAAAAACACAAGCTTGCAGCTTTTGATAAGGCAATAAAGAGAAGGTTTCTTCAATCGTTGAATCTATTGAAACAGAGATCAAATTGCGGCAAAATTTGGCATTTGGAGAGGCCAAAAACGAAAGCAGAGAGATGGAAACAAGGGTTTTCGGCGATCAGGAGAAGAAAGGAGGCAAAACCTGCGATTTGAGGATAAAGGAACATCAGATCCAGATCGATTCTAACAGAAGACGCAGATTACAAGTCCTCCTCTCCCAACAAAACAAAAACAACAAAGAAAAAAACTATTTTTTTTTCCTTTTAAGAAATTGAAAATGGTGAGATTTAGCTTTTAAACCAAACAAAATGGCGTCGAATAAAAGGAAGAATAAAAATTGGATCTTTCCCAAATTGAAAATTCTAAAAGTTTTGATTTTTCGTAAGGAAGACCCAATCGCCGAGAAATTCCTAACGACGGTGACCGTTTAAGGAAGAAGACGACGATGAGAAAATGCGATTCGATCATAAAAATGAATGTTGTGGTTTGGGCCCTTTGTGTTTTATCTGTCTTCTTCCTGCTCCTCACGTTTTTGTTGGGCTTTTTACCATTTTTACTCTCTCTCTCTCTCTCTCCGACACTCCTCAATGGCCAAAATCAAGTCTTTGGTACGCGGGTAAAATATTCATTCTCGCACGCAAAATTGACTCTTTTGACCTTTCCTTATCAGAGAGAAAACAACAATGGTTGTTTCCGATGAAGAAGACGAAGAAGGTTTTGGTTCTCGTTTCAACGACGATGTTCAAGAAGGAGAAGAAGAGGGTTTTAGTTTCTACGACGATGTTGTTGAAGAAGAAGAGGGTTTTGCGTCGGATTTCTACAAGGCTGGTTCTGATTGGTCTTGTTTGTTGGAAGACGAAGAGACCTCCGATAAGGCTTCTTCTCATGAGAAGAATAAGAAGATGAAACAAGCGGACTTGTTTCAGGTTTGGGGTTTACAAAAGATTTCTCCTGAAACGAAGAAGAAGACAAAACAAACCGACTTGTTTCAGATTTGGGGTTTACAAAAGCCTTCTCCTTCCACTTCACTTGCTTCTTCCTCGGCGAAAATGTCCACTAGTGCTCCAAGAAAGAGACTTAGAGACTCTTCGTTTACCAATGACTTGCCTCGACAATGCCCTTTTTATAAGAAACTTCCAGGTCTTACTCTTCTTCGCATTCATCTCTATGGCGAAATCTCTTCTTCTTTGTTTGCTAATTTTGTGACATTTCTGTGTGATTATCTGTAGGAACACCGTTTACTGTGGATGCATTTCGCTATGGTTGTGTTCAAGGATGTTCTGCTTATTTCCTTACTCATTTTCACGCTGATCATTACATTGGTCTCACTAAAGCTTGGTCTCATGGTCCTATTTACTGTTCTTCTCTCACTAGTCGTCTTCTCAGGCTTAGTCTCTCTGTTAATCCTTCGTAAGTTCTATGCTAATGCTATTTATATGTCTAAAGACATCTTTCAAATTTTGTGTATTTAGTTTTCTGTTTGGTGATTGTGATGATTCTCTGTGTGCAGGTTTATCCATCCATTAGAGCTAGACGTAGAGTACACTATTAATGGGATCAAAGTCACTTTACTTGACGCTAATCATTGCCCCGGTGCTACTCTTATTCACTTTCGTCTTCTAGATGGAACATGTTATCTACATACCGGAGATTTCAGGGCTTCTAAGCAGATGCAAATTCATCCTCTCCTCTTTAACCAACGAGTTCATGTGATGTATTTAGATACAACATATTGCAATCCGAGATACAAGTACGCAAGAATTTTCAAATATATGATGAACTTATGATGGATTTGAGGGAGCATGCTCTTAAAAGATTGATCCATCCTTTTCTATGTTTTTGTTTAGATTCCCCTCTAAAGAAGATGTATTAAGTTATGTTGTCAGAATCGCAAAAGAGTTCCTCATGAAGCAACCGAAGACTCTGATTGTGGTTGGTTCTTATAGCATTGGAAAAGAATGTGTTTATCTAGCTATTGCAAAAGCACTTGGGGTATAAATTGCCATTCTCTTTCCATTTAAGCATTTTTTTTTCGGACTTGTATGTTCTAACCTCGTCAGGGCTTTCAGGTTAAGATATTTGCAAATGCTTCAAGAAGACGGATACTGCAATCTTTTGGTTGGGATGATATTTCCAAGAATCTTTTTACAGATGGGAAAGCCACATGTCTTCATGTTCTCCCAATGTCATCATTGAGAGTCGAAGTATTTCTCTAAAACCAAGATGCTTCTTATCTAACGTTTAGTAATATATAGTTTCCATGTCAGCCTCTCTCTCATGATCTTCTCTGTGTTAATTTCTCTGAAGAAACTCGATGAACATTTAAAGGTTTATAGAGAACAGTATGGAGTAGTTTTGGCATTTAGGCCCACAGGTGAATTAATTGTTTGCCTTGCTGTTTTTTAAAGGATTGTTTGAAACTATTGGTTCGGAAAGTAAAGTGTGTTTTTTCAGGTTGGACTTACTCCGAGAAGATAGGCGAACACCTTGATCTGATAAAACCAACTTCAAGGGGAAAAATCACTATTTATGGTTAGTTGATTTGTGTAATGCACATTCTCTATGAACTACAATGCTAAGTTATGCACATGGCTCTAAGTATCATCATGACTCTTGGAGGCTGATTTGTCTGACTCTTTTTTAGGGGTTCCATATAGTGAGCATTCAAGCTTCACAGAACTTCGTGAGTTTGTTCAAGTGCGTACCAGGAATGTTGTTATCTATCCGTGTCTGTCCTGGATAAGTTTTACACTTCTTTTAGCATTAACTGATTTCGTTTTCACGCAGTTTTTAAGGCCAGATAAGATTATTCCTACAGTGAATATCTCAAATGCTGGAAGTCGCGAGAAAATGCAGTCATGTTTCAGAGAATGGCTCAGACCCTACTAAGATTCAACTCTAAGTTGATGGATGATTACTTCCAGCTGGTAAGAAATCAAAAGCTTTGGCCGTTCTATCTGTAGTTCTATTCTGCAGTTTCTGAATCCCAATATGTTTCATTGTTTCTCATTGAAACTTTTAAGGGATGCTTGATGCTTCTGTAACATCTTGGATATTGCAACTGGTGAATGCAGTAGAATTGAAGTAAAAACGTTCATGATGTTCTTTGATCCAGAAGTTTTATTCTTAGTTGGTTGGGAAAGAAAAGAGTTCAAAGAAACAATACTTCTATATGCTACATTTACTTACACTGAAGAAAGATTAGCATCGAGCTAAATTGTGCAGTCCACACGAGAAGCAAAAGAGTAGACAATGCAAAGAGGGAATAAGATAACCAGACCAGATTCAGTAACTGGAGATGGAGGATTGCCATTAACCTCAGTGCAAAAACTGGGGTTGCGCTGAGTAGAGGACTCCGAAGCTACTTCCTATTGTAGACACATTCAAAACAATTAGCTGCATCACTAAGAATTCCAAGCCAATGCTTTTTCTTTTGTGAAATGATTCCTTATCTCAGTTGCATTGGTCTGTGAGTGATTACTGTCTTAAAATCTTTTGTCCTCTGTGTGTTTGGTTGTTTCAGAGAGCAACTAAACAATGGATATTATGAGTTAATAGATGAATTTTTCTTTTACTTTTGAGAAACACATTCTGGTCACAAGGTAGGTAACCTTGGAACAAGTTGGATCTTAAACCATTTGCTTCTCATGTTTCAACTTTGTTTACAGAAGAAGCTTTTCAATAATCCAGAAGATATTACATAATAACAATTGAGAAGTTCAATATGCCTAGAGAAATGAAACTAATTAACTACAAAGCAATACCGAGGATCGATTTGACGCTCTCCTCGATTTGAAATGCTGGAAACAGCAAGAGAGTCTTCCTTTGTCCTTCCATCTTCTGCCATTACTCTTAGAAACTCTTCAAGAGCGCTCTGCATCCACTCATACCGACATAGTTCCAAAGCTTCTTTAACATTCAGCTGTAGATTTATACAGCCCCCTATCAGTCATATATATAACATATCGACTTCTTTTGTTAATAACGTATATATGAGACAAACAAAAGCAACATTTGCGCTTTACCCATCTTCTTTCGCGGTTTTCTTGCTCTGGCCACGTCGCAAGTTCTTCCTTCACCTCTAATGCAAACATATAACCTTTGCATCGACCACCTAAGTAGCATTCAGCTTCCACACTGCTACTTTTGCTTTTAAATTCCCAAACTCCTAATGGATCTTCCTATACGAAAAAACAAAACAAAATCCAATCTAAGCAAATCTATACGATATCTTTCTTTGCATTGTTGATGAAGTAGAAGTAAAGAACATACTCTTAGTATTCCTTTAACTCCTGCTTCTTCCATGGCTTCTCGAGAAGCAGCTTCGAGAACAGTCTCATCATCTTCCCATCCTCCCTGAACAAGTGATTCTGATTCATAAATGGCAAATTCTTGCACATCAAGTGATTCAGAAGCATCAAAATCAACACAATTAAAACCTTTGGGAAGACAAGATCATGTCGATTAGGAGATGAAACCATAAGAACTTGAAGCTTGTTTTCATAGTCAACACTTGAGTCTTCTTCCTCTTTCACCACCCTATACGGAATGCATCTGTCATATTCAACACGCAATAAATTTAAATCCCACCACATGATATCAAGCATTTAAGGTCAACCACAAGAATCCAAAGGAGATGTAAAAAAACAGAGAAGAAACCCAGAAACGAGACGGAAGTTGTTGTCATAACGTTGACGGTCTCGTCCTGTTCGTGCTGAAAGATTCGACATTTGATAACCTGCGAAAACCCCCAAATTAGAAAAACACAAAATTTCTTATGTCAAACGAAGAAATTCGAGAGAAAAATCCTAATTACGAAGAAAATGCAGCTCCTGATCTTTGGAAAAACAATTTTTTTTCTTTGTATGTTGGTGTCAGCAAGAAACATCACCGTAGCTTCCATGGCGAATCATCTTGTTCGAAAAAATTCATGCTTTTTCTGTTACCCAGAAGAACAAATCGAGAGAGAGAAGAGAGAAAGCTGAAACGCAACCAAAAGAGAAGAAACAGAAAAAATGGAGAAAGAAAGCAACGGTTTTGGTTTCATTAGATGATCTAATCTAACCAAGGAAAAGCTGAGATTTTTCCGGGCACAAATTTAAAGAGCTGATGAAACGGCAAATAATATTCTCTTTTTGATAACCACCCAACCACTTCTCGTATTTTTTAATTTCAAATATTAGTTTCACCAAAATTTATTCGGAAAATATTATAAAAATTAATGAAATTTCCTGACTAAAAATGAGTTGGTTCGTTTATTAAATGACAAGTTGGAAACATATACGATGATTTTATGACGCTTAAAATCAGTACAGAATTTGGTTAGAAATGAAAAGAAAATGAAAACACAATATTACGTTAGTAGTGTTGTTCTCTACTTTGTTATTTATAATTATCACTCCACGCTCGATGGAGTTACTTTATCGATCTTACAGTATTTATGAAACGTGAGAAGATGATAAGATTAACAGATGTGGATATTTGCATAAATATTCATAACTTCCAAACATGATATACAATGTAATTTTGTATAGGTGAATTGTTGTGATTAGTGACACACCGAATCTTAAAGCAACAAGCTTTAACTTAAAGACTTGAAGAAATGTGATCAAGATAACTCAAGATTTTAACTTGTTCTACGATTTCACTCACAATCTCTCTGTTTTATCACTCGTGTGTATAAACTAAAGGCAAGCAAGAATTGTAAAGACACAAGCAAATTTAACCAGTTCGGACCCCTTTTGGGAATTAGGGGAACCTACGTCTGGCCGGAGAATCTCTCCGGAAAATCCACTAAGCACTTAGCTCAAAAACCGAGCTCTCAATCTTTACAGTTCTCTCTCTCTCTCTCTCTCTCAAGTTCTTTCTCACACACGTACATTCACAAGAGGACTACAAGATTCTACTTATAGGCAAGTAAAACCAACTTGGTTATCAAGAAAAGCTTACCATGAATGAAGCTTCCTTGTCCCCTTGATTACACTGAAAATGAGGAAAGAAAACGGCTTGAGCAGGCCTGCATATCGTTGTCTCCTCCAAGCTTCAACGGTACTGTGTACGGTTCTACGTTTGTTGCAGAGAGAGAGAGAAACCACTTGTTGTGAAGATAATCCTTATCTATAGAACCCTCTGATTCTATTCGAGTCTTTGCTTTTCCTTGTGTAGTCAAAACCTTTTCATTTAGATAGAGTCTTTGACTTTGTCTTTTGAATTTGAATAACGACTAAGTCTCAAATATGTTTGTCATCAACCACACCAACATCTTCATGAAGTAAAACTCTAAAGGATTCAAACTAATCTCCACATGAATAGACACGTAGAGAGAAGAAGGAGAATAATTCATTACATATTCTCTCCCAAAGGACTCTTCTTGATTCAACCCTTAGAAAGAGACTCAAATCCCATTCTTTCTATGAGCATTCTTCTTCCATTCTATAAAACAGCAAAATGAGACCATGATCTTCATACCCACACTCACCTTCCGAACGAATAGTTTTTCCGTTGTTGTCTGACTTGGACGTCAGAGTCGGGAGGGAAACTCCTTGTCATTTACCCGAATATACTAGAAGTCTGACGTATTCATGACATCTCGTCTGGAGGATCCAAATCTGACCAAACACATGATGATGAAACAGAGCAAACAACAAACATAACCATGCTGACCCGGTTTGATTCGTGGTTTCTTTGTAGCTCATCACAAACCGGTAAAACCACAAAAATAAATCAGAAAAAATGTTAAACGAGCCCAAGAAATTGGCTGTGTACGTACATATGATTGATTAAAACGCACATTAAACCTATTGGGCCTAAATTGGGCCTTTAAAAATGTATAGGCGGTTGGTGTAGACTATAATTGATTTATTTTTCAGTCACTTTTCAATCATTTCCAAATTGTATGATTTATTCATGATGACCACGACCGCCGCTTCAATCATTGGTCTCGTTTCAAAAAACTGGAAAAAATATATAAAATCGAGAGAGAAAAAGAGAAATAAAATAAAAATAGTAAAAAGTCAAGAAGACAAACGTTAAACGCAGATTGATTGATTTTGAATACATAGAGAAACGCGAAACGCAGATCGTGGAAATGCGAGTTGAAAGGTTAGCGTCAGAGTAAACTTAACGGGTATATAAAAGAGTAGAAGCAAGCAAATGTCTTATACAGCTGGCTTGTGGGTCCCTTTTTCTCTGTCGATGTTAGAATGTGGTCCTATATTTTTAGTATTTTATTTCATTTTCGTAAATTAAAAGTGAGTTTGTTGAATATTATATTTAAAAGAATATTTTATGAATGTTTGTTCGCTGGCTGGATCTCTATTTGTCATTAATTACTAGGTTAAATTATTTTATTTGGTTTTCTAATTAGTACGAGTATTTCATAACCAGTCCAGTTCAATGCAACAGTGATATCAATGTACCAAATATAAATGTCTTTTTCAATTATTGTGATTTGCATTTAAGTTTTAAATTAGTAACACTCAGAAGAAACACAAATTACTGATTATTTACAATTATTACATTGCATAATTGTAACCAAATAATAGTGATTTAGTGGTAAAATGACTAAAAAAATAAGTAAATATTTTTATCAAAATTTGTCTTTTTTCTTGAAAAATATTTCTATCTTTAGTTGGCTTAAGCCCACTAAAAAATCCGATAATTAGACTATTCAAATACTACATTTACAATAAAAGATTAGTCGAGTGGAATAATAGTTTATTATGTGTTGCATAAATTTTACTAATATGTGCAAATTCTGAATTCCCATTTTATATATATAAAAGGGATGGCTTAGTTGAAAATATCACTATGTGGCATGTTACCAACAAAATTCTTAAATAACTATAAATTTCTAAAATGACATAAGTAATTCTTTTTTCTTTTTCTTTATGTAATAAACTTCTTGAATTTTATAGGTTACAAACACCCATCTATCATTGGTTGCTTATTAATTTATGAGAAAAAAGAAAAAGAAAAAGTTATTGGCATTCTGCATTCAAGTAAAATCTCTAATAAGACTCATTTATGAAAGTAATAAAATAACCCAAAAAAGGAAAAAAGAAAAAAAACAGAGAGATTTGCGGAGTAAATAAAAGAGGAAGAAGGCAGAGACAGAGTGTGGTGTGGTGTTCGTCTCTTTAAAACTTGCGGCGGCGGAAACTGCGTTACACGGCGGTCTTAGTTTCTTCCTTTTTTTTTTTTCCTTTCTTTATATAAAAAAAAAAAAAAAATTCCTTTCGCTGTAATTGCAAACTGGCGAAGTGACCCACTTGCTTCTCTTGTCTTCAAAGGTTCTCTTTTTTATTCCTCCAAAATTAAAACAAAACAATGGGTTTTTTTTGGTAGTTGGAAAAGAGTTTAAAAACTGAAAGTTTGATTCTTTTGTAGTTGTTCTTTCTCAGTAAGTAAATTTTCAGTGATGGGTTTTGTTACTTGGTAACTCTTAAGAGAGAGAGAGAGAGAGAGAGACTTGTCTGATCGATGTCACTTTCTGTCGGCATTGTCTGCGTTCCGACACAAGACTCTTGCCTTTAACCTTCGAGTTCTAGAAAACTGCGGCGGAGATTTGATGTTTCAGTGCTCTTCTTGAAATCAATCCCCTTTTCCCATTTTCACACCAAATCTTTCTTTCTGGGTCTAATTTAAAAAAAAAGTAAAGACCCAATTTTGATTCTTAAAAAAACTTGCCGATTTTAGGATTTTGATCAAGTTGAGAGAGATTTCGTGGAGATCTGTCAAAGGTTTAATTTACTTACTTGCATGTTTTTGGGTTGATTCAATTTTTTACAAGTTGACAACTTTTCTTTGTTTTTTTAACCTCTCAACGAAAAAGATGTAATCCACACAAAGCTTTGTTTTTGCTTTTCGTTTTGTCTTTTCTTTTCCCTTTTTCTCTGTGAAAGTCTCGCCGACATTCTCGTTTTTGTGTTCCTTCAGGGTTATCGCATGGTAGTAGCTTGGAGCATCTCTGAGGAAAGAGAGACAGAGAGAGGCTGTTTCGTTTCCAAATGTCAGCAAATCTTGCAGCAGCCATTGGTGGTGCTGTAGGAGCTCTTGCATTGATTGCTTTGTTGAGTTTTTTCATTTGGTTTTGTATCTTTCGTCGTAAGAATGTGTCAAGAACTTCTGAGACTGGTTCTTCTGATCCATCTACTCAAGGTTATATAAATCAATCGCTCTCTCTCTCTCTCTCTCTCTCTCTTGACTTTTCTTGGATGATACAGATTTTGATTTAGACTTTTGTGTTTTTTAGAAGGAAGAAATGTTGCAATTGAGTTGTCAATGAGAGAAGCTAGAAGGTTTGAAATGGAGGAACTTGCTCAAGCAACAAAAAGTTTTACCAATAAAAGCCTTATAGGTGTTGGCAAATTCGGCGAGGTTTACAAAGGTTTGCTTCAAGATGGTGTTCTTGTGGCAATCAAGAAAAGGCCCGGTTTGCCTACGCAAGAATTCGTTAACGAGGTTTTTTATGATAATCTTTTGCTCAATGCTTACTTGAAATGATCTGTTTTGAGAGCCTTACAAGGTCTTTGTTAAAATGGTTTTTTCAGGTTCGTTATCTATCGTCTATACATCATCGTAATCTTGTTACTCTTTTGGGTTATTGCCAAGAAAGCAACACACAGTTTCTTGTCTACGAGTATGTTCCTAATGGAAGTGTTTCCAGTCACCTGTACGGTAACTCTCTGTCCTTGAATAGAGATTAAATGCTATTCTCATTTTGGTAATAATCAGTTTGGAGGTGTGTTATGTAAGCATCATTTTGAGTCTTTTATTCGTTTAGGTGCTGGTGGTAATGTACCTGGAAATAGGCTAGAATTCAGAAATAGGCTTGCGATATCTATAGGAGCTGCTAAAGGTAAAATGCTCTGCAAAAGCCATGCCAATTAAGCTCGTTGAGGCAGCTCTAAGAATTCTTGTGTTTTTTAATCTCTAGGCTTGGCACATCTTCACTCGCTGAGTCCTCGATTGATACACAAGGACTTCAAAACTGCTAATGTTCTTGTGGATGAAAATTTCATTGCTAAAGTTGCGGATGCAGGAGTTCGTAATTTCTTAGGAAGAGAGGATGTTGGTACATCGTCTCACATTGTTGCAGATCAGATTTTCCTATCCCCGGAGTAATTTAACTTTTAAACTTTCGAGTCTCACATTTGGTTTTTTTTTTTTTTTGTGTATCCAAGTTTCTAAGAGTTTCCCCTTTTTGCAGAGTTCAAGAATTTAGAAGATTTTCAGAGAAAAGTGATGTCTATGCTTTTGGTGTATTCCTCTTGGAATTAGTATGTGGAAGAGAAGCATCAGAACCATCCCCTTCAAGCTCAACACAAACTCTAGTCGAATGGGTATGTAATCTTACTCAAAAGTCAAAACCGATATATACAGATATCGATTTTTTTGCCAATGAAGTCTCCTGGATTGATCTTATTGTTCTGCAGATGCAAAACATAACGGATTACGCGGATATACCATCGATGATCGATGAGAGACTAGGAGGTACATATACAGCAGAAGGAGTAGAGGAACTTATTACACTGACACTTAAATGTCTTGATGTATCAAGTGAGAAGAGGCCAACAATGAGTTATGTTGTGACAGAGCTTGAGAGAATATTGGACAAGGAAGTGAGCTTAACAACAGTAATGGGTGAAGGTACTCCTACTGTTACTCTTGGAAGTCAGCTTTTTAAAGCATCAAAATGACCCCAAAAAAAAGGAAACCATCTTTACATAATATACTTATATATTTATATATATAAGTTCTCTGAGACAAAACTAATCAGAGAACTTAAGAAGATGAAGAGGAAGAAGAAGAAGACTGATTCAGCTGTTTTGTGTTAAGTGTATAAAGAACAGCTGAGCTATTATTATTATTCGTTTGTTATTTTTTTTTCTTCCTTTGGAGGTTATTTTCAGCATTTTGTTTTTGACAATGAGTGCAGAAAATATAACTTTGTAAAAAACATTATTTATTGATATAAAGGAAGCAAAGAGTGGAATGTTGTGTGATTATTTTTTAATCCATTTTTAGCAATAGAAGAAATTGATGATACTACTCACTGTCTCAGTTTGGACCCCAAAATATTACAAGTTTACTTTTCTCTGTAAATTATAATAAATTATTGACCTTAGCCTTTATTGCAAAGGAGTTTTTTAGCAAGTTGGTTGAATAAATTTGATCAAAAGATTCCAATTGGCTAACTGTTGAACTAGCAGAAGAGGCTGATAACTCCTTGTCCGAAGAATTCAAATTATTATGTTTGGACTAAAAGAAACCAGAGTTGTTTTTTTTTTCTTCTATAAAGTAGCAATTTTGGGAAATAATTTGACCTTAGCTTCAACCTACCTATGCTTTAGCCTTTATTGCCAATAAGATAACAACCAAATTGGTCCAACAAAATTTTGATCAAAAGATTCCTATTGGATAACTTTTGGACTACAGTTACTAAATGATTCAAGAAGAGTTGTGAAAGTTGTCAACAAATTCTTAATTTTGTCTTGTACGGATTCATGGTTTCTCAGTGACTTATTGCAGATGAGTCAAAATCAAAACTCAATTACTTAATGTCCCTAGTTTTGCTAAAAACCTATGTGGGCACACATACCATAACTATAAAACAGTGTTTGAGCAGATTCGAAAAATCAATATCATGTTTGGTCTGATTTTATGTCGGAAGGAAAGATCTAATGATAAAGACTGTTCTTCTGTAGATGGTGAAATCGTAAATGATGGTGGGTCTCATTTTATCTACCTCCCTGATCTTGACTACACGAAGAAACTGAAAAAAAGAGAGATTGATTCTTACAGAGAAATAGAGCTAATGTATTGCAAATTTGCAACGACGGCATAAATTATAATCCGTTAAAATTTGTATATGGCATATACTTTTTGATATATGCAACTTCTCACATCTTATACTTTCTTTTGGACAAATTATAAGAAGATATATGGTAGTGAAATAAGTTCTGACTGAAGATTTTGTGTAATTAGTTTCTAAAGATTGGTCTTTGATTACCAATAGAGAAGTAATATTAAAGTTTTATCACTTCATACCACCATGCACACACACACAAAAAAACACCTCTTTAAGACAATTGTATGATTTATTATGCTTTATGATTGTGTTACATAGAACTATTTATGTTTTCATTTAGCTAATTTCTCTATAACTATTTATGTAAGACACAAAACATCTAAAACAAACACAAGGATTCGTTTTGTTTTGTTGCTTCGTGTTTTGTTCTTCTCCTACCATCAGACGAATTTTAAACAATTTTGAATTTGTTTCTCTTAGAAGATTATTGTGTTTTGAAGAAAAAAATATTTTTCCCTACCTCTGTTATTTTCCCTACCACTTTTAAGAGCACCCCAATGGGAGAGAGAAAGATGACTCTTGATGGAGAACCGATTCTCAGCATTTGTAGAGATTCCTTTGCCATTTGTCATCTCATAACTGGTTGATTATTTTTTTTAATTATTTAATTTTTTTAAAAATAATTAAAAAAATAAAAATTGTTAGACTAATATATTTAAGAAACTAGGTGGGTTTCTTGCCGCTAAGAATGCTCTAATGTGCCAAAGAAATTTGTTTAAGAATATATTTTGATTGTCAACCTATATTAACATGTATAGACATTTTGATTTGCAATCATTTTTGTAACATAAAGAATCAATAATTAAAAAAATCATGTATTTATACACATAACAATAATATAAAAAATGAAAAAAATTATTGCATTACCAAATAAGATCTTTATAACTTACACAAATCTTTGAATTTTATTATCTATCCAAACAAGTAAAAACAAGAATAATTACAAAGTTGTTGTTACAAAAAAATAAAAATAAATTATCAATTATACAAATAGATCTCATAATAATGTCACACCATACTCTAGCATGTATATATAACACAAACAATCTCTCCCAAATTGTCCAACAATAAAACATCCGCCATATAAAATTTGTATATAGCATATACTTTTTGATATATGCAACTTCTCACATCTTATACTTTCTTTTGGACAAATTATAACAAGACATGTGGTAGTAAAATAAGTTCAGACTGAAGATTTCGTGTAATTAGTTTCTAAAGATTAGTCTTTGATTACCAATAGAGAAGTAATGTTAAAGTTTTATCACTTCATACCACCATACACACACAAAAAACACCTCTTTAAGACAATTGTATGATTTATTATGGTTTATGATTGTGTTACATAGAACTATTTATGTTACATAGAACTATTTATGTTTTCATTTAGCTAATTTTTCTACAACTATTTATGTAAGACACAAAGCATCTACAACAAACACAAAGATTTGTTTTGTTTTGTTGCTTCGTGTTTTGTTCTTCTCCTACCATCAGACGAATTTTAAACAATTTTGAATTTGTTTCTCTTAGAAGATTATTGTGTTTTGAAGAAAAAACATTTTCCCTTACCTCTTTTATTTTCTCAACAAATAAGAGCACCCGAATGGGAGAGAGAGAGACGACTCTTGATGGAGAACCGATTCTCAGCATTTGTAGAGATTCCTTTGCCATTTGTCATCTCATAACTGGTTGATTATTTTTTTAATTATTTAATTTTTTTAAAAATAATTAAAAAAAATAAAAATTGTTAGAATAATATATTTAAGAAACTAGGTGGGTTTCTTGCCGCTAAGGATGCTCTAATGTGCCAAAGAAATTTGTTTAAGAATATATTTTGATTGTCAACCTATATCAATATGTGTAGACGTTTTGATTTGCAATCATTTTTGTAACATAAAGAATCAATGATTAAAAAAATTATGTATTTATACACATAACAATAATATAAAAATGAAAAAAATTATTGCATTACCAAAATAAGATTTTTATAACTTACACAAATCTTTGAATTTTATTATCTATCCAAACAATTAAAAACAAGAGTAATTACAAAGTTGTTGTTACAAAAAAATAAAAATAAATTACCAATTATACAAATTGATCTCATAATAATGTCACACCATACTCTAGCACGTATATATAACACAAACAATCTCTCCCAAATTGTCCAACAATCAAAAACCCGCCATATAAACTATGATGTCGAAGAAGAAAGAAAGCATCGGACGGCATAAAATTCCGATGGTTAAGATAAAGAAGGAGAGCCACCGACAAGTCACGTTTTCCAAACGTAGAGCTGGTCTTTTCAAGAAAGCTAGTGAGCTTTGCACGTTGTGCGGTGCAGAGATTGGGATCATCGTGTTTTCTCCTGCGAAAAAACCTTTCTCTTTCGGCCATCCGAGTGTGGAATCCGTATTGGATCGTTACTTGTCCCGAAACAATGAGTCTTTAGCGCAGATGCATCAACTACAAGGAAACCGTGCAACAAGCTCTGAGTTGAATTTGCGGTTGACGCAAATTTTGAGCGAGGTAGAAGAGGAGAAGAAAAAAGGTCAAGCAATGGAAGAAATGAGAAAAGCAAAGATGATCAATTGGTGGGAAGCTCCAGTGGAGAAGATGGATATGATTCAATTACAAGAAATGAGATATGCGTTGCAAGAGTTGAGAAAGACTATTGTGTCAGAGTCGAATACAACGCCGTTTAATGAGGTGAAAGAGGACGTGTTCGGTTTCTTGGATAACAAAGTGATGACTTCTTCTTACAATGTTACCTACGGAAATGGTTGTTTTTGATTCACAAATATTTGTTTCTTTGTTTTGGAAGTAATAGAAGAAAAATGAATCAAGGCACTTTTAGGCTAGTATCTTGCTAGCTGTTTTTTTTGTTTTTAACATTGGTTTTGTTTTTTGGGCAACATAAAGAAAAATCTTATAACTTGATTATTGTCTTCCGTTTTAACTACTTGAATGGTAGATTTTTAATGCTTAAAATTAAGATTCCTTCTTAAAAGTAACAGAAAAAAATAAGAGATTGGTCTGAAGATTTAGGTGGGTCTCGTTTTATGGGTCAATTTGCCGGATAACAATAATGAGTTCCATATCGTAGAATATAGCTACGGAAAATCATATATAAAGTAACTAACAAAAAAACAAAAAAACAAAAAATTTGACTGTTATATCCTCCACGCGCGTGTGTATGAGGAGATCTCTTTGCCCAGTGTTGAATACGTGGCTAAAACGCTTTTTGTTGCTGCTTACGTGGCTTCTCCTTGTCAGTTTGAGACTGTTTTCTTCCCTCTCCAAATCGTCACACTGAAAGCTTAATTATCATAGCATAGAAAACTTAATTAATTTAAACATTATGTAATTGCATGAATCATGAACAAGTTAAATACTGGTCGGGTAAATCAAGACATGAATATAGAGTTAAAGCAGTAGGAATGTTCGATGTTTTGGTTTGGTCAGATATGAGTATCATATGCGTAGAACAAAATAGACAACCAAGATATGAATATTTCTTAACATGTATACAAATAAGGGGTAGATGCAAAAATAGAATTATATTAGTTCTGTGATTCCTAAGCGCTTCAATAACTACATCAAGATGATCTTTTATACTTACTACAAAACCCTCAATCATGCCTATGATCCGTTCTTCAAACGCAACTGCCGCCAATCTGATAAGTGCATTAACATCAGCACCTCCTCTTGGAGCTTCAGTGTTTGTACTTTTCATCGACTATGTACCATATGTGGATATGGCTTTATTCAAAAGTGATAGTACAATGGCCTGCATCACATGAAGACATTGCAGGTTAATCCAAGTTGCTATATAACATAGATTGCAGATTAATCCAAGTTGCTATATAACATAGACATACATGTCCATGCCTAAAATAGTATAGACAACCTACAGAGACTTGAACATTATTAACTTATTTACTTGTACCCATTATAATATAGTAGATACTCCCAAACAATTACACGACTAAAACTGCTAAGTTATGATACTTGTCATTGACTTAAACATTCTTTTTCACATAGCATAGAAATTATATGGCTTATCATACTCATCTGATGCGTTTAAAGAACCGACCACGGCTTAACATAGACATTTGTACATTCACACAAAACCATCACCTGTTCCCATACAAGTAATACCAAACCAAGTCGATACCAGAAGTCTAAGACCTAACCGATCCGACCCTGTTAACTAAGATCAGAGAAGCGCAATTACCTGAGAGCACCTCGCTGAGAACAAGAGAAGCAAATCCCTTAGACAAGACAAAGCTCCAAGCCTCAACCCGACGAGCTAACCTCCGATGAGCCTTAAGCTTAACGACGATAACCCAAATGGACATCTCCAAGCTAACCACGGCCAACCCACAACAACCCGAAAGCACTAGACATAAAAAAGAACCAAGGAACGAAGCTAAGGATCCGTGACGACACTGTGAAAGCCACCCATCACCGGTCAATCAAGCAAAGCCAAAGGAGATCTAAATGGCTGCGGCTAGATTAACCGAAATTTTGTTTTTTAATGATTAAATATTTTACATATTAAATAATTATAAGTACCACGCGCTTGAGTGAGGATAGATTCGATAATATTTCAATTTATTTACGGAATATCATAGCCATGCTCTAATATAGTTAGTCATCTAATTATAAAATTTTGTGCGTTATTTCATCTAATTTCCCTAGTTTTATCTTAAGATGTTGACGTCACGAAGAAATTGAAAAAAAAAAAAAAAACGAGACAGAGCAAATTTGTAACGACGTCATAAAATTAAAATTCAGAAATGTGAAAAAAATGAGAGCCACTCGATTTTGGATAGACCCATTTAGACACACACGAACGATCATGTAAAGGCCTAAGCTTTAGCCATAGATAAGCTCTTTTTTTGACTCTCCGACAATGGCGACGAAGCTGTTTTCTCCGCCGTTGTCTTGTCCATGGGTGACTTCAAGAGATGTAACTAAAGGGTTTCTTCCACGGCGGAGACAGGAATGTGTCCCTAATCGGAAAAATAGAGTCTCCACCGTTTCCGCCATGTTAGCGGAGCCACTCTCTGCTGTTTCTTCTTCAGCGATTCAGCTTCATCAATGGTGGGAACAAAACCCTAATTCCGTACTGTTAATGACGGAAACTGGTGGTGGTTATTCGTTGGCTAGCTATTACACTTCTTTGGGTTTGTTCGTTATATCAGTTCCAGGTCTTTGGTCTCTCATCAAACGCTCTGTTAAATCAAAGGTTCAAACTTTTTTCCCAATTACAAAACCCTAAAATTTCACTCCCAAATTCTCAGTTTTTTAAATCTCTAATTTTTCAGATTGTGAGAAAGACGTTCGTTGTTAGTGAAGGAGAAGGAATCAAGAAAGAACCAAAGCAAGTTGCCGGAGAGATTCTCTCGTTCTTCATGTTTCGGCAAAATTTAACCAGGTTCGCAAGTACACAGATCTACGGAATGATAGAGAGAAGTATAGTTTTATTAATCAATGAAGTAGGCTTGTAGCCAAATTGTATTACAACGTCTAGATATCTAAAGCGTTAATAAGAACTTCGTTGGACGTGGAAAACAAGGCTAGATCTCTGGTGGCTATCTCGTGGATGCTGTGAAGACGTAGCTCTTGAGTTTTCTCTGTCCCTTTTTTCATGCCGCCTTCTCTCTTAGATGTCTCTATTTATAAGACTTGATCCAAACCCTCTTAGGATTAGGATTCTACTTGACGTGCAAGCTTATCTCCTTAGTAATCGGGATTCTTGATATATTTGAATCACATTATGAGTTGTAGATAATGACAAACCTGATATTGCGAAATCTCTGCAAGTATATCTTAAAAGTCATGTATTAGTTTATATCAAATAAGGTTAACTAACCTTGTAACGATGTCATAACGACGTTACCACCTTGATGACGACGTAGCAACGATGCCTTACTAGACACCGACAAGTTATTTCTTCATTTTACATGACATACATGACGTATTGTCATGTATTAGCAGGTTACTACCTCATTTAGCATGTCGTAGACGACGTGTAGTCGGGTATTAGTTAGGTCACTACCTGACTTTACCTCGTGTAGACAATCACTCGTCAGGTATCAAGCCTCATTCTACCTGACGTAGATGGGCGTATCGTCAGATAGAGGCCTGTAGGCAACTTTGAGCCGACATTTATCTTCTTATCAGGATCGTTCTCAGCTAGCGGGACCTCGTCGAGTTGTTCCACCTCCGGTTCTTCCCCATGAAGTACCGATGATGGACTCTGTAATTGCTATAACTGACTGCCTTTGCCCTTCAGTGTGGTCTGGTAGCATGATCTTGAATTTTCTTGTTCTCCCCTTATCTCCTTAACTCCCCATGGGGTAGGAAACTTGATGACTTGGTGGAGAGTTGACGGTACTGCTCCCATGTCATGAATCCATGGACGTCCCATGATCGCGTTATAGGCCGAGGCACAATCCAGTATCAGGAATTTTGTTTGACGATTAACACCTCCTGCGTATACATGTAGTGTTACCTCTCCAACAGTCTGCTTCACCTCACCGCTAAAACCTATCAAAGACGTAGACTTTCGAGTCAGCTCTTCTTCCCTCAGACCTAGTCCCTTAAAAGCTTCGATGAATAGGATGTTCGTTGAACTCCCATTGTCGATTAGCGTCCTTCTCATCAAGCAATTAGCTATTGTCAAGGATATGACTAATGCGTCGTGATGGGGACCTAGAACATTTCCACCTTCACCTGTCGTGAAGCTTATTAAACATGCTGGTGTAGCATCACTAATGACCTCGCTGCCTGCTTTGTGATGTCTAGCAGTTCTCGTGTTCTTCTTAGCTGCAGAGTAAGATACTCCGCTAACTTCTGAGCCTCCAGTGATCACGTTGATAGTTCTATCATGCCTAGGAGGCGAAGCAGGAGTAGATTTGGGTGAAGTTTTGTCATCACTTCTTTTGTCGATCCGGCTTCTACTTCGTTCAGACAAAAATTCTCTTAAGTGACCCTTCTTAAGCAACTCGTTTACCTCCATTCTTAACGTGATGCAATCTTCTGTTCGATGACCATGGTCATCGTGAAATTCACACCACTTTGACGCGTCTCGTTTATCACTTGACGTCTTCATTTTTTGAGGCCATCTTACTGCTGCCCCCATCTGCCTCAATGCACCTATCAACTCTGCATGCGAAATTGATAGGTTGCTGATATCCGGCCATGTTGATGATGAGCGCTTGTCGGCTTCATCCTTGCTGAATGGTCGGTGACTTCCTTTGCTGTCGTTTCTGTTGCTCGTGTTCTCACTACGAGGTCTTTGGTAAGGTTTACTTTCTCTAGGAGGTTTCTCGCGTCTTGACACACGTGAATCAGAATGTGTGGAATGACGATAGCGATAGGCCGGATCTTCTTCCCACTTAATTTGCGCCCAGGCCCTAGAGAGTACGTCCTCCATAGTCCTGCACTGATAGTTCGTCAGCTCCTTGTACAGGTCACCATCTGGGAGTAGACCTCGTTTAAACGCCGATATGGCAGTAGAAGTGACACAACTCGGGATGGATACTTTTTCCTTGTTGAAACGTCCCACGTAACTGCGCAGCGATTCACCTTCCTTCTGGATCACCTCGTAGAGGTCATCTGCTGTTCTCTCAAGGTTCCTGCTACTTGCAAATTGTTCGACAAAACGATCAGTTAGTGAAGCAAATGAACCGATTGACCCGTTTGGTAGGTTCGTAAACCACTGGAGTGCAGGTCCCGTGAGACTTGAACCAAATCCTTTACACATGCTAGCTTCCCTATACTCCTTTGCGATAGCAGTGGTAAACATGCGCTGTTTGTATTGCGCGATGTGATTATCGGGATCTGTAGTTCCGTCATACATCATCATCGAGGGAAACGAAAACCTCTTAGGCATCTCCACCAGCGCAATCTCGTCCGTGAACGGAGTATCCGCATAGCAGTTAGGTGCGCTTTTTGTTATTGGCGGTGCTACACCAGGAAGTCGTTTTATCATCGCCTCCATCTCTTCGAGACGTTTCATAATCTGGTGTGGATCTCCTGTGGAACGAGTAGTGGCTGCTTCACCAGAGTGAACCAAAGACTGGATGACCTGCATCTGAACCTCATCTCTAACCGCATCGGCCGTAGATGCACCAGCTCCTGGAAGCCGTACCGTCCTTGCATCTGCAGCGGGTGTAGTTCCCTCAAGCGACTGCATCGGATCGACACGTCTCTGGAATCGATTCCGAGCTTCGAGTTCTGTGTCCCTACTTCCAGCAAGTAGAGATTCGTTTGTAGCTCTCAACGTAGCGTTCTCTATTTCAAGCAACGCTGCTCGTTCTTCAGCCCGCTTCATCTGGGCAGTGAGTTCCGCCAGTTGAGCAGCGGGATCTTGAGTATTGGTACTTCCCGTCACGATCACATTATCATCTCCGGTCGTCATGTCTCACGTAGTTAAATCTGTCTCCTCCCTCTAGCGCCAATTGTTTCGGCAAAATTTAACCAGGTTCGCAAGTACACAGATCTACGGAATGATAGAGAGAAGTATAGTTTTATTAATCAATGAAGTAGGCTTGTAGCCAAATTGTATTACAACGTCTAGATATCTAAAGCGTTAATAAGAACTTCATTGGACGTGGAAAACAAGGCTAGATCTCTGGTGGCTATCTCGTGGATGCTGTGAAGACGTAGCTCTTGAGTTTTCTCTGTCTCTTTTTTCATGCCGCCTTCTCTCTTAGATGTCTCTATTTATAAGACTTGATCCAAACCCTCTTAGGATTAGGATTCTACTTGACGTGCAAGCTTATCTCCTTAGTAATCGGGATTCTTGATATATTTGAATCACATTATGAGTTGTAGATAATGACAAACCTGATATTGCGAAATCTCTGCAAGTATATCTTAAAAGTCATGTATTAGTTTATATCAAATAAGGTTAACTAACCTTGTAACGATGTCATAACGACGTTACCACCTTGATGACGACGTAGCAACGATGCCTTACTAGACACCGACAAGTTATTTCTTCATTTTACATGACATACATGACGTATTGTCATGTATTAGCAGGTTACTACCTCATTTAGCATGTCGTAGACGACGTGTAGTCGGGTATTAGTTAGGTCACTACCTGACTTTACCTCGTGTAGACAATCACTCGTCAGGTATCAAGCCTCATTCTACCTGACGTAGATGGGCGTATCGTCAGATAGAGGCCAGCTATGACCTCGTTCTACCTGACGTAGATGGACGTATCGTCACGTAGAGGTAAGTTATGACCTCGTTCTACCTGACGTAGATGGACGTATCGTCAGGTAGAAGCAAGCAATGACCTCATTCTACGTGACGTAGATGGACGTATCGTCACATAGAGGCAAGCTATGACCTCGTTCTACATGATGTAGATGGACGTATCGTCATGTAGAGGTAAGTTATGACCTCGTTCTACCTGACGTAGATGGACGTATCGTCACGTAGAGGTAAGTTATGACCTCGTTCTACCTGACGTAGATGGACGTATCGTCAGGTAGAAGCAAGCAATGACCTCATTCTACGTGACGTAGATGGACGTATCGTCACATAGAGGCAAGCTATGACCTCGTTCTACATGATGTAGATGGACGTATCGTCATGTAGAGGTAAGTTATGACCTCGTTCTACCTGACGTAGATGGTCATAACCACGACGTAGATGGTCAGGTAGAAGCAAGCTATGACTACGTTCTACCTGACGTAGATGGACATATTCTCAGGTAGAGGCATATCATCTGCTTATTAGGCCAGACCTGAATAGCGTGCAGCCAAGTCTTATGCTCGACCTGCACCAACCAAGGTATACCAAGTAGTGAATTTATTTTCCCCAACACTTCACAAGGAAGAATTTCAACATTACTGATCGAGGAGAAACAATCACGTAAGATGATTTAGAATTGAAAATTTTTCATATGGGTTTTTCGTTTAGTTACTGATATTGTTGTTTGGATTTTGAATGAGAAGGTTTGAAGGAAAGATGGTTCCAAGTAGAGGACAAGCTGCTCTGCTTACGTTTTGTACATGTATAAGTTTAGCAAGTGTAGGTCTTGTACTAACCATTACAGTCCCTGATGTTGGAAACAATTGGTTCTTTATCACCATTCTTAGTCCACTCGCGTAAGCTCTCTAACTCTCTCTTTCTCTGTAACTGTTTGTGAATGGTAATGATGATGGATGTGTGTGGGTGTGTTGCAGGGGAGCTTATTACTGGAAAAAGGCGTCGAGGAAAGAGGAGATAAAAGTGAAGATGTTGGTGGGAGAAGAAGGGAAATTGAGTGAGATTGTGGTTCAAGGAGATGATGTACAAGTTGAAGAAATGAGGAAAGAGCTTCAACTTAGTGAGAAAGGCATGGTTTATGTTAAAGGTCTCTTTGAGAGATCATGAAAAGTGAATAGAATAAATTCACTAACCCATTTTTGCCTTTTTGGGGATGTTTTATAATTGTTTAAAGGATGAGATTAAACGACTTATTTGACTCATTTTCATAGTTCACTAGACAAGTACCCGCGCTCTGCGCGGGACAACAATATGAAAAATTAATAATTGTAAATTGAGATTTTGACGTTCAATTAATTACTAATTTTGAGTAAAAATCATATAATTTTATATATTATACATTTAACATTCAGTGAAATATAATTAAATTATCCAAACTAATCAGTATTTAAGGTTATTTAAAAGATCAATATTGAACATTATTAAAAATTTTAAATAAGTTATCAAGATCATATTAGACATATGATTATATAATCTATGGTAATGTTTCTTCTTTGTTATCAACACAATAAAAAAAACATGTCGGATAATGTTTGGGTTGGATTTCGAATCATCCTACGAAATTGTAGATGTCTTGCATAAAAATTTGGAGTATCACATGTGAATAATCATAGAGCTCTAGATAAAAGCTTTTTCTTCTTGGGGGATGTCTGCCTAAATTACCGTTTTAGTGAGATATCCACGATGATTCTTTGGACATGCGTAGCACCCATGCATAGGTACGATTTTTTTGGCAAGATGATAAGGGCTTTTTCTCTTGAAAACTCTCTGACGCCTAAGCAAGGGGCGGAGGTAGTGAGGATTTGGGTGGGGCACTTGCCCACCTCGAAGTTTTCAAAATTAGTATAATTTTTGAAAGATTTGTCATGATGCCCCTCTTGATATATAATATTATGGTGTGTTGTTTAATAGTTTTTCAGCCTTGCACTTGATGAAAATAATTTTTAGATCCGCCACTACGTCTAAGTTAGGAGTAAGATCATGATCTCTCTGCAATATCCGGATGGGATGAGAAAAGTGGAGAGGTAGAGTTCCTAGGGATAGTGGGGTCATAACTCCCTTCCTAAGTATTGTTTTGCGTGAAGATACTTCTTAGGGAACATCACGTTGTTATTTTCTTCTATTAAGTTTAATAGTCTTATAATGAAAAAAAACAAATCAAACTTTTGATAAAAGCTTCGACATTTCCCTCTCAACAAACTTTTGTTGTGTTAGTCTCCTCTTTCTTCGTCCTTATATCCCCCTTTAATCAGACGATCACCATAACCTCTTGTGTTTCTCAACTGTCTTGAGAGTTCCAAACCATATTCTTACATTTCTTTTGGATTATGTATGATAGATAAAAAATAATTACACTCTTGTTTACATATTGCTCCTCCACGAGAGTATGAATAAGAATAAGAATGCATGATGGATACGAACAAAAGACATATGTGATATGTGATCGAAGAGCAATAATACACACATGATACTATTGATTAATAACTAAAGAGAAAGTTTACCATATCTTATGAGTAGATAGATAGAATTATCTCATACAAAATCAACTGTACTAAAAAACGGCCAGTTTAGCAAAATAAATCAAACATACAAACAAAACATAATAGTATATATATAAAAAAGAAAAGAAATGATGTCGTGGATCAAAATTGGAATATTTTTTTTCCACTTTCGTGGAGTTTTCTTGTCTGATGCTTTTGATTCCTTTATTGTTCTTAGACGTTTGCATGAATCAACATGCAAACTCCAAATAATCCAAAAGAAATGTAAATAAATAATTATGTAGACAGAGTTGAAATATAAATAAATCATTTAAAAACATACAAATTAACTAATATTCATGCTAATTTGCATGTAAAACACGGGAGCACCGACGAAAGTCGAGGAGGTTGATCCACAGCCTCCGCTGCTTCCAAAAGCTTTCTCTATTCCTTCGGATACATGTACCTAAATCGTAAACAAAGTTATGTAAACATAGTGATTTATATATGCAAACAAAATACTTAATTGAGTTTGATAAGGGAATACATATGATTATATATGAATTAACACGATTATAAGAAGACTATCTTACATTAGTACCAAAAAATGCAACTATAAGAAACGGAAACACGACAAATAGAACTTAATAGAAGTCATGTTAATATTATTATGACCAAATCAGCCATGAGAATCCATGAAAACCTGTAAAAGTAGGAATCAACAAACAACAGAGAATCCCTTAAAAAATTCATAAACATTAGAACACTATAATATTATGGTGACCGAATAGCCATGAAAATCCATTATAACCTGTAAAAGTAGGAAGATAAAAAAAACAACCATTAATCTGTTAAAAAATTAATAAGCATTAGAACACTATAATATTATGCTAATATTATGATGACCGAATAGTCATGAGAATCCATTAAAACTTGTAAAAGTAGGAAGATCAAAAAACAATAGAGAATCCGTTAAAAATAGTTCATAAACATTAGAACACTATAATATATCATTACGAACGTAATATATAAGAGATGAGAATTTAACAGAACATCAAACGTAAAAAGTAAAATCTCTGAAGTCTGACATGTGAATTTTATTCAAGATCATCGTAGTAGAAGCTTACCAAAACTATTCACAGAAAAAACAAAAAAACAATGTCAATGGCTCTCATTTAAAATTAATGTATTTATCTTTCATAAAAGGTTTAAGAATAGCGTATATTGCCAATTAGGCAAAAGTCATCACAGAGTCAAATACCAAATTGTTGAATAAATTAGACGAAACGAAAAATCGTATGCAGAACAAAATAAAATATTGAGATCAGAGTTTGGTTTATAGTTCTCGTTCATGATTAATTTGAAACACGGACCAATTTGTTACTCATCACATCTCTTCTTCCCAACCCAAAGAATATGTCAAGAAAAAAAGGAAAAAAAATTCAAAGTTTGTGAATCTGATTGAAAAAATCGAGAAGAAGAAAGAGAGGATAATCAAATTGGATCATCAGAGACTTAAATACTAAGAATCACAAAGATTTTCTCCATCATATTGTTGCAGTAGTTGCTCATCAACTGATCTCACTACTAACCAAATCCCAAATCAAAAGCCATAAAACGAAAAAGAAAGAAAAATCGTAATGAAATAAATCTACAGAGAGACAGAGAAATATATAATAAGACTAAGATTTGCAATGAACTGAGAAAACGTGTATATAACAAAAAATAGGGTTTCACTTATATGATAAGATCTAACTAAAAAAAAAATCAAAAATATCTATTAGTTAAATTACAAATTAGAAAATCATAAAATAATTACAAAAATTTGAAAAGATTATGATGGAAATATTGTGGCAGACATTATGGAAATTTTAATATAAGATATATGATACAATTATAATGGAAGATTACCAATAAATCTTTAATATATATATTTCCTTAATAAATATATAAGTCCAATATAAATATAAATTCGTTTTTGTTTTTAATTAAAGAAAAAAATTGATGGCACATAAAATAATTAAGCAATTTCATTAAGGGTATTTTCAGCAAAACAAATCTTAAACTTGATGTGAGAGCGACACGTAGGATTTTTGACCTCACAATTATAAATATAGATACTTCATTACTAAATGAATCAATTTACATAAAAACATAGTGTAATGTCATGCGGATGTATTGTTGAGAGAATTTCTTTTTCTTTTACCAAATTGACTTATTGAGTATTTGTTCGCGAGTTCGATTCGATTACTCGTACATATTTTTTTTTGTGCATTAGACTATACCGTATACCCCAATCAAAAATAAGATTTGGTCCTAATACATAAATTTATATCAATGAATTGCCGAAAGTTTTAAGCAAAATGAACGAAAGCTAAAATTTGTGACATTAACAACTTATGAACGGTTTAGCTTTGATACCATGTAAGCAAATTCAAACAAGTGTTTTATTCATGCTCATAAGAGGTTAATCAAAAATATAAAATAGATAGTTCATAAAACTTTAGTCAAATGCAAAAAAAAAAAAAAAAAGGAAAGAGGAGAACTTTATGTCACCAAAAACTAAAATGATCCTAAATTGATTTCATAGATATTTAAGAAAAAGAATTGCTATTAATGACAACTCCCAAAGTTAACTTACAATAAAAGATATGTATATGAATATTTGCTAAATCCTAGTTATATGGGTCAATATCATAGGATTGGTGGATTTGAGTTATGTGGATTCAATACATGGTTCATGCATAACATCGCCGACCAATAAGTTTGTATCAAGAATGGGCTTATTACTCGATTTGGGTTTGGCTCAGCCTAACTCAATCCACACGAGAAATCAACATATCCACCTCTCGGCTAATTTTGTATTGCATTTTAGTGTTTTAAAGGAAAATTAAATTCCATCATTCAGTTTTTCTTTTCTGAGAAAAACAAAAAAACAGCAACAATCATTCGATTTGGCTTGCAATAATTTGTTATCAATAAAAAAAAACTCAATGGACCATTTTATCACTTCTTCAACAAGCAACTCTACAATTTTAATTAAGACATTATTGAATTAAAATTTTGATATTGATTTAATTCTCTTATTGGTAGGAAGTGGATAGAGTAAATTTAAATTAAATTAATCTGAAGAAGGAAGAGTGATACTTGAGAAAAAAAACAAACGTCACTTTCGATTCTTCACGCGCGTCTCTCTCTTCTTCGTCCTCTGCAAAAACACTTGTCTACACATCGATCTTCACGATCCTCTCTGCAAATCTTCTCCTCCCGAGAGCTCTCTGCGTCTATGGCGGTCAATTGTTTCATCTCCCTTTTTCTCTATCTGTTTCTGGCGGCGATTGTAATCGGCGGCGTCTACTCCGAGTACATAGAGTACAACACTAAACCGAGAATCGTCCCTGAGAAAATCAATGTTCACTTGGTTCCTCACTCACACGACGACGTTGGTTGGCTTAAGACCGTTGATCAGTACTACGTCGGATCCAATAACTCCATTAGGGTAATATTTCAGTTTCACTTTCCATGGAAGACGAAGAATTGGATTATGCGATTAACCTAGGGTTTATTTTTTTGTTATGAATATTGGTTTGAGCAGGGAGCTTGTGTTCAGAATGTGTTGGATTCTGTAATCGCTTCATTGCTAGACGATGAAAATAGAAAGTTTATTTATGTTGAGATGGTAAGATTTCTTAGATATATACCAAATTGGGAGGTCTTTTTTTTGTTTTTTCCCTTTACTGATGGTTGAATGTTGTTTTTAGGCTTTCTTTCAAAGATGGTGGAGGCAACAAAGCAATGCTAAGAAAGTTAAGGTCAAGAAGCTTGTTGACTCCGGTCAACTTGAGTTCATGTGCGTTTGATTGATCTTTTACCTTTTTTTTTTTTTTGTTTTCTTCTTGAGTCTTGTTATATGTCTTTGGTGTTTTTGGAGTCTTGATGTGTGGTTTTACAGAAATGGTGGAATGTGTATGCACGATGAGGCGACTCCACATTATATTGACATGATTGATTAGACAACATTAGGCCATCAGTTTATCAAAAATGAGTTTGGTCAGGTTCCTAGAGTTGGTTGGCAAATCGATCCCTTTGGACATTCTGCAGTACAAGCTTACTTGCTTGGGGCAGAGGTATAGTTTGTTCATCGTTTGGTTTCCTTCCGCTTCACAGAGAATTTAAATGAATTGAATGATTAGCCTGTATCAGCTCAAGTCATATTGATTGGTCAACCCTTTGGTTTCTTCTACAGTTAGGCTTTGACTCGCTGTTTTTCGCTAGAATTGACTACCAAGATCGTGCAAAGAGATTAAGAGAGAAGACACTTGAGGTTATTTGGCAAGGTTCCAAGTCCCTTGGCTCATCTTCACAGGTTATTAAGCATCACATTATAGCTGTGTTGTTTCCTTTGTTTAGCTGGCTTTGTCTCACTGCTATTTGATGCTACTTGTAGATATTCACTGGTGTATTCCCAAAACATTATGACCCTCCTGATGGTTTCACATTTGAAGTAAATGATGTATCACCTCCTATCCAGGTAAAAGGAATTGAACATGCTGTGCTCTGTTTGAACTTTGCCTGAACGTGCACTGATGAAGCATCTTGAATATAGGATGATCCTCTCCGTTTTGACTACAATGTTCAAGAGCGAGTCAACGACTTTGTAGCTGCAGCCCTTGCACAGGTAAAGATCATATATTTTACTCCTTTCTTGAAATCAACAAAAATAAAAGAAGCTTTGCTATGATATGTCTTATATTTTTTTTTTTTAACTTGGATTTCTCTTGTCAAGGTCAACGTTACCAGGACAAACCATATAATGTGGTTAATGGGAACTGACTTCCGTTACCAGTATGCATATTCATGGTTCCGACAGATGGACAAGTTTATTCATTATGTTAACAAGGTAAAACTGGTCTTCGATTTTAGCACATTTAGTTCATTAGGATTTCACTAGTCTCAAGGTAAAATATACCAATCTTTATTCCCTTGTCGTTTGGACAATCCAGGATGGCCGTGTCAACGTTCTGTATTCGACTCCGTCTATCTATACAGATGCAAAATATGCTGCAAACGAGCCCTGGCCCCTAAAGACTGATGATTTCTTCCCGTGAGTTTCAAAGCTCGGGTTTTACTTTCTACAAATGCAAACGCATTTTGAATGTATAAATAATGCACATACCTGTGCCAGGTATGCGGACAAACCTAATGCATACTGGACAGGGTACTTTACGAGCAGGCCAGCCTTCAAGAAGTACGTGAGGGATTTAAGTGGTTTTTATCTGGTAAGGCCTAATATATGTATAAAAATTCATACATTTGTCGTTTATTTTTGCTCCATTCTTGCATAGTCTTGTCTGTTTTCAAACAGGCGGCTCGACAATTGGAATTCTTGAGAGGTAGGAATAGTGCAGGACCAACAACTGATAAGCTAGCCGATGCTTTGGCAATTGCTCAACACCATGATGCAGTTAGTGGTACACAAAGACAGCATGTGGCTGCAGATTATGCTCTTAGACTCTCCATCGGTTACCTGCAGGTGCTTTTTTAGTCAGGAATCTCATCTGCTTTTCATGCAACCTTTTTTGGTGCATCAGTTTTATTTCTTTATTATCATTACCAGGCCGAGAAGGTTGTTGCCTCTTCCCTTTCCTTTTTATCAGCAGCCAAATCAAGTACTGGAAATAAGAATCCCAGCACAAAATTTCAGCAGGTAACGTGCTTGTTTAGGATTTTTATAGGATTCAAATAATACTATGGCCATGTTAGAAGAGTTCAGAAGACGTTGAGATCAAATTTGAGTGGTTATTACTATCGCTTCCACAAAGGATGCTGTTGCTTCAAGCAACGTAATTTTTGTAGGAAGTTGATAATAGTATTTTCTTGAACACTTTAATGACAAGTTCCAAAGACTTATTGTATTCTACTGAGTTAAGCTGATTCATCATACTGGCAGTGTCCCCTGCTTAATATCAGCTACTGTCCTGCAACTGAAGCTCGTTTGTCCAGCAGGAAAAGCCTGGTAAAATCAGTCAGACGGGCTTACTTTCAGTCTGTGAAGTCTTGGACCTCTTGGCTAGTTGTTCTATCTTGTGCTCACATTAACTGCTTCTTGTAGGTGGTTGTTGTCTACAATTCTCTAGGATGGAAACGAGAGGAAGTTGTCCGAGTTCCTGTAAGTATTTTTTAATCTCTTTGGTTGATCAGTGCAGCTCTCACTTTATCATTGCTTACTATCCAACATTATATTACTTACCACTCATTCCAACATTTCACCAAATGTATGTGATGATTTTATTTTAGGTGTCGTCTGAAAATGTTATCGTGAAAGATTCATCAGGGAAAGAAGTCGTGTCTCAGCTTCTACCTCTTTCAGACATCACATTGAGGATAAGAAATGAGTATGTCAAAGCGTATCTGGGAAAATCACCAAGGGATACTGCAAAACATGTGCTTGCATTTACAGCTTCAGTACCACCTCTTGGGTTCACCTCATATGTCATCTCAGACACTGGACGAACAGGTAGCTATGTTCTAGAATGTGTAATATTGTGTCGTAAATATTTGTGAGATAGTATCTTGAATACAACTTCATATGTTCAAATTCTACTAGCCGTGGCAATTGGTTCCTCACTGATACCAACAGATGTGTTGTATTTACTCCATCTTCGTTTTCTAAAATTTTAAGCGCGTGGACTATCTGCGTCATATGTTACTTCTGGAAGCATGAATCAAAATGTAGAAGTTGGCCAAGGAAATCTAAAATTAGTCTATTCGGAAGAGGGAATGAAAATGAGTCGTTATTTAAGTACCAGTAATGAGGTATGCCTTTTTTTAACCTAAAGCCCCCTACTTTTCTATTCGAATATGTAAACTTCATCTTATGTTGGTTTGGGGTAAATTTTAAGGTTACTGCAGAACAATCATATGCTTATTACATTGGAAGCAATGGAACTGACAAGGATTCACAGGTAGCTCAGCTCTCTATCAGATACAACGTTGTTTGCTTATCGTATTGGGTTTTTAAACCGTTCTCATATATTTATAAGGCTTCTGGAGCTTACGTTTTTCGACCAGATGGTGAACGTCCAATTAAATCCGAAGGAGAGGTAATACATATGAGCTGCATCTATAACCTTATTTCTTAAATGTGAAAATAAAAAAACATAAGTAATTGTCTTGCCTGACTCAGGCTCAATTGACTATCGTTCGGGGACCTTTGTTTGATGAAGTCCACCAGGAGCTGACCTCTTGGATATCACAGGTCATCTTCTCTTGCAAGTGTATATTGTTCTTGAACATTTTATTTACATTGCAGAAGTTATAACTGCTTGATCCACCTTGTGATGGGTCTGTTAATTTGCAGATTACCAGAGTATACAAGGGAAAAAACCATGCTGAAATTGAGTTCACTGTGAGCTAATCTCTCTTTATCTTCACCTTTCTTCCTGTTAAAGTGATGAAGACAATTTCAGTCTTATTATTTCCTGCGTTTTCTAGGTTGGGCCTATACCAGTTGATGATGGTATAAGCAAGGAGGTTATCACTAAACTTACAACCACCATGAAGACAAATGGAACATTTTACACAGACTCGAATGGTCGCGACTTCATCAAACGGGTATAGATGCAAATTTCATGTGTGGATGGTTTATCTTTTATCTTGTAACATCTCTATTGTTATAATTGTAACACATTTTGTTATATTTTCTTGCAGATTCGGGACTTCAGAACAGATTGGGACTTGCAAGTATACCAACCAATTGCTGGTAACTATTATCCTGTAAGGCATCAAATCGAACTGAGATTCCTTCTCATGATATACTAAGGTCTTTTAGCTTTTTTTTTATTCGACTGAGTCGCATTATATCTACCTTTTGTCCAACATATTTTTTCTTCCAGATAAATCTCGGGATATACATGCAAGATAAAACCTCAGAGCTATCAGTGTTGGTGGATCGCGCAGTAGGCGGATCGAGCTTAGAGAATGGCCAGATCGAGTTGATGCTTCATCGGTCTGTCGACTAACTTTCTCTATATAACCAAGACAAGCTTATGTTGTTTTGCTTGTGTTTAACCTTCTTTTTCCCCTTCATTCGTGTAGGAGAATGCGTCATGATGACATTAGAGGTGTTGGCGAGGTTCTTAATGAGACAGTCTGTCTCCCTGATGGATGCAAAGGATTAACGGTAAGCTTAAGTTCTCATCTCAATTTTAGTCATCCAAGTGGCAAAGAATCTGACTTTAGTGGAAATTATGACAGGGCTTGCTTCCAATGTAGAATCAAATTGTATTTTTCAGCCTGAGACAGTTTGCTTTATTTGAGTTGTTTTGCAGATACAAGGGAAGTTTTATGTTCAGATAGACAAACCTGGAGATGGTGCAAAATGGCGTCGAACATTTGGTCAAGAAATATATTCTCCACTTCTTCTGGCATTCACAGAACAGGTTGCTCTGAAAAAAGAAGTATTTACTCCCCCTCCCAGTTTTTTAAGATGGTGAAGTGAGATAAAGTATTTTTCTTGTAGGAAGAAGATAATTGGATTAATTCACATGAGACGATCTTCTCAGCATTTGAACCTTCATACTCATTACCAAATAACATCGCATTACTCACCCTCCAGGTCAGTTGGATTGTGTTCTGTACAGATGTCAAAAACATTTTTATTAGTTGACACGCTCTCTTTAATTCTGAAATTCTGAAATTTCAGGAGTTGGAAAATGGGGAAGTACTTTTAAGGCTTGCACACTTATTCGAGGTTCTTACTCGTCTTCTAATATGCGTTTCCACCTCTCGCATGGTGATTTTTGGTTGTAAACTTGTAGTTGAACACTAGGCCTGAGATTCAGATTAAGATAGCAACTAAATGGAGAAAATGACAAACTTGCATTACTTACCAGTAGAAAACCCAAATCTTGCAGTGCGAGGAAACAAAAACAAACTTTTGTAAAATTGTGGAGAGTTAGTACCTAAAACTGATTTCATCATGCTTATTCTTCTGAAAAGCTAACTATGTCATTTCTGACGACGGTTATGTTTGGTTTTACTTCTTGTTCTGTGCCCTTTCAAAAAGTTTTTGGGTCGTTAAACAGCGGTTAGAATTAGAAGGGGAAGGTGATAATCATTTGCTTCCTCTTCTCTAAATGGTATCATCGAAGTTGGGTCCTTTTTGAGTCACGGTTTTGTTAACCTTGTGAAGGTTGGGGAAGATAGTGACTACTCAGTAATGACAAAAGTAGAGCTGAAGAAACTATTCCACAACAAAAAGGTACGATCCCCAGCTCTTATTTTATCCCACTGTGTCCTCCTAAGTCCTCACAACATCGATTGCTGTTCTTTTGTTTGAACAGATACGCAAAGTGAAAGAGACAAGTCTTTCAGGGAACCAAGAGAAAGCGGAAATGGAGAAGAGAAGGCTAATCTGGAAAGTACAAGGCACGGCCGGTGAGGAGGTGAAGCGGGGAGAAGCGGTGGACGCGGAGGAGCTAGTGGTTGAGCTTGCTCCGATGGAAATTCGAACCTTCTTGATCAAGTTTGATGATCACATCGAATTGGTTGGTGAAATGAGAGCAACAACATAGATCCTCAAGTAACACACGTTGTTGTAGTTATCTTGATTACATAACTATTATCTTAATTTTGTTGTCGAGAAATGTTAGGAAATTTACACAGGGTATGTGTTTTCGTTTACATTTTAATTTGAGTTGTTAACTATACTTTTTGTAATTTACGGTTTATATTTTTCTACGTTATGTTATATTGGTAAGTCAACTAAAATATTTTAGAGATTTCAATAAAGTTTTCCATTCGATACAACTAACAATCAAAATGGAAAAATCGCTTTGTTTCCCATGAACTAATAAGTTGTTTTTGATTATGCGAAAGCACACATGAACTAGCTTTCTTTTTGAATTTATTATATTATATTATATTTTTCAAACAATTATTTCCTACAAACCGTAAACAAACTGGCGTGGATTACATGTTACAAACGGGTTAGTTCCGATTTAAATTTATAGATTTTATTTACTTTTTTAACTGGTTAGCGTACACCATTCTCCTCTATAAATATGTGTCTAATCCCTTGTGAAATATCATCTCATAATTTCCATAAAAACCTCTCTTTAGTTTCTCTCTTTAAATGTCTGAGTAAATTCTCTCTAGTTTTCCGGAGCCTTAAGAACTTCGGTTTATAAGTTCCGATTTCTATCTTCCATCCTGGAAGTCGGCGATTCTGTTCCGTTAGACTTCGATAAACGCAGGTGGTTTGCCAATACGATGGCCAACACGACTTTCGTGGAGGGATAATCGTGATCATTAGTACAAAGAGTGGTTGAGTTCTGAAATGGCCGAGTGAGCCGAAAATACTCCTAATACCTGGAATTGATCATGATTATTCCCCTCGTCTGTCAATACGGCTAGTCAATACGGCACCCTTTTGTGTGAGTCTAAGGATAATGGTATCAGAGCCAACAGTTTTTGTAGTGGTTGATGGAAATTGGTGTTTATGATCGAATGTTTTAGGTGTTCTGGAAAACGTTTTTCTCAAACATGTCTACTTCAAATCCTACTTCCATCGATTCCCCTTTTGCAATTTCTACTTTATACAAATCCACTAGTCGTTCCTCTTCTTCTTCTTCTTCTTCTATTAACTCTCTTTACGAAATAGAATATATTCCGGGAGATCGTCTACCGGAAACTACTCTTCCCCTGGTTAATCCATATGAACACTTTGCCAAGAAGCCTAGTGCTTTTTCGGTTAAAAGAGTTCGAGAACTTATCCGGCCATCTTCAAACCGAAAGATTCTAGAATATGTCCAATCTAGCAAGTTCTCATCCTGTCAAGTACCGGCCACGGAAGAAGAACAGTTTATCTCCCTCAACATCTCGGAGAATCTACCACGACTCTGGCTGCAACAGGGTTATACTCACCTCCACTTTGGAGTCGTGAGAATAGGTCTGACTTTACACGCACGAAAAGGTTTACCGGTCATAGCCCGAATAGCTTTGATCGACTCACGGTTAAAGTCATACCAGCTAGCCTGCATCAGAACGGTTCAAACAACGTTAAATGCCGGAACATTATTTGTAACACTGTTTCCCAACTTCAACGTTTCGTTGCAAGACCCAAACCTGCTAAAGACGCTCAAGGTGCAGCTCCAGCTGATCGGAGCTCCTATGCAAGACAAAAGTGTCATGGCGACACTCCACCACCAGATCGTCTTCCGAGTCCAAGATCATGCTCTTGATCTTGTCCTCCCCTCATCTGACGAGGCGTTATATCTCGAGGTTACATCTGCATCTCAAGCGCCCAATGCTATCCAGATACCTCGACAGATTTCTCGAGAAGAACTTCTTCGGCGACTACCAGAATCATGGGTAACAAGCTATGAAAAGTTACATCAAGCTATCGAAACACCGATCCAGTCTTCCGAAGCCAGTTTCCATTCCCACAGTGATGGAACAACTGAGATTAAATTCGAGAAACCTCGATCATCGTTAGTCAGGCGACAATTGTTCACTCAATTTCTCCTACAAATGGATGAACATGAATTCCATGGTCGTCCTACACCGGAAATAATGAAGCCATCCTCGTTTGAGCAAGACGGCAGAATCGTCTACCCCTTCAAAGATGCAGACGGACATCAGTATGTCGACCTCTATTTCTGCAACGCTTGTCATGATGCATATGACAACTATGAATCAGACAAAAAAGAGGAACCAAAACAAATCCTGATGATGAACCCTGATGGTTTTCCACCACCAGAAGACTTCACCAGGAACGACATAGCTCACAACCCTAAGATTCTCTCCAAGGCCATCAACTCGACTGGTCCAGACCAGCTGAGCCAAGCTGAAAAGGTTCTCAACTGGTAGACAGAGAATTCGCTCGTCCAGAATCAACTTCTTTCAAAGATCAATCACAAAGTTGATGAACTTACGAAGAGATACAATAGGAGACTACATAGTCTTCAAAGTGCTATAGCGGAGATACATGGTCGACTCGATAACCTCCATCACGAAATGATGTCCATGGCACACCAAATGATGGTAGGAACAACTCAATTCCGCGACAAAGAGGTAGAGACAACTAGTCTCAAAAACCAACTCAAAGATCTTCAAAGATGCCTCGAAAGTATAATTCAAAATCAACGGCCGGCAGACCCATACTTCAATCCTTACGGAAATATGTCTGGGATGCCTATGTTTCAAGGATCTTACTCACCTGGATTCCTTTCTGGCTATCAGAGTCCGAAACCAAGAAATCTAGCGCTAGGCTTTTTATCATCCGATGAAGCCTTCACATCCCGTTATGCTTCGGCATCGAGACCAATGTTTACTCCACGACCTAAGACGGCACGAGAAAAACCAAGAAGACCAAAGGAATCGGAATTCCAGGTCAACCCAACAAAGAAACCAACTCTTACATCCTCCTCGAGCCTTGAGTCTGGAGAAGACAAAAAGAAAAAGGACAAGGAAAAGGACATCGGAATAATTGAATTCTCGATGACCAGCTTGCTCAACACTATCGGAAAGAGTTCAGAAGACTATATTAACAAATCGATAAATTGTCAACATGACATTAAACAACGCCTCTAGCAAAGAGAGGCATCCAAGTGGAGAATGTTTGTTTCTAAATCTAGACTAAAAGGAGGCACAATAGAGGATGGATTCAAGGCATCTACAATTCTACAACAAAACACATAACCGTCTTTCCAAAACACTATCACATATATTGTCAGGTATAAACGACAACTAAACCTTCAAACAACTTTAGAAACACATGACTTTTGGATGCTAGTATTACCACTCAATCCAACGTTATTTGTAAAAGTTTGATCGAGGAAAGGGCCTATAAGTAAAATTCAAGAAGAAAAAAATATCAAAGAATCAAGAAAGGGAACGAGACAAAAAGAGTCAAAAAGGTTGGAACAATGCATCGAATCAATCCCATGATAACAATATTCCTTAGATCAACATGTCAATTATGTGATTGTTTCAGTTTTGTGTTGAATTGTAAATTGATCGTATCCAAAATGATTACTCATGGACATAGGTAAGAGATTACATCACTTTTTAAATAATTTTCTGTATAATATTAAAAGCTTAGTGTTTGTTTGTTTGCTTAATGATGTCACATCTTTTGATTAGTTTTTTAAACAATTATATTTATCTTGCATATATGAAATAGCAGGCTTGCAGAGAATATTGTTATTTGCTTTAGTTCGGCTAAGCCAAAGACACCAACGAAACTACATACACGTAATATGTGACCATGACCTTTGAAGAAAGGTAAGAACTTAGGTTTCTTTTGTGTTTGATTGTTATTATGTGGTTTGTCTACATTTTAAAATTTTATATACAAATTGTGGCAAAGAAGATGCAAGGAAGGAAGAGTGTAGGTGCGGGAGAGGTAGATGGGAAGGCGGCAACAACTGCGGAGAAGTCATCCTTTGTGGGAGATTCCACCATAATAAACCTAACAAGAGAATAGGAAGAATTCAGGAGGATCATGCCCATGATCGTGATTGTGCTTCCACCTCAAAGAAAAGGCGAGTGGTGTGGGAGGAGGAGCTTCACATCTGTTTTATCGCCGTTGTGCAACACATTGGCTTTGCCGGTGAATCGCATACATACATTACAGTTATATTTAATAGGGTTTACCATTTATGATATATCCTCTCCTTCGATATATGTATATTTGAATAATGGGATTCCATGCAGATGTTGTTCCAAATACACTTTTAGAATTTATGAATGTTGAAGGCATCTCTCGAAAAAACGTAGCCAGCCATTCCTATACCACCACGTTCACTGAAGTCGACTTCGAATAATTTGATTTTAAATTCAGAATATTCATATGCATATTAGTTCTTAAGACATATAGTTGCACCTAATATACATATAGCTGCACCATGGGTATTGATTTAGATTGATAGCATTATTTTAAACACAACGTCTTTGTTCAACAATTGATGGCAAGGGATAATGATTCATCATACCATTATCAACAAACTCATGGTATTAAAATCAAGTAGTATGGTACAAAGCAGCATCTTTGTACAAAAATCATATCATATTTGACTTTATTATATGATATCTTTAAATATTTGTGTAAACCTCCCGAAGATATCGGAAATCGCATCGGCTCTATAAAAATGCTGCTTTGTACTAACATACTGTAGAACAAATTTTTCTTTAGGAAAACAATTTACATGTTTATGATCATTTCGCTAATTTATTATTTGTCTTTAATTATATCCAGTATTCATTTTATACATAATATTATTTCGACTGTTTAAAGAATGTTACATGTATATAAGACATCACGACTATGACTAGGTATGGGTAAGGACTAGGATGGGATGAGTAAGGGTTGGGATGGGACGCGGGTAAGCGCTAAGAAGAGGCGAGTAAGGGTAGGGGTGGGCAAAAATACCCATAACCGAAAAACCAAATCGAACCGAACCGAATTAAATCGAACCGAGACCGACTCATAACAGTTTCGGTTTCATATGGACTCAATTTATCTATAACCGAAAAACCGAACCGAAACCGAACAGTTAGAATTTCGGTATATTATGGACCTCTATATTATGATACCAAACCAAACCAAAACCAAAATAAACCGAACCGAGACCGATCCATAACACTTTCGGTTTCATATTGACTCAATTTATCTATAACCAAAAAACCGAACCGAAACCGAACCGCAAAACCGAATGCCCATCCCTAAGTAAAGGTTAGGACGGGACACGGGTAAGGACTGAGACGGGACGATACGCAGATAAAAGACGAGGCACATGGTTTAGGATACTGACCGTGTTTGTTAATTAAAATAAGTAATTGATTTTATGATGAACATAAATGCTTAACATATAATCTTAAAATATTTTTTTTGTAATTTCTATTTCGCGCAAGGCGCAGATATACCTGCCTTGTTTTATTAAAGTTTTATTATGGTACATATGCACTTCTCTAGTAATCCAATATAATGGATCAATCCGGTTTAGTATTGGTTTATAATGAAATCCCCTTTTTCACTTTGACGGTGGCATGACTACTTTCAAAATTGCTGGTTTTCCTTTTTCTTCTGATTCATGATTAATGATTCGCAACTAGGTGTGGGCAAAAAACCCGGATCCGATAACCCGAACCGGTTCCGACCCGATAACATGCTTTCGGTTCGGGTTGGTACTCGAGTGTTAAACCGATCGGTTCCAATATTTCTTCCAGGCGGGTCTCGGGTCGGATCGGGTAGGACCCGGTTACCGAATCAAATCCGATTGCACATCTTCACCCTTATATAGTTTCCTAGTTTTACGCCTAAATCTCCCAAAATATTTGAGTGAATCGCAATGAATCTCCATACTTTCCCTAAAATCTCGACACTTTCCCTAAAATCTCTACTACTCGGCGGTTCCCATTGCATAAAATCGAAGAACCTAGCATTAACCATAACCTATCGCAATCTCAAGCCTCTCTTCCATCATAGCCATCGATTAATCAAGCTAAGGTACAAGCTTCTCCTTCTTTTCTGTTCTTAAATCGTATTTGATTATGAATTGAAACCCAATGTTTGTGACTTCGATTTGTTGTTCTGCTTGCTTTATTGTTCTGCGTTCTTGTTTCTTAAATTCTGAAAAGATTGAAACTTTTATCATCATTGATTCATTTGTTAGTGTAAGCTAATAGTTGTAGTATCCATTTTTGAGATAATTGTGGTTAAACAATTTGTTTATTCGATTCATGTGACATTGTTGTTGTTTATCTGATCTTGTCTTCTTTTTAATCCGTGTTCTGTAGTAAGGTCACCACCGACTTGGGTTAAGATTACTGGGCAAGATGTAAGATTTATTAGAAATTTTAAGACTTTGATTTGTGTGTGTGTGTTCGTATTGGACATGTAGGCTTCATTGTGGAGTTATGAACCGTTGGACTTGGATCTGTATATGCATCAAAATACTCTCTGGTGGAGTTGCTTAACACATCATACGCTTGAGGTATTGATGTGCACTGAGCAGTGGCTGAAGTGTGAGCTTAATTTAAGTGATAAATCAGTTGTTACGATTACACAAATGCTTGCTGATATTGAGTTACAAGACGAGCTTCAAAAAGGTACTTTCTAGCACTTGAATTAACTGTTTATGTGTTGATATGTTACTTATATAGTTATATTTATGATCACTTTAATTTTTCAGAGTTTGAAACAAAGATCAACTTGAGCTAGAAGGATTAGCAATTTGAGAGTAATGGTTTCTTCTATAGAGAAGGTATTCACAAATGATCACTCTTTCTTATATCTCTCGATCACTTATTGTTACTTTAATTGTGTTGTTCATTCGGTTTTCTTTTTTGTATTACAAGGAATGAATGAAGGATTAGGATATGGAGTAGAAGGATCATTTTGTTAAAACAATTGACGAGTGCATACTGTTTTGGTCTTCTTAACCTGCAGTTTGTGTCTTTGTCTTTGTCTTTGGTTTTCTTTTTTTTTTGGTCGACTGCCTTTGCTTTTATCTTTAAGACTTTAAGTTAACTATACTTTGCTTCTTTAAATTTCTTTTGGTTTGACATTTTGGAATTTGGTTTATTATAAGGATTTGGATTTGTTTCTTTTGGTGTTACTCTTTAACTTTACGTCTTAACTTCTTAACAATGTGAAGATACAAAGTGACACAAACTCTTAAGGACCAAAGGAAACTAACTAGAAATGTTTGCAGTGATACACTCATACACATGATGGCTGCGAATGAAGCTATTTGTTCGTAATCAAATAGTGTAAACACATTTATTGATAAGCTTTTAAAGGTCATGAAGAAATTGACTCGGATACTTCGGGTTTCACATGTAGTTCGGATACCCGTACCCGATCCGAACCGACGTAGTCCCGAACCGTCTCCGATCCGAACATAACAATTACCCGATCGGTTCCAATATTTATACATCACGGATACCCGAAACCCGAGTTACCCGAACCGGAACTGACCGATAACCCGATTGCCCACCCCTATTCGCAACTATGAATAATAAGTCGTATTCAAGTTTTGGGTTCAAACTTTGTGTGAATTAATAAAGCCAAAGCAAAGACAATGGTTCGTTTTAATTAAGGCGTATGAGCTATAAAACGAAAAACCGAAATCAACTTTAATTTATGTGATTAGGGTTGTTATGAATTTCGGATTCGGTTTGAATCCATTTCTCGCATAAACATGTACAAATAAATATGTTTCAGTTTTTTGCCGAAGATTTTATGTTATGTTCTCTTTTCAATCTAGTTCAATTTCTATTATGGGTTGGTCAGTTACAAATTTTCAGTGTAACTGATGATCATATTCCTGTATCCAAGAAACATGATGAATTAGAGATAAAAAATCAAATCAAAACTCGATAGAGTGAACAGTAGAATCATAGATTAAAAACCTCAAACGAATCAACTCACCAAAATAGATCAACAAGAATAGCAATAGTAGCATTTAAGAACACCGGAAATGATAAAAATAGATCAACACGAGTAGCACTAGTAGCAATAGAGAACACCGGAGATGAGAAACAGAAGTTTACCTCTGCCATTCCGATTCTCAAGTGTGAGGAAAACCCAAGTCTCGGCGGCTAGCGTGAGAACAAAATGAAATGTGACCTTGTTAATTAGGGTAAAACTGGGCCAAAAATCTATGTCAGTTCACATCTTTTCATATATAATTACATCTATAATTTGGATAAATTTACCGATATATTCCAGTAAAACCAAAAAAAGGTGATCCAAAAACTAAACTAGTTAAAGTTACACATTTTAAACAAAACCAAAAGGCCAGATTAAAAAGAAAATAACAAAGCTGTATCATAACTTACTTTAAACCTTTGATACTGTATTTTCGAATTAAATTCGAATTTGAACACCAAATGAATTAAAACAAAGTTTCTACAGTAAAAACACCAATCCACCCCCAAACTGGAATCGGAATTGCCTACCAAGTTAAAGTGGTCCGTCCCAGAGATTTAAACGGAGGATTTACTTTCTTGCTAGATCTGAAATGGAGCCATGTGATGTGATCGATTCAAACCACAACAAAATCATTGTCAAGCAGAAGTAATCACAACATATATACATGATTCATATCAACACACATGGTTGTATCACAATAAGATTCACAAGTCCATTAATATCCCATTCGTCGTTCACATGGTTACGTAACTAGAGGTAGCCTTGAGTAGAAGCTAATCAAGCATTAGCTTGGGGTCTCTTATGAATCTATAAATGGTTAAGTTGGTAATGTAATGTTTTATGCTTGAGGAGGTTGGCTGTTCAAATATTTTTTGAAGCTATTTCTCATCAATAAATAATTAGTGGGCCAAATTTTTTTCTGGTTTGGAGCCATCAAATCTTAAGGACCCATTCTGTACTTAAAAAAAATTGTTTCTGTTTAAATTGTGAAATAAAGATTATACAGAACGAGCGAGTCTTAGGTTATTAACAATAAGAAAAACCTCAAATTGTGTAATCAAAAGTTAAGGAGGTAAATAGCTTAAGTTCGATATGTTTCAATGTATAAATGTTTCTAACTTTTTCTATAAATAAGTACATCTTCTAATTTCTTTTGAATTTTAATACAAGTTTCATCAATTTAATTATTTCAATTATCTAGGATGAAGAAATCCTTTCAGCTCTCGTTCACCATTCTAGTTATCTTCATCGTTCTTGTGCTAGGTTAGTATGCTTTTAGAATTACTCTAGTATATTATTATTTAAAAAACAAATATTTTGAATAAAATTATTATTTCTATTTTAAATTTATATTATTATTATTATTTTTGTAAGAACTCATAGTTTCTAAATAAAATTTGGGGTTCTAACGGCTACGACGATCAGTTTGTCATCGTTGTTGCTTTCGGGACTAACGCTCACTGGAATGGTGATCGGATTGATCGTTGCGACGCCGTTGATGGTTCTGTTCAGCCCGGTGCTGGTGCCTGCGGTGATAACAGGTTCTTGAATTTGTTTTTTTTAAAATCAAAATCCCTTCAACCAATCAGAAATTGACACCATAGGGGTTTTAAAAATATCATTAAACTCTAATCTAAAAACCGGTTGTAAACTGTACTAACACCAAATTTTTCTTTTTTAATTTTTTTAATGTTAAGAACCCTTTAAGATCCACCATTGGAGGTGGTCTGAGAACTCATAAAAACAATTGAGTAAACAATGTAAACCATCAGTTTATTATTCAACTATTCATCTTACTTGTATTTATTCTCTTATCTTCAAAATTTAATGAACATGATCAAATCCATTAAAGAAAAATAAGACAATAATAGCGGATTGTAACCTTGAAAGCCCCACCGAACAAAATTTTGTTCTCCAAAGCCCCAACTGTCAATATAATTTCTTTTTTGTTTTTTTTTTAATTGAAAACATGGCTAAAGACCAATTCATCCTTAATGAATTGGATATATTACATGACCCAACCACATAATCCTACCCAAACCCGGATCCACCCGGATCATAAAACAAAATTAAAAAAATCGATCCCTTCTTCTTCCCCATCTCTTTTCTCATTCACGAAGAGGATTCCGACGATGAGCGAAATCCTTCATGTCTCTTACTGAGCAGTACAGAGGTGGCCGTGGGAGAGGCCGAGGCAGGAGAAGTTTCTCCGATCGTCCGCATAACGACGGAGGAAGAGATCAGTTTGTCACCGGAGCATAAGCGTCACTCTTGATCCTGATCATCTCTGTACTCTAACCATTTGTACATAGTTGGGCTCTTGCACATTGGGTCCACCACCTAAGTAGGCGTGCATATATCCTCTTCCTCAACAAAGTCTTACTCAGAGGACGAGGACATCTGTATACTGAATAGTCATATCGCTAAAGTGTGAATTCGACAATTACAAAAATAAGAAACACATAGTCATACTTAGTTATACTCAGTTATACCTGACATAGATACCATTTATACCTAGTTGGGATCTTGGACATTTGGTTCAATTGTCCTAGTAATACCATTTACTTTTAGTAGTACCAATTGTCCTAGTAATACCATTTACTTTTAGTAGTGCTAATTCTCCCAGTTACTCGTACTACCCAATTACTCTCACTACTACTAGTTCTCCTAGGTATACCTCTCTAGTTTCGACTTACCTCTGATTTCGTGGCTTCAAGGGATTCAGCTGCTATTTTACCACAAAATCTATCACATTACTCTAAAAAACTTACAAAACAAGTCCAATATCCAAAAACTCATACAAACAAAACAAATTCTCTAATTTACAAACAAATCTCCAAAATTAGAAAAAAAAATCTTTAAAACGAGGAGTTTTCAAATCTATTGTAACCCAAAACACGAAGATTGCAGAAAACGGAAGTATCAAACCTTACTTTTGAAGATTCAATTGTGTAAAAAAGATGAGAACAAGTTTAATCCTCCTTTGCTCTGTTTTTCTTTACGAGATGAAGAATCAACGAAGAAGGACGACGAGAGGAAGAAGGAAGGATGAAGAGAGGATGACGAAAGGAATAATCTAACAAGTGAAGATTCAGTCATGAGAGGACAAAGGAAGGGCGAAGAGAGGAAGAGAAACAACAAACCTTGCTCTGTTTTGTGGACTCTATTTTGTTGTTCTTTGGCCGAGAGAAAGAGAGACCACGATGAAGAAAGTACCACGTGGAAGCTCAAAATAGGTTAATTAGTTTTTGATTTAATTAAATTTGATTGGTTGGTGGGAATATTAATTAATTGGTTGTTGGATTTATTTATTAGGGTGCATAAATAAATAATAATTAAATAAAGAAGGGTAATGTTGAGAGAAGAAGAAAGGAGGGGTGGTTAGGTTTAGAAAGGGTGTTAAGAATTTTTTTTTATGAGTTGGGGCTTATAAGGTTATTGTCCAATAATAGCTCGAAGCTCACCATTTTTGCAAGAAATTTGTAATCTCGAACTTTTCCACGGATGCAATGTGTCCCATTATATATTTGATAGAGGGATTAAAACTAACTCTAAAATGCATTTATTTAGATGGTTTATATATTTGTAGAGATTAAACGGTGTTCCACTAAGGTTTGTGAATGATAAGCTTATTAGAGGTCAGAAGAAAGATCTTGTTCGCACAACATCAGCGCTGAACTTTGTAACGAAAAAGGAATTGTACTTGAAATTCAAAGACAATTAAAAAATTGAACCAGAAACTTAAGCATGACTCATCAACCTTGGCCCCAAGCTCATTGGTGATCAAAGTGATATATTTATACGCAGGCCCGACCCAATATTGCCGGAGGCCTAATGCAAAAACCAATGAAAAAGCATTTGGAAGCATTATCCAGCACATAATCTAGTGTAAAAGTATTTGAAATCGAATACACACTATGCAAATTTATTAAATAACGAAGGGATATTGACTACTGGCCTTCACCACAAAGAGATTATTTTTTGTAGTTGGATTTTGTACTGGTCCTTTCACTCTCAATCTCTTGTCTTTAGCTCCATGGTCTGTGAACACTAACCATCACAACACAAACATAGAATAAGGAACTAAAAGTGCTAATATTCATGTTTCATATTATACTACTAAGCCTACGTAGGCTTTGATTTGTATACAAACAAATCCTAATAGTGAACAAACTGCATATGGACCCTTTAACGATCCTATTGAAACAGAGCTATCCTCCAAAAATGCTAACATAAACTGATTCACAAAGAAGATGAAACGAATATTCTCCGAACCTTTCTCAAAGTTTTTGATGTTCTCAAATCTCTTAAATCCTCAAAACATGTTTACCTTGCTTCATCAGTGGTGCGTACAAAAAAAAAGCTTAAGTTTCAACTCAACGAAAAGAAACCCCAAAACGAAAAATAATCAAACAAAAAAAGTTAAATTTATAGGTGTTGGTATTTGATTCAACATGTGATTTTTATCAAATTATTGAATTGATTTATTGGAATTTGAGAGAAGATTTACCTATTGAATTGGTTCTTACGTTGTTAGCGAAAACAATCGATTTTAATTATAATATTGTTTAATTTAAAATGTGAAATATATTAGAAAAATATTGCTTGTGGTTAATCTGTATTTTAGTTCGGCTTTAAATGTTGTGAGTTCTAAAATTTATAGGTTTTAAATAATAGTATCTAAATTATACAATACCTTGTAAAAACATGGTTTGAATCAAACACATCTAATCACGGTTGCTATTTATTATTGTGTTTATGTATATGAATCAAAATACATATCGTGTTTGATCATATGGAAGTAGCCTTCGGCATTTTAACCGAAACAGAACTTAAACCGAACCAAAAAAGGTGGTTTGGTCGGATTCGGATACATATAAATTATTCTAGTGGATTTCAACCTTCCGATCCATTAGTTTCGGTTTGGTTCGGTTTGAAACCGATATTCAATAGGTTAACCGAAAAACCAAAACTTTTATATACATTAAAATTACCTATTTATATTAGTGATGTTATATATAGGTATTCATCTATGTTTTGTTTAGAATATGAAAGATTTTTAATACAGATGTTAATGTGTTTTTGATTTTTAAATGAATTGATGTGAAGAAGATGGTGAATATTGATCGAGTAGCTGGTAAATGTTGCAAAGTTGGTGAATGGCGATATGTTGTTAAACTTTTATTTTTCTCTACTCTTTCTTATCAAACTTAACTTAATTCTCTACTATTAATTATTTTTTATTTTTTATTTTCGGATTCAGACTTATCTAATTAAATATTGTCTTCTCACACTTCTCTTATGCATTTGAAACTTTTTATTTTCAGATTATTGCACTAAATAATGAGACCGAACCGAACCAAACCCATAACCTACTATTTCCGATTTTATATTGGTTCTTATTCAAAATATCTAAACCAAACTAAATCGAAAAAGACCAAACCGAACCAACCGAAATTAGGTACATTCCTATATGAATCCTAAATTCAATAACCAAAATAACCGAACCAATCCAAACCCATAACCTACTATGCCTAGAGCTATATGGAAGTTTAGAAAGCAGATTTATGGTCATTACCCAATCCCATATTTTTACTATGTTAAGAAAATTATGAAAACATTGGATTATGTGTTTTTCATATGAAACAAAACACTTCATATATTTGTTCATATATAAACAAAACAAAAAGTTAAAATAATTCGTGACATGATTAATATTTAATAAACACATAAAAGAAACTACAACTTTCAGAAGAAGAAACCAAATTATGGAGTAGTATTGGAATGTAAGTTTATGACTAATTAAGTTCAAAATTTTTGCCTAAGTCATATTAGAGGATTACAATGCCATATTTGAATATGAAAATGACACATAAATCATTTCTCAAATAATATACAGTATAGAAGATAAGTTTAGTTGAAGTGTATGTTGTAATTCATTTTATGTATTAAATAATTTAGTTTTCATGGGTACTAGAGTTATATGTCATTTCATTTGTAAAATGTTATTATTAATTTTTTAATAAATTGTCCTACATTACCTAAAGTATTACAATCATATTCAGCAAATAAGTCATAATTAACAATTTTAATGATTTTACCACCCATTTTTCAAAACGTATCATTGAAAAAACGTATTACTAAGTAACTAAAACTCTACATTAACTGCACACTTAAATTCATTAATTGTAAAACGTAGGTAAGAAGCGCAAAACCTATTTAGAAGGATGAAGAATCGTTTGCGAAAAAATTATCAAAAAGAGAGAAAGAGAAACCTAACCTAAGAAATCTACGGACAATAGCCCTTAGCGGATCAACATTAAAATTGTGTTTAGAAGTCTAGTTAAAGAGAACTGATGTACTATGATTTGAACGAGTTAAGAAGAAATGTATTGGTTTTGATATTAGGAGTTATGTGCAAAAAATTATTTTCGTTCTGGTTATTCATTCTCACTCTTTTTTGTGTAGTTTACTTGCTCTAGTTATTCAATTTTTGTATTTTTTTTTCTTTTGACTGTCATTAATTCAAAACTTACAAAATTTATGGTACACTAAATTACTTAGTTCGAAAATGTATTCGTTTTACCGATAAATAAAATGTGATCATGATCAGAAAAAAAAAAAAACTTGCATAGACAAATAATGAAAATGAAATGAATTCAAAATGAACGTATACAAAAATCTATCCTCAATTGCTTTCGTATTTGATATTTGATGATATAATATTGAATGACCATGAATGCAAAACTAAAACTATAAAATTATGTAGTATGCAATACACATCGACATTAATAGAAGAAAATAATTACTAACAGCATTATTGCTGACTGTTTTGAAATAACCCTTAGTTTGTAGTATTGTTGACTGTTACGGCAAAAATTAACTAACATGTATACCATTTCCTATACGATATTTTCCTCACCAAACGTCCCCGTATCACCCACTTAATAAGATTCCGTATATCCACCCGGATCGAAAGGAATCATAATGTCGGTTTACAGATCCGGATCGGGTCGGGTACGGATTCTTGTTTTATTGAAAGAAGAAAGAGAAACGACGACATGTTTTGTCCTTAGACCATCTCCAGTAGGAAGGCAAATTTCCCATCTTATATTCCTTCCACATCACTTTATTCTCCTTCCACATCATTTCATTTTTTTATTTCACATCCAACTCTACAATAGAAAGGCAAATCATTTTCTCTTTCCTCCAACTCATTTTCTCTTTCTTCCACATCAGTCCATCATAAAAAATTCATTTTATATTTATTTATTTTATCTTTATTATTTTATTTATGTTATTTATTTTATAAATACTATTACTCCTAATATATTTATAATCACACAAAATTAATATTATTTTATATATCTAATATATTTTTTTAATTAGAGTTGATTAATATTATAAAAATATTTTCAAATAATATACTTATTTCTAAATAAATAAACAACACTCGTTATTATTAATAAAAACAAACCAAACATACATAATTCATTAAAATCTTACAACAAAACAAACACCAAACATTAATAAACTTAGAAATAAATTTTGATATTTCTAACTGAGGGTTGCTCCGAATTTTTGCCAAATATGCTCGACAAGATCCTTCTTCAATTGAATATGTTGACCCCTATCACGTAAATCAGCTCTAACATGAATATCCGATTCTGACCGGCCTTGCACATGGACTTCAAATTGTGGTAATATTTGGGTGTCGACGTTGATCGAGGAGCTTGATGCAGAATTGTTTGAAGGTTCGAAATCGATATTTTCCCAGTTTCGCGAATATGTATCACGTTCATCCTCTACTATCATGTTATGTAAAATAATGCAGGCCCGCATTATTATACCTAATACCTCGATATCCCACATTCTAGATGGTTGCCGAACAATAGCAAATCGTGCTTGGAGAACACCGAATGCTCGTTCCACGTCCTTCCTACATGACTCTTGTTGTTTGGCAAACAATTGTGCTTTGTCGCCTACAGGAACTTGAATTGACTGAACAAAGACAGGCCATTTAGGATAGATTCCATCGGCAAGATAGTATGCCATATTGTATTGCCGACCATTTACGATGAAGTTCACCTCCGAGGCTTCACCAGAAATGATGTCGTCAAACACCGGTGACCTATCGAGTACATTAATGTCATTCAATGTACCAGGCAACCCAAAGAAAGCATGCCATATCCACAAATCATATGACGCCACAGCCTCAAGAATGACTGTTGCCGAGCCTTTGTGTCCACTAGTGAACTGTCCTTGCCAAGCTTTGGGACAATTCTTCCACTTCCAGTGCATGCAATCAATACTACCAATCATTCCGGGGAAACCACGATCCTGACCAACTTGGAGTAACCTCTCCAAATCTGTCACATTTGGTCTTCGTAAATATTCATCTTGAAACAAGGTAATTATCCCTTCACAAAATTTTTTAGTACACTCGAGCGCAGTGCTTTCTCCAATCTTCACATACTCGTCACAAGCATCAGCTGGGCAGCCATATGCGAGCATGCGGAGAGCAGCTGTACACTTTTGGACAGGGGAAAGACCAGGCTTCCCAGAATTATTGCGCCTTTGAGTGAAGTACACGTCGTAATTGGATAACGATTCTACAATTCGTAGAAACAATGGCCTTTTCATTCGATATCTTCTCCGGAACTGCATGTCGGTGTAAGTGCATGACTCGTCAAAGTAGTCGGCCATGAGCCTTTGATGGGCAGCTACATGATCCCTATAAATATAATTTTTGGAATGGGATCTTTCGTTTCTTCTTTGCAGTTCCTCAAGAAGTTCTCGTTGCCTTTGGATTAGAGATTCTTCCAACTTCGACTGTTGTTCGAACTCTTCAAAGTTAAACAAATTTGGTGGTACATCCATTGAATGATAAGAAGAGGAAAGTATAAATGTTTGGAGTGAGTTATGTTGATATGATGTGAACTACCATTTTTATAATAAATGAGTTATGGACTCCAACCGTTTTACTTAAATAAATTGAATATATAGATAAGTCTTGGGGTATGATGAATTATTGTCCTCGTAGGTCAGATCAATTATTCAATATTTGAATTAATCTTTGCAGTGAGTAGTCACATCTTGTCGGAAGTAGTGGGTCTGATGCATTATTCAAAATTTGAATTAATCTTTGCAGTGAGTAGTCATATCTTGTCGGAAGTAGTGGGTATGATGCATTATTCAAAATTTGAATTAGTCTTTGCACTGAGTAGTCATATCTTGTCGGAAGTAACGGGTCTGGTCAATTATTGAAACACAATACTTTTATTAAATTTAGAACACAACATAAACAAAAAAAAGAACACAATATATTAAAACTAACGGTTAAACAACGCATTTGTCAACATCATGTAGGCTTCTTGTTCTGCATCATCACGAGATTTGTTATGCAGTTGGAGCCACAACTCCATGTTCTTAGAACGTGCAACTTCCTTCTGGCTAGCAGACAACTCTAAGATAGCTGAAATAGTATTTGTCCTGTTTTCTTGAAGGTTTTCATGAATAGAGGCTAAATTGGACAACTCTTCTTCAATGGCATGCTTAGATTTTCTGGTAGTAGATGATTTACTGGAAGAAACCCTAGCTTTCTTCTTCGTTGCCTCCCTACCTGCTGGACGAACAAAGGACTGAAATGGTGATTCAACATCATCACTACCACTTTTTCGCTTAGAGCCACTGCTACCAGATTCATTTGATCCCAACATATATTTGGGCTGATGGCGAACCAATTTCCATTCATCCACATAAGCAAACACACAACCTTCTTTTGCTTCATACAAACCAAGAGCATTGGTTATGTAGTCATCATCGGACAAACCACTACGCCTCTCCCTGGTTGCAGTACTGTAACAACCAACAAAGGTACAAATTTTCTTGTTTATGTCACGAAAGTGACTTTGACATTTTGTTGCGGTGAATATTTTTCTGTTGTCGGTGCTCTCGTTCACGTACTTAGCAATTTTCCCCCAGAAAGTATCACCTTTTTGATTATTCCCCAATTCACTATCAGTACTGAAGTGGAAATAACCATTTAGTAGTGTTGTTGTCTTCAGAACTCCAAGTAGTGTAACTTGCCTTCTTCTTTGCTGATTGTTGGGTTGGTTGAAGAATAGAAGCATCCCCGCCAGCATTTTCCAAAGACATTTGGGTGTAAAATTGTGGAGTATCAGTCGATCCACTACTAAAACCGGTTGGCTCGTTAATGGGTTGACTGTTAGGGTAGTTCATATTAGGTGAAACATTGGTGTTTCCCGGAACTGGTGGGTAGCCATATGGCATATATGGATGATTGTACGGGTATTGCATGCCAAAATTCGGTGGCATCATATATGGCATTTGAAAATTTGGATGCATTCCCGAATTTATAGGATTTTCTGGGAGTTGTGTATTTGGATTTGGTGGTTGTATGTTTGGATTTTGAGGTTTGGGAAACCATAATTTGGTAAGAAATTTTGATTGCCAGATGGATCCATAAAGGATGTTGAAAATTGAAAAAAAAACACAAAAAATAGTGACAATGTGGGAGAAGAAATGAAAAGAGAGTGTTAAAACTTGAGATTTTTTTTTTGTGTACGTAGTCTCTATTTATAGATGTTAAAAAATAAAAAATAATGGTATAAATTTTTTATTTTTATTTTTGATCAATTATTGAGCAAAAATAGCATAAGAAGAATGGAAAAAAAAAAGAAAAAGAAAATAAAACAGCGAGCGAATCACAAGCTGCCACGTCAAAAGTTATGTGGGACCCGTCAGAATTTTAGGAAGGCAAAATTTGTCTTTGTCGATTGAGTTGGCATTTTGCCTTTTGGATTTGTCTTCCTATTCCTATTGAATGAAAATACACCCTATTTGCCTTGCTATTGCATTTGGTCTTAGGTAAAAAATAAAATCAAATCAAATCGAAGTGTCTGCAGAGAACAGAAGCAGCGGTGGCTCTGAGCCGGCGAAGTTATTTTTCCAATCCCTAAAATTTTCATGTCCATCTTGCCTCCATCGCATATTCAAGGTCACAAGTCTTCTTCTTCTCCTTCAGATTCGTCTTTAAACCCTAGCTCTGAGCATGGCAACAACTCTTCTGTCTCTCCTCTTCCCACCTCGATCCCTTCTTCTGGAATTGGATCCCTCAGCCTCGCCGGAGCTGATTTCTCCGGTGGTTCTACGGGTAAGGAGATTGATTATTCAGCTTAGCCAATTTTGCCCTTTTCGTTCTTTAGTTTTTTTTTTTTTACATTGACGAACGAATTTGGCTGAGTTTTGATTTGGGTTTTTTTTAGAAGTTTAAAGTTTTATCCTTTGGATACATTTAGCTAACTTCATGTCTCATTTTCCACTTTTTTTTGTTTTTGAACTGTAGAACCGATTGCTGCAGCTGAGGAGGGACATAGCCGTGGATCTTCCAAAGAGGTAAACTTTAATACTTCTCACTGGACTCTATACTCTGGAACCACTTAGTTTCTTTGAATTTTTGTTGTGTGCTCGGTCATTGTTTTTCCAACGTTGTTGCAGATGACCCAAATTGGATCAGGGAAGGAGAGTTTTTCCCCACCTACTGCAGATAAACATGACCATTCTCGTTATGATGGTCGAAGGAATAGGTCCAGAGGGAGAACTACTGGAGCTGCTGCTGGTTCTTCTTCTCGATTGCAGCACGATACTGCCAGACCTTTTAATTCTCATAGAGGAGCGTCGCATCATAATCAAACTGGTAGGAGAGCTAATATGATCAGTGGAAACCATTTACTGAATTTTCAGTATGATCCAATATCTCCCCCTCAATCTAGAGGCTTTCCTCCACCTCAAAGAAGGCAAATGTTCAAGAGGAGGCCTTATAACAAGGATTTGTTTCTTCAGGCCAATTACAAGTTTGTTATGTTGGACACTGGAGATCATTCTCCTGATTCTATGGATCCTGATAAAATGCTGCAGTGGGAGAATATAATTTGTGTAAGGTATTCCACTCCGTCTCCTGTGCAGTGCCCAATTTGCTTGGAGTATCCTCTGTGTCCGCAGATAACTTCATGCGGGCATATTTTCTGTTTCCCGTGTGTTCTACAGTACCTGTTGATAGGTGTGGATAACCACAAGGCAGAGTGTTTCAAGAGGTGTCCTTTGTGCTTTGTGATGATTTCTCCAAAAGATTTATACACAGTTTATATTGAAAACGTCAAGCAGTACTCTGTTGGAGATCCTATTGAGTTTATACTTTTGACTCGCAAGAAAGATTCTTTTGCTCCAACTCGGAAAAATGAGTACGACCAGGCTCTTCCCAATGGTGAAAATGAAATACATGATCCGTTCTCCAAGTTCACTTTCACTCAAGATGTTGATCTCTCTGTCAGACAAGCAGTTTCAGAGTTAGACAGTTGGATTGCAAGGGCAGATCCTGGGCTTGTTGAGGACCTGGAGAAGCACCTATATGTAAATGCTGCTTTGGAGCGTTTGGAGCAGAGAAAATTGTACTGGAATGAGCACAGGCTCTCTTGTTACAGCAAATCAAGCACAATGGCTAGAAATCAGATACCATCATTCTCACCTCCTGATGTTTCTCGAGTTGGTTATCAAGCCCCCAGCTGGGAGAATGGAGTAACAACTAGCAGCTCCAACGATCAAGATAAATCAATTGAGGATTCTGCAGTGGATAAATCAGATGAGGAATCTCAATCTAGTCTGGAAAAGAGTTGTGATAATGTTCACCCTCTAGAAGACCAAGAAGCACCGTCATCTTCTTCACACAATGGAAGTAAAGGGCCCCTGTTGCACCAAAATGACACCGAAGATCTGAAGGACAACGATGCGTACAACTTTTATCAGGTAACTAGTTTTTGATGGGTACTTTGTGTTTGCATAAAGTACTTAAATGACAGCTGCATGATGATTAATTGCTCGGTGAAGATATCTCTGTGGTTTTGTTGACAAAGAAGAATCATCTTGGTGGTTATATTATTAACACTCGGTTTTTCTTACCTTTGTGTTCTAATCGTATGCCTATACAGTCCGTTGATGGGCAGCACATAATCCTTCACATGTTGAATGTGAAATGCCTTCTGCATCACTATGGCAGCTATGACTTGCTTCCACCAAGGTAGGAGTCCGAGTCTTTTGTGCATCAGATTTTTTATGCAAAGAATAGGGGATAGGTTTTAATGGAAGCCTCTCTATTGCCTTTTTTCTGCATGGATTTGAAATGCTGATTCAAAGTGTATGATTTATGGCACCTATAGTTAATGAAACCAAGAACCAGTGATACAAATTTTGAACTGTTGTTTAGCATGATAATCAAGACTCAGAATGAATTCAAGTATTATTGTTCAGCATAAAAAGATATCATATGTAGTTTGGTGGTTTTAATAGAGTTCTGATTTCATTCCATGAAACGGCAGAGTGAATGGAAAAATACTGGAAATGGAGACCGTGACCCAGTCAGAAGCAATAAGGAGACGCTACCGCTTCTTGAGTCATTTTTCTTTAACAACTACATTTCAGGTACATTTATTCCCTTAGTTGCCTTGGGTTTCTCCTATTTTCTCCACATGTTATTCCCGTAGTTCCCTTAATTGCCTTGGGTTTCTCCTATCTTTTGCACTTGTTATTCCCTTAGTTCTATCTTCTGCCCATGTCGCTATTCGATCATTTTCTCCATGGGGTTTACCCTCTTTTTGATAATCTTTTCAGATATGTGAGCTTGATATGAGGGAATCATTGCCTCCTGGTGCTTTTACTCCATTTATGGATGAAATCAAGAAGCGTGAGAAGCAGAGGAAAGAACGTGCTAGGAAGGTATTCCTCTTTTAAAACATGATCACAATTCACAACACATGGTCTCTTTTCCTATTCCTTTTCAGATTCAAACCTCCTTCGGGTCTTGCTTATTTCCTTATGTTAGTAATTTAACTTGATTAGATATAGCAGATGATCCTACTTTATTTCTTACTTTCCCTGAATTCCATTGTAAAAGGAAAACTCAAGGCCACAAAACTTATATGATGTTATGATTTTTCGTAGGATCGAAAAGATAAAATCAAAGCTGAAGTAGCTGCAGCTGCAGAGCTTGCACCATTGATGGCCAGTTTTGGTCAGTCCTCTTGTGATGACTTTCCTTCATTTTCCTTGGATGACTTTGAAGGTGAAAAAAATGAATCTTTCATCTCTTAATTGGATTTGAGGTTTAGTTATCTAATTATTAAGCTTTGTTGTGTCCCTCTTAGCCCTTGGAAACTCTGCCCCAATATCATCAAGCCCTCCAAACATTGGGGAGAGAAGTTCCTTCTCACACGTGACAAGGCTCGGTTTCGCAGCTGGTCATGACTCGCCCAACCTGAATAACGAGGCACCAAATGTTCAAAGCAGCGGCAGTGAAGTCACAAACGCAACCACAGGTAAACCTGCTGGCTTAGCTCTGCAGATTCTTTTAGGATTCTCTAATGACCCTCTAAAATATGTTTTCAGGTGTTAGAAACACAAACATAACATCATTCGCTAGTGTAACCTCAAGAACACCAAGCACGCCAAGCACACCAACCACCGTTAAAGAGCCTGGAAAGAGAGGGAGGAAACCGAGCCGAGTGCTTCTATCGACAACCAGTGTACGCCGCTACTGAAAAGTGGTATGGATTTGTATGTATAATAATAAGCTTTCCTTTTAAGAAGAGCTGAATAAAGAACGAAACGAACCATTGAGTGTGGCTTGAGTAAGCAAGTAAAACTCAAACTTTGGCTTTGTTTCTTTTTGTAACCCATGTGACTGATAATGAAAGTGTGTATTATTATTACACCATTTAGGACAAAATTATGAGACTTGAAAACACACAGAAAATTCCAATAAGATTGAATAAAAATATCTTCCAAGAGAGGAGGATAACTCTCCGGTGATTTTCAATCTCACAAGTCACAACAATCATGGTTTATCCTTTTAAAAAATATCTCTCCTTTTCTGTTCAATCTTTTATCTTTTTGTCAAATAAATGGAGTTATCAAGTTGGGACCAGTTCTTGTAGTCCGTTGGATTATGAATAAGGTCAATATCTGATTGAAAGGGAAAAAAAACAGTCGACCTGCTGCTATAAATAATAGCATGACCTTTACCAAAACAGAACCAAAGATACAAATCACTAAATCAATCTTCTTACCCATTACAAAAAACAAGAAAATATGCAGGGAGCTTTGTGCATCAAACCAACCATTCTTCATCCACTTCCTTCACCAATTTCTTCTCCAAAGCTCACTCTTCTTCTTCCTCATACCATCAACACCAACAAGTCTTCAAGACTCTCATCTCTCAGACCAAACTCATCATCTCCTTCAACCTCTGATCCTCTCACTGTTGACTACAACTCTCTTCTTTCGTAAGTCCTTCACTTCCCTTCTTTCTTTTCTCTCCTCTCTTTTATAAACTGACTCAATAAAGTCTCTATTCTCAAGTGTTTTCCCAGCTGAAGCATGTGAAACAATCAGTGGATACGCTTGTTCTGCTGACATTTACCCTGAAGTCAAGCTCGATACAAAGCCCGTCTCACGTCCCCTCGTGGCTTCAGAGCCGGTAGACCGAGAATACATGGAGTATAGCAACCCCAAAACGTAAAGATCAAAATTTTGAAACCTTTTCCTTTCTTTACTTCAGATTCTCAGCTTGCTTTTCAACTTCTGATTGTGTGTTTTGGGCTTGGAAAAACAGAGTTTTTCGCGAAGAGGCATGCGATGATCTTGGAGGCGAATTCTGCGAACCTGACTATAAAAAAGATGACTAAAAGAAGAAAGCTAAGATTTTATGTGATGTGAATGTGTTTGTATCTCTCTACAAGTCTCTAAAATAAAAAGTCCTTAATATATGAAAGCTAGCTTCACTTAATCAAGATTGAAGTTATGAATCAAACCCAAGCCCCAAAAGCTAATAAAAAAGTAGTAATTTGAATACATGATAATCATCAAACGGATGAGAACTTTTGCAGACTAAAAGGTTTCGCTTAACAAACCTCTAAAAGCACTGCTTTGATTTGCTTACGATATTCGTCTCTTTGGTTATGGAGAGTGTCTACGTCAGTGATTAAGGATGCTAGAGATGAATTGGTTTGTAGAAACGTTGATGTTCAGAGATTGGCATCGAATGTGGCTGGATTTTTTAAGTAATATTTTGTCACGTTTCATAATCCTTCCAAGGAGTTTATTGCATTTGTCACTCATTGCACTCATTGATTTCCAACATTGAAGCATATGAAAGTAGCCAACTTGCATATGTTATTGTCCGAAAAATCTAAAAAAGGTTCAGTCATGTAGAAGGTTTGAATTTGTTTAGGACTAATGACAGCCTTACAAAAAAAAAAAAATTGTATAAATTGTAGGATCCAAAATAAAACTTTATAGCTATTAACATTGAACTAGAGTCTTGTATTTCAAATATTTAACAAACGGTTGACAAAATCTAGACTTTATTTTGAGTTCCTAGCTAATTACCAGGATTTGATCAAAGGGAGTTATTTACTAGAGTAAGCAACACAAACTCTTCTACTGTTTTTTCATGGAATATTTACGGCTTATGTTTATATTTTGAAGTCATTTTGATGACTGCAGGAGTTGATATCATATCTAGGCATTTTCATATAACATTTATTCCATGATCGCCGAGCAATTTTTTTTTTTATATACACCATTGTAGAAGAAGAATAATCAATGAGAAAGAAAAAAGAACTCGACAATGGTGGATACAATGTAGAAGGATTATAACCGATGAGAAAAAAATGAGAGCTCAACAATAGTGGATTGAAAGAGAAATTGAGTTTGATAGCTCTTAATTAGACATATTAAACAAGAGAGGTTGAAGAAGAAGAGAAAAAAGTTTATTATGAATTAAGATATTCTCTCTTGAAATGAAAAATATTTTTTGAATCTACAAAGTTATATACAATTGCTTTAACTTAAACCGGATAATTAAACCACAGTAAACCAGTATATACATACTCAAAGCTCCCCATTTTCTATGTTTTGCTTTGCTTCTCATATATGTTTTGGATGATGACCATATTTTCATAAAAGACTTACTTTATCAAATAAAGAAGATCATATCTAAGTTTGTTACTCCATTTTAATTTGAGAATAGATTCTCACAAACAGCTTTTTAACTCCATGATTTGCAAAAAGTTGAGCAACTTCACTTTTTTTTTTTGAATAAAATATAAATTATATTCAAAAGAAAGATAGACGTTTCTACAACTTTATCTAAATTGTTTTGATCGTGGAAAGATTAACCTATTTTGCTACTATCTTGTAGAAAACCAAACTCGCAAGCCATCTTCATACTTCATATCATCTTGTCTTCGAATCAAGTATAGTTGATTCCTCACATTCTTATTGATCACCCCGACGAGTTGATGCGTAGTCGAAGCAGTTTCACCATGTCTTCGAGTGTTCCGTTCTCTCCATATTGAGTGAACTACGTTTTGAAATACACAACTATTTCCTCCCATTCATGAGTAAACCGATTCCTTAGAAGTCCTTTAATCATCTTTTCCCACACATGCCTCATGAAGAGACATGAGAAGAAAAGATAACTCCTTGTCTCCATTGGTTCGGAGCAAAACACATACCTTACCTTTTTTTTTTTGGTATGAATGTTAAGACACAGCTTGCAATTGTATTAGAATCCCATTTTATGCTCTACCTCTTGTTGCCAAACGGTTTTTTTTTAGCCAACCTAACCATAAATGACAACTTAGGAGTAGAGTGCGAGAACCAAATGAGCTACTTCACTTTTTTGTTGCAACAAAGCACATCATTATCCATGCAAAAGTATTACATTCTAAGTTAGAACCACAAAAAGCAATAACACATTCTCTTCATATCAAAGACAACTTCCCACATAGCAATTAAACGAGAAAGAAAAGCAAGAGACTTTCCTAACTTCGCTGATTTCGGAGACAATCCATATAAAAGCCTACCATTCAGCTTCTTCCTCCTCTTTTAGCCATCATCAACACTCAATTTCCGCATCCCAAATTTACCGTACCCTCGAGTCCCTAAGGCATGAATCCACCTACAAATTAGTCTGATTTACTCAGGAAACCATTGAGAAATGCCAAAGTCTCTGTACTTATAACAGAGGATTTGGAGATCATGTGGAGATTGCAGGGCCGACCCTTGCTTTTGGGCTGCCCAAAGCAGTGTTACTATTCGAACCCAGGACCTGTTGCTTACTTAAAGAACTGTTGACCACTATACTATATGAAATTTTACTTAATTATGCTGCCCTTAAATTTATAAAATAAATTTGGTGCCTAAAGCAAGGGCTTCACCTGCTTTAACCCAAGGCCGGCCTTGGGAGATTGCATGGTGAGTAAAAAGAAAAAGTTTGATCCTCAAAGAGGAAAGACTTTTAAAAGAGTAGGAAACGGTTCAAATCATCAAAAAAGGGCATTAAAAGTGGAGTCATGAGGACTTCATTTAAGTACATGATAATTATGATGACTTCATTAATACATGATCAAAATTATAGAGCTCAAACTGTAAAAACAAGTTAAGGTTTTTGAAAGATTCAATCAATATTGGAAAGTCCCCACCACTTTTTACTTCATCACATCCTCTAGGTTCTCGTGACTTCTCTCTCTCTCTCTCTCTCTCTTCTGTCTCTAACCGCCATAAACTCTGTCTCTTTTCTTCTCTCTCTCTCTCTATCTTTATGTACGGATACAACGGATATAAAAGTTTTAAAGAGATAAAAGACAAAATGGTTGGGTCTATTCTCTGTTCTCTGCTTTCTTACCTTTACCACCTTTTCTCTCTGTTTATTCTTTCTTCTAATCTCAGTGTGTCTTCTTCTTCTTCTTTCTCACATCATCATTCACCTAATAAAGCTCCAACATTTTCATCTGCTAAACATGACTATTCCCTATCATTATTCTTCTTCTTCTTCTTACTCATCCTTTGTTTTGTCTGTTAGACTCACATCTGTTGGGATTTTCTGTCTTAAACTGTAAATGTGCAAAAGTTGGAATCATCTTTGCTTTTGTTTGAGAAGAGATAACTCATGAGGAAAGTGAAAACTTTTTGAAAAAGAAATTCTTAATCATACATAATGGAAGTTAATATTGCTTAAAAGGGTTTGAAGTTATGTACCTAACAACAACCCAAAGTTCTCAAAAGCTTAAATTAAAACAACTCTCATTTCCAATGGCATACATGCTTAAATTAAAGAAGAAGAAGAAAAAACTGAGAAGAAAATTGCAGACTTTAAGAGGGGGGGGGGGGGGGGGGGGGGGGGCTTTTAGTTATTCTAGCTCTCTGCTTCAACAGATGCTCAATGGACTCGACGTCAAGATCAGATCAGATCATACCAGCGTAGCCCGCTGTATCGAAAAGCACTGCTTTGATTTGATCAGGCAATATCTCCTGTCCTTCTTGGCATTGCTGATAGACAAAATAAAAGAATACATGTTAACACTAAAATCTTCCACAAATCATAACTGTTAAACTGAAAGTAGACGATGTTATTATAATCACCTCAGCACGGAAAACATCCAACGCAAACCCGTTGAAACAGCTGATCACGGCTTGCTGAACATCCAATCCAAGGTTGTCCAAAGCTTTCATGGTAGCAAGTAACAGACCTGGTCTACGACCACAAAACATATGAATGTTCACTGCTCTCCCTTCCCTTAATCTAACCTCAACCTGTGCAAAGCAAAAAACAAAGTAAATGTATCAACCAAGAAGCTTTGTTTAAGCAAAAGTTATACAGACTATATACAATCCTTACTCTTGCTTGCTGGCCTTTAGGACTTGGCATAGAAGAGGGACATAACTCTTCCTTGACACGGCAAGAAAGCGTCTGCGGTGTAGGTGTTAATGGATGGAAGCTTGATGAAGTTGGAGGCAAAGATCCAGGAGGAGTTGACTCAAGTTCATTGTGTAAATCATTGATCCTTTGCAAAAGTTCCTTAAGATAGTCAATTGCATCTCCGAGTATCGATGCTCTATCCATCTGCAATCATCCAAAAATCAATCAAAACAAAACAACAAAGCTACAACACAACATGTCTCTTTAACTCAGAGCTATAAGTAAATGAAGAAGACAAAGCTCTTAAGGAGATAAAAGTGTTTACTTTGCTGATCTTGGGGACAACTGATCTAAGCATATAAAGCCTATCATTAAGCTTCTTCCTCCTTCTCCTCTCAGCCATCAGATTCTTAGCAGGCATTCCTTTCTTCTTACCTTTACCTCCTCCACCTCCTCCAATCTGAACACTCTCCGCAGCTTTACCGCTCTCGTTTATCTCATCAGACTCATAATTCAACCCTGAAACCTCAATCCCAGTCTCATCCATATCTCCATCATCACTTAGCCTCCTCATTCCCGAGCTCTCCGAGTTTCCAATCTTGCTTCCTGAGCTTTGACGCATAGCTGCACGTTTCTGAAACAGAGTAGGCTGTGCACCAGAGGAAGCTAAGACCTCTAATGGCTTCAGAACTTTCGGTCTGTTACCGACAAAACCGCCATTTGCAGGACTCCCAAAACCTTCTAACTCCAACGGAGTTGTGAATAACTGAGTGTTGTTGTTGTTTTCAGGCGCAAGAAGCGACCGAGCAGATAAGTAATCAGGGACAGAGCTCAAATCCCTGTTCCCTAACTGTGTCAATGAACCGAAACCCATCGAAATCGGAGCATGGATTTGGCTTAAGAAACCAGATTCAGAGCCGAATTCGAAGGCATTGTCAAATGGGTTTGTAGAGAGACAAGACTTGTTGTTGTTGGTGGTGGTGGTTGTTAGGAATGGAGACTGAGAAGGGTCAAGGGTAAAAGCTTGAGAAGGAGAACAAGAAGAAGACGAATCAATGGACTGGTGAAGAAGAAGATTGTCGTTTGGATTGAAAGGGAAACCACCAAGAAATCTGAAATCTTGTTGATTCTGTAACATTTGTAGATCTTGTGGATGTTGTGGGTTACTAAACCAATCACTTTCAAGCATAGGTTTGAATTGAGAAACACCACCATCTTCTTGATTCCTAACAACCCATGAAGCTTCTTCGTTCTCTTCCTCATGAATCCGTTCTCCTCCTCCGCCGCCTAACCAAACCGCACCGCCGTTTCCGTCAAGATCCATTTTTGTTTCCGAAAGTTGAGAGCTTTAAGAACCTGAAATTTAGGAAAAGGTGAAGAGCTTTTGAAGACAATTCTACAGAGAAAGAGGAAAAAAGTTTGAATTTTTCAGAGACTAGATAAAGAGAAAAGAGCATTAAAGTAGAATCACGAGGATTTCATGAGGTGGGCTAATCAGAGAAGATGCAAAATCTGAAAAGGAAGTATGAATTCTAGAGAGAGAGAATGATAGATTCAGAGGTTCAAAATTGAAAAACAAAAACCTAAATTTTTTTTACAGGTCTAGTGGATTCAATTCAATTCAACACTTACCCTCAGATTTCTCGTGACTCTTTTGGTTTCTTGGTTACGGTCTCTCACCGTCACTACTCCATTTTTTGTTTTTGGGTTAATTTTGCTTATCTTTCTCTCACTGTGTCACTGTCTATCTGTTTATATAGAGAGAGTGTTAAGAACAAGTAATGGTGATAAGTCAGGTGTATTAAGCTTAAGCTAATGAAGTCATTTTATGTACTAATCCATGCAACGCGTGTCCTCCATGCACTTATGTAACGGATATTATTACCTAATTATCTCCTACTCCCTCCGTTCTTTATTACTTGCTTAATTTTTTTTTTCATTTTCCCTTTCATTCTTCAATTTCAATACTATTTTTTTTAATTTTATCAATACATATTTTTGACTAATTTTTTTAATTTTATCTTTATTTTAAACTTATTAATTAGATGTTTTAATGAAAAATCTCATCAACTATCCCTAGATTGTAAAAAATCACCCAACTATTTTTTAAGTAAAAAAAACCCTAAACTACACTTCGTTAGTAAAATTAACCTTTTATCTAGAATAATATTTAATTCCAATAAAAAATATTGTCTTTAGTTAAAAAAACGATAAAACATCTCAAATATCAACCAAAACATCATAAGATATAGTTAATCTCTATAGTGCATCTAAAATTGTGGCTGATTTCTTAAATGAGTTTAAGATTAATCACGATTTACACTATACCCAAGATCACATTTTTTTTGTCATAAGATGCACTTCGTATTGTTTTCTATAAACAGCTTAATATTTTGGTCAATATTTGAGACGTTTTGTCGTTTTTGTAACAAAAGACAATAATTTTTATTGGGATTAAACGTTATTGTAGACGGATGGTTGATTTCACTAACAAAGTGTAGTTAAGGGTTTTTTTTTTACTAAAAAAATAGTTGAGAGGATTTTTCACGATTTAAAATTAGTTGAGAGGATTTTTTTATCAAAAACCTTACTAATTATTCATATTAAATAAAATATTATACTCTCTCAATATTATTTTAGATGATTTTTAAAAATGTTACACACTTATTAAAAAACCCAATAAATAATGTAATTTTTGTATATTTTTATGTTAAATAATTATTTATTATTTAAATAAAGTTACTTCAATCAATCTCATAAAATATTATAGAATTTAAATAGTCATAAAAACTAAATAACATTAAATTTTTACATAAAAAATAGAACAATTAACTAATTTGACACAAAACAATTTCTCTAAAAAATTATTTAATATGATACAGAGGAAGTATTAATTAGAAATAAAACAGATTTTTAATATGTGTAAAACAACCTAAAATAACAATTATTTTGAAACAGAGGGAGTAATTAACTAAGATACTATTTCCTTTTAATAATGTCATTGATTAGTTAACTGTCATACTGTTATTGAATTTTTGTTTTTGTTTTTGCTGCAAAAGATACTTTTTTATTTGAATTTTAAAATTATTTATTGTTTGAAGTGAATATAACGCATATACCAGTTGTAATTTTCAAAAAAAAAAACATTCCAGTTGTGTACTCTTTTTATTTATTTAGTTTTATATATATATAAACATTAATTTTATGAAACGGTTCAAATATCTAAATTGGTAAAATATTATTTACATAAAACATATATTAATAATATATCGGTTATGTTTGGATATCAATTCAATTCATTTATCGGAAGTTTAAACAAATCATATAAGTAATGATTTTTTTTTTTTTTTTGGGTCACAATTCATATAAGTAATGTTCAATTCTGATTATATAACTTGTAAAGGGTTTCATTCACTCACTCAGCGAAAATTCTCTCTAGATTATGCATTCGTTGACCATCGTTCCAAGAATAGCAATATGTTGGTTGACGATATTTGAATTATGCTTAACTCGTCTCTGTCTAGCTCTTGTTTCAGCTTATCAATCTTGCTTTTGGCTTCCATATCGTAGCAGCTGAAACCACCAGTACCAAACTAGTCAAAGACGAAGTGGAACCAAACATGGACCGGATCACTCACGAAAACCAAACTTATGGATTCATAGTGAATTTGGTACAGTGATAAATAAGACAACTGTTTAACCAAACATAATAAGATTCCAACCATGTAAGATTTATTTATAGATGCATCGATGAGACAAGTGAGCCCTGAAGATATGCACACGAAGATGGAAGAAATTTGCTCGCATTTGTCAGTAACTCTATCAGCTCCTCTCCTTGTCCCTTTAAAATGTAAACTTCTTCATCAATCTTCTTCACCACCGAGCTGTTGCAATCTGAAAACAGAACCTTCACAACTGGACTTAGCTCTAATGTGGAACCTGGTTCATCTTGGCTTGAGCAAATACCAGTCGAGGACCAAGAGTTTGGATTCAGGATAACAATCTGGAACAGAGGCGATTTGGTTGTCAAATCTTTGACCAACACATGAAATGATAACTCTTCTTTCCAATGTGTATTTCCTGAATACATCAGAGGATTCACCAGACACCGATGATGTGGAAATATAGCATTTGAAGAGTCTAACTCCACCATCTATGGGTTTATCGTTGTTCTCACTGCCAGAAGAAGGATAAGCTCCAAGGGGAGATGCACACTCTGAGCAAACAAACTCAATCCACTCGACATTCTTCGACACATTCAATGCTTTTGCCATAAAAACATCCTCAAGAAACCCATCAAGAAGAAACTTCTTATCAAGTGTAAGTTGCTGGTCCAACTGAAAACTCTCACTAGAGTCAGATGAATCATGTACACAACATTCATCCATTAATACCTTACGCATCGAGGAGTCATCAACTTGACCACAAGCAAGCCCAAGAATACCCTCACCTCCGTTCTCGTGTCCATCAGAACCCGATTCAACTCCACCATGATCACAACTAAGAGCTAAACTCGATTCAAATCGGTTCTCGAGTCCGGACCAGATACACTCTATGAGATCATCTTTACTAAGCAAAACAGTTGTGGCACTAAGCAAACACAACCCACTAGAGCACGTATACGAATTCGTGTAGTTAGCTACCATCTTCTCACTAATTCCTCCAAACGAACAACAACAATTACCAAACCAGTTATCAGCAGATTCTCGCCAATTAATCGACGGCATTTCCGAGAAATCGAAAAGGGCTTTCTTTGTTAACCTAGTTGAGCAATTTCTACAGTGAAAATGAACACCTCCCATTGAAGATAGACTCTTCAGATCATAACCCATAACTAAAGGAGCCGAATTTTCTCTAACTCCGACAGAATCAGTCACTAAATCGAAGTCGGAGACTAATGGATGATCGATGGGGAGTAACAGTACAAGTCTAACCTCGATGTGATCGTCCAAAGCTCTGAAATTGACAGGGGAATCAGCGTCCAGCAAAACCCTAGGAACAGGAACACGAAGAGAAACAAGCCCTCCGCTTCCGTCGTCTTCGTCATCGATCCATGTGACGAGAAGCTGAGTTTTTTCGAGAAAAATAGAAACATCGAGGCTTTTGCAGTGGATCTTAGGGTTGGTTTTGGAATCGAAAAGGAAGAGACGAAGATTTGGAGAATGAGATTGAGCGTCCCATGTGTACCGCCATTTCCTCTGGGTTTTAGGGTTTTGCTCCATGGGAAATTTGCTCTGTTTCGATTTTTCCGTAAATTATTTTGTGTTTTAAAGTTTTTGTTTGATTATTATACGAATAGGCTTAATCTTAATAAGATTTAGCCCAGGAAGTTATCTGGGTCCATTGGTGAATATAATTAGGAAACGATTTTTTCTAAAACATCACTTATTTATTTAAAGTTCATTTAATATTTCAGTTTTTTTTTTTATATATCCTATCGGCTAATCCAGTTGGCTCCGGTAAAAAAACACACCGAAATGCGATAGAGTGGACTTCTCCCCTAGATGCTGGAATGCACCGAAGGACCACCACACTGCCTGACCCGAGTTTAGAGTGCTTCCGACTAATGCTTATGGATAATCAGACCGTCTGTATTTCTTACTACTAGGTAAACCAATTGGGTTAAGGTCTAATTGACAGATTTTCTAGCAAGGTAGATGTTGATACCAACAAGTGGGGATGATCAAACTTGGGTTGTTGGAAATTTCACCTTCTCATCTAAGCCCTCTCAACCACTAGCCCACTACTTTCTGCGCTATTTCAGTTTTTCTTTTCAAAAACTAATTTATTCTTCCAAAATAAAACATTTCATAAATAAATACAAAAATTTCTTTTTCTAAAATTAATCATTTACAATCCAAGTATTTTCAGAAATCATTTTATACTTCTAGAACCAAAAACTTTACCAATTTTTTTTAAAAGTGTTTGGAATGACAATACGCATTCCAAAAAAATCGAATAACAAACTGCGATAAATACAGTGTTTAGATTTGTATTTCTTGAGTTGTTTTTACAATCTTTCACATTGAAAGATCTTCAAAAGAAGTTGTTCATTATTCTTTTATGCTTTCTTTTTCTAACATATCCTCTGAAATTCGTCTCATGTTTATACATATATTGTTTTTTGTCATCCATAAATATATCAGTATCTTTCTACCTAAAAATGAAAATATTTTTCTTCAACATACTTTTGGCAACCGTATAATCGTCGTAGAATATGTCCAAGTTTCTTTACAATAAACCAGAAAATTACAACAATACATCACTTATGTTTTCATTGTCACTTTAGCGCGACTCCCAAAATGGTTAAAACATGGTATTTGTTCATGCCAATTGTTGAAGGATCGTATCTCTGAAGATATATGAGATATATGCACAATTTTGTGCATATTATTTGAGTATATTATTTGCTTGTTACGATTGTGTACTTGGTAGATTAGTTCGGATTGTTAGTAGATTAGTAGAGATCTTTTTGGTTAGTTGTATAGAATCTCAGTAGTCCTATATAATGTAATCTCTGGGAACGTAAATAAATACGCGGAATTTTCAGCATCTGAACCTTGGTTTTACATGGTATCAGAGCCATTGACATCAAAACTCTAAAATAACTTAGCGATGTCTACGGCGATTGAGAAATTAGAGGTGAAGGGAGTGCCGGCGACATACCAGCTCGCGGCAACTGAAAATCCAGGTGCGATAATTGCACAAGTTCAGTTTAATGGTGACAACTTTGACGAATGGGCTCAGGCAGTGAGAACAGCGCTGCGAGTTAAGAAGAAATTCAGTTTCGTTGACGGAAGTGTGACGGAGCCAACAAAAGATGTAGTAGGGTACCAAGATTGGGTCTCTGCTAAATCAATGATGACTTTGTGGATCTTAAACACGGTCGAACCAAAGGTGAAAAGAACCTTGGCAAATAAAGAAGATCCTATGGAGTTGTGGAAGGAGATTAAGGATCGATTCTCTGAGGGTAATGGACCAAGAATCCAAGAGATCAAAGCGGAGTTGGCGTTTTGTCGTCAAGGAAACATGAGTGTGATCGAGTACTTCGGAAAGTTACAAGTTCTATGGGAGGATTTGTTGAATTATGAGACAACTTTGGAGTGCAAGTGTGGTAGTTGCACCTGCAACTTAAACAGCGGTCTCGAGAAGAAGCGTGAAGAGGATCGTATTCATCAATTCCTTCTCGGGCTTGATGATGCAATCTACGGAGGGGTACGTACTTCGATCATCAGTATGGATCCGCTTCCCAACCTCAATCAAGTTTACTCCAAGGTGAAATCGGTTGAGAGAATCAACACGGTTATACGTGGAAGAGAGCAACACACATCGCAGGTGGCGTTTGTGGCTCAACGAAATAATGAGGACAAATCCAAGCTCATGTGCACAACTTGCAATAAGAAGGGACACACCGCTGAAACGTGCTACCAAACCATTGGATATCCAGAATGGTGGACGGATAAATCACGAAATGTAGGACGTGGTGGTGGTCATGGAATTGGTCGTGGGCGTGGAGGGATACCTCGAGCTAACGTTGTGGTTGGTCAAACCGCAGGAGAAACCAGTGTTGAAGCAGAACGGAGCGGTTACACTGGTCTTAACAATGAACAATGGAGCACATTGATCAAAATCTTGGAGGAGAAGCAAGGAGGAACACCTCGCTTGAGTAGTAAGTCTTTCTCTCATGACTGGGTTCTTGATACAGGGGCAACAAATCACATGACCGGGTTTGGTGACCTGTTGACTTATCGGAAATATATGTTGCCGTGTGCAATTGGTCTTCCAAATGGAAAACAAAGTCTATCTCGAGAGAAAGGGACAGTAATGTTTGATGATGATTTTGCTCTTAAGAATGTGCTGTTTGTTCCGGAATTGAGATGCAATCTGATATCCGTTTCCCAGCTCGTTGCGGATCTAGATGTTGTATTGCAAATTGCTAATAAAGGTTGTGTGATTCAGGACCGTATAACGAGGAACCTGAGTGGAGCGGGGGAGCTTAGAGATGGGCCGTACTTCTTTCGTCGCTTAAAGAATTTTATAGCTTTGCATATGAATAAAGATGGAGCCGATGAGGTGTGGCATCAACGACTCGGACATCCATCAAATGGTGTTTTTGATTTGCTTCCCATTGTTGGTAACTAAGTAGAGATTTTTCAGTTTGCGATATTTGTTTGAAAGCTAAACATTGTCGAGAAGTGTTTCATTCAAGTATTAATAAAAGCGACGAAACTTTTGATATGATTCATTGTGACTTATGGGGACCATATCGAAGTCCAACTCTATGCAATTTGTTTTACTTCCTAACAATAGTTGATGATCACTCAAGAGGAGTTTGGGTGTTTCTTTTTCATGATAAAACGCAAGTAAGACAAACCATGAGGAATTTTGTAGCAATGGTTCAAAACCAGTTTGGGAAAAACATCAAAGTTGTGAGAGGCAACAATGGAACAGAATTCACGTGTCTCACATCAGAATTCAAAGAACAAGGAATAAGGCATCAAATGTCATGTGTTGGTACACCCCAACAAAATGGAAGACTGGAGAGAAAGCACAGACACATCTTAAACGTGGCTCGAGCACTACTATTTCAGTCTTCTTTACCAGTTAAATTCTGGGGAGGAAAGTGTATTGACAACAGCTTACTTGATCAACAGGACTCCCACAAGATTTCTAAAGGGAAAAGCTCCATACGAGCTGATATTCGGAGCTCCTTCGATGTATGATAATCTGAAAGTATTTGGGTGTCTAGCGTTTGCACACAATCAACGAAGAGGAGGAGATAAGTTTGAATCACGAAGTAGGCGATGTTTATTTGTGGGTTATCCCTTTGATAGGAAAGGATGGAGTTTGTTTGATTTGGAAACAGAGGAAATTTTCGTCTCTCGAGATGTTGTTTTCGTGGAGGATGTGTTTCCTCTCAAACATGAATTGCTTGCAGGGTCGAGTGACCCTAATCTGAACAGCCCCTATGATTTTGATTTTTTTAGTGAAGAACCTTTAATTTCAAAGAATGTAGCAACAAGTGACAGAGCTAAGCATGTTAAGGATGTGAGACAAGTTATTGAGGATGTAACACAAGAGAATTTGTGTCGAGATGTTGAGAATGTGACACATGATGTTGAAAATGTGATACAAGGTGTTGAGGGTGTCACACCAGAGAATTTGTGTCGCGATGGTGAAGAAGTGACACAGAACGTTGAAGGTGTAACACAAGAAAATCAGTGTGTAATACAAGAAAATCTGGGTCGTGGAATGCGGCAGAAGCAAATTCCATCGAAATTGAATGATTATGTGTTAAACACTATCCGTGAAACAGATGATGTAGATGGTGAGATTGAGATCTCATTTGACGAAAGCACGGATGAGAATATCTTTCATCCGATCTCTCACAACCTTGATAGCAAGCGTTTCTCGCCTGCTCATAGAGCGTTTTTGACCGCAATTAATGCAAAAACAAACCAACGTTTTTCAGAGATGCAGTGGCTCACAAAATTTGGCGAGATGCGATGCAACATGAAATTGGAGCTTTGGAACTGAATGAAACTTGGGAAATGATGGAGCTTCCAGAGGGAAAAACAGCAATCAGATGCAAATGGGTTTATAAAATCAAGTATCGAGCAGATGGAACACTTGAGCGATACAAAGCTCGGTTGGTGGTGCTTGGAAATAGACAGATTGAAGGTGTTGATTACTCTGAAACATTTGCGCCTGTGATAAAGATGTCGACAATTCGACTTTTCTTAGAGGTGGCTGCAGCTAAGAAATGGGAGTTGCGTCAAATGGATGTCCATAATGCATTTCTCCATGGGGACCTAGAGGAAAAAGTTTATATGCAGTTACCTCTTGGTTTTCGTGCAGGAGATAAGAAGTTGGTTTGTTGTCTTAAGAAGTCATTTTATGGGCTAAAACAAGCCCCACGATGCTGGTTTGTGAAATTGTGTTCTGCATTGATTGACTACGGTTTCAAACAGTCATATTCAGATTACTCATTGTTTTGTCTTCAGAAAGGAAGTTCTGAAATCTACATGCTTGTATATGTTGATGACTTAATCATTGGAGGGAATGATTTTAAAGTTATCTCATAATTCAAATAACATTTGAGCATGTGTTTTCGGATGAAGGATCTCGGCTCATTAAAGTATTTTTTGGGGATAGAGGTTGCCAGAAACCCTGAAGGAATTTTTCTTTGTTAGAGAAAATATACTCTCGACATTATAAGTGAAGCTGGATGTCTTGGAGCAAAACCCGTTGCGTTTCCAATTGAACAACAACACAAGCTTTCATTATCGGATGAACCGCTTCTTGAAGAACCAGAGCGGTATCGTCGTCTAGTTGGACGGTTGATATATCTTCTGGCTACAAGACCAGATTTGACTTACGTGGTTCACATACTCTCTCAATTTATGCAACATCCGAGGACAGATCATTGGGAGAATGCGTTGCGTGTTGTCCGATATTTGAAGGGAACTCCAGGTCAGGGAATTTTGTTGAAATCTGATTGTGATCTTAAGTTACGAGGTTGGTGTGACGCTGACTGGGCTGGGTGTCGATTGACTAGACGCTCAGTTGGTGTTTGGTTCGTTACACTTGGTACTTCACCAATTTCATGGAAAACTAAGAAGCAAGGTAAAGTGTCACAATCTTCCGCGGAATCAGAGTATCGTAGTATGGCAAAAGCAGTTGGTGAATTAGAATGGCTGCGTGATGTTCTTATTGATTTGGGAGTTGTTCAAACGCAACCCATGGAGCTACATTGTGATAATCAGGCAGAGATTTGGCGATCTTATCTTTATGGCGGGAAGGTACAGGTGTTCACAGACCATAAAAGTCTGAAGTACTTCTTCACTCAGCCAGAGCTGAACCAGAGACAGAGGCGCTGGATGGAGTTGGTAGCAGATTATGATTTGGAGATTGGGTGCCATCTGGGTAAGGCTAATCTGGTTGCAGATGCGCTGAGTCGGAAGTGGGTTGCTTCGGCTCATGAGCGTGAGATGGAGGCTTTGGTAAGCGAGATTAGCACGTTAAGGTTATGTGTTATCTCACAGGAGCCGTTGGGGTTAGAGGCAGCTAACTAGGCAGACTTGCTGAGCATGATTCGAGTAGCTCAGGAGAAGGATCAGGGTTGATTGATGCTTCTAAGGTTGCAGGTTCAGAGTATCTGGTCTCGGCGAATGGGACGATACTTGTGAACGGGGGGGTTTGTGTACCCAAATATGAGGATCTGAGGCAGGAGATTCTGAGGGAGGCTCATTCGAGCATATTATCTATTCATCCGGGAGCGATTAAGATGTACCGGGATTTGAAGCGGTATTATCACTAGGTCGGGATGAAGAAGAATATCGCTAACTGGATTGCAGCGTGCAACGTGTACCAGTTAATGAAGGCTGAGCATCAGGTTCCGAGTGGTTTGTTGCATAGTTTACCTATTCCAGAGTGGAAGTGGGACATGATTACCATGGACTTTGTGACAGGGTGGCCAGTGTCGTGGATCTATGATGCTATTTGGGTGATTGTGGATCGTCTGACTAAGTCAGCACATTTTCTTGTCATTAAGAAAATCGATGGAACGGCAGTTTTGGCTAAGAAGTATATACGGGAGATAGTGAGGCTGCACGGGGTGCTAGCAAATATCGTGTCAGACAGGGATCCGAGGTTTGCTTCTAAGTTTCGGAGAGCATTCCAGGCTGAGATGGGCACTAAGGTGCATATGAGTACAACTTATCATCCTCAGACGGATGTGCAGCTCGAGAGGATGATTCAGACACTTGAGGATCTTTTGAGGATGTGTGTGCTGGATTATGGTGGTCATTGGGCCGATCATCTTAACCTGGTTGAGTTTACGTATAACAACAGTTACCAGACGAGTATTGGGATGGCTCCATATGAGGCTCTGTATGGGAGGTCATGTTGGACACCATTATGCTTGACTCAAGTGGGGGAAAGGAGCATGTTTGGTGCAGATTTTGTCCAAGAGACGACGAAGAAGATCCGTGTCTTGAGGTTGAACATGAAGGAGGCTTAGGATCGGTAGAAGAGTTATGCCGATAAGAAGAGGAAAGAGCTAGAGTTTGAGCTGGAAGATCTGGTGTATCTCAAGGCAGCGATATTGAGGGGTCCTAACAGATCCATTTCAGAGAATAAGCTAAGTCCGAGGTTTATGGGTCCGTTCAGGGTTATGGAACGGGTTGGACCAGTAGCTTATCGGTTGGAGTTACCTCAGAGTATGAAGGTTTTTCATAAGGTCTTCCATGAGTCGATGTTACGGAAGTGTCTACATGAGTCTGAGGAGGTGTTGGCTAAGATCCTGGAGGATCTTCAGCCCAACATGACGTTTGCAGCGAGATCTGTGAGGATTCTCAAGAGGAGAGTCAAGGTTCTGCGCCGGAAGAGGATACCGTTGTTGAGAGTTTTGTGGGACTGCGACGGTGTTGAGGAGGAGACTTGGGAACCAGAGGCGAAGATGAAGGCAAAGTTCTCGAAGTGGTTCGAGAAGCAAGTGGAGGCTTGAGTTATATTTTTCTGGTTTCAGTTTCGAGATAGCTTGTTGCTATGTTTTTGTGTATGTATTTTCGTTTGGTGTTGTAACGATTATACATTTTTGGTGATTTAATAAGATGGGTTTTCCTTATTAAATGTTCTGTGTCGATCGACACAGTGTGTATAAGATACGAGTTCTTATAATATAACTGGTGGTGTCAAGTGTTATGTGATGGCTAGAAATGGAAGTTCTATGTGAGTTAGAGCTTGTCCATTTTCTAGGAGGAATATCTAGGTATGGAAGTTCTATGTGAGTTAGAACTTGTCTATTCTCTAGATGGCGCTGGGAAATAAAGGTTTTATGTGAATTAGAACCTGTCTATTTCCTAGGGAGAGTCTGGAAACAGAGGTTTTATGTGAGTTAGAACTTGTCTTTTTCCAGGGACTCTGGTGGAAACACCCGAGTGATTGGGTTGTTTCGAATGACCTAGTGATTGGTCATGATGATATTCCGGGTTAGGGAATGTCATGGTAGAACCACGGGAGTTGATTTTGGTCGATAGGTGCTTATGATGCACGTTGCAGAGTTATTGCTCTAGGGGATAGTGGATTCCCTGCATATGTTTGAGAGATGGTGGTTCTCTCTAGGGGATAGTGGATTTCCTGTGTATACTTGAGGGATGGTGGTTCTCTCTAGGGGATAGTGGTTCTCTCTAGGGGATAGTGGGTCCCCTACATATACTTTGAGGGATGGTGATTCTTTCCAGGGGATAGTGGGTTCCCTGCATACCGATAGCTCGAAGGGTGACGACCCTGAGAGTATGTGTGGTGTATATGTATATGTATATGAGTTACGAGTTATGAGCAATAACGTCTGAACGTGATCGTAAGTATGAGACTAGATGAGCTTCAGGGATCGGGAGGGATCTCAGATGGTGCTAGCCGGGTTGGGTTAGGAGTGTAGCCGTAGTGAGACGGTGTTGTGTGATTCGAGGGCGAATCCGTGTTAGTGGGGGAGAATTGTAACGCCCGTGAACCAAAAATGTGATTTTTGGACAGTGCGTCGATCGACACAGGGGGGTGTGTCGATCGACACATGTGTTTCGACTTGTGAGAAGTCGCGAGTTTGGGTGTTGTGTCGATCGACACAAGGGAGGTGTGTCGATCGACACAAGCTGGAATTGGACCGCTAGGTTTAGTTCAATCGTGCGGTTCGGCGGGCCGGTTTAGGGAAACCCTAGGGCTTCCCTATAAAAAGGCCTTGGCTGCAGTTTGGTCGTCTTTTTAGTTCCAAAAAGTTTCCAGAAAGTTCCAGGGAGTTTGAGAGAGAGAGGATTAAAGAGAAAACGAAGAATTATTGTTGATTTCTTCTCGTTCTTGATCCTAAAAGCTCGGGTTGTGAATTGTGAGGCTCTGGAATCGGGTTCTGGTGTGTGATCTTCGCGATTTATGAGAAGATTCAGATCTGGGGTTATGCGTTCTTCGTGTTCTTTGCGTTCTTCGTGTTCTTCGCGTTCTTCGTCGTTTTCTTCCTTTTGCCTTACCAAAACCAAGGTGAGTGCACGACCATGGCTTATCTGGGTAAATGAATTGATAAGGTGCGTTTGATTGTTGTTATTGGTTGGATTTCGTGTGGTTTTGGTGAGTTTTCATGCTGGAGATCGATGAGATGCGTTCAGGAATCGATCCGTGAGAAGATAGGTTCGATTCCTGGAAATCTGCATCGTGCGTCGATCGACACAGTGTGTATCGATCGACACCGAGGTTGAGTGTCGATCTACACATTGATGATGCATCGATCGACACATGGTGGTTGTGTCGATCGACGCAGGGTCTGTTGCACGGTCTTGCGTTTGGTTGTTCGTGTTATGCATTGTTGATTGCTCATCCTGGTAGTGTATCTTTTGCTTATGCCTGTGTGTATAGCCAAGTAGATAGGACGACCGTCTCACTGAGTATTTGTGATAATACTCACGCATCTCGTTTTTCCATGTGATGCAGGTAAAGAGAAAATGTGATCGTGATATCAAGGCCGGGAAGAGGAGATGATCTAGGGTCTCAGTTTCTTGTGTTGGATTGTTAGAATTGCTAGGGTGTTAATAATTCTGAAATTGTTGAACTGGTTTAGTTGTTAAATGAAATTGGTTTATGTGATTGCTGGAATTGAGTATTGGTTTAGTAATTTTTGGTTAAAATTATTGGTTTGATTGGTTTATGTTATTCCGCTGGTTTGATTGATTAGTTTATTGGATTGTTGAGAGTTAGCATTTATGAGAATGCTAGTTTGAATCCAATGTTAATTTAAAATTAAAAAAATAGAAAAACGGGTGGGGTTGTTTCAAGATTTGAGTAGATAAATCATACAACTAAGAATTATGATTTTTCTTAAGCAAGAAACAAATCCATCTAATATGCATTCCTAAAAAACCATGGTCAAAGTAGGGTTGATAACCATTATAGACACTTTTTGAAAAGTATTATCTTTTATAGGCACTTTCTAATATTGAGGCACTTTAGCAAGATTTTTTGTTCTTTTGAGACCAAAATACCCTTCTTTTCTCCTTCTTTTCTTTTTTACTTTTCTTATTTTTCTTCTCTTCTCTCTCTTACTTTTTGACTTTTTCTCTTTTAATTCATATTAATTTTTCACACAATTTATTTTCTTCATCCAAAACTCAACAAAAAATCACTTTTCTAATTTGTTTTTAAAATAAATGTTTTTCATTGTAGAATTTTTAAAATCCAAAATTGTCATGGATACACAAATGATGGACAAATTGTCGTGGACAGACAACATTATTTTTGAAAAAAGTAAATATTATTGTGTACACTGTCCACAACATCTTATCCACCTATACTTGTTCATGGTACTCTATCTACAAACATGGTTTCGATTTGGGATTTGGGGTTTGAGGCATAAATAACTTCTTGTGGATAAAAATTCGTATCCACGACAACATGTCCACCAGCAGTCGTCCATGATATTCTGTCTAGACACATGATTTTGTATAAGAGTTTAGGGTTAAGAGCATGGACAACTATACATGGACAAACTTTGGTTCATGACATATTGACCACCTAGTTCATGGTATTTTGTCCACATACATGGTTTTGAGTTTGTATTTGGGGTTTAGAGCATAGACAATTTTATGACACAAAAAAATTGTCATGATAGGTTTTATTGTTGTTAAATTTTGGAAGGGAAACATAAATTGTTGGAAAAAATTATGAGATGAATTAAAAGAGAAAAAAAAATCAAAAAAAAATAAAAAATGAAAAGAATAAATAAAGTGACAAAAGGAGGAGAGAGAAGATAAATTTATGTAGTTGGTTTGACTCAAAAGAGAGAAGAGGAAGAAAAAAGGATAAATATGTCTTTTACTCTTAAGAAAGTGCCTCAATAGTGGAAAATGTGTATATTGATAATTAGTTTGTTAGAAAGTGTCTATAGAAGTAAATATTCCGTCAAAGTATGCCTTCTTTGCAAAGTGTCTTTTTATGTAAACACTTTTAGACAAGGTGCCTATTTGTGTTATTATGATATATTTAGTTAGCAAACGATTTCAATCCAAAACAAATCGATGTTGCTATAGATGAAGTAGATTTAGTAATACTACTACATTAGTATTCGTATTCTTTTTGTGTTCGAATAGTCATGTCGACTTTACTGAAGATGACTCCAAAGCATTACTGAATAACCGAGAATCCATTAGATTATAGAGTAGATAGATAAATTATGATTTTTCTTAAGCAAGAAACAAATCCATCTGAGATCTGTTCTCTTGACCAATAACATCAAGAAAGACAGGATCAACGGTAACAAAGCTATCAACATGCACCTTAAAACTATGGTCCCACCACATAACCTTAGCCGCTCCATGAATGTCAAGCTTAGCCTGCAGTTTCATCTCCCTCTTCGCCACGTCAGCAAAGAACCTTCGCGCGTGTTGCGCAAGCTCCATCCCGTCGAGACGGGCCGGTAACCGGAGAAGCTGGCAAGATCTCGCCGGCTGCGAACCAGCCTTCACCTCAGCCGTGCCAAGGACCGTGCCGTCGTAGAGGATCGACATAGTGGTGGAGGAGTAATGGATGGCTGCGATGTTGGGATTGGTGACGTGTACGGTTAGCATTAGCTCTGCGTCGAGGACAGGGAGGTTTAGTTTCAGTGAGGTCAGGTCTATGGAGATGAGGTGGAACGTTGGATCCTTTGGCTTTGCGCTTAGGAGAGAGGTTGCTGCTGCGGCTGATGCTGCTCCGATTAAGGCCGAGCTCCAGCTCCATTTTACCTTTTGGGCCATGGACCCCATTGGTAATTACACTCTATGCCCTTTGTATTTTCAGAAGAACTTCAATTTCGATTTGCCGACCACTAGGAAGTGAGCTACCACCACCGATCCAGATAGAGAAGACCTAGAGATTGAAACTTCAAAAGTCTTAAATGACCTTTGATTTTCTGCATGTAGTCGTAAACCCGGCAGGGGTGTTTCGGTCATCTTCGCAACAAGTTGTGCTATTGTTCCTTGTTCTTGTGGAGCATCTTAAGCCTAGACAAATGTGGAGACTATTTCAATGCGTAGACTCTTTGATTGTTAGACTATTTACAAGATGTAAGCTTTTTACGAGCATAGAAAATTTACTCTTCATCCAAAGATTTATTGATTATAGGTGCATGGAAACGGAAACGGAAACGTGGAAGCGAAACGTTAGGAAACGCGGAAACGATTTTTCTTTAAAAAAGAGGAAACGGAAACATTTTGGAAACGTGTATATATATATCATGAAACCAAAATTATCAATAGTTTTAAAATATTTGAAACAACACAAATCTAATCCGACTCGAACAAAAAATGTAACGTCCTGACCGCCGTCGAGCTATCGGTATGCAAGGAAAATCCTCATCCCCTCGATGAGAAATCCTCATCTCTCAATAACATACTAGGGAAATCCTCATCCCCTAAGAAGAAATTCTCATCTCCTAATGGGCCCCACGCCCACTCTCGGCCCGTGGGCCTACTCCTGTCCGACGGTCGGTGCGTTAGTCCAGGAGGCTCGAAAGACTTGTTTACTGACCTTGCAAATCACCACGTGATATTTTCCCGTGTTTTGTCCTCACTCACACGGTACTGGAAATGACTTCCCAGTAGATCACCCATCCTTAAATTACTCCAGCTCAAGCACGCTTAACTCTGGAGTTCTCTCTGGATGTGTGACGGAAAAGATAAGTGCACTTTGGTGATATAGGTAGCCAAATCAATTCTCTTAAGCCTTTCCGCATGCACCAAACCGGGATGTTACAAAAAACACTTCGTTTTTGTATACGACTTCACAATTTCAATAATCAATAACAAATCTACTGTAATTGGAAAAAATATCTTGCTTATCTCTTCGACGTTTTTAGGTTACAATGACGATTAGAGAAAAATAATGTATTAGTGTTTAATAATTAGGTTTTAAAACTTATTAAAAATATCAAACAAATCCCTATATTTTCAAAATATTTATTTAATTTGTTTCAAAAACCAAAATTAATTAAAAAAAAAAAAAAACCAAAATTCGCGTTTCTGGCAGCGTTTCCAACTGTGGAAACACGTTTCCTAAACGTTTCCAAATCGGAATATTTAGGAAACGCGTTTCCATCGCGTTTCCGTCGCGTTTCCGTTTCCGAAACGTTTCCGAAATGGAAACGCCACTTTTTTCACGTTTCCATGCAACGTAGCTTACAACCACTTTATAATTTGTAACGTTTTAGATTGTACGAATGACAAAAGCGATACCAAAAAGCGGTACACTCAGCTTTATTTGTTCAGCTTATCCTTACAGCTACTTCTTACAGCTTTACACTATGTTGTAACTGTAGGAGTCGAAACTCGAACAATATAATGTGTCTTAGGGTTGAGGAACATAGATCTCTATGTTACGAATCACGGAATGCAAAGAATAAGAAGATGAATTTTTATTGATGTTTCTGCAAATCAATGTTACAAGTGTTTATGCGACGGATCCCCTTCAATGAGGGTTAACCAACATATATATAGCTTCACTCCGTGGCTAGGGCTCGGAGATAAAGATGCCTTCCTTATTCTGCGGGATTATCTCTCCGCGGAGTCGGCTAAATGCTGCATGCTTCTTTTCACGGCTCGACCCACTTCTGGATGATGCGGCCCATTTCCGCGGCTCGGTCCACTGCTCGTTGTCACCAGCTCGTGGGTTAAGTTTATGGTTTAGCCGTGGGTCGGGTTAAACCAGAAGATGATGTTTTTTCGCGGGTTTCCTATTAAGAATTTCTGCGGGAAAACCTGTTAAGAATTTTCTGCAGGAAATCCGTTAACATTTTCCCATCCTTAGCCAATTTTTTGACATTGATTCCTAAGGGATGGATTTTGACCCCTACAGTAACGTTTACCGCTCCAACTTACAACTAAAAAACTTGTACTGCTTTAAGTTACCAATCAGACTGATACACATCATAGAACATATTATTTACACTATAGACACTTTTTAACAATACTAGAGGATATCCCGGGCTAGGCCCAGGTTTGTTAATCATAGATTTTTTTGTTGTTTAGATCTTATGAAGATGGTATTGTAATATTTTTCTGATTTTATGTATTTGAAAACAATTTTTTATTCAATATTATAATTTAACATTAATGATAAGTCGATCATTTTAATTTTTAAATTTGTCTTGTTTTAAATTTACAACAATTTTTATTTTTGGTAACATATAATTTATATTGTTGTTTAGCTAAGTTATCACTAATTATTTTAAAATTAATCTTCTTATTTTTTTTTATGTTTATGCATGTTTTTTTCTCTCATTTTTTAAAAATTTATTAATGTTTTAGGAAAGACAATAATTTTAGGAAAAAAAATTAATTAAGGGAATGAAAAAATTAAAATGTTGAAAACAAAAGAGTCTCCAAACTATCGATGAACTACTTAAAATATGCACCAATTTCTGTATCATTTTGTTACATTGTAAGGACGTGATCTTATTTATACTATAATCCTGAATTATACTCATTTTAAATATAAGGGAGTATTAAAGTTGTCCAAAAAAAAGAAAAAAAAAAGGAGTATTAAAGTTACAAAATTAAATATCAAGGACTGTAATGGTGTATATTTTTTATTTTTTTACTTAAGTTTAGTTATAAGAAATGTCATGTTAACTCATAAGGATTATCTTCTTACAAAGAACTCATAATTTCGTGTATATTATGAACACCTCATATATATTATATTCCTAAATTTAATAATTTTATAACTCATACAAATTTTAGACACTTTTATTAACAACACTATATCGTCATAAGATGTTGTACAGAAGAATGAATTTGTACCATAATCACAAGAGAGTTGGGACGAACATGAATATTGAATGTCTTAGAAAACATTGCTTTGAGACTGTGCTCTTATGGACGAGCATGTGCCCCCACACTATTGTCGAGCCATTGACTTATGTGCTAAGGCATACCAAGAGGTAAGGTAAAACTCATATATATGCACCTAAGGTAAAACCAATGCTGATTACCAAAAGTTGAAGCTCAAAGAGTTTAATATGAAATGAAATACAATATTGACATAACTACTACTTTGATTTTTTTTTAAGTTTTACTATCCGTAGACGACTCTATATGACATTGATTTCTGTCGTTGTGGCCTCAGTCTCCTTCAAGGGAAGCATTGACCATACAATGTCTTTTCTCTTCTAATTGTTCAGAGAAGACAAATGCAAACGGTTCTTTTAGCCAAGGTTTAAAAAGATCACAGATGTGTATGACATTGGTAAACATGGGCTTACTCTCCAAATTTGTGAACGACTTCCTGATACATAGAAAAATGAACAACATTATTACCATTTTTTTAAAACGAAAACAACCCCTCAATCATTTTATAAAAGCTGGAAACTAAAATCGAAGAAACAAACAGATATATGCAAACAACCAAACGATATATGAACACACAAAAGTTGACGTAGGACCCAAGCAAGAAATGAGATTGATAGGGAATGAGTCGAAGAGCTAAGGAGTTGAAGAGGCATGAGTTTTCGAAATCTCGTTGAAGAACACGTGGGGGCTAGAGCATTGGAGTTTGTGCACGCCATTACTATTTTAGGAAATGAAGCAGTGTAAGAAGGTGTGAGGGTTGTGTTGTGGCTGAATCTGATGTCATATATAGAAGATGGAGTGGTGGTTGTAATGGTGGATGCATTATTGCTGCAGTCTTCAATTCGAACGTTTACAATAGGAGAAGGTGAAGGGAGCTGGAGTTTATAAGCGAATTGATTTGGAAACTGTGTTGTGAGGGCAATTGATGCGTCTTTTTATGTTCAATTTCCGCTGAACATGAACTGGGAATTGCAGGAGGTTCAAGAAATTTAGGTTACGGCATGAAGAAGAAACGCGAGATGATGGTTGACGCTTGGGCCAATGGTTGGTCGAAGCATTCCTCATTTGGGCTTTTTCCATGGGCTTCTATCAATTCAGAATTCGTTACAAACGTGTGTTTGAAAGATATGTTTACTACATGACGTGTCGTTTTTGTGAAATTCTATTGCCTGATTATATTGGTGAATATTTTTGTTGACGTGACATTTTTTAGAGGCTTCAAAATCTTCCCCTTTTATATTCATGACATGTCGTTTTTGTGAAATTCTATTGGCTGATTATATTGGTGAATATTTTTGTTGACGTGGCATCCTTTAGAGGCTTCAAAATCTTCCCCTTTTATATAAAGGAGATATATGTATGGAGGAAGACACACTTTTGCCATGATTCATATTCATTATATATACAGTATATAATAGCAAAATATTTTTTTCATCTAGGACCTCCACATCATCACTAAAATTAACATTTCACAATTAATGATTTCAAAGTAATTAATGTTTGTTTTAATATTTTTTTATTATTTTTGCAATATATACATATTCAAGACTAAAGTAAATTTAACATTTCTACTTTAATAAATACGAAATTCTAAATTATTAAGATTTTAAAATAAATAAATTAGTAAAATGAAGAAAAAAAGAAAACATATAACTAAAAAATCTTATAAGTGTTAGGGAATAAAGTAAAAACTTAAATTTTAAATGACCACGAATGTATAGGAAAATATTGATCACGAAAATATTAAAATGAAACAATGATACTTTTAGCGGAACTATAATAAAGTTACAATCTTATTCAGAAAAAATGATATAAATATATCTTTTCGTAATAACAAATGCAAAGTTAAAGAATTATGTGTTATTAATAAGTACTCTTTTAAATAAATATCATATATTATATGAATACTAGGCAGGTACCCGCGCCTTGCGCGGAAAAATAACAAAAACATAGTATTCTAAAATAATAAAACTGAGCATTTAGATTCAACGCAATACCTATTACTTATTTCACTTAACAAATACCTAATTTTGATATACTAAATATGTAACATTCTATAAAATATAATTGAACAAACCAATCAAGTATTACTTTAAATATTATCAATGAACGTTATTAAAAAAAAGAAATATAGATTTTGTAGAAAATAATAGACAATATAATTATATTATCTTTACTTTTCTTCATCGCTATCAACACAATGAAAAACAAACCGGATAAATTTTTGGGACTGGGGTATTTTATCGACACCAAGCTTATCGCATTCTTAAGGATATGCCTCAAGACCGTCTTTTTTTTCAATCATTTTCTACTTCATATCAAGCGTAGTCTTTCTTCAAAATCTTATCATGAGCGTCAATCACTCGTCAATATTTGTTGGCTTATAATTTTTTTTATAATAACATATGGAACAGCAAGACAAACAATACAAATAAAAATAAAAACGCAACATGTATACCTTTGTTACGTATTATATCAAGTGATTAGAATTTTTCAGGTCAAGATCTTCGAGTGAAACTTTAGGAATCTGCAAACCATGTATGTGAAACCTAAAATGAGAACCTAAAACCTCCCAAATTTATGTAAATAAAATGTAATTTTTGATTCATTTTGAAGATAATCAATACCTTTTTTTCATCTTTTATTTTTTCCCCTATCATTGTTACCATCTTTTCCAATACACTCATCTATTACCACAAATGCTTTTATATATTTATATTTTTTTATTAATATTCTTTTTGAAAAAAATGTTTAAAATTAAAGAGATTTAGAAGGAAAACTATATTTTTAACAATAACCTCTTGTATTTCTGAACCGTTTTGAGAGTTCGAAGCCATATTTTTGCATTTTTTTTATTATGTATGATAGATCAAAAATAGTGACACTCTTGTTTATAAATATTGCTTTTGTGTCTCCGTATTCTTTAAATTTTTTATCTTTTTCTTTTTCCTCTCCCTCTTCTTATTCTCCTTCATAGTCCTCTTCATTCTTCTTCTTCTTCTCAACCTCTTTACTTTTATCTTCTCACACTTTACTACTGCCATTTTCTTTACTATCTTCGAAAATTCTTTGTCCCCAAACGGCTCTCTAAACAATTATCGAACAATGATTATTCCCCATGCAGTTGAAACCAAGAGCTGCAAGCATCCTTTGGGTGTTAGTTAATGGACAAAGTCCTTCCATCTTCAAAGCATCAAGAGATATGAATCTGAACCAAATCAAATACAGAGTAATTTGGGTTATAATAAAAAATAAAGAAAAGGAAAATCGAGTTTGTAAAAAAGGAACAAACTTATTTTGTTTTGGTCAGATCATCAACAGGAAGATTTTTTTGGCGCTAAGAGACCAACCCTTTATGTCATGTTTTGTATCCTCCGAAGTAAGAGAGAATAAACCACCATGTCGATATCAAACAGTAGATGGAGAGCCATACACTTTGAAAAAGAAGAAGAAGAAGCCACCTTATTCTACGCGACAGATCGTACTTCTTTTCCAATATTAAAATATTGATTCTGGACCGAGGAGATGCGTGTAAAGTGATTCAAAGTAGCATCGATCCATAAGAGAAAAGCTTCCTCCATACCTTCTTCTTTTCATTGGCTACCGTTTAATTTCAGTTTTTGCTAGGGACGATGGATTTATTGATCGTCTGATCTTATAAAAAATCCACGACTCCAAAAGTATGCATTGCTGCTCCAAACAAACTGTTTGTTGCATGCAGAGCCGGTCCTGAGATTTTGGGGGCCCTAAACAAAAAAAAAATAAAAATTTAGGGGGTTTTTTTTGGGATTTATAGATAACTTTTTAATTTGGGGGCTTTTTCGTGAAAGAAAAAAAAAATTGGAAACCTATTTTCAATATTAAAAAATCAAAAAAATTTGGAGGTCCATGCCTCTTGAGGCTATGCTCAGAACCGGCCTTGCATGTGCTGCCTTTGCTCCACACCTACAAAGTGAGAACATCGAAATATTTATAACCATCAAAATAATATCAGATCGAAACCAAATATCAATTATACCTCAATGATCACGTTCAAATCTGGAAAAAAAAAAGAAAATCATATATATAAGATAAAAAAACATAAACATACCATAGAACAATCCCAACCCCGACGATGGAACATGTGAAACAAAACACATGCAATAAAAACACATCACTTACACTATATAGAATATTAGTTAACAACCATAATATAAACCCATATTTACGACAAACGAACGATAAAATATTTACGAAGTAAAAAGAAAAACCTATAAACAACCAAACAAACATCAAAGATGATCATACTTCTACGTTCCTAGTGTAATAATTCTCGCATGTAAGATGATCATACTTCAATTACAAAAGGACGAAACATGATCCCAATCCCCGTTAACAAACCCTGTTTTTTTCTCTCTTTGCTTCATTGAGATAAACACACTGGTGGCTAACTTACTTTTGTTGGAGAGAACCACACAAATATTCACCAGAATACCAATCAAAGATCACCACACAAGTTGTGCCAAGCAAATTAGTGAATCACTGACACCATCAACGATATAGGACTTACTTCAAACTTGCTAGGCAATTAAAAATCAGGAAAGAGAAAGTCAGAGAGGCAATTGAATCCTCGAAACAAAAACTTACTCAACATTAAATATTATATAAATGCATCACTATTTTCTTCGCATTTTGCTGCCTAAAACCCATCTTATAACATTCATCTTTGCATAAGTTTAATATGAACAATAATACGAATCGTTAATTGTATAAGCAAATCGCAAAAAAAAAAAGAAAAAAAAAGAAGCAATATATAATATGAGACATTAGTTGCATTTAATAGATAAATGAGGCACCTTCAATTAGAGTTAAAAGGAAGGAGTTTGATATCAATCTGATGTGCTCAGGGTTTTAGATGCATATGCAAACTTTAAATTTATAACCCTATGAAACTGCAAGTGCACAGTAGACAATTGTAGTACTTAGGGGTCGATCCACGAGGACTAAGTGATGAATGCACTACAAACCTATATGATTCGGATTAAGCTAAGTAAATATATTATTTGGTTTTTGGGGTTTTTAATGAAGCAAATAACAAGCAATAAAGTAAAGGGATAGATAGATCAATTAAGATGAGAAATCAAGCAATTCACAAGACATATGCAAACATAGGAAATCGGATTAGGGTTTTAAGACTAGTTGTTCTAGAACTCATATCACTAATGTAAGGTCATCCCACTGTCGTGACGTAACTAACCATCTACGTTTTCTACCCTAATAGACTCAACTATCGCAGGTTACTATAAGGTGAAAACATGCTTTATGATTAAGATTGATTGTTCACTAGACTCCTTAACTAACCTATCGAATTGTTAAGACGCCTAGCTCATCGAATACTAGGTCCGGAGATATAACAAGCTTTTGGAGAGTATATCAACCTAAGATCAACCCTTGGGTAGCTAAGCCAATTCGTGCTTTGAGAGCAAATAAAGATGAAGAATCAATTCTAGAATAAAACTCTAAACGATTAAATATGTAAATACATAGAATTAAGAAGATGCATAGAAATCAAATCAAAGCTAGTACTCTAACATGTTTTGCAACACGTAGCAGCAAGAGTAAAGCACATAAACATAGTATAAAGTTGATCTAAAAAGCATAAGGAGTTAGATCTCATCTCTTCGCAATAGGGCAAAGTCAATCTATCCTTAAAGCTTTAAAGAATCAAATATGCATTAAGAACAAGAAAAAAACGAAATACATGTTTAGGTATTGAGTTAGGATGTTATGGCCGGCTGCTTAAGTTCCTAGAGAGGCTAAAAGCAAGTATATATAGGGGTTTAAGGAGGCTTCAGTCGGCTAGGTCTTCTCCGGGCGAAAACGTCTTTTTAGTCAAAACTGAGGCAATTTGGATCACAATATCGGACGGCTTACGTGATTGGTATTGGAGGCTTATATGGCGCTTCTAGAAGGTCGGAAAAGGTCTGGAGTATCGGCCCATAGGTGGGCCAGCACTTGGCTTCTTTGTGCACTCACTTCACTTCGAAGGCAGTTTGACATGTCCTCCGTGCTTCGGGTGTATCTTCCAAAGTACAGCTTCAATTGGCACGATTCCAACTCCATTGGAAATCTAATTCAAAGGGCTATCTCCATCCCAAGTTTCGTTTAATTCCAAGTTAATTTGATTCTCCGTTCATTAGTGAACTTCTGGCGTATACGTTCTGTCCAACTTGAGAATGTGCATTATCTTCAAGATAAAACGACTTAGCTTGGTTTCTTTGACTTGAATGAGTAGCTGTATCATAGATATCACTCCTTTTGCTCCTTTTTACATCCTTTTGATGATAAAACCTGTTAAGACCTTAAAATCTACAAATACGAGAAAACTACCTCTTTTGGTCGAAAAGCTTTATTAATATATATAAAAACCATAGTAAAATAGATAGTAAAAGTGGTAAAATATAGGGTATATCACAATCGCAGTCGGATTCTTCCTTCCTTCGTCGCCACCGTTTCCTTTTGCTACAACGTTACAAATCATAAAGAAATTAAATCATATTTCGACCCAAAAAAAAGAGAAATTAAATTGTATAGTAAACAACATAAAACATAGAGAGATTGAGGTGAGAAGAAATGCATTCCTCTTCGGCAAAGATAACTGTTTGACTCTAAATTGTTATAATGTATTTGTTAATTACAATAGAGAGAGTAAGAAGAACGAACGAATGTGAACAGAGTTGCGTCTGTCTCGAACAAAGAGAACGATATGAACTTTAGAGTTGTGATGTAATGCTAAAGAAGCTCGAGTGTTTAGGCTTTCGATCTTAATCTTGTCTTGGACTGATAGCTCTAGCATATAGACATAATTAAATCATTGGAGATCCTAAGGTTTCGATCCTAAGGTTTGCAAAAACAAATCAAAAGCTTTTGTCAACCATTGGAGATAAAACTGAGCAAGCAATGATTACCGATACACAAATCTAGCATATAGACATAATTAAATCGACTAAAAAGTTAAACAATACATAGCTAACAATGATGAAAAAGGCCAAACACAATAATATATAACATAATAAATTTGTTTACGAAATATAGAATACGAATTAACAACCATAATGTAAAATTCATGACTCAATATCGAAATGATAAAATAGCAAACAAAACAAAAAAAATACAAAGAGTTAAAGACAAAAAAACCTATAAACAACAAAAGCAAATTTCAAAGACGATCATACCTCAATGAATAGGTTTAAATCTGAAAAAAAAAAAGAAATAATTGGGGCATGGAAGAATTAAGAATAAAAAGCTGACAAAAAATCGATGAACCTGCAAATAAGAAAGAATAAACAGAATCGTCAGAAACATTAGAACCTATAAACAACAAACACAGACCTCAAAGACGATTATACTTCAATGAAAAGGTTCAAATCTGGGAAAAATAAAAGAGAGTAAAGAATTAGGTTATGGGATAACAATAAAAAGCTGACAAAAAATTCAATGAACCTGCAAAATAAGAAGAATTAACAACATAAATCGTCATAAACATTAGAATACAATATATTAGAGATTGAAAAACCAACAGAATCATCAAATCTATAAAATACTAAACTTATAAACTATGATTTGCAATAGACCGAGGTATATATATAAAAAGTTAGGGCTAGCTATGATTTGCAATGGACCGAGGAATCACCTATCCCTTACACATTATTTATGAAGTGATTTGTGAGAATATACTTATGTGTCATTTCCACAATCACTTTCACCAAAACAATTGTGAAATGGCTTGAAAAAATGTGACATGACAATTTTGAATCAATAAAAAAAAAAATCTTCTATAAGTAAATTTAAATTAGTTTCCATAAATAAATTAAAAGAGTTTTTAATCAATTTTTTTTTTTCAAATTTTCGTTTTTCATTATAAAATTATGTATAAATTTAGTTTTTCATTTAAAAATAGTTTAGAAACTGCTTATTGTAATAATAAAATTTTAGAACATTTTTTATAGAATATATATTATTTTTGAAATAAATAATAAAGACTTACCGAATTTTTAAAATAGATATTGATTTGTTTTGTGAAGGAAACTTCCCAAATTTATAACAATAAATATAAGTATGAAATGTTTTTTTTTTTTTAACATAAGACAATTTGAATGTCACAAAACATTATCTAATTCGAAAGTAACAAAAAAATATTTTTGATCCGTGTTTCATTTATAAATTTTATGATTATATATTATAATATTTTTAAATATTAAATAATTTATTTGTATTCTAAATTCTATTTAAGATATCGAAAATTCAAATTTAACATAATTTATACTTATGATACAATTCAAATAGTTGAGACAAAAAGAAATGATACAACTCAAATAAATATGAGTTGTACATATTTATTTAACGAATAAGTACTCTTTAAACTATTTTCTCAATAATTTTTATTTCTATAGTACACTTCATATTTTATACATAAAATTATAAGCAAATAACAAAATGTCAATGTGTACATTTTTACAATGTACATAAAATTAAAAAATGTTTAATCTAAATGCTCAAATCCAATATTGAATCTAAAAGAAAACAATATTGATTTAAGATCTATTTGAATAAATGATATTCTTTTTAAATTGCAAACACCAACCAAAATCAAACCATACAGTATTATCTATAGTAGATATTTGCCTTTTAGATATTGTTATTCACGTATAGAATAATTCACACGGGTAACCAAATGGATATAGAACACAATTGATTACAATATGTCGTGTTTTATCTAATTTTCAAGATATAGAAGAATTTACATTCACAATAGTAGTTGAAACAACCCGACCCGTTTTTTTTTTGTTTTTATAAATAACATCGAATTAGCATTCCCATAAATGCTAACTCTCAACATGCTAATTTCTCAATCACAGCAAACCAGCGGAATCAATAACAATTAAAACAATTAAACCAATCAAACCACTAAACTAGTTCACTAACCAATTCAATAACAATTCGAATCACTAACATGAAACCAATTCGACAACCAGAATCACTAGCAACCTAGCAATTCTAAACAATGCAACAACGACAAACACCCGAGACACTAGATCATCTCCTCTTTCCGGCCATGATTCCACGATCACACTTTGTCTTTACCTGCATCACATGGATAAAAGAGATGCATGAGTATTATCACAAATACTCAGTGAGACGGTCATCCCATCTACTTGGCTATACACACAGGCATAAGCAAAAGATACAATACCAGGATGAACAATCAACAATGCATCACACATAACCAACGAGAAAAATCAGCAATCGTAATCAAAATTGTGTGTCGATCGACACCCTCCTTGTGTCGATCGACACAGACTGTGTCGATCGACACAAGGAGGGTGTCGATCGACACACACCCCAGAAACGCAGAAAACCCAGAAAATCGAACCCAACCACCATGGATCGATTCCTAATCACATCTATCGGTTTCCTGCACGAAATCCACCAAACAAACAACAAACAAACGCATCCTATCAATTCCTTTACCCAGATAAGCCTATGGTCATGCACTTACCTCGATTCGGAAAGAAAAACGTATCAAAAACGACGAAGAACATGAAGAACACGAAGAACGGATCCTCAAATCTGAAATCCACCACTCCTCCTTCGCGAACCACAGCCTCACCAATCCGAAACCAAGTTTTTAGGATTGAGAAATCAAAGGAAACAACACAAATCTCCCAATCTCTCTCAACTCCCCAAAACTCTCTCTTTCTCTTACTGATTTCGGCCAAAAACCCTGACAAACGCGACTCCCACGTTTATATATTGGAACCCTAGGGTTCTCTAAACCAATCGCCAAACCGAGCGATCAAACCCGAACCTGTCGGTTCAAAATTAACCTGTGTCGATCGACACACACCACCTGTGTCGATCGACGCAACACCTAGAACCCGACTTCTCACAAGTCAAAACACGTGTGTCGATCGACACACTAACCCTGTGTCGATCGACGCACCAACCAAAAACCACATTTTTGGTTCACGGGCGTTACAGTAGTAGTTTGGTGCAATGTGTAAACGGCAAAGTCGACACTACAACATCAATAGAAATGGAGAAACTTTTAGAAAAGACAAAATTTTATTTGGTTAGTATGATATAAAATTGGATCCAAAGACCAATTCAATTTTTTTACTTGAATTGTAAATGGAAGTCGACAACAAAAAATCAAAAAAAAAAAATTTGTAGAATGAACTTATTGTCAATGTTATAAATTAAATGAAATTAGTGTCAACAAACGAAAAAAATATATATTGTTTCATATAAAGAAAATTGAACCGAAATCCATATTAAACATCATTAGTAATTTTTAACCACGAAATTATAGTTTTCTAATTGATTTGATTTCTAAAAATTTATCCACGTATAACGTATAGAATCACCTAGTATATATATATATATATATATAATAAGATAATAATGGAATATTACTGTAAAATTTGGGTGTATCGGAAAACAAATGGGCCAAACGAAACAAATAAAAAACCAACTAAAAATTAGGCCTAAATTCATTAAACACAAATCGATGGCATGCATGTAATTAATGAGTTTTTAAAGGGTACTCCTGTAATCAACCACCTCAAAATCGATGAAAGACCGCCACGTAGGATAATTTACTTCATATATAATATAATAGATATAACGTTATCGTTCAAATTATAAAGGTTTTAAACTAAAGCCTCTTTCTCTAACAGATTAAAAATCACATACACGCAAAACATTTTTCATTATGAAAGGCAATTGATCTAAACAAAAACATTGTACTGTTATCTCATGTGAGAATTTTTCTATGCACACCACATTTTGCAACTCTGGTTCTTAGAGAAAAACATTTAAACTAAAGAGTTACAAAATACAGATATAAATGTGATTATGTAATGACCATTTTTTTACTAAACAATTTTTAATAGTTCACATCGGATCAGAAAGCCCACACGACAACCACACAAAAACTGAGGTACTATTTTTGGCTCTGAATGGGGACAGCGGGTTGGGCAGTGCGGGACAAGCGTATTAAAGAGTGCGGTGCGGTTCAAGTGCGGTGCGGGTTGGAGAAACGCATCATACGGGATAAGCGGTGCGGGATAAAATGAATAAATGTTGAATGGTGAATATAATAAAGGGAAATTAGGTCATATATTAGTATCTTAAGACATAATTCATTATCTACTATTAGGTAAAACAAAATTAGGTATCTAATATTTTAGCTACATGAAATTCCATTTTTAGCCTTATCAATTTATCAAGTTTTTTGTTTTTATTTTAATATTAAAAACAAAAATAAAATATTAAACATAATAAACACATTACCCTAATCTTCTTTTTCTTTCTTCTTTCTTCTTCTCAGCCTCTCACGCCTCCTCTGCTACTTTTTTTATTTTATTTTTATAACTCTTCTTCTTTTATTCTTCTTCTTATCCTATCCTTCTTCTTCTTCTCAGCCTCTCACGCATCCTCTCATGCCTCCTGCAACTTTTTTTTTTTTTTTTTTAACTCTTCTTCTTCTCTTATTCTTCTTCTTCTCCTATCCTTCTTCTTGTTCTCATTTGATCTTGTTTATATTCAATTTCACAATTCCTTTCGTATTTTTTTCTCTCAATTATTTTGTCTTAACTCGATACCCTAAATTCAAATATTTAATCGTGAATTAAGATAGTGTTTCTCAGTTCAACTCGTCACCATCATCCCTTCTTTTCATCTGAGCCGTCGATAAAAATCGTCATAGTTAACTATGTTGAAAAGGTATATTTTTCATTATTGCTTACTATGTATGTTAACTTTTTACTAAAGTAGTTAACTATACTTATGATAATAGTCAACTATGTATGTTATTTTTTTTCATTATAATAGTTAACTACGTTTTGAAATAGTTAACTATGTTTGTTTAAATAACTAACTATCACAACAACATTTCCATGTAATCAACTATGTATTGAAATAAGTAGAATAAATTACTATGCTATGAAAATAGTTAACTATATTTTGAAATTGGTAACTATTTTTTGAAAATAGTTAACTATCTAAAAGTCAGCACAAATAATGTGATGTAGTTAAACTATGTTCTGAGATGTTTATAAAATAGTTAACTTTTACAGCATATTTATTTTATTTTGTCATCTTCTTATCCAAATTTTTTATTTTTTTTGGCAAAACACATATTTAGTTTTTGTAGGGATATAATTTCATGAGCAATTTTCGAATGATGAAATCAAGATCAAGAAAATATTTTAAGAAATTTTGTATATATATATTTACCTTAATCATAAATGTAAGGGTAATTTCGTCATAATTTTAATTCTCTCTCCTAGTTACCTAAATATATTTTAGGGTATGTTATTTACCTAATTATAGGTTCCAAAAGTAATATTAAGCTAATTAACCCTATAATAAATTGGTATGAATATTATAGTTTAATAAATATTTTTTAATATTTCAGATGACCAAATTTTTTGTTACTAAGATAAATATGTTTTAATTGATAGAATTAATCCATACAAATTTTTCTGTTTTTTTTTAATTAATAAAATAAATTAAAATAATGGACCACATCTTGAAACACACCTAAAATGAAGTGTAATTGAAACGGACAGATGCGATAATAAATCCGTTGGAATTTTCCAACGATTTCCAACCAATTAGCGATTTACGACCACCTGAACCCGACGGTCGATATGGTTTGAAATCCGTCGGAAACAGCTATTTCCAATGGATTTTCAACCATAATGTCCATCCGAAACAACCTTGTTTTCTTGTAGTGGGTGCGGGAGAACATTTTGTTCTTCATAGGAAACGCACTTGGCTCACACATAACATTTTAACCATTTTAATTGTAAATTGAAACACACAAAATGCTCAACAAAATTATGTGAATGGTGACACTAATCCATCCCGCACTTCGAAACGCCCAAACAAGTTCAAACATTCAAGGCCTTTGTAATGTAACTTCAATTATTTTCTTTTTTCTCCATATTACAACTGTTTTATTTTTCTATATAGTCGTAATCGCTTTTGCAAGATACCAAAGATATACAAGTCGTTCAACATGATGTTCATACAATCGTGTTAACATTAATCTCACATTACACCGATCAGAAAAAATGTGAGTATATCCTAGTAGTAGTTGAGATACCAGAAGCCAAAACCAACAGACAACCCGAACAAGAATTAGACCACACACCGTCACCAGGACAAACCATTTGCTCGGATGATTCCTCTCTTGCGAAACCAATTTACATGATCTCCCATTTGAAATCGAACTAATTTCAAAATATTCATCGCGAGACCAAGAAGAACTACCATGAATCTCCCCTACCAATCGTGGAAAAAAGCAAGTTTACAATTTTGTAAATGACTCTCACAGCTTCTCCAAATTTATGAGTATCTTCAAACTCGTGCACATGACCATTAAAAGTTGTCCACTACCCTTTTTTGTTCTTAACAGCCAACACAATGCATCTTTTTAAATTATCATCACCATCAAATTCATGCTGGATCTCCTGCACTTGTAAATTTAGGTGTCAACTTCATGACATACAACTCTACACATCTGTGATTTGTATAACCACGACTTACAAAATCACAATACTGCAACATAGGGAGGTCCTTATGTCTTTCCAAGGTCTCTGGACTTATGTCTCTATCTTTCAAAGTTCTCAGGTCTTTTGACTCAGACGCCAGCTTTCCGAAGGGTTCTAATATCCTCAGGGGCGGCCATAGAATTTAAGGGCCACAAGCAAAAAATAATTGGGGTGGTAAGTATTGATGTTTTGAAAAAAAAAAAAAAAGGGTTGACTATCTATTTCTCCATGAGAAGTATCGTATCAGTCTATATGCTGCCCAAACTAAGACCTCTTTATATATCTCCCCGAAAACAAAGTTCGACACCTATATCTCTCCCATTTCAAAGTTAAAATCCTATATCACTCCGAAAACATAGTTCAGAATTTAGAACCCACAAACATCGGTTTTATGTGGTTTACTGATTTAGAGTTACATCTTGACCATTAAAATCAACCCCAGATTCTCTAAATTCACCGTATAGCATTGCCCTGAAAGGTCTCGACAAAGACGCGATTTTTGTACCTTATACAACGAACCTCTTCGTCATCGATGCAGAAGAACATGTCATAGTCTAATTCTTCCTCAGAGGTGGAATATTCCAGCAGATTATCTATGATCTTGAAGCTATCATAGATATAGAAAGAGGTCTTAGTATGGGCAGTATATTGACTGATACGATACTTCTCGTGGGTAAATAGATCGTCAACCCAAAAAAAACAAACCAAATGTTTAAAGGGCTAATCGAACCTTCCACCTCTTCTTTATTCCATGTAGCCCATTAACCAATTAAACTAAATAAACTTTATGCATATTTATGGGTCGATAATATATATAAACAAAACATCAAAAAATTTGGGCCGCAAGCACGAGCTTGGCCCGCTTGCCCTCAGGGCCGGCCCTGAATATCCTCATAGATCTCTAGATTTGGTTTATATTGACTATGGTTGATGTTATCAGTCCGAAAAACGAAACCTCCACACCGAAAAGAAGGTTTCAATTCATCTAGACATGCTAACAAATTCAAAGAGCAGAACATATACATTTTTAAGGAGTTTTCCTTAAAAGTACACACAAGCAAACTCAAGTAGCACTATATTAGATTAACCCATAATCCACTTAATATAAGCTCTTCCACTTTCTATAACCAGTGTTCTCATAAGCTACAAGCTTTTCCTTTTTACCCAAGCATTAAAAGGCCAATGGTCATATATTTTAGGTGCTCATAGGTGCTCGTATGTCCTATATAAGCTCAAGTCATATGTCCTTGTATATACACAATTTCTAAATAAAAATATTAGTTGTTTTGTTTTCAAAACAAACTGCCTTTTTTTTTTTTTCTTTTTTTTTTTTTTTTTTTTCGACAACAAACTGCCTTTAAATTTAATTCTGTTTGTGCGAATTAGAAGTTTGTGGAATCAAATTACTCTTGTTCGTGGAAGAGAGATTTTTCACTTTTCTTTTTGACACAAGTCAAGACGATTCTCGATAAGACGAGTATTAAATCTTTGGTCGAAGAGTTTCTGGATTTAAGCTTTTTGTCTATTGATATACTTAGATCAGTCATAAACTGAATGTATTGTCATCAACTACTTTTATCTCATGACCATCCATCCATTCTAAACTAATTTTTTGGTCTTGTGTGTTATACGTTTGATAGGTTCCACACATGTATCACAATGTAGTAACCTCAGGATTGTAATGATTGAGAGTGAGTTTTAGAAAATCAGAAATAATTCAGAGTTTGATGATAACGTTGAAAAGTCAAATTCTGAAGGCAATCAAGATTGGGAAGAATGAGAAATTGAAATGGTGTATCTTTTTCACTTTACAATTCCCAACCGATATACCTTAATTTCTAAAAGCAGATAAATTAACTTTAAACAACGTTTACAAAATCAAACTATTTATAGTAGCCATATGAATCCGTTGTTTGAGCGGAAATTCCCTAAATAAATCAAAACTTTTGAATAATTGTAACAATGGTTTAATTCCAAAATCAATGTGAAGATGAGTATTATTTGCATAAATGTTTCTCTAAACATTGAAATCAACAAGAGCTCTCCACCCGGAGCCGTTGAGGCCGACTTCCTCTAGCTCCGGCATCGTCGCCGGCGTCGGCCAATAGCGCAGCTCGAGCAGAGACAATCTGGCTCGAAGTAAAAGCAGCGTCGAAGGCCGAGAAATCCATCCACCCCATAAGCAATCCTTCTTTCCCCCAACGCTCCGGTATCGGAACGTTTCCGGCAACTTCTTCTCGGTGTCTCTTTAGCCTCTCTCGTCCCGACAACCCAGTCTTCTCCGGCAAACATGTTGCCGTGGCCGCCTTGCTTTGCTTTTCGTGATTCCGGGGAGAAGATCCCGGAGAGATTGGTTCCTTGGATTGCTCTGGCAAATGGGCGTTCTTCATTTCTTTGATATTTTTCGATATATATTTTCTTGGGTTCGATGTGTGAACCTCTAAAGAAGTGTGAGAATTCACAGAGAAATAATAATAACGATTAAAATGAAAGGAAATGAATATCCAAGGTTGAAAAGGAAGGAGAGAGTGTGGCAGAGATTTGTGGTGGCGCTGTCTACTTTTGTGATCACATATAATAACTATTACTATTCTATGGTCTTTGACGTTTCTACGTCTCATTTCATCATGCCATGTTTTTTTTTTCCTTGTTACATAGATATTAACAGGGGTCAGAGCCGGCCCTGGCCTTTTAAGGGCCCGAATCTTTTTTTGGCCCCTTAACTAAAAAAAAAACAAAAACACTTTACAACACTTAACAAATCCAAATTTTATGGATTTTAATGAGTTAATGAGTTAAATGGATTGGATTGAAATCAAATCCAATTTCGGAAACACGTTTCCGGCCGCGTTTCCAACTGTGGAAACACATTTCCAAATCAGAATATTTCCGAAACGGAAACGCCACTGTTTTCACGTTTCCTTCAACGTAGATTGAAATGAATTTGGTTTAAATAGATTATTGAGTTATCCATAACCAAATCAATACAAATTTTAATAGATTATAAAACCAAAATCTAACCAAAATAATCTCAATTAAATACTCAAACCGAAATTAGCTAACCAATTTATAAACCAAAATTCTAAATGTAAACCAAACCAAACCACAATCTAACCAAAATGATCTCATGGATAAACTCATTTAAATTATTTATCCATTAATTTAAATGAGTTATTGATAGATCCAATTCATTAAAATGGATAAACCAAATGATATGATCATGGGAAGCAACACGGAAATTATGATGGGGTCGAGAAACTAGCAGCTGAATCGGAGCTCAATCCAACAAGATGCACATTTCGAATCTGACCAGAAAGGATATATGCTCACTGTTCGAAGCGTATCTTCTCAACCACGACGATTCAACTCATAAAACCACTTGGGGAATATTTTCAGCTCATTCACGGAACACCTCAAAGAAGAATCAGGTCAAACGGAGTAGAATCGAAGAAGTTATTCAATTTACAAGTCATGTGATTTCCTGTTTTTTCCGATTCAGACCCGTGCGCATTCAATGACGAATTCCGACCAGACCAGAATGAGTTAAGCTACAAACCGAATTGCTCTACTATCTTGATCCATTAGAGAAGCCCATGAAGTTGGATTCGGCCCAAAAGCTATCAAGGAAGATAATATTTTCGTCAAGATTCAAAGTGACATTTATTGAAGTGTTGTTCTCTCTCTTACATGCAATGGAGAGTTGAATTTTGTTTCCCTAGATGCTCTGCATGTTGAGCTATTATTATGGACGTTTTTGTGATGCAATTCCTCTATATAAAGAGGATCATTTCATGAATAAAAAACTTAAGCATTTGATAAATATTTTTGGAACTTTTGAGAGTGATTTTCATTTCTGTCAATGGTGTGTAATATCCATTGATTGATTCGGTTAATGGTGCGTAATATCCATTAATCAAATGTCAATTACGATCAAAATCTGATCCGTCTTGGTGCGTCATATCCAAGGGATCACCGGTAAATCAGGAGTCTTCCGCAGCTTCTGTGTGACCATTCAATCCATCGGTGAATCAAGAGACTTTCCGCATCTCTTGTGTGACCATTCGCTCCACATCCTTTGATCTTTGAGACTTCACGGTTTCATTGATGCAAAGCCTATCCCTTTACCGACTCTAGAGTGCATATCCTTGGGAGGATCTCATCACCAAACTAAACCAACTCATACCCAAATGACTTGAATACTAAATGGATAATATATAGATCCAACTCATTAAGTTATTTGGGTATGAGTTGGTTTGTTTTGGTTTATCCATTTTGACACCCCTAGATATTAAACACTAGAAATCGTTTGATTTTCTTTTGAAATTATAAATTTTAACAGCTATAAAAATCTTATTGAATCGGTTAACAATTTAAGAATTTATGCTAAATCTGTGTTAGTTTTTTTCTGTCAACAAACAAATTATATGTGGAATATTTTTTGTTAAAGTGAATAATATTTGAATTGGATTCTCTAGAAACTTTAAGCTTTTTTAAAAATATCCAAATCTTGTAGAACTTTTTTTTTTTGAAAAAGGCTTTCTGTTTAAAACATGAGCGGGTGAAAGTGTTACAACATGGAAAATTATTACATGAGAACAACAAATACAGTAACCCATAAGGAAGGATACGAAAAAAGGATATACATATCTTGAAGATCCATAAACTTCATAGAAATTCCAGGAGAGACCGAGAGCTAATCCAATCACAGAGCGACACATGAAGCACATAACACAAGAAGTCGAATATGAAGGGTAGAACACAAACTCAACCATGAAACCGAGTCCACAACGAAACCTGAAGAAATGCAACACCAAGTAGTAGAGCAGACCAAACTGACAAACCACAACATCGAGGAACCAAAACCAAGAACCTCACTAAATGCCATAGAAAGAGCCTCAAATAACCAGCTACAGGATGCCATCTCAAAGTCTAAAAGACGCCATTAGATTACACAAGCATTAAGAAGAAAGGGGAAGGCACAATGCCGTGTAGACCAATCCCTTCAGGAACCTTAAAGCAACATCCTTTACCGAGAAAATTAGCACAGTCTACAACTATTTCTCAGACAAAGCTAAGCCACCGATCTGAAGCAAGAAGGAGAGTCCACCAAAGCACTAAGTCACAACAGGCTAGATTGGAGGGAGAGAAAGAGAAACCAAACCTGGTAAACCGTGACCTCAAGTATCCCCAAACCACAACCGGTGTTCCAAAGATGCAGGGAAGAGAAGAGAAGCATCAAAGAGATGACCGATGTGCACTTACAGGGACCGATGACCAAAAGCGAAGCCAGAGCAAGGGTCTATTGACTGAACCGGAGCAACAACGCAACACATAGATAGGGGAAACAACAACCAAGAATCGACCGACACAGCATAGAGAAGAAGAGGATTTAAACTAGCTAGACAAAGGTAGAATCAGAAGATAAAACCATACCAAAACTAGAACCAACAGAGCAAGTAGCCGCCGCAGAAGTATAGAGGACCATCGCTGAAGAGGCAAAGCCGACTAGAGGAGCTCGTCCCCAAAAGCTTGACTAGAGGACTCACCAAACCTAAGCAGCAAAGACCCACAAGACAACTACTACGAAGCTTCAAAGAGGAAGAAGAGCGCAGGAGAAGCACTACAGGAATTGAGGGTATTGATAGCTCAGTAAAACCGCTATCGTATGATACAAGAGCGTTGTAGAAAGCGCTATGTCTGCGCCCGTTATAGTAGGTCTGACACTTTCGATAGCGTTTTTTGGCACTGTTATTGAATCTTCATTTAATATAGCGTTTTTTTCTAAGCAATCGTATATTGTGTAATAGCAATTAAAAATTGTTATTAATTGTTTCAATGATAGCATTTTTGTAATTTTACCCATGTTCTAAAACGCGGCCGCCGAGGTCACCTATGCGGCGGTTAAGCGTTCGGCGGCCATGAACCGTGGGGATTTTGCCCAATTCGGATAAAAAATCGGGAGAAAAATTCGAATGTCAAATTTTTCGTTGTTTTATGTTCAATAAGGTATAATATATGTGTTTAAAATGATGTTCATGACTGAAAATCGAGTACGCCGCCATTGTTAAGTCGAAAGTTCAATGAAGAAGATGATGATTGAATTACATTTTTGCCCTTCGTTAATATTAAATGAAAAAATGTTATAAAAAGGGGTATTTGGCTGCTCGAACTCATCATCTCGTGGCCAATTACGATGGGCTGGGCCAGTAGACTACCAAGTCCCGCTTGGATTATAATAAAACAAAATATATATAACCGTTTTTATTAGTTTTATTATTAAATTAATTGTCATATTTTAAAAACTCTAAAAAAAATCCCCGATTAATCTCCGTATAATATTCGCTTAGTCAATTAGCCACTAGGCCCTAACCAACAGCCCGATTAGCGCCTAGCGCAATTTCGAACCTTGAATTTTACTATAGCATACGATATATGCAATAATTCACTCTTTTCAATATTCATGTAAATATTACATTTATATTTTTATTAATTGTATTTCAATTAAGATTTAATAGAATTTTATTTTTAAATAATTCTCATATGAAACAGGAGAAAACATATTTTATTATATTATATGATGTGATGATACAAAGAAATACATTACAAAATACAAGTACATGACTGAAATATAAGTATAGCCATCATGAAGTACAAAAACAAAAAATGACTCTTAAAGAAAAAGAGAGTCGAACTCAAAAACATTTCTTCACTTCTTCTCGGATACACCGCCAGACCTGCAAAGAAACCAAAACTAAACCAAATCAGCAAAGTCGAAAAATATTGATTTAAATTCATACTTAAAGAAATAAACTCATTAAGTTAGAGATTAATGAAAGATGAAAAGGAGATTTAGACCTCATCTTTCGGAGAACACAAAACATATCCTCTATCTTCCTGTTGGCTGTCTTGTGAGTTCCTAACTTTCTCTTGAACACCGGATAATAAAGCTTGAGGTTTGATCTTCGCCATTAGTTGCAAAAAACTTCAGATCCCAAAACCTTAAAGAAGAAAACGAATCAAAACCAATATACTAATTAGAGAAAATCATCAGATTCGGTAATATGAAGAGATCCAAAACAAAAATACAGTCATGAAACGGTGAAAGCATTGACTTCTGTTGTATACTATGGGAAGAAATCATGGTCTAAAACCAAGTTGGACATGATTTCAAGTCCCAATTGAATCTGAAAACTCACAAATCAGACGTTAGGGTTTCAGAATTTTATAGAGAGAAAATCCAAGCACGTTGTCGTGAGTGTACCTGGGTTTCGCCGTGAACCGAAGGAAACGTCGGAGATGGCGGCGAGTATGAATCTCTAGAAATCGGGATTGACAGATGAAGTAAAATCTGGAAGCCTAGAAGCTTGGGGATTAGATTTCTTCTCGACAGCGAGAAATACGGCGTCGACGCCGTGGACTCCGACGGCAGCGTTACCCTTGCGGACGAGTTCCAGGGCGTACTCTACTTCAAAGATGTGGCCATCGAGTGGGAAGACTGTAATCGTATTATCATAGCTAGCCATCTCTTGCTTTCTATTTCTCTTTTCCCCGATTTGTCTTCCCCGATGATACTTTGCTTTTGCTTTCTGGGAAATGAAGAGAAGAGAAAGGAGGTTTCCATGAACCAGAAAAGTTTATGAAAAGAAGGAAGAGAAATAGTTTTCATCTAAGCCGTTGAATCTTTAATTTGACGCGGATCGGTGATGTGGCAATTGATCGGACGGTTTAGATGAGAGAAAATGGGGTTTCGATGAACAAGGATAAGAATAATATAAAAACAGACACTTTTAATTGTAACTTCTTAAATATGGAATTGAACACTTATAAATCTGAAAAAACAAAACCTTATATTAATTTTTTGTATATATGTAATAGCCTAAATTCTAAATCAAACTCTCACTAATTTCTTATTTTTTTCAAATATCTTTCAATTTTGAAATTTTATACCATAAACTTTAAACCCTAAATTTTCAAATAGCTAGCCACCTTTAGCATGAGATAATAATCTATTGTATTTTATTTCGTTAATTGATAAACAGAAAAGTACATTTCTAATGTGAATCCTTAAACCCTAAATCACACTTCATGTATCCATAAAAATCTAAAATCCTATATCAAAAGTTGTTCTTAGTATGAAACAATACTTTTCTATTTTCTTTTCTTAATAGATAAATTAGAAAAAAAAAACTTACAAGTGTGAATCCCTACTATACCCATACAAAATTAAAATTATATAAATTATGTATTTCTGAAAGAATAATGTATTGTAATTCTATTGTCAAGCTCATTAACCCATACAAAATTAAAATTATATAAATTATGTATTTCTGAAAGAATAATGTATTGTAATTCTATTGTCAATAAAACTTCAAAAACAAATATTTCATACCCTATACCCTAAACCCCAAACCTTATGCCCTAAATTCTAAATCAAAGATCATTACTTTTTCTTTTTATTGAGTAAATTTTAATTCTTGGTTATGTATTGATAATGTTCTTTTTTAATTGGTTTTGGATAGTTATAAGTTATGAAAAATATCTAATAAAAGGAGAAATGCCCATAAGAAATTAAAACCATGAAAACGAAAAACCAATTACAAAGATTTAATTACTTAGAAAATAAAATAAGTTCATACATGAGTCATGACACTAAGTGAAGAATACATTGGGTGGGTCATTAGGGTTCTTCTTTATCCTGATGATATCCAAACAACATGTCATCCATTTTGGTCAGGGTGTGTAACATGAGTCTTGGTGAAGCACAACCCATACGGTCAGAATGACCCTCTCGTGCTTTTGTGGCTTCCTTGGGAGACGAGGTCCAACAAATGTAGCCTCGTGTTTATCCAATCAATATTCATCATAAGCACACTTCGAAGATCAAGGCTAAGATACAAAAGGAGATTTTAAGATTTTAAGATTAGCAACAGATTTTGTTCTTGGGATGTTCTTTCTTGAAAGCCTCACGGAAATCTAGAGTCTTCTTGCATAACTCTTCCGCTTTATTGAGCTGCATTGCTTCAACATAAGCTTGTGTTAAGTACCTGAAATAATTAGGAGCTTCAGAAACCCTCAAATCTCACCAAAACTTCAGCAAATTTCACTTGCAATCAAGTTAGATCTACCGAAAACAATATACTGATTGTTGAATTATCCATGAAATTCTTATTTAATCAGCGTAACAATCACCTGTGGATCCAATAAAATCGAGAAGGGCAAGCGGCACAGGAGGTAAAGAAATCGATTCCTTCTCGTGTTTCCCAACGGTCTCGCAGGAATATCCAGCAACGAACCGGAGAAAGATCGTCGGTATCGGAGTCCGATGATGAGTCACCGTAAGAAGCTAATTTTTCTACGCTTTGCTTTTTGTTGTTGTGTTCTGTATGTTTTTGTCAGGAAGATGACTTGTGTTTTCTTTGGCAGGCGTTCATGTTAGCCCTTGAAACTTTTTCTTAGGGTTTTGCATTGGCAATTACTGTTGTTGAAACTAAACTAATATCTATGAACTTTGTTGGTATATCATTTTTTTTCCTTTTAAAAGCAATAAAATATAAGGTTGATTATATTGTTGAGTAATGAGTTTTCTCTTTTATATATTTTAATTTGGTTTACTCTCTCTGATTATGATATTGTTTTCTTTGTCTTTAGGACATGTCAAAGTTTAGAGACCGGAAAATCATGTCATAGTTTTAGGTACTTATTCATCCAATTTATTTTCTCATTTCTCGGTAAATCTACTATCTCAATGGGGTTGTTCGTTCCACTTTACTGGTCAATACTCTATCTTCTAAATTTCATCATATAAGGTTTAACCATCGAATATGAAAAAAAAAAACTAAAAGGATCGATTGTTGTAATAAGGTTATTAGAGACTTTATTGTAACTTTTTTTTTTTGTAGATGGTGAAATATTTATTCGTTTTGCAGATTTTATCGTTACTACACGATGTATGCATTTTGTTTCTTTTTATATATATATATCTCATATATCTCATATATCTCTTAATTTTTCTGTTTATAAATTCAAAATTTTAACTTTTTTTTTTTTTCCTTTCAATGATTATTATTTGGACGATAATATAGCCATTGAATCCTTCCACGCTCGCAAAATGCTATATTGATATGCCATTATTATTACATTAGAGCTACCTTAATGGATATGGAGTTCCAAGCCTCTTTTGAGCTCAACAACGGCCTATGTTCAAAGTATTGATTCTACTTTTTATTTCTTTATTTCTTTTTTATGTTTTGCTTCAGCTACAAGTAATTTGGGTTGGAATGTAGAGATTGGTTTGTTCTAAGTGTAAAACCAAAACGTCTGAAAAGTTTATTTCTATTTTCTTAATTCCATCGTATTGGTTCCTAGCATGTGTATTTCTTATGATTCTTTGTGTTCGGTTTCGATTTCGAGTTTTAATCAAAGAATATCATTAGTTTAAAGAAATTTTTTTCTAGATCAACTATTATTTGTTGTTTGGTTTAAATTCGGTTTTTCAAATACAAATTTTTTTTTGGCAACCAAACATTTTCAAATACAAGATAAATCAATAAAATTAAGTCATTATTAATATGTGATCTGATTTCCATATCAATTATTTCGGTTTGGTTCGATTCGGATCAATCTATCTGGATTGAATATCCCTAAATAGACTAATATCAAATATAATAAGTTTATCGATCAATACTATATATTTTCTTTATGTTTTGAATAATAAAATACAATAAAATGCTATATAGTTTCTATGTTTGTAATTTTACATTGTTTTGTAAGAACAAATAAAAAAAAAAGTAAACACAAAAGATTTTAAAGAACCAATAACTATTTGATGCCATTTGATGCCAAGGTGATCCACATAAGTTTTTAAAAAACCAATATTAAGTTGATTTTCTTTTTGTTGTTAATAGAATACTTCCATTTTTTAAAGCATTTAGTATAAGTTAATTTTCTTTTTGTTGTTAATTGAAATTTTTTATTTAAGTTTGTTTTGTTCTTTTTTCACAAGCTTTTTCCATTTAGTTCTTAAAAATGTAAAATGAAAAAATGATATTAAAGGTAAAGGCAAATTGGAAATATTGAATTTTACTTGACAATCTTAATATCAAATAGCATCAAATTTTATTAGTAAATCTATATTCTCTTTATGTTATAAAGCAAGCATGATGAGAAATGTAATGGCTTGAAGTTGAAGGTGGAGAAGGATAGAGAAGAGTTGAGAGATTGTTGATAGGGCAAAGATGATAATAGGTTGATGAGCAAACATGTCAAACTATAAATGCTAGAATATTGTTGTCTTAATAAATGTATAATAATAGAATAATAGAAAAAATTGCACATTGATCGATTGGTGTCTACATTGTGCTTTGAATATTTAGTTTGAGAGAGATAAAATTAACCAAAAAATCAATGGATTTAGTCTTGCATACTTTAGTATATGAACTAGAGATTCAATGGATTATTACAAAAAAAAAAAGATAATGAGAGGTCATTCAAGGAACCTGAGTCATTCAAAGATAATGAGAGGTCATTCAGTTTTTTCTCTGGCCCGACTGAAATAACCCGACCCATTTTTTTTTTATATAAATAGCATCGAATTAGCATTCCCTTAAATGCTAAATCTCAACGTGCTAAATTCACAATCACAGCAAACCAGCAGAAATCATAACAACAATCAAACCAGCAATTTTAACCAGAAATACTAACTAGTACTCAACCAATTCAATTCAATACAATTCAATAACCAATAGGAATCAATTCCAACTTAACCATTCTAATTCAACAATTCAGAAAACAGCAACCTAACAATGCTAACATTATAACCCACTCAATTGAGACGCTAGATCATCTCCTCTTCCTTGCCTTGATTCCACGATCACATTTTTTCTTTACCTGCATCACATGGTTATAAACCCTGTTCAAAAACGCGGCTGCAGAGACCGTCTGGCCGGCGGTTAAACGGTCGGCGGCTCTCGACCGCCGCAAAGAAGCACAAATCGGTGAAAAAACGCGGATCTATGATTGAAACTCGATTTTTCTGGATTTTTTATGTGAAAAATGGTGTTTAATGATAGATCTTCTATGATTTCGTAAAATTTAAGTGAAATTGAAGCCTAAAACGATAATTAAAAAGGCAAAAATCCATGGCGGCCGTCGCTAGGGTTTCTGAAAATTGGGATCTTTTCATGAAGAAGATGATACTGAAATTACCATTTTACCCTTACTTTATAAAAAGTGATGAGAGATAAAAGTGTCGAACCCAAGACATTTAAGGCCCAAGAGAGAATATTTGCCAACTGAACTAACGAGATATTCGGTTATTTGGTACCACCGCAAATATATAATCCAATATGTATAATTTAATTTATTATTTAGATAAAAATTAATTAAAAACCCTAAAACTAATCCCCGATTAATCTCCGTTTAATCTCCGATTTTTGAATAATGCACTAGGCCCATGCCGAGCGCCCGATTAACGCCTAGCGAATTTTTGAACATTGGTTATAAGAGATGCGTGAGTATTATCATAAATACTCAGTGAGACGGTCATCCCATCTACTAGGCTATACACACAGGCATAAGCAATTGATACAATACCAGGATGAACAATCAACAACGCCAAGCAATAACCAATCATCACACAACAATCAATACGTCAAACTGACGGTAATCAAAATTGTGTGTCGATCGACACCCACATTGTGTCGATCGACACAGACTGCGTCGATCGACACAACCACCTTGTGTCGATCGACACACTACCCAGAAACGCAGAAACCCAGGAAAATCGAACCCAACCACCATGGATCGATTCCTATTCACATATATCGACTTCCTGCACGAAATCCACCAAACAAACAACAAACAAACGCATCCTATCAATTCCTTTACCCAGATAAGTCATGGTCACGCACTCACCTCGATTCGGATCAATTCCAGCACCCAAACTCCTCAGAAACAGGATCGGAAACCTGTTCTGAAAACTAGACAGTGAGAGCTACACAAAGATATGCAGATCGTCCCCAGACTCCTTCTGGTTCGACGGGAATCCTTCCCCGAAGTGGACAGATCGCAGAACGAAGCTGCACAAACCTCCCACATTAAAATGACCATAACTCATAGAAAACACAACCGATTGACGAACGGTTTTCTCCTATATCAAGATCAAAGAGTGGAGAACTTACCCTCAAAGTTTCACTCCGATCCGACCTGATCTCCCCAACCGTTCGTCTCCTCCAAAACCAGAGCAGAAGTTGCCTCCAAAACCTCCAACACTCACAAGGATCAACAAGGATCCCTCTCTCTGATATCTCTGAACTTTCTGTCCAAAAGAGCGGCCAGAAACTCAACCCTTCGCTTATATAAGCGACCCCTAGGGTTCCCCTAACCCGAACCGTAAACCGCATGATTGGAACCGAACCTGTTGGTCCAATTTTAACCTGTGTCGATCGACACACACCACTTGTGTCGATCGACGCAACACCCAAAACCTGACTTCTCAATTCAAGCAATGTGTGTCGATCGACACACACACCTTGTGTCGATCGACGCACCACCAAAAATCACATTTTTGGTTCACGGGCGTTACACCAACAACCGAGAAACTGCTTATCTGTTGTGTTTTCAAGGAACCTGAGTCTTTACCCAACAGTCTTTTACCCAGATTGGTAATCTTTTCAAAACTCACCTTTTCATCTACCCACTTTCCCTCCAAGATTGGAATACAAACCCAGATCTAAGTCTCCACCGTCATCTTTCTCTGTTTTTTCCGGCAGGCCAACGGTGACTTTTAGTCAACCGGAACCTCACCGTGAAACTGTGATGGCCCATACGGTCCCAGAAACCTCGTCCGTGTAACCCTGCTCCATAATCTCAACAATTGCTCTTACCTCACCTCAACTCCGGACAAAATAAGCCGCAACAACAAAACCTCTCCGACAACAAGCACTTGGATTTCTTCTAACCATGGCAAGACGCTTCACAACAGCAGAAAAGGGAAAAGGAATAGCTCTCTCCCAGACTGCGCATCCGGGCTCCAGACATTGATAACTCGACCTCACAAGAGAGTACTCTCTTACGCTCATTGGACGAGTCACAAACCCGAGGGAACAAAGAATTTGGTCTCTTATCCCTTACCTCTCCAAACGTTGGAACCTAAAGAACAGAGCCGAGGGCTCCGACCTTGGTAACGATTGCTTCCATTTCAGATTCGACAATGAAGGGATCTACAACAAGTCTTGGAGAACAGACCTTACCAATTTAACCGATGGATGGTTATCTTACAGCGATGGGAACCGGTTATCTCTCCAACTTTCCCATCACAAATCCCCTTTTGGATAAGGCTCAAAGGCATACCACTGCACTATTGGAAGGAAGAATTGATATGCAAGATTGGTCGTGGACTTGGGAACCTAGAAGGCCATGAAGTCACCAAAGTTTCTGCTAGGATACGAGTCTCCGTAGACGGTTTGCAACCGCTTACACAAGAAACTATCATTGAGTTCTCCTCTGGTGAAGAAGCACTAGTAGTCCTCGAATATGAAATACTAGCCTTACACTGCTCTATTTGTAAGAAACTTACTTATGAGAAGACGAACTGCCCAGAGAAAAGAGACGAAACAGGAAACTTTGATACACAACACTTAAGGGCCGCCTCTCCAAAGGACTCATAACCTATCCCAACCCAGAGATGACCAATATGGCAGATAAATGAATCTCCCTCAGGGACGTCATACCACAGAGTATGAGTCGAGTAGGAACCAAAACTCGCTGGCAATATCCAAAGCCCCATCCAGGCACGACAAACACTCGAGAAATACTCCTTTCAGCAGACATAAGAGGAACGATAGGTATCACTCAGCTGTCGTTGATCATCATCGAGCCCCTGAAGCTTACGGCACCCAAGGACGTCACTCTCAACCAAGAGTCCAAGCTGACTCACACTCCTATCAAAGAAACAGAACAAATCGCCACTCTACGTTCCAGAATAGTAACCAAGCTCTACGGGAACACATCGAAAGGGGACGCCAAGACATAGAGCAACCACGATCACCTCTCCTATAATGGAGGGAGCGCCCAGATACAACCCCTACCCATAGGCAGAGTACTTCTGAATATGCAAGATCACGACGTCCTCCTCTAGAGAGACTTGATGTGACTGATAATTTCTCACCTCCACGTCCCCTACCCACTACAGAGGCTGTAATGGAAGTACTGCAAGAAGTAACGGTCCAATACACAAATGTACCAGACCCCTTAGAGCAAGGTGCAAGACAACAAAGAGTCATAGATGGAGAAGAAAGAGGACTTATGGCATAGACTGCAGCTAGCATTATTGCGGCTGCTGCATCAGCTCAACAAAGAACTCTGCTTCTACCTACTAATCAAGAAGCTCCTATGCAGATACAAGAGCAAGATCTTCCTCCCCATTCAGTAGCTACTGAACTGGCCCTAAACCAACCAGTAAAAAAGAAGAGAGGAAGACCACCACTAGATAAAAGGAACACTCATAATCCTTTACTTCCAGGTGCAAGCTCAAGGAAGATTCGAAAAGCTAATCAGATCCAGATCTCACCAAAGATCCGCACTTCTCATAGGAGAACAACAACAAACCAGGATCCTGCATCTACATCTCGAGCAAACCAACAGCCACGAGTTTCACTCTTTCCCAAAGTCACCAAAAAAACTATGGATTTTCGGGACCTATCCGATCATGTTCCTTAGCGGTGGCGGCCTGGAACTACCAAGGGTTGGGAATCCCTTGACAGTCCATAGACTAAAGGAAATACGGCTTGATATCTTTCCAAATATATTTTTCCTTTCAGAGACAAAAAATCCCGATGAGGTTGTTTTAAAGCAGTTTGAATGGATGGGTTATGACCAAAGCTTCCTTGTCTCCCCTCACGGCTACGGCGCAGGGGGATTGGCCCTATTTTGGAAAGAAGACACGAAGCTTGAAATCTTATCATCATGTGCCAATTTCATTGATTGTAAAATAGGTTTCGAGAGGAAAACTTTCTATGCTACATTTGTGTATGCAGATACTGATAAAGATAAGAGAAAAGAGATGTGGAAACACCTATCCGATATTGCGCTAATAAGGGATGGAGCATGGTTTCTCACTGGCGACTTCAATGATATTACCAGCAATATGGAGAAGGAAGGGGGTGCTATAAGACCAGAAGGAACGTTCATAGATTTTAGATCATTCTTATCGGAGAATGACTTATTCGACTTACAACACACGGGTGATCCATTATCCTGGAAAGGTAAGAGATATGAGCATTGGGTACGTTGCAGGTTGGACAGAGCAATCGTAAATAGCCTCTGGTCCAAAAATTTTCCTAATGCAAGTTGTGCCGAAGGATCTGACCACAAACCAATCATATCTTACTTTGAGCCACACAAGAGAAAACAAAGAAGTCCGTTTAGATACGATCGAAGGCTGCGTGATAACCCTGAGGTCCATGACCTGGTTAAACAAATATGGAAGAGAAACTACTCCAAACCTGTCAAACAGAGAATCACCGCGGTACGGAAAGGGTTGATTGATTGGAATAAGAGCAAACATCGGAACAGCAAACTTCACATAGAAGACTTGAAACAAGCGTTTGAGGAAGCAATGGTGAATCCAATACACGATGATTCTCTAATCCAGAACCTCAACAACACTCTTAAGGAAACCTATAAAGCAGAGGAAGCTTATTGGAGGCAACGAAGTCGGCTTCAATTGTTGAGCCTAGGAGATAGAAATACTGGGTTTTTTCACGCTGTTACAAGAGGACGACAAATGATAAACATATTTTCTGTTATTGAAGATGAGGAAGGTGTACCAGTATACATAGAGGAGGAAATTACATAGGTGATACAAGACTACTTCTCGAAGCTCTTCACCTCTGTTCCGGAAAATAAAACAGAGACGGTATCATACGCTCTCAAACCAAAAATTTTGGCAGAAACAAACCAAGCTCTTATCACTACACCCTCACCGGAGGAAATCAAAGAAGCCACTTTCGCAATCCATGCGGACAAAGCTCCAGGCCCCGACGGGTTCTCAGCTAGCTCTTTTCATTCCAATTGGGGCTTGATTGGTACTGAAACTGTCACGGAGATACAAGGCTTCTTCACCTCAGGAGAACTGCCAAGAGATATCAATGAAACACACGTGCGTCTCATACCTAAAATCCAAAGCCCAAGAGCAGTGGCTGATTATAGGCCCATCGCCCTTTGCAATGTCTACTACAAAATCATCTCAAAGATCCTCACTCGAAGGTTACAACCGGTATTGGGAAGCTTAATCTCGGAAAATCAATCCGCCTTTGTTCCGAGAAGAGCCATCTCGGATAATGTGCTCATTACACACGAGGTTCTACATTACTTGAAAAATTCAAAGGCAAAGAAACATTGTTGAATGGCGGTCAAAATGGATATGCGGAAAGCTTATGACCGTCTAGAATGGGATTTCATAGAAAGTGTCATGTGTAGGCTTGGTTTCCAAATTTGGACCAATTGGATCATGCAATGCATTAGAACGGTCTCCTACTCTTTCCTTATCAACGATTCACCCCGCGGAAAACTATTCCCAAGTCGCGGTATTAGGCAAGGAGACCCACTCTCACCATACATCTTCATTCTATGCGGAGAAGTACTTTCAGGTTTATGTAACCGAACTCATGAGGAAGGGCAGCTTAAGGGTATCCGAGTGGCTCGAGGGAGTCCACGAATAAATCATCTACTATTCACAGATGATACAATGTTTTTTTGTAAGGCGAATCAACAAACAAGTCGAGCTCTTAGAGATTTGCATAGACGGTATGAAAAAGCTTCGGGGCAAGCAATTAATGAGTCAAAATCATCAATTTCTTTCTCAAGGAAAACGCCTCTAGGATTGCGGGAAATAGTCAAGAGAGAACTTTTCGGAAGACGGAAAAAGGATCTCTTCACCTCCATCGTGGATAGAATACGCCAAAAAAGGATCTCTTCACCTCCATCGTGGATAGAATACGCCAAAAAGCCTTGAGTTGGTATACTAGATTCCTTTCCACGGCCGAGAAGATGGTAATGCTCAAGAGTGTCCTATCCGCAATACCAACATATGCAATGTCGTGCTTCCAACTCCCCGTGTTGCTTTGCAAGCGAATCCAATCGGAGCTTACACGTTTTTGGTGGGATACAAAAATAGATAAGAGGAAAATGTCTTGGATTGCATGGAAGAAGCTTGTTTGGTCCAAGAAAGATGGAGGACTTGGTTTTAGAGACATTCAATGTTTCAACGATGCCTTGCTAGCAAACTAAGTTGGAGACTCCTTGAAAACCCAACGAGACTCCTAGCACGCATTCTCTTTGGTGAATACTGCCCAAACAAGTCTTTCTTAAAGTGCAAGGTAATGGCATCGACTTCTCACGGTTGGCGGAGCATTTTGGTGGGCAGAGATCTCCTTACCTCGAAATTGAGTTGGGCGGTAGGGAATGGGCTGTCGACTAACATATGGACAGACCCATGGCTCCCATCAGTTGCACAATTTCGCCCAGTGTGTCCCCCAACACGAGAGACTATGGAACTCACCGTAGCGGACATGTTCTCTCCTAACTCAACGGAGTGGGATAAGAAGAAAGTTGCAGAAATTCTCCCTCTATACGAAACTGCTATCTTAAACATCAAACCAAGTCAATGTGGAGTCCCAGATAAGCTAATCTGGCTGGGGAAAGGAACGGGTGCTTACACCTCAAAAACCGGCTATTTTGCAGCCCTTGACAAAACAAAAACAGAGGAAGATCAAGCTAGTACAACAGGCTTTAAGTGGATCTCAGATATTTGGAAGTTGGAGGTAAGTCCAAAATTGAAGATCTTCCTATGGAAGATAGCAAATCAGGCCATTCCGGTGGGCGAACGATTAGCTGCTGGACATATCTCAGTGGACCCAAGTTGCAAGCGATGCGGAGAGCTGGAATCAATAACTCATCATCTTTTCCAATGCCCCTTTGCCCAACAAACTTGGAAAAAAGCCCCGTTGGAAAGGTCACCGAACTCGAGCCTTTGGATAGAGTACGAACCGGCATGGGAGACTATCAAAACCAAGAGATGCTTACCCCCAGTGGGAATTACAAAAAAGCCCCTTGGCACCATGGCTCTTCTTGTCGTTATGGGTTAGCAGGAACAAACTCTTGTTTGAAAACAGAGTCATCTCAATTGAAGAAACCATCACATCAGCCATCACAATGGCAAAGGAATGACTCGATGCCCAACTGCCACGAAAGGCGAAGACCAACGCATCACCATTGAAGCACAACGAAGAAGATGGAGGAATAACTATTTGCCAATCGGACGTAGCATGGCGAGCCGAGACAAATATAGCTGGACTTGGTTGGATCTTGAGGGAAAAAGGAAGCAGAGACATAGAACAGAGTAAAACCATCTCCCATGCGTCTTCCCCTCTCATGGCAGAGGCGCTAGCACTAAGAGAAGCAGTCTATGACTCATTGGAATTGGGTTTCACAAACATTCGGTTCGAATCTGACTCTTCCTAACTTATTAACGCCATTAATGCAGGGGCCTCTCTTCTGGACCTGTACGGCATCATCGAAGACATCAAAACTTTGGCTCAAGCGTTTGCCTACGTTGAATTTGTCTGTATCAATCGTAAAACAATGTTAAAGCGGATTACCTTGCAAAACAAGCTATTAGCTTGATGGTTGTAACTTCTGGATGATAGTATGGAAATCTATATTTTTTCGATTAAAAAAAAAATAAAAAATGATATTAAAGCTAAAGGCAAATTGGAAATATTGAATTTTACTTGACAATCTTAATATCAAATAGCGTCAAATTTTATGAGTAAATTTATATTCTCATTATGTTATAAAGCAAGCATGATGAGAAATGTAATGGCTTGAAGTTGAAGGTGGAGAAGGATAGAGAAGAGTTGAGAGATTGTTAATAGGACAAAGATGATAACAAGTTGATGAGCAAACATGTCAAACTATAAATGCTAGAATATTGTTGTCTTAATAAACAATGCCTACACTACTTGAAGAACTCAAAAGGCATAGAAACATTGTTCAATGGCGGTCAAAACGGATATGCGGAAAGCTTATGACAGTCTAGAATGGGATTTCATAGAAAGTGTCATGTGTAGGCTTGGTTTCCACCCAATTTGGACCAATTGGATCATACAATGCGTTAGAACGGTCTCCTACTCTGTCCTTATCAACGATTCACCCCGCGGAAAATTATTCCCAAGTCGCGGAATTAGGCAAGGAGACCCACTCTCACCATACATCTTCATTCTATGCGGAGAAGTACTTTCGGGTTTATGTAACCGAACTCATGAGGAAGGGCAGCTTAAGGGTATCCGAGTGGCTCGAGGGAGTCCACGAATAAATCATCTACTATTCGCCGATGATACAATGTTTTTTTGTAAGGCGAATCAACAAACAAGTCGAGCTCTTAGAGATTTGATTAGATGGTATGAAGAAGCTTCGGGGAAAGCAATTAATGAGTCAAAATCATCAATTTCTTTCTCAAGGAAAACGCCTCTAGGATTGCGGGAAATAGTCAAGAGATAACTCCATATCAACAAAGAAGGAGGAGTGGGAAAATATCTTCGCCTCCCGGAACATTTTGGAAGACGAAAAAAGGATCTCTTCACCTCCATCGTGGATAAAATACGCCAAAAAGCCTTGAGTTGGTCTAATAGATTCCTTTCCATGGCCGGGAAGATGGTAATGCCAACATATGCAATGTCGTGCTTCCAACTCCCCGTGTTGCTTTGCAAGCGAATCTAATCGGAGCTTACACGTTTTTGGTGGGATACAAAAATAGATAAGAGGAAAATGTCTTGGATTGCATGGAAGAAGCTTGTTTGGTCCAAGAAAGATGGAGGACTTGGTTTTAGAGACATTCAATGTTTCAACGATGCCTTGCTAGCAAACTAAGTTGGAGACTCCTTGAAAACCCAACGAGACTCCTAGCACGCATTCTCTTTGGTGAATACTGCCCAAACAAGTCTTTCTTAAAGTGCAAGGTAATGGCATCGACTTCTCACGGTTGGCAGAGCATTTTGGTGGGCAAAGATCTCCTTACCTCGAAATTGAGTTGGGCGGTAGGGAATGGGCTGTCGACTAACATATGGACAGACCCATGGCTCCCATCAGTTGCACAATTTTGCCCAGTGGGTCCCCCAACACGAGAGACTATGGAACTCACCGTAGTGGACCTGTTCTCTCCTAACTCAACGGAGTGGGATAAGATGAAAGTTGCAGAAATTCTCCCTCTATAGGAAATTGCTATCTTTAACATCAAACTAAGTCAATGTGGAGTTCCAGATAAGCTAATCTGGCTGGGGAAAGGAACAGGTGCTTTCACCTCAAAAACTGGCTATTTTGCAGCCCTTGACAAAACAAAAACAGAGGAAGATCGAGCTAGTACAACAGGCTTTAAGTGGATCTTAGATATTTGGAAGTTAGAGGTAAGTCTAAAATTGAAGATCTTCCTTTGGAAGATAGCAGATCAGGCCATTCCGGTGGGCGAACGATTAGCTGCTAGACATATTTCAGTGGACCCGAGTTGCAAGCGATGCGGAGAGCTGGAATCAATAACTCATCTTCTTTTCCAATGCCCCATTGCCCAACAAACTTGGAAAAAAGCCCCGTTGGAAAGCTCACCGAACTCGAGCCTTTGGACAGAGTACGAACCGGCATGGGAGACTATCAAAACCAAGAGATGCTTACCCCCAGTGGGAATTACAAAAAGCCCCTTGGCACCATGGCTCTTCTGGTCGTTATGGGTTAGCAGGAACAAACTCCAGTTTGAAAACAGAGTCATCTCAATTGAAGAAACCATCACATCAGCCATCACAATGGCAAAGGAATGGCTTGATGCCCAACTGCCACGAAAGCCCAAGACCAACGCACCACCATTGAAGCACAACGAAGAAGATGGAGGAAGAACTATTTGCCAATCGGACGTAGCATGGCGAGCCGAGACAAATATAGCTGGACTTGGTTGGATCTTGAGGGAAAAAGGAAGCAGAGACATAGAACAGAGTAAAACCATCTCCCATGTGTCTTCCCCTCTCATGGCAGAGGCGCTAGCACTAAGAGAAGCAGTCTATGACTCATTGGAATTGGGTTTCACAAACATTCGGTTCGAATCTGACTCTTCCCTACTTATTAACGCCATTAATGCAGGGGCCTCTCTTCTGGACCTGTACGGCATCATCGAGGACATCAAAACTTTGGCTCAAGCATTTGCCTATGTTGAATTTGTCTGTATCAATCACAAAAACAATGTTAAAGCGGATTACCTTGCAAAACAAGCTATTAGCTTGATGGTTGTAACTTATGGATGATAGTATGAAAATCTATATTTTTTCGATAAAAAAAAAAAGAAAAAATGATATTAAAGCTAAAGGCAAATTGGAAATATTAAATTTTACTTGACAATCTTAATATCAAATAGCGTCAAATTTTATTAGTAAATCTATATTCTCTTTTATGTTATAAAGCAAGCATGATGAGAAATGTAATGGCTTGAAGTTGAAGGTGGAGAAGGATAGAGAAGAGTTGAGAGATTGTTGATAGGGCAAACATGATAATAGGTTGATGAACAAACATGTCAAACTATAAATGCTAGAATATTGTTGTCTTAATAAATGTATAATAATAGAATAATAGAAAAAATTGCACATTGGTCGATTGGTGTCTACATTGTGCTTTGAATATTTAGTTTGAGAGAGATAAAATTAACCAAAAATCAATGGATTTAGTCTTGTATACTTTAGTATATGAACTAGAGATTCAATGGATTATTACAAAAAAAAAAAGATAATGAGAAGTCATTCAAAGTTCAGGAGAAAACATAGCTAGAGATAATAGTATAATTAAAAAGCAATAAGATCACGTGTTACAGAGGTTTTGTGTGTGGTTGGATCGTCAAAGTGTTTTTGAGCCACTAATAATCATCAACAATTTTTTTCAAGTTTAAAAGTTTTTTAAATTTATTGGACATATGGTGGAAGTTGCAAATTTTAAACAAAGCTGATCTTTTGTGAGCTAAAGGAATGAACTAAGGGATAACTAAAAACAGATGTCGTCAACAACTAAATTGTATACTTATTTTGTATATATATTTCACATGAATAAATTCTAAAATTTTAAACAACACAAAGGGATCAATTTATGTATACTAAAATAGCAAACAAATTATAATAAACATATCCGGACGTAGCCTGGGTCATTTTCTAGTTTTATATTGCCCATTGCAATAAAACTAGGCCATTTTTTACACAATTGAACCGAACAAACATTTTAGGTTCAATTCGACATAAAATTTATGGCATGTAACCAAACCGAATGACCAGATTACAATCTAATTCCAGCTCGAATGGTATGTCAAAAAAGGAAAATTTATTATACAGAAAAAGACGAAGAAAGCTTGGAAGCTGAATCTGAAGATAGGTTCGGAGTTTATAAAAAGAGATGATTATATATACAAATTGCGCGATTCTCTCAAAATAAGATATATAGATATATAAATATCTGTATAGATGGAAAATATATAATATATGTAATTACACAAACTTTCAATCTACCACCCGGCACTACCCATCCTCCGAATCCTTCTCAATTTGTCTCCGCTCTTCTCTTTCGTACTTTGCATGCTTCTATTCATCACCTGCATGCCATTACATTAATTAATTATCATTAAAAGTTTCCAAAACCAATTTATTAATTAGTCTGTTACATAACGATATATGTACTTTATAACATTTCCAACCCAACACCAAATCTTACACCAAAAAATAATTTTTGGTGTAAAAGCCTCTCCAACCCAACACCATTTCCAACACTTAATTTTTGGTGTAAAAGTCTCTCGAAACCAACACCATTTCCAACACCAAAATGTTGTAACTCATTTTTTATTGGTGTAGAAAATGGATTTACAAGAACTTTTTTATAAAAAAAGTCCTTCAAATTTTAATCAACTTTAAAATTAATGAAAACATATACAAATTGTGGTGGTTAAACCCAAAATCTAATATGTTTGATAACAATTAATCCCTTAAACAAAAGTTTTAATATATTATGTTATTTTATATGTTACAATGTATTTTTTTTATATAATAAATATTAAGTTTAAATTATTTCATAATTTTTTAAACTTAAAAAAACAAGTGGGTTGATTTGTAAATTTTAAAGAATTGAAAAAGAGAATCTAATAAGAATATTCCGTAAAAATTGGTGTAAACCATTGGAGCAAAACCCAACACCATTTTGGTTTTAAATCATTTTTGGTGTAAAAAATAGTGTAAACCATTGGAGATGTTCTTAGAATTGAAACTCATGTGAACTCCAGTAAAGTCAACGTTGAATCTAACATATTTCATACTATTAATTAATAAATAAATAAAAAAAGCTGTGTTTTTATTAATCCACTCATGTCATCCGATGACCGTTTTTAAATAAATAAAAAAGCTGTGTGTTTTTATTAATCCACTCATGTCATCCGATGACCGTTTTAGTACAAATGGAAATTTTCCGTTATTTTTCTTTGGGAGATGATTGGTTTATAACATATATGAAGCTTGATTCGTACCTGTTGCCTTCTTTTCTTCTCATTTTCCTCCTACCAATAAAAAATTATAAATTGAAAATGTTAATATGATATTTCTTTCCATATATATAAGAAATGTGCTTAATACATGTAGTTGTAATAATGAAAGTACCACGATCTTCTTCAGCTTCACGTTTTCTTCCGTGAGTTGGTTTAATTCCAACTCCAGTTCCACAGTATACGCCTATAAGAATGAAACCACATTATGAGATGCATATGCCAAAACATAAATGACGTTTCTATGTATAGCATCTAGCTAGATCTTACGGTCCAAACTCCGACTTACTTGTCTTCGGGCTCGAGACCTAGCCGCAGATTCGCGGTTTTTAATCATCCGTCGCTGTCTCCGCTCCATCAAAATTTCGGGCGGACCATCAATTATCCGCTTCTTGATCCGAAAAGCATCTAAACCGGTTAAAAACTGATTACTCCTCCCATTCCCGGTCATACAGCTTGAGGATTCTCCCAAAACCGAGTAGAACGGCCGGTTTTCATTGTAAACCGACCGGTTATCACCATAATTGTTTTGGTTCTGACAATCTAAACCGGCTTCAAACTCCGGGTTATAACCGAAATCAGAACTCGCCATCCTTATAGTTGCCTTCAAAGGTTCTTGTACAACCCCGGCCTTAACGAGAAAATCCTCGAGCGTGATCTCACCAAGGGTTTGTTGCCGGTGGATATCATCGTCGGTGTTTTGACCGGGAGTTGACGACGGTGGTTGTACGCCGTTTTGTATCTCGAACCAAACCTCGTCGACGGTTTTCTTGCACAAAGGTACCGGGACTGACAACGACCCTTGACGTGGCAGTACGGTCGGTTTCTCTCCGTCGTGGTGGGTCCCACCTCCTCCGTTGTCGTTTTCCTCTACGGTGGTCCACAAGTTCGCGAGGAACTCGTCCATGTTCATCGCCCCAAAGCTCTTGCCACTTTTCATCTGAATCTCGTCAAGAGTCAGCGACAAGATCGAGTTTTGTCTGCCTACCGGTGCGTTCTCCGTTGCTGTTTCTTGCAGATACGTTTGCAGTTGCGGTTGCGTTTGGAGCTCAGGGTTGAAAACATGGAAATTCGAAGTCTCTGATTCGAAAACCGACATCGTTTGAAGACCTAGAGATCTTTATAATATTAACATGCATTCATATATCAGTCGGAGATTTAGAGAAATCTAAATTTTTCTTACAATATATATATATATATATATATATGAAAATATCACGAACCGAATTACAATAAGCAAGGAAAATATGTTACAAAGTGATACAAAAGATAAATTTTTGTTACCTGGAAAATAAAATTTGAAAGAAGAAGAAGAAATGAAGATAGTGTAGGAGACGATCAAGATGTGTCAGTGGAGACTGGAGCTTAGGGAGATACTTTAAAATGAAGAAGAGGCGGAGTTTACAATGGTGATATGTATCTGTATTTATATATGCATGCAATCGAGTGGTATATATTTTATTAAAAAAAAAAAGTAATTGGAGTAGTGAAGAAGAGTGTAACTGACACAGCAAAAATAAAAATAAAAAGATTTGATATTTATTAATGTGGGACGTCGAATCTGGTATCTATTGTTCTCGTTTATGGATTGACACGTTCATGACACTTGTCACACTTTTCCTGCTAAAATTCTTTCCTATACTCTTCGTGCGAAATTTTATCTTCACTTTTACTCTTATAAAGATTTTTACCTTGTAGCTAATTGGCCTATCATATCGTGGATAAAACAGTATCGTATTCCTAAACGTTTTTTTTTTTTTTTTTTGATAAAATATTCCTAAACGTTTAAATGCATATAACGCAATAATTTAAGGATCTTAATATATTGAACACAACGCCAAAAAAAAAAAATATATATATATATATATATTGTACACGTTTATAATACACTTTATATGTGTAGAGAAATCTAGGTTCAATTTGTTCGATCAATGTTTGATTAAACCGATCCAAATTAAGTCCAATTTCAAATCGATGTTTGCGTGAGTTAATCTAAGCCACAGAAATGAAATTGACACCGCTATTTGGTCACCCAGAGTTCGTTTCCTACTCTCTGGACATGGAACAAAACCATGATGCTTTCACTGCAATATCAGTTTGATACACAAGAGCTATTGAGTTCTTATTCTCAATGTAATCGGATTAGCTTTAAACATGTGTTATGCTGCTAACCGATCTGCTCTTGTTTTGCAGGTATTACCAGAACCTCCTCACTCGTCACAACCGAGCTCGGTTCGAAGATGCAGCGCCGGAGAACGAAGAAACAGCCTGCTCTGTTCGCCGTGCTTCACCACCACAGTCGAATCAGAAGAGAAGTAAACCAGAGACTTCCGATCATCACACCAAGAGAAGAAATGTCAATTACCGAAGCTCTGATGAATGAATCAACCTCGCTTCTGAATCTCTCTCTCTCTAGACTTTCTCTCTCTCTGTTTTTTTTTGCTTCTCTGTAACAACCTCTCTCTGTTTCTCTAACGAAGACGATGACATGTTGACTGGGATTTAAACATCTTTGACCACGCTAATGGGCTTTGGGCCGAGATACCGTTTTGCGACTGAGCCCAACAACTTAAGCCCATCTCGGATATGAGACTAAACGACAACACTCCAACAAATCTCCACCTTTGTCTTTTGTCGAAACCAAAACCTAAAACGCCAAACATCATCTCTTCACTTTCCTCTCTCTGACTGCGAAAACTCATACCCTTTTCCGATAACCTAACCACCGCAAATCATGTCTTTACCACTATCGCAACCAATCCTTCTACCGGATTCCTCTGCTTCCGCTGCGTCTGAAGCCTCATCACCCAGGAAAACCCGAGTCCACTACTCCATCAACTTTCTCGCGGATCCATGTAAGTCTCTTCGACTTCCTCTGTTCAATTCAAACCCTGTCTGATTCAGAAACCACTCACTGACCCTTTCTCCCTTTCTGCATGAACCCATCTGACGCCTTTACCAGCTGATCAAGAGATCTCAGACTACACGCTCATCGGAGGAAACCTGCTGTAAGTACCCTGAACCATCTGTCTTCCTTGAACACCTTTCACTGCTTACCCTGTTGTCGATTTCTTGTATCAATCTCTTGTCATTAGCAGTACTGACCTGAGATTTCTTTTCCTCTTGCTGCAAGATGACTAATCGACAGAGCCATCAACAGCTATGCCCTGAGGCATTCACATGACGGAGAGGACTTTGACGCTTACGAGGCAGTTGTCAAACGAATCACATGCTGGGTTTTGTGTTGTGTGAATCTTTAGTATCTGAACTAGGCCAAACTCGTGTATATCTCTGATGAAATGAATCTTGTTAGCAATATGCTTGGTCCTGTCATGAAATGTAGCATTCTTTGCCAAACAAATAGCACTCTGTGAATCACAGTGTAGCTTAAAAGATTCCACCTTGAGACCTAGTTCCTCACAAAACTCTCTTAACCATAAACCTTCTTTGGTAGCCTCTGATAATGCCATGTATTCAGCTTCTGTCGTAGACAAAGCTACTACATGTTGCAGTGTAGACCTCCAACTGACTGTATTACCACCAACCTTGTAAACATAACCAGTAATAGACCTTCTCTTGTCTAAATCTGTAGCATAGTCTGAATCACTGTAGCCTTCAACCTCAAACTTATCTGATTTAGTAAAAGTCAAACATAAATCTGAAGCTCCTTGAATATACCTTAAAATCCACTTCACTGCAGCCCAATGATCTCTTCCTGGATTAGCCATAAATCTGCTCACCAAACCAACTGCGTATGCAAGATCAGGTCTTGAGCCGACCATTGCATACATCATACTGCCTACTGCACTTGCATAGGGAACTGATTCCATTAGGCTAGCCTCAACAGCTAATTCTTTCTCTGTCAGACTTCTCAGCTTAAACTGAGAGTTAGTAGGAGTAATGACTGGTCTGCATTCACTCATGCTGAATGTTCTGAGGACCTGCTTGAGGTATCTCTCCTGAGATAACTTGAGAGTTCCTTTCTCTCTGTCCCGTATAATGTCTATACCTAGGATTCTTTTAGCAGCTCCCAAATCTTTCATCTCGAAATCAGAGTTTAAACTCTTCTTTAGAGACTCTATCTTCTTCATGTCTCTGGCAGCTACAAGCATGTCATCAACATATAGCAGTAAGAAGATACTATCCTCAACATTCTTACCCTTGAAATACACACATGGATCCTTTACACATTTCCTGAATCCTTGAGCTTTTATGAATTCATTAAACCTCTGGTTCCACTGTCTAGGAGACTGTTTCAAACCATATAATGATTTCTTCAGTAAGCACACTTTGTTTTCTTCTCCCTTCTTGACAAAACCCTCTGGCTGATCCATGTATATCTCCTCATCAAGAGTTCCATGAAGGAAAGCAGTCTTAACATCCAACTGTTCTAGTTCCATATCAAAGTTAACCACCACTGACAGTATAATCTGAATAGAAACATGCTTAACCACAGGAGAGAATATCTCATTGTAGTCTACTCCTTCAACCTGTGAAAACCCTTTAACAACAAGTCTGGCTTTGTACCGTTTATCTTCAACCCCTGGAATACCTTCTTTCAGCTTGAAGATCCAATTACAACCTACTGTTTTCTGATTCGGAGGCTTATCAACTAGAACCCATGTTCCATTCTTCAACAATGAGTGCATCTCTTCACCCATACCTCCATTCCACTTAAACCAGTCTTTACTTCTTCTAGCCTCAGCTACTGTTTTAGGCTCATCAAACTCAATCTCTGCTGCACAGTTCAAAGCATAAGCTACAACAAACTCTTCACTACTGTACTTGGCTGGGGTTTTCTTAGTCCTTCTAGGTTTATCCCTAGCAATCACATGCTCTCCAATCATTGGTTCTTCATCATCATAATCTGAGTCCTCTGGAGTATAATCAGGATCAGACTTACTCCCGGTTCCCTGGTGAGACTCACTGTCTGAGTCACTTGAGTCTTCAGAGACAACTCCACCTTCAGATGCAACCTCTGAACCTCCTGAAGCTGACTGACTCTCATCTGAAACTCCCTGACTTTCTGTTGAAGGACCCTGAATCAGATTATGACTGAAGGACACCCTTTTACCTTTCCTAGTCCTAGAGTCTTCATCAACCTTCTTCACAGCATACAAGGTTTCTTCATCAAAGACCACATTACGGCTAATAGTTGACTTACCCTCATCAGGCAGCCAAACTCTATAACCTTTAGTACCCTGAGAGTATCCCATGAAGATTCCCTTTAGAGCTCTAGGACTTATCTTATCTTGTGTTGTGTGCACATAGGCAACACAACCAAACCTCTTCAGGTGACCATACTCCACCTTGGCCCCTGACCAAACTTCATCTGGTATCTTGAAGTCTAACGAAGCATTTGGAGTCCTGTTAATCAGATAAACCGCAGTAGAGGCTGCCTCAGCCCAAAACTTCTTCTCCAATCCTGCTTCTGACAGCATACACCTGATTTTATCTGTTATGGTTCTGTTCATTCTCTCTGACACACCATTCTGTTGTGGTGTGTATGTACAAGTTCTGTGTCTTCTTATTCCAGAATCACTACACAGCTTGTCCATCTGTATATTGCAAAACTCTAAGCCATTGTCTGTCCTCAGACACTTCACCTTTCTTCCAGTTTGATTTTCAACCATCAACTTCCACTCAGAGAAATGTGAAAATACCTCATTCTTGCTTCTCAAGAACCTGATCCAAACCTTCTTAGAATAATCGTCAATGAAGGTCAGGAAGTATTTGCAACCTGACAGACTTTCAGAGTTAGTAGATGAACCCCATAGATCACTATGGATATAATCCAATATTCCTTCAGTGGTATGCTTAGCAGTTGGGAAGCTCTGCTTATGAGACTTGCCTAATACACAGGTTTCACAGAACTCCAGGGTGTGAACCTCTTTAGCATTTAGGTAACCCTTTTTTACCAGGAGATTCATGTTCTTTAAACTCATATGTCCCAACCTGGAATGCCATATGTTTGTCAGATTCACATCTGCTCTAGCAACCTGTGCTTCTCCACTGACTACCTTAGCTTGAAGATAGTATAAACCATCTCTCCATTTACCAGTAAACACCTTTGGACCAAGACTTTTGTCAGGCATCTTCTTATACCAAGTAAGAACAAAATCTTCACCTTCATACTTCAACCCATTGTGCTCTAACTGACCATAAGAGATTAGGTTCCTCCCCATTGTAGGCATATATCTCACTTCAGTTAAGATAACCACAGAATTATCAGGATTAACAATCTTGATCTTTCTCATTCCTTCTACCTTCTCAAGTGTGTTGTTTCCCATGAGAACCGTAGTGCCATCAAACTCCTCAAAATCAAACAAAGCACTCTTGTCTGGTGTAATGTGAAATGTACACCCTGAGTCAAAGACCCATTCATTCTTTGAATTCTGAGTGCTAGCAGTTAGAATCATGGGAAATTCTTTCTCCTCTGCAACATTGACTGAGCTACTGGCCTTGAAACCTTTAATCTCAGGATAGTCTCTTTTGTAGTGGCCTTCTTTGCCACAATTCCAGCATTCTCTTACTTTAGGTTGACTTTTAGGCCTGGATTTTGATCTCTTGTCTTTGCTCTTTGACCTCCCTTTACCAGTGTTTGCACCTCTCTTCTCAGTTCTACCACGGCCAACAAACAAACCTTCTGCTTGTGACTTTCCTTTACCAAGAAGACCTGCTTCTCTCAGATCAGTCTCTTTGGAGTACGCAGACTCTGTGACCTCAGCTAGTGTCAGGGTCTCTTTGCCATTTCCATACTTTAGAGTATGAACTAGTGAGTCATACTGCTTAGGCAAACTAGATAAGACCTGAATAGCTTGATCCTCATCACTGACCAGAATGTTTAGACTAGCCAGATCATCCACAAGTCTAAGAAAGCCATCCAAGTTTTCTTCAATGGACTTAGCCTCATCCATTTTGAAACTAGCAAACCTCTGCTTTAGATAGATTCTGTTAGGTAAGGACTTAGTCTGATAATCCCTTTCAAGAGCTCTCCAAACACCAAGAGCTGTCTTTTCCTTCATAACCTTCCTCAGAACCATATTCCCCAAGCAAGAACAAATGAGATTCTTAGCTCTTAGATCTCTGTCTTTCATCTGCTCATCAGTGTAACCAGTGACAGTCTTCTTTGGAGTTGGTGTTGGAACTGGAGAATCATCTGGCTTAGGATCAGTGACTGCAGGCGTCTGACCTCTCATTACTGACGGAATAAAAGGAACAACTCCAGATGAACTGGTTGCTTCCTCTCCAGTTATGATCTTGTGCAGACCTTGCAGTTCCAACTGCATCATCATCTTGAACTTCCACATACCAAAATCTCCCTTACCATCAAACTTCTCCATATCAAACCTTGTCACAATCGGATCCATGCTTACTGTAATCTGACAAACTGAATCACGCTTAACCAGAACACACAATCACACACAAGCAGAAAACCACAGACTGAACCAACACAGAACAACCTCTCCGAACCTTTAACCTGAAACCAGAACAACCTGCAACCTGACTGCTAAATCACAATCAACACCTTTGCCGTTGAACCTTGGCTCTGATACCACTTGTAGAGAAATCTAGGTTCAATTTGTTCGATCAATGTTTGATTAAACCGATCCAAATTAAGTCCAATTTCAAATCGATGTTTGCGTGAGTTAATCTAAGCCACAAAAATGAAATTGACACCGCTATTTGGTCACCCAGAGTTTGTTTCCTACTCTCTGGACATGGAACAAAACCATGATGCTTTCACTGCAATATCAGTTTGATACACAAGAGCTATTGAGTTCTTATTCTCAATGTAATCGGATTAGCTTTAAACCTGTGTTATGCTGCTAACCGATCTACTCTTGTTTTGCAGGTATTACCAGAACCTCCTCACTCGTCACAACCGAGTTCGGTTCGAAGATGCAGCGCCGGAGAACGAAGAAACAGCCTGCTCTGTTCGCCGTGCTTCACCACCACAGTCGAATCATAAGAGAAGTAAACCAGAGACTTCCGATCATCACACCAAGAGAAGAAATGTCAATTACCGAAGCTCTGATGAATGAATCAACCTCGCTTCTGAATCTCTCTCTCTCTAGACTTTCTCTCTCTCTGTTTTTTTTTGCTTCTCTGTAACAACCTCTCTCTGTTTCTCTAACGAAGACGATGACATGTTGACTGGGATTTAAACATCTTTGACCACGCTAATGAGCTTTGGGCCGAGATACCGTTTTGCGACTGAGCCCAACAACTTAAGCCCATCTCGGATATGAGACTAAACGACAACACTCCAACAATATGTTTTATATTGAATATATTTTATAAGTTTCCAATATATATATGGAAACCCGTTGGCCCAATTGTTCGGTTAAGGGTTCATTAATGCTTCTACACCAGGAGATATGAGGTTCGAACCCCAGAAGATGCGATTTATTAAATATTGATGCAGATTAATGGAGGCAGGTTTGCAGGAGATCTTCAGCGTGGGGCAAGATATAATCGTTTAACGTGGATCAAGACGGAAGACTTGTCCGTTGTAGAATCGTCGATGTAATAGTTCTCATAATTTGTAATCGAATAATAATAAATCCAGACGACAAAAAAAAGTTTCCAATATACTTATCGATGCGACAATATTATATATACATATTATCAGATTGAGTATATACGAATATCTTCTAAAAATATGTTGTTATCTAGAAAAGAAAATTCAAAGTGTATAAGTACCAACTATGTACAATGAATAAAATCAACATATTACAAAATATAATCAAGTGGTAGTGGATTAGTAGTTCTCACTTGGTAAAAAGTTGCTCTATGGATCTAGGGCATAGTTTAATTCTCTTCAAGCGTGAACTTTATAACCACATCCATTTGGTTAGTCGAAATAGTGCTACATTTTAGGCCTATTAGAAAACTTGGTGACTGGACTAATCGACGGCTAGATTCACTCTGAAAGATTAGTCGGGTGATAAAAGCCCAAATTACCTTCTAGTTCTAAAAGAAACACATTACAAAGTATTTCAGGGTATCAAAGCAAACGCCGCGCCTTTCTCTCCTACTCAAATCTTCATCAACGTGAAATCATCATGAAATTAACATATCCACTGCTGTTGCGCCTCCAACAATAACATCAACACCATCGCCGTACTAGGATAATGCATCTGACAAGCCCCAAAACTTTGATTTATTTGTCGTATTAAAAGAAGATTAAAACCATGAATAGGCTCCTAAATTAAAGAATTCTCTTCAAGCAAAACTAAAACTTGGTTCATCAATAGTTTTATACTAAACCAGAAGATGAACCTGATTTGGGTATGTGGCTTGCTACGAATTCCATGATCATTGGTTGGATTCGTAATTATATCGATCCTAAAATACATTGAACGTATTGTTTGTTTCTGTAGCATCCTCTCTTTGGGAGAGTCTTCCTCTCCAATTTTCGGTTGAAAGCGGAGTTCGACAATAGGTTCTCAAGGATGAAATTGCTGCTGGCAAACAAAAAGGCAAATTTTATCCAAGAATATTAAGGACGTTTAACCAAACTTTGGGAAGAGTTACAAAAATTCAAGACCACACGAGCTCGAGATGTGAAGGAACTTTTGAAATTGAAAAAGAACGTGAGGATGATCGGGTTCATCAACTTCTATTTGGGCTTGATCTTCCTCGCTTAGCTAACATTCGTTCTACCATAACGGTTGAAGATCTGCTACATGCTTTCAACCAAGTATAGTCTCGTGTGATTCGAGAGGGCCACATGCACCTCAACCTTATAATAACCCTCGTTTCAATACATATTATCGACTAGTTCGTTGTGGTGGACAACCAACACATAGTATCAATAGTGGACAAGGTCGAGCTAATAACGCTCGTGCTGCATCAACCATTGCATGAACCACTACATCAACCACTGACACGGACAATGATCATATTGCGCATATGATTAGTCTTTTTCAAGCTCAAGGCCCAAATACATCTTCAAAAAGGTTGTTGGGTAAAACTCATATTACTAATGTGATTATTGATACATGTGCATCACACCATATAGATGGAGATATTCTCTTTTGGTGGATGTCGTCAACATTATTCATTCCGCTGTAACTTTTCCCGATTCACTACATCTCGTGCTACTAAATGTGGAGTATTGGCTTTCAGTTTTTTTTTAATTACGTAACGATGTTTATTTGTTCCAGACTTTGATTGCTCATAACTTTTGTGTCCAAATTACTACGACAAATGGATTGTATCACAATCTTTACTGACACGTATTTCTTGCAAGATAATTTTTTTAGGACTTAAATTAGAGCGAGTGAAGAGCATGAGAGAGTGTACTATTTTACTGGAGTTCTTGTTGTTCGTGTCATCAATGCTTTTAAGGAAACGATTGTTTTAGTATCTACTTTAAGAGCTTTGTGACATCGTAGATTAGGACATTCGTCTGCTAGTGTTTTGCTTTCTTTACCTGAGTGTGATCAATCCCCTAGTGCTTCTGAAGAGATAAAAAATTGTGAAATTTGTTTTCATGCTAAACAAACATACGTCACTTTTAATGATCATTAATAAAGCTTATGATTGCTTTTCACTTGTACTTTATGATGTTTGTGATCCCTATCGCACCCCTTCCTCTTCTCGAAGTGTTTGCTTTCTCACTTTAGTTGATGACTATTCTCGCTCTGTGTGAACATATCTCATGACTACAAATCAGAGGTTTTCTACCTTGATACATAACTTTCGGACCACGTCTGAAAGACACTTTGGAAATCCTGTGAAAGCCTTCTAGAGTGTCAATGGCACAAATTTTATGTGTCTTACTTCATATTTCCAAGAACGTGGGATTTTTGCATCAAACTTTCTCCGTTGATAATACTTAACAAAACAGTAGAGTGGAGCGTAAACATCAACATATTTTGAATGTTTCTCACGAACTTCTATTTCATAATCATATCAAGATCAAGTTTTATAGAGAAACCATTTTAAGTGCTACACACTTGATCAATCATACACCATCATCAGTCTTAAAAGGCAAAACTCCGTAAAAGTATTTTTTGGCAATCGACCGTCTTACAATAAGATTCAGACATTTGGTTGCTTGTGTTATGCTCATCTTCGTTTTTGTGACAATGAGAAATTTGGACCTCATAGTAGAGAATGTGTCTTTCTCATATATCCCTATGGAAATAAAGGATAACGTCTTTATGATCTCGAAAAGGACCAATTCTTTGTGAGTCATGACATACAATTTAAAGAAAATGTTTTTCCATTCAACAGTTGACCCAATTGATGTCTTCATCTCAACAAGGTCCAGCTACTCTAGTCGATGATGAATGGATCTTGCCAGCATTGATCTCTCTCCTAGAATTGGTTCCAAAATCTTCTATTCCAGGCCCATAAGTACTCGAATCATCTCATGTGCTAGTACATGAGGTACTTGATACATCTCATGTGCTAGTTGTTGAGATACAAGATTCACCTCCTACACCGATGTCTGTTGGTCTTCCATAATTATTGGAACGTGACCATCGTCCTAAAAAGCTTTTCGTAAATATCAAGAACTACATTACAAAACATGTACACTCCACCTAATCTCACGCACTAGCACTTGGTTTCTCTAACTCAAATTCTTCGACATCAGTATCTGGTTAGATTCTCTATCTAATTACCCATTATTTATCTAACTCTGGATTTTCAGCGAATCCCATCGCTGTCATGGTGGCTGTTTTCGATAGCAAAGAATCCTAATATTTTAAAGAGGTTAAGATTAAACATAGTGTGAGGCTATGCAGTGTGAGATTAAGGCACTTGAGTATAATCATACAAGGAATATCACGAATTTGCCTTCTAGGAAAAAAACTAGTGGTAGTAAATGGGTATACACATCGAAAGTCAATTCTGATGATTTTTTGGAACGCCAGTAAACTCGTTTAATAGCATTGGCCATTGAGAAATAGTCAAAAAGAAGGGACTGATTTTAAAGAAACATATAATCTGGTTGTTAAGGTGACAATTGTTCGTTATCTTCTTACAGTTGTTGATGCGAATGATTGAGAGGTTCACCAAATGGGTGTCCACAAAGCCTTTCTACATGGTGATCTTAAAGAGGAAGTTTACAAGAAACTTTCACTGGGTTCTCATTCTTTAGATCCATTCAAAGTGTGTCATCTTTGCAAGTCACTATACAGACTTGAAGAAGCTCATCATCGTTGGTTTGCAAAGCTCTCTATTGCCTTAAAACAGTTTGGTTTCACTCAAAGTTATCATGATTATTAGATATTTTCTTTGAATAAGGATGGCAAGATCGTTCACATTTTAGTGTAAGTGGATGATTTTATTGTTACGAGTAATAATTTTGATATCATCCAGCAGTTTAATACTCATCTTAGCAAATGATTTCAAAAGAATAATCTTGAAAAGTTGAAGTACTTCTTAGGCATCGAGGTGTCTCGTAGTCCGGATGGGTTTTGTCTTTCTTGCGTAAGTATGCTCTTGTCATTGTTAATGAAGCTGGTCTTTTAGGAGCTAAACCCTCTGTTGTTCCAACATAGATCAATCACAAGCTCATTTACGTAAAAAGTCTGAGGTTTGAAATATCGACGTCTCATTGGTTGGTTTATCTACTGTACTATTATTCTTCTAGATTTTAGGTATGTGGTTCACATTTTATATCACTTGGTGAAGACACCTTTAGAATCTCATTGGTAGGCTACTTTGCGCCTCGTTCGATATCTTAAAGGGTCTCTATTCCAAGGGATTCGGCTATTGTTTGATAACTCTCTCTCTCTCTCTCACGGCTTACTCCAACTTGGACTGGGCTGCCTGTGCACAAACTCGTCGTTCTCTCTCGGCTTATTATTTATCTTAGTGGCTCACTATCTCATGAAAAGCAAAGAAGTAACAAATTTTTTTCGTGTTCATCTGCTGAAGTTGTATATCGTGTCGTGGCGTATGCTTTTCAGGAAATCAAATCGTTAAAAATGCTAAATTATTCATTCATATTCAATTGCGATCATATACCTCTTCCTTGTAATAGTTAAGACGCTATACATATCGATGCGAATCCGATTTTTTATGAACGTACCGAGCATATCGAATTGGATTTTCATCAAGTCAGAGATGTGACTCAAGATCCATTGATTACTACTGAAGATAATTCTACTAAGGTATTTTTACTAAAGCTTTACCACGACTGACGTTTGAATTATTATTGTCAAAGTTAGGTGTTCGAGAGTTCGTACAACCAACTTGAGGAGGAGATATTAGGATACATAAGAATATATTCTCGAAATATGTTGTTATCAAAAATAGGAAACCCGAAGTGTGTAAATATTAAACTATGTACAATACATAAAGTCAACACATTACAAAGTATTTCACATATGAAAAGTAGAGATCTGATGATAAACATATTTATCATTGAAAATGTAACAAAGTTTGAAAATAACGACGTTAGATACGTCAGCAATGACATCAGATGAATCAATTTATCCAAATTCATCTTAAACGATAATTCTCGCCATACTATTATCGTCGCAATATGAAAGTGTTTCACCTTTATCACGGTAAAATATATTACATGCATTAAGGAGGAAGGTGAAATAGATGAGCCTTGCAAAGGAGTTGCAAAATGAGGAGGAGACAGATCTGAACGATATTCAAAAGAAGATTACTTTATATGTATATGTGTACTTTTCTCTAAAGATATTATCACGATTCAATGATAATTCATTCATGTTGGACAGTTTTGGGAGTAATAAAAATGAACAAATAAAAGAGATTTAGAAAATGCCTACACCCACAAAATATTTTACTTTGCAATAATTTCATCTAAACATGTTTATATGAATAATTTTTTTTATTTTTTTGGTTTGTATAATACTTAACAAGAAACAAAAATAATAAATCATAATCATCTAAAAGAATCCAATAAACCAAAGTAAGAGTGTGATATTTGAAAAAGCTGAATTACTTGTCAAAATCATTTCCCACATCACTATCATGAGCAAAGGTCCATATGTTTAACTATACAAGTACTAAAACGGACGAATCTTGAGATTGATAGAAACTGACTACTAGCCGATCTGACACCTGACATAACAATTGTAACACTCGAAGAATCAAAACGGATAAATCAAAAACATTAATACGCGTTAAGACTCCTTCATTATTGAAGTAAATACTCATGGCCTTATAAAACGTGGAGTAATAACAAAGAGAATCTCCATGCAACATTAAACACCTCAAGAATTATACTTTTCTAGGAAATTTTATTGCATTCACAAAATATTATCAATAAAATATATGTTTTCTCATGTCATTGGATCAATTTTTGGTCTATATACCATTTTAGTTCAGAAGTACCAAAGAAAGTTTACCGCGACATTACACAATAAGAGGATTCATACATGAATTCATAAGCAGTGTTGTTACCTACACGAACAAGACAAAATTCAAATTATCCTACATAAAATCAAAAGTTAATGCCAAAATATGCATTGACTGAAACATTGTAAACAATACTATTATTGTGAACTGACTGGTTTTCCATATGTATTAACGTAATTAAACAATGTTATTTTAACTTAAAACAAAATTGTAAAATGACATTGTTTTAGCTGAAGGAAAAAAAAATACAAAATCGGGGAAGAAGTTCATTGATGGATTTAGGGTTCACAGTTTCTTCACTTTTCGGAAGTAAAACTTGAGAAGATTATGAATATAGCGCCCCGACCGCAGTCGAGCTATCGGTATGCAGGGAAACTCACATCCCCTGGAGAGAACTCACATCTCTCAAAGAACATACAATGAAACTCACATCCCCTGGAGAGAACTCACATCTCTCCCAATGGGCCCCACACCCACTCTCGTCCCGTGGGCCCACCACTATCCGACGGTCGGTGCGTTAGTCCGGGAGGCTCGAAGGACTTGTTTACTAACCCTACAAATCACCACGTGATCTTTCCCCGTGTTTTGTCCTCACTCACACGGTACTGAAATGACTTCCCAATAGGTCACCCATCCTTAAATTGCTCCAGCCCAAGCACGCTTAACTCTGGAGTTTTCTCTTGATGTGTGACGGAAAAGATAAGTGCACTTTGGTGATATAGGTAGCCAAATCAATTCTCTTAAGCCTCTCCGCATGCACCACATATTTCCAGAAACCGGGATGTTAAAGTGAAGTCGTGACCTCACTTCAGCCTCAGGTATGTCGCCTCTCTTAGTTGATTATATTTTTTGTGAATCATATATGATAATGGATTACATGTGTAAGGGATTATACAAATCCGGGTTGTTGCGAAAATGGGTGAGAGACCAAGAGAAATACCCATATATTGAAGATATGGATAACTTCTTGTGATAATGACGTCAAGAACATCTAAAAAATCCAAGAAAACTCTTTCACGCTTGCCCTTATGGTTAAAAAATTAGTGAGGTATTTGCAATTGATGTTCTTATTGTAAAAATTATGAATATAGTCCCAACTTCTTAATATTGCAGATAATCATTACCATATGTTTAAATAGATTGGTGAATCAATCATAGAACATGTTAAATGGTATGGACGAGCTGCAGATCAAAAGGTTTAACTCCAGGCGACACACACCACGAACACAAAGACGCCAACGTAATACACAACAAACACATCGAAGACGACCAGGGAATTTCGTGTATAACGTTTAGTTGTGGATGATGATGATATCAATGACGAGTTCGACATGGAAGACGATAAAAAAATAGTTTTCTATTTGTGAGTTTGATGTTTGGTTACTATTTCTTCAACATACACAACTAAATTTTGTTTAATGTATCATTTCAGTTTTTTTTTATTAATATGATATTTTGAAGGTATCTATGTTTTTCAAAGTAAAAGGCTATTTAACTTCATTCACCAGAGACCCACCAAATCCATCTTCTTCATGATCTCAATTTCATCATTGTATTGCTTTCGTATATTCATTTTTTCCTAATATGAAATTGTTGTCTATATTTTTAAAAAAGTTCGGCATAGATAAGATAACAAGTATTTGACAACTTTAATTTATATAAACGATTATTTTGGTTTAACATTCTAAGATAGTTTGGCAAAAGTGAAGCATGGATGATAAACATTTTTAATACGAATTAGTTTTTTTTTACATATTGCACCTATAACATAGTTAACTCTTTTTTTGTTAAAATGGTAAATATCATTAATAATGAAATTATTTAGGATATCTATTAAGATAACTTATAGATTTGATTCCTTGGCAAAAAAAAAAAAAAAAAAACAATGAAGCATATGCAATGTTACTTGATACTCAATTAAAACCTTGATAGTAGGCATGACCACGGTTACGGTTATTGCGGTTACGGTTTTATAACCACCGGTTACGGTTACAAATTTCTTTTAACCTTAACCTTAACCATTTAATATACGGTTAAAACGGTTATGGTTGACACGGTTCCGGTTACAACGGTTACGGTTAGATACGGTTACGGTTATTTGATGATTATGATACGGTTAATATCAGTAATGTAGTCATAAATTTATTTAGTTTCGTCAAAAATTTTTAAAAATTGATATATCCACCAAAATATTGAAAATGATATCAACTAATATAAATCTAAATTTTATGGTATGAAATTATGATTATATGATTCAAAAATTTAGGTGGTAAATTAGCTAAATAACCATGAATTTTATTACATTATGCAAGCTAAGAATGATTTGATTAATAAGATAAGGGTAGTGCCTAGTGATCGTGGATGGACTGATGGAGTGGATTAGTGGGGACATTGAACGATTTAAATCACATTTTTTAGCACATTCACTTTTATTTAATATAATTATATTAGTTTTAAATACTTTTGGGTTAGTAGTTATTTGATTATACATTATGTTTCTATGTTATATTAGTTAAACTTATATATAATAAATTATTAATATATTTGTTTTATTTTTAAAACGGTTACGGTTAAAATTTTAAGGTTTTAACCTTGCGGTTAACCGACGGTTTTGATACGGTTACTGTTTTGATACGGTTACGGTTAACCATAAATATCTATGGTTAACGGTTATGGTTTTTAATTGTTTTATACGGTTACGGTTCGGTTACGGTTTGAAAACGGTCCGGTTACGGTTTAATTTTGGTCATGCCTACTTGATAGTGAAGCATATGATGTCTAGAAAGTAGCGAAAAAGGTTTTGACTACTCGCAGAGAAGAATGATAGGTGAAGAAACTAAAAATGGAACTACACTAGATTGACTAGAAAAATGCTAATCCTCGCCCATCGAAATTATTTCACTGATAGTTCAAGAGAGTGGCCTTGTTCGTTTGTTTGCCGCTTGCGGCTACGGATGAAACATTGCGGTCAAACGCTGTAATTGTTGTTTGTTCGGCAGCCGCAACCTTTTCAGTTGTCATTTTTTCAACAATCGAAAATTTTAGACATAGCCGCAGCGATTGGTCGCAACGTTTGGTAGGAGGAGCCTACGTTACATAAACGAAGACGACTTGGCCACATGACGTAGTCGCGGCCTATTGCATTAGACAAACAAACAGGCCCAATGCCTTCAATCTAAAGAAAAAACAAGCCAACAACCACAAAATGAAACTCCTCACCAGTGAATCAAGGCTTGCCAAACAAACCCTAGACCGGATAATATAAAGGAACCACACTAATTGAAAGAGCCTTGCTGACCTCATTCACTCTACCAAGATCAATTCTTGAAGTCACATAGCATAGAGCCAAACAGCAACAAAAGCACACCAGCCTTCCTATCACCTCCAATAGCAGAGAAAAGCAGTACCCGAAAAAAACAGAGCAACTTTAAATCCAGATCTACTAACGGGACAAAACTTTCAAACAAAAAAATAAGCAAGATCTAACTAACCCTCACCCAACGATGATAAAGTGGAGATGCGGAAGACGTCAAAGTCTAAAACGATATAAGATTTACCGGAGGCGGAGACGCTACTCACGCTGAAACATCAGAAAAGAAGATTCTGCACCTAGAGGCCCTTCGAAGACTGACCTCACCTCGACGCTGACGAGGACCGCCGAAGAAGCCATAGACCACAACTCTGACACACCCAAAATCGACGTAGCCAAAGCTTTAGCTTCAATGGTGGAGAGACCATGTCCTCACTGGCCTTTGAAAAGCTCCGCCGAAACAGATCCAACTGTCATGTTAGAGCTACAAGAGTTATCGCTGAAAAACACAACAAAAAATTGCGAGATCCGCCACCTAACCTGTAAATCACAATGAATTAGATGCCAAACGTCACACACCTTGCTTTGAAACTAACCATTATTCCGGCATATCGAAGCCACACCAACCAGCCCATCGCAAAGACCTAATCACCAAAAAATTCATCGTTTTGAATAAAGAAGCTTGAGGGGAAAGCTTTCTAAGCAAATAAGAAAACAAGGAGGGCTTCTCCGACAATCGGAGAGATAACAACGATATCGAAAAAGCTTGGCTGCAACTGTGACGAGCTAGGGAAATAGGGCAAACTCGCCAAAAACAGGGAAAGAAAAAGGCAAAATCTTTTCTTATGTTCTTTATTTTATTGTATTTTCTAGTATTGTTAACTATCTATTTAAATTTTACTTTCAACACAATTACTTAGATGCAGTGCCGGCCCTGGGGATTTGGTGGCCCCAAGCCCAAATTGTTTTTGGTTGTCTAATATTTTCTTATAAAAAAAAAATATATGGCCTTTCTTGATGTTCGAACACTCAACATCCTTCACTCCTGAAATGCATAGTTGCCACCATAGCTAATGATACTTTTGGGGAATAATTGACCCATAAAATTAATAAATTCTCCAGCGGCCCTGATAGACTCCTCGTAAAGATCTATGCCCAAAGAACGCCCTTCGTATGGTTGTAACTCGAATGGATCTAGATTGGCTCGAATGACGCGGAAATGATGCGGAATTGATAAGAAGATGAACGAACTTGAAGATGGATGAATGAGTGATTGATGGATCAAATTGTACTTCTAAGAGAGATGAAGATCTCTTAGACTACGAAGCTTGATTCTAACTTAGATATTATGAAACAACTCGACCCATTTTTTTTTTTTTTAAAGCATCGAATTAGTATTCCCATAAATACTAATTCTCAACATGCTAAATTCTCAGACACAGCAATTAAACAGCGGAAATCAATAATCAATCAAACCAATCCAATAACCAATAAACCATAATCCACTAAACCAGAACAGTGCAACAATATCAATAACCAATAGACCAATCCAATCAAATCATCGAACCAGCAACCTAGCGGTTCTAACAATAACATAAATCACAAAACCGAGACCCTAGAATCATCCTCCCTTCCCGGTCTTGATTCCACGATCACACTTTGTCTTTACCTGCATCACATGGCAAAAATGGATGCGTGAGTATTATCACAAATACTCAGTGAGACGATCATCCCGTCTACAGGCTAACACACAGGCATAAGAAAGAGATACAATACCAGGATGATCAATCAACAATGCATACAAGAACAATCAATCGAGACTCAGCTCATCAAACTGTGCATCAATCGATACAACCACCATGTGTCGATCGATGCAGCATCAGTGTGTCGATCGACACACAACCCCGGTGTCGATCGACACACAACCCCGGTGTCGATCAATACACACTGTGTCTCTGTGTCGATCGACGCAACATCACAGAATCGAGAACTCGAACCTATCCTCTCACGGATCGATTCTCGACTCGTCAATCATTAATCCCAGCACGAAAACTCATCCAAACAACACGAAATCCAGCAAACTATCACAGGCAAACGCATTCTACCTAATCCTTTACCCAGATAAGCCTACAGTCACGCACTCACCTCGATTCTGGAAGGAGAAAGGATGAAGAACACGAAGAACACACGAAGAACGTGAAGAACAGTTCTTCAAATCCGAAATCCCTTCACCAAAACACGATCTACCAGCCACGAAACTCCCTCACCGAGTCTCACAATTACTTGAACAAGATATCAGGATCGAGAATGCGAAGAATTCAACGAGAAACCTTCGATTCCTCTCAATCCTCTCTCAAAACACTTTCCTCTATGATTTTCGGCCAAAAACAACAACAAAACGCAGCCTTGCGTTAAAATACTGAAGCCCTAGGGCTTCCCTAAACCGACGCCAAACCGAACGATCTAGAAAACAAACCTCTTGGTTCAGTTTTACCCCGTGTCGATCGACACAACATCCTTAACCCGACTCCTCGCGAGTCGAAACACGTGTGTCGATCGACACACACCCACTGTGTCGATCGACGCACCAACAAAAAATATATATTTTGGTTCACGGGCGTTACAATTCTCCACCACTAACACGGATTCGACCTCGAATCCCGCAACATCATCCCTACTAAGGCTAACACTCCCGTCCAAAACTCGACCAGCTTCACCCGAAACACACCAAAATGCAACGTTTCTTGGTACCGTCCAGGCCTGCCCGATTGATTGCACAACAATCAAACAAGAACATGCACGACCACAATGCTACATACGTTTACCAGGGTCGTCTGAACCGAGGTTCCAAACGTAAGTACTCACCCTAGACTAGACGCCACATCCACATCAACACTCCTGACCCTACCCGGCGAGCCCCACCTGAGATCACTCTGGATCCCTGAGACTCATCCAGTCTCATACTCACGACCAACTCAGATGCTACTGCTCAAAACCCATACCCATATACATGTACACCACACCTACTCGTAGGATCGTCACCCTTTGAACTACGGTATGCAGAGAACCCACTATTCCCTGGAGAGACCCACTATCCCTCAAAGTACACATAGGGAACCCACCGTCCCCTAGAGAGATCCACTATCTCTCATATATGCAGGGAAGCCACTATCCCCTAGAGAGGCCCACTCTCCCTCAAGTATGTAGGAAACCCACCGTCCCTTGGAAAGATCCATTATCCCTCGAGTATGCAGGAAACCCACCATCCCCTGGAGAGATCCACTATCCCTCAAGTATCCAGGAACCCACCGTCCCCTGGAGCAATACTCTGAAATGTGCCTCCATGCACCCATCGCCAAAATCGCCTCCGTGGCTCATAATGACATTCCCTAACCCAGAATATCATCACCTCTGTGACCCCTCACTAGGCCACCCAAAACAACCCAACCACCATGGGTGTTTCCACAGAGTCCCTGGAAAGACGGTTCTAACTCACATAAAACCTCATTTCCAGACTCTCCCTAGGAAATAGACAAATCCTAACTCTCATAGAACTACCCTTCCTAGATACTCCTATAACATGGACAGCTCTAACACCCATAGAACTTCCATTTCTAGCCATCATATACACACATGACCCACTAGCCATGACAACAAAAGAACTCAAAGCTCAAAACACATTTAATAAGGAACCACTCATCTTATTAATTCTCCAAAAATGTAAATCGTTACAACATAAACGAAATACATAACACAACATAGCAACATGCTATCTCGAAACTGAAAACCAGTAAAGAAGACACTCAAGCCACCACTTGCTTCTCGAACTACTTCGAGAACTTTGTCTTCATCCTCGCTTCCGGTTCACAAGTCTCCTCCTCGACACCGTCACAGTCCCACATGACTCTCACCAACGGTATCTTCTTCCGGCGCAGCACCTTGACTCTCCTCTCCAGAATCCTCACAGGCCTCGCCTCCAACGTTATGTTGGGCTGAAGATCCTCCGGGATCCTAGCCAACACCTCCTTAGACTCATGCAGACACTTACGCAGCATTGAAACATGGAAGACTTTATGAAAAGCCTTCATACTCTGAGGTAACTCTAACCGATAAGCTACTGGTCCCACCCGTTCCACAACCTTGAACGGACACATAAACCTTTGACTTAGCTTATTCTCTGAAATGGATCTGTTAGGACCCCTCAACATCGCTGCCTTGAGATACACTAGATCTCCCAGCTCAAACTTCAGCTCTTTCCTCCTCTTATCGGCATAACTCTTCTGCCGATCATGAGCCTCATTCATGTTCAGTCTCAAGACACGGATCTTCTTTGTCGTCTCCCGAACAAAATCTGCACCAAACATGCTCTTCTCCCCCACTTGAGTCCAGCATAATGGTGTTCGACATGGCCTCCCATACAGAGCCTCATATGGAGCCATCCCAATACTCGCCTGATAGCTGTTGTTATACGCAAACTCTACCAGGTTCAGATGATCCACTCAATGACCACCATAATCCAGCACACATATCCTCAGCAAATCCTCCAATGTCTGAATCGTCCTCTCAGACTGGCCATCCGTCTGAGGATGATAAGCTGTACTCATATGCACTTTAGTGCCCATCTCAGCCTGGAATGCTCTCCAGTACTCTGAAGCAAACCTTGGATCTCTGTCTAACACAATACTCGCTGGCACCCCGTGCAGCCTCACAATCTCACGCACATACTTCTTAGCCAAAACCGCTGCTCCATCGGTCTTCTTGATGGCAAGAAAATGTGCTGACTTAGTCAGACGATCCACAATCACCCAGATAGCATCATAAGTCCGTGACACCAGCAACCCTATCACAAAGTCCATGGTAATCATGTCCTACTTCCACTCCGGAATATGCAAACTCTGCAACAACCCGCTCGGAACCTGATGCTCAGCCTTCACTAGCTGACACACGTTGCATGCTGCAACCCAACTAGCGACATCCTTCTTTATCCTGACCTTGTGATAATACCGCTTCAGATCCCAGTACATCTTAGTCGCTCCCGGATGAATAGACAAAATGCTCGAATGAGCCTCTCTCAGAAATCTCCTGCCACAGACTCTCATCTTTGGGTACACAAACCCTCCCGTTCACAAGTATCATCCCATTTGCCGAGACCTGACACTTTGAACCCGCAACCCGAGAAGCATCAATCAACCCCTGATCCTTCTCCTGAGTTGCCCGAATCCTGCACAACAAGTCAGCCTGGTTAGCCGCCTCTAACCCCAACGGCTCCTGTAAGATAACACATACCGTCAATGTGCTAATCTCGCTCACCAACTCCTCCATATCACGCTCCTGAGCCGAAGCAACTCTCTTCCGACTCAACGCATCTGCAACCAGATTAGCCTTACCCGGATGGTACCTAATCTCCATATCATAATCTGCCACCAACTCCATCCAGCGCCTCTGTCTCTGGTTCAGCTCTGGCTGAGTGAAGAAGTACTTCAGACTTTTGTGGTCTGTGAACACTTGTACCTTCCCGCCGTAAAGATAAGATCGCCAAATCTTCAAGGCGAAGATCACCGCAGCCAACTCCAAATCATGGGTAGGGTAGTTGCACTCATGCTTCCTCAACTGCCTCGAAGCATATGCAATTACCTTCCCCTGCTGCATCAAGACACAACCCAGACCAACTCCAGATGCATCCGTATACACCACGTAAGGCTCACCCGGATCAGGCAACGCCAACATTGGTGTACTAGTCAGCATCTCCTTCAGCTTCCCGAAACTCTCCTCGCAAGCTGAGAACCACATAAACGGAACATCCTTCCCCATCAACTTCATCATCGCCTGCGCCATACTCGCAAAACCCTTGACGAATCTCCGATAATAACTAGCTAAACCGAGAAAACTCCTGATCTCCGTCGTATTCCTCGGTCTAGGCCACCCCCTGATAGCCTCAATCTTAGCCGGATCCACATAAACTCCCTCTGCAGACACCACATGGCCAAGAAAACCCATCTTCCGCAGCCAGAAACTGCACTTGCTCAGCTTAGCATACAGCTTCTGCTCCCTCAACTTCTCCAACACCAGCCTCAGATGAACCTCGTGCTCCTCAGGACTCCTCGAATAAACCAAGATATCATCGATAAAGATGATTACAAACTCATCCAAGTACTCCTAGAACACCCCGTTCATCAACCTCATGAACGCTGTTGGCGCATTCGTCAACCCAAAAGGCATCACTACGAACTCATAATGCCCGTACCTCGTCCTGAAAGCCGTCTTCCTAACGTCAGCCTCATCGATAGGAATCTGATGGTAACCCGAAGCCAAATCAATCTTGGAGAACCAAGTAGCCCCTCGCAACTGATCCAACAACTCATCAATCCGCGGTAGAGGATACATGTTCTTCACAGTGACTCGGTTAAGTCCTCAGTAATCGATACATAACCGGAAACTCTCATCCTTCTTCTTCACAAACAACACCGGTGCTCCCCACGGTGAACTACTCGGCCGAATGAAACCCTTACCCAACAGATCATCCAGCTGCTTCTTCAACTCTGCCATCTCTGCTAGAGTCATACGGTAAGATGTCTTAGATATCAGCATCGTCCCAAGCTCCAACTCAATCGTGAAAGGATCAGACCGCGACGGTGGTAACCCCTGCAACGACTGAAACACCTCCTGGAAATCCCGAACAACTCGAATATCACCCACTGCAACCTCTCCAACAGACTTTGGCATCACAATCGTCGCCAAATATGCCTCGCAACCCTTCTCAATCAGCTGCTCGGCCTGAATTGCTGAAATCACGAGACTCCTGGAAGTCGGTCTCACGCCCTGATAAACTAACCTCCCTGCCTCTCGCTCAAACACGACTCGCCCTCGATGACAATCCAGATGGACTCTGTACCGATCCAGCCAATCCATCCCCAGAATGACATCGTACAACTCCACCGGACTGATGATCAGATCTGCTGGCATCAACTCTCCCGCCACCAGAACATCCACTCCACGAGCCCGCCCGAAAGTAGCCAACGACTTCCCTCCAGCCACTCTAACTACTCCTGGCTGCTCACCGGAATCACTCTGGATCCCTCTGCTCTCTGCACACTCTGGAGTAATGAAGTAGTTCGTCGCTCCAGAATCGAACAAGACATGAGACTCACACCCGCCTACTACTAAGTTCCCTGCATAATATCATGTGCCAAATAGCCCAAACGTTTTATCATAGATACCCAATATCCAAAACAGACAATTCGCAACACCAAAATTTACGAAGTCCAGTTCAAAAATGTACCTGTGATCGGTCTGGCGCTAGAGCCTCCCGTCTCCACCGAAGTGTAAACCCGCGGCACCGTAATCTACCGTAACGGCTGCACATCAGCTGTAACCTCCTGTCTCGGCTGCACAACCGCCACCGCCATCTGCAGTTTAGGACACCTGGGCTTAATATGCCCCGGCTCTCAGCAATGGAAACACACATGCGCAGCTCGAGACTCGCTCCTTTTCGGACATGTCACCACCCTGTGATCCATGCTCCCGCACCCAAAGCATCCTGGACTACCCTGTCCTCTTTGACTAGGCCCGAAAGTGCCCTCCCACTTCCTCTTCTGCCCCTGCGCAGGCTTACCGCCCCTGCTCGCACCCGCCGGCTGCTGCGGCCTCCTCTGCTGCTGCACCGGTGGACTAACCACCACAGCCTGCTCAGCCCTCAGATCCTCCTCGATCGCAGCAGTTGTCTCAACCAACTCCGCCCTCAAGGCAAACTTACTCGCTCTGCAGCGAATAATCAACTCCGGTCGAAGTCCACGCATGAACCTCTTAACCTGGGCCTGCTCGCCCTCCATTTCCCTGCCGGCGTGAACCACAAGCTGACCAAACTCCTCATCAACTCCCGGACCGACCGATCCCTCTGAGCCAGCTCCCAGAACTGCAACTCCATCCGGTCCACCGCCTCATGCGGGAAATACTTGGCATTAAACTCAGCCAAGAAATCCTCCCAGACCATACCCGCCTGAGACCTTCGACTCGCCACACCCCGCCACCAGAGATGTGCGTCGCCCTCCAGATAGTGAACCGCCAGGTCCACCCGATATCCCTCGGGACATATGAAAGATTGGAAATTACGCTCCAATCTACTCCTCCACAGAATAGCCTCCTCAGGCTTGGCACCACCCGAGAAAAACCCGGTGCCAATCCTCTGCATCTGCCCCATCATCCTCAGGTAGGATGGAAGCTCCTCCGCAGCCGCCACACCTGGCTGCACACCAGCTGCTCTCGGCTGCACCCCACCCATACCTGGCTGCACACCCGGAGCCGTCACCCCACCTGGTAACCACTCAAGAATCATCTGCAACAGACCCGCCAGAAAATCCTCCCGGTCCTGGCCAACACCCGCGCCGGCACCCCTACCCGGGGCCACCGCACCGCTGGCCACACTCGGACCCCCGCTAGGCCCACCAGCACTCAAACTGACACTCGCAGTGCCCCCGTCCACGGACCCCTGAAGCGTCTGCGACTTTGATGCCTGCTTCTGCGTGGTCTCATGGGCCACACTCGCGTCGGTAGACTCCACCACAAGTCCTTGCCCGCGCCCACATCCACGCCCCCGGCTCCCACGGCCACCACGACCTCTCCCTCTAACACCTCTAGCCATCTCACGCTGCACTACCAACCGCATACTAACATATTAGAAACAGAAAGGTCAAACAACACATACCGTTAAATCTCATTGAAGGCTCGGAGAAGATGATCTAGGACTCCAAACCCACACAACAATCAATTGACTAACTCACATAATCAATTAATTCAACACGCAATTGACTACTCAACTTAATCAACTACGTTCTCCCGCCCTAGAACCATAAGGGCTCTGACAATAACATAAATCACAAAACCGAGACCCTAGAATCATCCTCCCTTCCCGGCCTTGATTCCACGATCACACTTTATCTTTACCTGCATCACATGGCAAAAAGAGATGCGTGAGTATTATCACAAATACTCAATGAGACGATCATCCCGTCTACAGGCTATACACACAGGCATAAGAAAGAGATACAATACCAGGATGATCAATCAACAATGCATACAAGAACAATCAATCGAGACTCAGCTCATCAAACTGTGCATCGATCGATACAACCACCATGTGTCGATCGATGCAGCATCAGTGTGTCGATAGACACACAACCCCGGTGTCGATCGATACACACTGTGTCGATCGACGCAACATCACAGAATCGAGAACTCGAACCTATCCTCTCACGGATCGATTCTCGACTCGTCAATCGTCGATCCCTACACAAAAACTCATCCAAACAACACGAAATCCAGCAAACAATCACAGGCAAACGCATTCTACCTAATCCTTTACCCAGATAAGCCTACAGTCACGCACTCACCTCGATTCTGGAAGGAGAAAGGATGAAGAACACGAAGACCACACGAAGAACGCGAAGAACAGTTCTTCAAATCCAAAATCCCTTCACCAAAACACGATCTACCAGCCACGAAACTCCCTCAGCGAGTCTCACAATCACTTAAACAAGATATCAGGATTGAGAATGCGAAGAATTCAACGAGAGTCCTTCGATTCCTCTCAATCCTCTTTCAAAACACTTTCCTCTCTGATTTTCGGCCAAAAACAAAAATAAAACGCAACCTTACGTTTATATACTGAAGCCCTAGGGCTTCCCTAAACCGACGCCAAACCGAACGATCGAGAAAACAAACCTCTTGGTTCAGTTTTACCCCGTGTCGATCGACACACTCAGCTTGTGTCGATCGACACAACATCCTTAACTCGACTCCTCGCGAGTCGAAACACGTGTGTTGATCGACACACACCCACTGTGTCGATCGGCGCACCAACCAAAAATACATATTTTGGTTTACGGGCGTTACATATTACGCACTAAGTAAGAACAAGATGAGAAGATATGACACACTTCTCGGATCAAACAAGAGAAAAAAGTTTTTGATAAAAATTTTTGAAACCATGGAGCTGAAACTTTCCTAAATATTTCCGACAACCTCTACTATCCACTTAAGTTTCCTATGGTCTTACTATTTTATGACTTTAACTTGGTGTTGTTTGTGGCAGATCAATGGGATTTGAGGTCAAATCCTTTTCAAGTGGGAGAGGATGATGTGATCATGGCCAGCTCGAGACAAGAAGGTTCGGGACAAGGAGCTAGGGAATCGCAAGGAGCTAAGGAACCGCTCGTAGCCAAGGAACCGCTTGTAGCCGAGAAAGATCCTTTGGACACCAAGACTTTAAGAGTGCTGGTTGGACCCATAACGAGGTCCAAGACCAAGCTACTTAACCAACTCGTCCACACCGTACTTTACCGCATTGAAAGCAACCTTGAGCCGCACACTTGTCCAACTATCCTGGTTGCGATCCAAGTGGCTTAGGGTTGGTGATGGGAGGTGTGTGACTTGTGCTCTTTTTCCCTCCACTTGGTTTTGTCCCAATGGGTTTTTCAAGTGAGGTTTTTAACGAGGCAAGCTCGCATACTTTAGCACAAGCCCCACCATCGGCATAGCTACCGTTGGCTCGATTCCCACCTTGGCGCAAAGATTCAAAACCGAGTCAACATATCTATCTTTTTCTTTAAGTCTTTTTGTCTTTCAAACTTCTTAGTCAACACTCATTTATGTTTTATGATTTTTTCGTGTAATCTTGAGGAAGTTTGAAGGTTGTTTCACGCTTCTTCCTCCTATATAAACTCTCGCATATCATCAATAAAATTCATCAAACAGTTTAACAAAAACCTTTCTTTCTTGTTTGATCCGAGAAGTGTGTAATATCTTCTCATCTTGTTCTTTTATTAGTGTGTCATATCTAAGTTTAGATCAAGCCTTGTAGTCTAAGAGATAGTCATATCTCCTAGAAGTACGCATCGATTCATCCATCACTTATTCATCACTTCGATCTCACAGAGTTCTTCTGAATTCGCTGCCTCGGACGAACCTCGCCGCATCTCTCACGCATCATTCGATTCGATTCGATAGATCTCAATAAAATAAATTGTATGATCAATCACATATTGTATCCAAATGGACTTAAATACAATGTCTATAAAAAAAATTGACATCGATAAACGATTCATCGTTAACATATTATGTTAGTATAACTTTAAAAATATTAAAATATGTATTTGTGAGTTAATGTTAAAAAATAAATGTAAATATGTACAAATTCCCAACATGACATATAGAATTAATTGGAATGTTTTGATTGGTTATTTTAATTTTTGTGTCCATTAAAATCCTCGTTGAGTGACACATAGGATTTTTTCACTTAGTGTCTCCTCAATTAATATATGGAGGATACGGAATATATTATTTTGTGTTTTTTTTATCGTCTAGATTCATTATTATAATATTACAAATTATGAGAACTATTACATCTACGATTCTACAACGGACAAGTCTTCCGTCTTGATCCACGCCAAACAATTATATCTTGCTCCACGCTGAAGATCTTCTGCAAACTTGTCTCCATTAATCTGCATCAATATTAATAAATCGCACTACAAAAAAGGGTTGAATTGTATCACTTAAATTGTATCACAAAATCAAATGATATTATTTTAGATCACTTATTTATAATTGAGGCAAATATATCTAGTTTAGCATCAATTATCATAATTGATGTTGATAATAACTTGTTTAACATCACTTTAATAAAATTGATACAATTTATATTTGTTTGTATCACTTTATCAAAACTGATATTAAAATATGAATTTACATCAATTAACTAGTCGATGTTTTTAAGAGTTTTTGCTAACATCACTTACAAAAATAAAACAATTATTATATCAATAAGAAACCGATGCTAACAATTGAATCCAGATTTCGTGGTGTAGAAGCATTAATGAACCTTTGATCAAACCACTGGATCAAAGGGGCTTCTACTATATTATTTTATATATTATTTTATGTTTTGTATATACAAACCGGAAATCTAATAAGAACTTAGCTTCAATTTTTATATATATATGTATGAATTTTAAGTTAATACATATAAGTAAAAAATATTTTTCAGAAATCATTAAAGTAAAACAATATTAGAAAAAGGAGAAAAACAGTCGAACCTATTCACTGAACCTCACAAACAAGAATTCGATTCTTAGCAATCAAAATCGAAGAATTAAGCAAAATACAAACAAATTATCACTACAAGAATACACAGTTTTAGCAACGAAATTTAGCATCGAATTAAATCCGACGCTAAATTAGCGTCGAAATTGCGTCGATTTTGTGTTGGTTTTCATTTTCGATGCTAAACCGACGCTATTTTGCAACTGATTAATTCGACGCTAAATAGACGCCATATAGCGTCGATTTAGCAACGAAATTGCTTCGGAATGCTTAATTCGACGCTATTTCGACGCTAATTTAGCGTCGGAATAGCGTCGAATATATAGCGTCGAATTTAGCAACGGATATTGCTTCTAGAAGCTTATTTAGACGCTAAATCGACGCTATATAGCGTCGAATTTGCGTCGACCTAATAGCGTCGGATATTGCGTCGAAGTTTTTAGTTAGGTAACACGTTTTTAATGGGTTTACCTACTTCGTTCAGTCCGACGCTAAAACGATGCTAAATCGTTGCTAAATTCTCCTATAAATACCCCAACTGACCGCATCCTCCATCAACTGAAAAAAAATTTAAAAAAATAAAAAAAAAAAAAAATTTCTACCAAAAGTTGTTTTATTTTCCGTCTACGATGGGCGATATATACGAACTAAGAAGTTGGATGTATCGACGTAGAGATGAAACTGGAGGGATATCAGCAGAGTTCCTCAACGGGGTTGAAATTTTTATTGCTCAAGCGAGTACTGTGCCTGCAATTCAAAAGACCGGAGTGATGGTGTGCCCGTGTCGGAAGTGCAAAAATTCGCCAAAGAAGCCGCAGACAATTGATGAAGTTGGTACGCATTTATTTAATAGAGGTTTCACACCTGATTATTATGTTTGGTTTTATCATGGAGAGGGATATGAAGATGAAACCAATGAGCAATATGATCAGGGTAGTACTAGTTACCAACCTATGGGTGAGGGTTATTTGAATGAGCAATATGATCAGCATCAATTTGTTAATAGTTATGATCATGATGTCGGGTTAGAGCATAATAGGTTCGAAGAAATGGTAACCGATGCATTTCCGGGAGTTATGTCTACTCCTGATGATGTTGCTGAGGAGCCCAATGCAGATGCTAAAAATTTTTACGCTATGCTTGATTCTGCTAAACAGCCACTCTATGAAGGTTGTAGGGAAGGTCTGTCTAAATTATCATTGGCATCTAGGATGATGACAATAAAGTCTGATCATAATCAATCTGAGAGTTGCATGAATGATTGGGCAGCTCTTATAAAAGAATATTTGCCAGAGGGTAATGAAGCTGCTGAGTCATATTACGACATACATAAACTAGTTTCTAGTTTAGGTTTGCCCTCACAGATGATAGATGTTTGCATTGACAATTGCATGATATTTTGGAAAGATGATGAAGATCTGCAGGAATGTCGATTTTGCAAGAAACCAAGATTTAAGCCCCAAGGAGGTAGTAGAAGTAAAGTGCCGTACCAGAGAATGTGGTACCTGCCCATAACAGATAGGCTACAAAGGTTATACCAATCTGAACGAACAGCTGCATCAATGAGGTGGCATGCGGAACATTCAACTATTGAAGGAGAAGTTCAGCATCCTTCTGATGCAAAAGCTTGGAAACACTTCAAATCGGTACACTCAAATTTTGCTAAAGAGAAGCGCAATGTTTATCTTGGCCTATGTACAGATGGTTTTAGTCCCTTCGGTATGTCTGGCAGGCAATATTCTTTGTGGCCGGTTATATTGACACCTTATAACCTTCCGCCTAATATGTGCATGCAGAGAGAATTTCTGTTTTTGAGTATTTTAGTCCCTGGTCCGAAGCATCCAAGAAGATCTATTGATGTGTTTTTACAGCCGCTGATTCACGAGTTGAAGATGTTGTGGTCTCATGGGGTTCGTACTTTTGATTACTCGAGGAAAAGGAATTTTACCATGCGAGCTGTGCTTATGTGGACGATAAGCGATTTTCCAGCCTATGGTATGTTATCTGGTTGGACAACACATGGTAGGTTATCATGTCCGTATTGCCAAAATGAAACAGATGCCTTCCAACTAAAAAATGGTAGAAAATCTTGTTGGTTTGATTGTCACCGGAGGTTTCTCCCTATGAACCATCCGTACCGGGGGAACAGGAGGTTGTTCACAAAGGGCAAACGTGTACGCGTCCCCCCACCTCCATATCTTTTAGGAGAGCAAATTGAAGGTCAACTTGATTATTATGGAGCTCAGGACACAACACAACGTGGTGGTAACTGGCTTAATATTCCGACCAATCTCCCAGATGGATATCTTGAAGAACATAATTGGCATAAGAAGAGCATTTTCTGGGATCTACCGTACTGGAAGGATCATCTATTGCGCCACAATCTTGATGTCATGCACATTGAGAAAAACTTTTTTGATAACATCATGCACACCATCTTAAACGTTCCAGGCAGGTCTAAAGATAACTTGAAGTCTAGACTGGATTTGCCTCTCATATGCTCTAGAGTTGAGTTACATCTCACGGGAGATGGGAGAGCTCCAGTGCCTATATTTAGATTGTCAAACGAAGGCAAATCAGCATTCTTCAATTGGGTTTCCAACGAAGTTAAGTTCCCAGATGGATACGTGTCAAAACTCTCTAAGTCCGTGGAGCAAGGGAAAAAATTTTCTGGTATGAAGAGTCATGATTGTCATGTGTTTATGCAGAGGTTATTGCCTTTCGCTTTTGCGGAGCTTTTGCCAGCGAACGTGAATGAATCACTTGCAGGTATATTTTTTATCATGACGATATATAATAATGTGTGTAATTACTTTTTTTTTTTTTTGATATTGGATATCTGCACTTTGGCTTCAGGTGTTGGTGCTTTTTTTCGGGATCTATGTGTGCGAACTCTGACTCAGGATGGAATTCAACAACTAAATAATAACATCGCAATATTGCTGTGCAACTTAGAGAAGATATTCCCTCCATCTTTCTTTGATGTGATGGAGCATCTTCCTGTCCATCTCCCTTACGAAGCCGATTTAGGAGGGCCCGTTCAATTTCGTTGGATGTATCCTTTCGAGAGATTCATGAAACACTTAAAAGGAAAGGCAAAAAACCTGGCTAGGGTTGAGGGATCAATTGTTGCGGGAAGTTTAACCGAAGAAACCTCTCATTTCAGCTCATATTACTTCGCTCCCACTGTCCGAACACGAAAAAGAGTTCCACGTAGGTACGACGATGGTGGCATCGCACAAACGTATCCAGTTTCTGATGTCCCAGATATATTTTGTGCAGTTGGTAGGCATGCCGGAATCATATCAGAAAAAGACTGGTCCTCGTACGAAGAATACAATTGTGCACACACATATATTCTCTTACAATGCGATGAAGTTAGCCCATATTTGAGGTACATATTATTATAACCTATGGATTAAAGGTTTATTTTTACCATATATATGCTTTGAAAATATTTGTTTTAACTATATTTTCTGTTAGTGAATTTATTCGTCAGGTTAGCGAGGCTTTCCCAAATGCTTCATCCGTGGAGATTGAAAAACGAAAAGAGCTACACTTTGCTAAATGGTTGAGGAGTCAGGTAAGTTAAAAGAAACCTATATATACAATTTTTGTATATATACTATAATTACAATGTGTATACTATATTTGTCAGGTTGATTATGGAGACACGTCATACCCTCAATGGTTTAGAGAGTTGATACAAGGTCCGCTGCAAAAAGTTACGTCATCTCCAATGTATTTTACACGAGGTTATGTATTCCATACGTTCGAACGTGGCAAAAACAGAGCAACTGCGAACTATGGTGTCGTTGTTCGAGGCGGAGATATCGATTATTATGGCATTATAGAAGATATTGTCGAAGTTCAATATCCTGGTTTTGTTAACTTAAAGTGCACACTTTTCAAATGCCAGTGGTTTGATCCAGTTGTCGGACGAGGGGTTCGAGTTGGAAAGTTTGGTGTCATCGATGTTAACGAATCGCGTTCTTATGGAAAGTATGATCCATTTGTTCTTGCATCACAAGCGGATCAAGTTTGTTTCATTCCATATCCACGAGTCAGGAAAACAGGGATTTCATGGTTATCAGTGCTTAAAATAGCTCCAAGAGGAATTATAGTTCAATCCGACGATGCCCCTATGCAATATGAAACTGCCGTGGATCTAACAACTCCAGAACAAGATTTGGACAACATCATTCTTATAGACCGATTGAATCGAGAAGCTGACATACTTCCGGATGCTACTGATGCAGAAAACCCCGAAGACGAGTTTACAAACGAGAGTGGAGAAAGTACCGATGATGATGATAACTCAAATGAAGATTCAGACAGCGAAGCATAAGTGTTATCTATATTTTGTTCTAATTTCAAAAAACTTATATAGTTTTAATGTACCATATATATGTGTTATCATAAGTGTACTCTAATTTCAAAAAACTTATATAGCACAAATTCATAATACACTCCGAATTATGGCACAAATTATTAAACATACAACGGTTATAGCACAAATTCATAATACACCCCGAATTATGGCACAAATTATTAAACATACAATGGTTATGGCACAAATTCATAATACACTCTGAATTTTAAATAAATATATATTTTTGTATCCACTCCAAACTTACCATTTATTAGAACCAGAAACTTTTCTTTCCCTTTTTTTCCTTTGGTGGAATATCTACATATCCGTCGCACAATTCCTTCTGGATTGCATCAACATCTATATTTAAGTTGGGGCTTTCTGGTCTTTGGGCAAATTCATCATCATAGTACTGATCATTACATTCATTTGAAGTACTTCCACCGTAAGTATCTGCCTTTTCAATCAATTGAGATGGTTGTACGTTTTTGAGAACACGCTTCCGGTCAGGACATTCTTTTTGCTTATCATATTTGAGACTTAGAACCTTGGGAGGATCCTCCGGGGAGCCCGAGTATTTTGGAATGTGTTGGATGGTTGGCAAGCACTGGCTGTCCGACACTATTGATGATGAAGAATCTTCAATATGGATTGGTGAGCACGTATCAAATTCCCACGAGTAAGGGGGTATCTCTTGAGTGAATTCGTCGCATTGGGTTTGGGTTTCCCATGAGTATTTTGGAATGTCTACCAGGTAGTTTTCCACGTTTTTTGATTTGTAATATTCATTAGGAGAGCTAGAAGACATTATTTGTGTTATTGGTAGGTGTACAAGATATACACTTCATCATATGATCATATGTATTTATAGTAGAAGTTATATGTTATAGCATCGAATTTTGCGTCGGATATTGCGTCGAAGTTGGTAGTTAGGTAACATGTTTTTAATGGGTTTACCTACTTCGTTAGCGCGGTTCAGTTCGACCCTAAAACGACGCTAATACGACGCTAAGTCAAATCAAGGGAATCAATCTTAGCCGTCGAATTTTTTTACACATATCTGAACCATTAAAACGACTTGTCACATCTGTCATATCTGAACCATTCATCATTCAATGGCCGACATTGTCATTCACAGTGTCATTCATCATTCTGTGGCCAACAATTGCTTGACAGAATTACCATCTTTATTGCCCACTGAGCTGTAATGTCGCATCAGTTTTTGTTCTTCTCTTATAACCACATATACAGAGACACGTTAAACTTAAAATATCTATTTATTTTGCATATATAAGTGAGAGTTATTCAACACAAAATCATAACACAAAAAATTGAATTCCACAATGGCAAAATTAGATCTTTTGAATTAGCGTGGAATTAGCATCGGATCTAATAGCCTCTAATATTGCGTCGGATATTGCGTCGAAGTTGGTAGTTAGGTAACATGTTTTTAATGGGTTTACCTACTTCGTTAGCGGCAGTTCAGTCCGATGCTAATACGACGCTAAGTCGATGCTAAGTCGATGCTAAATTTTATTATAAATACCCGAACCGAGCGCATCCTCCATCTATTGAAAAAAATATTTCTACAAAAAAAATGGCAAACAGAGATCTTTGGAATTATTATATGCAAAACCGAGCCTCCGTTCAAAACCCCCAAAACCAAAATCTTGTTCCTTCAAGCCCACCATACGATAACTTAAATGTTACTGATGCTCCACCGACAGTTTCACTCCAACCAACTCAACGATCCGAAAACCAAACGCCCGAAATAACAGGACCTTGCCAACTCATACGGCGAGGACTATTTCGCAAGAGGTCTCACGATGCAAAGGTGTTGCGAGGTGAAAGTTCTCAGACACGCCCAACACAAGATTTCATGCGTGAGGTCATTAATGAGCCAATAGAGGGCGATCACGATTTTAGTACTCCTCGGTGGACTACTACTATCGATTACATAATCCGTGAAGGTATATATATATATATAATTAACGGTTTAACCATTACAATAATGATTGTTGTTGGCATACTAAATATATCTTTCATACATGTAGGTTCTTATAACAACAGGAGCACACCATTTTGGACCCAGGTTGCAGAAATTCAATCGCGGCATTCACAATTTGTGAAAGTCAAAAAGGTTCACGTAGTCGAGCAATATTATTTCATTTTATATATACAATTTATCTGACAAGTAAATTGGTTCTCATTTTTAGATTGTGGCTATGCTCGCCAGTTTGACCCCTAACGGCCAGGGAGATCTGCTAGTTACCTTAAAGGATCCGTCAGGAAAAATCGAGGGAACCATGCACCATAACATCTTCAAAAATTACGAGTACACACTATCCACTGTTGTAGGTGCGGTGGTCATTCTACAGAATGTTACCGTATGCCGTTTTAACATGACATCTAACTACCTCAACATCACAGAGCGCAACATTGTTAAGGTACTTTTTGCAGAAGTTTCTTAATATTTCTGATATTTAAAAACTAAATTCATTTTGGGAACAGATTATTGGTCCTAATTCGATGATTGCTGAATACGAAACAACCGAAGCATCTACTATCAATGAGGAAGATGAAGGAATTACTGGGTACGAATATGAAACAGTTCCAGACTCAGACGATAATTAAACATCTGAGTCATCAATGGTTATGAATAAGCTTAATTAAGGCTTTATGTTGCTTTAATGTTTTATATTTTCCTACTATCCCTTGTACGATTTTACAATAAAGTTGTTATGTGTAATATTTCCAATTTTATAATTAATGTAATATTATAACGCGTTTTAAGATTAATATAATAGTGAAAGATAAAAACAACATAACTTGTTCGTAGCCTAACAGTAAAATCATCACATGTTACTGCATAGTGAACCCGAGTCCGAATCTATGGTCAAGCGAAAAATTAGTAGATTATTAACGAAGACCGACATGTTTGGATTGTTACTATACGACGCTAATTAGTTGATTATTAGTCGGATTTTTCGTAATCGACGCAAAAGCAACGCGATGTTCAATTTATTTACTTGATTATTAACGATGACCGACATGTTTAAGATTGTTTCCCTATATATTCATTGCGGTTTTTAAACACGATACCCTAAAAAATTATCATTTAGCATCGAATTAGCATCGGATTAGCCAGATCCGATGCTAATTCGACGCTATTTAGCATCGAATTAGCATCGGATCTGGCTAATCCGATGCTAAATCGATGCTAAATAATAATTATTTTAGGGTATCGTTAACTGAAATGATGCTCGGACAGCAAAGCATAAGTGTTATCGATATAGAATTCTAATATAAAAAAATTTATATAGTTTTAATTACATATCATCATTAAATTTCCGCATACCAAACTACGAATGTAAAAATTGAAAATTTAAAATTAGTTGATTATTAACGAAGACCGACATGTTTGGATTGTTACTATACGACGCTAATTAGTTGATTATTAGTCGGATTTTTCGTAATCGACGCAAAAGCAACGCGATGTTCAATTTATTTACTTGATTATTAACGATGACCGACATGTTTAAGATTGTTTCCCTATATATTCATTGCGGTTTTTAAACACGATACCCTAAAAAATTATCATTTAGCATCGAATTAGCATCGGATTAGCCAGATCCGATGCTAATTCGACGCTATTTAGCATCGAATTAGCATCGGATCTGGCTAATCCGATGCTAAATCGATGCTAAATAATAATTTTTTTAGGGTATCGTTAACTGAAATGATGCTCGGACAGCAAAGCATAAGTGTTATCGATATAGAATTCTAATATAAAAAAACTTATATAGTTTTAATTACATATCATCATTAAATTTCCGCATACCAAACTACGAATGTAAAAATTCAAAATTTAAAATTAGTAGATTATTAACGAAGACCGACATGTTTGGATTGTTACTATACGACGCTAATTAGTTGATTATTAGTCGGATTTTTCGTAATCGACGCAAAAGCAACGCGATGTTCAATTTATTTACTTGATTATTAACGATGACCGACATGTTTAAGATTGTTTCCCTATATATTCATTGCGGTTTTTAAACACGATACCCTAAAAAATTATCATTTAGCATCGAATTAGCATCGGATTAGCCAGATCCGATGCTAATTCGACGCTATTTAGCATCGAATTAGCATCGGATCTGGCTAATCCGATGCTAAATCGATGCTAAATAATAATTATTTTAGGGTATCGTTAACTGAAATGATGCTCGGACAGCAAAGCATAAGTGTTATCGATATAGAATTCTAATATAAAAAAATTTATATAGTTTTAATTACATATCATCATTAAATTTCCGCATACCAAACTACGAATGTAAAAATTGAAAATTTAAAATTAGTTGATTATTAACGAAGACCGACATGTTTGGATTGTTACTATACGACGCTAATTAGTTGATTATTAGTCGGATTTTTCGTAATCGACGCAAAAGCAACGCGATGTTCAATTTATTTACTTGATTATTAACGATGACCGACATGTTTAAGATTGTTTCCCTATATATTCATTGCGGTTTTTAAACACGATACCCTAAAAAATTATCATTTAGCATCGAATTAGCATCGGATTAGCCAGATCCGATGCTAATTCGACGCTATTTAGCATCGAATTAGCATCGGATCTGGCTAATCCGATGCTAAATCGATGCTAAATAATAATTTTTTTAGGGTATCGTTAACTGAAATGATGCTCGGACAGCAAAGCATAAGTGTTATCGATATAGAATTCTAATATAAAAAAACTTATATAGTTTTAATTACATATCATCATTAAATTTCCGCATACCAAACTACGAATGTAAAATTAGTTGATTATTAACGAAGACCGACAGGTTTGGATTGTTACTATATCATGATTTTGATTATTAGTCGGATTTTTCGTAATCGATGCAAAATCAACGCTATATTCAATTTATTTGGCTAAATCATCGGCGGTTAACGAAAATAATCTAATGAACTTGGTTAAATTAATTTAGTGGTAAATTAAAAAATTCGGATATAGCTTCGAAATAGCTTCGAAATAGCTTCGAAAATAACAATCCGACGCTAATTCGACGCTATATCTGAAATATTTTGGAATTGCCGCTTAATTAATACCCGCGCCAACACGCGGAACAAAAATCTGAGAGTTGGGATTTTAATACCCTATTCGACGCTATTTCGACGCTATTTAGCGTCGAAATAGCGTCGAATAGGGTAATAAAATCCCCACGACTTTCCTTCTTCTCTCTTCTTTCTTCTCTCTTCTCTCCACCGATCTGCTCCTCTCGCCGATCTGCTCCTATTTCTCCGGCGTTCTCCTCCTCCACCTCTCTCTCTCCACCGTTCTCCTCTCTCTCTCCACCGTCCTCTTCCTCCTCCCCCTCTCTCTCCGGCGTTCCTCCTCCTCCTCCCCCTCTCTCTCCGGCGTTCCTCCTCCTCCTCCTCCTCTCTCTCCGGCGTTCCTCCTCCTCCTCACCGATTCCTTCCTCCTCCTCCTCAAATCATGGTATGTAATTTTTACCTATTTTTTGGTTTATAAATTAAGTATGTGAATTAGTTATAGATTTGTAGGAATTAGAATTAATTGGTAGGAAATGGAATGGATTTGTAGGAATTAGATATGTAGAAAATGGAATTGAATTTAGATTTGATATGGTTTTTAGTAATGATTTATTTATGAATTTAGATTTGTTGAATTGGTTTATTTCTTAATTTATGGGTTTGTATTGCTAATTTATATATCAAATTTTTAAATTTATGGTACATAAAACGAATTTATGAATATTAATGTTATATGAAATTATTTTTGAACTTATTTTGGGAAAGTAAATTAAAAAGAATTTAAGATATTAAATTATGAATTTTATAAATTTAAAATAAAAATTATTTAAAATTAAAAACAAAATTTACAAGTTATGATAAGCTATATATAAAACTTTAACATTTATGGAAAATAAAAACGAATTTATGAATTAAAATTTTAGATAATTATTTTACAAGTTTTTAATAGAAAGTAAAATAAAATGAATTTCTGAGTATTTAAATATAAATTTATGGATTTGTGAGTTGAAAAGTATTTTATAAGTTAGTTATGGAAATTATAAATTATTTTTCAAATTAATTTTTGAAATTTATTTTTGTGTGTTAATTCATATTTTATATATAAAAGAGTAGAATTAATAAATTTGTTTTATTTTACAGTCTGATGGACCACCTTCATACGGAGATTTATTTCCCGAGGATGCTACGATTCCCGGATCCAGGGAAGGTCGTCGCGGATCAGGATCAGGGTCGAGTTCGCAGCGTTCGACCCATCATACACGGCAGCCTCCAGCAGGATGGGCTCCGCCAACCTATGGTCATCGTCGAGCTCCGGCACCGGCACGAGCACCAGGACCGCAACCGCCACAGCCAGATCATGAGGCGGCGCCGGACGAAGACGAAGCAACCCATGACGATGATCACGTTGAGGAGCCTCCACCGCCAAACCCTGGTCTTATGTGGCGGATTAGTCAGCTTCAGAGCCAACCTGGACGTCAGAGCCGGCTTCCAACCCTCCATCCGTTGAGACCTCGAGGCACTTTATGGTATGGATAATTTTTTTCAATATTAATTTTTTTTATATTTAATTATTAATTACAAGGTATAATTAAATTATTAACATCTAAATTTTTTTTACAGGTTTACTGACAACAAAGTTGCTCGATCGGTCACCAAAGCTTGCATGGCATATTTCACAATGGCGCATGCTAATTGGAGCCAGACCCCGCAGTCCATTCGGGATATTTGGTTTGAGTCATGGGCGGTAAGTAAAATTTAAATTATTTATTTATAATTATTAAATTAATTGGTTTTAAATATATTAATTACATTAATCGTATTTTGTAGCAACGGTGGTACTGGGATGACTTGCATAGCCATGACGTGAGAGCGGCTTTCCAAAAGAAGGCCATGTTACGTCTCAACGGCGCAATCGGTAATTTGAAGAAAGCTTGGCGCGAGAAGGGCGATCAAGCGATGCCGAGGAATTGGGATCCCGATGTTTGGTCTGGTCTAGTACAGTTTTGGGAGGATCCCAAATCCGAGCTCAAATCAAAGAAGTGTTCTGCAGCTCGTCTGACACCCGTTGCCGAAGGAGATGGACCTTCTAAGCATTGTGCGGGTCCATCATCATACGCTACTATACGATTGGATATGGTATTATTTATTTATTTTATAGATTTATTTACTTTTCATTATATTTTTTATATGTTTATTTTTGTTTAACAGGCTGATGGCGGTGATCTTCCCCCGATGATTAAAGTGATGGAGAAAACTCATCGGCGCAAGGATGGAACGTTTGTTACCGTTCAGGCGGAACAAACGTTTAACAACTACAACGAACGATTGGCAGAGCTTGAGTCAGAAGGATCTCATGATTTGGATCTCGAAGATTATGATCGACTTTACGAGGAGGTAATTTTTGTAAATTTATAAAATATTTTTTATTACAATTTTAATAAATTTATTGTATAACACTTTTATTTTATAGGTTGCACCGAAGAAGAAAGGACGGACGATGGGTGTTGGATCCATCCGAGAAGTTCCAGCAGCTTCTTCGTCATCTCAGTATTCTTACGCCTCTCAGTACTCGGAGCCGTTGATGACGCAGTTGACCGCTGCTCATGCTGAGATTGACCGGCTAAAGACGTCACAAGAGGCACTTCAGTCATCCTACACTTCGGTCCAGGAGAAGTACAACTCGGTCGAAGGTACACTCTCACAGTTGACCGGTCTCTTCAACATTATTGCGGTGGATAACCCGACTTTAGCAGCTGCCTTGCAAAATTTCCCGCGTCCTCCAACGCCTTCTCCACCTACCGGTCCAACACAGTTCGAGCAGGAAGCCGAAGATCTTCTTCGGGACGAACATCAGTAGATTTCTTTTTTATTTCACTGTTTTTAGATTATTAATTTTATGTTTTCGGATAATTTAAATTGGCGTTTTTAATTTATGGATTTTCAAAATATTTTAATTTGATTTCGGATTATATTTAAATTTTATAAAAATAATTTTAATATTTTTTTTAAAATAAATTTTTCAAATTACGACGCTAAATCGACGCAAAATCGATGTTATACAGAACGGTATGCGACGCTATTTCGATGCTATTTTAGCATCGAAATAGCGACAATGTGTTTCCGATGCAACATTTTGATGCTATTTCGATGCTATTTTAGCATCGAAATAGCGACAGTGTGTTTCCGATGCAACATTCGATGCTATTTCGATGCTATTTTAGCATCGAAATAGCGTCGAAATGTTGCATCGGAAACACATTGTCGCTATTTCGATGCTAAAATAGCATCGAAATAGCATCGAATATTTTAGCGTCTAAATGGCGTCGAATGCTATTACGACGCAAATTTAGCGTCGAAATAGCAACGGATATTGTTTAGCGTCGAGAGATATGCGTCGAAAGTTTTTCGACGCTATTTCGACGCTAAGTGCATTTAGCGTCGAAATAGCGTCGGATTTTGCCGATGCTAAATCCCTTTTTTCTTGTAGTGTATGAAGAATGACTCTCGTCTCTAAGACTAAGATGGCTCAATGATCACAGCTTTTGGTCTGTACATTGGAAGATCTTCTCCTAGAAGAAGCGATTTCAAGATCGCGTCACAAACGCCATCGTAGTGCACGATCAAATGGCTTCCTTTTGGGACCTCATGGTACCTAATCCATGGTAGCTTGCAGCACAAACAACGTTGCAGCTGAAACGGCATCACTTTATCTTCGTAGCCTTGCCATATGTTAACGGAAGAAGGACTCTTCTCGGGGCACGACGGAAATGGGTCAGGCAGGTCCGCTGGGTCGAAGTCCCAGTCCCCGAACGCCACCAAAAAATCGCTTCTCAGCGTCTCGAAAACGCCGCGTTCTCGTAACCTCTCCTGTGTGACATGTAGATTATTATTACTCATGAGTATACGTAATTTTGACTCATCAAACCGCATTTTTCTCCAAATATATAATTTTGTCATTGTTCTAAAAATTAGTTGCCTAGACGCCCGTCTAAATAGCCAAAATCACTTGGACGGTTTAATTTTGGCATACTCAATCAACAAAAAAAAGCCATTGATATTTTTATTTTTTAAAAGGAAACGATTTCCAAAAATATATACTTTAGCATTATGGGGGAGGGGTGTATTCAATACGGTATTTGTAGTGATTTGTATTAAAGTGACAAATCATATGCTATTGAAACATGAATTTTAAAAAGTCTCTTAAAATCTAGTGTTATTGAACTTATGATTTTAAAATCCACTTTGAAATCCATTGTTATTGGAAATATTTTACGTAGTGGATTTTAGAAAATTTCTTGTGATTTTAAGGTGTTTTGGTGGAGTTTTTTAGTTAAAAATATATAAAGACAAATCACATGGTTTTAGATGGAATTCTAGAGTATTTTAATTAAAATCCTTAAATCATCCAAAATCATCCCAAAACTCATCTAAAATCAAATCACATCACATCATCACAAATACTAGATTGAATACACCCTCCTATATATTGAATATACTAAATTTATATTTAAACGGCTAACAATACAGATCATTTAATATTGATATAATCACCTTTCTTTAAAAAAAATTTATAAAAAATTTATATTTTTTTTTATCAATAGATATATAACTTAAACATTGTCGAAGATAACTTTTTATTTGAAAAGCAATGAATCGTTAAGTGTCACGTGATAATCAATGTAAATTATGAACCTCACGGGAAGAGAAAACGGTCTCGATGAACATCCCATGATCTTTCATCTCGGAGAAATTTTGTTTTTACATTAAAGTCTCATTATAACATTTCCTAAGAAGTTTTAATATTGACCATTGACTTAATCGTAAAAATCCTTAAAATGCGTGTTCAGACATAGTGCAATCTTACATTAAATGCGAATGTGTCAAATATGAACTATCATTTACTTTAAAGGTATGAACGAAATACTTATGATGTTGTAATGGTTTTGGTGATGATGCTTTATCCATCAAAGCAAATGGAGCATGCAATATGATAATATTCGATTCAGTCATGACTTTTCCTATCCCGTTTTACATATCACGTTTACATGGTGAAACGAAGTCACTTGAGTTTAAACATGATAACCCGGTCCAATAATCCATGTTATGTATTATGAAACTAATTTATTTGAGATAGTGAATACGATCTTAAAGATTTTATGTTAGTGTTGTGCATATATCTTTTCGAAATTTATTCAAATTATCTTCGCACATTTTTTCACTACATTTCTTTAGGTATCTTCTTATACACATTCGTGTCTCTCTACATCTACCTTTCTCTCGCCTCCTATATTATTATTACTAGGCAAGACCCGCGCCCTGCGCGGGAGTGAACTTCTCGAGAAAGTATACTGCTATAATGTTCATGAGAGAAGGTTGTGAGTCCTCGTGCTTATACCAAAGCTCTGGTTTTTGGTTCCATCATTTAGAATAAGGGTAATATGAGCACTTGAAATTTCCTCAAGCATATAATCGTTTAAGAGATCAACATTGTGATTACGTGGACTTAGTATTGCTCTTGATTGATAGAACTTAGGCTCTTGCTTAGTAGTATAAGCTATTCCGCATACCTCATTCACGATTGCCTCCATCGGATCGTCACAGTCTGTGATTGATAAATCATGAGGTATTTCAATCTCAACTTCTCCATCATTAGGAGCATTAACTAATCCATCTCCGATATCTAGAATCCAATTAGAAAATGTCCGCAATTCTTCAGCATCCTTATCACTTAAACCGGTAGCAAGTAAACGCATGTTCTTTGTAAGTCGCAAAACCTTACAGTCTGACCACAAAACGATGAACTCAACGAAGCTAAAACTGTCTCTACTCTACCGCCTTGTGTTATCACTGGTAATATTTGTCTGAAATCTCCACCAAAGATCAGGAGTAGAGCCCCTAGAAAATAAAAGAGTTGAAATTCTTTTCCTAGGTATTATATTAACTCAAGATATTTTCGAGGGAATATCCCATTTTTGTCTTCGTAGCCTCCTAATTCTTGTGTTAGTTTTCTCTTTCTTCCTTCTTTGACCTGAATGAAGTAGACCATCACCATAACCTCATGTATTTCTCAATCGTCTTAAGAATTCCAAGCCTATGTTTGCATTTTTTGGGATTATGTATGATAGATCAAAAATAATGATACTCTTATTTACAAATATTGTTTTTGCACCTCCTTCTTCAAGAGTGTCCAAATATTGCTTTTGCACATCCTTCTCCTTCTCCTCCTCCTCGTACTTCTAATCCTCCTACACCTCCTTAATCTTCTTCTCCTCCTCGTACTTCTTCTCCTCCTCCTCCTCCTTCTCCTTCTCCTTCCAAGATGTTAGGTTGTGTGAAGATACTTACGAAGGAGTATCGTCGTCTCTCCTTTCTTCCTCTCTTTCTTAGTTTTTTGAGTATTTATTAGAAAATAAGACATATCTTCGTAAAAACATTTCAAGGTCACAAAAATTACAACCACAAACAAAACTATGATAAAACATCATTGATGATTAAACCTCACCAAATCAAATTGTGAGAAAAGGTGAAAAGGAAGATCTATGAACTGAAAGGTAGTTTTATTTTGTCATATGCTAAAAGTGAATATTACCCACTTTCACCCCAAAGTTTGTATGTCCGATCACCTTAACCTGTTATATTTCTCACCCGTCTTACAATTTTTCTTTCTCTCCCCTAAAGCAGACAATCACCATAACCTCTCACTCGTCTTGAGAGTTCCAAACCATATTCTTGCATTTCTTTTGGATTACTATGATTGATCATAAATAATTGATACTATTGTTTACAAATGTTGCTTTTGCGTCTCCTTCTTCTAGAGTGTGAAATATTTCTTTTGCGTCTCCTACTTCTACTTCTTCTTCTCCTCCTCCTCCTTCGTATTCTCCGAGGGAGTATTCCATTGTTGTCTTCTTCTACGAATTGCTGCTTCCTAACTCTTGTGTTAGTCTCATGTTTCTTCCTTCTCTCCCCTAAAGCACACGATCACTATAACCTATTGTATTTCTCAACCGTCTTGAGAGTTCCAAGCCATATTTTTGTATTTTTTTCGATTACGTATGATAGATAAAAAATAATGACACTTTTGTTTACAAATATTGCTTTTGTGTCTCCTTCTTCAAGAATGTCAAATATTGCTTCTTCTTCTTCACTATCTTCGGAAATTCTTTGTCCCAAAACGTTTCTCTATACAATTATTTGCCCGATAGTATAAATTAATCTTACTTTCTTCGTTCTCTCCTCTCAAGCAGACGATCACCATAACCTTTTCTGTTTCTCAACCGTCTTGAGAGTTTCAACCATATTCTTGCATTTCTTTTGTATTACGTATGATAGATAAAAAAATTAATGATACTCCTTGTTGACAAATATTGCTTTTGCGTCTCCTTCTTCAAGAGTGTGAAATATTTTCTTTGGTTCTTCTTCTTCTCCTTCTCCTCCTCTTTCCCCTTTTACTTATCCTTCTTCTCCATCTCCTCTACCTCCTCGTTCTCCATCTCCTTCTTCTTCATCACTATCTCCGAAAATTCTTTGTCCCAAAACCTCTCTTTATACAATTATCGAACAACAATTATTTTCCACACAGTTTTGTTCCAAAGATTAACACAAGACCAACAATCAATTAACCAAACAAAGTCCATCTTAAAGCCACTTTAAACATTACATTGTTGTCTTATTCTACGAAGTGTTGCCTCCAGATATAAAAATGTGATATAAAAGCTAGTTGTTCCTAAAGTTTTAATTCGTTATGTTTTTAGTGAAAATTACTGGTTAAATGTGGGGTGTTCAGTTTATTTTGGTGCATGTTTTTCTGTTTACATCACGTTCTTCTTTTCACGAAGTTTCTGTGCAACCATCTATCTCCCGTGCTTGTCTAACCATTGATTTGATTTCATCGATCTTATTATCAAAGTGCATGGATCCACTTATTTCAATTCGAAACAAATTGATACAAACTGAATCTTAACTTTGTATTAATTTATTAATTTATTAATTCTAAGACTACAAATCATAATTAAACCCATATTCCAAAGTCACAAATTTTGATCCTTTAAAAGAGTAAACTAAGAATTAAAATCTTGTGACATTCATGGATAAAAGCTTCGATATTCCTCCAGCTTTTTTCACCTTCATCTGCCATGGAAACTATTCTTTTTGATCTTACCATTTTTTTCATCATTCTTATAAACTCAATTTTAGTCGTAAATTGCATATTCAACCGTATATATTACTGATTATTTTTGGTGCTTATGTTTTCTTCATATAATTTGTTTGTTGACATAATTTCTTCATATATAGTACATGTGTGCATATAATATTAAGTGTATTGGATACTTTTGGACAGAAAATTTGATTAAGTTTTTTGTTACTTCTCCTTTTATTACTCATTCGTTTCTTTAAAGAAGGATGTTTTAGAAGTCTTACACATATTAAAAAAAACAATTAATATTCAATAATAAATGTATTGATTTCTACAATAATAGTTTTCAAAATGTATCAACCAATAGTATTTGAATTTTTTTTTTTGAAATCTACAATTTCTTATCAATAAATGATAAAAATGCATAGAAAACATAAAAAAAATCTATCTTTGTGGAACAAACTTTTTTTAGTTAAAAAATTATCTTTATGGAACGGATGAAGTATGATATTACTTGAGTTCTTGAAGTTTAAGAAATATGATATTTTGGGTTAAGTAAATCACAAGTCATTCAATCGATATCTTTCATCTCTCTCGTCACTAATACGTCGTAATTTTTTCTTGGATTTTCTTTTCATAATCCCACTGAAACAATTAAAATGCTAAAAAGAAATACGTTTGATCCTACTATCATTACATATTTTACTATTTCCTCAGCAAAAACAACAACAATGCCATTAAAAAGCTCACAAACACATGCTGTGACAAGTTGTTTTTATTGAACTGCGTACCGTTTGGTCAGGGGTACAGCGTTCTGGGACTCTTTATCGGGAGGGTTAAGAGGAGAAATGCAAACTCTTCCGTTAGAGTAAAGTGAGGCAGTAAAAGGAGTATATAAGGTGAAACTTTTTGTCTTTCGGATGGATCATGTAAAACTATAAAAGTGTAGAAGAAACACCTATAAAAATGTTTCCTAATCATATGAGCAATTTATCTTTTCGTCTTCAGTTTAATGTTTTTGATGGTTTTCTTTTTTTCGAGCCCCGAGCTAGACCGCAAATTCTACCGACGAACATCAAGCAGTTTGAGGTACTATCTTGTTTTCACTTACCAACCTCTATATACATGGACTCATGCTTTCTCTAGTCAGGGAAGACTTTTGTTTTGGTGTACGAAAGAAACAACATACGAACCGTTGTACCAAGATGGTATCGTATCATAATAATGCTTATATTTGTGGAAGATTCAGCTTGAAAGAAACATCTATTCCTAGTAGATAAAATTAAGGGTTTAACAACCCCAAGTCTGAATCATTCTTAGGAAAAAACAAAAAAAACAAAACGCTAAACTTATCACTCATTGAAATTCACCACACTTTGTGATCTTTTTGGTGAATGATGAACTTAAGAGTCTCTTATCGTATCTCATATCAAAAATGAGATGAAACTTAACTTAAAATATAAGTTAATAAACCAAACTTGAAATTTTTTAACCTTTTTCCTCTGTTTCAGTTAACCATTAACGTAAGTCCAAAGTTAATCAATATTAAAGAAAAGTGTGAAAACGAATCCAATAAAGAATGTCAAGATATAATCCTAAAACGTGGAATGGATTCGATTCCACACGATGTTTCAAGCCATAATGACAAACCCGAAAGGCCAAAACCAAAAAAGTTAAAATAAAAATCTTTTGACACACATATCCATCTGCTGCTTGTAGGTGGCTCTTCTTAGCTTAGAATCGAAATTTCTACAACACAATAAACGCAGAGATGTTCATAGCATCTCTTGCGATTTTCTCACATAGCGAATCACTTTCTTCCTAAAACTATGCTCTGTTGTCTCTCCATTCTTTTGCAGCTTCCCCATTCGCCGGTGATTCGTCGTTAGGACCCGAGAGCATAGATATGATACTCAACACAATGCTTTCCAAACAAAACTATCGCCAATTTAAACCTATATGCAACTCAGACGAATCACCTACATTGATAAAATGTTGCTAGAGGATTAGACAATCCGTGGCTTTATATATAATAGTTTTGAATTACCTGTAATTTAGGTTACTTATATGGATGACTAATATAAGGAAACTCATAGAAAATGGATGGGTTTACAGTTTTCTAAAGTTATCAGACTGCATAAATAACAAACCATTCAGCAATACATGCAAATCAAAGTACACATCAAAATAAATAAAAGATTATATTTAAAAAGATAATAACCTAAATATTTTTAAAATAGCTAAAGCAATCATTAAATATTTTAATATTTATTATTTTCACGAATGAAGTTTAATTTTTTTTTTTTTTTTTTGATTAGAAATCATGTTTAGGTTACTCAAAAGAAACCACAACAACCTAACGAACAAAAGAAACAACAACTTTTTAAAAGGGAAAGAAATGATCTCAAAGATAGATTTATAGGATTTTCTTCTTTATTTGCACGTATGTTGTTTTTTGCTCTTAGCAGCAAGTTCTTCACCTTCGTTAGAAGCCTCATGCTCACGTCTTTCAAGACGTGTCCTCATCGTTAGTCTTCTTCTTCTTCACATTTACTTTTCTCCCTCCGTTATTGTTAAGAATCAACACCACATTCCCAAAAGGTGTTCATATGTTTGCAATAATAATTAGAAATCATACCTTAATCTGTATTCTTCAGATAATTGTTATTCTCGTGAATGTCCTTGAATGTTAAACTAAGCTGAGAAATTAAAACATTAATTAATTACAACCTAACAATGCTACAAATCAATTACCTAATACGAAACATGACACTCACTTTCTTATTCATATTCAAAAATGTTCATACTGACCTCATTGTTCGGCTTCTCATGTTCTCGACTTATAAACGGTTATATATGTTTTGAACCTCTAACAATTTTCATAAACTCAATCATCACCGAGCATTTCAGCTTCTAGTACTTTAACTCTCCTTGTATAACTCTTTCGGTCTTTTAACACCACTTTTCAACTTCATGAGGGAAAGGCGGTCGAATAGAGGGTTAATCCATGGAATGAAGGTATGCTTCATTTGAAAGAGACAAAACACCATCGAAAGAATCTAAAAGATGTAGAAAATTATAAGAATAATATCAGATCCTGGCTGAAAAATATGAGTGAAAAAGAAAAGAATTTAAGTGATGCATATATAAATATTAAAACCCATCAAACCAAAAAATACAAATTATCTTTATCAAAAAAAAAAAAAATACAAATCATTGGATTAGAAAAGAACGATACAACAACAAAAAACATATCGAAAAAATACCTTGTTAATCGTAATACAAATAGACGAAACCTATTAAACATCCAAAAGAAAATCATATTAATAGTCTTATAACATAACATCAACAAAACCATAATAGAACTTTACATCGATTATAACCGAACTTTTCGAATATTTAATTTCCTTAAACCTGTAATTTTTATTAAAAAAAAAAAAGCAAGCAAGAGAGCAGAGATACACTGTGACTAAACCCTACGCAGTTCGAATATCTAAAATAAACACGCCATACATTTCGACACACCGTTACGAAACAAAACTAACTTACGACGATGAAAAAGTAGCCCTACAACAACAAATTTGATCAATCACAATGAAATCACTTATAACAACCCAAGAACCCATGGCCACACGTGATTCGGACTGAGCATTTAGACCATCCCTAATAGAAGATTGAATTATTATCCCCTAGCACCGAACACAAATACCAGTTAAACATTAATTCATACACTCATAAGCCACACAAAATAATCATAAAAGTAAAAGCCATGCAACATGTAGAAAAAGAAGTAAACAAACCGACCTGACAACACAACAGAGAATGGCACCTACCATTTTAATCAACAAAACAGACCTGATAACCATTTTAATTTTCAAATGCCAAACTGAAAAGACACTACAACTCTTTCTTGTACCACCATCCTCATGCAGACACAATAGATACTCAAGATATCTTTCAGTACCAAGAAGCACATTTCACACAGGTTGACAGAAAAAATACCTTTCCCCAATAAACGGCAAAAAAATACCGCACCCGAAGTTGATTTGTCTTGCAATTTTCTGAAAAGTCTTACCATGAAAAAAGTACAAGACGCCATTAAGTAATCATATTCTGTCTTTTGGAAACCAGAACGTAGATCGGAGGCATATGTTGCTCACCTGCATTGGTGCAGGAAAGAGGGAAGAATCTTTAGATTCAATGACAGGTTTCTTGAGTTTGCAGATTTGTTCCCATATCGTCATCGAGTTTCTGTGACACTGAATGATGAAGAAACGGTAGGTTTTCAAGCTAAAGAGTTCCAAAATTTCATACACAGAGAAAATTTACAATGGCCATACCCCATCTTTCCAGAATTAAGAACGCGCCCTGATGGACCAGTACATACAACTCCAGCCCATAGCCGATTTGAGGATATAACATGGGGATTCTCCAACCGAACATGAAAGTCTCTGCAATTTCCAGAAAATGATGTTTTCATTAAAAAGCTGGGTAAAAAGGCAGCTCGGAAGCATACCGAAAGAAAACCATAGCGATATACTCACAGTTTTAGTTCTTGAGCCAATGAATCCATGGGAGACAAAGTCCCTGATGTTAAAACGATAGACCCAACACCTTTTTTGCTATCTCATGCATGGTAATTCCAGGATTGAAACACCACCAACTAAGCGTTCTTGATGCCTTGCCTACAAAGTAGAACAGATAAATCATTTATTTTGTCCAATGTTATGACTAATTTGCAGATTAAGAACGATAATTATATTCTCAATCTAGCAAATGAGTGCTTCTGTTATTCCTTTGGGACTGCAGTATCTTCACGTTTTTAAGGCTATAGACGAACCCACTTATTTACCTTTTATGACATCAGTAGAATTCTGCTCAAGCTCCTGTACATGAACCTAACAAATGACGAATCTTGTGACTGTAAGTGAAGGATATGAGTAAAAAAGAATGTTTCTGCAAATGCTTCAGCATGCATTCTACTCAGTTAAAAGACAGAAAAGTATGAAAAATATATGTAAAAGAAAATCTAAAGAAAAACAGATTACCTTCAAAGGATAAACACTTCTCACTAAACATCAAAATCTTGAACACAAAATCGCATTCCACATCTACCAATTTGATCAACGTTAAATCATCATCAATAATATTTAAAAAATAAACAGAATGAAAATTTTGTATCCGCAATCCATTTTGATGTATTACCCAAGCCTCAAAGACGTGTATCCCAAGTGAAACGACATGGAAAACCTAAAACAAAACGATGGACTACAAATAATATATATATATAGCTTAGTATTTACAAACATACTTGTTTTCTTGGTGCTATTAATAAAAACATAAAGAGTAGTATAAGATCGAATAGATCGATTATATTAATCCATATCAGGATAAAAAAGAAGAGTTCAGGATATTCGATCCGTCACAATATGATCTCTATTAGAAATCACTCGAGGAAAACCTACACACCAAAACATATATATGAGACAGTAAAAACCAAAAGATATAATACATAATAAGCTTGTTCAAATAATCAAAATAGCACAATTGAACAACTCAAGGAAGTGTAAAGTTAGTATTAACTGTGGAAATAACAAAAAAGCAACCGATAAATATAATCAGATATAACACAATTAGAAAACCCACTCGATGATTTGCCATGAAGCTCCCAAGCAACTATAACTTCCACTCGATTCAGTAAACCATATTCAGAAGAACACATCGTTAGATTAGTATTCAAATCAATAGAGAAACATATTGAGAGCTGCTTGAAACACAAAAAATTAAGAGCTCGTAATATAAAAACAATCGACCAAACCCTAGACTTAAAGGGAAAACTGCAAAGAACGTTAGTTGTTTATGGGAGGGCATACAATGTATTTATATGAGAACGAATTAGGGTTAAATGCAAGAATTTAGGGTTTTAAGAAACCGACCTACAATTATGGATCACAAAAATTGTTTAAAGCACAAAACAGATTTTAAGTCCTGTTAACCGTATACGACGTCGAGTTGAACAATATTTATAAGAAAACAAAGAAAGAACCTAGGGTTTATATATTAGTGGGTTAACAAAACCGACGATATGTCTTACAATAAGTATTGGGCTTAAACCGAATAACTTAATTAAAAGCGCAATAGAATATAACTTAATTAAACCGAACTAACGTGAAAATTAACTTAAACCGACGATGGCATTACATGTATTTTTATTTTTTTTGTAGAGGGTACCTTTGTAATCAACCAGCTCAAAATCATTCTGAGAGCGTCAAGTAGGATTTCGCATTTCATATATAATTATATAGATTACCTAATTTAATTCATTTATTTATATTGTAATTTGGGTGTATATATATTTCTGAAACTTAGTCAAATTCTCTTCAAATATTTTTCACTAAATTTTTTTCGTCATATTCCAATATACATTCGTGTCTTCCTATATCTATTATTGTTTGGCCTCTCTATATTATTAGTACCAAGACAATAATTTTCTTGTATTTACTATTTTTAACCATTTCTTTACTTATTTTCGTTTTTACTTTAATTTTAATCTTTAATAATTATTAATAACAATAAATATAAATAAACATGAATTAAATGATCATTTACTATAAAAATTAATTTAATATTTTTGTTTTGGTGATGAAGACACCCTAGATGGAGAGAAAACTCCCTAATAATATAATAGATTTTCGTATATGTATTAAATATACAAAAATATAATAATATGGAAAACAAATCTTCGATTGATCTCCTAATCTCCTGATAATTGGTTAAATCTAAGAGCATCCTTAATGGTGGGTATCTTTACATGAGGTTCTAAGTTTGACTAACAAAATTAATCATACTTTAATGAATGAGTATCTTGAATAGTGAAGAAACTCTTCTAAAAGATTTTTTATGAAGAACTCATTTGAGAAACTCATTCAATTAAATATTATTACTTTTTTTTTGTCAAACTTAGATACTTATGTAAGATATCCACCATTGTGGGTGCTCTAAGGTCTCCTCAAATGTTTGATTGTCGTCTACCGAATTTTTCTGGTTTAGAATCATAGGAATATATGGGGAAAAGCTTGAAGAGATTATTGTATAATGAAAGTATTTTGTAAAGAGTAAAATTACCTTAGTGAGCATTGGGAAGCCTTTGGTGTGCTTGAGGACTTCGATGTCCTGGTCGTTGAAATAAAGAGGGTTCTTTTCTAGCATCGAAGTTGTGGGAAACATGTTTTGAGTCACCCACCACTGAAGAAGTCCCGGAAAATAGTTAGCAATCCAAAATGACCATTTCGCCACTTCTCTTCTGTAATCGTTTTTCATTAGACTCTTTGGAATCGATGGCCACCGATAGTTTATCACCGGAGCCACCATCGCCACTCCTGCTAACCTGTTACATATAATATGTATGTCAAATCATAAATTTGACCCTAGTATATTGTTTTCTATTTGCTTGTACAAATTTATTTGTTAACCACATAATGTGGAAGTGGATCACTGGATTCAAATCCGATAGAATACACGGTTCCTACTAGGTAAATAAGCAGTGAACTAATGAGTAACGAGTCAAGTGTGATTGATTGTAGGTTAATCAGGCAAATTGAATATATCGAACCAAAACCATTTTCTAAACGAAATTATTAAATCCAACTGAGCCTAATTGAAAAATCTATTTTCTGTTAAAATATAATTAACAATAAATAAATAAAAACAGATCAAACTTTTAACCGAACCGTAATATTCTCAAACGGGACTAAATATTATGGTTCTGGCAAGCAGTGTTTAACTTTAACAAAAAAAAGCAGTGTTTAATAATTATGTTAAACCAATGGCTAAGATCAGATGGAAGGGAAAAACTAAAAAATCTATGCACTTGCGAAGATTTAAATTTAGAGGAAACAAGAAATTATGGCTATGAGATATTTTGTCAAGAAAGATTGAAAACAAACTGGTCCTACAATATGAATTTGAACATGTTCTCTGACAATTTTATCCAATACTCGAAATAAATGTTGTACATCATGTGTTAAGGAGACTAATAATAAGTGAATTTTTATTCGATTTGATTTCTTTACCTTTGAGGAATATGCTTGAGGCAACTCCAAACAGTGTAAGAACCCATTGAGATTCCGATCAAATAAAACCTGGATCCGATCTGTAACCGATCCGCGAGTTCTTGAACATCGTAGGCTTCACTTTTCAACGAACGTTTCGGATTTGGGTCACTATCTCCATAACCAGCTCGATCGTATAGCAGAAAGTATATCCCAATTTCGTCCACAAGCTCCTGAGATTATAACTAAAACAAACCTCATTAGTCTTCAACCAAATCTCAGTTTATTGGATCTTGTGACGGACTAGAATCTGAAGTTGCTGAAATCCAGAAACATAAATCTCTGTTCTTAAGACAAATTTGGATTACATGACTTTTTCAGACAACATCAACCACTTGGAAAATAAATAAATAAAATAAATAAGTGCGAGTTCTTGGTTTTCTATTAAATTTGTAGATTTAATGTAAAGCACATAGATTGGATCTCAAGAATAAAAGTCAAAAAATTTGAAGCGATGATCCAGACATAAGGAAACAGTGAGAAATATAGAGGATCGAGTGAAAAAGAAAAGATTAGTGTATACTTGTGAGACATTGAAGTTCATGTCTTTGGAGCTACCAAATCCATGAACAAGAACGATGGTGAACTTGGCAAGATCCTTGGGAACACCTCTTTCCTTGTAAGCCAAGTATCTACCATCGCGAAGTTTGATTCTACTTTGGGGATCTGCCATTGTTGTTGACCTCGAGAAGAGGAAATACGAAGAATAACAAGAAGAATGTGTGAAGCATTAGGACAAGGAGGAAAGGTAGGTTGTTACTAGAGTTATTATCCTAATTATAAAAATGTTAAGAGTACTTTTTAATACTAATAAGAGTTAATTACTATAATGACTTTGGAAAGTAGGGTAATTACTAGAATGACTTTGTCAAATCTAGTAACTTGACACAACTCAATAAAAGACAAATAAACTTTAATAATCTATTTTATTTACGAAACTGCCATCCTGAAATCTAAAAAAAAAAAAAAACTTATAAATCTGTCATAACTACCCAATAAGTCTACCACCACATGTATACGTTGGAATTTCTTTAAACTAATAAATCAAACATTTGTTTGAAACCACCGTCGCGGAGGCTTCGGAAGCACCGGATTGTGCTCAGCGAAGGTGGGGAGGCTGCAGAAGCACCGAGATTTAGGTAAATATCGAACTAAAAATCAAAAGTTGAAAAAAAAACTCAAAATCTTTTGATTTTTTTGTTAGAAAATGGATATATGATGTTAGATCTACTAGTTTTAGGTTAAACCCAGTTGAAAACAAGTTAAAACACAGCAAAAACGAGCTAAAAATGAGTTGGCCGCCATTGTTAGGGTTTGACATAAGCTTGAGTGTGTTGGAGAAGATGAAGGGTAAATTACGATTTTGTCCTTCATTGAATAAGTCTACCACTACTATAAATAAATATTATAAGTCTACCACTACTACAAATAAGTCTACCACATATTATAAATCTACCACTACTACATATTATAAATCTACCACTATTATAAATAAATCTACCACAACTGTAATTAAGTAAGGTCATTTTAGTAAAACTCTGAAAAGATTTAATAAATCTACCACTAATAAAAATAAGTCTACCACATTTTACAAATCTACCACAACTTTAAACAAGTCTACCATTGGGCGAAACCAGCAATAAGTCTACCACCACTAAAGATAAGTCTATCAGATATTATAAATCTACCACTACTATAAATAAGTCTACCATCGCTAAACATCAATAAGTCTACCGGTCAAAAAATTAAATCTATCATCACTACAAATAAGTCTACCAATCAGAAAATTAAGTCTACCAGTACTAAAAATAAGTCTACCACATCTTATAAATCTACCACTACTATAAACAAGTCTACCATCGCGTGAACCATCAATAAGTCTACCGTTACTACTAATAAGTCTATCAATCAAAAACAAATATACCATAACTATAAATAAGTCTACCATAGCTCGAACCATCAATAAGTCTACCAATCACAACAATAAATCTACCACAACTACTAATAAGTCTATCACTCAAAAATAAATCTATCGCAACTATAAATAAGTCTACCACTACTACGAATAAGTCTACCGTAACAACTCAATAAGTCTACCACTACTTACAATAAGTCTATCACTACTAACAATAAGTCTACCAGTACTATAAATATGTCTACCACTGCCTGCACCGTAATAAGTCTACCAACCACTTAATAAATCTACCACTACTACAAATAAGTCTACTGATTTCAAAATTAAGTCTACCAGCACTACAAATAAGTCTACCACATATTATAAATCTACCACCACTATAAATAAGTCTACCATCGCGTACACCGTAATAAGTCTACCAGACGTTTAATAAGTCTACCGTAACAGAATGGTAGACTTATTTAATTTTGGCGGGAAAAAATTTCAGCTTCATCAATGGCAGTTTCGTAAATACGTTTTTTGTCTTCAAATTAAATAAGGTTAACATAGGAATTAAAAAATTTTCAAGGTCATTCTAATAATATTCAAAGATAGAGGTCATTCTAGTCCAAATCTTTGTTTGACAAGGTCATTCTAGTAAACCACCCTACTAATAAACAATGTTTTCCCTTCTTGGTTCGATTATGATACTTTTAACAGAATATTTCATGATCACTGGAATATTCGGATCGCTGCAGAGAGGAAGAGCGAGACAACTAGAAAAAAGAAAAAGAGTTTTACAGAAATGATATTTATAATGTAAAGTTTTGCTGTTTTCGTATAATTTGATGAACAATCACATAAATCTCTGTTCAAATATCCATCAACATTCACATACATAAGTCTTTACCGATCAAACATGTAGGTGTTGGGCTTCGTTCTGGGCTGCTAAACCAAAGGTCCATTTGCGAGGAATGTGGAGCTTAATGAGACCAACATCCGCTACAAATAGGATGTTGGATACGAATGGCATATTGACAATCTTCGAGGCAAATACCTCCCATGTACAACTGCTTCTAGTTTTTTTTAAGAACCAGAGAGTGATCCAGGTTTTTATCATTCAGCTTCAGAATGGGTGTAACCATCAAATAGCCGACTCACCAGGTTTCTTAATGTATCTAAAACGTGACACCACTTCGACTGACCAAATGAAAAAGATTAGATAATTTTGTGCTCGAGAGAAATTGAACTCCAAATACATAAAATGTTGTTTCACTTCAAGCCAAATACGATCTCCTTTTGATTTCCTTTTGATTGGTCTCTATGGAGTCTAGTTAAACAACCATGACCAAGCTCAGAAACATGTTAAAAAAAATCATTATCGAAAGGGCTTTTGGACAAGAGGAATCAACTTGTTTCTATTAATCAGCGACTAAAGCTACTAATCAAACTCTCTTGTAAACTTCAAGGTCTACAAAGAGACTAGCACCACCTTAGAAATCAACTGCGTATTCAAAAAAACTAAAAAAAAAACTTTTGTTCACGCAATAGAATTATAAATCGTCCATGACATGACTAATTTTAGAATCATTAATACTCGAGCCCGTTTGGACGACTAAGAGAAAGATGATGGCTATTATCACTTTTGCGATAATCATATAGGCTGGTTTCCTAAACGCCAAAAAATCTAGAAATAATTTTGGCCTTTTGAAGCACTAGTAGCAAGTAGAAGTGGAATGCATTAGCTGTCCGCTCGCAGGTTGTACGTGTTATCTTGCGAGGCTGTTAGGTTGAAGAAAAGACAACTCTATCTAGGATGTGAAACAATGAGTTTAAGATAGAGTTTGTATACGTGGAGAAAGTGACAAATTTGTGTGATTTTGTGTTGATAGTGGTGATTTGTGTAGTTTATAACCGTTATTTTCTTATAAAAAAAATTGGTTTAGATGGGGTCAAATCAAAATCGATAAATTAGGGTCGGAGCATTCTTGGATTTTGGTATATACATTTTTGGCTGCAGATTCAATTCAATTTTAATATTTCGATTTTTCTTGGTTTTTTAAAATATTTTATTCTGTAACTACTAATTAAAATTGAGTATTTGGACATTAGATGAAAATGTGTCTGGGCAAGCCGGCATTGGCTGATCCCAAGTTTAAATCTAAATGTCCCAAAGGATGAAAACCAAATTGGAAAGAAAATGTGATAGGGGTTTGCTTATAACCCTAAAAGATATCCAAAATCCGAATATAAAGTCATTTGCAACCGTCTATATTGGAATTTGCAGTACCCAAAAAAAAAAAATTAACCGAGGAACACAAACAAACATTGTGATGGAGATTGAAACTTGATTGACAATATCACAGGGAAAGTCGAAGAGCCCTTTTCTCCAAAGGTAGGGTTTTTTACTCATGTCAATTACACAACAACACAAACACACACACACACAAAAACCAAGAAAAACTCTTTGCATCTTCCAACACGCTCTTCTTTATTTCTTAATCCCGTTCCTCTAAATTTGTTTATTTTTAGCCCAAACGTTTTGGGGTTTTCTACTTTTCGCTGCGTCTACCACGAAAAATTAGGGTTTTTATTTTTTTTACCTTTGGAAATTTAACTTGGAAATTGACTTCATTCTCTACACCGTTTCGTTTCATACCATCTTCTTTCTCTCACCTCTTAGCTTTCTGGGTTTTTGGTTTCGTCTATGAAAGTTCGAAATTGCAGATTCTCCGTTTTCTGGATTTGCTCTTTTCTCTTCTGTTCAACTCTTCTTCTTTTGCTGAGTCCCAGCTAACTTCCTAAGAGCTTGTTCATGGTGTGATCTTCTTGACGTTCTGTTTCGATTTTTTTTTTTTTTTAGCTGGAATTGACAAAGGTTATAGAGTGAACAGAGTCCATAGATGATTGCGGAGAAACCCGTTTGGATTAGGCATGAAGGGTTGCCAATATTCTCCATTGATGTTCAACCCAACGGAGAAAGGTTTGCCACTGGCGGCGGTGACCACAAGGTACCTAATTTCCATCATTCAGTAACGCATTCGTTCGTTGGATTGGTGGGTTTTTTGCACTTTTGTTTGCGCTGTTAAGAATCGAAATTGAATTGACATTTGATGATTCCAAGGCATACTTGCAGAGAATTTGGTGCAACCAATTGAAGTACTTGATTTCTTGATCTTTTATGAGTACGTTGACACTCTATGGTTTCTATTGGAGGAGCTTAATTTCGAAAGGATGGTGTTGCAAATCATGGTTTTTACATGTCCTGTTCTTACATGTTTGTTTTGCTTGTTTGGATTTGGTCCTGCCTTCTTTGAGATTTAAGAATGTCTATCCAATACTATGAATTGTAGTTGTACTTTACTTGAATCTGGAACAAACTCTGGTTTGTTATGCAAGAACTTGAGCTCCTCTTGGTTCAATGGAAGATGCTAGGCTTTGTTGCATTTGGACAATGTCACTGACACAGGCTTGTTTATCTCTTCCCTCAGTGACTGAAACGGGTTTTGATTTTTAGTTGAGTGTTTGTGTTGTGTTGCTTGGAAAACTTAGATATGGTGTTCGGGCTGTTAAAATATGGAATCAATGAATAAATCTGTTGAATATTCAGAACTGTTTTTGCTGAACCTCTCTCTCAGTCGTACTTCTTATTTTTAGACTCATTAATCATAAGCTCTAATATGAGAATAGGTTCGGATATGGAACATGAAGTCGGTTGACACGGATTTGCAAAACTTAGATCCTAAAGAGAGGCTTCTCGCAACCCTTCATGACCACTTTGGGTCAGTCAACTGTGTTAGGTGGGCCAAGCACGGTAGATATGTGGCATCTGGTTCTGACGATCAGGTGATTCAAATTCATGAGAGGAAGCCCGGTTCGGGCACCACTGAGTTTGGTAGTGGAGAACCCCCAGATGTTGAGAACTGGAAAGCTGTAATGACTCTAAGGGGACACACTGCCGATGTGGTAAACAATGCTTTTTTGTTCTACTTTTGTTACCTTATAGTTGTGATTTCAATGGTTATGTAATAACTGAGATATTTTTTCTAACTATGCTTAAAGTAGGTGGATATTAATTGGTCCCCAGATGATTCAATGCTGGCCAGTGGGAGTTTGGACAACACGGTCCATATATGGAATATGCGCAGTGGTATTTGCACTACTGTTCTTAGGGCTCACTTGAGTCTGGTGAAAGGTGTGACCTGGGATCCAATCGGGACATTCATTGCTAGCCAGTCGGATGACAAAACTGTGATAATTTGGAGAACAAGCGATTGGAGCATGGCTCACAGAACAGCTGGTCACTGGGAAAAATCGGTATGCAATTTTTGTCTAAGCATTTCTATCAGGATGTAAGAAATTCTATTAGGATGTAGTTACATAAATAGTTGGACACATAAATTAGTTGATTAGGGATTCCAACTCCTTTATTAGCTGAAATTACAACAATGATTTTCCTGTTTTCTCTGGAAATTTAGTGCTAATAGGATCTGCATGGTTTCTTTCTAGCTCGGATCCACATTTTTCAGGCGACTTGGGTGGTCCCCCTGTGGCCACTTCATTACTACCACTCACGGGTTTCAGAAGCCGAGGCATTCTGCTCCTGTTTTAGAAAGAGGGGAATGGTCTGCAGCATTTGACTTCTTAGGTCATAATGCTCCTATCATTGTTGTGAAGTTCAATCATTCAATGTTTAAAAGAACCCTTTCTAGTGCTCAAGAAATGAAACGAGTTGGGTGGAGCAATGGGACTTCTAAATCAGGGGGGAAAGATATGCAGCCATACAATGTTATTGCAATAGGGAGTCAAGACCGCACTATAACTGTATGGACAACTGCAAGTCCACGCCCTCTTTTTGTGGCGAAGCATTTCTTCGGCCAAAGTGTTGTGGATCTATCATGGTAAACTTATCCCTTTTTTTGTATGGAAATCTACATATCCAATGATATTTGCAATTATGTCTTCAAAATGGGGTTTTGGTCTGTCCCAAATATGCATTGGGTTTACCATATATGGGTTTAGTATGTAATTAATTTACGGTTTCAATATAAAATCCTAGACCACTTTTGTAGAGGTCATAAGTAATTTTTCAGAGCATAAATGAAGATGAAAATTTGATTCTTTAACCATATATATTTTTTGGGGTAAATTACAGGAGCCCTGACGGATATTCGCTTTTTGCATGTTCCTTGGACGGAACAGTGGCGATGATTCACTTTGACCCAAAAGAATTAGGTGTCAGGCTAACAGATACGGAACTAGATGAATTGAAGAAAAGTCGATATGGAGATGTCAGAGGCCGGCAAGCAAACTTAGTTGAGAGCCCAGCCCAATTATTACTTGAAACAGTCTCGACAAAGCAGAAAAAGCTATCCGGTAGTAAAAGGGCAGCCTCAGATGTTCCACAACTACAGGGGACAACAAAACCCTCGGTGAATGTAGAGGGTACTGTAAAGAAGCGTAAATCTCAAGTCGATGATCGGAATATGACAGCAGAGGCTACTGGTGGCACATTAAATAAAGCATCAACCTCAAATCGGGTATCTAATCCTGTGAATCAAAAAGTATATAGAAGGCCTGACGGAAGAAAGAGGATCATTCCTGAAGCCGTTGGAGTTCCCCAGCAGGAGAATAATATCGCAATTAACGGGCAATCCCATAATTTTCCTCCAGCTTCCTGTGCTGTTCCTGGTAAGGGAGATAGTGGAGATTTTCCTGTGGGGACTAGCAATATAGATTCATCCATGAAAGAAATAATGGGCAGGAACCCCGATCTTAAAGAGCGTTCAAGGATTACAGCTCGTGCTACCATTACTGAGAGCCTTGTTATTGAGAAGGTTCCTGAAACCTCTGGTAGAAATGGAGTTTTGAATGTTGAACAGTCTGTAGGTATAAAGGGATCGTCTAGCACAGATCTGTACATACGGGTATTTGATTGGAAAGAAGGGGAAGCCATGGCACCTGTTTGCTTAGAAGCTTGTCCTAGGGAGCATACTTTGGACACTGTTGGTGCAGTTAGTACATCAATGATCAAGGAAACTGAGATTTCTTGCAAAAAATCAGGTGAAACTCTTTGGTCTGATCGAATTATGGGGAGAGTCACAGTTTTGGCTGGAAGTCCAAATTTTTGGGCTGTTGGATGTGAAGACGGAAGCCTCCAGGTAAGAAAATAATTTTGCTGCATTGATTTGAAGTCCCTGTGTTTCAGTTTCTTACCTGATCATGAAATTCCATCGATCAAATTAGACCATGACTCGTGATTGTTTCTGCATTTGGTATCGCTGATATCACTCCTATTAAAGGACCTTCCTTTTAATTTGGATTTTAAAGCATCAGCCACTCTTGGTTTTGGTATTCGGAATTTCTTTTCTCCATCAATTTAATTCCATCTGAGTCACTAAGCTTAACACGGATAGTGTATTCGTGTTGGTACCTAACTTTCTAAAGAAGTGTCTAGTTCAAAATATGAGGTGATGAGTATATTACACTCTTGGAGGAGTTTAGGGAACAACTTATATAGAATGAGAGCAATTTGGTTCTCGGGATGATTTTGGTAACATACTTGTTTTTTTTGTCTGAAGGTTTACACAAAGTGTGGAAGGCGTGCTATGCCTACTATGATGATGGGATCTGCTGCAACATTTATAGATTGCGACGATAGCTGGAAATTGCTGCTTGTGACAAGAAAAGGATCGTTATATGTGTGGGATCTATTCAATAGGAAATGCATCCTCCATGACTCTTTATCATCTTTGGTATCTTCCAATGTCAGTTTGTCTTCCACAGTAGAAGGTATGTTTCATGACTGTATTGCATTTGGCTTCTCATTCTCTAAAACATGTCTCTTGGGAACCATATTAAGATTTTAAACTGGTGGAATGGGCAATCCAGTCAAAAGAACAAAGAAATGAGATTTACTAATTTTCTTTCATGGGTGACTTGGTAGTTGAGACACCTGGTTTTTGCATGAGTTGTTTTGTCTCAAAGTATAAAGATGGCCCTGTAATTGGTTTGGACTGTTGTGCTTACCTAGTGGAACCTGAGATTTAATATTCCTTGATGCGGCAAGCTCTGTTGATACACTGTTACATTTGCAGGTACGATAAAAGTGATATCTGTGAAATTATCCAAATCTGGTTCTCCTCTTGTTGTTCTAGCCACACGTCATGCATTCCTCTTCGACACGAGTTTAATGTGCTGGCTGAGAGTGGCTGATGACTGCTTCCCGGCCTCAAATTTCAGTAGCTCCTGGAATTTGGGATCAGCTCCATGTGGCGAGCTTGCTGGTTTGCAGGTTGATGTCAGAAAGTACATGGCCAGAAAGCCAGGATGGAACACGTCGGTCTTGTCTTCCTTTTCTTTGATGTCAGCCCTGAGGCCAATCACATATTCCGAGTCCATAAGAAAAGCTTATTTCATGCTTATAGGATTACTGATGATGGAATGCAAACACGTGCACATTTGGAATCTCAACTTGCATCCTCTCTTGCGTTGGAGTCTTCTCACGAATACCGCCAGTGCCTCCTCGCCTATGTGAGGTTTCTAGCAAGGTCTGTACCCTTTTCTCATATAAATTCTTTTCAGTTCAAACGTGTGTACATCTTAGTATAAGTAAGGACGAAGTCTCTTTTGTGAGACTCATCCAAGCTAGAGGGAGCTTTGGAGGTTTATTGGCTTTGCCCATGACTCTTTGGGGTGTTTTAGACTCAGATTATCTTTCGATCTTTCAATTAATAAACAAGTGCTTTGGGTTTTCTTTGGTCTTTTTCCTAACTCTATCATATTCCCACCAAGTAAGATTTGTTTCTCTGTCTACAGAGAGGCAGACGAGTCAAGACTACGAGAAGTGTGCGAGAGCTTTCTTGGACCTCCGACTGGGATGGCTGAAGCAGGATCCTCAGACACAAACTTGTCTTGGGATCCTTATGTTCTGGTAAGTATTCAAAGCCTAACCTTTCCCAAATCAAAATACTCTAAAACATCGTTTCTGATTTGCAGGGGGTGAAAAAGCATAAACTTTTGAGAGACGATATTCTTCCTGCAATGGCGTCAAACAGAAAAGTTCAGCGTCTACTCAATGAGTTTATGGATCTCTTATCTGAATATGAAAACGCAGAAACAACAGATCTTGGCCCCAAGGGTCCGACACCTACCGTGGACTGTGGTGGAGTCCCATCTTCATTGGATCAAATGGATTCTGATCCTCCAGCCATGACCGCTACTACACCTATGACAATAGATAATGACAAACTGGTTTCTATGGGGAACTCAGTGGCTCTGGAGACAGGTATCATGTGTGAGAAGCCAGGTTCTGAAGACCGGGATAGACATGGCGAGAATTCGAGAAACTCGGGCTCTTGAACTTGTCCCAGTGTTTGTTGTATATCAAGCTCAGAGAGCTGTGTAAAGGTTCTCTCAGTTAGGCGTTGTGAAATGTAACAGAAAATGAAGAGATTTTAAAGAGTAATTGTTTTGAGTTGAGAATCTCTCAGGTCAGTTTATAGAGTGACCCGGTTTAGTGTTCTCTTATGAGTGATGGTTTTTGTTTTTGTGTTTCTCTTATTTTTCAAAATTAACAATACTAGGTTTCCCGCGTGTATACTCTGGTTCTTTTCTTATATTTATTTTCAATTGAAAAATTAGTGACTTCGTTTGGTATTTTGGAAAAATGTTTGCATTATTTCTGTTTTGTTATACAAGATTGAAAAATTTGGTTAAAAAAAAAAAAAAACAAGTGTAAATGAAGTTATATATGATGCAACAATTTGTCATCTCGTTGAAAAATTACTAAGGCCATCAAGCTTTGCCCATCGTAAACAGCAACAGCTGTCTTACTATTTGGATCTTATTTTCGCTTTTGTGTTTCCTCACTTTTTTGTCCATGCATGTATCGTCGTCATTCCTTGTGAAGCCAAGACTTATAAACACCTTATGGAATTTACTGAAGCATATACATGAGTCCAGGACTTGTAAACACTAGAAAATCAATAAAAGCAGAGATGGAGACTACAATTTGGATAAGAGTGACCTTGAATTAGGAGTTATACAATCAGGATAATGGAATACGTGCAATCTTTTCCGAGTACACTGCAAGACCTTAACCACTTGTTGTACGCTACCACTGCCACTTATAAAACCCAAAAAGATTGAGAAAACCAACATAGAAGGTAGAAGGAGAAAAACTTGCTCATATAATAACTACAAACGAATACAACTCTTCAAATGAGCTATTGTCTGAGCGATAAGGAGCTCACCTCCTCAACCCTCAGTAGCCAACGTTTCTAAAATTAATTTGCAGCGTATAAGTTATGTAAACCGTGTTTTTTTTCCTTTGCGGTTTTAACAAACACTTGTATCTTAAACATTGTTTGTTTAGTTAGTGTTGTTACCAACAGTGGAAACATTTAAAAGTAATTCCCTCTTCCCAAGCACTTTTAATCCTTAAATAGAAAATGTTTTCGAAATTACAACGAAGAGAAGTAAAATGTTAGACGGAATTTGAACCTTAGAAATAAATTTAAGATTGGAAATTGGGTAAGAGAATTTTATTGATCGAATACGGAAAGTGAAAGGTTCATAAGAGGGAAATAGAGAAATAAATATTTCGATGAAGTAATTCGAAGTTTTCTTAAATCCCATTTTCGTTAATTTATTTTTCAAATCCGATGTGGCATACAGAGGAGTGCTTAGGTGTCATGTTCTTGTGAGGGAAACTCAACTTTTATAGTATAGATAGATTGTATTAACAATTCAGTTTTATAACTTTTATTTGAAGGTTTGCCATCCGAAAAAATTATGTTTGTAAAACAAAACATTTATTTATTTTGATAATTACTAAAAATGTCTTTTTTAGTAATTTTGCATTCTAATCGCATCTTAATCGTATTGTCATTCAAAAATATAGGTAATCGCATCGTAACCAAATCACGTCTCCATTCACAATTTTTACTAATCGCATCGCTTCGAAATCACATCGTTCCCTCACACAAATCATGATTGCCCTCAAAACGGAGTGCCATACGGAGCCTAAGTGATTGTTTTGCACCTTGCGCCGGCACGAACAATGGGCTAAGGTGAAAACAAACCAACATATATTAGTGTACTAGTCGGATTGGTCCAAATCAAATTGTTAAACAAAAAAAAAAATCATATGAAATCGAAACTAATCCCACAATATTTATAGTAATCAAAATATATGTACTTTAAATTAAAAAAAAAAAGTACTTTATATGAACGATTCGTCGCCTTGAGCAAAATGGAGAAAATAATGTATTGAAACGATTTGACTTATGACCTGATTTATTTGGTTTTAATATTGTTTACGTTTTGTACATGAGCAGGTAACTCGAATTCTCTAAAAATTAGAACAATATCTGATATGGTAAACTGTTACAATCCGTGTAATTTTGCAAATTAGCAAGTTTAACTAATAAGAAACGATGGCTTGTAATATATATATATTTTTTTGTTCAAACCACGATGGCTTGTAATATTGTTTCAAAAATTGAGGTGCCAAACAATTCTACAAACTCAGCTGACTTATTTCTTCCTAATGTACGGGGGTTAGGTATTTTCTGTCGTTTCCCTAAAATGTTTGATGTTTCCTAGACGTTTAAGTTTCTTATGGCATTGTTGCGTAATTTATGACCAACTAAATTACCAAAGATTGAATAATACGTTTTCGTTTTCAACTAAAACTCTCATTAGAACCAAATTCTGGTGAAAATAATCAGAGAACAGATATTTAATATTCTGTGCAGTAATTTTGTCTATTTCAATTAATGGATGTTTTGTTGAATTTGCATATATGAAGAAAATTAGTTATTTAGTTTGACAAACAAAAAATTTAGTTTACATATTTTTACTTTATAATTAATTAGAAATTACTCGCGCGTTGCGTGAGTTTTGTTATACAATTTTATTTGATTTAGTGACGAAATTTTTGATTTATTTAGCAATTTCGTATGGAAATAAATTAATTGTTCTCTTATATATATTGAACGTAATATGAAATGATTTTCGATCCCTTTTATCTTAATGGTTTGAAAATAAGTATATTTCCTTAAAACTTTGTTATGTACATATATTTGGTTTTGAATAATCATGTTATATAAATTATTTAACTGTTTCATTATTTTTTTAATATATTTTCATTGTTGTTTTTGATCAGTAACTTTCATAATGATAAATTACCTTTTTAAATTATCATGTATATACCTTTCAAATTGGAGAAATATTTTTCTTGTGTAAATGATATATACTTTTTTTTGCTGTCAACATAATTGACTTTAAAATTACACATTTTATTCTTGTCCAAAGTAAATTATATTCTATAGTTTAAATATTAGTTACTTCATATCTTTTCACATTATTTACGTAATATGACATAACTTTTGTGGTCTTCTCTTCCTATAATTAAACATGTTATAATTTCAAGAACTAACGTGAGTTTTTGTTATACAATTTTATTTGATTTAGTGACGAAAATTTTGATTTATTTAGCAATTTGGTATAGAAAGAAATTAATTGTTCTTTTATATATATTGAACGGAATATGATATGATTTTGGATCTCTTTTATCGTAATGGTTTGAAAATAAGTATATTTCCTTAAAATTTTGTTATGTACATATATTTAGTGTTGAATAATCATGTTATGTAAATTATTTAACTGTTTTCATTATTTTCTTAATATATTTTCATTGTTGTTTTTGATCAGTAACTTTCATAATCATAAATTACCTTTTTAAATTATCATGTATATACCTTTCAAATTGGAGAAATATTTTTCTTGTGTAAATGATACTTTTTTCCTGTCAACATAATTGGTTTTAAAATTACACATTTTATTCTTGTCCAAAATAAATTATATTCTATAGTTCAAATATTAGTTATATCATATCTTTTCACATTATTTACGTAATATGACATAACTTTTGTGGTATTCTCTTCCTATAATTAAACATATTATAATTTCAAGAACTATATTAATATAAATTTTCAGATTTAAATATGATCAATGACTTTTCAAATTCCTCATATATAATTCAATATGTGAAACAAATGTATAATTAATGTGTATAGAAAAGGTTTGAATTGAAAATAAGAAACTGTAAATACAAAATGATGTGGCAATGAGGTGGAAGATGATGTGTCTTCATGAGAAGTGAGAAAAGCTTACTTTATAGATATGACCCGCGCGATGCGCGAGTTTTAATTTGACGATTTTATCAAATTTAGCGATGAATATATTTATTTGACTGAAAATAAAATTAATTGTTTCTCTTCTTTATATTACATGAAATATGAAGTAATTCTAAATCACTTTAATATCGATGGTTGCTATTTGAAAATAAATATGTTTGTTTGAAACTTTGTTATGTACCTAAATTTAACACTGAATAAATTATATTATCTAAATAACCGATTAATATTTTGAGGATATATATTATCAATTGTTTTTCAATCTCTTTTAATACCATGCTTATTTACCATTTTTTTTATATTCATCTTATGTATTTTTATACTTTTCATTTTAACAAATGGTGTTTTTCTTATGTATTATGATTACTTATTGTTCTCTTCTTCTTTATCTTCATCGTTTGTGTGTTTCTTTTTTTTTCATTTACATTTACATTTCTTCTTTGATTACATATATATATATATATCATTTTGAAATAATATTTTGAAAATGACTATTCAAATTCCACTATTAATAGCACATAAATAAACGTATGTTTATTCATAATTTTAAAAGTATTATATTTAATATGAAATTAATTATTAAATAATTGATTTATTATGAAAATATAACTAATCAAATGATGACATATGGATGATGAGGTGGATGCATAAGAAATTACTCGCGCATTACGCGAGTTTTTGTTATACAATTTTATTTGATTTAGTGACGAAAATTTTGATTTATTTAGCAATTTGGTATGGAAAGAAATTAATTGTTCTTTTATATATATTGAACGGAATATGAAATAATTTTTTATCCCTTTTATCTTAGGGAAAATTACAAAAATGCCACTTTTTCTGTGCACATTTGCAAAAATACCACTTAGAGGTGTTCATTTGTAAAAATGCCACTAATTATAGATTTTTAAACCCTATATCTTAAAATTTTAAACCCTAAAAAATGTTTTGACCCCTAAACCCTCAAAATTAAACCCTCATAGAACATAGTTAACCCAAACATAAATAATATCAAGAAAAAATAATTTTGAAAAAGTGACATTTTTGCAAAAATTTCAAAAGTGTGGCATTTTTGTAAAGTGGCACTTTTTCAAATTTCTCTTTATCTTAATGGTTTGAAAATAAGTATATTTCCTTAGAATTTTGTTATGTACATATATATATGGTATTGAATAATCATGTTATGTAAATTATTTAACTGTTTTCATTATTTTTTTAAGATATTTTTATTGTAGTTTTTTATCAGTAACTTTCATAATGATAAATTACCTTTTTAAATTATCATGTATATACTTTTCAAATTGGAGAAATATTTTTCTTGTGTAAATGACATATACTTTTTATCCTGTCAACATAATTGACTTTAAAATTACACATTTTATTCTAGTCCGAAATAAATTATATTCTATAGTTTAAATATTAGTTACATCATATCTTTTCACATTATTTACGTAATATGACATAATTTTTGTGGTATTCTCTTTCTATAGTTAAACATATTATAATTTCAAGAATTATATTAATATAAATTTTCAGATTTAAATATGATCAATGACTTTTCAAATTCCTCAAATAATTTGGTGATTTATTTAGCAATTTGGTATAGAAAGAAATTAATTGTTCTCTTATATATATTGAACGGAATATGAAATGATTTTCGATCCCTTTTATTTTAATGGTTTGAAAATAAGTATATTTTCTTAAAATTTTGTTATGTACATATATTTGGTGTTGAATAATCATGTTATGTAAATTATTTAACTGTTTTCATTATTTTCTTAATATATGTTCATTGTTTTTTTTATCAGTAACTTTCATAATGATAAAATACCTTTTTAAATTATCATGTATATACCTTTCAAATTGTAAGAATATTTTTCTTGTGTAAATGATATATGCTTTTTTCCTGTCAACATAATTGACTTTAAAATTACTCATTTTATTCTTCTCCAAAATAAATTATATTCTATAGTTTAAATATTAGTTACAGCATATCTTTTCACATTATTTACGTAATATGACATAACTTTTATGATATTCTCTTCCTATAATTAAACATATTATAATTTCAAGAACTAACGCGAGTTTTTGTTATACAATTTTATTTGATTTAGTGACAAAAATTTGTTTTATTTAGCAATTTGGTATGGAAAGAAATTAATTGTTCTCTTATATATATTGAACGGAATATGAAATGATTTTCGATCCCTTTTATCTTAATGGTTTGAAAATAAGTATATTTCTTTAAAATTTGTTATTTACATATATTTGGTGTTGAATAATCATGTTATGTAAATTATTTAACTGTTTTCAATATTTTCTTAATATATTTTTATTGTTGTTTTTGATCAGTAACTTTCATAATGATAAATTACCTTTTTAAATTATCATGTATATACCTTTCAAATTGGAGAAATATTTTTCTTGTGTAAATGATATATACTTTTTTCTGTCAACATAATTGACTTTAAATTACACATTTTATTCTTGTCCAAAATAAATTATATTCTATAGTTTACATATAAGTTACATCATATCTTTTTACATTATTTACGTAATATGACATAACTTTTGTGGTATTCTCTTCATATAATTAAACATATTATAATTTCAAGAACTATATTAATATAAATATTCAGATTTAAATATGATCAATGACTTTTCAAATTCCTCATATATAATTCAATATGTTAAACAAATGTATAATTAATGTGTATAGAAAATTTTTGAATTGAAAATAAGAAATTGTAAATACAAAATGATGTGGCAATGAGGTGGAAGATGATGTGTTTTCATGAGAATGGAGAAAAGCTTACTTTATAGATATAGATTAAACATGTTTATTTCAGGTAAAGGTTCAGGTATATAATTAATAATGGATACGGCAGTCCGTAAGAGCTTTTAAAGTGTCAAAAATTATAATGAAAAGTATATTTTCAAAAGAACTTGTTAATGCAATTAGAGGATAGGATACGGGTAATTCATATAATAAAATATAAATAATTAAAGTTTTCAATCGAACATCTTCCAATTTGCAGAAATCTCTCTAGAGCAAAGTTATCCAAATTATGGGGGGGGGGGGGGGAAATCGGCAAAAGCCGATAACTTTCTCGTCATCGCAAATTTTGGAGAAAAAGGGTTTATCGGGTTTTTTTTAATATATGGTCAATCAATAGTGTCGCATTCATGCATTTGTGCACTTTGAAAGTCATCGCCAGAAACTCCACATTAGTCTTATCAAGAGATGTGTGCAAACTCTTATATCTCGTAACTTCTTGCCCAATGAAAATTTTGACGAACAATGAAACTGTAGGTAACTATTCATCTGAGCATGGATTGTGGGTTCCAGCGTGACCTAAAGGTCTTGCGGTCATGATGTTGTAGTAGTTGCATCGATCCATCGATTGCGTTGACACGTGACTCCAACTCAGTATGTGCCTTAGCGAGACTGTTCAGTCGGAAAGAAACTGGCTCTTCATGATTATCAATGCGAGCTACGAGAGTACTCCTGGAAAGTTTTTGCTCATCAACAACGGATTTCAGATCTGTTAGAAATGCTTTGACTTCGGATAAAGGGTCAATTTAATCTCCTGCCATCAAAATGATTCCGCACTTCGAATTGGAAAATACACTTTCACTCCCCACAGAAAGTGCCAAAATATAAGTACTTGATTCATAGCGATTCAGATTGCACCGAATAATATGAAAAATCATAGAAGAAAGATCGAATTCGAAATGAAATGTATCGTAAATATAAAAATGGTATTTTATTGTGACTATATTGCTAAAGATTATATGTTTTTTAGTATATGTTCTAATGATTTAATATGCATCCAATTTTTAAAAACTATGTTTGATTTCATCTAATATTTAAAAACCGCATGATTAAACTAAAATATATGACAATAGTTATAAACAAATAGTAACTTTGTGTTAAATAATTTTAAAATATTTCAATTAATATACATCAAAACAAAATAACTATAGAATTTAAACTAAAATTCTATTAAAATTTGATTTCGATACGATGTACAATTCTTACGTATTCAAATCTGAATATTTTAACTAAGTAGTGTTTATTTTTAACTGCCAAAAAAATTTCAAAGTTAAGAGTTTCTTGTAAAATATTTCAATTTTGTTGCATTGCAAAAGATGGGTTACATTTTGTTTTCTCAATCTTTTTTTGGGAAAATTGAAATAAAGGATGTTTTTTTGGAATTTATCTATTTATATTTTTATTATTTAAATTTGGTGATATATACTTTAGTTTAAATTAAAGTTCTATTATGCCCTTAATCAAAACCATCAGATTTAAACATATTTTAAGGACTGAATTACAATAAGATTTGTTGGTTCAGTTGGTTTATGAATGGGAGATGTTTGAGTGATATCTCAAGTTCGATCGAGCCTTCCTCCCTATTTTTTTAATATTTTTTATTTAGTCAATGATAATATTTTTTTAAAGAAAATATCAACGATTAATACGACCGTTCAAAGGTTAATAAAACAAATATAATTGAATCATACAATATTAACGCCAATTATGTCATTTAACTTTTGTTAACTTATTATCTACACTAGGTGAGTACCGGCGCATACGCGCGGGTTTTCTTGTGCGAGTATCCCTCACCTCGTTTGTTCGACGAACGTAAAAGACAATCCTTTACATAATCCAGAAGTGCATGAGTAATTATAATCATCTCTTTGCAATCTTAAACATTCTAAGTTATTACTGAACTTTTGATTTGCATAAATTACATGTTGAAACAGATACCCGTGAGCTCAAGATAAAATTAGGAAAGCTAATATTTGAGCCATCGTTTGAGCGAATCATATGATTCTAGCATTTCAGTACCGGTTTTTTGTTGAGACCAATTTCCATAACTTAAATCTAAAATTTCAAAAGAATATTATCATAAAGTGTTTTTGGTTAGATTGCTAATTGTAATTTCTTTTTTCGTTATTGATGCCAAATTCCCCAACTACAACGATATCAAACCATTAATTGTATTTTGTAAGATATCTAAAAGTAACGAACTAAAATCATCTTTCCATGTACAAAAACGTGGTTGATATATAACCTTTCATCAACAACACAGATGAGAACCAACTCCGCGCCTATGTTGTGTGCATATCTATTCTCTTGCTCCTCTGTTTCTTCTCTGTGGAGCAACATAAACGCAATTGTTACATCATGCTTGTATTTTTCTTTTGGATCTAGTTCCCATTGGGATAACTTAACCAGTTTTTATTCATAATTGTGATTGGAAAATGTAGATTTTGGTTTTTGTATAATTTTTGGTCAGAGATAGTTTACAAAGCTATAATATTTCATGCTTTCAACGTACTGACCTCATCTACCAGGCTTTTCATTGGTGATCTTGTTGCTAAGTCTAAGAGTAATCTCTTTCATTTTACTCTGCATTTTGATGCAGCCAATCAATGGTCCCTCAGTTTGCTTCTCAAGACTTATAAGTTATTAAGTTATAATCAAACCACAACATTTTCATTGACAACATAATATGTGGATTTCTCTTGCAACTTGACGTTCAAGTTTCAAGACTTTTACCAAACACTGTTCTAATACCAACACAACAAGTACCTTAGTATAAATCGCATGGAGCATGAATATATGGCGTAAGAACATGATTATGTATGTGTTTAAAACAACCAAAGCCCTCGTATGAGAGAATAAATAAATTTTGTAAAAGCAAATCACTCACTTTATCGAATCTCCGATTACATCGATCGTTACTCAAGTCGACTGAGATTCAACAAGAAACAACAACATGAAAACAAATGAGCTACAGCTTTGTTATTTATATATTCTCTAAACTTGAAACCGGTAAACCCTCCTTCCTCTGGTCAACTTCTACAGCCCCTTGTTTCTCATTCCCCAACATTACTCTGTTTCTCTTCTTGTTTACGGAATAGACCCTTGTGGCTTATTAAAAACATAAGTTATGGGACTGAGAAGAAAAAGATGCCTTTAGTGACCTAGAATGCATAAGCTTTAAAAATACAAAACAAGAAAACTTACCGAACAAAGTTGTTTAAAGTGAGTTAGATGGCTGCTTCTAAAACTCTATAATGACACCTCTTTGGATTTGAACTTAAAAAATGAGTGTCCAACACTTCGGCGTGCAACCTTTATCGCGCCCATCTCATCAAGCTTTGAGCTCTTATGCAGCAAGAAGTTAATTATAAGCACAACTGAATTAAAAAAGTTGCTAAGTACTACTTTTACTCTAACACCACTGTGCGAGCGAAAGGAAACGTCCAATTTAAGCTCAACTAACAAGAAGCATGCATTGCCATCAGTACATTACCTTACTCTTTTTTTGTGCCTTTGAACGTCATGAAGATCATCAAAACCCGTTGTGTTTCCTTTTTTGAAAGTTGTGATAGGGTCCATGTAAACTTTGTAGCGTAGATCTACTAAATTTCATGACCTGATACCAACAATGGACATAGTCAATCGCCATGAACGTAGCCCAACTAATATAAATGGGGGAAGACTTTACCATTAAACTAAGGAAAGAAATAGCAAACGGTTCACTTGCCTTATCTTGGTGTCCACTTTTTTTCCTTCTTTGTCTCTATCCTTATCTTTGCTTCCATCTTTCTCTTTATGCTCGTGCTTCTTATGTTCCTTTTCTCATAATCTCTTGTTAAAGGAATAAAATATAAATCCAGATAGGGAGAGAGCAGATTCTTACTGGAGGTGGAAGTAATTCAATAGTAGCTGTATCATTTAGCTTGAAATCTAGAACAAAAGGTTGAATGCAAGCATTTGTATCTCGCCTATTACATTTGGAATAAGCTGATCCAATTGCATTCCTTCTCCCTTCTAATCACTGTATCTCCCACCACATTATGAAGATAATGAGCATCTGAAAGCGGCTCCAAAAGTGATCACTTGCCAAAGAATTCATGTTGTGGCAACAACTTGTATTGAGTTAAAAGATTTACTGCACCAACCAATTCTCTTTGACCTGGACTTAAAAGATCCACAAACTCATTGACCCTCAAAGAACAAAGTAAACAATCCCAATTCTTTTTTTCTCTGTGAAGTTCCCTAAGATTACATCCTCATATTTAGCATAAAAATCATTTTATCAAACTTAACATTGATGCTTTTTTTGGATTCGTGATAGTGTCCAAATGACAATCATGAAGTTCATATCTAATATAATAGAAGAAGAAAAATTATAAGGTAGAATCATTACTTGGTCGTATCGAATTTGAGACTGGATCTTTTCGCATCGTCTTTCCCTGCGGAGGTAACAAAAGTAAGTTTATGTAAGTGGCTTAACAACTATAAAGTATAAACATCGTCAGACTATTTGTATATGAGTAGGATATCCTCGACAAAGGCATGACCAGGAGGTCTCCCTGGAATCTTCAAATCGATGTCAGCAATTCTCACCCGATTTTCTTTCGCTAGGTAGACCTGACTGATATTTTGTCTTCCAATGTAAAGATCACAGACATTTCATCTCTTCTATGCAGCTGCAGAAGCATTTGAAGCTTCTTTACCACAAATTACAGCAAAAAGAGTGGATATCATTTCAAGTTATAACCTTTATGACATGGCAATGAAACAGGGGAAACATATTTGCATAGAAACGCAGTTTATATCTGAAGAACCCTTGTTCATCCAACGAAAAATTACACCCAGTTTCAAAGCTAATTGTGATCACTAATCCGCCAAGAAATTTTATTTTCGGAAATGAAGATTTACTCTTTCATTCCTAAACTTATTCATTAAATTATTCATATATAGAGATTTAAAAGCCTCTAAATCAGATTATTCAGTCTCCAACCCTTTGACGCCTCATATCTATCGCTTCCAAATATATCAATGTAGCTTGTAAAACCCAAGTCGAGGTTGTCATCTGTGATAAGTTGCACAACTTGTTCAAAGCATATAAACTCTTAAGTGAAATTCGAGAAGAACCAGAACAGAAGTGGGCAAGGGTTCTCAAATTAGCATACGGCAAACTATCTGAAGAGAAAATGTGTTCACTTGGTCTAGCTTAGCACAAGAAAGAGCACATAGGATGAGTGTGAACGAAATAGAAGAGCCAAAAAAAGAAGCCATATGAACCAAAACGTTGCATGTTACATGAGACAAACTTCCAACTAAGCTAAAAACTATCACGCGAGGTGCATTATATATACGTGCCTCATCTGGTTCCAAGATATAATGCTTTAAAAATGCAAAGGAATAAGAATTTTATGCATGATTCAAAAAAGCCTGAGATATTCAATCAAAACGCCAAAAAAATAGGCAGCCTCTGAGCAAGAGAACAAACAAATACTCATAAAAAAATGGCGAACAGAAAACTTAAGAGAAGGAAGAATAGAAGCTACAAAATGATAAGAGGAATGCAGATAATAAAGCAGATAGTCAAACTCAATAAATTCACCAAGGTTTGTGTGAAGATAAGAAAAAGAGCGTAAAGGTTTAGTATAGCCAACCTTCAAAAGAAGGTCCTTTGTTGTTTGGCATGCGATGCAAACACTAAGTTGAACAAAACCAGACGCAATCTCCTTGATAGCCTGTTCCACAACAAGTGGCACTATACTTACGATGGAAAGAAGTAAGAGATGAAAAAGATGACAATGAAATAGTGTGCTACAAACTAAATGAATTCGCTAGTAGAATATCAGTCACAACCTAAAGGGAATTTACATATTAAAAGCACTTGACTTCTGATTGATAATATAACAGGATTTCCAATGTTGGGAAATGCAGCTTAGAGCTGTTCGCCATGAGATTAACAAAAAAAAGCTTGAGCCAATCACATCCAGAATTGTGAAATAAAAGCATACCTGTCCACGGGGGTTGTGCAAATCGGATAATTCCTTGAACTGTCGGAAGATGGTCATACAAGTTTAGAGAATTGACTTTTTCATTTTCCATCAATCTACTGAATTTTAAAAACAGAATGATAAGTATATGTCATAATAAAATGGCATAATAGTCCATAACAGAAAGTGAGGCCAGAATAAACTTGTGACAATGAATTTGATATGCAACACTGCTTTGGCATGGTTCCAAAAATTGAATAGAGAAGATGATAGTGACTACAAGCAGAGATGAACCCAACTGAATATCCAGAGCGTTATACAATATAGCATATCCTTTGTAATTTCCAATCACACCAACAATTATTAAAATAAGTACGCTATAATATTTATCTTTCCATAGACCAACGTGCAAAATTACAATTTCGCAATGTATACACATCAAGCGAGTGGACCTACCAGTAGCCATGCAAAGAAATGAGAATATGTATGACGTTTCACACTAAATAGAAGCAATAGAAAAGTTCTTCAAAGTAGCTCAAAATCTGTTACTTACCTATGATGGATCTAATTTGTCGACGAATAAGCAGGAGTATAGGAGGAGACTGAGAGCCGTAAAAGCAATCAGTAGTTTATCTACATTTACAAAGACTATGTAGATGGACCAGATTGCTTCTCACCTTTCTTGCATTGACAAAACTTTCCCTCCACATTCAATAGAAGCCCTCGGTGTTTGGCTCAAAAAAATCATTATCTACAGGGCAAAATAGATCACATTTGAGATGGAGAAAACACATGACCAAAATTCATTTGAAACACAATATGGAAAAGAGCGAATTCATTCAGTTTAGACATGAAACTAAATCAAATTTAATTCTAGATACATAAGATGAGCAAATCAAGGGCCTGACTTTGCTTGAGAATTCATTCGGTGAGCTCCCTCACTTTGTTTAACTTACGAATTGGTGAGTCTCGCTTAACCAGCTAAAACAGGAAGGTACACTACTTGAGAACTTTCACTTTCATTCAAACACAAATCGCAATTTGTTCAAAGGCCAGAAGAATACAATTTTGAAGATGATAAACACGTAGATCTTTCTGATATGGTATTAGGTATGTCTCCCTCCTAAAATTCTATATCATCTCAAATTGACGGTGGTGATACAATAATTATGTGACCATTTTGGCAATTCTCGTAAGAGACAGTTAGTAGAGAAAGAAAGGAAACAAACTACCACATTGAAATAAAGAGTTATTCACATGCTTGGACACAAAACTTTTGAGCAAGGCCAGCTCAATGATGAACTATTAAGCTATATTAGTATATATACATACCTTCATGCTCCTCTGGGCTGGAGCTCCTCACTCTGCTGAGGAAGCAAAGGTCAGTTGGGACTCATCTTGTACCCCTAAAGAAGTGGCGAATTAGGGCTGCGTAGTGTTGCCCTTTGGAACAACATTTTTGGATTAAACCTCATATGGATGGGAAGACAGGGGTACGTGGGAATTGGGCAGCCATCATTCCTTCTCCTCCACTTGTGTCTTGGCATTCAATTATATGGTTTCCAAAAAACACATTAGTTTACCCGCTCAACGGCTCAACCACTAACAGAAGATTATAAATTTCGAAAGAGGAGCTTTAAACACTTCAGGCAAAGCGAAAAGACATGTGAGTTCTCATGGGTTAATTGATCACTACGTTTTTCAGAAAATGTTGTAGATGTTGCTTTATACATTGCTGTAAATTACATACTTACATAGTTACATACGATTATAGTAGCAAGTAAATGACCAATCAATAACTTCAATATTATCGCATTAAACCACATGGTTTAATATGCTATCATCACCACTCCAAATTGCATATGTTTCTCTACAAAACCATTTTGCAAGAAATTGAGAACTTTACAGAACAAAAACCCAAGGGATCAATATTGCAAGTTTCAAGCAAATCGAATGATCGCCATAAAGCAAACGAAAGTGTAAGGGAAACATTATCATTTCCACTCCGAATTGCATGTGTTATTTTGCCAAAATGAATAACACAACAAAACAAAAACCTAAGCACACAAGTCATAAAATAATATCAAATACACAGACATAAGTTGTTGAGAATAAAAGAGGAGTAAAAGAGAAAAACTCATCGAACAAAATGAGACTGAATTCCACTACTAGTTTCAAATGGAACTCATTCCATAACTCATTTTCTACTTTAAACTTAGCGTTGATGTGTACGATCTTCTAATCAACTCATTACATAGTTCAAATTATGGCAGGAAAAAATACAAGCCAGAGACTGGAAAACTCACCCATTAGCGTTGATGTGGACTATCTTCATAGGCTTGTGTCGCTAAAGAATGTGGCGAGCAACACCACCACTGCTCTTGCAGAGACATTTAGTGCATCGACAAAATTAGCGAGAAAGGATGAGGACAAGCATGATTGGTCAGATTGACCATGCCGATGAGCGTCGTAAGCCTTGACGAACCACTGTAACTCCTAGAAAGCTGGTCACCGAGAACCCAATATATGAAAAACAGAAAGGATATTAAAAAGGGAGGATTGAGAACCTATGCCGCTGAAGAAGAAGCTTCCCTAAAGCGTAGGAAAGTGAAGGACGAGCGAGAGACCGGCGATTCAAGATCCAACAGATTTCGGCTTCCAAATTGCAAATAAGGTAATGGTCGCTGGTGGTTAAGTTTATGGGCTGATTGGTAAGGAGTGTGACTATAGACTGTTACTGTAGATTTCTGTGGCTCTAGAGAAAATGACTGTAAAAACTGTGACTGTTACTTTTAAATATTTATCAAAGTCTGATTGGTAATAAAAACTGTATAAACTGTGACTGTTATTATAAAACTGTAGATTTGATTTAATAATTATAAAAATTTGATAAATTACAAAATGATAGAAAATATATTAGAGTAAAATTAATCATTATGGTTCAAATAAAATTTACAGCCCTTTCTATAATAACTTAAAACTATATTAAAAGAAAAAGAGAAATAATTTTCCGTTTATCAATTAGTAAAATACTTAAAAATACATCTAGTTATGATTTTTTCGATAGTTATATATAATATAATTAATATATAATCAATTACAAAAATAATATTGATATTCTTACAAGAAAATCCAATTTAAATTAATTACCGATATTTAAGTTTAGTTAGTTTTATTATTCGAAGAAGTTAACTCAATTGAAAAAAAGATGCAACAAATAAAAATATTATTCTTACAGCCTTGTGAAATCTCGTTTGTGGGACTTTAAAAAAAAAACATATTTAGAGAACAAATAAGAAAAAGTCTACGGTTGGGCTGTGGAGAAAAAAGGGGAAGGCAAAAGCTTGATTGTTTAAATTTTAGCTGTAAAAACTGTAAAATTCATTAAAGTCCCTACAATTCAAAAGCCAATCACCCCCCTCTATATAGATGGAGAGCCGATTCAATTCAATGGTCGTAACAGTAGGAAGTTCAAGCGTTCATCCTTCCAATTTCGTTTTGTTAAAAAATTATCAAGTGTCAATAAATTATCACGTGTCAATAAATAAGAGTGCCACATGTCACATAGATGGAGAGTGTTCTTCCTCTTTTATATAGTAGATTACTTTGACAACTAATTAATATACTAAATTTATATCGATACTAAATTGTTTTTTTTTTTTTTAAGTTTCAATAACTATCAGTTTTTATTGCACATAATGTTGTGTATCCACTGAATTGAATATCCTACTCTTCATTTTGAACATCAACTTAACACTATTCAATCCCAACGAACGTATCGTACACATGATTTCCTACAAATTACGTAGATCTGCATCATGTTCAGTTGTTAAACACATGAAAATAAAGAAAATTCATCACAAAAACGCTAGGTATATAGAGAAACGAAATCGACAATTTTATTGAATTAAGAAAAAAAGACTGAATACGTATTCTAAAATCCGCATTATGTAATCTAACAATATATTCGATTTCCTAAACTGCTAGATTCAGTTGAAGATTTCGAATATATAATTTACTTAATTTTCGCAATTCCGTAATAATATAGAATTAATTTTCTAAATTTTGCAGATCATAGAGCAAGCAGTAGAATATGTATTCTACAATTTTTAGAACTAACTTTAGTAGAAAATGTATTCTAAATTACAAATGTTAGAATACCTATTCTAAACTTTGTAGAACATAGAGCAAAGTGCAGAAGAAATCTTCTAAAATTGTCTTCTAAATTTCGCAGAACTTTAGTGTATTCTTAACTTTATAGAACATGTTCAATGTTTAGATTATGTAATTTGAACGTTTTAGAACATGTATAAAACGTAGAAAGTGTATTCTAAACAAAGCAGAACAAATTTTATTAATCCACATTTTAATCTATTGATTAGCAAACAATAATTGCACTTTTGATAAAAAGTCCTGTTCTTTTATTTTTCACATATTTGACAAAACAAATTGGAATTTTTTTTTATTTATATTGAAAAGGGTAATTTAGGCATAAATGTGAACTTTCAAATAAAATTATAGATAGAGAAAGAGAAGAAAAAATGTCCTTAATCTCCGATTTTCATTTTTTTTTTTGGTTAAAGTTGTTTTCTCAATTTAGAGCTCCGCAATTTCAGAGCATGTTCTAGTGGTTGGAGACGTGATTTTTTATTTTTTTCATTAAAATATCAATCACAAATTATTTTATATTGGGTTTTAAATGAATGTAGGTGACGACAAAAAAAAAAAAATGAATAGATCTACAAATAGTAGATATGATGGGTCAACAATATGGGTCAATACGTGTCTATATATTTGTGTCTCTACTTTAAAGGTTTTGTGACCAAAAACAATCTACTTTGTATGTTTCAAAAAAAAAAAAAAAATCTACTTTGTTCTTGGATATCATTGTGTAGATTTTAATGTCTTCAATGGAATCCAATTGCGTTCAATTTCTTCAGAACAAGACGATTCTCGTCACCGGGGTTCCTGGCTTCCTCGCCAAAGGTACCCTCTTTTTCTAACTAAAAATAAATTCATAACCCATCCAAATAAATCTTAAGGACTAAGGATAACACGTCTCACTCAAAGAAAGTATTAAACCAATCTTTTATAATATAATATAATTTTTCAACTGACTAGCTATGGTTTTATACCGCTTTTGAATTTCATTTGCATGGCATGTATAACATCATTTAGTTAATAATAACTTAATTTTTGATATTATATTCATCAATTCGTTTGTTGTTCATTCTCTTTTTGTGGTCCATACATCATATACGTACATAGTTTTTTTTTTGTTTGAAAAAATATATACGCACAAACCTAGTTCTTTATATTTTCATATCGAATCTACCTAATTATAATTTAATTAATGCTTTGTGATGGTGAACCACTTCTCACGTTTGTGGAATTTCCTCACCAAAATAATTTGTTTCGGGTTATTAGTTTTGGAACATAATTAACGAATTATTAACTTTAAATAATTAATCTTAGTGTTTGTGGAGAAAATATTGAGGGTGCAACCAAAAGTGAAGAAGCTTTACCTTCTCTTGAGAGCAGCAGACAGTGAATCAGCCATGCAACGGTTTCGCAGTGAGGTATAACTAAAACATCTCTTAGATATAACTAAGCTTATTTATGAAGATTATATAAGCTTTACAACCAAAAATATTACGTAAATGTTATTGAGAATCTAATATGGCTTACATGATATAATACAACAGGTTATGGAGAAAGATCTTTTTAGAGTGTTAAGGAACGATTTAGGTGATGGAAACCTGAAAGCTTTAGTGTCAGAAAAAGTCGTCCCTATTCCTGGTGATATTTCAGTTGATAATCTGGGACTGAAGGATTCTGATCTCTTACAACACATGTGGAATGAGATCGATATCATTGTCAATGTTGCCGCCACAACGAACTTCGATGAAAGGTTTAGAACGAAACATAGACGATAACTCATTCAATCTTTCGGTTCCGAAAGTGCTTTATTTTCATACGTATGATGTTCCAAAAACTTTATCTATGAAAAAGATACTGAAATCTAACACTAAATTCATTTCTTATATTTTCAAAAAAAGATATGATGTTGGTCTTAGCATCAATACATTTGGACCGCTCAATGTCCTTAACTTTGCCAAGAAGTGTGCTAAAGGACAATTGCTTCTCCATGTCTCAACCGGTGAGTTCGATAATCTTATTATTTTAACTCGCATACATGATATCATATAAATGTATGTGTATATGAAATGTATCATTTGATTCATTACAAGTGTAAGTGTATGTGTATGTACAGCGTATGTGTGTGGAGAGAAATCTGGACTATTAGAGGAGAAAACAATCAACATGGGAGAGACGTTGAACGGGCATGGAAAATTAGATATCCACAAGGAAGTAGATTTAATGAAGCAGAAACTGAAAGAACTTCAAAAACAAGATTGTTCGGAAGAAGAGATTGCCCAGTCGATGAAAGATCTTGGAATGTCAAGGTCTGTGTACTAACCAAAAAGTCAAAAACTATATGTTTCTTATTATAATTGGCAAAATTTATTTATCTTGATGAAACTGATCTTAATTGGTAGGGCAAAGCTTCATGGATGGCCAAACACATATGTGTTCACCAAATCAATGGGAGAGATGCTTCTTGGTAACCATAAAGAAAATCTCCCTCTTGTTATCATCCGTCCCACGATGATTACTAGCACTTTTTCAGAACCATTTCCCGGTTGGATTGAAGGGTTAAGGTAAATCGATATCGCTTATATATATCATGTAAACAATTTGAGACTTATGATTTGTCAACATCCATGACACTATTTTTGTTCAATGTGCAGAACCATAGATAGTGTGATTGTTGCATATGGCAAAGGAAGGCTTAAATGTTTTCTTGCAGATCCAAACTCAGTCCTTGATCTTGTAAGTTCACCTGATTTTAGGTTGTGATTGTCTTCAACCCCAATTATATGTTTGCGTTAACGTATGAAAACAAGAACCGAACTTTTTTTTTTTTACATTTTCAAAAGATAAAACAATTTTTGGTATTTTATAAAATACTTTTGAATCTTTCTGTTTTAATGTTTGCGTGTACAATTATTAACAACAAAGGGATTTCTTTAAAAAAAATAAAGGTTATAAATTCATTTAGATCAAAATTATATACTTAAATGCAAACGCAGACAAGGTGTGCACATTGGAACAAACTATTGAGGCATTAGTCTTTTATGTAGATATTTTCCAGTTTATGTTTTGTTTTTCTTGAATGTTTTTCCAGTTTATGTTTATAATCGTATAATTAACATCGGCTTTAAGACCATAATATCATTTTGAAATGACACATGAGATCAATTAGTTACTAAAACTTGGTACTTAATCTTGGAAAGATATGCAAATGTTAGAGTCTTTTAAAAAAAAAAAAAAAATGCAAATGTTATATCTGTGAGACTATGACTATGCGCGTATTTTGTTATGGTGCACTGAAATCTACGTTCACAGATACCTGTGGACATGGTCGCAAATGCAATGGTCACGGCTGCGGCAATACACGCCGGTAAGTCAGGCTCTCAGACCGTATACCATGTCGGCTCGTCTTGTAAGAACCCAATTACTTTCGGACAGCTTCACGACCTCGCTGGTCGCTACTTCACCAAAAGCCCACTTGTTGGACGTGATGACTCACCCATTATAGTCTCCAAAGGTACCATCTTAACCACCATGGCCCAGTTCAGCTTTTACATGACCTTTCGTTACAAGCTACCTTTGCAGGTATACATCTTTTTTTCCCCCTTAAATATTAACACCATATTTCGAAAGTGGAGAACTTGATATCATGTGATGTTGAGAAAGATCATTTTGTCGTAAATCGAATAGTGAAGAGATAAATGAGATTTATTGAATTGTTTATAACAATCGTTTATGTATATCTTTTTCCTATAATCAGATGTTGCGATTGATGAATATAATTTATCCATGGCGGAATGGGAATAACTATAAGGACCTTGATCGCAAAATTAAGCTGGCGATGCGGCTGGTCGAGCTCTATAGACCTTATGTCTTGTTCAAGGGAATGTATGTAACCATCTAAATTTTCAACAATTTCTTTTTAACTTCTATTCTAATTTTCATTATTCCAATCAACTTTTCATTCTATTTTACGTTATATTCTTTTTGCAGATTTGATGATATGAATACTGAGAGATTGCGGTTGAAAAGAAAGGATAGTTTGTTCGAGTTTGATCCCAAGTCTATTGATTGGGACATTTACATCACGAACATTCATATTCCCGGCATCATCACCTACGTACTCAAGAAATGAAAATTTTAGAACGTTCAAATTTATTATTTTGTATTATATACTTTTCTTTTTTTTGGCAACGTATTAAATCGTACGTTGCCAAAAAAAAATAAAATTAAATCGTAGTAAAATTGTGTAGTGTTGGTGGTTAACCACAAAAACATGGTGTGTATCTCGATTATTGAATTTGTCAGAAACTGTATGTGTATAAACGTTTTTTCTTATTCATCTCAATGCCATACGGTTCATATTTATACATACAATGTGTAACCTAGTTTCCTAAACTTATAATTACATTATTCCTTTATTCTAAGGTAGATATACACCTAATATAAGAACATACGATATGTAAGATATGGTATCTTAACATATCGTAACACCCCCCCCTCAAGTTGGAGCATAGAGATCACAAATGCCCAACTTGGAGATAAACGATTCAAACTCTTTGTGACCAAGAGCCTTGGTCATGATATCCGCAAGTTGAGCCGCAAGTTGAGCCTTAGTCAAAACATGTTGAGTAGAGATCGTCCCTTTACGAATTTCATCACGTATCTTATGACATTCATTCTCAATGTGCTTCGTCCGTTCGTGGAAAACAGGATTCTTAGCAATGTGGAGGGCAGACATGCTATCACAATATAAAGGAACCGGATCCGTATGATCAACATCGAGAAACAGGAGGAGAGATTTTAACCAAATAACCTCGCGAAGAGCAAATGACATTGCCCTATATTCAGCTTCAGCCGAGGAGAAAGACACCGTATCTTGTTTAATCGTTTTCCATGAGACCAGAGAGTTCCCAAGTTGGATAAACCAACCTGTCAAAGAGCGTCGAGTCAGCGGGCATCCTGCCCAATCCGCATCGCACCACGTAGTAAGAGTCAAAGAAGAATCAGAACGGAGAAGAATGCCTTGACCTGGATTATGTTTGAGATATCGAACCACCCATAGAGCAGCATCTAAATGAGCTTGTCGAGGTGCCTGCATGAACTGTGTAAGCACATGAATCGAATAAGATAATTCAGGTCGAGTTACACCCAAGTAGATGAGTCGTCCGACAAGTCTTCTATAGCGAGAAGGATCCATCACCACCCGCCAAGCAAGCTTATGATTTGATCAAGCGAAAATGCAACCAGTTTGTCGCCAAGAAGACCGGATTCAGAGATAATATCAAGTGCATATTTCCTCTGGCAAATGTAGATACCAGCCGGACTGCGAGCTACCTCAATACCAAGAAAGTACTTCAAGATACCAAGATCCTTCATGTGAAAACATGAACTGAGATATGTTTTAATTTCGGTAATAAGTTGTACCGAACTTCCAGAAATAATCAAATCATCAACATATACTAACACATGGAGACGAGAAGAACCGCTAGTATATGAGAATAAAGAATAATCCGAGAGTGACTGAACAAACCCATAGTCCTTAAGAGAAGAAGACAACTTTGCAAACCAACACCGAGGGGCTTGTTTAAGACCGTAGAGAGACTTCTGAAGACGACACACCTGATTCTTATCATTGGTACGAAAACCAGGTGGAAGTTGCATAAAAACCTCTTCCTCTAAGTCACCATGTAGAAACGCATTATGGACATCCATTTGGTGAATCTCCCAATCTTTTGCAGCAGCGAGTTCCAAAAATATGCGTATCGTTATCATTTTGGCAACCAGAGCAAACGTTTCTGTGAAATCTGTCCCCTCTACTTGATTGTTGCCAAGAACCACCAATCGAGCTTTATACCGTTCTATAGAACCATCTGCTTTGTATTTGATGGTATAAACCCATTTGCAACCTATAGCCTTTTTCCCTGGAGGAAGACTTTCGATTGTCCATGTGCCATTTTCATTTAGTGCATCAATTTCGAAACGCATCGCGTTTCGCCACAGCTCATCCAGAACAGCTTGAGCATAATGTTGAGGTTTGTTTTCAACCGTGATCATGTTAACAAATGCTTGGTGTTTTTCTGAAAACCGAGCACAAGAAGTATAATCTAAGATAGGATAAGCACACGATTGTGCGGCTTTATCAGAGAAGGGAATCGATTCCAGAGTAAGAACATAGTCTGACAAACGTGTAGGTGGAGTTTTCTTTTGTTGACCTCTACCTAACAGCTCAGACATGTGTTCCTGTGTTTCGGTGGTTGAAAGATCTGCAACAATTGGAGAAGAAGAAGGCGAATCAAGAGAGACAGATGAGTGTTCAAAGACTGGTGTGATATCAGCCCTATAAGATTCAATTTTGGGAGAAGGGATAGCCGTAGTAGATGTTGTAAGATGAAGATCAGATTCCGAGATGTCATCAACACATCGTGGAATCGTGGTTGACTGAATCGTATCGGTGAGAGATACATCTTGAAGAGATACGATAGGAGAAGATTCTTTTGAGGCAGATAAGATTGAAATTTCTGCTTCATCGAGAGGATCAAGAAACAATGAGAGAGATGGAGATTCTGTTTCAGGAGGAGAAACAGGGAAAAACTCTGTTTCACAAAAAAATCACATCACGTGAGATTGAAACAATTCCTGTTTCCAAATCATAAACCCGCCAACCCTTTTTACTGAAAGGGTATCCAAGAAATACCGATTTCTTGCTTCAAGAAGCGAATTTGTCGCCTCCATGGTGTTGATTATGTACATAACATAAGCATCCAAACACTCGGAGATGTAACATCGGAGTCTCCATGGTGTTGACATGGAGTCTCCATGGTGTTGACATGAAGTCTCGTGTATAATACCATTTTGTCTAAAGTATTCACCCAAACAAATGAATTCGCTTCCGTTATTACTCCGTATCGATTTAATTTTCTTCTCAAATTGTCGTTCCACTAATGATATGAAATTTTGAAGTTTGTGAGGTGCTGCGGTTTTGTTTGGAAGAAAATAAATCCAAAGGGCTCTTGAATAGTCATCGACTATAGTAAGGAAGTATCGAGAACCACAAATAGAAGAAGTCCGATATGGACCCCAAAGACTACAGTGAACAAGTTGAAAAACATCTGTTGTTTTATTCAAAATAGTAGGAAACACATCTTTAGTTTGTTTAGCTCGGATACAAATCTCACAAGCATGAGAATCAAATTCACTAGAACTACTAAAACCAAAGATAGGTAATAAACGAAGAACATTAGAAGACGGATGTCCCAAACGTTGGTGCCACATCTCACTAGACAACTGATCCGTGAGGTGTAACACTGCTGCAGTCTCTGTGCCTCTAATAAAAGTACAAACCATCCTTTTCCTCACCCGCTCCAACCAGCATACTCGTGATGCGGTCTTGAATAACACAAAGCTTGTTAGTTATTTGGAAGACACAAGCTCTATCTCGATTCAACTGTGATACATATATAAGATGGCACTTCAAACCATCCACAAAGTAAACATTCTCAAGACTAAGGTGTGAACCCAAGCAAACGGTTCCTTGTTGTGTAGACTGTGTAGATCTACCATTAGGCAGCTTAATCAGAATAGGAGACATGATTCTAACCTCTGATAGGTATTCTAAAGAGTCAGTCATGTGGTTCGAGGCTCCGGTATCAATGATCCAAGAAGAAAGAAATAACGTACCTGACAATTTAACACCATGAGCCTTTTCGCGTTCTGAAAGTAATCCCACCAGAGTTCTCCATTGTGTATCGGTGAGATAACTCACACCAACACGATCCGCATCTGTGAGTGCCGCATTAGCAGATGCCATTGAGCTACTAGCCATCACATGATTCGAACGAGCCACCGGAACTGCTCTGCCACGAGTAGGAGTAGGAAGGAGGCCGGACTGATTTTGTTGAAGAGTTGCCAACCCTGAGGAGGCGGATTTGTGGAGGAGTAGGTTGGAACATAATTTCCAATCTCTCAAGTATCCAGAGGGATACCGGGTGGATCTGGCGGTGCATTACCTGGATGGTGATGCGAATCTTTGGTGGAGAGGTGTTGTTGCGAGGAGAGCTCAGGCAGGTTTGGCTTGGGAGGATTTCTTGGCGGAGTTTAATGCCAAGTATTTCCTGCAGGAGGCGGTGGACCGGTTAGAGACGAGGTTTCTAGAGCTGGCTCATGGTGACCGGTCAGTCCGGGAGTTCGATGAGGAGTTCAGTCGACTTCTGGTTCATACTGGTAGGGATATGGAGGGCGAGCAGACCTAGGTGAAGAGGTTCTTGAGGGGACTTCGAACAGATTTGAGGACTCGCTGTAGAGCGAGTAAGTTCGCCACGAGGGTGGAGCTGGTTGAGACAGCTGCTGCGATAGAGGATGACCTGAGGGAGCAGGCTGTGGTGGTTAGTCCGCCGGTTCTGCAGGAGAGGAGGTCGCAACAGGTGGGTCCGAGCAAGGGTGGCAAGCCCGCGCAAGGATAGAAGAGGAAGTGGGAGAGCACTTCAAGACCTAGTCAGAGAGGTCAGGGTGGTTCGGGATGCTTTGGGTGTGGGAGCATGGATCACCAGGCGGCGAGCTGTCCGAAGAGGAGTGATGCTCGGGGTGCGCAGGTGTGCTTTCATTGCGGAGAGCCGGGGCATATTAAGCCTAAGTGTCCTAAGCTGCAGCAGATGGCAGTGGCGGCTGTGCAGCCAGTGGCTCAGATTGCTGCGGCACCGCGGGTTTTCACTTCACCGGAGGTGGGGGGCTCTAGCGCCAGGCTGATCATAGGTAAAAATTTCAGAACTTGACTTGTTAATTCTAGTGATTGAATTTTTGTCTGTTTTGGAATTTGTGAATCTGTGATAGTATAGTAGAGGTTCTTGACACATGGGATTTGTGCAGAGACCTTAGTTGTGGGCGGGTGTGAGTTCTATGTTTTGTTTGATTCTAGAGCGACTAATTGCTTCATTACTCCGGAGTGTGCGGAGAGCAGCGGGAATCTGGAGTGATTCCGGTGAGCAGCCGGGAGTAGTTAGAGTTGCTGGAGGGAAGTCTTTGGCTACTTTCGGGCGGGTTCGGGGCGTGGATATTCTGGTGGCGGGATAGTTGATGCCAGCAGATTTGATTATTAGTCCGGTTGAGCTGTATGATGCCATTCTTGGGATGGATTGGCTGGATCGGTACAGGTTTCATCTGGATTGTCATCGGGGACAAGTCGTATTTGAGCGAGAGGCTGGGAGGTTGGTTTATCAGAGTGTGAGGCCGACTTCCGGGAGTCTCGTGATTTCGGCGATTCAGGTTGAGTAGCTGATTAAGAAGGGCTGCGAGGCGTATTTGGCGACGATAGTGTTGCTAGAGTCTGTTGGAGAGGTTGCAGTTGGGTATATCCGAGTTGTTCAGGACTTCCAGGATGATTTCCAGTCATTGCAGGGATTACCGCCGTCTCGGTCTGATCCTTTCACGATTGAGTTAGAGCCCGGGACGACTCTGATATCTAAGGCGCCTTACCGTATGGCTCCAGTGAGAAGTGTTTGATCTCGGTCTATCTCCCCACCACGGTGGATACCCTATCTTGCGAAAACATTGTTCAGCAAGATGACCAGTCCTCCCACAAGTGGAACACGTTGCTGATTTTTGTCGTGTATCCACAAATGGTTTGTTCCGCATCATGGTTTGAACAGCAAAACTTACACCTTCTGTTTGTTCTTCCAACAAACGACTTGTTATCTTTGACTCTTCATCTTGAGTCACAGCATTATAAGCCTCATCTCCACATTCACTCTCCCTAATAAAATATGACATGGATAGAAGGAATTATGACATGGTAAGAAACTAATTATTTATTATCTTTTAAAATTTTAACTGTCATTCAAAAATATTTGCAAATATTTATTTATGGAATTTTAAAAAAAGAAATACGGATCAATTTTAACTTATATTCAAAGAAACATTTGGCCACCAAAAAAAAAAAAAAATCAAAAGACAAATTACTATTGTGATTGTAAATTTAAATTAAAATTAAGATTTTAAAATTCAATTATCGAAAGCCATTGTCCCTTATTACATTGCTAATCAATTAATAATTTGTTATAAAGTTACACTAATAACAATAAACACACTTGATAATTAAAATAATTGAGTTATATTCACACAATTTTTTTTACGTATTCTCTTTAACAAATATTAACCTATCATTAATCAACACAATTAAGTTTTTTCATCATAAAATAAAAATAGTTCAAATTCAGAAAAAGAACAAATATTATGATCAAATTGCTTTTCAAGACAAAATAATCTTATAAAAAATTTAAATTACAATTTTTTTTTCTTATACGTTGATAACGTTGCTTAAAATAATGCCATCTATATATGCTTCATCCATAATCTACAAGACTAATAAAAATAAGAATTATTTTTCCCGAAATGTAGTCCTTATCAAACGAAATTACTAATAAATACAAAATTAACTACAATTTGATTTTAATTAATAAATCACAAAGAGATTTAAAATAGATATATGTAATTGTGATCTTAAAGAACAAGAAGGTAATGAGATATTGATTAAAATATTTTTTTAAAATATTTGGAATAGGTAAACCTAATTATTGTAGGGGTCGGATTTCTCCCCTATGAGATCGATATAACGACGAGATCAACTCTGCAGCATCCTGACGAAATCGGATCGAGTCTGCAAGGGCCCAGTCTGAATCTAGGCCCAAAATGACATTAAACCCATTAACAAAATAGGCTTAATAGATTAATGAGCTTAATTTTAATTTTAATTTTAAAAAGGATCGATTCATTTGTAACCAGAGCTTAAGCAAAAACAGCAATAAAACATATCTTCGACTTTTGCTTTGTGATTCATAATCATAAGACTCAGTTCTCCTTTCAACCCTTGACAAATTCAACTGTGTATGATCCGCCGTCCACAATTATCTTTAACAAAAATATACTAAAGTATTGTATATATTCATGTTATTGTACAAGGTGAGACATTAGAAATTATAAATAATATTAGTTGATCAATAATTTCTCTTAACATAATTTATACGTTATACACATACGTGTTTGGGGTGAAGTTTGTCAAATTCATATTTCTATCCTCAAATTTATTTTTAAGATCTTATACACGTAAACATATTTTTTGAACCAAACCTTTTTTTTTTCTCTATTTTGTTGTTTGTTCTATATTTTATGAATTTAATAAAGAATGTGTAATGACTTCATCTTTTTGAACGTTGTCTTCAACATTTGAAAAAGTTTGAAAATAATTGTTTTACCAATTTCTTCATCCCAATTCAAAATTTACTCCAAATCATGCTCATTTTAATTATTTTTGTGTTGTTTTTCAGAAGAATAAGAATTAAAAATAGTGGAAGAACACGAACTACATAAAATATAACACATGAAAAAAATTCATTTAATAAATGAAGAGGTAGAAGATGAAGATCCTTTGACCAAAAAAAAAAGAAGAAGATGAAGATCTAAGAGGACTACAAATAAAAAGAAATTTTTCTAATTAGTTTGATACTTAGAAAATTAGAAACTATTTCATCCGCGTACTATGCGGGGAATCAAGTTGGAGTACGGAAATCACACATTAATTCCAACCTTTCAAGTAAATGGTGGAAACTGATCTTGTCGAGACATTTAGCTTAAAGATAAGATGGTTGATCGGTGTACAAATTTACGTATATATGTTGTCCGATAAGCATCTAAAGAAATCCCAATCAATGTCTACGTATTTCGTGAAATAGGGTTAGTGTGACATGGATAGCGACTTGATTATCACTATGAAAAAGAATCAGAACACCTCGAATAATAGGAAAGAAAACCAATATCTCATATAACCATTTAGCTTACATATTATTTTGGAAGTGATTTATGTGAGTTTGCTTATGTGTCATCTCCACATTTACTCTAAAAAAAAAAAATATGACATGACTTGAAAATTGTGACATGGCTTAAAAAAAGGTGTGAATTTTTTACTGAATTTTCGACTCAGATCCGATAGAATTTCCGACTAACTCCAAGCCATTGGAAATTTCCAACGAATTTTCGATAGTTTTCGGACGAGAGGAATTTTATGCATTTATGTCAGAAATTCATTAGAAATTTTCAACGGATTTCCGACGACATTCATTCGTCATAATGTTTTGAGGTATTTCCGACAGAAATTAGAGCCGTTTCAATTATATCCATCAATAGCTGTTTGAACTTTGTCAGGTATCCGTTGGAATAGATGCAAACTTTTCCTATAAAAACGTCTGCACCTTCCCTTTCATTCACTACAATTCTTCAAACAAACAAAATTTATTGGAGATATCTTAGAGGAGCCTTCAACGGAACTAGAATCTAATGGGTCATGTTCAGATGGTGTGAAATAACCCGACCCATTTTTTTTTTATACAATATCGAATTAGCATTCCCATAAATGCTAATTCTCAACACTTAGCAATTCACAATCAAACAACCAAACACAACCAGCGGAAATGAGCTCAAACCAATCAACGATTAATTCAATTCATTAAACCAATTCAATAACCAACATGAATCCAAATATCAATTCTAATTCAACTATCCAGAATAGCCAACAACCTAGCAATTCTAACAAAGCATAAACCAACAAATCGAGACACTAGATCATCTCCTCTTCCCAGCCATGATTTTATGATCACACTTTATCTTTACCTGCATCACATGGATAAAAGAGATGCGTGAGTATTATCACAAATACTCAGTGAGACGATCCTCCAATCTACTTGCCTATACATACAGGCATAAGAAAAATGATACAATACCAAACGAGCAATCAACAATGCACAATACACTTAAGCAACCAGAAAATCGTAAATCACCAGGCTGCGTCAATCAACACACCACCCTGGTGTCGATCGACACATTGCCTTGCGTCGATCGATACACAGCCTTTGCGTCGATCGACGCACGTCGCAGATTCCAAAAACACGAGCCTATCCTCTCATGGCTCGTTTCTAGGATCCGATGTATCGATTTCCTGCACGAAAAACGTCAACATAGACACGAAATCATCCAAAACTCACAATCAATCATCATCACATCAATCCAACATCAATCAAACACATTATAACATTCCCTTTACCCAAATAACCCATGGTCACGCTCTCATCTTGATTTCAAAAAGGAAAAGGATATGAAATCAATGAAGAACGCGAAGAACACGACAATCAGATCTCCAAATCCGAAATCCCCTTCTTCCTTCGTGAAGAAACATATCAGATCTCCAATCCAGAGCCTCACAACACACAACACAAGCTTTTAGGATCAAGAACACGAAGAAATCAACAATGATTCTTCCTTTCTCTTAATCCTCTTTCAAAACTCACTAGAAACTCTCTGGAACTTTCTGGAAACTATGAAAAATCGACCAAAACGCAGCCACAACCTTTTATAGGGAAGCCCTAGGGGTTTCCTTTTAACCGACCCGCAAATCGACGACTAAAATCGAAACAACCGGTTTAATTCTACGTTGCGTCGATCGACGCACACCCCCTTGCGTTGATCGACGCACGAACAAAATTCTCAAAAATTGGTTCGCGATCGTTATATGGTGAATGATGTGTTTCATGAACTATACCATCGGTTGCTGATATGGAGATAGAGGTGAAAAACCTAACTTAAAAGTCTGAAGGTTTTTTGATATTTTAGACGTTGTTAAGCATCTGTTATATGATGGTTGTAGAGGTGGACATTCTCCATTATCATCTGCAACTAGGATGATGGGAATAATTTGAGTGCGGAGTGTGTGGATGCAATAGCTGTTTTGACAGAAGATAATCTTGCACCAGTATCATACTATGAGATACGGAAACTTGTTGCTCGTCTTGGATTACCGTACCAGACGATAGATGTGTGCGTTGACAACTATATGCTCTATTGGAGGGACCAAGACTGTTCAACATGTCATTTTTGTCGCCAACCTCAGTTAAAGGAAACAAGTGGAAGAGTTCCAACCCCATATAAACGAATGTGGTATTTGCCGTAGACAGGGAGATTGAAGAGATTATATCAATTAGAGCTCACTGGGGGCAATGAGATGGCATACATAACATACAATGGATAGATAATTGTTCATCCCTTAGATGCGGAAGAAAGCTAATTTTGTTTTTGGAGGAGCTTGTGTAACGACCGCAAACCAAAATGTGTGATTTTTGATCGTGCGTCGATCGACATAAGGTTAAATTAAACCGTCGGATTCGGTTTTAATTGTGCGGTTTACGGGCTGGTTTAGGGGAAAACCCTAGGACTTCCCTATAAAAGGGTTTGGCCACGGATTTGGTCGTCTTTTTAGTTCCAGAAAGTTTCGAGAAAGTTTTCCAGAGAGTTTGAGAGAGGATTTGAGAGAAAACGAAGAATCAGTGTTGATTTCTTCTCGTTCTTGATCCTAAAAGCTCCTTAGTGTGTTTGTGAGGCTCTGGAGATTGTTTCTGGTGTGTGATCTTCGCGATTAGGAGAGGATTTCGGATTTGGAGATCCGTGTTCTTCGTGATTTTACATATTTTTTCCTTCCAGATTCGAGGTGAGTGGATTGGTAGGATGCGTTGATTATGTGTTTGTGATGTGATTTCGTGTTGTGTTGATGAGATTTCGTGCAGGGATCGATGAGTTGCGATCAATAATCGATCCGTGAGAGGATAGGTTTGATTCCTGGATTTTGCGACTTGCGTCGATCGACATAATTGCTTTGTGTTGATCAACACAGGGTGCATCGATCGACACCGAGATTGTGTGTCGATCGACACACTGTGGTTGCATCAATCGACACAGAGTGTGTCGATCGACGCATGACCTACTGGTCGGATTTCTCGTTTGATTGTTCGTGTTATGCATTGTTGGTTGCTCATCCTGGTATTGTATCTTTTGCTTATGCCTGTGTGTATAGCCAAGTAGATGGGATGACCGTCTCATTGAGTATTTGTGATAATACTCACGCATCTCGTTTTTCCATGTGATGCAGGTAAAGAGAAAGTGTGATCGTGGAATCAAGGCCGGGAAGAGGAGATGATCTAGTGTCTCGGTTTCTTATTTGGATTGTTAGAAATGCTAGGTTGCTAGCTTTTCTGGATTGATATGTTGAATTGATGAATTGGATTTGTTATTGGATTTCCTTGTGTTGGAATTGGGTTATTATTGGTTATTGGTTGATTGAATTATTCGATGAGTTGAGTTCCGCTGGTTGTTGATTGTTGGATTGATTGGACATTGAGGATTAATATTTATGGGAATGTTAATACGAGTTCAATGTTAATTGTTAAAAAAAAAAAACGTGTCGGGTTATTTCAGTTTGGTATAAGAGCCCTTATGGTTCTAGGGCGGGTGCACTTGATTGATTGATTATGTGAGTTAGTCGATTAATTGTTGTGTGGGTTTGGAGACCTAGATCATCTTCTCCGAGCCTTCAATGAGATTCCACGGTATGTGTTGTTTGACTTTTCTTGCTTTCTAGTATGCTTAGTTTTCTGCTATTGGTAGTGCAGAGTGAGATGGCTAGAGGTACTAGAGGCAGAGGTCGGGCTGGCCGTAGAGGCCAAGGTGGTCGTGGAGGGCATGGGACTTGTGAGTGAGTCTGCTGCCGCGAGTGTGGCCCAGGAGACCACTCAGGAACAGGTGGCTGATTCGCAGGCTTTTCAGGAGGGATCCGTGGGTGTGGCCACTGCGAGTACCAGTGTGAGGGGTGGTGGGACTAGTGAAGGTCTCGGTGTGGCTGGCGGTGTAGCGGGCCTAGGTGGGGGTGCTGCCGCAGGTATTGCCCATGACCGTGATGATTGTTTGGCGAGTCTGTTATAGATGATTCTGGAGCGGTTACCAGGCGGGGAACCGGCTCAGGGTGTGGCTGGTGTATAGCCAGGTGTGGCTGGTGTTCAGCCGGGTGTCGCTGGTGTGCAGCCGGGTGTGGCGGCTGCGGTGGAGCTCCCATCCTACCTAAGGATGATGGAGCAGATGTAGAGGATTGGCACCGAGTATTTCTTGGGTGGTGCCAAGCCTGAGGAGGCAGATGAGTGGCGAATGAGGTAAGAGCGTAACTTTGATTCGTTGAGGTGTCCAGAGGGATACCGGTTGGACCTGGCGGTGCATTATCTAGATGGTGATGTGCATCTCTGGTGGAGAGGTGTAGTGGCCAGCAGAGTGCAGGCAGAGATAGCTTGGGTGGACTTCTTGGCTGAGTTTAATGCCAAGTATTTCCCGCACGAGGCGTTGGACCGGCTAGAGACGAGGTTTCTAGAGTTGATTCACGGCGACCGGTTAGTGATGGAGTTCGATGCAGAGTTTAGTCAGCTTCTGGTTCATGCTGGGAGTGGCATAGAGGGTGAGCAGACCAAGGTGAAGAGGTTCATGAGGAGACTTCGAGCCAATTTGAGGACTCGCTGTAGAGCGAGTAAGTTTGCCACGAGGGCAGAGTTGGTTGAGACAGCTGTTGCGATTGAGGATGATCTGAGGGAGCAGGCTGTGGTGGTGAGTCCGCCTGTTCAACAGCAGAGGAGGTCGCAGCAGCAGTAGGGCCGAGCAGGGGCGGCAAGCCTGCGCAGGGGCAGAAGAGGAAGTGGGAGGGCACTTCTAGCCAGGTCAGTGAGGGCAAGGTGGTCCGGGATGCTTCGGGTGTGGAAGCATGGATCGCAAGGTGGCGAGCTGTCCTAAGAGGAGCGAGTCTTGGGGTGAGCAAGTGTGCTTTCACTGTAGAGAGGCGGGGCATATCAAGCCCAGGTGTCCTAAGCTGCAGCAGATGGCACTGGCGACAGTGCAGCCGGTGGCTCAGATTGTAGCGGCACCGTGGGTGTTCACTTCAGTGAAGGCGGGAGGCTCTAGTGCCATGCCGATCATAGGTAAATTTAAGAACTTGACTTGTTAAATCCTGGTGTTTGAATTTTTGTCTGTTTTAGAATTTGTGAATAAGTGATAGAATTGTAGGGTTCTTAGGCATATGGGATTTGTGCAGGGACCTTAGTAGTGGGCAGGTGTGAGTCCCATATTTTATTTGATTCTGGAGCGACGGATGGCTTCATTACTCCGGAGTGTGAGGAGAGCAGTGGTATCCAAAGCAATTCCAGTGAGCAGTCGAGAGTAGTTAGAGTTGCTGGAGGGAAGTTTCTGGCTAATTTCAGGCGGGCTTGGGGCGTGGATATTCTAGTGGTGGGAGAGTTGATGCTAGCAGATTTGATTATTAGTCCGGTGGAGCTGTATGATGTCATTCTTGGGATGGATTGGCTGGATCGGTACAGAGTTCATCTGGATTGTCATTGGGGACGAGTCGTGTTTGAACGAGAGGCTGGGAGGTTGGTTTATCAGATTGTGAGGCCAACTTCTAGGAGTCTTGTGATTTCGGCGATTCAGGCTGAGCAGCTGATTGAGAAGGGCTGCAAAGCGTATTTGGCGACGATAGTGATGCCAGAGTCTGTTGGAGAGGTTGTAGTTGGGGATATTAGAGTTTTTCAGGACTTCCAGGATGTGTTTCAGTCATTGCAGGGATTACCACCGTCTCGGTCTGATCCTTTCACAATTGAGTTAGAGCTCTGGACGACTCTGATATCTAAAGCGCCTTACCTTATGGCTCCAGCAGAGATGGCAGAGCTGAAGAAGATGATATGTTGGTGAATGTTTTCATCTGGCCTAGTAGTTCACCGTGGGGAGCGCCGGTGTTGTTTGTGAAGAAGAAGGATAGGAGTTTCTAGTTGTGTATCGATTACCGGGGACTTAACCGAGTTAATGTGAAGACCAGGTACCCTCTGCCGCAGATTGATGAGTTGCTGGATCAGCTGCGATGGGCTACTTGGTTCTCCAAGATCGATTTGGCTTCGGGTTACCATCAGATTCCTATCGACGAGGCAGATGTTAGGAAGACTGCTTTCAGGACGAGGTATGGGCATTATGAGTTCGTGGTGATGCCTTTCGGGTTGACGAATGCGCCATCAACGTTCATGAGGCTGATGAACGGGGTGTTCCAGGAGTATCTGGATGTGTTTGTGATCCTCTTTATTGATGATATTCTGGTGTATTCGAGGAGTCTTGAGGAGCATGAGGTTCATCTGAGAGCGGTTCTGGAGAAATTGTAGGAGTAGAAGCTGTTTGCTAAGCTGAGAAGGTGCAGTTTCTGGCAGCGAGATATGGGTTTTCTCGGTCATGTGGTGTCTACAGAGGGAGTTTCTGTGGATCTGGCTAAGATAGAGGCTATCAGTGGGTGGCCTAGACCGAGGAATGCCATTAAGATCAGGAGTTTTCTCGATTTGGCCAGTTATTACTGGAGATTCATCAAGGGTTTTGCGAGTATGGCGCAGTCAATGATGGAGCTGACTAGGAAAGACGTCCCTTTTGTGTGGTCTTCAGCTTGCGAAGATAGTTTCGGGAAGCTGAAAAAGATGTTGACTAGTACACTAGTGTTGGCGTTGCCAGATCCGGGCGAGCCTTACGTGGTGTATACTGATGCTTCAGGAGTTGGTCTGGGTTGTGTACTGATGCAGCAGGGAAAGGTAATTGCATATGCGTCGAGGCAGTTGAGGAAGCACGAGTGCAACTACCCTACTCATAATTTGGAGTTGGCTGCAGTGATTTTTGCTTTGAAGATTTGGTGATCTTATCTTTATGGTGGGAAGGTACAGGTGTTCACAGACCATAAGAGTATGAACTACTTCTTTACTCAGCCAGAGCTGAACCAGAGATAGAGGCGCTGATGGAGTTGGTAGCAGATTATGATATGGAGATTGGGTACCATCCGGGTAAGGCTAATCTGGTTACAGATGCATTGAGTCGGAAGAGGGTTGCTTCGGCTCAGGAGCGGGATATAGAGGCTTTAGTGAGCGAGATTAGCACTCTGAGGTTGTGTGTTATCTCACAGGAGCCGTTGGGGTTAGAGGCAGCTAACCAGGCAGATTTGCTGAGCAGGATTCGGGTAGCTCAGGAGAAGAATCAGGATTGATTGATGCTTCTAAGGTAGTTGGTTCTGAGTATCAGGTCTCGGCGGATGGGACGATACTTGTGAACGGGCGGGTTTGTGTACCCAAGGATGAGGATCTGAGACAGGAGATTCTGAGAGAGGCTCATTCGAGCATTTTGTCTATCATCCGAGAACGTCTCAAATGTACTAGGATCTAAAGCGGTATTTTCACTGGGTCGGGATGAAGAAAGATGTCGATAACTGGGTTGTAGCGTACAATGTGTGTCAGTTAGTGAAGGCTGAACATCAGGTTCCGAGTGGTTTGTTGCAGAGTTTACCTATTCCGGAGTGGAAGTGGGACATGATTACCATGGACTTTGTGACAGGGTTGCTAGTGTCGCGAACCTATGATGCTGTCTGGGTGATTGTGGATCGTCTGACTAAGTCAGCACATTTTCTTGCCATTAAGAAGACCGATGGAGATGCGGTTCTGGCTAAGAAGTTTGTGCGGGAGATAGTGAGGCTACACGGAGTGCCAGCTAGTATCGTGTCAGACTGGGATCCGAGGTTTGCTTCTTAGTTTTGGAGAGCATTCCAGGCTGAGATGGGCACTAAGGTGCATATGAGTACAGCTTATCATCCTCAGATGGATGAGCAGTCTGAGATGACGACTCAGATACTTGAGGATTTGCTGAGGATGTGTGTGCTGGATTATGGTAGTCATTGGGCGGATCATCTGAACCTGGTGGAGTTTGCGTATAACAATGATACCAGGCGAGTATTGGGTTGGCTCCATATGAGGCTCTGTGTAGGAGGCCATGTCGGACACCATTATGCTGGACTCAAGTGGGGGAGAGGAACATGTTTGGTACAGATTTTGTTCAGGAGACGACGGAGAAGATCCGTGTCTTGAGGCTGAACATGAAGGAGGCTCATGATCGGCAGAAGAGTTATGCCGATAAGAGGAGGAAAGAGCTAGAGTTTGAGTTGAGAGATCTGGTGTATCTCAAGGCAACGATGTTGAGGGGTCCTAACAGATCCATTTCAGAGAATGAGCTAAGTCCGAGGTTTATGGGTCCGTTCAAGATTGTGGAACGAGTTGGACCAGTAGCCTATCAGTTGGAGTTACCTCAGAGTTTGAAGGCTTTTCATAAGGTCTTTCATGTGTCGATGCTGTAGAAATGTCTACATGAGTCTGAGGAGGTGTTGGCTAGGATTCCGGAGGATCTTCAGCCCAACATGACGTTGGCGGCGAGACCTGTGAGGATTCTCGAGAGGAGAGGCAAGGTTCTGCGCCGGAAGAGGATACCGTTGTTGAGAGTCTTGTGGCACTGTGATGGTGTTGAGGAGGAGACTTGAGAACCAGAGGCGAAAATGAAAGAAAAGTTCTCGAAGTGGTTCGAGAAGCAAGTGGAGGCTTGAGTTTGTCCTTTCTGGTTTTCAGTTTCGGAATAGCATGTCGCTATGAGTTGTTTATGTATTTTTTTTTTTTGAATTGAATGTTAAATTATATTCGAACCCAAAAAAACTTTTTTACATCAAGTGTTACATGATTTGGAAATATAACCTTTAAAGGTTCATTTAACCCTCCTTTGTGAAACACGTGTTTATGTTGGATCTCGCGTCCCAAACCAACGCTGTAACCCTTTATCAAGCTCCGGTGCCCTTCCCCTAAGTGAAGACAATCGATTTCTGATTTGCTTATCAATTTGCTGAGTGAGCTGACGTGGAGAAGAGTGGTCTTCTCCATGGTTGCGTCCATTTCTCTCGCGCCATATCCCGTGCACTGCTGATTGGAAGGAGTATCTAACGAGAAAGAGATCCAGTTGTGACTGTCGTGAGTCTGATATCAAATCAAGCACATGAAGCCATTCAGAGGAGTGATTTGCTCCTAGCAATCCCTTCACCAAAGAACTCCAAACGGATGACGTGTATGGACAGGCGAAGAATAGATGATCGCGCGTTTCTAAGGGGTCATTACAAAATTTGCATGAAGTATTTGCTCCTATATCCCAACACCTTATCCTTTCTCCGGTGGATAATCTATTATGTATCGCTAGCCAAGCACATAGAGAGAATTTTGGCATTGAGTGAGAGAACCAAATACCTTTGCTCCATGAGATCTCTTGATTCCGTGTGCGAGTCTGCTCCCATGTTGCCTTGGCGTGAAAATGTTTCTTAAATGTGTGTCCCTTGTATCTCCACAAAATCACATCTTCTTCTCCATCAACAACTAACGACCTCTGAATCGTGATGGCATTTTCAATTGCTCGTAGGTGATCTGATCGTTGGCTCCTCCTCCTCGGAGCATCCATGGCCGAGGCCACCATCTCATGCTCTCCTATTCCCATATCAATGTAGCCCCTAGGACCCGTGATCTGAAACAGGCAGCCCAAGGAAGACCAGTTATCATACCAAAATGAAGTTGTTTTCCCATTTTTAACTTGGACCTTATGAAAACGCTTTGCTTTATCTCTGAATTTGAGTAGTTTTCGCCACATCCAAGAACCCGCCATAGTGTTGTCTTTAACCGACCAGAGTGACTCTTTTTTTAATAGATTCAAATGTACCCACTTCACCCATAATGAGTTAGTTGTAGACGTTAGTCTCCAGAGCAATTTAAGACAACACACTTCATTTACATCCGTCAAAGATCTTATACCCAAGCCACCTTCCTTCTTCGGTCTACAGACATAATTCCATGCAATCTTTGCTTTTCTCGGGTTCAACTCCAGACCAGACCAGAGAAAAGCCGAGCAAAGCTTTTCTATTTCCTGGATACATTCGTTTGGCAGTCTAAAAGCCGCTAACCAGAAGTTGGTAAGGCTTACCAGAACTGATTTTATGAGTTGCAATCTGCCCGTCATTGATAAGAATCTTGCTGTCCAGGAGCGAATCTTTGAGCGAATCATTTCCAAGAGAGGAAGGTAGTCATTTTTTGTCATTCTCTTCGTTACCAGTGGAAGTCCCAAGTATCTCACCGGAAGCTTACCGACATTCAACTGGAAACGGGATTCCATCTCCATACGGTTTCTGTCTTCTATTCCCGCCATATATATCGCTGATTTTTCCAAGCTTATCTTGAGTCCCGAGATCTTTTCAAACTCATCAAACACCTTAATAATACCCTTAACCGAACGAATTTTTCCATCTGTGAACACGAGTATGTCATCTGCGAAGCTTAAGTGTGTAAGACCGACATTCTTGCATCTTGGATGATAGCCAAACTGCTTAGCCGAAGCCGCCCCATCAAGAAGCTTTGATAAAACATTCATACTAATGACAAAGAGGTAGGGCGACAATGCACATCCTTGTCTTAAACCCCTCTCGCTTTGGAAAAACCCTGCCAATTCCCTGTTAACTTGGACAGAAAAAGATGGCGTTGTGATGCATAAAGAGATCCAATGAATGAACTTAGCTGGAAAATTCATTGTTGCTAGTGTGTTCAGTAAGAAAGGCCACTGAACCGAGTCGAATGCTTTGGAGATATCTATATTTATGGCGCAGCGGTTTGAGATTGGCCCTTTATGATAGTCTTTAACCAATTCCGTCGCTAGGAGGACATTCTCGATTAATAATCGATCTTTGACGAATGCTGATTGGTTCAAAGATATAAATTCCGGGAGGATAAACTTTAACCTTTTCGCTATGATCTTCGAAATCACCTTATACATGACATTGCAGCAAGCAATCGGCCTATAGTCCTTCATCTCTACTGCTTCCGTCTTCTTCGGTATGAGTGCCGTAGTGTTAATTCCCTTTCACAAGAATCCTCTTTGGAAGAACGATTGTATAGCCAGGATGAATTCTTTTCCCACAATTTGCCAAGCTGCTTTGAAAAATTCCGATGTGTAGCCATCCGGGCCTGGTGATTTGTCGTTTGGCATAGAGAAGAGGACATTTTTAATCTCTTCGTCGCTTACATTTTTCATCAGATTTTCTTTGTCTGTTTCAGAGCAACGAAATGGGATGATATCGGCCAAATCTTCCACGCTAATACCGGTATAGTTTGCCGGTTTTAGTTGCAGAAACTCCCTGAAAAATCCCTCTGCCTCCGCCTTTATCGCGTCTCCATTTGTAGCAATGGTGCCATTCCGGCACTTGATTTCGTGAATTGAGTTTCTAGCTTCTCGTACCTTTGCTGCGTTATTGAAATACTTATTGTTATTATCCCCAACACGCAGCCAATGGAGCTTTGATTTCTGCTTCAAATAACTCTCTTCTAGTCTTGATAGGTTATCCCATTTCATGTAGGCTCTGTTTTCTTTGACCATGTTTTCCACAGACGGGTTCAAACAATTCTCCTGTTGCATCGCACACAACTCCTCAAAAGCTTCACGAGTTCTTTTCACTAAATCTCCCATCTTTTCCTTTGCTAATGAACGGATGACATGCTTTAGACTTTTGAGCTTTTTTGAGAATCGGAACATCGACGATGTTGATAAGAAAATCGGCTCTGTGTCTCTCCAAAACTCTTCTACTCGAGGAATAAAATCAACCAAATCTGCTACTGCATTCACAAACTTGAAAGGTTTCCTCTTTCGCGTGATTGTCGAGTCTAGGTGAATACGGCATCGTAGGTGATCAGAAACTCCACCCGATTCAAATACACTGTAGGATTGCGGGTAGGCCTGCGTCCATCTTTCATTCATGAGCACTCTATCCAACTTCTTTAGTATCATGCCTTCATCACGTTTATTGCACCATGTATACAATGGTCCATGGAATGCCATGTCGGATAATGAGCTGTAACAAGCGATGTCTTGAAAGTCTTGCATACCTTGTGGAATTTGCGGAGATATGCTGAAATCTGAATGTTCCTCTGCCTCCAGTATTTCATTGAAATCTCCAAATAGTAGCCACGACTTGTTTCGAAAGATAGGAGAGTCATGGTGATCTCTTATATCATTCCATAAAACCTTTCGTTCCTCCCTAGAATTCGAGGCATAGACAAATGAGGCGAAGAACTCGTCGTCCCTTCCTTCCAACTTGATTGAACAAGTTATTATCTGAGCACTTTTAAAGATTGGTGTGAGTCGAACGCTTGACTTCCACACCACCCAAATGCGACCCAAACGATTGTATTCATAGTTCGATAGCACATCCCAACCTTGAAGTATTGATGATATAATCCGCCTTGATTTAGTTTCCTTTACACGAGTCTCTATTAGACATCCAAATTGAAAAGAACCTCCATTTATCTAACTCTGAATGACCGAATGCTTTGTGATTTTATTAAGTCCCCGAACATTCCAAAAGAAACCTGACATGATTATGTGTGTTTGGGTTTACGTCGGCTCGAGACCCTGGATCGGGTTTCTTTTGTGTTACTCTCTGTCCGATGTTTGTTTGTTCCCTTCAGTGCCCGAGTGGGTGGACTCCGAACACTGGTCTCTTCATGCTTCTGAATTGGCCGTGGGTTGCCCATTTCATTCGCAATTTGACCTTCCTCTTGGTCAGCAATTTCACCTTCCTCTTGTTCTAGCAATTCTCCTTCTTCCGCTGGCTCTCCCAAACGACCTTCTTCTTTATTTTTTTCTTCCTCAAGTTCCAAAACTGAAAATCTTGATGGAGATACTAGATTTTGTTTTTGATCCCCATTGCTTTGATTTTGCTTCCCCACTTTTGTAGGTGAGACTTTTGTCCACAAACTCTCGTCAGTTAAGATCTCCAAATTTTGTGCTTCTTTTACAGCCTCTTGTGTGTCGACATCTTCTCCTGAGGCTGTAGTACGTACTCTTTCCTCTGCATTTGAATCACCCTCTGTTTGATGTATTTTTCGCTTGGTGATGTAACGATTATACATTTTTGAGATTTAATAAGATGGGAGTTCTTATTAACGTGTTATAAGATGTGAGTTCTTATGTGATGACTAGTGGTGGCATGTGATTTGTGTTGAGTATCTAGGAATGGAAGTCCTATGTGAGTTGGGACTCTTCTATTCTCCAGATGGTGCTGGGAAATAGAAGTTTTATGTGAGATAGAACTTGTCTATTTCCTAGGGAGAGTCTAGAAATAGAGGTTTTATGTGAGTTTGAACTTGTCTATTTTCAGGGACTCTAGTGTCGACATCTTCTCCTGAGGCTGTAGTACGTACTCTTTCCTCTGCATTTGAATCACCCTCTGTTTGATGTATTTTTCGCTTGGTGATGTAACGATTATACGTTTTTGAGATTTAATAAGATGGGAGTTCTTATTAACGTGTTATAAGATGTGAGTTCTTATGTGATGACTAGTGGTGGCATGTGATTTGTGTTGAGTATCTAGGAATGGAAGTCCTATGTGAGTTAGGACTCTTCTATTCTCCAGATGGTGCTGGGAAATAGAAGTTTTATGTGAGATAGAACTTGTCTATTTCCTAGGGAGAGTCTAGAAATAGAGGTTTTATGTGAGTTTGAACTTGTCTATTTTCAGGGACTCTAGTGGAAACACCCTGTGTGATTGGGTTGTTTCAGATGACCTAGTGATTGGTCATGGATGTGATGATATTCCGGGATAGGAGATGTCATGATGGAACCACGGGAGGTACCTGAACCGGTGGCTCACTTTGTCTAAGTAATTGGTAAAAGGACCGAAACATGCCATTGAAAGTTGATTTTGGTCGACAGGTTCTTATGATGTACGTTGCAGGATTATTTCTCCAGGGGATAGTGGGTTCCCTGCAGATCTTGAGAGATGGTGGTTCTCTCCAGGGGATAGTGGGTTCCCTGCATGCCCATAGCCAATGTTTTGAAAACCGGACCGGACCGGCCGGTCGAACCGGTCAGACTGGGAATCGTTATCAAAACCGAGTCTGGTTTGAGTTAAAAACCGGATTAGAGTTAAACCGTTAAAACAGGCCGAAAACCAGCCAAAACCGGTAAAACCGGCGACCCGGTTTGATATAAAAACCCGGTTTAGCAAAATTTAAGTCATAATTTGGGTTTTTTTAGAAAGTCATTACGGATTTGAGGCTAGTAATTAATGACATTTTATTACATTAAATACAAATTAGCCGTCTTTTTGGAAAATAATTAAAATTACATTTATTTCTATTTGTAGTTTCCAATTTTATGGGACATCAAAAGTTTCCCAAAATCATCTCAAACCATTCTCAAATTTTAAGACAAATATACGTGATTTTTTAAAAAAAAAATTGTTATGTCACTTATTTATTGTTACAAATTCTGTAAGTAGAGATTTGAAATTATTTTTTTATTCTATCACTTATATTATTATTACATATGTCTTCATCTCTTAAGTTTTATGTTAGTGATTGTATATAATTTTTTTGTTCATATCTATATTTTTAATTTTCTATAGCATAAAATTTCTATAGTTCATATATTTCCATATATTAATTATTATGTGATATTGAAAATTTTATATAAGTGATATATATATATAGATATTTATTATTTAATTAAAAAAATAAAAAACCCGGTCCGACCGGTTAGACCGGTCCGACCATCTATCCAATGATTATGCCGAGTCGGTGTCCGGTCCGGTTTTCAAAACATTGCCCATAGCTTGATGGACTGTGTGTCCCGAGAGTGAGAGGGGTATAGAGCATATCGATAGCCTGACGGACGGTGGTCCTGAAGGTGGGAGGGGTATGATATACACCGAGAGCTCAAGGGTGACGACCCTGAGAGTGTGAGGGGTGTATATATATATATATATGAGCTATGAGAAATAATGTCTGAACGTGATTGTAAGCGTGAGACTGGATGAGCTTCGGGGATCGAATGTGTTGATCTCATGTGGTGCTGGCCGGGTTGGTCAGGAGTGTGTGACCGTAGTGGGCAGTTCTGTGTGATTCGAGTGTTGATCTTGAGTAGTGTTGGCCGGGTGGGTCAGGTAGTTGAGACCGTAGTGAAACGGTGTTGCATGATTCGAGGTCGAATCCGTGTTAGTGGGGGAGAATTTTAATGACCCAAACCAAAACGTAGGTGGTGTGCGTCGATGGACGCAAGGTTAAATTGAACCGTCGGGTTCGGTTTCAATTGTGCGGTTTACGGGCTGGTTTGGGGGAAAACCCTAGGGCTTCCCTATAAAGGGATTGGCCGCGGATTTGGTCGTCTTTATAGTTCCAAAAAGTTTTTCAAAGAGTTTGAGAGAGGATTTGAGAGAAAACAAAGAATCAGTGTTGATTTCTTCTCGTTCTTGATCCTAAAAGCTCGTTAGTGTGTTTGTGAAGCCCTGGAGATCGTTTCTGGTGTGTGATCTTCGTGATTAGGAGAGGATTTTAAATTTGGAGATCTGTGTTCTTCGTGTTCTTTGCATTCTTTGTGATTTTTCATATTTTTTTCCTTCCAGATTCGAGGTGAGTGCGTGACCATGACTTATATGGGTAAAGGGATTGATAGGATGCGTTGATTATGTGTTTGTGATGTGATTTTGTGTTGTGTTGATGAGATTTCGTGCAGGGATCGATGAGTTGCGATCAAGAATCGATCCGTGAGAGGATAGGTTCGATTCCTGGATTCTGCGACTTGCGTCGATCGACACAATTGATTTGTGTAGATCGACATAGGGTGCATCGATCGACACCGAGATTGTGTGTCGATCGACACAGAGTGTGTCGATCGACGCATGACCTACTGGTCGGATTTCTCGTTTGATTGTTCGTGTTATGCATTGTTGGTTGTTCATCCTGGTATTGTATCCAAGTAGATGGGATGACCGTCTCACTGAGTATTTGTGATAATACTCACGCATCTCGTTTTTCCATGTGATGCAGGTAAAGAGAAAGTGTGATCGTGGAATCAAGGCCGGAAAGAGGAGATGATCTAGTGTCTCGGTATCTTGTTTGGATTGTTAGAAATGCTAGGTTGCTGGCTTTTCTGGATTGATATGTTGAATTGATGAATTGGATTTGTTATTGGATTTCTTGTGTTGGAATTGGGTTATTATTGGTTATTGGTTGATTGAATTATTCGATGAGTTGAGTTCCGCTGGTTGTTGATTGTTGGATTGATTGGACATTGAGGATTAATATTTATGGAAATGTTAATCCGGATTCAATATTAATTGTTAAAAAAAAAACCGGTCGGGTTGTTTCAGCTTGTAAGGTGCTTGACTTTGTTTTTGCTTAGTAAGCTTTTGCCGACATCGGTTAGTGACCTTGGTAAAGTTGGAGAACGCTTCAAGGTATTTACGCTTAATGTAGTGATGCGTATAGCAGGAAGCGAACGGAGTGAATGAATGTGTGAATGTAACGAAGACAAATCCGAACAGAACTCAAGTAACCGAATAGATAGGAAGATACGGGATCACCATAACTCGTAAAGCCGAAGCACCGGAGCTGATAAAGAAACCCGCTGAGCTAGCACCACTCCTGGATAAGAAGATAAAGACGTGCTCGAAAACCACCACCAATGACTCTCCCAAAATCAAAAGATAAAGGTAAAGATCAAAACAGATCCAAAGGAGTCACAAAGACACTCCAAAACTGAGAAACTCGTTTTTCTGATTTTTATTAATGAATAAGAACCTCATTATATAGAGGGAATTACAATAAACACGTTCAAATTAATGCTCTACATTCAGAGCACCTAGAAAACACAATTCAGACTTTATTATGCATTTAAAAGAGAGAGAACAGCATGATTTTTAATGCAGTTTGACCATAGACGAAATTAACTCTTCCTTTGCTTGTTTGGGCCTGAAAACACTTCATTATACTCAACTTCATCAAATCAAGACCAAAAGAATGCTCTCCACGTTTTAGTTAATAGGCTGGGCCAAAATCAACAAAGTGACAGCCAGCCCGTTCTTCTTCTCTACTCCTTTCGTTGCTTCCTTGTCTTGCACGTCTGCTCCCGCATCATTCCCTCCGGGTTCAAGAGGATTTGTCCTCAAATCCAGCAACTCTTCATCCGCAAAGTATGGAGAAAGATCCCCAACATTGAAAGTAGCTGAAACTCCATAGCCACCTGGAAGTTCAAGTTTATAAGCATTATCTCCAAACTTCTCAAATACCTTATAAGGATCTTCTGATCTTGGCATGAGCTTTGACTTGCGCTTTCATGGAAACCTCTCCTTTCCCAAATGCAACCAGACTAGATCACCAGGTTCAAAAGACTTAGCTCGGCGATTCTTGTTGGCTTTCTGTCTGTATTTCTCATTCGCTCTCTCAATCTCAGCTCGAACATTCTCATGAAGCTTCTTCATTGTTTTAACTCGCTCTGCTGCTTCATAGTTTGTTTTGAACTCACAAGGCAATGGAATCAGATCAACAGGAGTAAGAGGATTCAGACCATACACTACCTCAAAAGGAGAACGCCTTGTAATGTAACTTGTTGATCTATTGTAAGCAAACTCCGCCTGAGCTAACTTTAGATCCCATTCCTTCAAATTCTTCTTAATTAAACCCCTCAAAAGCGTAGTCAAAGTTCTCCAAGAAGTACTAAACAGCAGCTTAGTACCAAGTAATCTCCACAAAGTCTTCCAAAAATAGCTTAGAAACTTTGAATCACGATCAGAAACAATGGTCTTTGGAATTCCATGAAGACGCACAAACTCCTTAAAGTATAAATCAGCAACCTTACTTGCATCATCTGTCTTGTGGCAAGGAATAAAATGAGCCATCTTGCTGAACCGATCAACAACTACCATGATAGGATCCTTTCCTCTATGCGTTCTTGGTAATCCTACAATGAAATCCATGCTCACATCATCCCAAGGCTGTGTAGGAACAGGCAAAGGAGTGTAAAGTCCAGGTTGGAAATGACTTTTCATCCTTTGACAAGTTGCACACCTTTCCACAATAGTATGAACGTCCTTTGCCATTTTCAGCCAAAAGAAATGCTCGTGCAGCATGTCCAACGTCTTATTGATCCTGAAATGACCAGATAAACCTCCCCCATGAGCTTTACGAATCAGCAACTCTCTTATAGAACTCTTAAGAACAAACAGCTTGTTTCCCTTGAAACAGAAATCCATCTTGCAACTGGTACTAATTTGAAACTCCTTTCTTGCACTCATTATAGACTTGTGTAAAGTCTAGATCTCCATCGTACAACTCCTTCATCATCTCAAATCCCATAATCCGAGAATCAGGAATTGAGATTAAAGCATACCTCCTTAAGATTGCATCTGCCACAACATTCACTTTTCCAGCTTTGTACTTTGACACAAATGAGAAAGATTGTAGAAACTCCACCCATTTGGCATGTCTACTGTTAAGCTTGTGCTGGTTGTTGATGTACTTCAACGCCTCATGATCAGAATGGAGAACAAACTGTCCCGGTCTCAAGTAATGTTCCCAATGACCAAGAGCTCTCACAATCGCATAAAACTCCTTATCATACGTTGAGTAGTTCTTTCTAGCTCCCGTAAGCTTCTCACTGAAATAAGCAATAGGACGTTGCCCCTGGACAAGAACATCTCCTATCCCTACTCTACTTGCATCATATTCCACCTCAAACACTTGATTAAAATCAGGAAGTGCCAGAACAGGTGCTTCACACAATTTCTGCTTCACAACTTCAAACGCCTTTTGTGCAGCCATACTCCATTCAAACTTATCCTTCTTCAAGCACTCAGTTATTGGAGCCATGATAGTACTGAAATTCTGCACAAATCTTCTATAGAACGAAGCAAGTCCAAGAAAGCTTTTCACATCAGATTGTGTAGTTGGAACTGGCCAACTCTTCATAGCTTCCACTTTGCTTTCATCCACTGAAATCCCATCTCCAGAAACCACATATCCAAGAAACACAACACTAGAAGTGAAGAATGAACACTTCTCAGGCTTAGCATAGAGTTGGTTTATGCGTAATACCTCAACAACTTCCCGTAGGTGCTGCGAATGATCCTCCTCATTTTTGCTGTACACTAGAATATCATCAAAGTAAACAACCACGAACTTCCCAATAAAGTTGCGTAGTACCTGATTCATCAGCCTCATGAAGGTACTAGGTGCATTAGATAACCCAAATGGCATGACCAGCCACTCAAACAACCCATTCTTCGTTTTGAATGCTTTCTTCCATTCATCTCCTTCCTTCATTCTGATCTGGTGATAACCACTCCTTAGATCAATCTTCGAAAACACCTTTGATCCATTAAGCTCATCCAACATGTCATCCAAACGAGGTATAGGATAACGATACTTGATGGTTATCTTGTTGATAGCTCGACTGTCCACACACATCCTCATCGAACCATCCTTCTTTGGAACAAGCAGAGCTGGAACAGAACAAGGACTCATGCTCTCCTTCACATAACCCCTAGCAATTAACTCCTGAACTTGTCTCTGCAATTCCTTAGCTTCCTCCGGGTTACATCTATAAGATGTACGGTTTGGTAGAGGCGCACCGGGCTGCAAATCAATTTGGTGCTCAATTCCTCTAATTGGAGGCAAACCAGGTGGTAAATCTTCAGGAAACACATCACTATACTCCTTTATCAAGTTCTGCATCATCGGATGTGTACTCATCACTTCTAAAGTATCAATCTTCTCAACCACCAGTAGTGCAAAAACCTCATTTCCCTCATCAAGCTTCCTCACAACCCGTGATTCTCCCAAGAAAAGACTTTCCATACAGCTCTTTTCGGGTTCTGTTTTGTTGAGCAGATTAGGTACCAATGGTGCCAACGTGATATGCTTCTTATCCTTGTAAAAAGAATAAGTATTTTTGTACCCATCATGCATAGCTCTCCTATCAAACTCCCAAGGCCTCCCAAGTAACAAATGACACGCATCCATTGGAATTACATCACAGAGCACCTTATCTTGATAGTTCTTTCCAATAGAGAATGAAATAAGAACTTGTTTTGATACCTGCAGTTTGCTATCATTCAACCACTTCAGCTTGTATGGCTGCTTATGCTTCGTAGTAGGCAAACTCAGTTTCTCCACAAGAGTACTTGACGCCACATTTGCACAACTCCCACTGTCAATAATCAGATTGTAAACCTTCCCCTTAACTGTGCAACGAGACTGAAATATATTCTTTCGCTGTGCTTCTTCTACAATAGGAATAGAATGCAAAGCCCTCCGAATCACCAACATCTCTCCATGATCAGGTTGTTCAACGACCTCTTCTTCTTCATCTTGAACTTTCTGATCTACTGCTGCCAAATCAAGAGATTCTTGCCTCATCTCTTCTTCAATCTCCTGAATCTCCTGAATTGTCATAACTCTTCTATTAGGACAATCAACCTGGAAATGACCAAATCCGTGACACTTAAAACACTTCTTCTTCGTACTAAGGTCTGTAGGCGCTGTTGTAGTAACCTTCGGATCCAATCTCTTGCTGCTACTACTCATCTCTCCTTTAACAGCCACCTTAGGATTAAAAGAAGATCCAGAATTGTATTATCTGGTGTATGTTTTCTTCCCCGCTTTATTCTGCTTCTCTACCTTGATAGCAAGCTTCTTAACATCATCAAGAGTCCAGAAAGATTGCAGCTCCACCTTAGACGCAATATCCTCATTCAAACCATGCACAAAACGAACAATGGTCCTTTATTGTGGCTCTTGAATATCACACCTTAACTGCAGAATATCAAACTCCCGTGTACTCTTCAACAGTCTGTTTCTCTTGCTGCAAGTGTGTAAGCTTCAGGTACAGATCTTGTTTGTAATCGTCAGGTAAGAATCTCCTCTTCATGAGTCTCTTCAACTTCTCCCATGACCTGATTCGAGTCTTTCCTTCTCTAACACGCTGCGCTTTAAGAGTATCCCACCAAAGGCTTGCATAACCCTTAAATCTCAACGTAGCCACCTTAAACTTCTTCTCATCGTCATAAGTGTTGTATTCAAACGCCATCTCCATAGATCTCAACCAATCGAGAAAGTCATCTGGATTCAGATTACCTTCAAAATTAGGAAAATCCACTTTGAAATCTTCTTCACGACGAGGCTGTTGTTGTTGTGGATGATTATCTCTTCTCCTTCTGCCACGTTCCATAACAATACTTGGATCAACATCAGATCCATGAGAAGAACCTCCACTATCATCAGAAGACGCTTCAACTTCCACGACTCTTCGTCTCCTTGGCTGATCTTGAATATTCACGCCATTAAAAGCCTGAACCAACTGCTGCACCTGCTGCCTTAGATCCGCCATCTCTCTATTAATACGCTCAGCATGAGCTTGCTCAAGAGTCAATCCTCTAGGAAGATCCATCAAAACGTTTCACAAAGAGAGGATAACCAAAAGTCTTCACTCCAGCAATTTGGAATTGCTCTAATACCACTTTGATGCGTATAGCAGGAAGCGAACGGAGTGAATGAATGTGTGAATGTAACGAAGACAAATCCAAACAGAACTCAAGTAACCGAATAGATAGGAAGATACGGGATCACCACAACTCGTAAAGCCGAAGCACCAGAGCTGATAAAGAAACCCGCTGAGCTAGCACCACTCCTGGATAAAGTTGCTACCACCAGAAGATAAAGACGCTCGAAAACCACCACCAATGACTCTCCCAAAATCAAAGGATAAAGGTAAAGATCAAAACAGATCCAAAGGGGTCACAAAGACACTCCAAAACTGAGAAACTCGTTTTTCTGGTTTTTATTAATGAATAAGAATCTCATTATATAGAGGGAATTACAATAAACACGTTCAAATTAATGCTCTACATGCAGAGCACCTAGAAAACACAATTCAGACTTTATTATGCATTTAAAAAAGAGAGAGAACAGCCTGATTTTTAATGCAGTTTGACCATAGACGAAATTAACTCTTTCTTTGCTTGTTTGGGCCTGAAAACACTTCATTATACTCATCTTCATCAAATCAAGACCAAAATAATGCTCTCCACGTTTTAGTTAATAGGCTGGGCCAAAATCAACAAAGTGACAGCCAGCCCGTTCTTCTTCTCTACTCCTTTCGTTGCTTCCTTGTCTTGCACGTCTGCTCCCGCATCATTCCCTCCGGGTTCAAGAGGATTTGTCCTCAAATCCAGCAACTCTTCATCCGCAAAGTATGGAGAAAGATCCCCAACATTGAAAGTAGCTGAAACTCCATAGCCACCTGGAAGTTCAAGTTTATAAGCATTATCTCCAAACTTCTCAAATACCTTATAAGGATCTTCTGATCTTGGCATGAGCTTTGACTTGCGCTTTCATGGAAACCTCTCCTTTCCCAAATGCAACCAGACTAGATCACCAGGTTCAAAAGACTTAGCTCGGCGATTCTTGTTGGCTTTCTGTCTGTATTTCTCATTCGCTCTCTCAATCTCAGCTCGAACATTCTCATGAAGCTTCTTCATTGTTTTAACTCGCTCTGCTGCTTCATAGTTTGTTTTGAACTCACAAGGCAATGGAATCAGATCAACAGGAGTAAGAGGATTCAGACCATACACTACCTCAAAAGGAGAACGCCTTGTAATGTAACTTGTTGATCTATTGTAAGCAAACTCCGCCTGAGCTAACTTTAGATCCCATTCCTTCAAATTCTTCTTAATTAAACCCCTCAAAAGCGTAGTCAAAGTTCTCCAAGAAGTACTAAACAGCAGCTTAGTACCAAGTAATCTCCACAAAGTCTTCCAAAAATAGCTTAGAAACTTTGAATCACGATCAGAAACAATGGTCTTTGGAATTCCATGAAGACGCACAAACTCCTTAAAGTATAAATCAGCAACCTTACTTGCATCATCTGTCTTGTGGCAAGGAATAAAATGAGCCATCTTGCTGAACCGATCAACAACTACCATGATAGGATCCTTTCCTCTATGCGTTCTTGGTAATCCTACAATGAAATCCATGCTCACATCATCCCAAGGCTGTGTAGGAACAGGCAAAGGAGTGTAAAGTCCAGGTTGGAAATGACTTTTCATCCTTTGACAAGTTGCACACCTTTCCACAATAGTATGAACGTCCTTTGCCATTTTCAGCCAAAAGAAATGCTCGTGCAGCATGTCCAACGTCTTATTGATCCTGAAATGACCAGATAAACCTCCCCCATGAGCTTTACGAATCAGCAACTCTCTTATAGAACTCTTAAGAACAAACAGCTTGTTTCCCTTGAAACAGAAATCCATCTTGCAACTGGTACTAATTTGAAACTCCTTTCTTGCACTCATTATAGACTTGTGTAAAGTCTAGATCTCCATCGTACAACTCCTTCATCATCTCAAATCCCATAATCCGAGAATCAGGAATTGAGATTAAAGCATACCTCCTTAAGATTGCATCTGCCACAACATTCACTTTTCCAGCTTTGTACTTTGACACAAATGAGAAAGATTGTAGAAACTCCACCCATTTGGCATGTCTACTGTTAAGCTTGTGCTGGTTGTTGATGTACTTCAACGCCTCATGATCAGAATGGAGAACAAACTGTCCCGGTCTCAAGTAATGTTCCCAATGACCAAGAGCTCTCACAATCGCATAAAACTCCTTATCATACGTTGAGTAGTTCTTTCTAGCTCCCGTAAGCTTCTCACTGAAATAAGCAATAGGACGTTGCCCCTGGACAAGAACATCTCCTATCCCTACTCTACTTGCATCATATTCCACCTCAAACACTTGATTAAAATCAGGAAGTGCCAGAACAGGTGCTTCACACAATTTCTGCTTCACAACTTCAAACGCCTTTTGTGCAGCCATACTCCATTCAAACTTATCCTTCTTCAAGCACTCAGTTATTGGAGCCATGATAGTACTGAAATTCTGCACAAATCTTCTATAGAACGAAGCAAGTCCAAGAAAGCTTTTCACATCAGATTGTGTAGTTGGAACTGGCCAACTCTTCATAGCTTCCACTTTGCTTTCATCCACTGAAATCCCATCTCCAGAAACCACATATCCAAGAAACACAACACTAGAAGTGAAGAATGAACACTTCTCAGGCTTAGCATAGAGTTGGTTTATGCGTAATACCTCAACAACTTCCCGTAGGTGCTGCGAATGATCCTCCTCATTTTTGCTGTACACTAGAATATCATCAAAGTAAACAACCACGAACTTCCCAATAAAGTTGCGTAGTACCTGATTCATCAGCCTCATGAAGGTACTAGGTGCATTAGATAACCCAAATGGCATGACCAGCCACTCAAACAACCCATTCTTCGTTTTGAATGCTTTCTTCCATTCATCTCCTTCCTTCATTCTGATCTGGTGATAACCACTCCTTAGATCAATCTTCGAAAACACCTTTGATCCATTAAGCTCATCCAACATGTCATCCAAACGAGGTATAGGATAACGATACTTGATGGTTATCTTGTTGATAGCTCGACTGTCCACACACATCCTCATCGAACCATCCTTCTTTGGAACAAGCAGAGCTGGAACAGAACAAGGACTCATGCTCTCCTTCACATAACCCCTAGCAATTAACTCCTGAACTTGTCTCTGCAATTCCTTAGCTTCCTCCGGGTTACATCTATAAGATGTACGGTTTGGTAGAGGCGCACCGGGCTGCAAATCAATTTGGTGCTCAATTCCTCTAATTGGAGGCAAACCAGGTGGTAAATCTTCAGGAAACACATCACTATACTCCTTTATCAAGTTCTGCATCATCGGATGTGTACTCATCACTTCTAAAGTATCAATCTTCTCAACCACCAGTAGTGCAAAAACCTCATTTCCCTCATCAAGCTTCCTCACAACCCGTGATTCTCCCAAGAAAAGACTTTCCATACAGCTCTTTTCGGGTTCTGTTTTGTTGAGCAGATTAGGTACCAATGGTGCCAACGTGATATGCTTCTTATCCTTGTAAAAAGAATAAGTATTTTTTTAACTTTTTGGGTATGAAACCAATTTATAGACGTAGCACTTTGTTTCTGAAATATTTTGTGAAACCGAAACTTTTATTTTAATGATACATACATTCTTAGCAAAAACCAAATCTATGTCATTGAACGTTATTCAATCTCATGATCCAAAAATGGTCTTCTGCTTGGTATTTTTCCATAAATCGCAGAACCTCTAAGCAGAACAACGTACATGGTAAGAAACAATGAGTGAGAGGACATGTTACCCAATACAGATCGTCAAACACTTGAAACAAGATTTGTAACGCCCGTGAACCAAAAATGTGATTTTTGGTCGGGTGCCGTTTGAGCCGGGTTGATTCGCGAAGGAATCATATGTTTTGACGCTGTGTCGCGCGACACACCTGAGTGTGTCGAGCGACACAGGTCAATTTGAACCGATCAGTTTGTTTTCAAATCGCTTGGTTTGGGCCGGTTAGGGAGGAAGCCCTAGGACTTCAGTATATAAACGCAAGTCTGTGTTTTGGGGAGGTCTTTTGGCCAAAAGAAATCAGAGGAGAAAGAGAGAAAAGAGTTCTCTTGAGTTGGGAGAGAGTTTGAGGTTTTTGGGTTTTTGGAGGTGATTTCGGCGACTTTTTGAGGAGGCAGACGGACGGCGAGTTTTGATCGGATTTGAGCGTGACTTTGAGGGTAAGTTTTCTGATCTTTCCTCTTTCCGTAGGCGAAAACGCGTGCCTTTTGGATGAGTATTCGCTGAGTTCTGGCCGTTTGATTGTGTGAGGTTTCTGCAGTCTCGAGTCTGCGATCAGTCCACTTCGAGGGAGGATTCCTGTCGAACCAGAGAGAATCAGGAGACGATCCTTATGCCGATAGAAAGATCTCTCTGTCTAGTTTTTGTATTTGGTTTCGGATCCTGATTTGGAGGTAATCTCCGTTCTCTGTGTTCGTTTGATTTCAGGGTGTTGTTTCTGAAATCTCTGTTTTTCCAGTTTCGATTAGCGAGATTGCGGGCTGTTTTCCTGTCGATCTATTTGGAGTTAGGAGACTTTCTATACACCGTTGCGAAGCTCTTGGTGTCTAGTTTCCAGATCAGGTTTCCGACCTTGATTTGGTAAATGGAGTCGCGAGTTATTCCCTTCTGTTCGGGTCGTGTCGGGAGTGCCTTGTTTCCTCGTTTCAATCCGTTTGCAAAGGTGAGTGCGTGACCATAGGCTCTCGGATTAGGATTGTGTGGAATACGATTGATTGTGGCTTATTTTTGATGTGTTTGGTGATTGAATTGTGCAGGATCGTGATCTGAGTCTTTGAGATTGAGCCATGAGAGGATAGGTTCAATCTTAGGGTTCTGCAGGTCTGTGTCGATCGACACCTAGAGGTTGTGTCGATCGACACAGTTGACAGTCGAGTGTCGATCGACACCTAGAGGCTGTGTTGATCGACACAGAAGCTGCTGTCCTATTTGTGTTGTTTGTTATTTGCTATGCTTGCTGTTTGATAACCCTGGTATTGTATGCACTCTTTCTCTGAGTAATTGGCCTGTAGATGGGAGGACCGTCTCACTGGGTATTTATGATAATACTCACGCATCTCTTTTAACCATGTGATGCAGGTACAGTAAGATGTGATCGTGGAATCATGGCAAGGACGAGATGGAAGGTCTAGGGTCTCGTGTTTGGTGTTCGTTATATTTAGCATTGCTAGGTTGCTGGTTTGAATTGGTTATTTGATGTTGGAATTGGTTATGGTGTGTTGATGGATTAGTGTTGTTGAATAATGGATTAATTGGTTTAATGGAATTCTTGGTGTTGGTTTAATTGCTTGTTGATGTTATGGTTTACTTGTCTAGGTTGATTGGATGTTGAGGGTTAGTGTTTATGGGAACACTAATTCGAAGTCCAATATTTAAATATATATATATAAAAAAAAAAAAAAACGGGTCGGGTTGTTTCAATTTGGTATCAGAGCCCTTACGGTTCTAGGGCGGGAGAACGTAGTAATTGCATATGTTGTTGATTGCGTGGATGTGCGTTTAATTGATTGTTGTGTGGGTTTGGAGTCCTAGATCATCTTCTCCGAGCCTTCAAAGAGATTCCACGGTATGTATTGTTTGACTTTTGCTGGCTTTCTAGTATTTTTAGTTTTCTCTTCTGGTAGAGAAGAGGAATGTGTAGAGTTACGAGAGTTGCTAGAGGTATGAGAGGCAGAGGTCGTGATGCCCGTGGGGGTTGAGGACGTGGACGTGGTCGTGGCCGAGGATTAGTGTCAGAGTTTGTGGACGTCAGCGTGGATCATGAGATCATGCAGGAGCAGGCTGCAGATTCGCAGACGCCTCAGGGGTCAGTGAGCGTGGACTCAGTGGGTGCCGGGAGTGCCAGTATGGCCAGCGGTGCAGGCTCCGGGAGTGAGTGCTGGCGCGAGTAGAGCTCAGGGCCGGGAGGATCGTCTGGCGGGTCTGTTGCAGTGGATTCTGGAGCGGTTGCCGGGAGGGGCGCCGGCTCAGGGTCAGGCTCCGGAAGTTCAGTCAGGAGTGGCTGGTGTTCAGTCGGTAGCGGCTGGGGTTCAGTAGTGTAGGCTGGTGTGCAGTCAGGTATGACTGGGTTGCAACTGAAGGATGAGGATCTCCTTTAGTAATGCGGAGTGTGATTGTGGGTAGTTATGAGTTATGAGTTGAGAGTAATCAATGCCTGGAACGTGGCTATGGGCATAGGACTAGATGAAGACCTCAGAGATCATGTGAGTCTCATGTCTTGCTCGAGTCAGGAGCAACCAATTGCTTCATTACTCCGGGGTATACTGAGAACAGCAGTATCCGGAGCGAGTCTGGCATGTAGCCGGGGGTAGCTATATTTTGGAAACAAGTTTAGCTACTCTTAGTGGAATAGCAATGAAGATAGTTATATGTAGCACCTTTGGTCTGGTTTGGGTCTATGGCTGGTTACACATGTTCTTGTTTGATTGTTGTGTGACCAATCAAGCCAATGTGACCTCTCCGGATCAGAGTCGTTACATCCATGAAGTTTAAGTTAGAGACGCGGAGTGGACTATTAGCCGGTGGTGCAGTATGAGGTCATTCAGGAGATGGACCGGTTGGAGTGGTACAGTGTCCATCTGGATTGTCGTCAGGGACGAGTTGTGTTCGGGCGAGAGGCAGGGAGGTTGGTTGTTCAAGGTGAGAGACCGACTCTGGAAGTTTCCGGTTGGGTATCGGTTACCGGGGACTTAACTGAGTCACTGTGAAGAACAGATTCCGATTGATAAGGCCGATGTAAGGAAGACGGCTTTCAGGACGAGGTACATGCATGAGTTTGTGGTGATGAGCGGAGTTTGCCAAGGGGTTGGGAATAGGGCGCAGCCGATGTAGTATTTAACAGGGAAGGATGGTGTGGTTCAGCGTGCGAGGGAAGTTCTGGGAAGCTAAGGAGATGTTGGCGGAAACTCAGGAGACGGACCGGGGGTTGACTGATGCTCTCGGGTTGCAAGGTCAGAGTATCGGGGTGGCGGTGAGATGGCTTATGTAACATCTTTGGTCTGGTTCTGGGTCTATGACTGGTTGCACATGTTCTTGTTTGATTGTTGTGCGACCAATCAAGTCAACGTGACCTACTCCGGATCAGGGGCGTTATAACCGTGTTATCTCAGTCGATGTCACGGCGTGGATTATCAGCCGGTAGTACTATATAAGGTCATTCTTGGGATGGATTGGCTAGGACGGTGCATAGTGCATCTGGTTTGCCTTTGGGGACAAGGTTGGGCATTATGAATTCGTGATGAGGCCTTTCGGGTGGACGAATACGTCAGCGGCATTCACGAGGTTGATGAGCGGGGTGTTCCAGGAGTACCTAGATAAGTTCGTGATCATCTTCATTGACGATATGTTGGTATATTCGAGGGGTCCTGAGGAACACGAGTTCATCTGAGTCTGGTGATTAGAGATGTTGAGGAGAGTCTCAGGTAGGAGCACCTGGGGAGGTTGTGTAGGACACCATTATGCTGGACTCAAGTGGGGGAGAGAGGCATGTTTGGTGTGGAGTTATTTAAGAGACGACGAGGAAGATTCGTGCTGTGAGACTGATCATGAAGGGAGATCAGGAGTAGCAGAGAAGTTATATCGTTGGGAAGAAGGAAGAGTTGGAGTTTGAGTTGGGGAATCTGGTGTATCGCAGGGCAGCGAGGTTGTGAGGATACCGTTGGTGGGGTCACGTGGGACCGTTCCAGTATAGAGGAGGAGACTTAGGAACCAGAGGCAAGTTGAGGATTAGTGCTCGAATGGTTCGAGAAGCAAGCGGAGGCTTGAGTGTTCTTTTGCTGGGTTCGTTTTTGTGGGTAGCTTGGGGCTGCGTAGCTGTATTTTCGTTTGCTGTAACGATTATACATTGTGTTGAGTTAGGAGGTTGAGTTCCTTGTTATAGTTGTGTTGTAGGATGTGGGTTCTGATGTGGATGTGAGTGGTGGGGCACGTAGGTGCGATGGCTGGGGAATAGAAGTCCTAGGTGGAATCGGGGCTTGTCTATTCTGCTAGGGGGAGTTGAGAAGTTTATTCTCGGGACTCTATGCTGGGAAATAGAGATTCATGGGAGTTGGATCGTCTATTTTGCTAGGGGGAGTCGGGAAGCTTATTCCCGGGACTCTATGCTGGGAAATAGAGATTCATGGGAGTTGGATCGTCTATTTTGCTAGGGGGAGTCGGGAAGCTTATTCCCAGGACTCTATGCTGGGGAATAGAGATCTGCTGTGGATTCAGGGTCTGTCTATTCGCCTAGGGGGAGTCTGGAAGGAAGGTTCTGCAGGACTTATCTTTTCCAGGGACTCCGAGGGACACTCTAGAGATGGGTTGTTCCATATGACCGAGGATTGGTCATGACCGGTATTCCGCTGAGGTAATATTATGTGAGCCACGTGAAGGAATTCGAGTCAATATGTACTTATAGCCACGTTACAGAAGGTGTCCGAGCATACTTGAGGGAACAAGATTCTCTCCAGGGAACTAGTACGGTTTCCTGTGTATATCTCGAGAGACAGACGAGATCTCTCCAGGGGACAATGGTGTCTCCTGCCCGCAGAGCATCGACGGACTGTGTGTCCTGAAGACATGTCGGCGGGGAGCAGATCAGCCTGACGGGTGGCCGCCCGGAGGGTGATTGGATGTTATACACCCCGATCTCAGGGTGACGACCTTGGGAGTGTAGGGTGTATATATATATTGAGTACGGGCAGTACGTTCTGTAATGTGACTATGGGTATGAGACTGATGAACTTCAGGGATCGAGAGTGACCTCAGGCGATTTTGGCCGGGTAGGGCCAGGGGTGTAGTGTGTTGGGGTCTAGGCTAGGGTTGTTACTTGCATTTGGAAACTCGTTTCAGACGACTCTAGAACTTATGTACCGTCTTGGTCGTGCATGTTCTTGTTTGATTGTTGCACGATCAATTTGTTCTTTTGTCGGGTCTACAGTTGGTCGGGCATGTTCTTGTTTGATTGTTGCACGATCAATTGGGCAGGCCTAGTCGGAACTATAAACGATACATTCTGGTGTGTTCCGGGGAAAATCTGGTCGGGTTTCTGGACGTTGGCGGCGGTCTTAGCAGAGATCAGGGTGGATATGTGCTTGAGCTGTGAGTATGACTTACGAGCAGTAGTGTCCAAATGGGGGTTGTAAGTATGTGACTGTATGAGCTTCAGGGGATCGAGAGGGGTCCCAGGTGGGTTGACCGGTGGGGTCAGGTATGCGGTTGGATTGTAGGGTCTGATCTGGGGCTAGTATTTGCGTCTGGAACCTCGATTCCGACGATTTTGGGGTCTTATGTAGCGTTTGGTCGTGCATGTTCTTGTCTGATTATTGCACGATCAGTATGTCCTTTGCCGGGTCTACGGTAGATCGGGCATGTTCTTGTTTGATTGTTGTCCGATCAATCGGGCAGACTGGGTCGGGACTACAACGATACATTGTGGTGTGTCTTCAGAAGAATTTGGTCGGGTTTCCGGGCGTTAGTGGTGGCCCTAGCAGGGATCATGGTGTACATGCATATGAGTATGAGCATGGGTTGTGAGCAGTAGCGGTCGAGTAGGCCTTGATTAGGAGACTGGCTGGGTCTCAGAGATCTGGAGTGATCTCAGTGGATGTTGATCGGTTAGAGACAGGATTGGGGTTGTGGCGTCTAGTTTAGGGCGAGTGCTTGCGTTCGGGAATTCGATTAGGTGATTCCGGTAAACGTATGTAGCGTCATGGTCGCGCATGTTCTTGTTTGACTGTTGCGCGGTCATTTGGTTCTACTCTAGGACTACGGTTGGTTGGGCATGTTCTTGTTTGATTGTTGTACGATCGTCGTCGAGTTCTTCATCACACTCAGATCTAGATTGCTCTTCATCCATCTCAACAAGATCGTCGTCGAGTTCTTCATCATGTTCTCAACAAGATCGTCGTCGAGTTCTTCATCACACTCAGATCTAGATTGCTCTTCATCCATCTCAACGATTCCCAAGAAAGTGACAAAATTGTTCATGATTTCTTCATCCTCACTCTCTTCTTCAGATTCTGCTTCAACAAGAGTAGACCTTTGTTTTCTTCTTTTCTGATTGTTCACACACTCAAGGTGGGTATGGCCAACCCCTTTGCATCCAATACACCTCATGTCACGTATCTTCACAGTGGGGCACTCTGTTTTGAAGTGACCGAAACCCTTTCACTCATAACATTGTACTTCAGACTTCTTAGAGTTTCGGTTTGCTTCAGGTTGCTTCTTGATTGATCAAAGCCTTCTCTGACTTTGCCCTTGCTCCACTTTCCTTAAGGCTCGATCAAACCTTCTGACCAGCAAACTCACGGGATCTTCATCATCAGATTCGTGTACTATTCTTTCCCACCATTTTAGATCTAAGCCATGAGCTTTTTTAATGTTTGCTGCTGCACTTTCCAGCTCCATCTCATGAGCCTGTAGCATGCCAACTACTTCACCAAAACTGAGTTCTTCAATATTGTGAGACACATTCAGTGCTGATTTGTACGCCATAAACTTCGCAGGAAGACATCACAGGAATTTCTTGACTAATTTTTGATCCTTGTACTTCGTTCCAAGTGTTGCAGCCTCTTGCGACAGGGATTTCAAATTGGAGTTGAAGTCAGAGATAGATTCATGCTCCTTCATTCTCAGATTTTCAAATATGGAAGCCAGCAAGTCCTTCCTTGAACTTTGAACCTTCTTGGTTCCCTCAAAGTGGACCTGAAGAAGATCCCATGCTTCTCTGGATAATGTTAGCCACGGATTTTTTCAAGGTTTGTCGCGGGTTTCGTTAAGGTTTTAACTGGAAATCTGCGGAAAACCTTATCCTGAGAGTTAAGGTTTCCTGCGCAAAAACTTCACGAAACCCGCGACAAACCTTAACAAAATCTGCGGCTAACATTATCCAGAGAATTAATGTTTCCTGCGGAAAACAGTAACGAAACCTGCGCGAACCTTAATGAAACCCGCGGCTAACATTATCCGGAGAGTTAAGGTTTGTTGCGGAAAACCTTATCTGAAGGGTTAACCCGACCCGCGGGTAACCTTATCCGAAGGGTTATCCTGACCTGCGGGCCATGGAAGAAGAAGGAACGGGCCGAGCCGCAGGGTAATGGGCCGAAGCGATTGATAGTGGACCGAGCCGTGAAGAGAAGCCCATAACGTGTAGCTGACTCCCCACAGAGAGAATCACGAAGAATAAGGAAGCTTTCCTTATCTCGTTAGTAGTAGCCCTAGCCGTGGAGTATCTCTATATATATCATTGTAAACACTCTATTAAGGGTTTTCGCAATTTTTTACTTAACAAAACTCTTGTAACATAGCTTAACAGAAACAACAATTAAATTATCTCTCTTCTCATCGTTTGTTTTCCGTGATTCATACTTAGAAATCTCTGTCCCTAAGTAAACCCTAGAAAAATTATATTGTTCGAGTTTCGACTCCCACAATTTGGCACCCTCCGTCTAAGGGGACCCGAGATTTACTTCACATTAGTTTTGTTGTAATTCTTACTTTTGTGATAGAGTTTGAAGCTCTCTAAGTTAATGAAAATTTTAGTTTGACCAAAACAAAGTAAATGAAATCCATGTACATTGCTTTGGTAAACAAGTTTGGTGCCAAATTATGGACATTATAGTGGTTTTGGAATTGAGCTACTTGGATTTTGCAAGATTTTCGGAGAAGTGTGTCAATTCTCGATGTCTTGTATGCAAATCTTCTTTCAAGAAAGTAAAGGGGGTTCTATCCCTTCGCCTACGCACAAGGAGTTGACAAATTAAGTACTTACAAAAAAGAAGATACATCGACAAAAGCAATTACGTGTGGTTTAGTTCTTAGATTATCATAACTTATGATTCATAACTATTGAAAAATGCCTCTTGGCAGGACCGTCTATTTCTCTTTATTATTTCAGGCCCTCTGCTTCGTAATCTTTTTGGACCAAGTACCACCGTCGATTTTACAAGAAGATAAATTATGCATAGTCTTCTTAATGCATAAGGGAGTGTCGTGAAAAGATAAACGACCAACTTTGGTTGAAAATATTAAAATCCTCAGGTATTTTAGGAAAATTTTAAATCATCAAATTTCATACGTTAAGGAAATGATTTTCCTTCCACGCGACGTAAAAGTCCTAAACAATCTTAAAGCCAAATGTTTTGTTGAGAGAGAACTTTTCACTAGAATAGAACAAAGTAAGAGATTTTCCGCTAAAATGAACCCAATTTAAAAAAAAATTTCCACCAAAGTTATGTGATTTTCCATTATGATCAGCGTAGATTTTTCATTATAGATATAGATCTATTCAATCTATGTTTACATACCCAAATGGAAAACGAAACTTTGGTGAACCCAATGAAATCTTATAATATACATCTATTCAAACTGAATCTTAAGATTTTTACACGCGTATTTAATATTAATGAAAAAACATGTTTGATTTTTTTTTTCTTATCTATTCAAAATCAAAATCTATTCCTACTTTCTGACGATAAACATATTTTTATGTAACTGGTCTAATGCTAAATAATTATTTTTTTTATTGGGTTGAGTAGTCATTGTTTTGTGATGATAACTATGCTGTAAACAATAAAAAAACAAGTTAGAATTTTTTTTATTAATCTTACAAACTAAAACAGATCGTTGTAATCTATCTCACCTATCGAATAATAGAGTAATAGGTGTTTTTCTAATGAAAAATCTAGAATAAAATTTGTGGAAGAGATTATTGAGTTTAAAATTGCTTGGTGAGAAAATTGAGAGAGTACAAAAGCTTATTATATAAAGACAAAATATTATAATCTTTTAAGATTTGGGTATGTAAACGTAAGTCTATTTAAACTAAGAAAAGTTTTACATGTGTATTAATTAATATTCTAATGAGTAAAATTTTAAAAGCTAATTCTCTTATACTCGTAAAGGAAAAGAAGAAAAAATAATGGTTGTAAGGAAAAGAAAACAAAACTGATGCATGTATAAAAAAAAATATTTAAAAGAGTAAGCTATGCTTGTCTACAAATTATTTTAATAAATTATTAATTAGAAGTTATCACGGGATGTCTATTGGTTCGTGTGAAACACAATGTGCACGTTGTGGATTGGAAGAGACAATCAACCATGCTCTTTTTGAATGTTTACCAGCATTTTAGACATGGCCGTTGTCGACAATCCATACAGCTACAAGATTATTCCCGACATCGTCAATCTTTACTAATATGGATTTCTTGTTCAGGAGAGTGCCTCCCGATAATCACGACCAGAGATTTCCATTGATAATTTGGTATATTTGGAAAGCAAGAAATGATAAGTTATTTAGAGGTTTTGACGTAGAAGCACACATTGTTCTAAGGAATGCAGAAGTGTAGGCTTTGGTATGGGAGAAAGCCCAATCGGAGGAGTAATTTTTTCCACCGTATGATGGCAGATAATCGACGGGACTTGAGGCGTACACAGATGGATCTTGGAAAGAGTCGGATACTTATTCAGGTTTTAGATGGTATGCGTTTCAGGAGGCGAATACAATGATCCTGATGGGAGTGAGAAATGTGAGAAGGATTCTTTCTCCATTACAATCGGAGATTGAAGCGCTAGTTTGTGCAATGCAATGTCTGCTTGCAAACCAGAAGATAGAAGTAACCTTCGTAACAGACTTTTTTGACTTGGTGAAGATGGTGTCTACACCAAAAGAGTGGCCGACGTTTGGAATCCACCTCGAAGAGTTACTGAAGCTAAAGGAGAAGTTTTCTTACTTTTCTCAATTACTTATTCCGCGCACTAAAAATTCCAAATCGGATAGGCTTGCAAATTGTGCTCGAGTAGTTAATTTTGATGTATCTTTTGTAAACTCGTCACCATCGGATTGAGTAACTGAACCGTGGAAAGTAAGTTTATTAAGTTGTTGGCAAAAAAAAAAGTAGAAGTTAATTGGAAAATTTTGATATATGGTAATTTTTATAATCTAGTTGCTATATACATATATATAAGATTTATATAATAAGATAAAATTTGAATGACACATGTCAAAATCTAATGGGAAAAAAAAATTACACATGTTAAAATCCGATCGCTTGTCATGATCGTATTACTTACGACAGTTGATACATCAAGCTTTATATAATAAGATAGTCTCTTAGGCTTAATGTATTCTTCAGTTTATGATTTGATTAATGAAATTGAGAGTTCTCTCTTTATCTCCCTTAATATCGGTATTTGTTTCGAGGATTCAACTGTCTTAAAAAGACTACTTTCCTAGGTATTCGCGGATTCAACAGTAAATTTAGTGTTATTGATGATCCCACTGCATTATTTAGTATCAGAGCCAACAACTTAGTCAAAATAATAATCCGATCTTTGTCCGGTGTTTTGGCAGTTTCAACCAATATTTTCTTTTTTACTCTAAATAAAACCCTAACCGATTTAAGATCTCTTGTAATCCTATATTTACTTCTTTTTTTTGTCTCTCTAGGTGAATAAGAAGTCTCATAAACGACACTTATCAATACAAAAAGTTTGGCCAAAATTAGTCTAGGCATGAGGTGAAACAACCCGACCCGTTTTTTTTTTGTTTTTAAATTCGGATTATTATTCCCATAAATAATAATCTTCAACGTCAGGTTCAACATAGATGAGACCCTAGATCATCTACACTTCCCAGCCATGATTCCACGATCACACATTTTCTTTACCTGCATCACATGGCAAAACAAGATGCGTGAGTATTATCACAAATACTCAGTGAGACGGTCATTCCATCTACCGGCTATACACACAAGCATAAAGGAAAACCATAGTACCAAGTAACTCAATCAACAATGAAAAATTGCGAACAATTAACGAATTCAGACCTTGCGTCGATCGACGCACAGCACTTGCATCGATCGACGCACGTCGCAGTGTCGAGGAACACGAGCCTATCCTCTCATGGCTCGTTTCTGGACATGACGTATCGATCTCCTGCACCAAAAACGTCAACACAGACATCCAATAACACGAGCAGCACTCAAACCACACAATCAATCATCATTACATCAATCCAAACCTCAATCAAACGCATCATGACAATCCAATTGCCCAGATAAGCCATGGTCACGCACTCACCTTGATTTCGGAAAGGAAAAGAGAATAAGAACACGAAGAACACGAAAATCAGAGATCCAGCTCCATAAATCCGGATTTCCTTCTTCACTCAATCCTCTCTAAAACCAAATTCCAGAGCCTCACAATCACAAGAACGAGCTTTTAGGATCAAGAACACAAGGAGATCAACAATGATTCCTGTTCTTCACTCAATCCTCTCTAAAACTCTGATTTTCTCTCCAAACTCTCTGAAAAACGCGACCATAGGCGGCCCCTCGAATTATATAGTCAAACCCTATGGTTCCCGTAACCCAAACCGCAAACCGAGCGATTAAAAACTGAACGCTTTGGTTCAATTAAAGCTTGCGTCGATCGACACACCCCCTTGCGTCAATCGACGCACCTCCCAAATTTCCAAAATTTGGTTCACGGGCGTTACAATTCTCCCCCACTAACACAGATTCGACCTCGAATCACGCAACACCGAATCCCTACGGTCCACACTCCTGACCAACCCGGTCAACACCACCCTAGATCAACACTCCCGATCTCTGAGGTCTACATCTAGTCCTATGCTTATAGCCACGTTTCAGACATTAATTGCTCTCAATTCATATAGCCACTTTTCAATTGCCACTTTAAAAAAATATCATATTTTCAAAATCTTTGCAAAAATGCCACTTTTTCAAAAAAAAAGTTTCATTATATCATTTATGTTTGGGTTAACTATGTTGTATTAGGGTTTAGTTTTGAGAGTTTAAGGGTTTTAGAGGTCAAAACGTTTTTTAGGGTTTATAATTTTAAGATTTAGGCTTTAAAAATCCATAATTAGTGATATTTTTGCAAATAGGACACTCCTAAGTTGTATTTTTGCAAATGTACACACCAAAAGTGATATTTTTGTAATTGTCCCTTCTAGGGGTGAACCCAAAAATTATTCTAATTTATTTTGCGTTCGTTTAGGGTCTTAATAATGATGGGGTATTGGATTGCTTGTAAAATTATGATAGAAATATGAGTTTATACAAAATGAGGGAAATGAAATATATTAGAAACAAAAAATATGGAGTATTGTTTTTTTTTTTTTTTTTTGCTAAAATATGGAGTATTTTTTGGTACAATAGGGTGTTAAAAGCCACAAAATATGCACATGCCACCAAGGAACAAAAGTCCTTTTTTTTTCTAGAAAAGTCCTATATCAGTTCAGATATATTATTGACTCATATTGTTGATCCATAAATATCTGCAATTTTTAGATCTACCTACATTCATTAGAAAAATCAAATTAAAATTATTATTTAAATTCTAATGGCAACACACACCTCTAAAAGAATGGTATCTATTTATTGGTCTATTCAGTAGATACATGTAACATGTTATATGAAATTTATCGATCTACGTGTGTCATACTATTATACAATACTGTATTAATTTAAATAACTATTGATTTTTTTTAGGGAAATTGGCGGATATGACGCAAAAAAAATCTTTAATTCAGCGATTAGCCAAGATTCTTGTACACCCGTGTATAATATGTATTCGTGACAGTTTTGCCTTCACAGTAGGTGATATAATAAAACAGAAGAAAACTCAGATCTACACAAGGTGACAGAAACACATCTGTTCCTGTCAGTTCTCTGCATTAACTGGTTTTTTTTTTTTTTTTTTTTTTTTGCGGCCATTAACTCGTCTTCTAAATCTACCTTCTGTCAAATTTTCTTTTTTCATATGTAATATTCTCTAGATAATATATGGCGTACAAAGCACCTCCCAACTACCACCTCATTCCCATCCACACAAAACATTAAGGAAAAAATATTTCAATTCAAATTTTAGCAGGATCTACGTTCACTGTACAAACCTCGGTGGCTTAATTCCAAACCAGATAATGTTTTTCTGCTGACATCACTCCAATTTAGCACACGTTTTCTCATTCCTCACGTATGGAGGTTTAAAGTCATTTTACCAATGACTTTTGCTTTTTTTTTTTTCACTGAATAATATTATAAAAAACAAGGTAACATTACATACGGATACATCGATAGCAAAGCCCGAAAGTTTACCAGGGAGCGTAGCCCGAAAGGTTATCGGGTAGCATAGCCCGAAGGATTAACGGGGATCGAAGAAACAAAAGCAATTAAGCAAGACTAGAACTAGCGCATTAAGAAGGAAATAAACTAGCTATAACTCTCAAAGAACCTTAACCTGTTCAACCCAAGAACAAAAACATATCAGACATCTCCGGAGAACCGTCAATACCCAAACGCAGTTTCAGCTCTTCAAGTCCACGCTTGATGTGTGGAGACTTCAGAATTTGTAACAATTGCGAACCCAGAGGATGGCTAAACGGTACCTCCCCATAGGCTAGGACTGTTGTAAAGAAGATGAGGCCGGATAAGTTGAAAGAACGTCAACAAAGAACCGGTGAGTTGGGCGCAACAAAACCAAACAGGTCTCGACCAAACCTGTTGTTAACTTCGAGTGGAGGAGGCTTAAGCAGCCGCTTAATCCACACACCAAATCTTCAAAGGGAATGAATGGTGAAGGATGCGATCCGATTAAGACCGAGAGAATGAACAGATAAAAACGATTTGAGGATACAGTATCCTACAACCAAAACATAAACGCGCAGCACTAAATCCTATACTAGAACCAACAAGAAGAAATACCAATACCCTCAAGGAGATCGATTAAGCCAAAAAAATCTGGGAACCAGAGCAAAGACAAAGACCAACCCAACCATCACAAAGGCTACCATAAACCCTCGCAATGACCATTCCGCAACTCCCAAAAACCACCGCTCTAAGCAAAATCTCTTCAAACACCTTCAACGCGAGCATCAAAGAAAGAGAAGATACCGGAAACCGAATGGGTGGGGAGCAAGAAATAAGCATATCAGAGGCCGGAGGCCGTCGGAGAACCTCGTGTGAAGACGAATTTGCCGGAAACGAAACCGACAAAGTAGATCTGAGATCTTAAACCCACGATGGATCTCAAAATTCTTTGAACTTTTCGAGCAGCACCGCAAGGATCATTGGCAAGCAAAAGAAGAAACCAAACTTTTATACAGTAGAGATCTCACGGCGCCGGCGACGACACGCCGGCCACCGGAGAAACCACGAAGCTCTCTCCTTTTTTTTTTCTCCCTCACTGCGTTTTTTGAAACGAGACCTTCTCTATGAGTATAAGTGCATACATTAAAATCATTATATAATTGTTACACTAAATATAAATCAAATCTTTGCTATATGGCTAATTAACCCTTTTTTATATTACCCGTTTTTTTTTTCCATCTGATGTTATATTGTAATGATCAGATAGAAATCCTTAAAAGAGCTACAAATGTCGATGGCATACAAAGAAAGCCTCGGAGACTAAGCCGACGGACCACCAGATCCTCGGAGTCTAAGCCGAAGACTACAAAATCCTCAGAATCTAATCCTTGTGAAAGGGAGACATGGATTTTGCCAAAAACACAATCAAAGTAAAACCAAATGGGAACGTAGTCCCTAGCATGAGATCAAAAGAACCACAACTAGCGATCAAGACTAATCCAAACAGACCTTGCCAGCGAGAATAACTAAACTTTGCAGAAACAATTGCGAAAGCAAATCGAAAGGGCTAAGAAACCCCAACACACGAAATGCGGCTCCTTCCATAGCGAATAAGTATACCTTACCAAATTGAGATACGTAGGAGTTTAGTTCGGCAAGATGGAAGAACCAAACTAGATCTTCAAACAAACTCCCAGAAATGGCGATGACGGGCGCTCCCCGGCTTGACGACGCCTAGATAGAATCCTTTGAATAGACCAAGATCCCGATCAGATCTATATTGTAGAGACAAAAAGTGAACCCACTCTAACCGAACCATACCAAAACTCAGACCCCGAGTGGTACATAATCGGATATGGCAAAGAGCGAAAGAACCAAAGCATATACGATAATCAAGCTGGCTAAGCTGCAAAAACCAGACCCAAAAGGAAGGGGCCATCGATCCAAACAAGAGGACCACAAAAACCACTTAGAGGACAAGCTTCGGATCTAGAGACCGAACAACGGATAAAACAAAGGCAAGATCATGAACACAAAGAATCAACCCGTACACTATCGACCAACCGAAAGCGAGCTTCGAGTAAGGCAGATGGCGAAGAGGGAAGAAACTAGCTAGATAGCCCATAACGGAGAACATAATGAGAGAACCTCGAGACTCACCCAACCGACAGCCCTGCATATGAAAACCAACACCACCTCATCCACAATCTCCGACCAAGATCCACACAACCCTAAACTCCGGTCATCACCGAGCTCCAATCCGAGATCCGAAACCAGATCTGAAACCAAATCCCCAGAGAAAAACTTACATCGAAACCCTGAAACTAAAAACGATGAGATCGAAAAGCAAAGAGACTATAAACAGGGGTCCCGACACCGGCGCTAAGGTAGCCGCGGAACGTCGATCCCAAACTGGCAAAAAACGGTGAAGTGTACTGTAGATGCGGCTAGGTCTTTATCGCTGCAAGAGGGGCTGAGAAAATGATATTATATATATATTACCCGTTCAGTCACACATTTTAATTATAATTATTAATTTCACTTATTTTCTAAATAACAACAAGGTTATTAACCAAAACATGACTAATCTTCTAAAATAAATGCAAGCTCGACTCTGGCTCATGACAAGTGGGGCAAAGACTAGGAACCATCTGGATTAAACAACTCTTTGTCTATATAAAATTGCCTATTTAAAAAAAAAATCCCTATATAAAAAGGTTTATTTTTTTTATGAGAAAATAGCCAAAATTGCAATTTTTCCAAAAAAATGTTCAAAAATGCTATTATTCAAAATCCTTAAAAAATGCCACAAATCACTATTCACAAGAGGTAAAATGACTATTTTGCCCTCTCTTTATCCCTCTCTCTCTCTCTCAAAGAAAAAGAAGAAAAAGGAGAAGAAGAAGAACTCGCCGGATCTCTCTCTCTCGCCGGATTTCTTGCCGGATCTATCTCTCTCTCTCTCTCTCTCTTCGGATCTCTCTCTCTCGTCGGATCTTTCTCTCTCTCTCTCTTGATGAAGAAGAAAGTAGTGGAGAACAATAGAGATGGTGGTGGTCAAAGACCGTGACGGCGACTGTGGACAAAGACGGTGTTGGCGGTTGTGGACAAAAACAGAGATGGAGGTGGAAACAGCGATGAAAAAAAAGAAGACAGATGTGGGGGACAAAAGTGATTGTGAACAAAACCGGTGACGAAAAAGGCTGTTGTGGACAAAATAGAGACGGATACGGTGGTGGACCAAAATGAAGACGGTCGGTGTTGACGGAGACAATGGTTGACGATGACGATGGCTGTGAACATAGACGGTGAAGGTCAACAAAAACGATATGGACGAAAATATATATCATCAAATCATAATTAAGGGTATAAATATCTTTTCATTTTGCGAACAGTGATTTTTTTTTTGTCAAACAATCTTACTTCATTCATTTAGCCGATTAAAATATCAAATAAGGGAATTGAGCATCCTCCAACATTACAACATAATTGAAATGCAATAAAACATAAAGCAGATAGATCATCGTAGAAGATGGACAGCGAATCCAAGCCATGCCTCAGATGCGTCAAGAGTGTCTTCGCGGCAAAGCCGAAGATTCTCATGTTAGTCACTTTACACAGTGACTTTGAAGATCTCGGCATAAAGCTCGGGAGTTCGACCACTCTCCAGGAGAGAAAAGAAGATACGACCTGTCTCAAAGAGATGGGAGACGGTGGCGTTAACATCCACCGGGGGTAACTTACAGGATTTGAGAATCAGGAAAATTTTAGACTTCTCAAAGTGGAGAAGCCAATGGGCTCAAAAGCAAGTGAGATTTTTTCAAATCTGATTTTGATACTATGTAGGCTGGGCCAGGATTAGTGAGTGTAGTACTCCAATTGGGCTTCAGCATGGCCTTGAAAGGCAGATTTATTGGGCTAGAATGCCCATATCTCGAACTGGGCCAGGCCCATAATTGAAGAAGGTTAAGGCTTAATGGGCTAAGCCTAATTGGTGGGCTAGGAGGCCCAAACTGCAAACTGGGCCAGGCCCATAAATTCCCATGGTTGAGAGGGAAGTAGGGTTTACGGTTTCGCAAGAGAAGGTGAATTGGCCGCCGCCTCTGGCCGGATAAAGGGTACCGCGGCGGGAAGGGCGAACGGGAATAGAGGGTTGGGGTCAAGTCGACTGCTCTCCCAAAGCCGAACTCATGCCCGTTAGTGATAAACGGTAGCAGTCGGGATGAGCTCTCGGTGAAGAGGTTGTTTCAGCCGGCAGAGCGGGGATTGAAGCCGACGACTGAGCTAGAATCGCCACGCCGTTAGAACAATGGGGGAGTGGATCTGAGGCCAACCATGACCTTGACCCTGGCTCTGGTGAAACCGGCGGATCCAGTGGTTCCGGCGGTGGAGGGGAGATTTTCCTCCTTGAGAACGTCTTCAACCGCAATCAGGTCTGCACACGGTTTACTGCCCGGTGAGAGCAGGAGGGCTCGGCTCAAGGTAGAAGACAACATCTCGAGGGGTGAGGGAGAGAGAGAGAGATCGTCGGACTTTAATTACCCTAGAGAAGAAGGAGCAAACCGTCGTTCAGGAGGAGCAGGGCTCGAAGCTTGAACGCCGGAGGCTGGACTTCATTTTCCGGTGAAGAAACGTCGTGCCTCGATCTCTGTGTCTGTGAGAATTTCTTTAAGCGCATGCCTGTTACGCTGTGAACAGTGATTTGTGGCATTTTTTCGAGGATTTTTGAATAAATGACATTTTTCGAACATTTTTTCAAACAAATGGCATTTTTCGCAAAAATTCTTTTTTTATTCATTAAAAGGGTCCAAAAGTTTTCTTTTAACATTGACCCAAAATTTATGAGAAAATTAGTCAAAATGCCATTTTTTGAAAAATACCTTTCCAAATATGTCATTACCCAAAAACCCTTTCCAAAAATACCACATTTTGTCTTTTTCCTCTGTCTCTCCTACTCCAAAAGGCTCTTTTACCCTTTTCTAACTCTTTCTTCTCTCCTTCTCTCACCCTCATCTTCCTCTCTCTCCCTCTCCCTCTCCCTCTCTCTTTCTTTCTCTCTCATCTCCATAATCCTCTCTCTTATCTCCTTCACCTCTCTCTTTCTCTCTCTCTCTCACATTATGTTAATGGTGACAAAGATGAAGAAGAGGAAGAAGAAGGAGGTGACGGTGGTGGACAAACGGAGATGAAACGGCGGTAGATAAGACGAAAATGCGACGGTGATGGACAAGATGGTGACGGAGATGGTGGTGGATAAAATGGCGACAGAGACGGCGGCCGATAGACAAGATGAGGGCGAGAGTGGACAAGACGAAAATGCGATGATGGTAGACAAGATGACGACGGAGACGCTGATAGACAAGATGGCGAAGGAGACGGTGGCCAGTGGACAAGATGAGGACGACGGTGGACAAGACGTCGACAGTGATCATCGACGGAGATGGTGGACGACGACGGTGATCAGAGACGGTGGTGGACAAAGAAAAAATCTTGTGGACCAAAATGTATAGCATGTGCCAAAGAATATTATTGTCTTTTTGTCCTTATATGAATAGTGAATTGTGGTATATTTAGAAAGATTTTTGAAATAGTGGTATTTTTGAAAATGCTATTTTCAGCAAATGACATTTTTGATGATAAGCCCAATATTTTTAAGACGGACATGAACAAAAGTAGTCATCGAACAAATGTTACCAAATTTTGTAATGGACATGAAATATGCCATCATCCATTCACCAAGTAAAAGTGAAAATGTTTTTAATAAAAAAACTAAAAATCAAACCAAAGAAAAAGAAATTTATCTTTGTCTCTAAGTCTTTTACCACTATATTATCACCACTTAGATATGCATAATCTGTAATATATATTGTTTTGAGTTTAACAATATCCGTTTATAGTATTTGTTTCTTTTTCATAATTCATAATTGTTCCATCATAATAAAATTTTTGAATAAAAAATACTGAATCCTTTATTTTTCTAGTAATCGATGTTTTGTTTAGAACATCAAAAATAGTATATGTTTATGCTTAGAGAAATTTAATACTGGTTTTTCGTACTTTTATCACACGACGAATCCCTAGGGTGAGTATATCCGCCGAGTTTCCTATTCACCAGGTTTTCTAATGGGCCAAAAGCTTGTCACCACTTCGACTGACCAAATGAAAATGGTTAAATAATTCCACGTTTGAGGAAAATTGAACTCTAACCTAGACCCAAAGAGCAATTTCTTCCTAAGTGGAAACCACTAGCCAACCACCACTTAGTTTCCTAATTAGGGCTTAAATAAAATTCAGATGGAAAAAAGCCATACATGATAGTTGTTGATTCGTCTATTTTTAAAGATTTTTGTAGCCAAAACAAGTAGATGGTGTTCTTTTCAAACAAATTTTTATTTTTTTATATTTTTATTTTTTAATAAAAGCTTTTCAAACAAGTTACGTACCCAAAAATTTCATGCATCCTCCAAGATACGGCATGCAACAATATAGTTTTACTTTTAGTCGTTGGGTCGACCTAAGATTAATCTCACACAAAAATTTACTAAGTCAAAACTAAACGTTAGGCGGCTAGCAAGAACCTTTCTTTGGAAGTTCTCATCTTAGAATTTGCTCATCTATCATAAATCATATATTTATTTTCTTGAAAAATGAATCTTGAAACGACGCTTCAATAATTTCACTAAAAATTGACTAGAAAATTTTCAGTGTAAAATTTGTAGCCAAAACAAGTTGATGGTGTTCTTTTCAAACAAGTTTTTATTTTTGATATTTTTCCTTTTTTGATAAAATCTTTTCAAACAAGTTACGTACCCAAAAGTTTCATGCATCCTCCAAGATACGGCATGCAACAATATAGTTTTACTTGTAGTCGTTGGGTCGACCTAATATTAATCTCACACAAAAATTTACTAAGTCAAAACTAAACTTTAGGCGGCTAACAAGAACTTTTCTTTGGAAGTTCTCATCTTATAATTTGCCCATCTATCATAAATCATATATTTAATTTCTTGAAAAATGAATCTTGATACGACGCTTCAATAATTTCACTAAAAAATAACTAGAAAATTTTCAGTGCAAGAAAAACTAATTAGAGAAATAGAATAATTTACTAAAGCTTTACATTTCTAGTGAATTTTTTATTTTGAAAAAATAAATTAATAATAATAATAATTTCACAAAAAAATGTAAAGCTTTAGTAAATTATTCTATTTCGGGGATCATCGTTTTGGGAAATCGCAGCCACCTCCACCAGAGGATCATGGATGTGGAAAAAGCTCTTGAAGCTTCGACCACTAGCCGAAACTTTTCTAAAAACAAAGGTTAGAGATGGAATGAGTACTTTCTTTTGGTATGATAATTGGTTAACCATTGGACCGCTGATTAAAGTAACAAGAGAGGTGGAAACTAGACTATTGGGAATAACAAAAAACGCAAAGGTGGCTGATGTTGCAGCAGTGAATGTATGGAAAATAAGACGTTGTCGTGGTCACCATCTCCAGGAGATGCTGAGACAAATCAGAGAAAACACCAAGACTAGAAGACGGTGAGGACATACCAGTTTGGAGATAGAGCCTCGACAAATACGAACATAGTTTCTTTTCTAAGAGAACTTGGGAACAACTAAGAACGGCTAGACATGAAGTAAATTGGCACCGACTGGTATGCTTCTCAGAACCAGTTCCACGACAAGCCTTCATTTCTTGGCTAGCTTTTCAAAATAGACTCGCAACAGAGGATCGCTCAAGAGCTTGGGAAGAGTATCAAACTTGCTTACTGTGCGGTGAGCCAAATGAGACTCGCGTCACCTATTTTTCGTGTGCCCTTTCTCATTTACGGTCTGACCTTACTCATGTCCACTCTTCTTGAAAATAGAATCAATTGGGATTGGAATATAACTGTTCTCATTCCATAAGGATCAAAGTGCAGATGAAGATGAAGTCATAGTGAGATGGAACGAGGCATCCCAACTCTCTACATAGAGGTGCAATGAAGGAGAAGTAGCGAATACCCTTACAAAGTTCAAGATCAATTATCTTTGTACCAACTGCTTTTGAGTCAAATCAAGAGTTTGTAAACCATTATTTTTTGTTGATAAATAAAGTTAACATTTTAACAAAAAAAAAAAAGTATTCTATTTCTCTAATTAGTTTTTCTTGCACTAAAATTTTTTTTGAACTCGTAACACAACCTTTATAAAAATAATATAAAGAGTTCAAGACATCTCATCTCCCTAAATTTTAGCCAAATTTTTGAATGTATGAAAATTTGTGAGAAATACCACTTTTGAGATGTCATTTTTCAAAAATGTCATCATTTTAATATTTTTTTAAAATATCACTAATATTATATCATTTATTCAAAATATCATTTATGTTTGGATTAATTATGTTATGTTAGGGTTTAGTTTTTGAGGTTTAGGGTTTGTTAGGGTCAAAAACTTTTTAAAAAATCTATAACTTTGGGGTTTAAGGTTTAAAAATTTCTTAATTTGAGGCATTTTTAAAAGAGAATTTTTGAGAAATGCCACTTTTCAAAAATGCCACTTTTTCAAAATTGTTTACTCAATATATCATTTATGTTTGGGTTAACTATGTCGTATTATGATTTAGTTTTGAAGGTTTAGAGTTTGTTAGGGGTCAAAACTATTTTTAAGGTTTAGAATTTTAAGATTTATGGTTTAAAAATCTTTAATTAGTGGCTGTGGGAGTCGAAACTAGCACAATTGAATTTGTAGGGTTTCGTTGAAGAGGTAGAGAATTCTAGGGTTAGCTAAGATCACAAGAGTACGGAAAATTGCTTTGTTATTGCTCTGTAAGAATTTGTGAACAAAGTTGCCGATCCCCTCACAAGGGTTTTTACATCAGCTATATATACTATCTCTAAGGCGGCCTAACATTCCTAAGTCCTCGCGGAGTCGGTTGCGTCACAGTGGGCTTCAGGCTTATCTTCATACGCTTGGGCCGAAGGCTGCAGAGGATTAAACGCGTGATCAGCAGGCGGGGAGAGGCCGTGGTCGGCCTGGCGAAGCCAGGCTCGGCCCATACTGGCGAAGCCAGGCTCGGCCCATACTGGCGAAGCCGGGTTCGGCCCATGCTGGCGAAGCCGGGTTCGGCCTGACCGTGGCGCGACCACGGTCAGCTCCTTCCGGTCCATTCTCGCTTCGCCTAGGTTTATTTTGCTGCCGTGTGCTTTGTTTCGCAGGATGACTTAGGTGATGTTACGCCTTCTTCATCGAGAGTCCGGAGGGCCATTTCTTCAGTTGACTCGTCTTTGGATGTTAATGTTGAGCGGGTGAATACCGACCCCAACAGTTAGCCCCCCAGCTCGGTAGTATTAGAGATAATAGTGCCGAGCTATAGATGTTCTGGATATCAGCATTGCCGTTAAAAGACAAGGTATCTACCTATCTTTTCTTACAGTAGTAGAGAGTGACTTTATGCTGGAGATTTTAAGACTCCGTAAGCGTTGTGAAGATTTCAAGACTTCTCGTTTCGTTTACTGAAGCTACTGTACTACTGCAATACTGCAGAGAAAAGATTTTTTTTTTTTTTTTGCTTTTCGAAGGTTTTAAGACTTCGTATTCCTTTGCAGAGGTTTTAAGACTCGTGTTTTTCATGGAGATTTTAAGACTCCGTGTTTCGAATGCCGGTGTCAACGATGTTTCCGGACGGTAGCTAAGCGATTTCTGGAGGCAAGAGTGTTTTTGAATGGAACCGGGACCCGCTGAAAAAAGTGAGGAAGGAAAAGATTCCAAAGAGATAAGGTTTTGCTTTTACCTTCTCTCTCCTCCTTTCCTTTCTTCTCCACTTTTCTCTTAGGGTTTTAGGGTTTTCATCTCCTCCACCACTTCTTGCCGCCGCCGCCGAACCTCCATACCGCCGCCGGTCATGCGAGCACGCCGTCGGAGCTGCGAGCACGCCGTCGGAGCTGCGAGCACGCCGTCGGCCTCTCCATCCACTCCCATTCCTTTTTTTTTGGTTAGTATCTTCATTGACTCCTCAAGCTATTTCCCTTATCTTCCCTAGGTTTCTAGATGAGAATTCAAGTTCTTAGATCTTGCTTTAGGAAGAATAAGCTTTGATTGTTAGGAAGAAATCTCAAGCCCCTTGATCTCTATTGATTTCAAGCTTCAATTGTTGATGGGATTGGCTTTGGATTTGCATAGATTTTTTGAGATTCTTCTTTCAAGCTTGTTTAGGGATAGAGCTCGTTCTTGAGTAAAAGCTTCAATGTGTTGACCTTTGATTCTCATGGTTGACTTGTGCAGGTAGATTTTTGGTTATGGATAAGACGATGTTCGGTTTTACCGGAGAAAACGAACCCGGCGACCGCGGAGGAAGAACCGTTGCCGTCGGCGAGAGCTCCTCCCGTCCTGAGCCTTCACCGCCATTGCCTTGCCGCGTCGATAACGGTATCGTCGCAAGCACCGGAGCCGAAGGAGCACTCGCTGCTAACGGCGGAATCGAAGCCGCGAGTGGAGAAGCCGACCGCGCGGTCGCGACGAGCGGCGAAGCCGAGAGTGTGGTCGCCACTGATGATGGACCCGACCACGTGGTCGCTGCGGGCAAAAGACCTAAAGACGCAGTCGCTAGGAGCATCGAAGCCGAGGTCGTGATCGCCAAAGACGTCGCAACAGATTGCGGTGCGAATCTGACGTCGTGTTCGGCGAGTCCGTCGGTCCTAACGTCGGTGATGAGATTGACGACGTCTCATGAAGGGGTTGCTCAGGGTCTCCGACACTGCGTCAAGCCCCCAACTCCACGCCACCGTCTTGGCGGACCCGATGGAGCTGACGATACCGCCTTTGACGACTTAGCGGATGTTGAGGAGGAGAAGAGGTTTAGTGGCGATGAGGACTTGATGGCGCGAAGCGGGGGACTTGGACTCCCCTTTCCTCTTAATGATGAGGACCCGCGGCTTCCACCTGGTGAAGCCGTCTTCACCCAGTCATCAGGCTCTTCTTCCATTTTTAGGTCACTGGCTTCCGATGCTGAGGATGGTGATGATGACTCTATTGCGGAGGTTGATCAGCCCGTGGCGGCTAAGAAGAAGAAGAAGCGTCCGGACCCTCCGGGATCTACCCTTTTGGATGAGGAGTCGCTACAGCTTCTCCGAGAGAGGGGTGAGATTTCGGATGAGATCAGGCTGGTTATCCCAGACCCTTCTCAGCGAGCTCATGCTCCGCCTCCGGGGTACTTCACCATGTACGAGAACTTCATCGAGCACTGCTTGCTGTGGTTTTCGGTGCCCGGCTTCCTTCTTCGTTTCTTAGAGCCGAATAGTATCTCCCTTGCACAGATCAACCCCAGAGGACTGAGGCATATCATAGGTGTTTACGTGCTGAGTAGGGAATGCAATGTGGAGGTTAGCACCGAGCAGCTGTCCTGTCTCTTGGACTTCAGACCCCGTGGTCGCGCAGAGGAGCTTAGGTACCTAGTTTCTCCGGTTCAGGGTCGTACGCTCATTTCTTCTTTGTTAAGATTTCAGAGAAGACTGTTGAGGCAGATTGCATCTCCCTTGTCAAGACGAGCTGGGAGAAGAGAGGTAATCCCAAACTTAGAAATATTTCTCTTAGCATGTTCATGTTTCATGTACTAACTTTCGGATTGTTTTTTTTGCAGTAAAGCCAGCGTCTCAGATAGTTAGCTGGAGTGACGCAACAGCCATCCACAGCGTTCTCGCTTCCGGGGACGGCGACTGGGTGAAGTCTTTCACTCGTCAGAGGATCCGGAGGGCGCTTTCCACTAGGATCTTCCCAGGGAAGGTTCTCGGACGGGGTGCTCCTAGGGTCTCGGCTTACCAACGAGTAGAGCAGGCGAAAGCGGTGTCGTCGAGTGTCGCGGCCCCAGCGAGGACGTGCTCGCGGACTCGGGCTCCGTCGAACGCGACGCCGAAGACCCCTGCTGCACCGGTCCAGCGTCCTCACGCCCTTGACCCTTCCCCTGATGAGCTTGCGCGGTGGCGTGAGCAGTCGCGGAAGAGGGCTCTTACGTCGGAGGGCAAGGCGAGAAGTACTCCCGACGGGGCCTCTTCGAAGCGTCAGAAAACGAGCTCCTCCCCTGCTGTTGTTGCCGGGCTGGCTGCGTCGGCGGGCAAAAGCGTCGCGGTCCCGCCTTCTCCAATCCCAGGCTCTTCAGCCAGCGGGAAGGCGTACGTGCTGGCGAAAGCCAAAGTTTCTGAGGTTTGGCTTCTTTCCCTCCTTGTACTTGTCCTTGTCACCTAACTCCTTTTGATTTAATACCATACCCTTTTCCTTTCTCTGTATGAAGCTCTCCGCTCACCTAGACCAGTTGGCTGCTGATTTTGACAAGGACGTTCGCTCCCGTGACAGAGAGCTTAGTGAGGTCAGGGGGGCCAACATCGCCTTGCAGTCGGAGGTGAACGAGCTTGCTGAGAGGAACCGGGCTCTTAAGGCCGATGTTGCTTCTGCGAAGAAGAGGGACGAAGAGTTGAATGGTAAGCTGGCGCGGGCGTCTGTGAGACACAACAAAGATAGGGAGGAGATCGCTTTGTTGAAGAGGCAACTCAAAGATGCTGAAGATCTTCGGGATGCGAAGGTTGAAGAGGCCGTTGCTGAGGTCAGAGATGAAGCTGCTCGTAGCTCCGCCAGACGAGCTAGAGAGGTCGCCAGGTTGCTCGAGAGGATTGAGGGGACAGCGAAGGACAAGATACTGGACCTTGCCGAAATTGACGCGAACCTGGAGTTCATTGGGCGTCTCCGCAAGCCTGACGCGCCGACCCTAGACGCCGCGGAGGAGCTCTTGGTGGAGAGGAAGATCCCGATTTACGACGCTCGTGATGCATTTGATGAGCTTGTCTCTGGAGTGAGGCAAGCTTTGGAGATCCCAGAGGATGACGACGTGGTCGATGATGATGAGGCTTGATGATGATCATCTCCTTCTTGCCTATGACTTAGTTTTATTTTCAGTCTTTCTATGACATTGATTTCCCAGACTTTATTGGATTTGATGACTTTGGCTATGGCATTGGATGGCTTGTTTCCTTGCTATTATTTTAGATCCTTGCATTGTGAGGAATGCAGGATGACTATGATCACGGTTTTTATTGAAGCTTGCATGCTCAGCCTTATGATGAACCCAGAGGGTTTTTTAGAGTAGTGTACTCGTTTTAGACTTAGGAGCGCTGTGAGGCCGCTGTGCGTTTTTGACATGCACTTGCCAACGTTGTTGTTGGGCTTCGCGACTCGGTGTGTGCACTTGCCAACGCTGCTGTTGGGCTTTGTGGTTCGGTGCTGTTCTTCTGGACACGTCTGCCCGAGAAACAAGTACACCCTATGTTTTACCAGAGTGCATCCTGGGTTTACTGAATGACCATTCAGGATATATGCCGAACGAATCATCGGCAGCTGCATTTTACCAACGATGCTTGTTGGGTTTTCGAATGATCAGTTGGGTTCGTCCGCCCCAGTTCTGAACATTAGTACTTATATAGCGCGCTTGGATCCGATGCTGGATGTCATTGTGTTTGTATTCCCGCATCATCACTGTGGCCAGCAGTAATGAATACGGAACGACTCTACTTGATTGAAGCTTTGAGTATCCCATGATGGACATAGCTGTTCTCGTGCTGAGGTTTTCGTCAAGTGTTTGAAGTTTTTTGGTGATGATGTAGTCAAGGAATGGAGTATGGGTACCCCACTCCCCCCTCATTAGACAAATGAAGTTGACTGAATTTATTTAGAGACATATTGATGGGAATGCTTAGACCCCCCTGAAGGCGGAAGAGGTCAAGTGGGCTCATCCGGAGACAAGGCTGTTGAAAACGCTTACTCCCCCTCTTCTTGAGGCGGAGGAGATCGCTGGAACTCATCCGGAGACAAGGCTTTGTTAAAACGCTTATGCTTGCCCAGAGACAAGGCTTATGAAAACGCTTACTCCCCCCCCCCCTCAAGGCGGAGGAGGTCGCTGTGGCTCGTCCGGAGACAAGGCTTTGTTAAGATGCTTATGGTTGCCCGGAGACAGGCTTATGAAAACGCTTACTCCCCCCCCCTCTTAAGGCGGAGGAGATCGCTGGAGCTCATCCGGAGATAAGGCTTGCGAAGCGCATAATAACCCCCCCTTTTTTACGGAGGGGGGCAACTGAACTTGTCTGGAGACAAGCTGCCTACGTACCCTTTAGAAGGGATCAAGTCGCCCCGTAGTTCGTTTGAGCACTAACTCCTCCTTTTGTTTTGAGGAGGGACAACTGAACTCATCCGAAGACAAGCTGCCTACGTACCCTTTTTCAGGGATCAAGTCATCCCGTAGTTCATAGTGAGAGAAGACTAGTGATAGTACTTCTTCAAGTGCTTGGCATTCCAAGAATGGAGGATTGGAGTGCCAGTGATGGTGGCGAGTTCATAGACGCCAGGACGGATGACTGTTGTGATCCTATATGGGCCTTTCCAGTTAGCTCCGAGCTTGCCTGCGTTTGGCTCTGCAGTATTCTGGAACACTTCTCGCAGGACTAAGTCGCCTTCGCAGAAACGTCTCTTTCTGACTTTGGAATTGTAGTACCTTGAGGCTGCGTTCTGATAGTTGGCAATCCTGACAAGGGCTTGGTCGCGTCGTTCATTGATGAAGTCCAACTCATCAAGGAGCATAGACTGGTTGATCGCTTCATTGCCAGGTAAGAGGCGACGACGTACTCCAGGAGTGGAAACCTCTGACGGGATGACACATTCGGTTCCATAGACAAGGGCGAAAGGAGTTTCACCCGTTGCCCGGCGTGGAGTGGTGCGGTGGGACCATAGAACTCCTTCAAGCTCGTCGGCCCAGCGGCCCTTCTTTGCTTCCAAGCGTTTTTTAAGACCATCTAGAATTGTCTTGTTGATTGCCTCTACTTGACCATTACCCTGAGGGTAGCGAGGCGTGGACTTGCTAAGTCTGATGTTCCATTTTGCACAGAAGCTCTCGAACCGATTGGATATGAACTGCGATCCGTTGTCTGTGACAATCTCATATGGGACTCCATGTCGACATATGATGTTACGCCAGACAAAGCTTTCTACTTGGACGTCCTTGATGCTGGCGAAAGCTTCTGCTTCTACCCACTTAGAAAAGTAGTCTGTTAGGACCAGTAGCCAGCGTTTCTGCTTCGAGGGGTGTAGCGGCCCGACTATGTCCATAGCCCATCTCATGAACGGGTAAGGAGATGTGACGGAGGAGAGCTTCTCGGTAGGCTGATGAATTTTTGGAGCGTGTCGCTGACACTTCTCACACTTAGCAGAGAACTTCATACAGTCACCAACTATAGTAGGCCAGAAGTGGCCATGTCTCTTGATCTTGATTGCTAGAGCTTTGCCTCCTGAGTGATTGCCGCAAGACCCACTATGGACTTCTTCCATTACTTGCCTTGCTTCCTTACCTTCCACACAAGTGAGCAGGGGGCCTGAGAGTCCCCATCTGAAGATGTTGCCGTCAAGTAGGGTATAACGGGCAGCTTGTTTCTGTAACTTGCGTGCTGCCCACTTGTTGGTGGGTAGCTTCCCATCAGCAATGTATTCTCGTATTTTGCCCATCCATGGCTTGTCACAGCCATATTCAGGTTCTGCAACGTCTTCATCCATTGGGACTGCTTCGGGTTGATGAGAGCTACTAGCGGCGGTGATATCGTTGCCAAGGATGTCATCGCCATGGATGTCAACGTCTTGGGCTTCAGCAGCTTCTGCCATTTCACTATCTTCGTTGGTTGCTTCAGCAAGCGCCCTTGCTTGTTTCGCTGCTTGAGAGCGTGTTGAGATAGCGAGTGTCGTGTCTAGTTGAATGCTGGGGAATTCAATGAACTCAACAGGAATGATTCGCTTCAAAGCAGGATCTTCTGGTGTAGGGGTGGCGGAAGCCAGATTAGCCAGTGCGTCGGCGTCCATGTTCTCGCCTCTTGAAATCCTTGTGAGTGTGAACTCCTGGAAGGTAGAGGTGAGGTCTTTTACTATCCTTAGATAAGCCTCCATGCGGTCATCTTTTGCCGCATACTCGCCGCTGTATTGGCTAGTAACCAGTTGAGAATCGCAGAATGCGTGGATGTGTGGGATGTGGAGTCCCTGAGCGAGCCTCATGCCAGCTATGATGGCTTCATACTCTGCCTCGTTGTTGGAGGCTTTGAATCCCAGTCGGAATGATTGCTCAAGGATCTCTCCAGTTGGCGATACCAGGCGTATTCCACATATAGCTGCCAAATCCCGGGTTGTTCCTTCTTAGAATCCTTGTCATCTGGAAGCTCTATGAGGAAGTCTGCTAGGACCTGGGACTTGTTGCATGTCCGTCCCTTGTATTCTATGTCATATTCGCTGAGTTCGACAGCCCACTTAGCTAGTCTGCCAGATTGACTTGGGCTATGTAAAACTGTACGTAGTGGGAAAGTACTCAGGACAATAATAGAATGAGATTGAAAATAAGGCCTTAGCTTTCTTGATGCCATGAGGACGGACAATGCTAGCTTCTCCAGCTGGGGGTATCTGGTCTCGGCGTCTGTGAGCGTCTTACTCACATAGAAGATGGGCTTCTGTTCTCCTCTTTCCTCTCGTACCAAGACAGCGCTGACTGCTGTTTCTGAGACAGCAATGTAGAGAAAAAGAGGCTCTCCAGTGACTGGCTTAGCAAGGATAGGTGGCGTTGCCAAATACTCCTTAAGTTGTTTGAAGGCGTCTTCGCATTTTTCTGACCATTCAAACTGCTTGTTTCCTCGCAGAGTGTTGTAGAAGGGAAGACACTTATCCGTTGATCGTGAGATGAAGCGGTTGAGTGCAGCCACTCTCCCAGTCAATCTCTGTACCTCGCGTTTGTTTCTTGGTGAAGCCATCTGGATCAGTGCATCGATCTGCTTTGGGTTGGCTTCAATACCTCGTCGAGTGACCAAGTATCCGAGGAACTCGCCAGAAGTCACAGCAAATCTGCACTTTGCTGGGTTCAGCTTCATGTTGTGGAGGTTTAGCTGATTGAAGCACTCCTCCAAGTGGGAGATATGGTCTTCTTCTTCAAGAGATTTCACGAGCATGTCGTCTATGTAAACCTCCATAGTCTTCCCAAGTTGTTCCTGGAACATGCTATTTACCAGTCTTTGATATGTTGCACCGGCGTTTTTCAAGCCGAAGGGCATTACCTTGTAACAGTAGATGCCGCGGTCTGTGATAAAGGCTGTCTTCTCTCGGTCCTCAGGGTGCATTAGGATCTGGTTGTAGCCTGAGAAGGCATCCATGAAGCTCAGAAGCTTGTTTCCTGCTGTTGCTTCCACCAGACGGTCGATATGAGGTAGTGGGAAGCTGTCCTTTGGGCAGGCCTTGTTAAGGTCCGTGAAGTCGACGCAGACGCGCCACTTCCCGTTCTTCTTCTTCACCACGACTGGGTTGGCGAGCCAGTCGGGGTATTTGACTTCTGTGATGGACCCAACTCTTAGAAGTCTTTCGACTTCGTCATTGACAGCTTTTGCACGTTCAGGACCAAGCTTCCTCCTCTTTTGCTTGACCGGCTTGAATGTAGGGTCAACGTTAAGCTCGTGGCTGGCGATGTTGATGTCAATCCCAGGCATGTCTTCAGCGGCCCAGGCAAAGGTGTTGATGTTCTTCTGGAGAAACGCAACCAGTTTTCCCTTGAGCTCTTCATCAAGGGTAGCTCATATTTCAACACATCTCTCCGGGTGTTGCTCATCAATGCACACGGAGATCACAGGTTCGCCGATGGGTCGTTCTTCCTCTGCACGACCGTCTGCAATCTGTAATTGCTATAAGAGATTGGTCAAGTCCTTGACCTGATCGGGGCTAGTTCTTGCTCTCTTCTTTTGCCCTTGGGACGCTGAATCCTCCTTCTTTTCTTCTAGGTTGCGTAGCTTGTGCTCAGCCAGAAAGCACATCCATGAATCCTTCTGGTTTCCGAAAATTGTTTTCACGCCATCGCTGGTTGGGAATTTCAAGCACAAGTGGTATGTTGATGGTACAGCCCGCATCTGGTTGAGCCATGGTGTTCCCATGATCAAATTGTAGATAGCGGGATGATCAGACACTGTGAAGTTCACCATTTTCTTGACGCCACCGGCCTGTACTGGAAGGCGAATTGTTCCCATCGTCATGGTAGTTTCACCAGAGAAACCTGTTATGGGCCTTGGTTGCCCTCTGATGAGTGACGGGTCGATCTTCATTTTCTCAAGTGTGTTCTTGAAGATGACATCTACCGAGCTCCCGGTGTCGATGAGGACTCGAGCAACGTTGAAGTCGAAGACGGTTAAGTTGATCACCAATGGATCGTTGTGCGGATGATCAATACCTTCGGCGTCTTCTTCCTCAAAAGTGATGGGATCGCTGGTCCACTTAGTCCTTGGAGATGTTAATATGTTAGCGCAGACCTCAGCGCGCCTTTGGTAAGCTTCAATTGCTGGAACATTGTCTGCGCAGTACGGCGAACCTCCCATGATTATGTAAATAGTGTCTTGCGGGTTACCGCTCTCTGAGTTGTCATTGCGACGCTGTCGCCTGGGATTTTCCGCCTGGTTTTCATTTGTACCCTGAGGCTTTTCTTCTGGCTTGAAGTCAGATAAGCTGATGTTGCCCTTGAGGGTACCTTCGGCGAGTTTAGCAGCAAGCTGTCGTCCCAACTCGCGGCACTTCGCAGTCGAGTGCCCAGTCGCCTTGTGGAACTCACAGTACAACTTCTCGTCATACTCCTTTGGATCTCTAACCCATGTGAAGCTTCTTCTACCGCGTCCGCGACCACGGCCTCGACCTCGGCCGTAGCCAGGTGATTCAACTTGATAGTTGTGAGCTCCGCCTGCTCCTCCTTCGAACTGGATGAAGGCGGGATTGCCTTTCTTGGCCTTAGCAGGGGTCGGAACTTGAGCGGACTCGCTGGTCTGTTTAGCCTTCCCGCTCCTCTTGGCAAGAAGTTCTTCTTCACTTCAAGCAAAGTCAGCTGCACGGTGAAGAGCATCCTGGATTGTTGTTGGCGGATTGATGGTGAGTTCTTGCCAGAAGGGAGACGGGCATCGAATTGCTCCTCTTAAGGCCTCCAGTGCGGATGTGTTGCTGATTCCATCCACCTTTGACAGGGTGTGCTTAAACCTTGTCATAAAAGACCGCAAGCTTTCATTCTCTCCCTGCTTGTTGGTCCAAAGTTCTGCATCATAAATTTTACGTTCAGCAAAGATATTATAATGTTGAACAAACATCTCAGAAAGTTGGTGGAAGTTGTGAATCGAATTCTTCTCCAGTTTGTAGAACCACTGGAGGGCAGGTCCTTTGAGGCTTTCAACGAATAGCTTGCAGTAGCCGATGTCCTTCTCGGCTTCTTTGAAATTTGCCCTTCCTAGGGCCACCTCAAATTCCATCAGATGATCAGCAGGGTCTGAAGTCCCTTCGTAGCTCAGAAGCTTGACTCTTCCTGGGTCGGAGACTTTAGCCCCCGAGATGCTTTCAGCAAAGGGTGTGTTGCGTGCCTTCTCCAACACGTAAGCAACCCTAGGAGCCTTCCTCGTGCTCCGGTACATCTGCAGCTTAGTAGTTCTCAGGTCGGAGACGACCTGATCCAGTTTGGCCTTCAGCACAGCAACTTCCTCGTCACGGGAGCTTTGGGGGGCCCTGCGCTCCTGCTCCCTTCTGTACAGTTCTGCGATGGGGGGATCTCTTTCTCCATCAGCCCTGGTATTGTCAGCAGCGCCTTCTCGGGCGTATCTCCGAGGCGGAGGTCGATCTCCACGAGCCGTAGTGTTCTCAGCAGCCGTGTCGGTTCGGGCTCGTCTCCGAGGGGGTTGATCTTCGTCCGATTCTTCCACCACACGCTCGGGAGTTGCGTCAGAGTCCCGACGAGGCGGTGGTGGAGGCAGGTCCTCCTGACCCGTGCGATCGGTCCGAGGTGGCAGCTCCTCGCGCTGATCCCTTCGATTGGTTCGAGGCGTGGTGAAGCTGAGGCGTGTTGGACGGACATGGGTCCTCTTGCGCTTCTTCCTCTTGAGCGCTTGCAGCTCGCTCGTTGTAGCCTCGTTGTACTTCTCCTGATCCTGCACCTTCTTGACAAGTGTCTCAAGCATCTGTTTCATCTCCGTCACGTCCGCTGGGATGTTAGTGGCGTTTGGTGCAGGGTTCTCCATGAAGTTCTCCCTATCCTCGCCGTTCCTGTGAGACGAGGATCCTTCGCTGCTTACGTTGTTGTTATCCGACATCTTCCTTGGTGTTGTGAAAACCTAGCTCTTCTGTGTCAGAAATTCTCTGGTTCCCCTTAGACGGCGCCAAATTGTGGGAGTCGAAACTAGCACAATTGAATTTGTAGGGTTTCGTTGAAGAGGTAGAGAATTCTAGGGTTAGCTAAGATCACAAGAGTACGGAAAATTGCTTTGTTATTGCTCTGTAAGAATTTGTGAACAAAGTTGCCGATCCCCTCACAAGGGTTTTTACATCAGCTATATATACTATCTCTAAGGCGGCCTAACATTCCTAAGTCCTCGCGGAGTCGGTTGCGTCACAGTGGGCTTCAGGCTTATCTTCATACGCTTGGGCCGAAGGCTGCAGAGGATTAAAGGCGTGATCAGCAGGCGGGGAGAGGCCGTGGTCGGCCTGGCGAAGCCAGGCTCGGCCCATACTGGCGAAGCCAGGCTCGGCCCATACTGGCGAAGCCGGGTTCGGCCCATGCTGGCGAAGCCAGGTTCGGCCCATGCTGGCGAAGCCGGGTTCGGCCTGACCGTGGCGCAACCACGGTCAGCTCCTTCCGGTCCATTCTCGCTTCGCCTAGGTTTATTCTGCTGCCGTGTGCTTTGTTTCGCAGGATGACTTAGGTGATGTTACGCCTTCTTCATCGAGAGTCCGGAGGGCCATTTCTTCAGTCGGCTCGTCTTTGGATGTTAATGTTGAGCGGGTGAATACCGACCCCAACAGTGGCATTGTTGAAAATGGACTACCCATAGTGATATTTTTGAAAAGAGACACACCAGAAATGACATTTTTGCAATTGTCCCTTTTTAAAAATGGACAACTCATAAAAATATTTTTCAAAAATAGTACTTCAAAAATAGCATTTTTGATATTTCCCTATATGGATTTCTTATGTTACCACTTTTTTTTTCAAAATTAGTATAGTTTTTTTCAATGCTACAAAAGTTCGGTTGGACTTATTTCTCCTTAAATATTTTCTTAGAAACAAAGATTATTAGAGGGTATTATAGACTTTGGTACTATGCCCATTTGCTACTATAAATATTCTTACCCTTAAAGGGTTTCTTTGCCACAAAGACTTATTTGTCATTTCTTCTGAGTCCCAAACACCTTATTTGTCATTTCTTCTGTGTCCCAAACACAATGGAATTCAATTGTGTTCAATTCCTTTAAAACAAGACGATCCTTGTCACCGGTGCTACCGGTTTCCTTGCCAAGGGTACGTTCTTTAGTTTTTCCGCTTGGGTTTTGTTAATTAATTATTTAATTATCAATATAGGTCTAAGTATTCTTCAAGATTCGTTAAACCGACTAATGACTTAGCTTGTGCTTTCGGCAAAATTTTCAAAAAATAAGATTGACACATATATTATTTCGTCAAAACCTTGATTAATGTCGAGGTCAATTTCATTTTAGAACACATTTTCCTCAAGACAATTTAATTAAGGTGAAGTTAGCTTATACTATATAACTATTTAATATGAAAAAATTCAAAAAAAATCTATCGTTTAAAATGAAAGAGAAATGATATTCAATGGAAGTATTTTACGTATATTATTATGGTGTATAAATTTAGTTTATTAAATAACTATTTCAGCTCGTGGGCTACCTAAAATATTGATTGGAGGAGCTCAATATTAACACCTAATCGGATTATCATTTATTATCATTGATATTTCTTAGTTTTTGTGGAGAAAATTCTGAGAGTACAACCAAATGTGAAGAAGTTGTACCTTGTGGTGAGAGCATCCAATAACGAAGCAGCGACGAAACGCTTACGCACAGAGGTTTGTATACTAACCTATAAAATTCGCTATATAATGTTTGAACAAATCTATGTTGGTAAATATAAAAATTAAAGTGAGTTAAGATTGAGTTTGATTAATCTGATTTGTTGCATTATATATATATATATAACAGGTATTTGAGAAAAGTCTTTTTAAGGTGTTGAGAGAGAATCTTGGCGATGAGAGTTTGAATACGTTGTTGTCAGAAAAAGTTGTCCCGGTCGCAGGTGATATCTCGTTGGATAATTTTGGCGTGAAGGACTCCAATCTCAGAGAACATATGCAAAATGAAATCGATATTGTTGTTAATGTCGCAGCCACAACAAACTTTGACGAAAGGTACTACATCGAAGACATTTTATACAAGACATATGTCAAAACCCGTATAACACAAGAACTTGAGATTATAAAGAACTTCACTTCTTTATTAGATTTAGAAACTATAACTCAAAACTAAATCAACTCTCTCAAAGTCTCAAGGAACATCTCTCCATTGAGCTTCTTATTTATAGGATTAAGCTACTCCTTAACCTATTAGGATTACAAACCATAATTAGATAATTTCCTTATTTGTAATTCCTTTTTCTATTTCTCTAACTCTCCTAGAATCTTCTCATCCTAAGATAGCTTGTTCTTCAAGTCTTGGAATTATCCAACATTCACCCCCGTAATTCCAACTTGTACTCCAGTAACTCCTATTGCTTGAACTCCCATTAAACTCCTCATCTCTTTGAACTTGATTCGAGCTAACGGCTTAGTGAGTATGTCTGCCTTCTGCTCCACGCCTGGTACATGTTCGACTTCGACTTGCTCTTTCTCCACACATTCACGAATGAAATGGTAATTCTTGAGTATGTGTTTACTTCTTCCATGAAACACCGGGTTCTTAGTAAGAGCTATGGCCGATTTATTATCAATCCTAAGAATGACCTTCTCGTCTTTACCTAGTATCTCGTTCTTCAATTCGTTAAGCCATATAGCTTGCTTTGCGGCCTCTGTAGCTGCCATAAACTCTGCTTCGCAAGAAGACAATGCGACGGTGGGTTGCTTTTGTGACGTCCATGTGATTGGTGATGGACCAAGATAGAAAACATGGCCTGAAGTACTCCTCTCATCATCTATATCAATATTATGGCTACTATCACTATACCCGATGATCTCCCTTGACTTGTCTCTTTTGAAAAATAGACCCAAGTTAGTAGTTCCTCTCACATATCTAAGAACTTGTTTCAGAGCTTGTCCATGACTCTCTCTCGGACTTTGCATATATCGACTTAAGACTCCAACGGAATATGCCAAATCGGGTCTTGTGTGAAGCAAATATCTTAGACAACCAATGGTTCTTCTATATTCGGTGGCGTTTATCTCTGGTTCCTCCTCTGCCTTTGATAATTTTGTGTTTGACTCCATTGGAACATGAGTCAAGTTACACGATTCCATCTTGGTATCTACTAGGATTCCTTGAGCATAACCTTCTTGCTTTATGTGAATTCCATTAGCTCCTTGAATTACCTCTATACCAAGGTAATATGTCAACTTACCAAGATCCGACATCTCAAATTCTCTCGACATATCACTCTTGAACCGATCAATTATTTTCCGTGATGTCCCTGTTACAAACAGGTCATCAACATAGATTGCCACGATTAGAAGTTCCTTCTCTTCATTCTTCAAATACACAGTTGGCTCCTTCACACATCTCTTAAAGCTCATCTCCTTCAAGACATGATCAAGTTTTACATTCCATGCTCTAGGTGCTTGACGTAGACCGTATAAAGCTTTATGAAGTTTGTAAACCTGATTTTCTTCTCCTCTCTTTACAAATCCTTCAGGTTGGCTTACATAGACTACCTCATTGAGATCTCCATTTAGAAAGCCGTCTTAACATCTAAATGATGTATCTCCCAACCTTCTCCTGCTGCAAGTGCTATGAGAAAGCGTATAGTTTCGATTCGAGCTACTGGTGCAAATACTTCTTCAAAATCTATACCTTGTTGTTGTACATAGCCTTTTGCCACAAGTCTCGCTTTATACTTAGTCACTGAGCCGTCTGCTTTCTTCTTGATCTTGTAAATCCACTTCAAACCTATGGGATTTACTCCATTCGGTTTTTCAACAAGCTCCCATGTATCGTTCTTCACAATTGAATCCAGCTCATCTGTCATAGCTTCAATCCATTCTTGCAGATTCATAGCCTCTAGATAATTCTCTGGTTCTCCATCAATTGTTAGCAAAAGTTTTTCACCTTCTAGTTCAGCTAGGAGTATATAGTCCCCAAGATACTTTGGTGTGTTGATAACACGACCATACCTAGTCACGACTTGTTGATTTTCAGCTCCTCCATGATTATCATCAACATTCATCTCTTCTCCTTCGTTTTGATTCTCATTCTCAAGAGCTTCTGGTTCGAGATAAGTTTCATCGTTGTCTTGAGCATCACTGTATTCACCTCCATCTTCTATAACACCTCCATGAGATACTTTGAACATGCCTGGTTCTCCGCTAGTTTGTGTTGTTGTTTATGACCAATCCCAAGCCTTTCTTTCATCAAAAATCACATCTCTGCTTACAATCACCTTTCTCATGATTGGATCATAGAGTCGGTAGGCTTTGGAACCCGGTTCCGTTCCAAGGTTGATTACACTTCTTGACCGATCTTCTAGCTTCGTAAGATGTGGTTTTGTGTTCTTTGCATAAACACAAACCCAAAGACTCTTAAGTGATTAATGTTAGGCTTCTTGTTCATGAAACTTTCATATGGAGTCTGACCTTGTAGAGCTTTTGTGGGAACTCTATTGATGATATAAGTTGAATGACGCACAGCTTCTCCCCACATGTCATTCGGAATCTCCATGGCTTTCATTATACTTCTTGTCATCTCCATCAAAGTCTGATTTCTTCTTTCGACTACACCATTCTGTTGGGGTGTATATGGTGCAGTTAAATGTCTATTAAATCCGTTCTCTTCGCAAAACGAGTTAAACTTAGCCGATGTAAACTCTCCTCCTCTATCGGTGCGAAAGGTTTTAATAGATTTTCCTGCTTGCTTTTCAACAAAATCTTTGAACCTTTTGAACCGATCGAATGTCTCACTCTTCTCCTTTAGCAACATGGTCCACATATACCTTGAGAAGTCATCTATCAAGACAAAAACATACCGGTTGTTCGATGGTGTTGGTGGTGAGATTGGTCCACATAAATCTCCATGGATTAGTTCTAAAACTTGAGTCGCACGGAACGTAGTCTTTACGGGAAACGAGTTTCTTGTTTGTTTTCCGGCTATACAAGCATCACACACGTTCTTCTCGTGTAACACTTGCGGCATTCCTACAACCATCTCTTTCTTAACCATGTTGTTCATAACATCAACACTTACATGTCCTAGCCGAGCATGCCATGTCCATGTGTTGTCATCTTGAACTTGTAGACACTTAGGATAACAAATCTCCATTGGTGTTTTATAAAGCCGATTTGATGATCTTATGACTTGTACTAGCAATCTTCCATTAGGGTCCCTTAGTGTAAGAACATCTCCTTTCATATACACTTCACACCCATTCTCTGTGGCTTGTCCAAGGCTGATTATATTGTGTTTTAGATCAGGTATATAGTAGATATCTTTGAGCGCTTTCTTCTCACCATTCTTGCCCACAAAGACTATCGAACCCTTTCCAACAATATCAACATATGAACCGTCACCGAACTTCACTTTCCCTTTGATTTTCTCATCCAAACTTGCAAAGAAATCTTTGTTCCCTGTCATATGATTGCTAGCTCCATTATCTAAGTACCAAATTTCACTTGCTTCACCTTGATTGGTACTATAACTCTTAGGAAACACTTTATCTTCGTTCAAGAATACCACTTCGTGTACGTATAGTGCGTCTGCTTCTTGTGTTTCGTTCAGATTTGTCTCTTGATGCTCTGTTGCTCTATCGGGACACTTTGAAACATAATGTCCAGGCTTGTCGCATCTCCAACACACTACTTTGGACAGATCTTTTGTTTGTTGCTGGTTGTAGTTTTTGTTCTCTCCTCCTCTGTTTTGGCCGTTGAACCTTCCTCGTCCCCTGCCTCTACCGGAGCCAACCACACTTCCTTGATTACTTCTCCCATAACCACCACGACTGTTTCCACCTCTAAAACTTCCTCTAGCTCCTCCTCGGTAAGCTCCGTAACCTCCACGGTTATTGGTGGAATTAGAAAACATGAGTTTCCCTTGATCATCCGAGTGGTTTCCTTCTCCTACACGCTCTTCATACGCTTTTATCCTCCCAACTATGTCTTCAAATCCAGTTTGATTTAGATCCAAGACTTGTTCAAGAGATGCTACGATTTGTATGAACTTGTGTCTAGGAAGACCCGTCAAAAACTTCTTCACAAGTTTTGTTTCATCGATGATGTGACGACCCAACCCGTCAAATAAAAAAAAATTTTTAACCCGGATCACTATTATCATAAATATTGATCCTCAACGGTCCAATAAACAAACAGCGCGGAAACAATGATTCAACAATCAAATACAATTATCGTTTAACAAGCCCATACTTACTAATTCTAGTTCAATTCGGTAATACACATAGTTCTGAAATTGCTAACACCCTAGCAATTCTAACTTATTACACGAAAACGAGCCACTAGATCATTCCCCTCGTCCCGGCCATGATTCCACGATCACTGGCTGTCTTTACCTGCATCACATGGTTATAAGAGATGCGTGAGTATTATCATAAATACCCAGTGAGACGGTCATCCCATCAACAGGCTATGTACAAATATAAGCATAAGCAATGCTACAATACCAGGATGAACAATCAACACGAAAACAACTCAATCGCGTAAAAACAACCTATGTCGATCGATACACTAACCCGTGTCGATCGACACCAACTCCGTCACTCATGTCCGTCAGCACACCATCCCGGTGACCTACTGACACCATGTCGATCAACACACCCATATGTGTCGATCGACACACCAAACCCAGAAAACTCGCACACGCGATTTTCTGCATAATAATCCATCAAACAACACGAAATTCGATCCCAAACAACACACAAACGCATCCTAACACTTCTTATGCTTACACGCACCCATGGTCACGCACTCACCTCGATTTGGGAAGGAAAACGGATTCAAAAGTGTTCAAGAACACCCAGAACACCAAGAACACGCACGCCCCAAAGAACTCAACGTATACGACGAACGGCTACTCCAAATTCCAATCGGAAACCGGTGCTGGAAACTAGACACGACGAGCTACACCGCGGTATATAGAACGTCTGCTAACTCCCAACGGTTCGACGGGAAAACAACCCGTAATTTCGACGATCGGAACTGGAAACAGAGGCGACATGTTGAACAAGAACGCTCACCGAGAACGTAAAATACATCGGAATCACGATCGGAAACACGATCTAAAAACTAGACAGAGAGAGCTTTCTAACCGTATATAGAACGCTTTCTGGGTCATTCTGGTTCGACGGCAATTAAGCCCGTAATCCCGATGATCGGAACTGGAACAGGAACCACGTTGGATACAAAGAAGTCGACGCACAGGGCGAACGGCTGCTTCAAATCCAAATCAGAAAATGGCTCTGGAAACTAGACGGAACAAGCTACACAACGGTACATAGATCATCCTCTAATTCGCAACGGTTCGTCGGGAAAACTCCTCCGAAGTTGACTGATCGGAAAAGAAAGCTGCAGAAACGGCCCAACTTTAAACGATCATAACTACCAATCTAACCGTCCGATTGACAAACGGATTTTTCCTACGACAAGAACAACGACAGGAGAACTTACCCTCAAAAGTTCACCCCGATCCGACTTGATCTTGACCTCCGTTTGTCTCCTCCAAAACCGGTCCGAAACTGCCCAAAAACCCTCAAGAACACTCCCAAACACTCTCAACTCTCTCAAATCCTCTCAATCTGCTCAAATTCTCCTTTCTCTCTCTGTTTTCTTCTGTCAAGAAAACCTGCCGACACTCTTGTCTTTTATAGACAAATTTTTTTTTTTTTTTTTTTTCGTGTCGATCGACACACACCCACTGTGTCGATCGACACACGACCAAATATTCCGTAATTTGGTTCACGATCGTTACAATTCTCCCCCACTAACACGGATTCGTCCTCGAATCACGCGAAATCATAACCCTACGGTTAACACATCCGATCTCAGTCCTCTAGCCCAACCCGGCCAGCTCTACTAATATCCTCACCCCTGGCCCCACCCGGCCAGCACTACCTGAGATTACACCCAATCTCAGAACTCAACTAGTGTCATACTAGTTACATTGCACTGCCACCACAGGTGCAATCCTGACCAAACCCGGTCAGCTCCAACTCAGATCATCTCTCGATCTCCTTCACCTAACCCGTCTCACTAAGGTTGACACTCTCGTCCGAAACCCGACCAAATTCCCCCAGGAAACATCCACGATGCAACACTCGCTGATCCAGATCAGGGTTGTCCGATAGATCGCGCAACAATCAAACAAGAACATGCTCGACCCACCGTAGACCCAGACCTTGGATCAATTGGTCGCACAACAATCAAACAAGAACATGCACGACCAAAGAGGCTACATATGTTTACCAGGGTCGTCTGAACTAAAATTCCAAACTCGAGTAACAACCCTAGATTAGACATCCACAAACCACCTGAGATCATTCCCGATCCCTGAAGTTCATCAAATCTCATACTTATACTCACACTACAGGTACTCTTGCTCAAACTCATATCTCTATACACCACTCCCACTCGCAAGATCGTCACCCTACGAGCTCTTGATGTATACCATACTGGCTCTCGGTATGCTCCAGCCCCTCCCACTCTCGGGACACACAGTCCGTCAAGCTATCGGCTGCAGAGGAAATCACACATCCTCTGGAGAGATCTCTGTCCCTCAAAGTATATGCAGGAGAATATCACCATCCCCTGGAGCAGTAACACTGTAACGTGCATCATAAGTACCTGTCGACCGATTTACTTCCGTGGTTCCCATCTTGATATCCCCTAACCCGGAATATCACACATGACCAATCCCCAGGTCATCTGAAACAACCCAATCGCCAGGGTGTTTCCTACCCCGATATTCCCTAACCCGGAATATCCCTCATGACCAATCCCCAGGTCATCTGAAACAACCCAATTGCCAGGGTGTTTCCATCGGAGTCCCTGGAAAGACAGTCCTAACTCACATAAGACTTCTGTTCCAGATTCCCCCTAGAAAATAGCCAGGTTCTAACTCACATAAAACCTCTATTTTCCAGCGCCATCTAGGGATCTACCCATCCTAACCCCTTAGGACCCCCCCATCCCTAGATACCTAGATAAGCCCTAACTCCCATAGAGCTTCTATCCTAGTCCCTCAAATGACCTCCCCGTCATCACACACATGACCTAACCCAGTCATCAAATCCATGACCTCCCAGTCATACCATAAGAACATCCGTCTTATAACCCAAGATAATAAGGAAACTCCATCTTATTAAATCTCAACAATGTATATCGTTACAACCCAAACGAAAATACATACAACTCATAGCCACAAGCTAATACAACCACTGGAAACCAAAGAGACACTCAAGCCTCCGCTTGCTTCTTGAACCACTTCGAGAACTTCATCTTCATACTTGCCTCTGGTTCCCAAGTCTCCTCCTCGACACCATCACAGTCCCACACGACTCTCACCAATGGTATCCTCTTCCGGCGCAGCACCTTGACTCTCCGCTCGAGAATCCTCACAGGTCTCGCCGCCAACGTCATGTTGGGCTGAAGATCCTCCGGAATCCTAGCCAACACCCCCTCAGACTCATGTAGACACTTCCGCAGCATCGATACATGAAATACCTTATGAAACGCTCTCATACTCTGAGGTAACTCCAACCGATAAGCCACTGGTCCAACCCGCTCCACCACCCGGAACGGACCCATAAACCTTGGACTTAGCTTATTCTCCGAAATGGATCTGTTAGGACCCCTCAACATCGCTGCCTTGAGATACACCAGATCTCCCAGCTCAAACTCCAGCTCTTTCCGTCTCTTATCAGCATAACTCTTCTGCCGATCCTGAGCCTCTCTCATGTTCAGTCTCAAGACACGGATCTTCTCCGTCGTCTCCTGAACAAAATCCGCACCAAACATGCTCCTCTCCCCCACTTGAGTCCAGCACAATGGTGTCCTACACGGCCTCCCATACAGAGCCTCATATGGAGCCATCCCAATACTCGCCTGGTGTGAGTTATTGTACGCAAACTCAACCAGGTTCAGATGATCCGCCCAATGACCACCATAATCCAGCACGCACATCCTCAACAGGTCCTCTAAAGTCTGAATAGTCCTCTCTGACTACCCATCTGTCTGAGGATGATAAGCCGTGCTCATGTGCACCTTAGTGCCCATCTCTGCCTGAAACGCCCTCCAGAACTCAGACGTAAATCTCGGATCTCTGTCTGACACAATACTCGCTGGCACCCCGTACAGCCTCACTATCTCACGCACATACTTCTTAGCCAACAACACCGTCCCATCGGTCTTTTTGATGGCAAGAAAATGTGCTGACTTGGTCAGACGATCCACAATCACCCAAATCGCATCATACGTCCGTGACAACGGCAACCCCATCACGAAGTCCATGGTAATCATATCCCACTTCCACTCCGAAATGGGCAAACTCTGTAACATACCACTCGGAACCTGATGCTCAGCTTTCACCAACTGACACACGTTGCACGCTGCAACCCAGTTAGCTACATCCCTCTTCATTCCGACCCAGTGATAATACCGTTTCAGATCACGATACATCTTGGTCGCCCCCGGATGAATCGATAACATGCTCGCATGAGCCTCACGCAAGATCTCTTGCCTCAGATCCTCATCCTTGGGTACACAAACCCGTCCGTTCACCAGTATCGTCCTATTTGTCGAGACCATATACTCTGAACCTGCAACCCTAGCAGCATCAATCAACATCGGATCCAACTCCTGAGCTGCACGAATGCGACTCAGCAAATCTGCCTGGTTAGCTACCTCTAACCCCAACGGCTCCTGTGAGATCACACACAACCTCAACGTACTAATCTCGCTCACCAGAGCTTCCATATCACGCTCCTGAGTCGAAGTAACCCTCATCCGACTCAACGCATCTGCAACCAGATTAGCCTTACCTGGATGGTATCCGATCTCTAAATCGTAATCCGCTACCAACTCCATCCAGCGCCTCTGTCTCTGGTTCAACTCCGGCTGAGTGAAGAAATACTTCAAACTCTTATGGTCTGTGAACACCTGAACTTTTCCGCCATAAAGATAAGATCTCCAAATCTTTAGAGCGAAAATCACCGCAGCCAACTCCAAATCATTGGTAGGGTAATTGCACTCATGCTTCCTCAACTGCCTCGAAGCATACGCAATAACCTTTCCCTGCTGCATCAGGACACAACCCAACCCAACACCCGAAGCATCAGTGTACACCACATAAGGCTCACCCGGCTCGGGTAACGCCAACACAGGTGTACTCGTCAACATCTCCTTCAGCTTGCTAAAACTCTCCTTGCACGCAGAAGACCACACAAAAGGAACATCCTTCCCGGTCAACTTGGTCATCGACTTAGCCAAACTCGCAAATCCCGCGATGAATTTTCGATAATAACCTGCCAACCCAAGAAAACTCCTAATCTCGGTGGCATTCCTCGGTCTAGGCCACCCTCTGATAGCCTCGATCTTAGCCGGATCCACAGAAACTCCCTCTGCAGACACCACATGGCCAAGGAAACTCATCTCTTGCTGCCAGAAACTGCACTTGCTCAACTTCGCAAACAACTTCTGCTCCCGCAGCTTCCCCAAAACTACTCTCAGATGCAACTCATGCTCCTCAGGACTCTTGGAATACACCAGAATATCATCGATAAAGATGATCACAAACACATCCAGATACTCCTGGAATACCCCGTTCATCAACCGCATGAACGCTGCTGGTGCATTCGTCAAATCAAAAGGCATCACCACGAACTCAAAATCCCCATACCTCGTCCTGAAAGCAGTCTTCCTCACATCTGCCTCCTCAATCGGAATCTGATGGTATCCCGAAGCCAAGTCGATCTTGGAGAACCAGGTAGCCCCTCGCAACTGATCTAACAACTCATCAATGCGCGGCAGAGGGTACCTGTTCTTCACGGTGACTCGGTTAAGTCCCCGATAATCGATGCACAACCGGAAACTACCATCCTTCTTCTTCACAAACAACACCGGCGCTCCCCACGGTGAAACACTAGGCCGAATAAAACCCTTATCCAACAAATCATCCAGCTGCTTCTTCAGCTCTGCCATCTCTACTGGAGCCATACGGTAAGGTGCCTTAGATATCGGAGTAGTCCCGGGTTCCAACTCAATAACAAACGGTTCCAACCGCGATGGCGGTAATCCCTCCAATGACTGGAACACATCCTGAAAATCCCGAACAACTCGAATATCCTCCACTGCAACCCCTCCAACAGACTCAGGCATCACTATCGTCACCAGATACGCCTCGCAGCCCTTGAGAAGCAACTGCTCGGCCTGTATCGTGGAAATCACGAGACTCCCGGAAGTCGGTCTCACACCCTGATAAACCAACCTCCCCGCCTCTCGCTCAAACACAACTCGCCCTCGGTGGCAATCCAGATGGACCCTGTAACGATCCAACCAATCCATACCCAGGATAACATCGTACAGCTCCACCGGACTGATGATCAGATCTGCTGGCATCAACTCTCCCGCCACCAGAACATCCACACCACGAGCGCGCCCGAAAGTAGCCAACGACCTACCTCCAGCCACCTTGACTACTCCCGCCTGTTCCCCGGAATCACTCTGGATTCCGCTGCTCTCCGCACACTCCGGCGTAATAAAGCTATTAGTAGCTCCCGAATCAAATAACACGTGGGACTCATACCCGCCCACAACTAAGGTCCCTGCACAATTCCATGTGCCTCAGAACCCTACCATTCTAGCACAGACTCATAATTTCCCAACAGACAAAAACTCAAACAACCATGAATTTAAAAAGTCAAGTTCGGAAATACCTGTGATCGGTCTGGTGCTAGATCCACCCGCCTCCGCAGACGTGAACACACGCGGTGCTGCTGCAATCTGAGACAACGGCTGCACTGCCAATGGCTGTACTACGGCCACCGCCAACTGCTGCAGCTTCGGACACTTGGGCTTAATATGCCCCGTCTCTCTGCAGTGGTAACACACCCGCGTATCCTGGACCTTGACCCGCACATCTCGAGTCTCGGTCCTCCTCGGACAGCTCGCCACATGATGGGACATGCTCCCACACCCGAAGCATCCCGAACCGCCCTGACTGGCCCCTGAAGTGCCCTCCCACTTCCTCTTATGTCCCTGAGCAGGCTTGCCGCCCCTGCCTGAACTCATCTGTTGTTGAGATCTCCTCGGCTGCTGCTACTGCACCGGTGGACTAACCACCACAACCTGCTCCCCGAGATCCTCCTCGATCGCAGCAGCCATCTCAACCAGCTCCGCCCTCGTGGCGAACCTACTCGCCCTGCAGCGAGTCCTCAAATCTGGACGAAGTCCTCGCAAGAACCTCCTAACCTGGGCATCCTCGCCCTCCATGCTTCTCCCTGCATGTACCAGGAGTCGACTGAACTCAACATCGAACTCCCTCACTGACCGATCTCCCTGAGTTAGGTCCAGAAACCTAGACTCCAAACGGTCCACCGTCTCCTACGGGAAATACTTGGCGTTAAACTCCGCCAAGAAATCCTCCCAGACCATCTCGGCCTGTACTCTCCTGGCCTCAACACCTCTCCACCAGAGATGCTCATCACCCTCCAGATAATGCACCGCCAGATCTACTCTGTATCCCTCTGGACATCTGATGGAGCGAAAGTTACGCTCTAACCTCATCCGCCACCCATCAGCCTCCTCAGGCTTAGCACCGCCCGAGAAAAATACAGTACCAATCCGCTGCATCTGCTCCATCATCCGCAGATAAGATGGAAGCTCCTCAACCCCAGCCATACCCGGCTGCACCCCAGCCAAACCCGGCTGCACCCTAGCCATACCCGGCTGCACCCCAGCCATACCCGGATGCACCCCAGCCATACCCGGCTGCACCCCAGCCATACCCGGCTGCACCCTAGGAGCATGACCCGGAGCAGGCACCCCTCCCGGTAACCTCTCCAGAATCATCTGTAGTAGACCTGCCAGACGATCATCTCGATCCGGGGCAATGCCTACGGCAGCACCCCCACCAGGGCCCACCGCACCGCCAGCTACATCAGGACCCGCACCAGCCCCTCCAGCCCTCTCACTGGAACCCGTAGCTGTCACACCCACGGACCCCTCCTGAAACGCCTGCGAGTCAGCTACCCGCTCCTGTGTAGTCTCCTGGGACACCCACGTGGCAGCAGACTCACTCCCAAGTCCCCGCCCACGTCCACGCTCAGCACGACCACCACGACCTCTACGGCCCCCGCGACCTCTGCCTCTAGTCCCCCTAGTCATCACTCTGCACTAACCCGCAGAATACTAAGTACTAGAAAACAGAAATCACATAAACACATACCGTGGAATCTCATTGAAGGCTCGGAAGGGATGATCTAGGACTCCATACCCACACAACAATCAATTGACTAACTCCCATAATCAATTAACTAACTAGCCCTAGAACCGCTAGGGCTCTGATACCAAACTGTGACGACCCAACCCGTCAAATAAAAAAAAAATTTTAACCCGGATCACTATTATCATAAATATTGATCCTCAACGGTCCAATAAACAAACAGCGCGGAAACAATGATTCAACAATCAAATACAATTATCGTTTAACAAGCCCATGCTTACTAATTCTAGTTCAATTCGGTAATACACATAGTTCTGAAATTGCTAACACCCTAGCAATTCTAACTTATTACACGAAAACGAGCCACTAGATCATTCCCCTCGTCCCGGCCATGATTCCACGATCACTGACTGTCTTTACCTACATCACATGGTTATAAGAGATGCGTGAGTATTATCATAAATACCCAGTGAGACGGTCATCCCATCAACAGGCTATGTACAAATATAAGCATAAGCAATGCTACAATACCAGGATGAACAATCAACACGAAAACAACTCAATCGCGTAAAAACAACCTGTGTCGATCGATACACTAACCCGTGTCGATCGACACCAACTCCGTCACTCATGTCCGTCAGCACACCATCCCGGTGACCTACTGACACCATGTCGATCGACACACCCATATGTGTCGATCGACACACCAAACCCAGAAAACTCGCACACGCGATTTTCTGCATAATAATCCATCAAACAACACGAAATTCGATCCCAAACAACACACAAACGCATCCTAACACTTCTTATGCTTACACGCACCCATGGTCACGCACTCACCTCGATTTGGGAAGGAAAACGGATTCAAAAGTGTTCAAGAACACCCAGAACACCAAGAACACGCACGCCCCAAAGAACTCAACGTATACGACGAACGGCTACTCCAAATTCCAATCGGAAACCGGTGCTGGAAACTAGACACGACGAGCTACACCGCGGTATATAGAACGTCTGCTAACTCCCAACGGTTCGACGGGAAAACAACCCGTAATTTCGACGATCGGAACTGGAAACAGAGGCGACATGTTGAACAAGAACGCTCACCGAGAACGTAAAATACATCAGAATCACGATCGGAAACACGATCTAAAAACTAGACAGAGAGAGCTTTCTAACCGTATATAGAACGCTTTCTGGGTCATTCTGGTTCGACGGCAATTAAGCCCGTAATCCCGATGATCGGAACTGGAACAGGAACCACGTTGGATACAAAGAAGTCGACGCACAGGGCGAACGGCTGCTTCAAATCCAAATCAGAAAATGGCTCTGGAAACTAGACGGAACAAGCTACACAACGGTACATAGATCGTCCTCTAATTCGCAACGGTTCGTCGGGAAAACTCCTCCGAAGTTGACTGATCGGAAAAGAAAGCTGCAGAAACGGCCCAACTTTAAACGATCATAACTACCAATCTAACCGTCCGATTGACAAACGGATTTTTCCTACGACAAGACCAACGACAGGAGAACTTACCCTCAAAAGTTCACCCCGATCCGACTTGATCTTGACCTCCGTTTGTCTCCTCCAAAACCGGTCCGAAACTGCCCAAAAACCCTCAAGAACACTCCCAAAACTCTCTCAACTCTCTCAAATCCTCTCAATCTGCTCAAATTCTCCTTTCTCTCTCTGTTTTCTTCTGTCAAGAAAACCTGCCGACACTCTTGTCTTTTATAGACAATTTTTTTTTTTTTTTTTTTTTTTCGTGTCGATCGACACACACCCACTGTGTCGATCGACACACGACCAAATATTCCGTAATTTGGGTCACGATCGTTACAGATGATTTCTCCGAGGGAACTAGATTGTGCTGCAATACTTGATATTTTACCAACAAAATCATCAACCGTATCACTATCTCCCATCTTTAATCTATCTAGTTCAGCCATTAATGTTTGCAATCTAGCTTCTTTCACCCGGTCTGCTCCCTGGTGATGTGACTTAATTGCATCCCACAACTTCTTTGCAGAATTTTGCTCTCCAACTTGTAGTATGAGTGCCTCAGGGATAGATTGAAACAATAGTGTTGTCGCCACATCGTTCTTCTTTTGATCCTTTGATCCAGGATCTATCGTATCCCATACGTCGCTTACTCGAAGAGTAACTTTCATTCTCATCGCCCAAACCGTGTAATTCGTCGAGGTTAGCATCGGACAATGAATAGATGGAGTTCCAAGGTCCTTCGAACGCTGCGGTGTTTGCGTTGTCTCGTCCCCCATACTCGGTTACGTAATCATAACACACGCCTTGATCAAATCTTTTCCTTGAAGCTCTGATACCAATTCAAAACCCGTATAACACAAGAACTTGAGATTATAAAGAACTTCACTTCTTTATTAGATTTAGAAACTATAACTCAAAACTAAATCAACTCTCTCAAAGTCTCAAGGAACATCTCTCCATTGAGCTTCTTATTTATAGGATTAAGCTACTCCTTAACCTATTAGGATTACAAACCATAATTAGATAATTTCCTTATTTGTAATTCCTTTTTCTATTTCTCTAACTCTCCTAGAATCTTCTCATCCTAAGATAGCTTGTTCTTCAAGTCTTGGAATTATCCAACATTCACCCCCGTAATTCCAACTTGTACTCCGGTAACTCCTATTGCTTGAACTCCCATTAAACTCCTCATCTCTTTGAACTTGATTCGAGCTAACGGCTTAGTGAGTATGTCTGCCTTCTGCTCCACGCCTGGTACATGTTCGACTTCGACTTGCTCTTTCTCCACACATTCACGAATGAAATGGTAATTCTTGAGTATGTGTTTACTTCTAGGAATTATCCAAGTCTTGGAATTATCCAACAATATGTATTATTATATTTATTCTATAATATTTTTTACATTATTTCTATTTTATAAGCTAAAAATAAAATAAAAGATGATATTTTATTTTACATATGAAAAAGATATGATGTTGGGCTTGGAATCAACACATTTGGAGCTCTCAATGTCCTTAACTTTGCCAAAAGATGTTTTAAAGCTCAATTGCTTCTCCATGTCTCCACTGGTGAGTCTTTTTCTAGTTATATAAAATATTAAATTCTTTCACTATCATATGGTTCTTGAAACTTATAGTCTTACTTCTACATTTTGCTAGCTTATGTTTGCGGAGAAAAGTCAGGTCTCTTACCTGAAAAACCATTTGCCATGGAAGAGATTCGTAACAAGAATGGTCTTCAATTGGATATAAACCTTGAAAGGGAACTGATGAAGCAACGATTGAAAGAGCTAAATGAACAAGATTGTTCAGAAGACGACATTAACCTCTCCATGAAAGAACTTGGAATGGAAAGGCGAGTTGTTACTGATGATTAATAAATCCTTAGATTATAATTATCAGAATGGATCAAAATATAATTTGGTATATATTGATGATTAGGGCAAAACTTCATGGATGGCCAAACACATATGTTTTCACCAAATCTATGGGAGAGATGCTTCTTGGTAACCATAAAGAAAATCTTCCTCTCGTCATCATCCGTCCCACAATGATAACGAGCACTTTTTCCGAACCATTTCCAGGTTGGATTGAAGGGTTAAGGTAATATTTTTATTGTTTAGGTTTCTTATTTTGATTCTTAATGTATTAAACTAGAATTTTTATCAATGATTGAATAAGTCATAGTCTTTTCATAGATTGTCTTTTCGTAGATTCTTCTATCCTAACTAATCAAAACTATTCACATTAATCATATTTGTGTGTAGAACTGTAGACAGTGTAATTATTGCATACGGAAAAGGAGTGCTCAAGTGTTTTCTTGTCGATGTAAACTCGGTGTGTGATATGGTAAATTGTTGAACTAGACATGTTCCTAATTTATCGATCTTAAAGTTTATAATTCACGAAACTAAGATAGCTCACTCTGAATTTTAATATTTCTTTGGATATGATATAAAAAATATATTGACAGATACCCGTGGATATGGTGGCAAACGCAATGATCACAGCTGCAGCTACATATGCTGGACGTTCAGGGGTTTACATGGTGTACCATGTGGGTTCATCTAACCAGAACCCTGTGACGTTTGGAGAGATTCATGAGATTTCGGTTCATTATTTCACCAAAAACCCTTTGCGTAGTCGCAATGGCTCGTTCATAACCGTCTCAAAAGTGAGGTTCATATCAAAAATGGCTATGTTCAGCCTCTACATGACCCTACGTTACAAACTACCTTTACAGGTACTTGCATGTATTAATATATCACCGATATGTATGACTCCAATACGACGCTTGATTTACATATTGATTTTTTCTCAATCAGTTATTGAGATTAATTGATATAACAAATTCAACTTGGTCATGAGATTGGTAGAGCTTTACGAGCCTTACGTACTCTTCAAGGGCATGTACGTATTAACTTCAACTTGTTAGTTTTCTGATGTGAAATTTGACCTTCAAAATTTTGTAATCACAATTATAAACTTGAAATATTAGATTTTTTTTTTTTTTTTTTGAGAAAAAACTTGAAATATTAGATTTCAATTTAGATAATACTCATATATGTATATATATTTTTCTCAGATTCGAGGATAGAAATACCGAGAATTTATGCGCTACGCTGAAGGAAGAGGAGAGTAAAAATTCTGAAGGAGTAGTATTCGATTTTGACCCAAAACGAATTAATTGGAGAGATTATCTCACAAATATACATATTCCTGGCCTCATCACTCACGTTCTTAAAAAATAATACCACATACACATTTCATTGAATTTCGCATGTATCACGAATAAATCTTTTCATGATTGAAATTTTTTATTTTATTTGTACGGTAAACGTAATGCTTTTATAATAAAACATATGTATGTTCTGTTTTCTAGTAGAATATACTTTTTTTTTTTTATCGAAATTCCATTAAGTATGATATACATATCTTCTATATATTAATTGAGAAGACACTAAATGAAAAAAATTTATATGGCATTCAATGATGATTTTAAGGGACATATCAATTAAATTAACCTAATTAATTTTATAAGCTATGTTGAAAATCTCTAAATAATCTAATATATAAAAAGAGGCCAGCCCTCTCCAGGAGGAGACACGTGGCTGGGCCCTTTACCTGACACGTCACCCACTTTTGCAAAAACGTTGCGTTTATCATTCTTCTTCCTTCTATACTCGCGACTCTTCTTCTTCTTCCTCGACGCTCCCAAAAACCTAATCTTCTTCAAACCATGACAGCTTCAAAGAAAAAACTGGGTTTCGACAGCTCCTATCTTCTTCTTTTTCCTCACACCCAAAACCCTAATCTTCTCCACAACCAGGACCGCTTCAGTTTCGGCAATGAATTCCTGAATCTCGACGGGTGAAGAATGATTTGGTCGCTCCTTCCAACAACGGCGTCTCATCTCTTTTCCCGAATCCGAGCTCTCTCTGAAACCCTCTACATGAACTCGCTGCTCAATATGTTCGCCGATTGGACCGCATAGCAGCGTTGGTCCACCATGAAACCATTTGTGTTCACTGCAACTCCTTAACCCGTCGTCTCCTCTGACGAAGGTAAATATTTGGGGATTTTATATAGGTTTTGAGCAATTGATTGAGGATCCAATTTAACTTCTCCATTCGATTTTGCTCTGTCCAAATCAAAGTTCCTTTACTACGGAATTAAAAGATGAGATTTTGGGTTGACATTGTTGTTTATAAGCTAAAGTATGATTCATAGCTTCTAAGTTTCTCGCTAAACGTCATAATCTTTGGAATCATATTATTCGCTGTTATTTGTAAACATATACAAACAATTACAAATCCTGTAATTTTTAAAGCTTTTCATAAGTGAGCACTGCATCGTCAAGACTCCAGGTGCCTTGCTTCTTCCTCTCTCTCTGCTTTATACAAGAATGTGTAATCTGCGATCTGTTCATAGTTTAATGTATGTGGTGTTTTGTAGGAGGTAAATTGGTGTATCAAACCACAAAGAAGAGAGCCAGTGGCCCCAAATGCCCTGTTACTAGAAAAAGGATTCAGGGAGTAAGTTTTCTGATTTCGATTCGGCTCTGTTTTGTTAGTATTCTGGAATTGAGATTTAGATTTGAGTTGGAGTGAGATTGTTATGTCTTCCACGCCATTTATCTTAGCTGGTTTTGTCTGTCTGATTTTGGAAGGATTTTACCATTTCACAAGTGGACATTTGATATATGTTACGTGAATCATTCATTCAAATTGAATGTTTTTTTTATAACTTGATTCTCGTGTGTTTAGTTTTATAGAATCTACTTTGTTTCACACATTATCTTAGTTGGTTTTATCTGATTTTGGACGAAACTAAGGGATTTACCATTCCACAATTGGATATTTGATATATGTTATACAAATGAATCAGTCGGATTATATGCTTTTCTATTATTGATTTGTGTCTAGATTAGTTGTATTTTTCTAGGCATGCCCTCTTCTTAACTCGTGCTTATTGACGGTCTTGTGCTGATTAGATAAACTCCCATCAGTACATAACATAATCATAAGCTAAATTTTTTGTGGCACGTTGTCTTTCAAGTTCTTCCTTCTATTACATAAGGGATTGCTATCTACCTGTGGCGTAGATTTTCAATTCTCTAGAGATTTTTCATGTTATTTTTGATAAATTAAGCTGCAATTGTTTTATACGTTTACATTTTGTGAATGACATTGTATCTGTCTATTCAGATCCCTCACTTCAGGCCTGCTGAATACAAGAGATCAAGATTATCAAGAAACAGGAGTACCGTTAACCGTGCATACGGTGGAGTCTTGTTTGGTTCTGCGGTCAGGGAGAGATTTGAAGTCTTCCTCTCTGTTTCTGAACTTTGCAGTTGTTAAACTCATTGGTGTGTTTGAATTCTGACAGGATCATCCGAGCATTCCTTGTGGAAGAGCAAAAGATTGTGAAGAAAGTGTTGAAACTCCAAAAGTTATCAAAGGACATGTACAATCGGTTCATATTTTCGCACCGGTTAGATTGTTATCGCTGATGACAAGGTTACAGGTACTCTTGTTCTTTCCATTTTCGTCTATCTTTTCTTTGCATTTAGTTCTTCGATTTGGTTTCTCGCCTCTTTATTTATGTATTGTTTGGGTTGGGTGAATTGGGTTTCCTAGATTTCTAAACACCAGGTTCTCAGAACATCGGACTTGCATAATTATCGTATAATTGATATGGTAGACACGTCAAAAAAAGTTGTTAAGCTATCTATTCCTTTTTACAATGAAAGCGGGGTTTATATTTTCCCGCTCTGCTTTGGCAGTGAAGTTGAAAAGAGTTTAGTCTATTCATAATCAGAATTAAGTCTCTATTTCATCATTTTGAAACTGAGAAACACTTAAAGATTCCCTACTTGGTCTCTCTCTGTGTATTCAACAGTTGAAGCATTGACCACTCAAGTCACAGCAGAAAATTTTGCCAATGGTCTGATCTACCCTCCATCCTCAAACATCAGAAAGATCTCTGTCAACATTGCAGCCAATGTCGTCGCCAAAACCAATGACCTCGGTTAGTTTCTATTTCATTTCCCTTCGTAAATGGAACTGTCTTTTAACTCTTACATGTATTTCATTGTTCTCGATGATAACAGATTAAATAGTATACTGACTTGTGTTTCTTGTCATATGTTTTAGAGAATGCCAGATTTCGTGTCTGGATTTCTCATTATGATTGCGGTTTCTTCTTGGATCAAGGTGCACCATTTGCTTCGCATTTGACATATAATTCATGTTTCTGGAATTAAGAAAAGCTTATTCGATGTTCACTTATCGGTAAATTTGTCGCAGAAAGATACTACTTGTCTTCTGACTGCTTCTGGTGATCAAACTGTAAGTTGTGACTTAAATTGTTTTTAAGTGAACAGTTTGTGAGGAGAAAATCGTGACTCCATTGTTCATATTTACGAGAATGAAGATTAAAGTATGGGATGTAGAGGAGAATAAGTGTACTGGAGTTCTTATAGGACACACTGGAACTGTGAAATCAATGTGTTCACACCCAACAAATTCTGGTTAGTTTCTTGCAAATTTCTCTTTCTGATTTACTAATTGATATTTTGTTTCAAGATAGTTCTAAGGCTTGCTGTTTGTACATATTCTTGTCACTGGTTAAAGACATGACTGTCTTGCGCTCTGGGATCTAAAATGTAAAAGTACCTATCACAAAGAAGAGTTTTGCATCAAGTAAATCCTATCCAAACTTAGTCGTCGCCATTATACCTATCAATTTTGAAACCTCAAATTGAATGTTGTGAAAGATTATAAGGTTCACTTGTTTCTCTTGATTTTACATAGGAACGCCATATCAGTTCCTGGAGTACATAATCTGGATTCTGTTTTCGTTTTACTCTTTGTTAAAGTAGAGAAGAACCCTGATGTGATGTGTGCGTAATCTTGTTTGAAACATGTTCTGTTTTCGTTTTGCTTTTCTTGAGTATGCAGATACATGATGATCTGTGTTCAAATATTGATGTATTGTTGCCTTCTTAATGAATCTTGCTCTCTTGTATATTAGAAAAGAGGCAAGCTGAAGCTTTTTGCATCAGGGAGAAGTATCTAGATAGAATACCTGTATGAATATTGGCTATCTTCTTTGAAGGATATGCATACCCTTTCCTTATTTGGTCTTTGATTTTGCAGGTCATTGTCGAAAGAGCCGAGAAGAGTGATGTTCCTGATATTGATAAGAAAAAGTAAGTCATGCCTTTTCTTGACAAATTTTTGCTTTATTGCTTAGGGAAGTATTGTATATATGTTCCTATGCGTTCTTTAGATAACTAATCAGGTGAATTATTGGACAAACTTCAGGTACTTGGTCTCGGCTGATCTAACTGTTGGTCAGTTTGTCTATGTTGTACGGAAGCGGATCAAGCTCAGTCCCGAGAAAGTCATCTTCATTTTTGTCAAGAACATTCTACCACCAACTGGTTAGATACAACTTCCTTCCCTAATCATTTTCTTGTCCAGTTCAAGTAATTAATCATATCTTTTTGTCAATGTGGAGCTAACATTGTTATCTTTTACTACATCCGCGATAATGTCTGCAATTTATGAAGAGCACAAAGACGAGGATGGGTTTCTATACATGAGTTACAATGGCTTTCAACGTCAGCTCCGATTAAAAACTGAACATATATGGAAGACATGAGGAAAAGGGGAGCCCGATGCTTTTCAAAGAGAATACTTGGTTTAGGAAATTTGAGGTTGAAGATACGTTTATTTCTAAGAAAACCTTTTTTTTTTTTTTTTTTTTTTTGAAATGAATGTTAAAATTTTATTCAAAACAAAAAGGCGTTTTTACAATAGATGTTACTTGTTTTTGAAAGAAAACGTTTAATCAAAAGAAATCTTTGATTTGGACAAACAACTCCAAAATTTCCCGAAACTATGCGGGTCGTGTGGCGAACCACCCTTCTAAACTTTGATCAAGTGCTCGATCCCCCATTGTTCGGATTGAACACAATCGATTGCGAACTGATTTGTCGATGATCTTCATGAGCGATTCCTGTGTGAGGGGCTTCTCTCCATGCCTCCTGTTATTGCGCTCTTTCCATACATGGTATACCGTAGCTTGGAAGGTGTAGCGAATGAGAAAAAGTTTTATGTGACCGAAACTTCGATGGACGAGAAGATTTTTGATGTCATCCCACCGGTTTGTGTATCGGTTTCCAAGAAGGTGCAAAGTGAGTCCTTTCCACAAGCGCGAAGAATAATGGCATTGAAAGAACAAGTGATTCCTAGACTCTTCCACCTGATGACATAATATACATAAATTTTGACCCGCCCAGATTCGTGTTCTATCACCTGTAGACAAACGATTGAGCATTGCTAACCATACTAAGAACGAGTACTTTGGTGTTGCGTGGGTAAACCACACACCGATGTACCAATTCTGTGTAGGACTAGGCTGCCGGATAAGCTTCCAAGTTTTGTTTGTGTTGAATTTGTTTTTGAAAACGTCATCGCCACAAAGCCACAAGGCGGTGTCCATGGCCGCAGTTCTCGCTCTGTTGAGCCTGCATATTTCATTTTCAATACAATTTAGTACCTCAACCCTATGTCTTCTCCTTCGATGAGTTCGCAACACCTCCTCGACTAGTGCATTACTCGGTATTCCCATATTGATGGTACCACCCGAACCTGCAATATCATATAACTTCCCAAGAGGAGACCAAAGATCATGCCAAAAATAGGTGGTGGCTCCATTATGAGTTTGTACTTTATGAAATCTTTGAGCTAAAGGGCGATGTTTCAGTATTTTCCTCCACATCCATGAACCAGAACTCTGTGATTCCTTCATAGACCAGAAACATTCATTTCTCAGCAGCATCCTCTTTACCCACAACACCCAAAATGAATCCGTATTCGAGACAACCCGCCAAATCAATTTCAAACAACAAACGACATTCACCACTTTTAGCCGCTTGAAACCTAAACCGCCCTCTTGCTTTGGTTTACAAACCTCAGACCACGCGATCTTTGCTTTCCGTGTATTTAAATCAGGACCAGACCATAGAAATGCTGCACATAAGCCTTCGATCTTTTGTATGCACTGGTTCGGTAAACGAAAAGCTTGAAGCCAGAAATTCATGATGCTTTCTATAACAGATTGGAGCAGTTGTAATCGTCCAGCATATGATAAATACCGAGCTGTCCATGAACTCATACGTGTCCGTATTTTGTCAATGAGTGGCTCATAATCTGCTGAATTCATCCGCTTAGTGAGCAGCGGCAATCCTAAATAGCGAACAGGGAGTTTCCCTTCAGCAAATGGAAACTCCGATGTTATTCGATCCCGATTTACATCTGATATTCCAGCCATATATAAAGTAGACTTATCAAGACTAATCTTCAGTCCTGAATGTTCTGCAAATTCTCCAAAGATCTTAATTGTTTCCTCTATTGATCGCTTCGTTCCATCTACGAAAACCATAATGTCATCCGCAAAACAAAGATGAGTAAGTCGTATGGTCTTACATTTTGGGTGAAATCCAATCCTTCGATCCACAGCAGCCTTATCAATCATTTGGGATAACACGTTCATACATATGACAAATAAGTACGGAGAGAGCGAGCAGCCCTGTCTCAAACCTCTTACACTCCCAAAATATCCTGCAAGTTCTCCGTTAACCTGCACTGAGAAAGAAGCCGTGGTAATGCAAAGACGGATCCAATGAATAAAGACTTCAGGAAAATGGAGAGCTCTTAGAGTATTTAACAAGAAATCCCATTGGACCGAGTCAAAAGCTTTTGATATGTCTATTTTCATAGCACATCTTGGGGATACCGATTCCTTATGATAATCCTTGACTAATTCCGTGGCTAGTAACACGTTCTCCATCAACAATCGATTTTGAACAAAGGCAGATTGGTTCCCACTTATGAACTTTGGCAGTAGTCCCTTTAACCGGTTCGCAAGGATCTTTGAAATCACTTTATATAGTACATTACAACAGGAGATTGGCCGGTAGTCCTTCATTTGTTTGACATCCTCTTTCTTGGGTATTAAGGCCAAGATCGTTGAGTTAACCCCTTTCGGTAAGAACCCCTTATCAAAGAAAGACTTAATAGCAACCAGAAAATCCTTACCAATAATACTCCATGATGCTTTGTAGAATTCACTTGTAAACCCATCCGGCCCTGGTGATTTCTAAGAAAACCCTACTTTTATAACTTTCTACAATTACAAGTTACAACACAATATATTGCGTTATGGTACTCGATATCACATAGTGCTACAACCAATTTCTTAATCATAAAATCTGAGAAAAAAAAAACAAAATTGGAGAAGAAAAAGGTCACCAAAAAGCTTATTTACATGATTTTAGGTTTGTGATGGCCAATAACCCGCGCGTAGCGCGGACTCTCACCTAGTTACATTAATTTTTTAACATGAACTCACAAATACATATGTTCTTAATTTATATCCAACTAAAATATAAATTTTAAATATTTTAAACGTTATCTAACATAATTTTTAACGAATAATCATTTACTGATGTCAATTACTTTATAAAAATTGTATTTATGTTCATTTGGATACCATATGTGATTGATCATACAATTTTTTTGTTTATATTGTTTAATTGAATCTATATTACTCTAATTAAAATTCCCTTCTGTTATAAATGTACAACTTTACAAATCAAACATTAATATGCTCTTTTTCAAAAATCATCAATTTCACTTTTTGTTATTTATTTGAATTTTTATTTAAGAAGATTGACATACTAACGTGATAGTTTTTGGATTTGGTGGGCTCAAATAAGGTGGAGAGAATCCATAATCTCAAACGTATTCGATTTATATTAAAATGCTTACATTCAATCTAAATATCATGCATATTAAATTTTGTAAGATAAAATATATTTATCTATGTGGGAGATATTATTTGATCTTTGTTGTTACTAATTTCTCCCGTATATTATTAAAAAAAATATGATTTTTTATTTTTAAATATTATAATCCTGCGTTTGACGCAGATAAAAAATTGAGTATGTTTCTAAATATGTATCATTCTCTGACAGTCCTATTGTTGATTCATTTCCCTCACTGAAATTATGGTATAAGGTTCACGTGTTTGGTTTAACGTATACCATAAGGTGGAAAAGAATAAAAATGATAGACAAAGTAATTTGTGGTTTCAAATTTTGTCAAACTTAAAAACTTAAAGACTTGTGGTTTTTTTATCTCAAGTTGCTTTCATATCAACTCTCCCTTTTTTTAGAATAGCTTTCTATTTAAATGCATGAGAAAAGGAGTTATTACATGGCCCGTAGCCTAATTGGCCAAGTAACCTTGTCTATCAAAAACAAACGTTTAAGCCTTTAGCTCATTCAGAGTTACAAGCAGCCTAAGTACGTACCAAATGTCCCAACTTGAACTCCTTACCCGAGTCAGGTCTTATGTCCCCTCTCCCTTCCAGTGGTCCGATTACTCAAGAGTTTTCATTGGGGATAAAGGACAAAGGTAAAGAAGTTACCCCTGGGTCCTCCTCCATCCAAGCTTTTTCTAGCGTCACGACAAAAAAGGTTTTTCCGACGTTTGTCCAAGAATTTCATGATGATGATCCCGAGTATAGGTTTGTGCTATTGAAGAACTGCGCATTTACTGTTCATTTTCTACTCGTAGAATTCCTACTCTTCCTTTGTTTTTATCTTGTTAATCTTCCTTTCTTGGCCTGTCAAGTTTACATGGACTTGCATTTTCTTCTTCAAGAGTCAGAGACCGTGCAAAGGATTTGGCCATCACATTATATCAGCTTACTGCTTCTCGCTCCAACTTGAAGAAGCTTGAGGTGGACGGAAATCTGGCACAAGACATGTTCCAAACGATTACCGACCTTACCTCCCAGGTAGCCGCCAAAGACAAGGAACTGGCGCTGAATGATAGAGAGTTGGACGTCCTTAGGCTGCTTACTCAGACATGCTTAGATGAAGCTAACAATCTGCTGGCGAAGTTGCAGGTTTCCAGACGACGCTTCAGGATTGAAAACTCAAGTGGTCCAAGCCCAACAAGAAAGGGAAATCGACAACGTCTTGGCCATCCCTTCTCTAATCGATTATGAGAATTGGGTTGCGCTTGAAGAATTTCAGAGGCTACGGCTTGACTTAGAGAGTTCGAAGAGGAATTCTGGTAATATAGAGACTATTACCAAGATCACGGTTGGTTATGCGTTGTGCATCCGCTAGAAGTAGAATGGTGGCTTGTGGCATGAGTCAAACTAATTGTCTGATCAGTACCACAAGTCGAAGGACCTCATTGAATAATCTTTGGGTGGTGTGGCCTGTCCTACCGTAGATAAATATGAGGTGGAATGGGACGCCACCACCTTTAAGAACCCTACCGAAGACCTTGGTCTCTCAACTCATTCTGATAACGACAATAGCCGGTCCCCCGCTCTGGTGTCCGGTTTCACTAACGATGCTCCAACTCCGTCAGCTCCTCTTGCTCGCTCTCCTGAAATTTCTCTTTTCGCCCTATAGGGCTTGAACTTGTTCATCTTACTGCGGGAATTGAATCTAGACTTCTTATCTTTTCGTTATTGCTGACTTTTGTTGGCCCAAGTGCATCCCTTCTACCGCTTTTTTGTTTTTTTATCTCATGTAACGATAACCGTTTACTCAACAAAAAGAAAAGAAACCAATCATAGGAGGATTCTATAAAACTTTAATCGAGTAAACGTGATTACAATATTAGGATTTACCCATAATACGCCACTGGCGTTTGACGCTTAAGGTACAACGGTTCCACTCATATCCATCAATTTGTAACCTTTGTTTCTCGAGACTGTGACAACCATGTATGGTCGTTCCCAATTCGAGCCCACCTTCACGTTTCCGGGTACCCTCTTGTTCTAGAATATCCGCTATAAGACAAGTTTCTCGGTTGGAATGTCCTTGTCTTTACCTTTTTGTTGTAAGTTCAGGTAACTTCCGCCTAGGAACACGCATTTCTCACCTGGGCGCTTTCTTGCTTTTCATCAAGCAGGTTGAGTTTGGTACGCATGAAGATGTCGTTCTCTTGTTCTTTAACACTTTTCGTACGAGCTGAAACAACCCGACCCATTTTTTTTTTCACTTAACATTGGATTCGAATTAGCATTCCCATAAATACTAACTCTCAACAATCCAATTAAACCAACACAATCAAACATCATCAACCAGCGGAAACACATAAACCGATTCAACCAACGGATAACTCAACTCAATAACAATCCAATTCCAGAATCGAATGAAACCCAATAACAATTCCAATTCAACAATTCTAACATATCAATCTAGAAAGGCCAACAACCTAGCATTTCTATCAATCCAATAATCAAGCAACCGAGACTCTAGATCATCTCCTCTTCCCGGCCCTGATTCCACGATCATATTTTCTGTTTACCTGCATCACATGGATAAAAGAGATGCGTGAGTATTATCACAAATACTCAGTGAGACGGTCATCCCATCTACTTGGCTATACACACATGCATAAGCAAAAGATACAATACCAGGATGAGCAGTCAACAATGCATGACACAACAATCAAACGAGAATCAAACCAGTAGATCATGCGTCGATCGACACACCACTTGTGTCGATCGATGCATCAACAGTGTGTCGATCGACACACAACCACGGTGTCGATCGACGCAAGACGCATAACTCAGGAATCAAACCTATCCTCTCATGGATCGATTCTTGATCGCAACGCATCGATCTCCTACACGAAAATCACAACACAAGAACGAAAACCAGCCAGAACAACACAATCAACGCATCCTATCAATTTCTTTACCCAGATAAGCCATGGTCACGCATTCACCTTGGTTCTGGAAAGGAAAAAAAGAAAGAATTTATGAAGAACGCGAAGAACACCAAGAACGCAGATCTTTAAATCCGAATCCTCTCCTAAATCGCGAAGATCACACACCAGAATCCGATTCCAAAGCCTCATAATCCATAATCCGAGCTTTTAGGATCAAGAACAAGAAGAAATCAGCAATGATTCTTTATTTCTCTCAAATTCTCTCTCAAAACTCACTAGAACTCACTGGAACTCTCTATAACTCTAAAAAGACGACCAAAACGCGGCTACCTCCTTTATATACCCGAGCCCTAGGGCTCTGTTAACCAACATGCCAAACCGAATGATTAAATCAAATCAGCCTGGTTCGATTTAACCTTGCGTCGATCGACGCACGAACAAAATTTCCAAAATTTGGCTTGCGCTCGTTACAATTCTCCCCCACTAACACGGATTCGACCTCGAATCACACAACACCGTCTCACTATGGTTAACACTTCTGACCAACCCGGCCAGCACCACCTGAGATCAACACTCCCGATCCCCGAAGTTCATCCAGTCTCATACTTACAATCACGTTTCAGACATTATTGCTCATAACTCATATATATATAGACCCCTCCCACTCTCAGGGTCGTCACCCTTTGAGCTCTCGGTGTATATCATACCACTCCCACCCTCAGGACCACCGTTCGTCAGGCTATCGGTATGCTCAATGCCCCTCTCACTCTCGGGACACACAGTCCGTCAAGCTATCGACATGTAGGGAAAACCACATCCCCGGAGAGACTCCATCCCTGGAGAGACTCCATCCCTCAAAGTATATGTAGGGAAAACCACATCCCCTGGAGAGAACTCACATCTCTCAAGAAACTACAGGGAAACTCGCATCCCCTAGAGCAATCAACTCTGTCACGTGCATCATAAGCACCTGTCGACCAAAATCACCTCCCGTGGTTCCATCATGACATTCCCTATCCCAGAAGATCATCACATCCATGACCAACCCCAGGTCATCTGGAACAACCCAATGTGTTCCCACTAGAGTCTCCCGGAAATAGACAAGTTCTAACTCACATAAAATTTCTATTTCCAGACTCTCTCTAGGAAATAGGCAAGTCCTAACTCACATAGAACTCCTATTCCTAGACTCGCTAGAAAATAGACAAGTTCTAACTCACATAGAACTTCCATCTCTAGACTCCCAACACCAACCTCATGACAACACCAGTCATACCATAAGAACTCACATCTTATAAACACATTAATAAGAAACCCATCTTATTAAATCTCAAGAATGTATAAATCATTACATCACCAGACGAAAAATACATAAACAACTCATAGCAACATGCTATCCCGAAACTGAAAACCAGAAAAGACAAACTCAAGCCTCCACTTGCTTTTTGAACCACTTCGAGAAGTTTGCCTTCATCCTCACCTCTGGTTCCCAAGTCTCCTCCTCGACACTATCACAGTCCCACAAGACTCTCAACAACAGTATCCTCTTCCAGCGCAAAACCTTGACTCTCTTCTAAAGAATCCTCATAGGTCTCATCGCAAATGTCATGTTGGGCTGAAGATCCTAAGTAATCCTAGCCAACACCTCCTCAGACTTATGCAGACACTTCCTCAGCATCGACAAATGGAAGACCTTATGAAAAGCCTTCATACTCTGAGGTAACTCCAACCGATAAGCTACTGGTCCAACCCGTACCACAACCTTGAACGGACCCATAAACCTCGGACTTAGCTTATTCTCTGAAATGGATCTGTTAGGACCCCTCAACATCGCTGCCTTGAGATACACCTGATCTCCTAGCTCAAACTCCAACTCCTTCCTCCTCTTATCGGCATAACTTTTCTACCGATCCTGGGCCTCCTTTATGTTCAGCCTCAAGACACGGATCTTCTCCGTCGTCTCCTGAACAAAATATGCACCAAACATGCTCTTCTCCCCCACTTGAGTCCAGCATAATGGTGTACGACATGACCTCCCATACAGAGCCTCATATGGAGCCATCCCGATACTCGCCAGATAGCTATTGTTATACGCAAACTCAACTATGTTCAAGTGATCCGCCCAATGACCACCATAATCCAGCACACACATCCTCAACAAATCCTCGAGGGTCTGAATCGTCCTCTCATACTGCCCATCCGTCTGAGGATGATAAGCTGTACTCATATGCACCTTAGTGCCCATCTTAACCTGAAATGCTCCCCAAAACTCAGAAACAAACCTCCCGCCCATACTTCTTAGCCAAGACTGCCGCTCCATCGGTCTTCTTAATGGCAAGAAAATGTGTTGACTTAGTCAGACGATCCACAATCACCCAAATAGCATCATAGGTCTGGGATACTGGCAACCCTGTCACAAAGTCCATGGTAATCATATCCCACTTCCACTTCGGAATGGGTAAACTCTGCAGCAAGCCACTCGGAACCTAATGCTCAGCCTTCACTAACTGGTACACGTTGCACGCTGCAACCCAGTTAGTGACATCCTTCTTTATCCCGACCCAGTGATAATACCGCTTTAGATCCCGATACATCTTAGTCGCTCTCGGATGTATAGACAATATGCTCGAATGAGCCTCACTCAGAATCTCCTGCCTCAGATCCTCATTCTTAGGCACACAAACCCGTCCGTTCACAAGTATCGTCCCATTCGGCGAGACCAGATACTTTGAACCTGCAACCTTAGAAGCATCATTCAATCCCTGATCCTTCTCCTGAGCTACTCGATTCCTGCTCAGCAAATCTGCCTGGTTAGCTACCTCTAACCCCAACGGCTCCTGTGAGATAACACATAACCTCAAAGTCCTAATCTCCCTCACTAAAGCCTCCATATCCCGCTCTTGGGCCAAATCAATCCTCTTTTGACTCAACATATCTGCAATCAGATTAGCCTTACCCGGACGGTACCCAATCTCCAGATCATAATCTGCTACCAACTCCATCCAGCGTCTCTATCTCTGGTTCAGCTCTGGCTGAGTAAAGAAGTACTTCAGACTTTTATGGTCTGTGAACACCTGCACTTTTCCTCCATAAAGATAAGCTCTCCAAATCTTTTAAGCGAAAATCACTGCAGCCAACTCCAAATCATGAGTAGGGTAGTTCCACTCGTGCTTCCTCAACTGCCTCGAAGCATATACAATTACTTTCTCCTGCTGCATCAGCACACAACCCAGACCAACTCCTGAAGCATCCATATACACCACGTAAGGCTCTCTCGAATCTGGCAACGCCAACACTGGTGTACTACTCAGCATCTCCTTCAACCTTGCGAAACTCTCCTCGCAAGCTGAAGACCACACAAAAGGAACATCCTTCCCTGTCAGCTTCGTCATCGACTGCGCCATACTCGCAAAACCCTTGAAAAACATCCTGTAATAACCCGCCAACCCGAGAAAACTCCTAATCTCAGTGGCATTCCTTGGTCTAGGCTAATCCCTGAAAGCCTCTATCGTAGCCGGATCCACAGAAACTCCCTCTGCAGACACCACATGGCCAAGAAAACCCATTTCTCGCTGCCAGAAACTGCACTTGTTCAGCTTAGCATATAGTTTCTTTTCCCGTAACTTCTCTAGAACCGCCCTCAGATGAACCTCATGCTCCTCAGGACTCCTCGATTACACCAAAATATCATCGATAAAGATGATCACAAACTCATCCAAATACTCCTAGAAGACCTCGTTCATCAGCCTCATGAACGCCGCTGGTGCATTCGTAAACCCGAAAGGCATCACCACAAACTCATAATGCCCATACCTCGTCCTGAAAACAGTCTTCCTAACGTCTGCCTCATCGATAGGAATCTGATGGTAACCCGAAGCCAAATCAATCTTGGAGAACCAAGTAGCTCCTCGCAACTGATTCAACAACTCATCAATCCGCGGTAGAGATGTTCTTCACAGTGACTCGGTTAAGTCCCCGGTAATCAATACACCAATGTGTTTTTGTATTTAATTAGTTAATTATATTTTAAATAATATTATAGATGAGTTCTTAAAAATTAGATCTACTAGAAACATTTGATTATTTATTTTTCTTTTTTATTTTCTCAATATAAATATTTTTTTCTATTAAAACTTTAATTATTTCACTTTAATCATAATTATATTTTTTTTTTGTTCTCTCTACTTTCAACTATAAGATCTTTTTTTCTTTGTATATTAGAGACGAAAGAGTGAATATAAATATATTAACGTTTGATTTTTCTTTTAGTTTTCACATGACTTTTTTTTTGTAGGTATTTAATTTGGATTTACATATTTAATTTTAGAAAATTGGTTTCGTATCATTGAAATGTTTTTTTTAATTCAAAAGACCAAAATAAAATCAAACCGAACTAAAACCAAACCGAACCAAAACCGAACCGAACTAAATCGAACCAAACCAAACCAAATTTACTTCGGTTTAAGTTTGGTTACTATTTTAATAAAATCGAATAAACCGAACCGAACCAAACCCGAAAATAAACCGAAGTGCCCACCCCTAGAATGGAGGAGTACAAAGAACGATTTACAAAGAGCTTGGCCGAACCTTGGATGCTTAAAACATGGTAACATTTCGTGCCTATACTCATATCAAAGAGATACCGTTTTCCCATTTTCAAAAGAAAAAGAAAAGAAAAAAAATATATAAAAAAAAAGAAAAAAAAAAGAGAAAAAGAAAAGAAAAAGAAAAGAAAATCAAAGGGAAAGGAAAACGGTTGTCTAAGAGTCTTATGGCCAAAAGAATACCCAAGGAATGTCATGATACAAAAGAAGAGATGAGTTAAGGAGATTTCAAGTGATTCCCGGAGAAAGATCTAAGTCTGGGGGAGAAAGACGTGAAGAAGTGGTTGGGAAATTGTGGACATCACTAGGTCTATTCTCTCTTGCGATTTTGCATAATATCTCGCACCCGGAGTCTATGGTAACCCTAAACACTTTTAACCTCATCACTAAAATCAGCCTTTCCCAATACCTAGCCCGTCTTCCTTGAATGATGTTTTTATTGAGAAGTCTTCAATAAATCTAGGAGAGTAGAAAGAGTCAATTGATTTGAAGTTGAGATTTTTGCAGGGATAGAGATTTAGAGTATGGAAATGTTGCGAATTCGTGATGGAAGAAGATGACAACGTCTATGAGCTAATCTTGTTTCATGTGGATTACAGGTTTAGAATTTGAGGCAACGATCCGAAGGATATGTGAGTTCCTCCGAATTTCAAACCTCTTCTCAATTCTTGACATTTGTTTGTTTGAGGACAAGCAAAAGATAAGTCTAGGGGAGTTGATATACCCTATATTTTACCACTTTTACTATTTATTTTACTATTGTTTTTACATATTTAATAAAGCTTTTCGACCAAAAGAGGTAGTTTTCTCGTATTTGTAGAATTTAAGGTCTTAACAGGTTTTAACATCAAAAGGATGTAAAATGGAGCAAAAAGAGTGTTATCTATGATACAGCTACTCATTCAAGTCAAAGGAACCAAGCCAAGTCATTATATCTTGAAGATAAAGCATATTCTCAAGTTGGACAGAACGTATATGCCAGAAGTTCGCTGATGAACGGAGGATCAAATCAACTTGGAATTGAATAAAACTTGGAGTGGAGATATCCATTTGAGTTAGATTTCCAATGGAGTTGGACTTACATCAATTGGAGCTGTACTTTGGAAGATATACCCGAAACACTGAGGACATGTCAAGCTGCCTTCGAAGTGAAGTGAGTGCACAAGGAAGCCAAGCACCGGGCCCACCTATGGGCCGATACTACAGACCTTTGCCGACCTTCTAGAATAGCCAAAGAAGCCTCTAATACCGCTCACGAAGCCCGACCGTTATTGTGACCGGTATTGCCTCAGTTTCGACTAAAAAGACGTTTTTGCCCGAAGAAGCCCTAGCCGACTTAAGCCTCCTTAACCCCTATATATAATTGCTTTCAGCCTCTCTAGGAACTTAAGCAGCCGGCCTTAACAGCCTAAATCAATACCTCAACATGTATTTCGTTTTTCTCTTGTTCTTAATGCATATTTGATTCTTTAAAGCCTTTAAGGATATATTGACTTTGCCCTATTGCGAAGAGATGAGATCTAACTCCTTACGCTTTGTAGATCAACTTTATACTATGATTATGTGCTTTACTCTTGCTACTACGTGTTGCAAAACATGTTAGAGTACTAGCTTTGATTTGATTTCTATGCACTTTCTTAATTCTATATCTTTACATACTTAATCGTTTAGAGTTTTATTCTAGAATTGATTCTTCATCTTTATTTGCTCTCAAAGCACGAACTGGCTTAGCTACCCAGGGACTGATCTTAGGTTGATATACTCTCCAAAAGCTTGTTATATCTCTAGACCTAGTATTCGATGAGCTAGGCGTCTTAACAATTCGATAGGTTAGTTAAGGAGTCTAGTGAACAATCAATCTTAATCATAAATCATGTTTTTACCTTATAATAACCTGTGATAGTTGAGTCTATTAGGGTAGAAAACGTAGATGGTTAGTTACGTCACGACAGTGGGATGACCTTACATTAGTGATATGAGTTCTAGAACAACTGGTCTTAAAACCCTAATCGATTTCTTGTGTTTTGCATATGTTTTGTGAATTGCTTGAATTCTCATCTTAATTGATCTATCTTTCCCTTTACTTTATTGCTTGTTATTTGCTTCCACAAAAACCCCAAAACCAAATTATATATTTACTTAGCTTAATTCGCATCATATAGATTTGTAGTGCATTCATCACTTAGTCCTCAGTGGATCAAAGTACTACAATTGTCTACTGTGCATGTGCAGTTTCCTAGGGTTATAAATTTAAAGCTTGCATATGCATCTAAACCCTGCACGCATCAGTAATTCTCAGGTATGAATCGAAATTGAAGAATAAAAGACCGTCAGGATTTTTATTAAACACATTTCTAGAACTCGAACACAAATATAAAACCAATCAACTTTCGTTGTAGAGATTATCTATGACTAAATCCTTGAATTCCAAATTTCTTTGCAAATTCAATCAATTAAGACAAGCATTATTAGAGTTCAGGTTCGATTGTTCACAAAATCACTAAGCCAAATTTCTTTGCGAATTGTTATTTTGCTCATCTAAGATTAGTTCAGGTTGTTAACAATACTTTCGCATCTATTAATTCAACCTAGGGTTCCTAATTCCAGGTGATCAATCCTAAAATCAGAGTTAAAGCAATCTAGATGAAGAACAAATAGATAAATCCCAACAATAATTCAATCCTAACAATTTGTCATCAAACCCTTGAATCCCCAAAACCTAACTAGCAAATTACTCAGACATAGATGAAGAAAACATAACGAATGAATAAAGTTGCATAAAAGAGATAGAGAAAGTGATACAAAGGGTTCGAAATCTCTCTAGAACGAAGGGTCTCCCCAAAAGCTCTCCAAATCAATCTCTCTCCTTTGCTCAATAGAAAACAAGATAAAATCCTCTAAAGTTATTCTAAAAGACTAAAACTATATATAATCTTCAAAAATCGGACTGGACTTTTTCTGTAAACTTCTGGACTTCTCAGACAAAAAGGAAATCTTGAAAACTTGGCATCTTCTCGCCAGACATGTGCGTCGATCGACGCAAGACAGAAATATCGACTCCGACTTGATCACTTTGGTTTCTCTTTCCACCATGCTCCAAAATCTCCCATTATGCTCCAAACGTACATGAACCTATAAAGACTTGAAAAATACCAAAAAGACTCTATAAAAAGAACTTATATCATGGTAAAAAACCGGTAAAAACCATGATATATCAGGTATGTTGAACTGATGTTTTAGAGTGTGTTTTATGGTAAACTGATGTGTTTTAGGTACTTTTGTGTACCTGGGATTTCATTGTAATGTTGAACTTATGTTCTAGGTTAAACTTGTTTTGGTACTACTAGTGTTTTAAGATACTACTGATTTTTTTGGCACAACTAGTGTTTTAAGATACTACTGATTAAACGAGCTCGAATTAAACACATGTTTTTGAAAAAAACAATAAACATATACCACATTTAACACATGCGCCGTCGTATGAATTTAAAATACTAAAACTTTACTTATAGTTATACTTATTTACTTAGTAGTACCATATTACACACAGTTATATTTTGATACTTTTCAGGTATAATCAGTTATACGGGGTTCAAACACTAATGTTTATAGTATTACTCCTCAAATTATTCCCATTAAATACATTTATTATAGTTCCATATATTAAAATTTCTGAAAACACAATGTTTGGTTGTTCGACATAACAATTAGGACTTCCATTCACACTTTAACCTATAAATGTAAGATAGTTTTAGTAAAAAAATGTTTTAGTGTAAGATTAGTTTTTGTAAAAACATATGTACTCAGTATTACCTAAGATAATAATTAGTCCAAATGCAGCAATAACTAATAAGCACAAATCAGATGAATACACAAATTAAATCAGATGAACAACACACAACTTAAGTCTCATAGTTATACCCAGTTTTACTAGTAATACCTAACAGAGAGAACACACAAATTAACCGTCACAGTTATACATAGTTTTACCTAGTAGTACTTGGCACAGAGAGCATCATCAAGTGAAATCGCATAATTATACCCTGTAGTACCTAGTAGTACTTGGCAGAGAGAACACCACAAATTAAAAACCGTTTTGCCTACTCCTCCTCCACCACATCGGGGTCGCTCACAAAATATTTATACAATCCCCATCCTCGTCCTCTTCCTCTTCGTCCTCCTCTTTGTTCTCCAGCCGATGGGTACCGTCTTTCTTGATTTCTTCCTACTGAAGGATCTTCGTGTGGTGGAGGCAAGCTAGTCAAAGCTCGTATATTGTTAGGGATAATCCATCCAAAAATATGGGGAACAAGATATATCGTCTTGCAATACGCCAATTTCCACTTCTATATAAGAAAATATTCACAGCAATACTCATGTATACGGGCTTCGATCTCTCCACTTAATCGGACGATAGCTTGTAGTACATGCACGCATGGGTACTTGTGTATATAAAAATACTTGCAACTGCAAGTTCTCCTGGTCAAATCAATCAAATAATTCATGTAATCCAGTCCAATCACATTGTACTTATTGTTGGAGTTGTTTAACTCAACCGAGATTAATTTCTTTGCAGTCGGTAACAGGACATGAATTTGGTAGTGCACATAAGGCACCAACTTCTGTGACATTATCATTGCAGCGACACTCTTTCTATGTTTGTTGAACCATTCAGCCACTTTTGCAACAATCACATCAATTATAGGTAATAACGAGTACTTCCTTGCAGTTAGCAAAACAGAATTGATAGATTCTGTTGAATTACTTGTGTCTAAGTTGTACCAATCTCCTACCAAATAACACCTTGCCCATTTTTTCACATCAACACTTCTATCTAGATAAGCACCTGCAGCAGGATATATTCTTCTAAACCTAGCATAAAGTGCTATGAACTCTGCCTCGGTATATGCTTGTGCGCATTCGATGAACTTACCCGCAACCGTTTTTTTCTTACACCTGAAACGCTTCCTTGGACATTCTGAGACAGATTATAGACACAAAACCCATGTTGAGACAACGGGAACACCTCATGTATTGACTTGACGAGGTTTTTATTTCTATCAGATATAAAAACTAGTTCAACATCATACTTTACCACTGATTTCAACTCCTCCATAAACCACATCCAGCTCGCTTCTTTCTCACCATCAACTACACCAAAAGCAATTGGATAATGGTGACAATCATGATCATGAGCCATAACAACAATTAAAACTCCACCAAAAGAACTTTTAAGGTGGGTGGCATCCACAACGATGAATTTTCTCATGGATTTGAACCCTTCTATGCAAGCTCCAAGTGCGAAGAACAAATACTCAAACTTGCCTTCGTCATCCCATTCCACACATGTTTTTGTACCCTCATTCATCTTCTTAAGCATGTACATATAAGACTCCAACATCTTATAACTCTCCTCTGGACTTCCCCGCACACCATTAGCAGCTAGGTTTTTTCCTCTCCATGCAGTAGAGTATGATATATAACCACTAGCTTTTCCTTTCACCAACTTTATCAAACTTTTCGGATCTGGAGTCTCAAAACAAACTGGAAAACCTTCATGTAAAATACCAGCAACTATTCGTTGAGTCCCTCTCCTTCTTCGTCTCCTTGTACTTGCATCAGCTCGGGAACATGTATGCATGTTGTTGTAAGTTCTAACCGACCAACGATCAGAATTCTGAATAGGAGTAACTCGTACATACCACTTGCAACCAGCTTTTGCTTCATTACAACGAAGCACATATCACCCTGGCTCGGAGTGCTTAACAACATACTCAAAGCAGTTCTGATGTGAAGCAATTTGAACTAACTGTTTTACTTGATCTCTACTTGCAAATTCTTGATGTAGAATCATATCCATACCATCTTTCCATCCTTGTCTTACATCCCCATCTCCATCCACAGCATCTGGTCCCTCATTATCTTCATACGTCCCAAAGTTATACTCATTATCAAATTCATGCATACCAAAGTTATCTTGTTCTTCATGACCTATAATCAAAACAGTGTCAAACAGTCATATCAGTTATACCTAGTAGTATGAGATAGAGAGAACACATCAGTTATACCTAGTAGTACTAGACAGAGAAATCACATAAAATGAGTAACACAATTATTTCAGTTATACATTGGTTTACCATCTCATGGTGTTCCGATGCTTCGTTGTTGTGTAGAGTTATCATCTCATGGTGTTGCGATGGTTCGTTGTTGTGTAGAGTTATCATACCATCACTTACAAGCGCTTCCCTCTCTCGACCCTCTCCATTTTGTTGCTCATTTTGATCTCCAATTGGGATGAGCTCCACGTGCAATAGACTTCTAAGACCATCTCCATTCACTTGCATTAGATAATTAAAAAACGCCATCATCGTTTGAGATATATGATGCTTTCGGAGCATTCAAAATCATAGGAAAGTAATTGAGTTTCGACTGCGTTGTACCTTCATCTATCATGATCTTTCTCCCAATTCTATCAACCAACGTCGAATAAGTGACATCCTCCACTCTGGTCTGCATCACTAAAGTGTGAATTTCATCTCCTCCTACATTCCATCTAAAGTTATCACCTTCCCTTATCTAACATCCTCCATAATCAAAACATATGATTGTGCAATTTTTATTCATTGTCCCCTACAAAAAAAAAATAGAAATATCGTAAGTGTATAATTAAACTGTTATTAAGTTATACTAATACTAGTTATCCTAGTATTACCAGTTTGTCTCAAGAGTACTAGTTTATTCAATAATATCATTGTTTCGTATTAGTACCAGTTATTTTAGTTATACCCTGCAGTTTTGATTTACCTGTGATTACCTCCGATTTAGCTGCTATTTAAGTCCTCTCACCATACTAATAGACTTAGTAAACAAGTTCATTATTCAAATAACTATACAAAAACAAATTTTCAAATCTTCTAATTGAGAAGAAACTTTTACACAAAGAGGTTTTCACAACCTAATATAACCCTATACACTAAAATAGCATAAAACCAAAGATCTTACCTTAAAATTAACCATATTCAATGGAAAACAGACGTGAAGAAGGAGGTGACTGTGGCTCTGTTTTTTGTTTCGCAAAGAAGAAGAAGGATGAAACAACCCGACCTGTTTTTTTTTTTTAATTAACATTGGACTCGAATTAGTATTCCCATAAATATTAATTCACAATATCCAATCAGGCACACACAATCAACGAATAACCAGCGGAAATCACATAAACCAACAAACCAACAATTAAACCAGAAAATTACTAAACCGACAATTCAATTCCAATTCAACAACTAAACCAATTCAATTCCAATACAACAACCAGCAACTTAGCATTTCTAACAACATAAAAATGCATTCAAAACGAGACACTAGATCATCCCCTCTTCCCGGCCATAATTCTACGATCACATTTTGTCTTTACCTGCATCACATGGTTAAAAGAGATACGTGAGTACCCAGTGAGACGATCATCCCATCTATCAACTATACACAAATGCACAATGAATTATTAAGACACACAATAAATCCAATCATCATAACACGAATAATACGTCAAAACGACGGCATCGATCGACACACGCCTTGTGTCGATCGACGCAACAATTGCTTGTGTTGATCGACATACTCCTTGTGTCAATCGACGCAGGCTGCATTGTCGCCATAATCGAACCTTCTCCTCTCTGGTTCGATTCAAGTTTGCACCATGTCGATTCCTCCAACTCAAAACGTCACCAAACACACCAATACAGACCGTATAGACACAGGAAACATAATCATAATCCAATCTTCAATACACACAAAAGCAAAGAACTTAACCATTCATCCACCCAGATAAGTCATGGTCACGCACTCACCTTGCTTCTAGATCGATTCTAGACAAGGACAGCCACGAAAAGAGACCTCTCCAACACCTACAGCCTCTGCTCTATCTTCCCTTCCTCACAAACTAACAAAACCTCGATCCTTTCTCAAAAAACCTCCTAAACCGAATTAGGGTTTCAGAAAACAGGAACGATACGCTGACTTCGAAAGCACACAGAGAACGTATAATACGTCAGAATCATGATCGGAAACATGATCTGGATTCTTGAGACCGAGACCTTTCCAACAATATGTAGATCGCCTCTTAACTCCTTCTGGTTCGACGGGAAAACACCCACAAAGTGGACTAATCGCAGATCCAATTCTGCACGAACCTCTCTCGAGAAAACAACGATAACACTCAGAATACTAATCCAATTAACAAACCGATTTCTCCTATAGCTATATATGAGAGTGGAGAACTTACCCTAGAAGTTTCACTCCAATCTGATCTGATTAAACTGTCAGTTCCTCTACTCTTCTAAAACGGCCAGAACTGTCCTCATAGCCTCAAACACACTCAAGAAATCCCCTTCCTGTCTCAATTCTCTGCCTTTCCACCTTTTCACCTCTCTTCCTCGTGAAAGAAAAACTGCAGCCCTAGGGTTCTCTAACCCTAAACCGAACCAAACCGACGAAATAATAATAAACCAGTCGGCTCAAATTAACCTGGTGTCGATCGACACCCACACCAAAATTCGATTCTCCTCTTAATTTTGGTTCACGGGCGTTAAAAAGGAAGTGACGATCAGCTCTGTTTTTGTGTCTCTGTTTTTGTGGCTCTGTTTTCGTTTCTCTCAACCAAAGGACACAACGAAGAAGAACGAGAAGAAGCAGAAGAAGGAAGAAGAAGAAACGAGTGAGCGTTTCTGTTTCTCTGTTTCACGAAAGAAGAAGAAGAAGAAGAGGAGGTGACGTGGAGAGGAGGTAGGTTTAGGTTGTTGGCAAAATTAATTGTTATATTTAATTGGGTTTGTTTTAAAAAAAATAATAAAAAGAAGGTAAAGTTGAGAAAATTGTGGGTTTTGACAAAAGAGGGGCTGGTTGTTAGATTTAGATGGGTGTTGTTAGATTTGAAATGAAGAAAAAAAGTTTTAAAAGCAATTGATTCTATGTATGGGATATCGATAATAGTAAAGCAAACGAACATGCAACTAAATATATTATATGTCATCTATCAATTTTAGTTATCTAGGATTCAGATTGTAAATGTAAACCAATAAAACCATAAAGCATGTAAATGAGATAAAGCAAAAGTCAAATTGTTATAGATCGACACATACCAAACAATTAAAAGCAGTTCTCAATTTCGGTAAATCAACATAGCACGATCATCCCATCTACGTAATGATACCATGAATTTATTCATCAGATCAAAATAATATAATAGATTTGTAGCACTTATCTCGATGATGGAGTTGGGAAGGAGAAACCGTCAAAAATCAGAGACGACGTAGGGTTTTTACGCAGTGGCTAGGGTTTTGTGCTCAAGCTGTTAGAATTGTGCTGATAACGTGTTATGAATAAGAGAAAGAGAAAGGGAATTGCGTTATGCATTAATTCATGAGAAACACTCAGTATATACAGGGCTACAAATACTTGGGGAACAAGTAAAACTTAGAGAACAAGTAAGTCTAGAATGTTCTTGAATATGAGTCTATAATGGACATCCATCTAATGGGTTTATAACAGAGTTTCTTTTTTATCTCCATTGTTTTTTTTTTTGGTTTCCTCAACATCATTTCTTCCCAACATCTACTTTCCTTGAAGCGAATCCACATAGTTCTCCTCGTCATCATCTCCACAATTCCATCAACTATGTTTTGTCAGGTCAAATTCTTCTCCTTGTCATCATCAATAGAGAAGATTTTCTTGTGTTCCAAGGTACATGAATCAAGATGAAATCGGATTGAACAATTGAGTTCCTTAAAAGTCAAATCTAGTATTAGATGACAACATTCTCTTGATTCACATTTTCTTAATTTTAGTTTAAAGTAAAAAAATTTCTATGTAATTTACATTCCTCAAACTCGTTTCATATACAAAAGGTAAAAGAAAATTTGTTTTTTCTTTTATAAAAACAAAATTTTAATACTTGTTTTTAAATATAAGATGACAATGCAATGTGAGAGGTGTTCTAAGCCTGGTAGAACATAGAGCAAACGTTAGAATATGTATTCTAAGCTTGGTAGTGATAGAGTGATGAGAGATAGAGATTGGAAGAATTGTATATTGCTCTCATGATCATAAAAGTTACGATACATGTGTTTATATAGAGAAGAGAATATTAAACCTAATTACCTTAGTTTCCTAATATACACAAACACATAAATGATATATTTATTTGAAATATCCCTTATATATTATTTGGGGAGTGATTTTGTGGAGTTTGCTTATGTGTCAACTCCAATTTCATTCTCACCAAATAAATATGACATGACATCTTAATATTATGACATGGCAAAATTAGGCCTGGGCATATGGGTATTCGGGTCGGGTACAGGTTCGGATCCTATGGGGTACAGGTTCTGTCGGGTATAGAATTTTTATACCCATATAGGTACCTATAAATTTTTGGGTCGGGTACAGGTTCGGATTTTTCGGGTACAGGTTCGGGTCTGGTCACAAATAATTGTACCCAAAAAATTTGGATACAGGTTCGGGTACAGATTCTTTTACGTTCAATTGTACATAAAACTATTTTTTCTCTAAAATCTACAAAAGAATAACCTATAAAATGAAAATATTTGAATAAAAAACAACACAAAACATTTAAAATACCAAATCTAAAATTTAAAGTAGTTAAAAATGTGACAAAAGGTACCTACTCCTGGGTATACGGGTATTCGGGTCGGGTACAGGTTCGGGTCCTATCGGGTACAGGTTCTGTCGGGTCTAAAAAATTTATACCCATATAGGTACCTATAAATTTTCGGGTCGGATACAGGTTCGGGTTTTTCGAGTCGGGTACAGGTTTGGGTATTCGGTTTCGGTTTTTTTGCCCACCCCTAGGCAAAATTATGGCTCAATTCTTAAATCTTCTATTTAGTCCATTCAAAATATTAAAAACTAAATAGCTCATAGCCCAATCAAATGATTAAACCAATTCAATTATATTAACCTAAAAGCACGTCTCCATTATATATATTAGAGTGTTTAGGATGCTTTTCATTCAGCTTTTATCAGCAAATTATATATTTTTTTGTTAATGGTTCCCTCCTAGAGAAATTTTTTAAAAATGCCACTTTTCAAAAATGTCACATTTTCAAAATCTTCGCAAAAATGCCACTTTTTCAAAAAAAAAAATCATTATATCATTTATGTCTGGGTTAACTATGTTGTATTAGGGTTTAGTTTTGAGGGTTTAAGGGCTTTTAGGGGTCAACATTTTTTAGGGTTTATAATTTTAAGATTTAGGCTTTAAAAATTCATAATTAGTGGCATTTTTGCAAATGGACACCCTTAAATGGCATTCTTGCAAATGTACACATCAAAAGTGGTATTTTTGCAATTGCCCCGTTCTCCTATTGTGATCTAAATAATTCTAAAAAATACACATGGAGCATTCCGGTGAAGGTAAAATTATTAGGGATCCAAAAATTCTAAAAAATATACATGGAGCATTCCGATGAAAGTATAATTATTGGGGATCTAAATAATTCTAAAAAATATACATGCAAATATTTTGAACACAAGACAATTCGAAAATAACAAATTAATTTAAGATAATTTGTATATAAATTTTTATATATTTATATTATATAAATATAAAAAATCATTTTTCTTTAACAAAGTATGAAAAAGTGTAAGACACGTTAACCATAAGAAAAATAGAAAAAAATAAACGTTTGAAAAAATAAAAAAATCATTTTTATATATTTATATTATATCTAAATATATTTTCCTAATTATCTCATATAAATAAAAAATTATTTTTCTTTTACAAAGTATGAAAAAGTGTAAGACAGGTTAACAAAATATTAAATCTTCTATTTAGCCCATTCAAAATAGTAAAAACCAAATAGCTCATAGCCCAATCAAATGATTAAACCAATTCAATTAAATTAACCTAAAAGCACATCTCCATTATATATTTAAATTGTATTAACCTAAAAGCACGCCTCCATCATATATATTAGAGTGTTTAGGATGCTTCTCATTCAGCTTTTATCAGCAATTTTTTTTTTTTTTGTTAATGGTTCCCTCCTAGAGAAATTTTTAAAAATGCCACTTTTCAAGTGTCACTTTTCAAAAATGCCACATTTTCAAAATCTTTACAAAAATGCCACTTTTTCAAAAATAAAATAAAAAAATTCATTATATCATTTATATTTGTGTTAAATATGTTGTATTTGGGTTTAGTTTTGAGGGTTTTAGGGGTTTTAGGGGTCAAAATATTTTTTAGGGTTATAATTTTAAGATTTAGGCTTTAAAAATCCATAATTAGTGGCATTTTTGCAAATGGACACCCCTAAGTGGCATTCTTGCAAATGTACACATCAAAAGTGGTATTTTTGCAATTGCACCGTTCTCCTATTGTGATCTAAATAATTCTAAAAAATACACATGGAGCATTCCGGTGAAGGTAAAATTATTGGGGATCTAAAAATTCTAAAAAATATACATGGAGCATTCCGGTGAAAGTAGAATTATTGGGGATCTAAATAATTCTAAAAAAATATATATGCAAATATTTTGAGCACAAGACAATTCGAAAATAACAAATTAATTTAAGATAATTTGTATACAAATTTTTATATATTTTTATTATATAAATATAAAAAATCGTTTTTCTTTAACAAATTATGAAAAAGTGTAAGACATGTTAACCATAAGAAAAATAGAAAAAAATAAACGTTTGAAAAAATAAAAAATCATTTTATATATTTATATTATATCTAAATATATTTTCCTAATTATCTCATATAAATAAAAAAATTATTTTTCTTTTACGAAGTATGAAAAAGTGTAAGATACGCTAACCCTAAGGAAAATAGAAAACAACAAACGTTTGAAAAATAAAAGAAGAGAAAAAGATAGAGTACTTGATTTATGTTGTAAGAACAAATTATTAATTTTTTTTGTTTACGAAAAGTTGCTCATATTAATATTTAATATGTCGATGTCGAATTCAGTTTTTATTCAAGATACAATGTGAAGAAATGATTTTTTAAAAAAGACTATCAAATAGGGTGTTCACTGTTTTATGAGAGGAATCTCAATTTTCAAATTTAAAACTAATACATATTTTCAAATTTTCAAAGTGTTAAATTAAAAATAAAATTTATAAATAAGTTATCCGCATGTACGCGGGGGAGTCACTTAGTATTCACAATATCTTCTTTGATCATATGGATCTTCTAGATCGTTCTATACGTCCCCTCAAGCTTAAGGCCGGATGAAGTAGAACGGAAGCAACAACTTGAAACTAACCATAGAACGATGTATCCAAGATGTGGCGTGGGCTCATCGGATTCTCGAAATCCACTGATGATTGAAAGATGTGACGGATATGATGCCACTGTTGACGTTGAGCCGGAGATGCAACAAAGATATGGTGATGAAATCGTGATGCTTGAAAAGCTTGAGCTTTTTTTTTGTTGGAAAAGAAGAAATCGGAAAGTAAAAGAAAAAGGAAGCACATGTGTGACTTGAAGCTGGAAGCACTATGGCTTAGTTTTGAAGCTCGCTGCCTTACTTTTTTTTTTCTTTTTCTTTTTTTTTTCCAAAGAAAAAGAGTGCAGAAGAAAATCTTGAAGAAAGACCAATGGTTTGAAATTTAAGAAAACAATTTTTCATTTTTTTTTTTAATTGTAAAAAAAAAAAAAAATCAAAAGAAGCACCTAGGTTTAGATTCAGAGGTTCATTGATAAACTTGAATTTTTGGAAGCACTTTGGCTTGGATTCAGAGGCTTATAATCTTGTATATATTAATTGAAGAGACGCTAAATAAAAAAATCTTATGTGTCATTCAATGAGAATTTCAAGGGACACATCAATTAATTGAATTGATTGAAATGTTTTATTAATTAATTAATTGAAGGGACAAAATATATTAATTGAGGAGACACTAACTGAAAATATATTTTTTCACGTTAACATGGCATATATAGAATTAATTGAAATGTTATGATTTGTTAATTTAATTGATGTGTCCCTTAAAATTCTCATTGAGTGACACATAGAATTTTTTCATTTAGCGTCTCCTCAATTAATATATACAAGATGTAACGCCCGTGAACCAAAATTGTGATTTTTGGGTAGTGCGTTGATCGACGCAAGGTGTGTGTCGATCGACACCAGTGTTTCGACTTGTGAGAAGTCGCGATTTTGGGTGTTGCGTCGATCGACACAGAGTTGTGTGTCGATCGACACGAGGTAGAATTGAACGACGGTTTTGCTTCTTAATCGTTCGGTTTAGTGGTTCATTTAAAGGAGCCCTAAGGCTCGGGTATATAAAGGTTGAGCAGCCGTGAGGGTTGCGTTTTGGAGAGGAAACAGAGTTTAGAGAGATTTCTGAGAGGATTGAGAGGAACAGAAGAATCAGTGTTGATTTTCTACCTGTTCTTGATCCGAAAAGCTTGATTTCGTGAGTTGTGAGGCTTTGGAATCAATTTCGGTGCGTGTTCTTCGTGGAGGAAGAAAGGAATCCGAATTTGGGTGATCGAGATCTTTGATTTCGAGTGTTCTTCATAGTTTCTCATTCAATTTCATTCCGAAATCGAGGTGAGTGCGTGACCATGGCTTATCTGGGGGATGGAATATCATGATACGTGTTGATTGTGTGGATTGAGATTATTGATTGTTTGGAGGATGTTGCCTCTGTGATTTCGTGTTGTTTTGGCGTGGTTGTTGATGTTTGTTTTGCAGGAAATCGACGTGCTGCAGTCGAACCAGAGAGGAGAAGGTTCGATTCTGCGATTCTGCAGCCTGCATTGATCGACACAAGGTTGTGTGTCGATCGACGTAAGCGATTGTGGTGTCGATTGATGCCGTCGTTTTGATGTATTGTGTATTGTTTGTGATGATTGGATTTATTATGTGTCTTGGTATTTCATCGTGCATGTGTGTATAGCCGGTAGATGGAATGATCGACTCACTGAGTATTGTGATAATACTCACGCATCTCTTTTTGCCATGTGATGCAGGTAAAAGCAAAGTGTGATCGTGGAATCATGGCTATGAAGAGGAGGATGATCTAGGGTCTCGATTGATTGGTGTTTTGGTTATGGTTTAGAATTGCTGGTTAGGTTGCTGGTTATTATGCAGTCGATTTAATTGTTGAATTGAATTGGTTTGTATTGGTTATTGGAATTGAACTGGTTAATGAGTTTATTGGTTAGTTGTTTGAATGGTTTAATTGAGTTTTGCTTCCGCTGGTTGTTATGATTGAATTGCTGAGTATTAAGGATTATTATTTATGGGAATAATAATCCCATAAATAATAATCCGAGTTTTTTGGAAAACAAAAAAAAAACTGGTCGGGTTGTTTCACAAGATATCCCATGTTAGAAATCTCTACATATTTACATTAATTTTATAATATGAACTTACAAATACATATGTTACTAATTTAAATCCAACTAAAATATAACGTTTAAATATTTTAAACGTTATATATCATAATGTTTTAATGATGGATCATTTATCGATGTCAATTACTTTGTAAAACTTGTATTATGTCCATTTGGATACCATATGTTATTGATCATAAAATTATTTTCTTTTATATTGTTTGATTGTATCTATATTACTCAAATTAAAGTTGCGCTTTTATTATAAACGTACAACTTTACAAATCAAACATTAATGCTTGAATTTCGAAAATCATCATTTTTACTTTTATTATCTTTTTGATTTTTTATTTAAGAAGATTTACATATTATGCGATATTTTTTTGGATTTGGTGAGGTCAAATAAGCTTGAGAGAACCCATAATCTCAAACGTATTCGATTTACATTAAACACTTACATTCAATCTAAGTGTCATACATATTAAGTTTTGTAAAATAAAATATATTTACCTATGTGGGAGATATACCATTTGATCTTTGTTGTTTCTAATTTCTCACATATATTATAAAAAAATATGATTTTTTTATTTTAAAAAATTCTAATACAGCGTTTGACGCGGGTCAAAAATCTAGTAAGCTTGAATTGTAGAAGCACATTGGCTTAAAAAAAACATAGAAAACGGAAGCATTTCGCTTTAGAACCAGGAACGGATTCGATCGTTAGATCATTGTGGTTCTGATACCATGATAGAGTGATGAGAGATAAAGATTGGAAGAATTGTGTATTGCTCTCATGATCATAAAAGTTACGATACATGTGTTTATATTAAGAGGAGAATATTAAACCTAAGTAACATAGTTTCCTAATATACACAAATACATAAATGATATAATTATTAGAAATATATTCACAATATCTTCTTTGATCATATGGATCTTCTAGATCTTTCTATAAGTAGAACATAGAGAAAGCATTAGAATACGTATTCTAAACTTGGTAGATCGTAGAGTAAACGTTAGAATAAGTATTCTACGTATAGTAGATCATAGAAAAACGTTAGAATACATATTCTACGTTTGGTAGAACATAGAGCAAACGTTAGATTACGTCTTCTAAACTTGGTAGATCATAGAGTAAAATACATATTCTACGTTTGGTAGATCATAGAGCAAATAGCATAACACATATTCTACATAACCTAGAATGTAGAATATGTATTGTGGATGTCGCAGAACCAAAAATAACATATTTATTCAACATTAATTTTTTCAAAAACGTGGTTTAAATATATTCTTATAGGTGTTTCTTTCCTTTTGAATTTTTCCTAATATATTTAAAAAAAAAATATTTTGTGTTTCCTATAAATAAAAAAATGTGTAGATTGACAAGATCAAGAAAGGTTTAGATTGACAAAAATACTATCAAAACATTTATTTTTTCTAATTTTCCCTTTAAATTATGTTTTTCATTTATGCTTATTTTATGTTTCTTTTGTTTTTGAAACTCAGATCAATTCTTATCATTTGTGGAGCGACGAAATTTTTCTATTAATTTAAAGAATCTATAGTTGTCAACTATTACTTTTTTTTTTTTTTTTTGGTCACTAAAATCCTTTATTAGAATCTTAACCAGAGTTTAAGGCTCGAAGAGCCTCCTTGGCCAAAGAGTCTGCCACTACATTTTCCAATCATGGAATGAATCCTATAGAAAAGGAATCGAACATAGGTAGTAAAGCTCGAAAGTCGCAAAGAATAAAAAAGATTTCATTATATGACTCGCCCGAGGAAAGTAGTTGGACAAGCGTCATGTTATCTAAAAAAATTTGGATCTTGTAGCGTTCCTCCTCAAGAGCTGTAGTCAATGCTGCAAAGATTGCCAGAGATGCAGCCACAAGTGCCGATGAGACCAAGGTCTTTGAGCCCGAGCTCGAGAAACTGATATACGGTTCGACATTAGAAACCATATGAAACAACCCGACCCTTTTTTTTTAACTCGGATTATTATTTCATAAATAATAATCCTCAACACTTAGCAACATCAATCGCACAACAGCGGAAATCAACTCAATTCATTCAACGAATTATCCAATAATCAATACGATAAACCAATCCAATAACCAATTCAATAATCCAATCCAATTCAACACTTAACCAATTCCATAAAACCAGTTCAACAATTCCAGCAACCTAGCCAGCAAGTCTAACAATAACACAAAGCAAAAAATGCGAGACCCTAGATCATCTCCTCTTCTCGGCCATGATTCCACGATCACATCTTTTCTTTACCTGCATCACATGGATAAAAGAGATGTGTGAGTATTATCACCAATACTCAGTGAGACGGTCATCCCATCTACTTGGCTATACACACAGGCATAACAGAATACCATAATACCAAGCAATCAAACAACAATGCATCACACCATAAACAACACGACTCGCACGTGTCAATCACTTGCATCGATCGACGCACCCACCAGGTGTCGATCGACGCAACAGCCTTGTGTCGATCGACACACAACCCCGGTGTGGATCGACGCAAGCACCCTGTGTCAATCGACACCAAGCAATGGTGTCGATCGATGCACACACAAACGCATCGATCTCCTGCAACAAACGTTAGCACGAACATCCAACATGCACGAAAACACACCAAAACATACAATCAATCATTCTCAATCAATCCAAATCTCAATCAAGTGCATCATGACATTCCATTTACCCAGATAAGCCATGGTCACGCACTCACCTTAGCCTATCAGTTGCCTCTGACCTCAACCTCTGGCAACTTTCCTCTGGCTTCAACCTTTGTCTGATGAACACTGCAAACCAAACCAGTCGGTTAACCCAAACCAAACCAGTTGGTTAAACCAACCAACCAAACCAATCGGATTAACTAAACCGAACCGACCCAAACTGGTTAACCAAACCAATTGGGGTTTCCCTTAAACCGGATTAGGGTTTCTTAAAACACAAACAACATGCCGACTTCGAAAGCACACTGAGAACGGAACTTACCTCAGAATCATGATCAAAAACATGATCTGGAATCTTGAGACCGAGATCTTTCCAACGCTATACAGATCGCCTCCTAGCTCCTTCTGCTTCGACGGGAAAACACCCACGAAGTGGACTGATTGCAGATCCAATTCTGTACGAACCTCTCTATGGAAAACAACGATAACACTCAGAATACTAATCCAATTGACAAACCTATTTCTCCATTGGGGGTCGTGTAGTTGACGGTAATTCCAATGGAGTTGAGGGCGTTGAAATCTTAGTCGATGGTAGTCTAAGATCTGTCACGGACAAGGAAGGTTATTACAAGCTTGACCAGGTATACTTAAATTCTACTTTCAAGTTTATACTTCATACCTTGTTCCAGTCGCGAGCCTGGTAAATTGGTTATTACTCAACTTCACCTAGTGAATGTTTCAAGGCTTCTATAATCTAGAGCAAAGGATTTGGCTAGAATTCTGAAGTCTCTGTACTAGAAAAGCAATTTTTTTATTCAAATATTTACCGTCTGTTTTTTTTTTCCACCACTCCTTCAATCTCTTTTTTGTTGCTGTCGTGATTAGTAATTTAGAAAGCAGGGGATGTAATGGAGTGTTTGTTAAACTCCTTAGGTTACATCAAATCGATATACGATAGATGCAGTCAAGGAGCATTACAAGTTCGACAAATTGAAGAAGTTCATGGTATCATTGTCAGTTATTTTTTTCTTTTTCTTCTGTGGTGTGCTAAGTTGATTGCTCCATAACTCGTTAAACTTGTTTGCTTAGGTTTTACCAAATATGGCTTCACTTCCAGAGATCAGTGCTGTATCCTATGATATATGTGGTGTGGTGCGAATGGTTGGTTCTGGTTACAAGGCAAAGGTAAATTCTTATTCATATGTGGGCATATGTTGCTCTGTTGTTATTTTTATCTCATGCTTTAACGTCTTAACATTTTAAATCTAGGTAGCTTTGACTCATGGACCCACAAATGTCCCACCGCAAATGAAGCATACAGATGAGAGTGGAGCGTTCTGCTTTGAGGTTTGTTGATGCAAATATGTATCTGTAGTAAATCCACTAGGCAAAAATTCACTTTGGAGAGTTGTTTCTGGCTTCTGTGGGTCCTTGTTGCTTTTCTGTGTTTGGATGAATTCTCCTTTCTTACCCTATAAACATGTTCATTTTTTTTAAATATCATATATATTCCAGGTTCCACAAGGCGAATATAGGATGTCTGCTTTGGCTGCTACACCAAAGAGTGCTTCTGAGCTTCTGTTTTTGCCAGCTTATGTGGATGTTGCCGTCAAAAGTCCATTGTTGAACATAGAATTTTCTCAGGTGATTTACTGTGAATGATACCACTCTCTTGGAAGTGTTTCTGTATCAGTTCAAAATACGAGAATGGAATGTTTTATGGTGCACTTAATCTCAGAAGTTATCCAGTATATTGCCCTTTTTTCAAATTGATAAGAGTTGTTTGGATGGAAAAATATACTTCCACATGTTCAAGAGGCTGTTTTTTTAATCTTTTTTGGGTATTGATGTAGGCCCGAGTCAATGTGCATGGGTCTGTTACTTGCAAGGAGAAATGTGGTCCGTCTGTCTCAGTGGCGCTTGTGGGAGTAGCTGGCAATCGTGACAAGAAGACAGTTGTTTTAACCGATGAGAGCAGTCAATTTCACTTTTCAGACATATTGCCTGGAAAGTATAGAGTTGAGGTGGGCTTCATGTTTTATCCTCAACTTCTTTCTCTTCTTGGGTGCTAGATGGACAAAAAGTCACATTACTAACTAAAACCATTTACTATTTTAGGTCAAAAGCATTTCACCGGGAGCTGCATCTGAGGAAGACAGTTGGTGCTGGGACAGTAGCTCCATTGATGTGAATGTCGGAGCTGAGGATATCAAAGGGATCGAATTTTTCCAGAAAGGTTACTGGATTAATATTATCTCCACCCATGAGGTGGATGCTAAAATTGTTCATCCTAATGGATCACCTACTAATTTGAAAATCAAGGTATTCTTTGTCCTGTGGATTTTCCATAGCTATTGCTGTATTTGAACTCTATCAGAACTAATTGTTTTCTTCATTTATGGTATCTACAGAAAGGTTTGCAGAAAATATGTGTTGAGTCACCTGGAGGGCATGAGCTTCAGCTTTCTGACTCCTGCATATCCTTTGGGAGCAATTCAATAAAGATAGATGTCTCAAATCCACAGGTTTTAGTTTGTAATCTTATCACTTTTGTTTAAACATTCTTTGGCTCACCCTTCATTAAAGATTTCCATGCTTTTCTCTCTGTAGCCTATTAATCTGAGAGCAGAGAAGTATCTCCTCAAAGGTCTGATAAATGTGGAGTCTAGTTCAACCGAGATTGAGTTGCCAGAGGATTTCATTATGGATATGCAAGACAAGGAAGGAAGAGTTATCAACAGTATTTCTGCCAAAATTGGATCTGATGGACGTGGCGTTTATGAGTACTATACCTGGGCAAATCTTGGTGAAAAGATTAGCTTTGTTCCTCGGGATTCTAGGTATGATCTTCTAATTTTGTTATCATATGAACTAGACTTCAAATGTTTGGAGTAAAATGTCTCAGGAATGTATCATAGGAGATAAGTTTTTGTTTCAAACAACCAACCAAAAGAGTATTTGGGTGCTTCAATTTGCCTTCAATATCACTGAAGCTATTATTCTTTTCAAGTTACTTCAGCTATAACTGTATTCTGTTTCAGGGGTAATGCGGAGAAGAAGATGTTGTTTTATCCTAAAGAGCTTCATGTAAGTATGGACTAGAATTAATGCTAGCCATTAAAGATTCTATTATGAGCACATCAAATTTAATTTATATATTTGTTCTAATAGGCTGTAGTGTCAAATGATGGATGCCAAGCTTCAGTTTCTCCATTTACGGGTCGACTTGGTCTTTACATTCAAGGATCGGTCTCTCCTCCTCTCCCCGGTGTTAACATTAAAGTCTCCGCTGCAAAAGACAGCCTTATTTCTTCACTCAAGAAGGGTGAAGTAGCTGCTGAAACAAGCACATGGCCAGATGGTTCATTTGTTGCTGGGCCTTTGTATGATGGATGATATACCATATGACACTGAGGCATCAAAGGTTGGTATATGATATTATACTGATAGATTTTTTATGTGCATGTAAATTGAACCTAAGATTATGATTTTCTTCACTTTTCTTCTATCAAGATTATGATTTTCTTCACTTTTCTTCTATCTTACGTTAGATCTCCTGCATTTGCACGTGCATTTCATTTGTTTTGAAATAATGTGTTCATGATCTTGGCTTATATATGCAGCCTGGCTACCATATTAAAAGACTAGGACCACATTCTTTCTCCTGCCAGAAGCTTGGTCAGATCTCTGTGCGTGTATACTCAAAGGACAATGCCGATACATCAATCCCTCCGCTGTTGTTATCATTAAGTGGAGATCACGGTTACAGAAACAATTCTATATCTGGCACTGGTGGAATCTTTGTATATGATAGTTTATTTCCAGGAAATTTCTACTTGCGTCCTCTTCTTAAGGTAATTAACCCATCCGCTTCTGCATTCTTAGCAACACACTGTCTGAAAATGATACGACTAATTTACACATGTTTTCCTCAGGAATATTCTTTCAAACCTTCAACGCTGGCAATAGAACTGGGTTCTGGGGAGTCTAGTGAAGCTGTCTTTGAGGCTACTCGTGTTGCCTACAGGTTTAATCTTGTTCTAAATCCCCTTTTTCTCACTTATGTCAAAATTGCTGTAGTCCAAATTAGATTCTGGAATAAATTGTTTCTCCTGTGTTCAAATCGTAGCAACATACTTTCTTTAACAATACACCATGTCAATGCCTTTGCAGTGCAATGGGTAGAGTCGCTCTCCTATCTGGCCAGCCACAAGAAGGCGTTGCAATTGAAGCTCGTTCTGACTCCAAAGGATACTATGAGGAGACTACAAGTGATGTTAACGGAAACTATCGTCTGAGAGGGTTACATCCAGATACAACATACGTAATCAAAGTATCGAAAAAACCCAGCTCAGGCAACAACAAAATTGAACGTGCATCTCCAGAATCGGTGTCTCTTCAGGTTTGTATCTGTTTCTCCCTAACATTTCATTCTTATCATCCGCATTTTCAACAACAGAATTTACCTGACAATTCTCTTTTCTTATAGATTGGTCACGAAGATACCCACGGGATCGACTTTTTGGTCTTTGAACAACCAGAAACCACCATATTAACATGCCATGTCGAAGGAAAACAGAACGAAGAGCCAAACTCGAATCTGATAGTGGAGATTAAATCAGCCATTGATGAATCTAAAATAGAGAACGTCTTTCCACTACCACTTTCCAACTTCTTCCAAGTAAAAGGATTATCCAGAGGTAAACACCTTGTGCAGCTTAAGTCCAGTCGTCCATTAACCTCACATAAAGTAGAATCAGAGATCATCGAAGTTGATTTCGAGACAAATGCCCAAATCCATATGGGTCCACTTGGATACATCATCGTAACAGATCATCAGAGTCAGGTAGGAATTCACACAAACAGTCTTCCACGTTTCCAATAGACTGAGCGCTCTCTGTTTTGTTTTTCTCATCGTGATTTTGATTTGCATCGGTTTCAGGAAGTAACCCCTGCAGCTATATTGCCGCTGGTTATTGGCGTTTCGGCAGTTGCTCTGTTCATCAGCATCCCAAGGTAATATAAAAATCATAACCAAATTGTGACTTTGAAATTTTGAAACCTTATCATGATTAGTAATTCACATAAACTTGACATTCTTATGAACAATAAAAAAGGTTGAAAGACATATACCAAGCCACAGTTGGGATTTCGTCTCCTGGGTTCAGTGCATCTGCGAAGAGAGATCAACCTCGAAAAGCTGTTGCTAGAAAGAAGACGTTCTGAAGCATTATCTTCGGTTATTTCTTTCTTTTTTTTTTTTTTTTTTTGTTATATAGATCGTTAGAGTGAAATTGTTCAAAACTTTCCAAACTCAGAAACTACTCAAATTTTAGAGAAGCTTTTTTTTTGTTTTTAATCCATTCAAAAGTGTTTTTTCTCTATATATGAAAGTGTTGGGATCTTGCGACGGATTGGTCTTAGTTCAGGTCGAGAACGATTTAAGGTACATTTATTTAATCAATCCAACAACTAAAGAGCACCGGACACTTTCTCCTGAACCGTCGCAATGGTCCAACCATGTTAGTTACACTACTAAAGAAAACAATCCAGCGACGGGAGAACTTTCTCCATCAATCTTGCAATTAAAAGGTACAATTATGAATATATATATATATACTTAGTGTTGAAATAGGCCTCCATAGATAGGTAAAAAAATTTGGAAACAATCAATACTTTGCGCCTCCATAGATAGGTAAAAAAATTTGGAAACAATCAAGACTTTGCTTAAGTGTTTCGATTGCACAAGATAAAAGAAACCCTGGTAATGTATATATTAGCTTTGTTACCATGAAATACTTGTGATATAATCGAAGCTTTAATCTTCATCAAAGGCCGCTACAAGAGTTTAAAACATAGTAATTAATTTATGTACACATGATTATATATATTTGTTTTTTCTTAAGGTAAAATAAGGAACATGATGCCTTTTGCTGCTGGGTTTGGGAAAGACGTTGTTACAAAATCATACAAGGTGATTTTGATGTATTCACCAGATAATGACTATTTTTCTCGTTGCAAGATGAAGGTTCTATATATCCATTGATAACGGCGAGCAAAGAGATGTCGATTTTTATGATTTATTTTACTATAACATTTGTAATGACCAAACGTCAGTCTACACAAACGGATCGCTCTTTTGGCTCACGTATTCTAAGAAACTCCAGAAGCATTCACATCTGCTAGCTATCGATCTTCCCACAGAAAAATTTCGGTGGATATCATTACCGAAATGGTACTCCATTTACTCTCGTGGTAGGCAAATGTGGAGTTTACATGAGCGTTTGTGCCTATCGAATGTGCTACAATGTCCAGATTTGGACGTTTGGAGTCTACAACAAGAAGTTCCTGATCAGAAATGGGAGAAACTATATTCTTTCAATATTTTGAATATCCATCGATTAGATTCAAAATATCGGATGATTATAACGGCTGCTTACTCTTGTAAGATTGGAGAAAATCAATATCAAATTTCGTGTGGTACACTAAGAACGGCGATTTCGTATTCGCCGACTATGATTTCTCCATTTAATTTGTTACGTTGATGTTGTTTATACCTTCTCTTTAATTAATTATCAAAGCTTTTGAGTTTTTAACATTATCAACAAGGTGAAAGGGAGTGTTTATTCACCTAAAATTGCAATTTTTTTTAAAAAAAAGTTGTAACTTGTATTAGAATCAGGCATTGCAAGCAAATTAAATTAGTCGCGCGGTGTGGGTCAGTCGTGCTTCACCTTTTAGTGTTTTTCACCGTTTTTGTTTTTAAAATATTCAAAATCGAGAAGAATAGAAAAATAAAGAAAACGTAGAGATAATTGCAAAAACCAAATAAAAGACAGAAAATCATTTCACAAAAACCAAATAAACGTAGAGATAATTGCAAAAACCAAATAAAAGAGAGGAAACTCAGAAGCAGGCAAGAGTTATGTTAATCTTGTCCCTTTCGTTTTATTCAATTGTGGTTTTCGGATTTGCTTCGGGTCCACAATGACTTTTTTTTTTCCCTCTTATATTATTGCGATTATAAAGAAAATTAATACAATTGTTTGATCCAATTTCCATGTCTTTCATATAACATAAATAGTATCATCAATGTACCCAACACAATATGCAACCCTTCTACAAAAGTATAACGAAGTACTACGTAAAATAAGGATTGCAATGTAAGTTTTAAATCAAATTTGGGACAGATCCAAGTAGTTTTGTATGTTCACATCATAGTTCAACAAATAATAATTATTCCGAAGTTCACACTAGGAGAAACCCGGTTAACGGCTGAACCGGTCAAAATCGAACATACCGAAAAGCTTATATACCGTCTTGTAAGACGACGACATGCAGATTACCGTTTAAAACATTGTCCACCTACGATTGCCGGTCACCAATTCAAGGCATTTATTTAGCAAGAATCCATGTTTTAATTATTCACCTCCTCTCACGCCAAGTCTCACTCTCTCTCTTCTCTAACCCTAAATGATCTTTCTCTAGTGACATTACTCTTTCTTTTCATGTCTAGCTAGTTTGTGGGTCTCTGTTTTGATTCTTTATCTTTTTCTTGGTTTGATTGATTTTCGTGTAAAATGGAGAATATTGGTGTTGGAATGCCGTTTTCTGAGTTAGGGCAAACTAAGGTTTTCCCTTCGTTTCCCGATTTACCGGAGGAGAGGTATCCGGTAGGGTTTATGGATTTGTTGGGTGTTCATCAAGGCATCTCTCACTACAAGAAAACACTGGCATTTCCGACGGTCAAATCCGTCGGAATAGGGCCTTTTCCGAGGGAATTCCGACGGATTTGATCCGTCGTTTCTATCTCGTCGGAAATCCGTCGGAAATACCGACGGATTTCCGACGGAACATTTACCGACGGATTTCCGACGGATATGAGAATCCGACGGATTTCCGACGGCTTGTTTACCGACGGATTTCCGACGGATTTTGAATTTTTTTTTAAAAAAAAAAGTCTCCGGCGATGTCACCGGCGGCGTCACCGGCGGCGTCTTCTTCTTTCTTCTTCTTCTTCATCTTCTTCTTCTTTCTCCTTCTTCTTTCTTCTTTCTTCTTCTTCTTCATCTTCTTCTTCTTTCTCCTTCTTCTTTCTTCTTCTTCTTCTTTCTCTTTCTTCTTCTTCTTTCTCCTTCTTCTTTCTTCTTCTTCTTCTTCTTTCTTCTTCTTCATCTTCTTCTTTCTTCTTTCTTCTTCTTCTTCTTCTTTCTTCTTCTTCATCTTCTTCTTTCTTCTTCTTCTTCTTCTTCATCTTCTTCTTTCTTCTTCTTCTTTCTTCTTCTCCTTTCTTCTTCTTCTTCTTCTTCTTCTTATAAGAAAATGTGGTTTGGGTATAAAATTAGGGTAAATCCGTCGGAAATCCGTCGGTATTTCCGACGGATTTCCGACGGATTTACCCTAATTTTAAACCGCCAAACATGGGCGGGAATTGTATCTTCACAATTCAAAAAAAAGATATTCCGACGGATTTCCGACGGAAATTTCCGACGGATTTCCGACGGATTTCGAAATCCGTATACGGATACCGTATACCGTAACCGGATACCATATACCGTATACCGTATACGGATATCGTATCCGTCGGAAATCCGTCGGAAATTTCCGACGGATTTCCGAATTTTACATTCCGTCGGAAATCCGTTGGAAATTTCCGACGGATTTCGAAATCCGTATACGGTATACGGTATCCGTCGGAAATCCGTCGGAAATTTCCAACGGATATGACGTCCGTCGGAAATTTCCAACGAATATGACGTCCGTCGGAAATTCCGTCGGAAATCTCATTGTTTTCTTGTAGTGTCTCGTTATGCCCTGATCCATAATAATCCGAATACGCATTTACCTCGTCGTCGATCTCATCTGCTTCGAGTGACGCTGTGACTGGAGAAGAAAAGAAGAGAGACGAGGAGGAATATGAAGAAGAAGAGGAAGAAGAACAGCAACATAAGAGAAATAAACGGTGATTTTTTTTATGTTTTATTTTTTGTCTTTTTCAAAAGATTAGGTTTTATTACAAAAAAAAAGACTCATCTATATATATATAACTAGAATAGGACCCGCGTTAATATGCGGGTAAATACTACAAAAAGTATTAAAATAAATATTCAAGTTTTAATTAGTGATCCGTTAAATTTTAAAATACTACTTAACGTGGATCCTAAAACCAGTAAAAAATCAATTTCTATCATCTCTTATATTCTAATACATATCATGTAAATCCAAAAATATATAGTATCATAATTTAAATCATATTCTTAGTAACCGAAAAAATATATTTTAACCCATTATGAATATTTATGATGATGTGGTAGAAAATAAAAGCAACTAAAAAACTATATAGCTAAATAAGAAATGAATAAATTTTATGTTAGTAAACTCATAAAAACTTTAAATAATGTTGGGAACCATCACATAATTATATGATTGATAATTGTATTTTATTAATGTTATCATTTTATTTTTCATAGAGATTTATACTCGCCAAATTTTATACATCATTAACTTAATGGTAAATATAATAGTATTATTATTTTTTAACTTATATAAATTTTTAATATATACACTTGAAGAGTATCACTTGCATCATATGTAAAAAATTTCCATTTTCTTTGTGATATTTTAGAACTGATATTTTAGAGATGAAATAAGTGTTCTTATAGATTTTATTTTTATTTTATTTTTACATCGCTGTGTATATTTTAAACTTTTAAATTGAGGGTTCTATAACCTTTATAAATTTTATTTTTCCAATTTATATACATTAGTTTTTATCATTCGTCTTTTTATTTATTTTAATTGTGATTTTTATACTATACATATTATTTGTTTATTTTATGGCTTATGTAATGTTTATATGTTATGCTTTTATTAGCAAATTCACACTTATAAATATGACATGTCCTCTTGTCTTTAACTATTTAGATAATTTATAATGGAAAAAATGCATTTTGTAATATAAAAATTTAGAAATATTACATATTTTAGTGGAACGGTTTTTTTTCCTTTTTCTTAATTAGTCCCTAACCTTTGTTTAGAATACATTCCTTATTTTTTATTTTTATTAATATTAGAAATATTACATAGTTTAGTAGAACGATTTTTTTTTCCTTTTTAATTAGTCCATAATTATTGTTTAGAATATATTCCTAATTTTATTTTTAAACATTTTTGTTAATATTAACACATGTCATAATCTAATTAACAATTACACATGTCACGATCTGGTGCTTAAGAATTTGCTTACGTGTCAAGCTCTCATCGCGCGCATTCTCCTTTATATAATAAAATTGTGAGGTAAAAATGTTGATGTGGCAAGCTCAGAATTCGTTTCAAAATTGAATAGTCGAATCTACCCTTAATGAATCTGAAAAACTACACCTATTGCCATCACGATTTTATGGGCCACGATTTTCTGATTTAATATTAATGGGTTTGATTAATTTTTTTTTGGGTTTGGGCCCTAACTAATCTAAATAAAACCCTAGCAAAATCTGTTCCGAAACATATAACCCTTTTTTTGTTTGTTTGGGAAAATTTGTTGAATAACCCTAAAAAAATTAATAATCAAGCAAGTAACCAATTTTACCCTATGTGGCAAAATCTTAACCATCAAATTTAGGGTTTTTTGTTAGTTGCTTAATTATAATTTTTTTTTTGGTTATTGAGCAAATTCACCCTTTTTTTTTTGGCCGTTACAAGCAAAACTATCAAATAAACTAGGCATGGCGGCGATGGCGAATGTGAAATCGAGTTTGGTTCTTTTTAGTTGTATTTGATTAGAGGTGGTGTTCTTGAGTGTATGGTGGCTATTGTTTGTTGCAGAGAGATTCTGATACTGATTTCAGCGGCTAGATATTATGTTATAATCGATTATTGATCTTACTTCTTTTATCATGTTTAATAGGTTTGGTGAGATCATCACAAACGATTAACAAAGTATATTTCCGATTTGGTTTCTTTTCTGTGTAGTTTTCCAATTTTTTAATATTCCGACCGTCTGTGTTTTTGTGTTCCACTTTGTGGTGTTTTTTTTTGTTGTTGTTCTCTTTGTTCATTAACTTCCATTAGAGAGTTTCTGATATTTAAAATTTAATATATGAATTGCAGGTTCTGCATTTGGAACAAGGCAAAACTGGAGATTCACTTATAAGGGAAAGGTCAATTTGCAGAATCGCGTTGCTGAGTGTTGCTGTTGGATTACCAGGTAGTACTTTTTTTTCTCATCTGTTGTTTTCGATTGTTTCTGATTTTCTCTTATCCTGATCCCTTCATTCATTTTTGAAGAATGTTGGTGGACATTGAGTCATGGAACACTGGAATCTTGGGTCACGTGGCATTACATGGGTTGAAACAAGGGAAATTGGATATGTCATGGCAAAAATGGACATACCAGGTGTTTCATCAATCCCATTTTCTGGTGATCTCTCTCGCTTGATTTCCATTTGTTTTAACATTAAATTGTTCAACTCTCTTTCCATCAGGTGGGACTGAAAAGTGGAAGCGATGAATCTTGCATTTCCAACCAACACTCCCTCTATCGGGTGGATGGATGCGTCCTTAACTGTACAAAAGCCTCAGCCTTTGACATGGCACAAGGTCAAATCAGATCAAACAACTCGACAAAGGTTATTTTTTCTGGTTTAGAATCTGAACTAACCGAGAAATATTGTTTTGTGCAGACATACTTTGATGCACCTGAAGGAAACGTGCCGCTTGCTTTGGACATGGAAGGTATGGGAAAAGGTCAGATTTGGGTGAATGGTGAGAGCAATGGGAGATACTGGACTGCATTTGCCACTGGTGACTGTAGTCATTAACATATAAACCGAACAAATACCAAACCGGCTGTGGTCAACCTACACAAAGATGGTACCATGTGCCAAGATCATGGTTAAAGCCGAGCCAAAATCTGTTGTTTATATTCGAGGAACTTGGTGGAAACCCATCATCTTTTTCTCTGGTCAAAAGATCGGTATCAAGGAGTTTGTGCTGAAGTTTCTGAATACCACCCGAATATCAAGAACTGGCAAATCGAAAGCTACGGAAAAGGACAGACGTTTCATATACAAAGGTACATTTGACATGTAGTCCTGGTCAAGCCATTTCAGCTATCAAATTCGCAAGCTTCGGGACTCCTTTAGGAACATGCGGGAGTTACCAACAAGGAGAGTATCATGCAGCTACCTCATACGCTATCTTAGAGAGGGTAAAAGATTGAATCTTTACACAAATAATATTACAATCACACTATTAGCTTATATAACCGCAATGTATCTGTGTTTTGTTATGTGCAGAAGTGTGTAGGGAAAGCGAGATGCGCAGTGACGATATCCAACAGCAATTTCGGGAAAGACCCGTGTCCGAATGTGCTGAAACGGTTAACTGTTGAAGTAGTTTGTGCACCAGAGACATCTATAGCCAATTGGACAAGAACCAAAACAATACAGAGTGTGGAAGACAAGAAAATGTAAGAAGCTGTTTTAAAATTTGTGTTAGTTTGAATAGAAAGACTTTGTTTGTGGTTTAGAGTTAGTTTAAGTTAGTTAAGAGAGAAGTAAGAGTCTGTACTGTAGAGTTGTGATGGGTCTCGGGAAATTCCGGGTCTTATCAAAAACGTTCTGGCCATCCCGGTTACCACCTACCATTTTAATCGGTTGTGTTAGACCGGGATAGTTTGGTGTGATTGAAGTCAATTTTAATGTTTCGTTTGATTTGATTTTTGTCTTTGTAATCAACACTGGAAGGTTCATGTTAGGAGAAAGGTGATTCTATTATGACCCATTTCTTTCAAACGTTGTTGTTTTCATTTTTTTATTTATGAACTATTACAAATTATGAAAACAATTATACATATGATTAATTTTAACATACGAAACTACTTGAACGACTCTGTTTATACTAAGTTGAAAATCTCATCTGTGTATTCTTGGGGACTCGATTAATAAACCTTTAGTCAAATTAATTGACTGAAGGGCTTCCACATTCCCCCCCCCCCCCCCTCTTAAATTCTGTTTCTTTTGTCTATAATATATTTTTATGTTTTACAAACCTTATTTTCCCTGTAAATTTATAATGTTTTTTTATATATGCCTACATTGAAAAATTTATTTTCGTTATCTTAAACTTTTTACATACACCTAAATTGCAGAAATTATTTTCGTTATCTTAATTTTCTTACACACATCTAAATTGCAGAGATTTATTCATGATAAGATAATTTAATTTTCAAGTTTTTATTTTGAAAAAAGTTTTGTTGGATGCTTCTTCAAAATTTATTCCTAATTAATTTTGACTTGCTTACGCATATGCCATGAGTAAATCTATGTTTTAGCTGTATTATGCATTGGGATTAAAAAAATTCATGGATGAAAGAATCTTATCATCACATTTTAAGTCCGATATATATTAAAAGTCTTATTATAAGATTTGAGATCGTGAAAAGTTATTTTTTTAAAAAAAATTGTTTTCATAAGCGTGTGAAACTTCTTACAACTCACGGAACTCCGAACAGTCACTCCTTTCACCTTTCTCTGTAAGTCTACAAAATTGATTTATACCATCTATATTGTAATATTACACCTATATACTATAGATTTTATGCCAACCAATATACCTGACAAAATAATTCCCAATTAGAAGATTCTGACTTTTCTTCTATATAATATTACATCTATTTTTCGGTGTCATCGGCATACTCCTTGATCACTAGAGATAATAAGCTAAGACAGAATATGCAGAGATTTTTTGATCGGATATGGCATGTAGTTGCACCGGAATGAGTGAAGTTGTTCATTTGGTTGGTTGCTCACCAAGCGATCATGACGAATACAGAAAGGCACCGACGGCATCTTAGTGATTCTGGTATTTGTATGGTTCGCAATGGTGGTGAAGAGACTATTATCCATATACTTCGGGATTTTCCTGCAATGGGGGGATTTGGAATAAGATTATTCGAATAAGGAAAAGAGGATCATTTTTCACAGCATCGCTTTTTGAGTGGATATATGCAAATTTAGGTGAGACTGGAGTAGTTGAAGGCAGCCCATGGTCCATGGTTTTTGAGATGACAATTTGGTGGGGATGGAAGTGGAGATGTGGGAATGTGTTTGATACGAATGGGAAGTGCCGAGACAGAGTGAGATTCATTAAAGATCTGGGTAAAGAAGTGGTTGTCGCTAACTCTAAGGAAGGAGGAGGTACGAATGGAGTTAGGCGAGTGGAGAGACTAATAGCGTGGACTTTACCAATTGAAGGATGGTTTAAAATGAACATAGATGGGACTTCCCATGGGAATCCGGGTCTTGCAACGGCTGGTGGGGTTTTGCGTGATGGTTGTGGTAATTGGTGCAGAGGTTTTACAGTAAATATTGAGATATGCTCGGCACCGTTAGCTGAACTATGTGGAGTATATTATGGACTTTTCATTCGAGAAGGTGATTTTATTTTTCCCTAATAAGGAGAGCGATCGATTTCTTTTTGTTTCATTGATTGAGTTCCTTTTTGTTTGTTCCTTTTTTGTTTTTTTCCATTCAACATGGGTCGCTAGCTCGAGATTCTTGAATAAAATTCATGATTCTTCTTTCTGTTTTTAATAAAAAACTTTTTTTCATTGTTTTTAAATAAGAACTTTTTGTTTGAGTAAGAACTTCTTTTCTTTTATCAAAGTTGTTTCTTTATTCTTCGTGTCTTTTTTTTTTTTATGTTCTTTCTTTATTTTAGTCTTCGGTTGTTTGTTTTGTTAGTTAGATTTAGAAGATTTGTTTTGTAGGTTAGTTTATTTCAACGAAAAGAAGAATAAGGTTCACAGTAAAAAACGAAAACAACAGCGAGAGCCGGAGACCAGCAGTACTAAGATCGTGTCAAACAAATCATTATTCATTTTGTTCTCTTATATGCAAGGAAAATAAAATCCCGATCAAGCTTCTTTTGATGAATTGCATGTAAGCAAAATATATGTTTTTATTGCTTACAGAGTGATTTTAGCTTTTCTTTATTTTGAGAAAAAGAGACGGCCATGAAACACTAAGCCTATGGCGAAAAATATTTTTTCGTCACATCAATCTCTATGCCAAAAGCGATTAAGAACGTCAAACAATTCAAAAATCATCTTCGTTGTCTCCGATGTTAGCAACAAAATGAGTAAACCAAATTGTTAATGGTTTATTTGTTCATATCGTCTATATTTTAAATGCGATGGAGAATAGAACGAAGAAGAATGCAATGTTGAAGAGAACAAAGATGGTGAAGAGGAATATGACAGCAAATAAAGACAAGTGAAGGGCAATATTACGAGGAATAGAAGACAATCAAGTAGGACAAGGGAAGAATAAGAGGAGAGTAGGATGAAGACATCGAAGAGTACAGTACAGATGAAACGGAAGAAGAGAGAAGAGGTTGAGGAAGAAGAAGCATACGAAGACGATGAATATGAGGGAGAAGAAGTATATGAGAAAGAGGACAAGGAGGGATACGAGTTTTGAGGAATATAATGGAGATGATAGCGAGGAAGAGACGATGTATCAAATAGAAACTCATATCGAAAAATCATTAAAAAAAAAGGAAAAAAGTAAATGTCATATCATAGGTACAAAGAGACAACCGAATCATGATGATTTGTTTACTCCATTTGGAGTGAAAGAAAATTTTGGATCTTTGCCGCAATCTCATTGTCTTCATCAACCATCGACCGTCTACTATCGGTTATGCCACGCAATGCAAGCTCACCTTTTGAGTTAGTATTTGGTAGTATTAGATTACTTTTTATTATTAATCCATTTTTGGGGTATTTTTTGTTTTTGGCTTTTTAAGGTTTTAAAACTTCTTTTTCAATATTACTATCCCGCGCGCAGGCGCGGGTATCACACTAGTGACGTAAAATACTTTTGTTCGGGTCCTTTCTAGGGCATTTGGCAATTTTTTTATTTATGAAGAAATTGAATATTCAATAACCTTTGATTATTTCTAGGGTTTTCTCTCTTGACATATTGATAAACTTGTTTTGTTCTATAGACACGATTCTGTTTTCGAGTGTGACAACCATTTGTGAAGATATTTATTGTCGTGAACGGCAATGGCACAAAGCAGTCAGTAAACGACGGTGATGTGATAACGATTATGAATGGTCTCTCTATCTAGCAAAACCCCACGAAAAAAAAATAATTGTGAACGGTCCAAGATTGAACATGACCTCTCTTGGTATACAATAAACACCACATCACCACCACACATTAGATTTATCCAAACATATCGAATCTCTGAATATCGAAGTCGAATTATTTACAATCTCCGACATCAGTTCCTAGTTCAGTCACATATGTTTGAAACCATGGCCAAGAATCATCAGCCAGTTCAAACCAAGCCACAACGTGATTTTTAGCCAAATACTCTCTGTGATTTGACTGATTCGATTTCGATTCTTGTTTTTGTGTCTCAATCTTGCAAGAAACAGGTGTACATCGAGCGTGATTCAACCAAACTGGAAACTCAATCCCGAAACCATAACCATTGGCCAATGATTATCCTCTGCGTTATCTTTGTCATCCCTTTCTTCATCTTCAAGAAACCGTTGGTTTCCCTCTCCTTGTCGTCCCTTTCTTCATCTTCAAGAAACACAACCAACAACAACCTCCGATCACTTCGGATCGATCCTCAACAAAATACATAATCTCTTTGTCCGGTTGCATCGGATCCCTCTTGGCCGGTCAAGGAAGATTCTTCAGCAAGGCAAAGCTCACTCTGATCTACACAACTCAGCTCTTCTCCACTTTGATTTTCGCATTCTTCATCAACAAAATGAAATTCAATCGATGGATCGTGATCTCATTCGTCTTCGCAATCGCCACCGGAGCTCTCACTTTCTCCTCCTCATTCTCCGGCGAAGCGTATGAGAGTTACGCAAAAGACGCAACGGCTGCTCTGTTCTCCGGCGTTTACTTCTCTCTGCTCCTCTGTATTATCCAAAGAGTCTTCAAACGCAACGAATGTGTTGATTGGAAGTAGAACGGTGATAGCCAATTTGCTTTGAATTTGTTGTTGGACATGACGAATTTCTTTCTCCATATCTCATATATTGTTGCTTGAATAACGATCTTTCATATTGTGTTGAGCTTATAGTTTGGATAAGCTGACCTCACCCACATGATAATATCGTTGAGGATGTGAAGGAGATGGAGAAGGAGATAACGATGAGTACGTGAAGAATTGTTGTAACATTGGGTATATGAACCTGATGGTGAAATAAAAATAATAACAATAAACAAAAGAAAATCCATATTATTTATCAACATATTCAAACCAATCTCATAAAAAATACCAGCATGCACAGTTAAATAAGAGCTCATACCAACAAAAAAATTCCAGAAATTAAGATTAAAAAACCAGTGAGTAAGGAAGATAACAAATAGTTTATCTAAGCACGTTTAGTGTATTCTATGTCCGAAATCATATAATAAAAAACATATGGACAAATCAAGCAAACCTAGGAGCAATATAGTTTATTAAAAGATTTGGACAAAACACATAATAAAACCATACAGTGAAGAAACCTAAGCTATTAGCTTTCTTCAAAGATTTTGCGGCCTCACAACAGGAATTGTTTGAACCTGAAAATCACAAACAAAGTTGAAAAAACATGGAAAGAAGTTCAAGAGAAAGTTAGAATAAGAATAAAGAAGAAAACTGAGAAGGAGAAGAAGAAAATTATCTTGATGGTGGATTTCTTGCCGACCTTGTCCATGGAGAATATGAGAAGAGCAACTGCTAGGTTTTGGTTTTTCAAGAGAGAGTAGACGGTAAAGGCAAATCTGAAAACATTGATTGGATCTACAACATGTAACATGATTTTTCAAATTTGAATCACAAACAAAAACACTTATAAATACACGATCTAGACTCTTCGTCTCCTCTACCAAAAGTGTCAGAGGTAGAGAGACAAAATCACGGTGAATCATGGTGAAGGAGAGAGTGAGATGAACGGTGATGGAACGTGGAGCCACGATGATCTCTACAAACCTCCTCCATACATTATGAAAAAGTACACTTAGCTTAAAAATATAAAAAAACTGAAAACATCATTAGGATTAATATGGTTCGAGACGAAAACACTAACAAACCAAGAAAAATAAGTCCGTATATAAGAGAAGAAGCACATATTTGATATTTGGAGATCCTGCAAACAATAAATCGCTAAAATTAGAAACACTGTTTATACAAAAAGATTAACAAAATCCATCGAGATCAAAATATACAGTGGCCGATTTATATATGAAATTGCATGCAGAGGTGGTGGCTAGGGTTTTTTATACAACTGTTTATAAGAAATTGCAAGCATTGGTGGTGGTTAGGGTTTTTTTATACAACCGTTTTTGTTTATGGGCCACAATAAACAAAAATCATGAAAACGATGTCACAGAGTCTTGCATCTGTGAGTAGCCTACAATAATCAATGGCAATGGAAAGAGAAGGAACGTTTTCGATGATACCTTGTGAAATATGTAAACTAATAGAGATATTGAAAATGACTTGGTATAATAATAGAAAACAATTAATACTAATAATATTTATATCATATGATCACACTCTAATCTTTTCCCCTTACTTTGCTTCAACAATTAAAGCAACAACTACTCAAGTAGGGCCTTGGGGATAGAAGAGAACTCGAAAGTTCAAGCAAAGTAGTAAACGACAAAGGACAAACAAGATCCTGATCGAAACCACTTAGAGAGGGAATCAACACCTCCATGGTTGTTGAGGCCAAATAGACAATATCATCTATTGTTGAACGAGAAATGATTAGAGTCCTCGCTTCTGCTCCAAGCAGATTCGCCTTTAATACTATGCTCCCTATGTCACTAATCACAAGTGAAAAAATTGGGAGGAAAACAAACTCCATAAAGGAGAAGATATGGCATTGAGAGCCTGAACGTATGAGTTTGGGAGGGGGAGGGGATACAATATAATTTTCAAAACTTTAATGTCTGCGAAAGATTAATGATTAGTTCATGTTCCACCACTTACTAATGAGATTTATTATTTTGGTTATTACTTGGGTTTGTTAGATGTCCAACCTGTTTCAAAGATATTCGAACTGTCCGTGGAGTAGTATATCCTGCGTTTATAGATGCACCTTCTGCGTTTGGTTTGCTCGAAACTTTTTTATGGTCTTCTAAAAGTATGATGGATGACTACGTATTCTTTCAAATATTGTCGGTGAGGGTGAATGTAAGAGAATTATTGCTGCTGTCCGTCGTGGTTTGGCATGTCGTGGTTTGGAATATGGTTCTTTCCTTGAGTTATAAAATATCATATATTTTTTTATTAATTATTTCGGTGTTTAGTTGTTTTAATGTTATCTTGGTTTGTTTTAATAACTTTAGATTCTCATGGTTTAATAATATTGATTTTATAATTTATAAAGCTATATTTTGTTTCTTGTATTTTAAATATATTGCATTTTTTATCTACTAATTTATCAAATCTCAAATATGATATATAAGTTTTTTTCAATTATATTATCCCGCGCAGGGCGCGGGTACCACATTAGACAAATGTATTAATTAATACTAATACATTTAACATTTTTAAATAATCCTATTATATATAAACTAATAATAGGGTTTCACTTATATGATAAGATCTAATTGAATAAACAAAATAAAGAATATTTATAAATATGATAAGATAATAATGGAAGATTATCTTTAAATCTAGAATATATCCAAAAATAAACATATTTCTTTTTAAATAATTTGGGCCACACGAAAATTAGACCCAAAACCCACAAATTTTTGGTTAAAAAAACCGGATGACAATTGAATGTAATTAAGTCGAATTTTTAAGGGTATTCTCGGCAAGTCAACTCTTAAACTCATTCTGAAAGTGCCACATCAGCTTTTTTACCTCACAATTATATATATAGATATATACACGTTTCCTCAGTTCATTGCAAATCTTAGTTCATTGCAAATCTTAGTCTTATTATATGTCTCTTTGTAGATTTATTTCATAACGATTTTTCTTTCTTTTTTGTTTTATGGCTTTTGATTTGGGATTTGGTTAGTAGTGAGATCAGTTGATGAGCAAATACTGCAAAAATATGATGGAGAAAATCTTTGTGATTCTTAGTATCTAAGTCTCTGATGATCCAATTTGATTATCCTCTCTTTCTTCTTCTCGATTTTTCAATCGGTTTTTTCAATCGGATTCACAAACTTTGAATTTTTTTTCTTTTTTTTTTCTTGACATATTCTTTGGGTTGGAAAGAAGAGAGGTGATGATAAACAAATTGGTCCGTGTTTCAGATTAATTCACGAATAAAAGTAGGAAAATCTGAAAATCTCAATATTTTTTTTTTTTCAGTATACGATTTTTGGTTTTGTCTAATTTATTCAACAGTTTGGTATTTGGCTATGTGATGACTTTGCCTAATTGGCAGTATACGCTATTCTAAAATATTTTATGAAAGATAAATACATTAATTTTAAATGAGAGCCATTGACATTGTTTATTCGTTTTTGTGAATAGTTTTGGTAAGCTTCTGCTATGATGATTTTGAATAAAATTCACATGTCAGACATCAGAGATTTTATTTTTTAGGTTTGATGTTCATCCGTAGTGGTTTTGTAAAATTCACATGTTAACACCATGTCAGACTTCCGATACCAATGGGTATGTCATCTCTAAAAGTTTACTCTTGGTTGAATGGGTATAATAGTTTCCTTCATTAATGGATTCTAATGGCTGCTCGGTCATCATAATATTAGCATAATATGAATATTATAGTGTTCTAATGTTTATGAATTTTTTAACAGATTATCGGTTGTTTTTTTTATCTTCCTACTTTTACAGGTTTTAATGGATTTTCATGGCTATTCGGACACCATAATACTATATAGTGTTCTAATGTATATGAATTTTTTAAAGGATTTTCTGTTATTTTTTTTATTCCTACTTTTACAGGTTTTAATGGATTCTCATGGCTGTTTGTTCATAATAATATTAACATGATTTCTATGAAGTTCTATTTGTCGTGTTTCCGTTTCTTATAGTTGTATTATTCGGTAATACTGTAAGATAGTCTTCTTATAATCGTGTTAATCTTATTCTATAATTGTGAGGTCGTTCGACACAAATATAGAATTTACCCCGTGTAAGAATTTACCCCGTATATTTGCTTTCACATGATAGACTACTCTACGGCGAGTCTAATAAGACTTAACTTACCATAAATATCCTTAATGAAATTGCTTAATTATTTTATATGCAATCAGTTTTTTATTATAATACTAGATGAAGGACCCGCATATATGCGGGTTTGTGATTTAATATTTGATAAATCTATAGAAAATAAAATATTTAATTATGGAGAACAAAATTAAATCATCCGTTAACATAAATAAAATCAAAGTAAGAATGTTACTACAAAACCATTGATCGAGAAATATATCATTTATTTATTAATTTTTATGTTTTTGTTTTTGATTTATAATTAAAATTTATCATATCTTATGAAATTATTAGTTTTTCTTAATCGTATTTGAATTTGGTAATTTTTTTTTATTTTTAACCTTATTTTACTATTCAAATATCTATACTTGAAAATATTGATGGATTATTTCTCATAAATATATTTAAACTATATCAACTCTTGAATATTTTGTAGCTTGCAAAAATCAAAGACAAAAATACAAAATTAGATCACTCCATTTAAATAATAAAATAAAATTGAAATCGTTATTAGAAAATCATTTATATATAAGTCTATCAAATATTTATCTATTGTATTCTTATAGTTTATTTTTTATATTGTTTGATTTTCAACTAAATTTATCATATATATTCAAATACATAGTTAAATATTTCTAATCCTATTTAAAGTAGGATTATATTTTACTATTTACCAAATCAAGATATTATTATTTTTAAATAGATTTTTGAAATGTGGCTAAATCTAATTAAAAAAAGGGGCAATTGCAAAAATGCCACTTTTGGTGTGTACATTTGCAAGAATGCCACTTAGGGGTGTCCATTTAAAAAATGCCACTAATTATGGATTTTAAAGCATAAATCTTAAAATTATAAATTCTAAAAAATGTTTTGACCCCTAAAACTCCTTAAACTCTCAAAACTAAACCCTAATACAACATAGTTTACCCAAACATAAATGATATAATGAATTTTTTCTTTTGAAAAAGTGGCATTTTTGTAAAGATTTTGAAAAGGGGGTCTTTTTGCAAAGTGACAATTGAAAAGTGGCATTTTTTAAAATTTCTCCTAAAAAAAATATTTTATACTTGTATAAATCTAACCGATTGACTCAAACACGCCTCAATAAGATTAAGTACCTTGTATAAAAATCTGAATTTTACTTTTACCATTTTAGTAATTATTAAATGTTAAAAAAACCAAGCAAAAAGTTGAAAAATAAATTACTACACCTCATATTAATGTTGTAAAAAAAAACAAAAATCGAGTTATAATGAATTATATTAAGCTCAGAAAACTAATATATATTATCGTATTCTATTTCACATATAAAAAATATAATAATTGATATTTCCTAATGAAAAGCCAAAACAAATAAGTTTTATGGAAAATATTATTGAAGTTTTAAATTACGTAGAATGAAGAGAGCATAAAAGTATGTAAATAAATGTGAAAATTTGGATATTTAAACTTAAATCTATTTAAACTAAAAAAAAATACATGTATATTATAATATCCCAATAGGAAAAAGTATTTGATTTATTGTTTTATCTATTTCTATTTCAAATTAAAATATCTAATTGACAAATACAAATAAATAAGTTTATATAATAAGATGTTGTTTGACATGTGGCAAAATCTAATTGAACTTGTTTTTAACACGTGTCAAAATCTAATCGATTAGCTGACACATGTCACGATTTTGTTAATTACCCTGTTTGACGCATCAAACTTTATATAATAAGATTTATTGGATTGGGCTTTTTTTTATCATAGCCCATTGTTTTATGTAAAACCCTAGGTAGCAACACTATATTTATCATAGCTTTCTTCGAAGTATTGTTTTGTTTCTTTAAACAAATAGTTTATAACGTCTTCTTCAAGGTATAATTTGTTCTTTTTTTTATACTCCCTCTCTTTCTGAAAGAGTGTCATTTTAACCATATTCACGCAAATTAAAAAAATAATAAAAGTTCAGTTTTACCTTTTATTAATACACTAAAAAAAGTTCTCTCTGCAATTAATACATTAAAACAGTAGAGACAAAACTGGAATTTTATTTAAAAATCTGCATCGAAAATACAAAACGACACTTGTAGGGGTCGGAATTCTCCCCTATGAGATCGATATAACGACGAAATCAACTCTGGAGCGTCCTGACAAAATCGGATCAAGTCTACGAGGGCCTAGTCTGAATCTAGGCCCAAAATGACATTAGACCCATAATCAAAATGGGCTTAATGAAATAATGGGCCTAAATTAGATATATAGTTTAATGGGCCAAGCCCATTTTATTAGCTGGCCCATTTACTTAAACACTATATATATCTCATTGTATTCACCCATAAATGGTCAGAACTTTTGGCAGAGAAACTCTATTGTAACCACAGCTTAACATAAACAGCAATAAAGAAATCATTTTCTCAGTCTGTGTTCTAAGTGTGTTCGCGACATAGAAATCTCTAATCCCCGAACACCCTTGACAAATTTAACTGCGTGGATCCGACTCCCCACAGTTTGGCGCCGTCTAAGGGGAACCAGAGACTTTCTCACACTAAGAAATCACTTCGCACACTAGACAGGAGAAGATGACCAGCAGCGACAACAACAGTGGCAACAGCAACAACGACGCCGTCGACAACGCCGCGACGAATCCGGCAGCCTTGAACGAGCTAAAGGACATGATGAATATACTCCTCGAGAGGACAGCAGATAATGATGACAAGCTAAAGGCTCTTACAACGGCAAGCAAGGCCCGCAAGAAAACCACCAGGACTAGCGGACTGCGGCGGTCACTTGGGCGGTTCAGACCGCAAACCCTCGGCTTCTCAACACCGTGCACCGCACGACGAGCCCGAGGTGACCTGCCACCGCCACCGCCACTATAGACAGTGGATCCAATTCCGGAATGAGCCAATGGAGCAACAGGCACAGGACCAGCTGCTTCAAGAGGGATCGCGCATGAACACCAAGCTGCTTCAGGAGGGATCGCGCGGACAGTCGGCACAAAAAACAACCCGCGCAGGACACGTACCTCAGAGAATCGCAGCGCACATGCAGGGAGAGATCGATCTCAGGCCCTTCGGAATGACGCGGATATCGAGCACGACCAAGACTTTGCCGACGAAGCAGGTTTCTACTCGACCGAGCTCGAACAGGAACGCAAGGACCAAGCTAAAATCGATGAGATGGCTAGGATGCAAGCACAGCTTGAGCGCGCCGCTGCCGACTTAAGAGTTGCACTGTCCCAAATGCACCGAGTCAACAACAAGGCACCCGAAATTGATCGTGTGCTCGAGGAAGCGCGGAACACACCCTTCACAGAACGTATCTCGAGAGCAAAAATATCTGACCCTGGAAGAATCAAGATGCAGTCCTACGAAGGGAATACCGATCCGAAAGACCACCTTATGGCATTCACTGTAGCAATGGGAAGAGCAAACTTCCGAGAAGAAGAAAGGGATATCGGTTACTGCAAGTTGTTCGTGGAACACCTCAAGGGACCTGCCCTCCAGTGGTTCTACAGGCTGGAGAAGAATTCGATTGATGACTTCAACCAGCTCTCTGAAATGTTCGTGAAACACTATGGCATATTCATGGAACGAAAAATCTATGATTCCGATCTCTGGACTATACGACAAGGAGAGCACGAGAGTCTACAAACCTTTATGGGGAGATTTAAAGCAGTATTGTCTAAAGTGGAAGGTTTGAGCAACACCTCTGCACTAGAAACTTTGAGGAGAGCATTATGGTGCCCTTCCCCTTTTCGTCAAGAGATGACCGTGAACGAGCCTGCAACCATACAAGACGCCCTTCATCGCTCTACAGATTTCACCAAAAGTGAAGAGGAAATCCGCTCACTATCTCAAAAGCTGGGAAAGTCCAAGCAGGCAAGCAACCCACCGCAGACCACAAACCCTCCTGCTGCAAAAAAGAACAACATTGGTTCCAGCTTCATCCAACACGAAGGAGGATTCGGGGGAGCTCATAATTATCAGATCGAGTCGCCAGGATACGGTCGCAGCCGAGGTCGAGGTCAAGGTCGTGGCAGAGGTTCTTGGAACAATACATGGACAAGAGACCAGAGCGCTTATGACGAAACAGCTTTTTGTGAGTTCCATCAAACTGCTGGGCACTCTACTGCGATGTGCCGCACTCTAGGACTCAGACTCGCTGCAAGACTAGCCGCCGGCACGCTCAAGGGCGATATTAGTATCAAAGACCTCGATACAGATAGCAACACCAACGAGCCTGATCGAGCCAACGACACTAACCCAAAGCAAGGAAGGAGAAACAATGACGAATCGCCACCGCACGAACCAAGACAGCGAATACACTAAGTTACTTCAACGAACTACGGTGCGACTTGATCCCTTAAAAGGGTACGTAGGCAGCTCATCTTCGGATGGGTTCAGTTGCCCCCTCCTTAAAAAGGGGGGAGTGGGTACGTATACTCGTATACTCCCATTTTTGAAAACAAATGCTATGACTAATAAAGATCAAGGATCTTCTTACTTCTCGTTTGCATCTCATTTACGTCCATCACGGATTACTTAAGTCTTAACTTAATCAGACTCTATCACCATCGCTGCTGGCCACAGCGACGAACTTATTTCATCATCCAGATCTGACTTCTACACCCACCACGGGTTAAGCGCGCTATATAGATTGGTAATCACTATAGGAGCGGCCGTGTCGTTGTAATACATGGTCGTAAACCGAAGTGATTGCTTTAAAACCCAGCAAACCTCGCTGGTATCATCGCAAAATGTTCATTATAGGAGCGGCCGTGTCGTTGTAATACACGCCCGTAAACCGAAATGCTCATTTAAAAACCCAACAAACAAATCATTGGTCTCTACGCGATAACGTGTTCATTATAGGAGCGGCCGTGTCGATGTGATACATGGTCGTAAACCGAAATGATCATCAGAAAACCCAACAAACAGATCGTTGGTCTTTACACAATAACGTGTTCATTTTTGGAGCGGGTGCGCCGATAGAGGCTCGCCCGTAAACCAAGAAGTTCATCAGAAAAACCCAACAAACAGATCGTTGGTCTTTACACAATAACGTGTTCATTCTTGGAGTGGGTGCGTCGATGGAGGCTCGCCCATAAACCAAGAAGTTCATCAGAAAACCTAGCTAACGCATTGCTGGTCTCAAACAACACAACATATTCACTCTTGGAGCGGGCGTGTCGATGAGGCTCGCCCGTAAGCCAAGAAGTAAATCAGCAAACCCAGCTAACACATCGCTGGTCGTAACAATATAACATGTTTGTCTTTGATGTAGAATTGTCAGTGACGAACTGCTCATAAACCAAAACGATCATTGTTTGAAGTCAATGGATGAATCACCAGTCCCAAAACGATATAACAATAGCACACTTGGAGCAGGCTGACCAATACGCTAACGTTCATTTCAATAACTTAAGAGATCAAGCATCTTAACTTACAACAAAAGAACATTTGATACAAAAATCTCTAAAATCCAACAAACAAATTGTTGGTCACAACACCTTTTGGACGAAACACCGGACGGACATCGTCTTCGGCATTATCCAAGTCTGAAATGATTTCGAAAGCATTCTATTCGTTACACCATCTCTAAAGCTTCACCTAGTCAAGAACAGCTTTTTCACATCGATGCCTTCGCTCCAGTTTTGCCACGATCAAATCCACTTCGCTCAAGCTCACTAGGCGAAAACCTGAATTTGTCATCTTCGAACTCGTCGTCAACACGAGTTCACCTCGCAACGTCAACATGATTCCACCTCAGTGTCAAGTCAATACAAGTCCGCTTTGGCTTCAAGTAGACATGACCACCTCGTCGTGAACATGAGTCTACCTCGACATCAAATAAACAAGTCCGCCTTGATTGTCCTTCCTCGCCAAGACAGCCTCGTTGACTTATCTCTTATCTCAAAACGACGTCGTCATAACCATGTCTCGCCTTCGCATCAACTTCGCTTTGTCGTTGCATCGATAAGACTTTGCCTCGCAGTCGCGTTGATCAAGCTTTACCTCGTCGTCGCATCAAACAAGCTCATCTTACTGTCGCATCGATCAAGCTTCGCCTCGCCGCCGCGTCGATCAAGCTTCACCTCGCCGTCGCGTCACCTTCACCAACATCGCTTCGTCGTCACATCGATCAGACATCGCCTCGTCGTCGCATCGAACAAGCTTCGTCTTACTGTCGCATCGAACAAGCTTCATCTTGCTCTTGCATCGAACAAGCTTCGTCTTGCTCTCGCATCGATCAAGCTTCACCTCGCCGTCGCGTCACCTTCACTGACTTAGCTACGTCGTCGCGTCGATCAAACTCCACCTCGCCGCGACAGAATCACCTCATCGCATCATCACCTCGTCGAGTCGTCGGATCCACAAATCAACCTTGCGTCATCGCGTCGCCCAATCTCTTCAGGTTCAACTCGTTGTCGCGTCGAGCGCGCGCAAAGTCAAGCAGTGAACAGTCAAGGAGCGAATAGACAATCTCTCCGGAATCATCTAAGTCTAAAAATAGTCTGCATGCTTTCCTTGTCACGCGAACGGTCAAGCTGCGAGTCCATAGAGTCGGAAACCATTCTTTTCGATTCACCTCTCTGCTGCACCAAAGAGCAACGATCTGAGTCTGTGTTGTTCCACAAAGTTAGCTTTGTCGCCGAGTCATAGAACCGTCAAGTCTAGCTTTGTCGCCGAGTCATCGAGCCGTCGAATCACTGAGTCGTTGAACCGCCGAGTTATAAAAAAAAAAAAAAAAAAAAAAAAAAAAAAAAAAAAAAAAATTGTTGACCGAGTTGACTCAGTCGCCGAGTCAACTCGGTGCGAGTCAACTCATTGAGTCAACTCAATGCGAGTCAACTCGCTGAGTCAACTCGCGAGATCTCGAATCACCATCTTTTTCACTCGATCCTGCTCGCCTCGCTTCGATTTTTCCTCGCCGTGGACGCTCCGGACGCCCAACGACACCGCGTCTCGCCGGCACGATCTCTCTCTCCTTTCCGCCGATCTCTCTCTCTCTTCGCGACGTGTGACAGAGCTTGTCGTCGTCAGAATCACGATCCCGTCTCTGCCACGATCGTCGTCGCCGCCGAAGCCACGAGCAAGGACGAAGAGGACGACGCGATCCACCTCTCGTTCCCTCTCGATCTCGCCGGAAACTTATCTCCCTCACGAGCAAGGACGAAGAGGACGAGGACGACAATGATGAAGCTCAGCCACGGTTTCACGGCAACTTCAACGACGGCGGCTACAATCGATCGACGAGAAAACAAAAAATAAACCCTACAAAAAAAAAAATAACAATAAAATAAAGAGGCACAAGGGGGGTGATGTTTTACCTTGTGCTTAAGGAAAAAGTGAATTGGTAGAAAATAACTCCTGGAAAGCAGACTTATTTATATCTAGAGGATTTTCTAAAATCACTTTATTTTTTGGAAATTTTCCAAAAACTTTCCAGCAGGCCTCAAAGCCCACTAACGCAATGAGACCTCAACTCTATCAATCCTCCAAGTAAAAGAAAAACATAACAAGTCCAGGAAAACACGCTGACATCGGCTCAACGCGGAATAACGGAAAACTTCCCGAGTTCGATGACAAGACGTCCACGCTTGGCAACTTCACAGTCCATCATATCGATCTCAGACTTCCGTAACTTTTACCTTGGCATCATCGCAACTCGATACTACCAAGCTAGGGGGCTAACTGTAGGGGTCGGAATTCTCCCCTATGAGATCGATATAACGACGAAATCAACTCTGGAGCGTCCTGACAAAATCGGATCAAGTCTACGAGGGCCTAGTCTGAATCTAGGCCCAAAATGACATTAGACCCATAATCAAAATGGGCTTAATGAAATAATGGGCCTAAATTAGATATATAGTTTAATGGGCCAAGCCCATTTTATTAGCTGGCCCATTTACTTAAACACTATATATATCTCATTGTATTCACCCATAAAGGGTCAGAACTTTTGGCAGAGAAACTCTATTGTAATCACAGCTTAACATAAACAGCAATAAAGAAATCATTTTCTCAGTCTGTGTTCTAAGTGTGTTCGCGACATAGAAATCTCTAATCCCCGAACACCCTTGACAAATTTAACTGCGTGGATCCGACTCCCCACAACACTCTTTTTGAAATAAAAATAAAGTGGTAGAATGACACTCTTTTAGAAACGGAGGGAGTATATGTATTGTTCATGTGTTTGTTATATCCTTTAATCATTATTCTTTTACTCATGATGATTGTTGTTTTGTTCTTTTTTTATAGGTTAAAGTTTAATAGTTAGACTTTTAATTGATTTGGTTTGTCTATTATTACGGCCAGTCTTTTTAGGTATGTTTCTCTTTCAATTTGAATAAAAATCCATTGGAAATTTGTATTCTTCCGTCTTCTCTTCCATGACAATGTCATGTTTGTGCCTAGAACTCAATGTATCCGTATGATATTCAACAATGATTCTCAAATCGTGACGGATAACTATTTCTGGCTATTTTTTTTTTCATATTCATCAACAGTGGAAAAGAACCGGATTCTCATATTTCTCATGAAGATAGAAACTAATCTTCAAGCTTCTAAGTCGTTGTTTAATTTGGATCCTCATGTTTCTCATGAATGTTTATTTTATTTTTTGATCCTATATATATCAAAAGATGAAGAAGAAAAACTTACTCACTGCAATGTATTCAAATAATTTCAACAAAATGAAATTTTCTTTTTTCGTTTCTTTTCTTCTAACTTGTGGAGCCTTTACTATATGTCTAATGCTTTGATATGGTTTTCGACCCAAAAAAAAAAAAACAATGCTTTGATATGGTTATCTTCATGTTGCAGGACGTGTGAGGGCTATTATTTAATATATAAATGAATAAACGTGGATGCTTTTGTATAACCATTGTTTGATATGTTGGCTACTGGTTTTGGGTGAATTTATACAAATTCGTTGTTCTAACTTCTAAGCATTGTCTATGCATAATATTTTAGTAAGAAATCCTTTTATGTGTAAAGTTTAAAACTTTGTAGTAATGAATTTGAGAAACAGTTATGTCTCTTCGCTTTGCATATAGCTCCACTTCTCTTACTCGACCCATGCTTGGCATCGGTATTGTTTATAAACATCTAATGTAATATTTCATATGTATAGAAACTATGCTTTTCATGGGATGCCGGACAAAACTGAGATAGGAAAAGAGTTGCTACTAATGGATGACTTGCTTAGCAATCTAGAAAGATCTTCACTAATCTTTATAAGAGAGAGTAGAGAGAGGGAGAGGACAGCTCTTAGGAGAAAAACAATTATCGAGAGAAATGCTTAATGTTATGCTAAAAATATCAAAACAAAAATCATATAAATATTCAAATATAAAAGAATATGAATAGAAAACAAAACTAAAAAGAATACAAAAAAAGCTAATAGTTTGTTTAGTTAATGTGAAACAAAACAAGTATATATATATAGGTTTATCTAGGTTTAAAAATGCTACTTCGATTCATATATATATATATATATATATATATATATATATGTTTTTAAAATATAAAATTCAGAAATAACAAATGGTATATATTTTGACCCAAAAAAAAATGGTATATATAAAAGGATTGAAGAAGAACAATTAAGAAAATGGAAGAAATTTTTTTAAAGACTTCGATTACTTGTAACTGGAAGAAAGTGACGAAAAAATATGATAATGAAGTTAAAAGATGAAAAATTAAATAATTTTTTAAATATCATACCTACTTAGGTGAGTTTGTCTAGAGTAATTATAAATTTTTAGATGACTTATACTAGATTACATAATGTGGTGATGATATATATGTCTTAATTTTATCACAATTGTTGTAGTAATTTTCACTAAAAATCAAATCAAATTAAAATTTATTTTATTTTCGCAATGTTACCTACAAAACAAAATTTTCTATGCTCGAGCTGAATCGAACCATAATTTTACATTATGAGCCTCTTAATAATTTAAGACATTTCAATCTAACTCTACAATTAAATAAGAATTCAAAACCTACAAAGAAATTAACCTACACATTCTAAAAGATGCGAAAATAGTACCATATATATTAGTCAGTTGAGTTTACTACGCAATCTAAGAGGATATGATATCAATTGTCCGAAAATCAATAAAGCCGAAATCAAGAAATTAATTCGCAAAATGGATGTGCAAGACGAAAATTACCTTTTTTTATTTTAATTCTAACACAGACGAAATCAAGAAAGTAACGAAAGATTCACCCAAAATCGCATTCGGATCTCTAGCATCATGGATTCAGTACACAAACCAGGAAACAAATATTAAGGTTATCATCTTTTCCTTTGCGATTTTGAACTTATGAATACCACAAATATTAACGAGTCTATTTTCTTATGTACGTTGAAGAGAAACCCATTCAAAGAGATAATTGTTGACCAACCAATAAGAAACGGTTATCTGAAATTTCTTTAAAGAATCATAAAATCTAATTATGCATTTCATTTCTATTAGTTAGTCGATCTGAATTAATGGAAGATAACACAATTAACCGAAATTAATCAAACCACTCAAAATTAACCAAACTTTTCCCACTATAAACCGAATTGAATTGACGCTTCGGTTTTATTTGGCAACATTACATACGACCGAATTTTGCAATAATTGAACCAAACTAAACCACAATTTTATTCGATTAGTTTCAGTAGAATATTTTGAACCCAAATAATGAAACAAGCGATAAAATCGAATCAACTCGATAATTTTTGGATTTAGACTTAAAACACAAAATATCTAAACTTAAAATATATTTTTGTATTTGAATTTAGACTCGGCTGCTAGGATTCTATGGTTTTGGGGTCTATGTATTGTTTTCAATATTTTATGCACATTTGTGCGGGTTTAGACTAACATATTAGGGTTTTCCATTCTTTAATTTAATAAAATATAATTTCAATATTTTACATGATTTGTGAGAGTTTAGATTCATATAGTAGGGTTTAATACCCACTAATTTTCTAAAAAGATAAATTATAAATTGAATTCTCATTTCAAAATAAAATCTATATCAAGGTTTTAAAATTACTTTGTTTCTCTTTGTTTACATGGTGCTCTTATGATTTGTTTCTTTAGAGATCCATGGAGTCGTGAATATGTTTCGTATTCGAACGGTTATGAATATTTTTACTGAATGACCAATTTATTTTTTGTTTTTATAATTTTTTCTCTTTTGCGTTTAAATTTTAATTTATTGTTTCATATAATCTATAATTACTACTATATAGTTATCCCGCACAACGTGCGGGTACTGCCCTAGTTAAGTTATACATATCGAAAAGATTAATGTAACCAAATATAACTTGAATTAAAAGTTTATTAACTTGCCAATTTGTAATCCGATACTAGATGTGTAAACCGAAATTCACCAAAACTTTTAATTCATAATTTCATACTTCAATTCAATGTTTAAAGCAAATAAATATTTTTTGCTTTTAGCTCCTACCTCTTTTGAATAACGAATAAAATCTAGGGGGGGTGTATTGAATCAAGTATTTGTGAGGATTTGAAGTGATTTGATTTTAGATGAGTTTTTAGATGATTTTGGATGATTTAAGTGATTTTAATTAAAATACACTAGAATCCCATCTAAAACCATGTGATTTGTCTTTCTCTATTTTTAACTAAGAAACTTCACCAAAACACATTAAAATCACAAGAAATCTCCTAAAATCCACTACTTCAAATATTTCCAATAACAGTGGATTTCAAAGTAGATTTTAAAATCACAAGTTCAATAACACTGAATTTTGAAAGACTTTTTAAAATTCATGTTTCAATAACACAAGATTTGTCACTTTCATACAAATCACTCCAAATCCTCACAAATACAAGATTGAATACACCCCCTAGGGATCTTAAACAAACAAAATGGTCGTCAAAAAAAAAAAAACAAACAAAATGGAGGAGACTATCGGGCTTCATCGTGTATATAACAATGATAAATGGGCTAATTAAGCCCAAATACTAAAGTATAAAAGCCTAAAACATTGAAAACCAAAAACCCTAATTGATAAAAGGAAAAATCTATATATATTAGTCGTTGCCTCAGTTTCAACCTCAAGCCGTACCGGGGACTGGATTTTGCTGTTTATTCGGCGATCAATTTGTTTTCTTGTATTTTCATGTTCTTCGGTTAGATCTTAGTCGTAGGTTTCTTCTTCTTCGTTGTTTTCTCGTATTATGATTAGAGAATTATTAAGGCTCATAGTTTCATTTTTCGTTTTGCAAATCGAGAAGAGAAATTAGGGATTGAGAAGGGCCTTCATAATCCCGGCTAAGTTGATTAAGTACTTATCTGATTCATGGGAGGCCTTCATAAACCAATTTTGCAAGTTTCGCTGATAATACCTTCTCTTTAAAAAAACCCAGAAGGTGTTTTATTAGTAACTCTGCTTACATTTTATTCGTTGAATCAATCTCAAATTTCAATTCGGTATGAAATTGTCTTCTGCTTTGTACTAACTGCACCCGATTGTGTTTTTACTAAATTATTTTGTTTAATTTGTAGTGTTTTCAATATAATTGCAATTAGTTGTACATAAAGCTGGCTACCTTATACCATTTTTCTTTCTATCGAGCCACCACAGCAAAGCTTCAAGCTTTTTCCTGTGACACACACACACACTGCTGCGAACTCTATTCCTCAATTATCTCCTTTTAATTAAAAAGTTGCAAAACATGTGTGATACATTCATCTTTCTTCTTGTAATTTACTCTTTGGCATGGACCTGCACCTAGCAGCCATACACCATGAAGGAATTTGGTCTCTTGGGCAATAACACGCTCTAATGGGCCGCAACCAATCTTAATGGGCCTAATCACATGATAACATTGATATTATAGTCGATCTAACAAAGGCAGTAGCAAATTGTTAGTTATTTTGTAACCAAGGATAGTTTTAATTTAACGTATTAATTTTGTATACAAGTCGCATATATAGATTGAACTCGTAGATTGTTAAGGAGTTTTTGTTATTTCAGATAAAAGATAGGGGAAATAAGTTAAAGGCACAGTAAAGTGACCCAATATAAATTCAACATTTCCAATGAATTTTTTTTTTTTTTTGCAATGGGAAATTGGATTCAATAACACCAAAAAAATAAATGATGATGTAAAACCTAACCATTTGTCCTAATTTAAGTGGATTTGATTAGACCACATAGACTAATTTTGTTAGTTAATCAATTATTAAAAAATTTGGTTAGAGCACCATTATTGGTAACATGTAAACTACATGAGAGCATCCTCATCCATAAAACTTAGATATGTTAAAATGTATTAAAAAAATGGATTTTAATGAGATTTGGGCCAGAAACGTCTTAGCCCACAGAGCCAAATGTTACGTCTCACTTGGACGCGTGTCGCTTTGTGATTGGGCCGCATTATTTTTTTTTTGCCAAGATGACGCGAACAGATTTTCATTTGGCGAAATTTTTTTTTTCTCTCCTTTCTTCTTCTCCGAGGCGATTCATCGCCGATTCATCTCTCTCAAATCTTCTCTCTACAAAGATGTCTTCGAAGAGTTCCGATGGTGAATCCTTCGAGGTTGACGAAGGTTGACGAAGCGGTGGCTCTCGAGTCCAATGTGTCCGTCAGTTCCGATGGTGAATCCTTCGAGGTTGACGAAGCAGTGGCTCTCGAGTCTCAGACCATAGCCCATATGGTTGAAGATGGCTGCGAAGGTGATTTCTCATCCTCTTTTGTTTCAATTTTGTGTTTTGATTTATCGGATTCTAGGGTTTTCGATTTGGAAAATTAGGGTTTTCGATTGGAGAATTAGGGTTTCGTCGCCCCCTTTTACTGTATCTGGAATTTGTGGGTTTGTTTCAGAAATTGAAGTCAATTGATGTTGGAATTGTTAGGGTTCTTAGTGAATCGGTTGTATTTTCCTGAAATCGAATTAGATTGTGATGAGATCTGTTTCATGTTTCGATTAGATTGTGATGAGATCATTGTTTCATGTTTTGATTGATTCGTTTTTCGATTAGATTATGGTTTTGAGAGATCTTTGAAATTGTGTTTTCTTTGCAGGTGTAGGTGAAAGTTCCGGATTTGGGATACTGGTTGTGAAGAAATTTGCATCACAACTGGTCAGTTCATCTTGTTCATCTTTTTGTAATTGTTAACAGGTTATTGAGTAACATAAATTGCTAGGTAGACTTGCTAGGAACGTGCCATTGTATTGATGATTGTGTGAACTTGTTTATTGAGTTACATAGATTGCTAGTTGATGGTTTACTGCTTTGGTGTGCATTGAGTAGTTGATGGTTTTGGTGTGCATTGATTGAATATGTTTTGAAAGTACTAAAAACTTAAGTTAATTGAATCTGTTTTGAAAGTACTAAAAACTTAGATTGCTAGTTGATGGTTTACTGCTTTGGTGTGCATTGAGTAGTTGATGGTTTTGGTGTGCATTGATTGAATTTGTTTTGAAAGTACAAAAAACTTAAGTTAATTGAATCTGTTTTGAAAGTACTAAAAACTTCAGTTAATTGAAACACAAAGTGAAGTACATTTAGTTATAGAACTGCATAAATTTAGTTATAAAAGTGAAGTAAAAATTGAATACAACTAAACTAAGTTACAAAAGTACTAAAAACTAAACTAAGTTACTAAAATAAAATAAAAGTACATGCTAATTGATGGTGATGGAGACATCAGGCAGTTGAGTGAGTGAGTTAAATTACACAACCTAACCCGAAATCAATAGAAATTAGGTAGCTCATTAACTGATGAGCATGGCTTCTTTGGCTTCATAAAGAAGCCATATCTCTGTTGAGCAGAACATAAACTTAAATTATATCTCTAAAAACTTCAGATTAAGTTCTCTAAAAACTTCAGATTAAGTTCTCTAAAAATGGATATGGATTTTACCATTCCATTGACATCCTCTCCAAACTTCACCGATCTCTTGTTCAGTCAACAAGGGATCAACACTCCAAACTCCTTTTCCCAACCACCTTCACCTTCAAACCAAACAACTTTAGGTCAGACATCTAAAGATGCAGTAGCCAAGCACAGATGGACTATCCCTGAAGAAAAAGTCATTGTATGTGCTTGGTTAAACACATCTAAAGATGCCATAGTTGGGAATGAGCAGAGAGGAGGGACTTTCTGGGCAAGAGTTGCTGCATACTACGCTTCTAGTCGTACTGTGGCCACTCTTCCAAAGCGGGAGCCCAATACATGTAAGCAGAAGTGGTCCAAGATCAATGAGTCCGTGAGCAAGTTTGCTGGATGCATAGAGACATTGAATCAGGTAAAAAAGAGTGGCCAGAATGAGGATGATGTTATGCAGATGGCTTACCAAGTGTATTTCCAGGACCAGAAGATGAAGTTTAACTTGGAACATGCTTGGAGACTGCTCCGAAATGATCAGAAGTGGTGTCTGCTGCAAACTGAAAAAAGTTCAAGCTCCAAAAGAGCTAAGGTCAGTGAGTCTGGTAACTTTTCTTCAAGCTCTGTTGCCGGCTTGCCTGTGGAGGAAGAAACAGAGGAGAGGCCAATGGGTGTTAAGGCCTCCAAGGCCAAAGGGAAAAAAAGGGTTAGGGGGCAGAGTGTAGAAACAGAGAATGGTTCTGTAAAGCTGTTGGAGGAGCTGTGGGTCATAAAGGAGAAGGACATTGCTGGTAAAGCTATTGAATCCAACAAGAAAATTCTAGCATGTCTCCTTAGTAAAACAGAGCCACTTACAGAGATCGAACTGACTTTGAAGAACAAGTTAATACTTGACATGCTCTAATCTTCTAGGTAAGTTTTGATTGTTTCTGGTTCTGATACTTGACATGCAAAGAACTGATTGTTTCTGGTTCATTGTTAATACTTGACATGCTCTAATACTTGACATTCCTCATTCTGTATTCATTGTTTCTGGTTCATTGTTTCTCATTTTGATATATGGTTTATTTGTGTTTTTGCAGGAGGAAGTGTGTTGCTGTTTCCTCACAAGAAGTAATACTTGGGACTTGGCTGCTGTTTGCTCACAAGAAGATGTACTAACGGCTTCTTGCTGGTCCTTGCTGTCTGTGGCTTTATCTGTCACATGTTTAGTTTAAGAAGTGTGTTGTCTTTGTGTTTCGGCTTCATATGTGTGGCTTTATATGTCACAAGTTTTCTTTAAGTTATATGTATTCGGCTTTATGTGTCACATGTCTTTGTATTTGTATTCGGCACTGTCACAAGATGTATTCACAAGATGTCTTTGTGTTCGGTTTATCTATCTTCATTGTAGTATAAATTCTTCTCATTTCAATGTTTCTCTCTTACCATTTCTCTTACATCCAATCTCAATCTCTTTCAATACTTCTCTCTTACAAATTCTCTTGTAATACATATTAAACATCCAATCTCTTTCAATCCTTTATCTTTCTCTATCATTCTCAAAATAAACAAACAACAAAAACATGTCTTCCCATCCACACACTTCTACATTTGATGAAGATTTCAATGAAACTTTAAAAGAAACTTTCGTTCAAGTTTTTGAAAGCGGTATTGAAGATTATGTAGATGATTACACTCAACGGGAAGCGGCGAAAAAAAAAAATGAGCACATATAGAAAGAGGACGCGAGGAATGACACATTCGACTATGGAATGATTACTTTAGTGAGCAGCCCGTTTACCCTCCAGATATATTCTGACGACATTTTAGAATGAACAAGCCATTGTTCATGCTAATTGTTCAAAGACTCTCCAATGACGTACCATTCTTTCAACAGAGACAAGATGCTACCGGAAGGCTCGGTCTCTCTGCCCTACAAAAATGTACAACCGCAATTCGGATGATGGCATATGGTCTCCCAGCTGATGCGATAGAGGAATACCTGAGGCTCGGTGAAACCACTGCAAACAAATGCTTAGAACATTTTGTGGATGGAATTATACATTTATTCGAAGATGTGTACCTGAGAAGGCCTACAATAGAGGATCTCCAACGATTACTATATATTGGAGAGTATCGGGGATTTCCGGGGATGATAGGAAGCATCGATTGTATGCATTGGGAGTGGAAGAATTGTCCCACGGCTTGGGCAGGACAATATTCACGTGGACATAGGAAACCCACCATCGTTTTAGAGGCTGTGGCTTCACAAGATCTATGGATTTGGCACGCATTTTTTGGACCGCCAGGTACTTTTAACGATATCAATGTTCTTGATCGCTCTCCCGTTTTTGATGATATTTTACAAGGTCTAGCTCCACCGGTCCGTTACTCCGTCAATGGTCGGCAATACCGTATGCCTTACTATCTGACAGATGATATATATCCGAAATGGGCAACTTTTATCCAATCAATTTCGCAGCCCCAAGGTCCTAAAGCATCATTATTTGCTAATTATCAAGAAGCTGTCAGAATAGATGTCGAGCGTGCTTTTGGAGTGTTGCAAGCTCGATTTGCAATTGTCAGAAACCCAGCTCTTGGTTGGGATAAAGCAAAAATAGGTAAGATAATGAGAGCATCTATCATATTGCACAATATGATAGTAGAAGACGAACGAGACCAAGGCACTCAATATGATTTATCAGAATTCATGCAAAGAGAAGGAAGCGGGACTTCACAAGTGGACTACACGTTCTCTACAGAGACACCTACAAATGTGAACAATATGATGGCCAATCGAGCTCTAATACGTGAGAGACCAAAGCATGAACAATTGAAAGCTGATCTAGTTGAACATATTTGGCAAAAATTTGGCACAACTGAAGACTAAATACGAGTTAATTATTTTTTTTTATCATGTTTTTATATGTTTTTAAATCTTGTATAATTGTGTTATTCAAGTTTTAATAAAATATTGTATTTTTATATATAATAATTTGATTTTTTTTTATTTTATTTTTTATAATAAAAATTATTTTTTTATTTAGTAAAAACTCATTAAGTATCATTATTGGAGTTACAAAAACATAAAAGTTCTTACTGAGTTTCAATGAGTAAACTAGTATTAAAAGTAATAATAAATTAATGCTAATAAAATTTAGTGGGTTTTATGGATGAGGATCTCTGAGTGTTAAAAGATTAAAAATTAATTTAAATAATTAAAATTTGTGAACCAAGGTCAGATCAGTTTCAATAGGGGGAGACTTTTGAACCAGGATCAAAAATTTTTTAAAAATTGTCTGATTTTGATTGGGTACACTTTTCAGTTTAATTATCTAATTTAATTTTATTAAAAATATTAATATTAATAAATAATAACTTAAAGTAGTGTCACCGATAATGGTGCTGTTATGATTGCAATTCACCGTTCTCGATTACATCAATTAAATCAAAAGTTACAGCTAAGCCAAACAGAGTTGGAATCACATCACTTTTTCAAAACAGTGACAATCACAAATAGAACAAAAACACAACCAATGACAAACACAACGTAATAATAGTTCGCCGCGGTTTTATCGTTCCGTAGTCCAGTTTGGAGATTGATGCTCGAGTTTAGGAGCGTTTTAGAAGCCGCGAGAGCAGCGTTTGGCTCGGCGATTAGCCAGCCAGAATCTTCTTGAGTCTCCTGGGGAACGTAAGTCTTTTTTTCAGCATTGATTAGCCGGTACTTCTGTCATTGTAATAAAAGTAAATTATTAGCCCTATTTAATAGTTTCTTGTAGCCTAAGAAACAAGCCTAAATTAGCATTATTTTTTTAAAAAAATTTGATATTAATTACCTGAAGATGACTGGCTACATTGTACCTAGTGAGTCCTTCCACGTTAATCTCTTCTTGCATATATTTGAGAATATGCTTTGGATAAGCCTCTGCATTGGCAATTTCAAAATGCAAAATGTTATGAGACGGTAAATTAATAACCAAGAAACTTAATATTCACTAATAAGATTAGTGTGATGATTGATTACTTCCAAGGCTGGTGAGTTTTTCGACAGCTACTTCAAACTTATCGTGAAGTTCAGGAGTCCACCACATTCTCCGTTTCTTCTTCGAAGCGTTTTGTTCTACAGTATCTTCAACGTTCTTGGACCCTTCTTCGTTGCTTTGATACAGATAATCATTGTCTTGTCCTATAAGACCGCCCGAATCTGATCCAACGGATTTACCTAAACCGGATTTTGACAACATCCTCTTGTGGAAAACATGTCGCCATAGAACTGCAGTGACCTCTTTGCTCACTGGCTTCACAAGAAAGTCACTTGCACCGTACAATGTCGATTTCTTCACCGTGTCCTTCTTGTGCTCACGAGACATGACTTGACACGAATAGTTTCACAATATATCAAATAAAAGAATATATGTCATCTAGTTAAGTTATATATCGAGAAAAATAGAAAACAAATATTGGTGTAATCGTTCATACTTACTTACTACGGGTAAATCCATTTCTTTACCAATGGTTTTGAGAGCTTGGAGTCCATTAATATTAGGCATATGATAATACCAAAGCACTATATCAATCTCATGTTTCTTCTTCTTCAAGAAAGCGATAGCGTCTTCTCCGTTTTCATAATACGTCACTGAAAAAATCAGATAATAAACCCTAATTTAAATCCCATAAAACCCTAACTAACCCTAATTATATTCATCGCATAAACATCATAAGAAACTCTGATTAATTCTAATTAGATACCTTGATAGGAGAATTGTGTTCATGAGATTCTTCATGAGAAGTGAAGAATTGGGATCTGCGTCGACGAAAAGAACCCTAATTCCACTCGTTGTCGGGGAGTCTTCGTCATTGTCGTTGTCCATGAGAGATTCGATTTCATCGTAACAAGTCTCTTCTCGTCGCAACAAGTTGCGAGACTTCTCCTTGAGTATGTTTGAAGGTACTGACATTAAACCAAAAAAAACCTAATCTACGAGTTCTTGAAGTGCAAGGAAGAGAGAATTGAAGAAAAGATGAGAGAGAGAATTTTATGAGCGTGCGAAAAACAATGTGTATATATATTATCACGTGCGAAAGTTTTAATATTGGTAAGTAAATATACTGTTATTAATGTTAGCTAATAAGACTTCCATTTTTTTTACCTTCAAAAGTAGAGAAGCCAATCATGTAGAGAAATCTACCTGCAGGAAAGAAGACACAGATACATCTTTTTACCTTCAAAAGTAGAGAAGCCAATCATGTAGTAGATACAATAGCCAAGAAAGTTTGATATCAGTCTGTGAAATAAATGGATTTTTATATATCTGTGGTTCGAATGCTTTGTTTATTTATTATCAATTAATCTACCATATTTTCTTATCCTCACATGTACTCTATATATGTTTTGGTGATGCTCTGGTTCCTAATCACTTGATTTAAAAACTAATTTAAGGTGTTTTAGTTTACATAAGTGTGATAATGATATTTACATTGGACTTAGATAATTCGGAAACTGATTTAAGGTGTTTATAGCTACATAAATGTCTTGAAATCAAGAACTTATTTTGAAGTATATGTATGCAAGGCGTGGTAAAATGCTCGAGACAGGAAGTATCCTTGGCCAGATGGATAACGTTGTGTCATGGAATTCTCTGATTAAGGGATATCTAGAGATTTTCATGTATAACGAGGCCTTAAGAGTTCTTTACTGATATGATCGCTGACAAACATGACGAGGTTACAGTGCCGAGTGTCATCGTAGCGTCAGGAAGATTAAACAATCAGTTGGTAGGAATGGAATTGCATGCTTATGTGATTAGACCAAGACAAGTTATAAGGGGCTGCGTTTCTACAGTTCATGAATAAGATCTTCTTTAGGGGACTAGAGTCAATGCTGGTTATGCTTACAACTATTCCGGGACTAGTGTCAATGTGCTACTTACTATTTCTTTATTCAGAAAGAGAGGAACAAAAGAGGAAGGAACAGAGGAAAAAGATAAGAGTAAGTACATTAATGCAGGATATATTATGAGTTAAACAAGGGAAAAATGAAGTAGTATCTCCAAATATTTGGGTAGGCACGTAAAAACCTTCTTTTTGTACATAAGATTGATGGGAAAAACATGAAAGGAACAGACAAAGTTACATCCTAAGATCCGGAATATGGTGTAGGCAACGCAGGCCTCATGAGTCGGTGGCTTTTTCCTTGTCAAAAGTGTCGAGAAACTGATAAATGGTGGTGACGGAAAGCAAGATTCCGGTCCCTGAGCCAATAGCTCCGGTGAGGTCAGCAAGAACAGTGAGTGCACCAATACACATTCCTCCAAAGGCGGCTGCTGTTGGTATATAGCGGTCAAGCTCCTTGTGCATATTGGAGTCTCTGTGTCCACTCATCTCCATCCGTTGCTCCTTGAGCTGCTTGGCCACGTCTCTAGCAGAGGAACCAGAGACTTGAATCCACGTCTTTGAGAGAAACGCACAAGCAGAGAGCATGAAGACTATGTAGAAGAGTGCGTGGCAAGGATGAGCTGCCATATCCGCCAAGCCTGATGGAGCTGTGATCAAGTAAGCGAGACCACCGACGGGCATGGATCCTCTCCACTTCCCAAGCAAGTTCACCAAAAAGTTGCCACTGAAGTTGTTGTAGAGAAGCTGAGAGATGAAGTAGAGATTCGAGACGAGAGCGGATTGGAGAATGATGGGCATGTTGGAGGTGTAGAAGAGCTTGATCGGGTAACTAGAGCCCCCTTGTCGGGAGTTCTTTGACTTGACGGGCAAGACGACGCGGAAGCCTTGGAAGTAGACGACGATGAGGAAGACCAAGACCGTGGCGAGCAAGTTTGTAACGTTTGGAAGGCTTTGCCTGAAGAAAGCTTGCTTGACTTGGTTATCAAGTTATGGAAGAGCGAGATCATAGCGCCTTCGAACTCGGGTCTAGAGCGTCCTGTGTTGTTGATTGTGACGGGGCTAAACGCTTTCCAGATGACGCTCTCGCAGAGATTGGTCGCTATGAAAAGAGAGATGGCAGAGCCAAGACCGTATCCCTTTTGGAGAAGCTCGTCGAGACATATAACGATGATTCCGGCGAAGACAAGCTGGAAGACGATGAGAAGTGCGTTTCCGACACCGAGCTGAGCAACAGGACCGTACATGCCAGAGAGAACATATGTCATGGCTTGACCGAGGGTGATCAGAACGCTGAGAAGCTTCTGAGCTGCGTTCAAGAGAGCCCGATCCTCCTTGTCAACCTGAATAATCTTTGAGCCTGTCAAGATATGCATCACGAGCCCTGATGTGATGATGGGACCGATACCGAGCTCCATGACGGTGCCGCGGCTCGATGCGAGAATGGCACGCATCCAGTAGAACGGATCCGCACCGGTCGTGGAGTGAATGCCGTAGAGAGGAAGCTGACTACAAACGAGAAACACAAAGAGAGTGGTCAAAGTGTAGATCACTTTCTCCCTCAATGGAACCTTCTTATTCTCACCACCGCTCTGCACTTCTGGCAGAAATCGCAAGAACGGCTTCACCATATGCAATACACGAAACCCTCCTCCCATGTTTTCTCTATCTATCTCTCTCTAGGTAACAAAATAAAGATTTTTTTTGTATCTCGTGCTCTCTCTTGTGTTTGTGTGCAGCCTTTTTATAAGATTTTTCATTCTCTCGAATCCAATTTTGGATTAGGTTTTTTTTTTTTGGTCAACCGGATTAGGTTTTTTTTTTTTCACTATCCGTCTCTAACTTGGATTAGGTTTTTTTTGGCTTTTCCTTCTTCATCTCTGTTTTTAGCCGTCTAGGCCAAGACTCGGTGGCTGTTATTATGGGACTAGGCCCATTAATATTAATCACGGCCCATTCTCTAACAATAAATCTTTCCTCCTTTCTTTTCCCGTAAGTAAAGATAAATGGAAGAGTTTTTGTTCTTGCCCTAATCACTTTTTTTCATTTTTTTCAATTACAAAATATAAAAGATAACCCTAAAAAAAAAAATGGAAGTCTTATAAGCTAACATTAATAACAGTATATTTACTTTTCAATATTAAAACTTTCGCACGTGATCTATCTATTATAATAATAATTATATTATTAGAGAGGTTAGAATGCACCAGAATGAAAGTTGAGATGTTTGATCTCTATATTACCCTTAATGAAAAATAAATTTCGAATTTTATAGTTTATTATATATGTTTTTAATTTGTATTAATTTAATGGATATATACGATATATTATTTTTGATATTTATATTATAGATATATATGGATCTAGTTAAAATCCTTAATTGAGGTACCTACAGATTATTAATATAGGATGATAAATACTTATCGTTATTTTATTTTATTAATATACCTTAAGAAAAATCTGGGCGATGAAAGTGTCAATGAGTTCATCATCATATTATAAGATTTCTTAATGCCCGTAAGATGATCATTGGTTACGGAAACCTTAAAAAGCATATATACTTTCCAACCAAGACAGTATGATCCTAAAAAACAAAACATTATAACAAATACACATACATATTAAATTACAAATCAAACAACACCCATACCTCTGCGACGTCACTGATCAAATGATCAGCACTTTTCTTAAGAAGTTGTTGAGCAAGAACATTAGAAAAACACAAACACAGCAGAACTCCAAAAAAAAAAAAAAAACCGAACAATGGCGTTATAGAAACAGCCTTAATTATTTCATTTAGCACAACGGTACGGTATGAGACAATCAACATCATCAGAATCATCCGGCATTGGAAGTATTGTATTCTTGCATACATCACAAATAGTTTAATACCAATTAGTCCTTTCTCCAATCGACTCAATATTAGCCACAATAACAAACTTGCCAAGCTAAGACCCTCATAAAACAAATATATATATATATATATATATATATATATATAATAAAATAAAATAAGATATTAAATAACAGCAAATTAAGAAAAGAAATATAGACAACTTCATTAGAACTAAGAATCCCTCTTCCTTTGGCTTTTAACTATAAACTTATTGTATATAGAAACTGAAGAGACATTGGACATAGTACTATTATCATTAGGAGTCAGAGCAATATCACGATTCGACAACCTAACATAAAAACTCTATAAAATTAAATTAGAAAAATAATCTAATAATAAGAAAACAAAAAAAAAAATAGATTAAAATACGTAAATACCGTTGTCTAAAATCTTGAACAACATGTGCTTTTGAATCAAGCAAAATATCAGTCGAATCAAAAGCATTTGATATACTCCATTCACCTAAGAACAAAAGCCATTACTCAATAATTATAATCCATAAATAAACTATTAAAACAAATTACTAAAAGATTAAACAAATAGACTATTATAGATTTTAAAAACATTAAATATATACCAAAAATCATACAGAACATAGCCAAATAGACGATTAGCTTACAAACTTAGATCAAACAAATACAAACCAAACAGAAAAAACATTACAAACAACGAAGAATAATTATTAATCTCAGATATAAATCAGACGAATAGCATACAAATATAGATCAAACAAATACTAACCAAGTTGAAAAAAAAAATATACTACACACATTGAAGACAAAAAAGAAGAAGTATAACTCAGTCAAAATCAAAGATATTTGTTAGATCTTTCTACCTTTTGAAAAGGAGCCTTGAAGTAAGTTATGTAACTACAAAAGAGAGTCTTGTTAAATTCGATTTGGAACCGAACAAATAAAATCTATAAAACCAAAAAAAAGCTATTGGATTCTTCTCCTATTTTAAAAAAATTATTTGGTAAATCATGTATCTATGAATAAAGAGAAAATAAAAATAAAGAAAAAGCATAAAAATCTCATACCATTGTACGATAGAATCTTCTTCTTCTTCTCTTCATTAAAATAAATAGAATCTTCTTCTTCTTCTCTTCATTAAAATAAACTGTGTACCTACAAAAAAAAAATTTGCAATTCAACTAACAAAACAAACAATAAAAGACAAACAAATAAGAGGTAGCATTTGCAAACCAAAGCAAAGACAACTGGAGATTCTTCATAGCATAGCAAGAAAGAAGTGTCCCGTTTCGTATAGAGCTTTTAGCTATGCTACTCTAATCAATCCCTGAAAGTCCCACAATCCCGCAATATCACGATTCGACAACCTAACATAAAAACTCTATAAAATTAAATTAGAAAAATAATCTAATAATAAGAAAAAAAAAAAAAAAGATTAAAATACGTAAATACCGTTGTCTAAAATCTTGAACAACATGTGCTTTTGAATCAAGCAAAATATCAGTCGAATCAAAAGCATTTGATATACTCCATTCACCTAAGAACAAAAGCCATTACTCAATAATTATAATCCATAAATAAACTATTAAAACAAATTACTAAAAGATTAAACAAATAGACTATTATAGATTTTAAAAACATTAAATATATACCAAAAATCATACAGAACATAGCCAAATAGACGATTAGCTTACAAACTTAGATCAAACAAATACAAACCAAACAGAAAAACATTACAAACAAGAAGAATAATTATTAATCTCAGATATAAATCAGACGCATACAAATATAGATCAAACAAATACTAACCAAGTTGAAAAAAAAAAATATACTACACACATTGAAGACAAAAAAGAAGAAGTATAACTCAGTCAAAATCAAAGATATTTGTTAGATCTTTCTACCTTTTGAAAAGGAGCCTTGAAGTAAGTTATGTAACTACAAAAGAGAGTCTTGTTAAATTCGATTTGGAACCGAACAAATAAAATTTATAAAACCAAAAAAAAGCTATTGGATTCTTCTCCTATTTTAAAAAAATTATTTGGTAAATCATGTATCTATGAATAAAGAGAAAATAAAAATAAAGAAAAAGCATAAAAATCTCATACCATTGTACGATAGAATCTTCTTCTTCTTCTCTTCATTAAAATAAATAGAATCTTCTTCTTCTTCTCTTCATTAAAATAAACTGTGTACCTACAAAAAAAAAATTTGCAATTCAACTAACAAAACAAACAATAAAAGACAAACAAATAAGAGGTAGCATTTGCAAACCAAAGCAAAGACAACTGGAGATTCTTCATAGCATAGCAAGAAAGAAGTGTCCCGTTTCGTATAGAGCTTTTAGCTATGCTACTCTAACCAATCCCTGAAAGTCCCACAATCCCTACCATTGTCACTTCCCCATATTCCAAGCACAAACAGTGAATCCATAATTGCCTCCATATGAGCTTGAATCCCGACATAGTCACGAAAATCATCGGATGGTGTAAAAAGAAGTTTATCCAAGACATCCTTGGAGATTTGTTCGATGATAGATCAACTGGTAAAGATCTCAAGCAAAGCCTAGAGGTCGCTGGTTCGAGTGGCTCTTAGGAAGAAACTAATATTACATGTTGTGGTTTCGGGTCTGGGGGGATTACGGGCTTGGCCCCGAACCTCCTGGTAATTCAAAAAAAAAAAAAAAAATCTTATTCTATTTAATTGTAAATGTCAAGATATCGTGTGGAGATCGATGATCGGATCTCTGTAAATTCATGCACGGAAACTTATTTTTCGATTGATTTTTGGCAAATATGTTGGTGCAAGAGACAAATGCGGCGTGTGTGTTAGAACAAAACTGAAGGTTGCGGTGGTGTAAAGAAAAACAAAAAGTATATGAATTTTGTGGAACGGTTAAATATCAAGTAACGTGACAAACGGGCTAACATTTGAACCATCCAAAAGTCTAAAAATGCAAAGTGTTGATGGGATTGTAAGTGAGAAAACATTTTCCATTCATTTTTTTGTTGCTGGTGAAAAAGATTTTCTTAAAAGTGCTGGTGATGTTGAAGAGAAATGAAAAAAAACCAAATTAAAGTGCGGGTATGAATGTTCGGTATGACGGTATTATCTTGAGTGAATCATGTTGCGTTTAATCTCATTACCAATAAAAATCAAAGAGTGAATGTACCCTAAGCAAGAATTAAATCATGCAAATCTTAAATTACCGAGGTTTAGCATGGATAGTAGTTATTATTAGGGACTAAAGTCCCACATCGGAAGTTGGAAGGGATCCTAAACAATATATAAAGGATATGGGCCAATCCACTCATTGCCAATTGGTTTTGAGTTGGAAGCCCATATTCTAACATGGTATCAGAGCCCACGATCCAAACTGTCCAACCCGATCCACAAATCGATCTGACCCAAAAATTGGTCCATCGATACTCGGCCCGACCTAAAATTTGGTCCCGCCGCTCAATGCCCAATATTCCGAGATTACGGCCAAAGAGCAATCATCTCGAGGGGGCGTATTAGGGACTAAAGTCCCACATCGGAAGTTGGAAGGGATCCTAAATAATATATAAAGGATATGGGCCAATCTACTCATTGCCAATTGGTTTTGAGTTGGAAGCCCATATTCTAACAGTTATGTGGGAGATGAGCCAAAAATATGCAATGCTTCAGATGTAATATAAATTCCAGTGCACGTGCAAAATTATTTTGACACGTTTTGCTATTTGTTTGCGTAAAATTTGTCTTCAAAGTGTATCTACATCTTTATTTGTACATTTCTCCAACCATTGTAAGTTTATTTTGAAAAACCAATTTCTTAGGTTTGTTCTTATATTGTCTTGTAATATTTTAAGTGATTATGAATTTCCTTTTGATTTTAGATCCATTTTTCTTTCTTTCCTACAATTACAAGTCGATTCAAACTAATATTTACGTCGGTTTTAACTTTTAAGTGAGTATATGTTTATCATTTCCTCGCATGATTAAGTTTGTCATTCGTGTGGTTTAATAATGATTACCGAAAAAATGGTGTAGTTGTTGACATTCAGTCCTTTTCTCTATACTCTTTTAGTTTGGGGAAATACAAAATCGAGTTGCGTATATAGAACTATTGTGTCTTATAAAGATTTTTATGAAGGTATGATGAGCGAGCAAATCGTTTTTTATATACAATATAAAAAGGAATACAAGTTTATGGTCAGTAGATACATATAAAAAGGAATTCTTATTTCTATAATCTAGCAAAATCATGTGTACAACTGGGACAAAAATAAACTAAATTAGTTTTATGCTTTAACCGGAAAAACGTTCAATATATATATATATATATATATATATATATCTTTTTAAACATCCAATCTAAGTTACATCATTGAATTTTTAGAAGCATTAAAAGATATTTCACAATCATATTGTAAAATGAGATGTCAGTTTAATACAATGTTTTTAATCGTTATTATATCATAAAAATTCAGCATTCTTTGTAATAGTGCGCGCACGGGGTATGACTCTAGTATAGTATAAGCCATGCATCAATAATTCTTACATGTAGTATATCAACAATTCGTTTGCTCATGAAACATATAAAAAATGTCCACTTTGTTAAGATACTAAAATTTACGATGGAACTAATTTAGTAAAGATTTAAGCAGAGAAATATCCCTTATAATTAATAGAGTAACCAATAGACGGATATGTAAATAAAAAACCCGCGTATACGCGGGATACCCTCTAATATAATTATAACTTTCTACTACCGATAAACATATTACAAATAAAGGAACTTGACATAAAAAAATATATTTTAAACTCTAACAACTGTTCACTTCATCGTTCAGCTTAACGTCATTTATTCTAACTGAGAATCTAGTAAAAGATTATTCACAATATATCTATTTATTTATTGAGAAATTTTAAGAAATGCCACTTTTCAAGTCCTATTTTTCAAAAATGACACATTTTCAAAATCTTTGCAAAAATGCCATTTTTTTCATTATATCAATTATGTTTGGATTAACTATGTTGTATTAGAGTTTAGTTTTGAGGGTTTAAAGGGTTTTAGGAGTCAAAACATTTTTAAGAGTTTATAATTTTAAGATTTAGACTTTAAAAATCCATAATTAGTGGTATTTTTGCAAATTAACACCCCTAAATAACATTTTTGCAGTTTTTTTTTTTTTTTTTTTTTGTTGTTGTTGTTGTTGCAGTTACCCCTTATTTATTTGCAGTTCATTGTCAATGATCAAACCGATAAATCGTTCAATCACTATACTTCTATGATTAATCCTGGAAGCAATGAGTGAATAAGATTAACACTCCTTCTATTCTTAATCTTTTTGTACCAATAAGCATAAATAATTTTACAAGCATTGATCGACAACATGTTTGAACGATGACCAGTACCACAACAATTAGAACAGAAAAAATGTAGAGTTACCTAAACTGTGATCAGAGCTATTGGTTCTTCATACACTATGAATACATGTAAAGAACCTTAAGGTATTGGCTACTATCGATAATAAGATTCCTCTGGGAAGGAGACAATTTCGGTTTGATAAAAGATGGATTGGCATGGACGGTCTAATGGATTCCATTGAGAGAGGATGGGGAGGCAACCTGAGTAGGTCGACGGGAGGTTTTGTCAAAAAAATTACAAGGTGCCGCCGAGAAATTTCGCTCTGGCGACAATAGAACCCCCCATACGGAAAAGAAAAGATTGCAGAACTACAGAAAGCGGTCGAGGGATGTCAAAATGATGACACACGGCCCCCGGAAGAATTAAGCGACCTAACTCATTTACTCTGGGAAGCTTATAAAGATGAGGAGGAATACTGGCACCAGAAAAGTTGGACAACCTGGTATAAGGAAGGGATTGCAAATTCAAAATTTTTCCATGCTTTAACCAAGCAGAGAAGGGCCCGTAACCGGATTATAGGTTTACACAACGATGCAGGCAATTGGGTTACTTCAGAAGATGAGGTCGAAGAGGGAGCGGTCAAATACTTTGATGATCTTTTTGGCTCTACCTCCCCAATGGAATTTTCGGAAGTGCTTAGTGAGGTTCCATCCCAGGTTACAAGCCAGATGAATGGCTCGTTAACAGCAATGGCAACGGAAGAGGAGGTACGCAGAGCTTTATTTATGATGCATCCTGAAAAAGCTCCAGGCCCGGACGGGATGACAGCTTCGTTTTCCTAGCGGTCGTGGCATATTGTCAAAGGAGATGTTATTAATTTAGTCAATGACTTTCTACGGATAGGACGATTTGATCAGCGGTTAAACCAGACCAATATTTGTTTAATACTAAAAACAGAAAGACCAACTCGCATGACGGAATTGCGACCAATTAGCCTATGTAATGTGGGCTATAAAATTATCTCAAAAATCCTGTGTCAAAGGCTAAAGCAATTTTTACCGGATTTAATATCGGAAACCCAATCGGCATTTGTGGCAGGAAGACTAATCACTGATAATATTTTAATTGCTCAGGAAATGTTTCATGGATTACGGACAAATAAAGCCTGTCAATCCAAATTTATGGTGGTAAAGACAAACATGAGTAAGGCTTATGATAGAGTAGAATGACCTTTTATTAAGCCCCTTCTGCGAAAGATGGGGTTCGCAAAAATATGGATTACTTGGATGATGTGGTGTATCCGGTCGGTACAATACAAAGTCCTTATTAATGGACAACCTAAAGGACACATAATTCCACACCGAGGGTTACGGCAAGGAGACCCTCTGTCACCATACCTTTTTATCCTTTGCACTTAAGTAATTATAGCCAATATCCGCAAGGCGGAGAGGGAAAAGACATTAACCAGCTTGCACGAGCGGGTCCAACTATCTCACATTTACTATTTGCAGATGATAGTCTATTTTTCTGCAAGGCTACCAAGGAAGAATGGCAAATACTCCATGGTATCCTAAAGGATTATGAAATGGCATTCGGGCAACAAATTAATTTTGTAAAATCTTTGATACAGTTCGGACATAAGGTGGAGGAGTCGGTTAGGGCGGAAATCCATCGAGTCTTTGGAATAACTACCATAGGAGGGATGGGCACGTATTTAGGTCTTCTAGAAAACCTGGGAGGTGCGAAGACACAAGTTTTTGCGTTTGTAAGGGAACGTTTACAAGATCGGATTAATGGATGGACATCAAAATTTCTCTCTAAAGGGGGGGAAAGAAGTCCTTATAAAGTTGGTGGCAGCAGCACTGCCAACTTATGTAATGTCTACGCACATCCACGCAATCAACAACATATGCTAGACCCCAACACAACTACACCCCTGGCCCTACCGGGCCAAACCGCCTGAGGTCACTCTCGGTCCCTGAAGTTCATCAGTCTCATACCCATAGTCACATTACAGAACGCACTGCCCGTACTCAATATATATATACACCCAACCCTCCCAGGGTCATCACCCTGAGATTGGGGTGTATAACATCCAATCACCATCCGGGCGGCCACCCGTCAGGCTGGTCTGCTCCTCGCCGACATGCCTTCAGGACACACAGTCCGTCAACGCTCTGCGGGCAGGTGACACCATTGTCCCCTGGAGAGATCTCGTCTGTCTCTCGAGATATATACAAGAAACCGTACTAGTTCCCTGGAGAGAATCTTGTTCCCTCAAGTATGCTCGGACACCTTCTGTAACGTGGCTATTAGTACCTATTGACTCGAATTCCTTCACGTGGCTCCCATAACATTACCTCAGCGGAATACCGTCCATGACCAATCCTCGGTCATATGGAACAACCCATCTACGGAGTGTCCCTCGGAGTCCCTGGAAAAGACAAGTCCTGCAGAACCTTCCTTCCAGACTCCCCCTAGGCGAATAGACAGACCCTGAATCCACAGCAGATCTCTATTCCCCAGCATAGAGTCCCGAGAATAAACTTCTCGACTCCCCCTGGCAAAATAGACAAGTCCCGATTCCACCTAGGACTTCTATTTCCCAGCCATCGCACCTACGTGCCCCACCACTCACATCCACATCAGAACCCACATCCTACAACACAACTATAACAAGGAACTCAACCTCCTAACTCAACACAATGTATAATCGTTACAGCGAACGAAAATACAGCTACGCAGCCCCAAGCTACCCACAAAAACGAAACCAGCAAAAGAACACTCAAGCCTCCGCTTGCTTCTCGAACCATTCGAGCACTAATCCTCAACTTGCCTCTGGTTCCTAAGTCTCCTTCTCTATACCGTCACGGTCCCACGTGACCCCACCAACGGTATCCTCACAACCTCACAACCAGACTCCCCAACTCAAACTCCAACTCTTCCCTCTTCCTAACGGCATAACTTCTCTGCTACTCTTGATCTTCCTTCATGATCAGCCTCACAGCACGGATCTTCCCCGTCGTCTCCTGAATAAACTCCGCACCAAACATGCCTCTCTCCCCCACTCGAGTCCAGCATAATGGTGTCCTACACGGCCTCCCCCAGGTGCTCGTACCTGAGACTCTCCTCAACATCTTTAACACCAGACTCATATGAACTCGTGTTCCTCAGGACCCCTCGAATATACCAAAATATCGTCAATGAAGATGATCACGAACTCATCTAGGTACTCCTAGAACACTCCGCTCATCAACCTCATGAATGCCGCTGACGCATTCGTTCACCCGAAAAGCCTCACCATGAATTCATAAAGCCCAACCTTGTCCCCAAAGGCAAACCAGATGCACTATGCACCGTCCCAGCCAATCCATCCCAAGAATGACCTTATATAGTACTACCGGCTGATAATCCACGCCGTGACATCGACTGATATAACACGGTTATAACGCCCCTAATCCGGAGTAGGTCATATTGACTTGATTGGTCGCACAACAATCAAACAAGAACATGTGCAACCAGCCATAGACCCAGAACCAGACCAAAGATGTTACATAAGCCATCTCACCGCCACCCCGATACTCTGACCTTGCAACCCGAGAGCATCAGTCAACCCCCGGTCCGTCTCCTGAGTTTCCGCCAACATCTCCTTAGCTTCCCAGAACTTCCCTCGCAAGCTGAACCACACCATCCTTCCCTGTTAAATACTACATCGGCTGTGCCCTATTCCCAAGCCCTTGGCGAACTCCGCTCATCACCACAAACTCATGCCTGTACCTCGTCCTGAAAGCCGTCTTCCTTACATCGGCCTTATCAATCGAAATCTGTTCTTCACAGTGACTCGGTTAAGTCCCCGGTAACCGATACCCAACCGGAAACTTCCAGAGTCAGTCTCTCACCTTGAACAACCAACCTCCCTGCCTCTCGCCCGAACACAACTCGTCCCTGACGACAATCCAGATGGACACTGTACCACTCCAACCGGTCTATCTCCTGAATGACCTCATACTGCACCACCGGCTAATAGTCCACTCCGCGTCTCTAACTTAAACTTCATGGATGTAACGACTCTGATCCGGAGAGGTCACATTGGCTTGATTGGTCACACAACAATCAAACAAGAATATGTGTAACCAGCCATAGACCCAAACCAGACCAAAGGTGCTACATATAACTATCTTCATGCTATTCCACTAAGAGTAGCTAAACTTCTTTCTAAAACATAGCTACCCCCGGCTACATGCCAGACTCGCTCCGGATACTGCTGTTCTCAGTATACCCCGGAGTAATGAAGCAATTGGTTGCTCCTGACTCGAGCAAGACATGAGATTCACATGATCTCTGAGGTCTACATCTAGTCCTATGCCCATAGCCACGTTCCAGGCATTGATTACTTTCAACTCATAACTCATAACTACCCACAATCACACTCCGCATTACTAAAGAAAATCCTCATTCTTCAGTAACACTCAGGGAAATCCTCATCCCTCCTGGAGAAATCCTCATCTCCAAATGAGTTATTCGGGAAACTCCTTATTCCCTAGAGAAATCAAATCTTAACGCCTAATGCCTCCCTGACTAGAACTACCTCCCCCGGTCTCCAAATTGCGAGAACTACGCATCTTCAACTTACACTCCACTATTCCAAGACCAAATAGAAATCTTTCCGCAACTCTTAGTTGCACCCCAGTCATACCTGACTGCACACCAGCCTACACTACTGAACCCCAGCCGCTACCGACTGAACACCAGCCACTCCTGACTAAACTCCCGGAGCCTGACCCTGAGCCGGCCCCCCTCCCGGCAACCGCTCCAGAATCCACTGCAACAGACCCGCCAGACGATCCTGCCGGCCCTGAGCTCTACTCGCGCTAGCACTCACTCCCAGAGCCTGCACCGCTGGCCATACTGGCACTCCCGGCACCCACTGAGTCCACGCTCACTGACCCCTGAGGCGTCTACGAATCTGCAGCCTGCTCCTGCATGATCTCATGATCCACGCTGACGTCCACAGACTCTGACACTAATCCTCGGCCACGACCAAGTCCACGTCCTCAACCCCCACGGGCATCACGACCTCTGCCTCTCATACCTCTAGCAACTCTCGTAACTCTACACATTCCTCTTCTCTACCAGAAGAGAAAACTAAGAATACTAGAAAGCCAGCAAAAGTCAAACAATACATACCGTGGAATCTCTTTGAAGGCTCGGAGAAGATGATCTAGGACTCCAAACCCACACAATAATCAATTAAACGCACATCCACGCAATCAACAACATATGCAATTACTACGTTCTCCCGCCCTAGAATCGTAAGGGCTCTGATACCAAATTGAAACAACCCGACCCGTTTTTTTTTTTATATATATATATTTAAATATTGGACTTCGAATTAGTGTTCCCATAAACACTAACCCTCAACATCCAATCAACCTAGACAAGTAAACCATAACATCAACAAGCAATTAAACCAACACCAAGAATTCCATTAAACCAATTAATCCATTATTCAACAACACTAATCCATCAACACACCATAACCAATTCCAACATCAAATAACCAATTCAAACCAGCAACCTAGCAATGCTAAACATAACGAACACCAAACACGAGACCCTAGACCATCCATCTCGTCCTTGCCATGATTCCACGATCAAATCTTACTGTACCTGCATCACATGGTTAAAAGAGATGCGTGAGTATTATCATAAATACCCGGTGAGACGGTCCTCCCATCTACAGGCCAATTACTCAGAGAAAGAATGCATACAATACCAGGGTTATAAAACAGCAAGCATAGCAAATAACAAACAACACGAACAGGACAGCAACTTCTGTGTCGATCGACACAGCCTCTGGGTGTCGATCGACACTCGACTGTCAACTGTGTCGATCGACACAACCTCTAGGTGTCGATTGACACAGAACTGCAGAACCCTAAGATTGAACATATCCTCTCATGGCTCAATCTCAAGGACTCAGATCACGATCCTGCACAATTCAATCACCAAACACAGAAAAAACAAGCCACAATCAATCGTATTCCACACAATCCTAATCCGAGAGCCTATGGTCACGCACTCACCTTTGCAAACGGATTGAAACGAGGAAACAAGGCACTCCCGACACGACCCGAACAGAAGGGAATAACTCGCGACTCCCTTTACGAAATCAAGGTCTGAAACCTGATCTGGAAACTAGACACCAAGAGCTTCGCAACGGTGTATATAAAGTCTCCTAAATCCAAACAGATCGACGGGAAAACAACCCACAATCTCGCTAATCGAAACTGGAAAAACAGAGATTTCAGAAACAACACCCTGAAATCAAACGAACACAGAGAACGGAGATTACCTCCAAATCAGGATCCAAAACCTAATACAAAAACTAGACAGAGAGAGATTTCCAACGGCATAAGGATAGTCTCCTGATTCTCTCTGGTTCGACGGGAATCCTCCCTCGAAGTGGACTGATCGCAGACTCGAGACTGCAGAAACCTTACACAATCAAACGGCCATAACTCAGCGAATACTCATCCAAAAGGCACGCGGTTTTCGCCTACGGAAAGAGGAAAGATCATAAAACTTACCCTCAAAGTCTCGCTCAAATCCGATCAAAACTCGCCATCCGTCTGTCCCTCCAAAAACCGCCAGAAATCTCTTCTCCACACAAGAGAAACCCTAACTTCCTCTCAAACTCTCTCAATTCTCAATTCTGAACAAAAGGTGGCTAAAAAGATTGAGAAACACGTTCTCCAGCCTTAAATAGGCGAACCCTAGGGTTCCCTAAACCAGCCCAACCCGAGCAAACCAGAAATCAAAACCCTAAGTCTGATTTTTACTCTTGTCGATCGACAGAGCCCAACACTGTCGATCGACAGGGACCTCGCTGCCCAAAACCTTCGCGAGACAAAACCCCCGTGTCGATCGACACTCAACCCTAATGTCGATCGACAACCCTCCAAAATTCCATTTTTGGAACACGGGCGTTACAGTTTACACCAATTTTTACACTAACATTAATTATTAATTGTTATTAATACACCATAGTTTTAAAAATTTACTAATTGATCCCAACTATTTTATGTTTTTTAATAATTTCATAAAATATAATTTTATTTAAATTTAACATTTATTAATTGAAACAAATACATTAAACCATAGAAAATAACAAAACATAATAGATTTTGATTTAATCAATCACCATTTGTGTATTTTTTCCATAAATGATCAACTAATGCATTTCGAAGTGAAAAATCAATCACCTTAGTGGATCCGGAAGCGATTTACCGAAGTATTAAGTTATTTAAAAATATTTGGTGTTGTTTATTTTAAATTTTTGATATTGTTTATCTTTAATTTCGGTACTTTATGTATTTTGAAATCTATTATCAATTTATGGTAGTAGATTAATATTAATTTTATGTTATATTGCAATTTAAATTTTAAATATCTATAAAACAAAGTATTATTTAAATAATAAAAATCTTTAAAAGTATATATAATTTATTTATTTTGTAATTTAGATATGTAAGAAATTGTTTTTTATCTTAATAATAATCAATTTCAAAATAAATTAAAAGTTGAAGGATCATTTTATAAAAAAAAAGTTCAACACCCAAAATGGTGTTGGGTTGGAGATGGTTTTACACCAAAAATGGTGTTTGGTATAGGATTTGGTGTAGCATTGGAGATGCTCTAAGAGTTTTTGTTATTATTATTATTGTCAACTCTAGAGAAATTAATTGGGAAATTCTAAAGCTTTTGGTTACTTTCCTAATTTTTCTATAATTCTTGGTTTTCTAGATAATTAACTCATAATGAAACTACTAAAAAATGAACTATGGCTTTTTAGGAAACTAGTCGAAGTACCCGCGCCCAGCGCGGGCATTAAAATTTATTGTAAATTATAATATATTTATATAAATAATTCTTAATTAATGGAAAACCAACAAAAAAAACAATAAAATTTTTAAAAGAATTGAATAAAGTATCATGACCATAGTACGAAAATAATATTTATAGAGTTATTAAAAAAATGTTATAACCGAATACTCATTTTATAACAATTATATTTTCAGCCAATAACTTATCATAAATAAACTAAATACATTTTTAAATAAATAAATTATAAGCAAATAAATTTTAAGCAAACTAAAAGGGGCTAAAACCCTAAGGGGGGACGGGGGTAGCTTTAATCCTAAGGAGCTTTAACCCTCACATAATGAATAAAACTGGTTCATACATAACGTCGAACAAAGAACGAAGTTAATTGTGGGGTGTTCGTTATTTTATTGTGCGCGGGATGTTGCACTTATCGTTCTCATATAATTTCATAAAGTTGGATCTAAATATTATTCTCTTTTTGATTTTATAAAGTTGTGGATTTGTTTTCTTTATCCTATATAAATAAAGGTGACTTTTACATTGGGCTTATTACTTGGTTGGAATTAGATATATTACTTGGTTTTGATTATTCGATAATGAATAATGCCAAATTTTAGTTAAATTTATTTTAAAGATTTTGGAGATGTTCTAAATATGTATTATATTCAGATCCAGCGTTAGCCACAATATATATCAGGTTTGTAAAAAAAAAAAAAAAAAATTACCGCTTTCAAGAAATGTAAACGTAAATTTATATACTTTAAAATTTTAGAAAATGTTAGAATATTTATAAAAGAAGTTTTAAAAGAAATCCAAACAAGTTTTCTGTTGTTTTTACTCTCGGGAATATTAGAAAAAGATTGTCATTTTTGATAACTACGGAGATTCACTAATATCCTGAAATATGTTTAAATCAAATATGAGAATATTTGTTTACTTACTTCGGGATAATATCTAAATGCATGATGCATCTAATATCTCTGAATATGAGAATGCCTAATACATTTTCACATAAGGTGGAATGATTGTAAAAAAAATACATCATCGTGTGTTGGTCTTCGTTAATTTGGTTTATTATATTAAATGATTGTTGGTCTGACTAAAGACAATACGTTTTGTGTCTAACATGCGATGAAATAACCTATCACAATTTAATAGTATTGAGACGGTTGATACGAGAAAACACGATGATATAGTTCTCTCTTATTTAAGCAAGTGGAGAGGTAAGGCGGAGATAATGAAGACAAAAGGGAACGACCGTGTCTTTCATATTTTTTAGCCCGATTGTGAGTAAGCTATGGAGATGCTACGACGCTTGGCTTTGTTCATAAACCAAGTTGAGACTTGATGGTTTCTTGAAATTTGTGTTTTGGGTTTTGATTATTTTGCACAAATTTTCTTTGATTTGGTTGTGTTCTAAGTGTATGTACTATGTTTCCTTCAGTTGCTCCATTTTAGTACCAAGATGAAGATAAACATTTTGTGTTGATTGCCTTGAACACACCTTGAACACCCTCCTCATTCTTTAACAAGAGAGAACCATAATCTTTACTCTAAGCCATATTTTACCATAACTCGAGTTCTTTCCTTGATTTTCTTGATTAAAATTTCTCACATAAATTAACAAATACTTGAATTTGAGAAACATCATAGCATTTTTAAATTATCTTTTTTTTTTTTTTGTCAACTATCTTATTAATATAGTGTTCCGAAGGGATCCTACTATAATATGTGGATCATATAAGATATTCAACGGCGTGTTTGTCACATGTATATGTAATTTGTCTACCAAAACACTTCAGTTACCGTAGAAGCCAAATATTAATTGCAAGCATTAATAAGAATTTGTTGGTTATTTAAACATGTTCGTTGAAATAAACGGTGAACAATTATAATTTGACTTCCATTATAAGTTTTGTTGAACCCTAACCAATATAAACTAACTAAAATTAACCATAATTGACCAAAATTAACTGAACTATGCACAATTACCCGAAACTTTTTACTAAAAATCAAATCGAGTTAGTACTTTAGTTTTTATTCGGCAACATTACATACGAACCAGAATTTTCCATAATCGAATTGAATCGAATCATAGTTTTATTCGGTTTGTTTCAGTTAGTTTCAACAGATTATTTACAAAGTGAACAAAAAAGAAATACAAAAGATCGACAGGAATCAAACAAATCATAACAGTACACAATATGTCTAAATCATTGACTTATCATAAACAACATGGTTAATTTGTAATCTTTGACTTATTTTTTTGAACTAATGAAAAATACCTATGGTTCTATATATAATAAGTATGGTTGGTTTAGGTCATTATGAAACATAATAATGATGTTGATTTATACGATCAAAATCTATTAAATATATTCATAATATATATTTTGAATTTTTTCGTATGCATTTGAGATCATATAAAATATTGCAAACTCTTTCATGTGCCGATGGTTTAAAGCGTATCAGACGTTGACATAAAAATAAATTTTTGATTCGTTTCGAGTTTAAAGTGGTGGATCGATGAAATAAAAGCAATATTTAGACAAGCACAGGAGATAGATGCTAACACACAACTTCTTGAGAAGAAGAATCGCAATGCAAGCACAAAAACATGCGCCAAAATAAACCTAACACCCTCACAATTAATGGGTAATTTCACTAAAAACCAAATCGAGTTAAAAATTTATTCATTTCCGTAACTTTACATACAAATCAAATTTTTCTATAGCCGAACTGAATCGAACTGTAGTTTTATTTAGTGTGTCAGGGTTAAGGCTCACCTCTTAGGGTTTAGATTTTAATAATTGGCTAAATTTTGTTTTTTATATAAATCTTGTACGTACATTTATGATTGTTTAGCCTCATATTAATGTTTAGAACCATTTAATATGCTAAAAACATAAATGGTAAATTTACAAAAATAAAAAAATATACGTTATTAGTATAAAACGAGTATTCGAGTCATTAATATAACTTTCATGTCTATGTGTATAATTAAATTTTATTGCTGACAAATTAAGGATTTTTAATATATTATACGTAGTATATTTAGATTAACGGGTCAGAGAATTAATATATAATATAAGTATATTTTGTTCAGGTCACATGAATCGTAATAATGATGTTGATTTATACGACGAAGATCTACTAAATATATTCGTAATATATATTTTAATTTTTGTCATATGCATTTGAGATCATTAAAATACTGCAACCCTTTTCATATGGTGATGATTTAAAGCGTATCAGGCTTTGACATAAAAAATAAAACTCTAATTAGTTTTGAGTTTAAAGTGGTGGATCGATGAAATCAAAGCAATTGTTAGACAAGCACGAGAAATATATGTTGGTACGAAACTTCATGAGAAGGAGAAGCGTCGCGTGAAAACAAAAACATGCATCGTAATAAACTGAAGACCCCACAATTAACTCGGTAATTTTCACAAAAAACCAAATCGAATTAAAACTTTATTTCTTTATGCAATGTTACATACGAACCAAATTTTTTCTACAGTCGAACTGAATCGAACCGTAGTTTTATTCAGTGTGTTAGGGTTAAAGCTCTCCTAGGGTGAAGGCTCCCCCTCCAAGGGTTTAGCTCCTCTTAGTTTGCTCAAAATTTAATTGTTTTAAATGTTTTGTGTACATTTATTATTATTTAGCTTCACATAATATTAGTGTTTAGAGTTTTTTAATTTGCTAAAAATGTATACCTATAAATTCAAAATAACATATAAGTTATTAGTATAAAACGAGTATTAGGTCATAATATTTTTTAATTTTAATTTTGAGATATATACTGAAGCTTCATGTGAGGTATAACCGCGTCTTCAACAAAAATCCGCACACAACATAATACCAAACACCCCACAATTAACTTCGTTCTTTCTTGGATATTACATATGAAACGGTTTTATTCATTCTGTGAGGCTTAAGGCTCCCCTAGAGTTAAAGCTCCTCCCTTAGGGTTAAAGCTTCCCCCCCCCCCCAAGGGTTTAGCTCCTTTTAATTTGCTTAAAATTTATTTGCATATAATTTATGTATTTAAAATGTATTTAGTTTATTTATGATAGGTTATTGGTTGAAAATATAAGTGGTAAAAAACTCAGCATTGAATATTACTTGAAATAATTTAAAAGTGCATAAAGTTATAATTTTTTCTTTTAATAATTTATTTATAAATGATTACCTTTGAAAATATAAGGTATTCCTGTAAATTCCTTAACTAAAAGGATGTAATAAAACGATAATTGTTTAGTAACATTCTATCTTAATTTATGTAGTAGACATATGGTGAATTTTTAGTAATTTTCAGTAAAAAACAATTTGAATAATACTTTTTAATTTTATTTTTGAGATATATACTGAAACTTCATGTGAGTTATAACCGCGTCCTTAACAAAAATCTGAGCACAAAAAATAACGAACACCCCACAATTAACTTTGTTCGTTTTTGGACGTTACATACGAACCAGTTTTATTCATTGTATGAGGGTTAAGGCTCTCCTACGGTTAAAGCTCCCCCCTTAGAAAAAACCTTTTTATTTTTTTATTCAATTACGGTGAATGTCATCTGATCACATTTCACGCACAAATTATATAAATTATTTATTTGAATAAATTATTATAAATGATCACCATTGAAAATATAAGTTATTAGTTTAATTTCTTTTAATTTGCTTAAAATTTAGTTTTTATAAGAATTTATTTTTAAAATGTATTTATTTTATTGAAGTAATAGACTTATAAATTCCTTAATTCAAAACATGTATAAAACGACAATTTTTAAATAACATTCTATCTTAGTTTTTGTAGAAGCCATATGGTGAATTCATACAAATTTTCATTAAACCCCAATTTGAATAATACTTTTATTTTTATTTTTGAGATATATACTGAAACTTTATGTGAGGTATAACCGCCTCCTCAACAAAAATCTACGCACAACAAAATAACAAACACCCCACGACAATTAACTTTGTTTTTTCTTCGACGTTACATATGAACCAGTTTTATTCGTTGTGTAAGGGTTAAGGCTCCCCTAGGATTAAAGCTCCCTCATAGGGTTTAGCTCCTTTTAATTTGCTAAAAGTATATTTGATTAGATGTTTAAAATACATTTGTGGTAAGTTTCTATAGCTTTAAAACATTGTTTAGAAATTTTTAATTTCTTCAAAATATAATTAGTATATCTATGAAATTGTTAAATTAGAATATATTAATACAAAATAAGTATTATATCGTAACATTTGATCTTATTGTTGTAGTAACCATACCGTGAATGCATAGTAGTCTTCAGTAAGCCTCATTTCTTAAAGTCTAACTTTTCTTAGTTTGCTAAAAAAAAACATGATTTAAATGTTAGGTTTTTAAAAAAATAATATAAATTGCATATTTATAGATTAAATAAATCATTTTTAGTATAAAATGAGTATTTGGTTATAACATTTTTTTAATAACTCTATAATCGGACTACGGTCATGATATTTTATTCAATTGTTTTATAAATTTTTTGTTGGTTTTCCATTAAGAATTATTTATATAAATATATTATAATTTACAATAAATATTAATGCCCGCGCCGGCACGCGGGTACCTCAACTAGTAATATATATACACATTGTTTTTCGCACGCTCATAAAATTCTTTCTCTCATCCTTTCTTCAATTCTCTCTTCCTTGCACTTCAAGAACTCGTAGATTAGGTTTTTTTGGTTTAACTAGAAAATGACCAGGGCTACGCCCGGGTATGTTGTTTATAGTTTTGTTCGCTATTTTAGTATGAATAAAATGGTATCATGAAATTTTTGTGATTTTGTGGATCCAACAAAAATTTATATATTTATTAAATATAAAATAGATAAATTGATCTCTTTCACTTTAAGTGTTTGTGTTAGTTAGAATTCACAATTTATTTATGTGATATATATATATATATATATATATATATACAAAATAAGTACACATTTTAGTTGTTGGCGATATATATTTTTAATTATCTTTTACCTCATTCTTTACCAATAAATTTACCACTAAATATAACAATTCAACCACTCACTCGAAAAAGTATACGAAACAAAGTTAAAACACCAAAATGTCATTTTCCAACTTCAAGTGTATTGCATCAGATAGTATCTTTTATCAATTGGTTTAATATATTTGTAAGCTTAGTAATTTTTTTAATAGGTAACATTGACATAGACGAATGCAAAAATACAATGGCAAGAAAATTTAAGATGGTAAAAAAAATATTGTCAAACTTCACTCAATATTGATTTATTGATTTTTTTAGATGTTAATTTAATTAAAAAATTATGCAGTAATTAATAGAACTGAAAATCTTAATTAAATGTAAATATTATGATCGCATATTTTTTTATTACAAATGTTAGTGTGGCACCAAAACCTCGTTTCTTCTTTTAGTGCATCTATGTTTCTTTTAAATATATCATCTCAAACTATTATGCAAAATAAAAATTTATATTCCGATAACTTACAAAAATATTTTGGTTGGCATAAAATGATAAAAAAACATTGTCAATGGGACATCGAACGCTTCTTTCGTTTGTTTTAGCAAGGGTTTGCCCAACTTTCCAATCCAAAAAAAATATTTAGCTACTTTTTAACCACAACCATCATCAACATACTCTACTTCCACATTATTAGAAATAACCGTTATATTATTTAGTATGTTTATTAATTTTAACACATTATTTCACTTATAAGAGAATAATTTTCAGTTTTAAAATATATATTCTTATCAAAAACTTAGTTAGATTCTTGATGTGATGACAATGAAATCACATCAACAAAATTCTAATATAAATCTTTAAAAACATCTCACACACGTAAACTCTTATCCCCTCTCTCTCTGTAATCTTTCCGCTCTTTTGATATCTTAACTTTTTCTTATGACTTAACCAAAAAATATTTTGCTATTGTATTTCTTTTTCTCTTTGATTCTTAAATAGTACTCACATATATATCATATGCAATGTAATACACTAAACAATTTTAATTCTTTCCAACCATGCTAAAGTACATTCAGTTCTAGATATTCATGTAAGGTCCCTCTTCTATACATTTATAACAACTATGAACAAATATGCCAATAAATTTTAATCTAAAACATATATAGATGATAATTTTATGCAATTTCAAAATTAATTTTTGAAAATAATCAATTCATACTATAAATCTCAAGTTATCACGTGATTATTAATTTATAAAAATATAATCTCATACATTTTCCATGAATTACTCATTATTTCTTCCAAAAAAATTGTATTACTAATGATGGAATATTTTATTTATTCCAACAATAAAAGTGTTCAATTCTCTTGTTCCTATATATTGTTTTAGAGATCAAAATAAAAACTTTATATTTGCAAGCAAACTTTTATATTGGAATATTAACATATTTAGTGAGATTACTAATACAAAACTGTTTATTTTATCTCTTGCGACGATGAAACTACCACATTTATAATTTCATATGTTTGTTCATCTACCTACTGTTATCTTTTGACATGTCAATAATTTACAACTGCAAAGAAACTTAAAAACAAAAATCGACATTAAAGGCCAACTAAAATGATTTTTTTTTAAGTCATGAGTTTATGAAATAAGAAAATATTTTATGGATTCGTATTAAAAAAAAATGCTAATGTGAAATATAGTTATTGAATGTTTTAAATCCTATGTATATATACCACCATATTTCACTTTAATTTTAATTAAAAATAACAGTAACAAATTTTTTGGTAACTATTGAAGGTTTTCTTATAATTAAGACCTTAAAATTAAAAAAAATTCATAAATCTATAGTATCTAAAATTGAAATAGGAAACCAAATCCATAAAAACGGAAATTACTTAAAATTATGAGTTTATGAAATAAAGAAATTATGTCTTAATTTTTTATTAGCAACAAAAAGTTAAATTATAACTTAATTCTAAATGCTGGCATGTTACAATAGGTTGATTTAAATCCTATATGAACATCTTTATGAGCTTGTAGCATCAACTTTTATATAGTATAGAAGAAGAGAAGATGGTAACAATCTGTATTTTATTTATTTATAAACTCCATCACTTACATCAAATTGTTTACTTATATTGCATTTTTTTTACTTATGATTGAGTGCACTATATTTTCTTATAGAAACTTAATCTGATTAGAGATCAAACTCTTAAAATTGAAAACAAAAAACTATATTAGTATATTAGTGACAAAATATCAAGTTATGTACCTCGATATCGATTAACAAAAACGCTCTACAAAATAAAAACAAAGCAAGTAAATATGTTTTGAAAAAAAATATATTCTACTGAGTAACATAGCACATTGGTCACAAAATTCCAAATTAATTTGTGGAAAGAAAAAAAAACAAAATATGCATGCACAAAAACTTGAAAAAAACACACAATGTCGCGACATGGTTTAACACACATATTTACATATTTGTACAATATGCTGTTTTCTTATTTACAGTTTTTTTATTTACGATTATATAATTTCCATTTTCTTGTTTCCCTTTGGATCTATCTATTTAGATGTTTCTTGTATTACCAAAATTGTATTTGTTTCTTCATTTAATATATGTATGTTTTGATACGTGTACTTTTTTGTTTTATTTGTTTTTATAAAAAAATGTCAAACTTATTTAACTATTTTATTTTATTTTACATTTTTCGGAATGCATAGATTTTTTTTTTTTAAATGGAAAGTTCATAAATAAATAGAAAAAAACTTTATAAAAATGGAAAATTTTCTAGCTAACATCAAAAGAAACTTAACTTAATTATAAATGTTTACGTGGCATGTTACAATAGGTTGATTTAAATCGTGGACGCTTTCAATGAAGAGAATGATTGATTTGTATAAAATTTTGATCGTTTCATGTGTTATTTTTAGCTTAGATGTATATTTCACAATGAAAAAATTTCCTAATCTCTATTGTAATTAAATTAGTTTTTGTGGTTCGTTGGGAATTATTCTTAATCTATATTGTAGTTAATTGAGAATGAAAGAAAGATCCTATTTGAAATAGGAAATTAAATCCACAAAAATTTGAAAATTATTTGAAGTTATATGTTAATGAAATAAGGAAATCATGTCTTACAACAAAAATAAAATTAACTTAATTCTAAATATTTGACATGGCACATTACTATTGGTTATCATGTCTTACAACAAAAACAAAATTAACTTAATTTTAAATATTTGACATGGCACATTACTATCGGTTGAATTAAATCCTATGTGGACGCCTTTAGAAGCTTATAGCCTCAACTTTTATATAGTACTAGAAAATGACCCGGGCTACGCCCGGGTATATTGTTTATAGATTTGTTTGCTATTTTAGTATTAATAAAATGGTATCATGATTTTTTTTTTTTGATTTTGTGGATCGAACAAAAATTTATATTTTTAATATAGAATTGATAAATTGATTTTTTCACTTTAAGTATTTTTGTCGTTAAAAATTCAGAATTTATTCATGTGAAATATATACACAAAATAAGTACACAAGTAGTTGTTGGCGACATGTATTTTTGGTTACCTTATAACTCATTATTTATCAATAAATTTAATATTAGTTCATTATATTTTTTGCATATGTTTATGCATATTTTTTTTTCTCTAAAATTTTTTGGATTCATCGTACTATTTGAAATTTAGTAATACCAAAATGGTGATTTCTTTACCTGAAACACAAAACCTTTAAAAAAAATATTTTTGTATTTATTTATGTTGACTCTTTTTTTTTGTCTATTATTGTATGATTTGTATTTTCATACAACTAAGAGTGTGATTGGTTGGGCTGTAGAAAGGAGTTACAGCCTTAATTTTTTTCTAAAGCCTTAAACATTACCAATCATGCTTTAAGCTGATTTTTAAAACTACAGCCTTAAAAAAAAAATTGGCTGTAACTCTCTCATTTGCTAAAGCAATATTTTTAGTGCTGTAGGAAAAAAATGTGGCTGTACAATTATTTTCTTTTGTTTTCCATTTTCTCTTTGCTCCGATTTTTGTTGTTTTACTTTTCTTTTATTTTTTTCTTTCGGTTTCTATGTATATTATTATATTATATAAATGCATAACACATTTTATTATAAGTTATTTGTGTTACTTTACAAACAATATTTATATACATACTGATATATTATAGATATGTAAACATACTACATTAATTTTCTTCTATAAATAATATTATATATTCACTACGTACTTATATAAAATAAAATTGTATATACTATATTTTTAATTTTATTATATACTTATTCATATACATTATGATATAAATATAAAATAATGATATAAGTATACTTTTTCATATACTTATATAAAATAAAATTGTATATATTAATTCTACAGCATACATCTAATACTTACCAATCGTTCTTTAATTTTAAAATCTTACAGCTCAAATCTTACAGCTACCGCAAAAACGCCTACAGACCAAATTGTACAGCAATTAATTTACAGCTACAGCCGAACCAATCACCCACTAAGACTAATTTTTTCTTTTCATACCAATTCAACCGCTCACTAAAAAAAAAATATAAAACATAACATTTTATTAATGTCTTTTCCAACTTTAAGTGCATTGCATCATATAATATTTTCTATCAAATGGTTTAATATGTTCTTGAGATTAGTAGTTTTTTAATAGGTAACGTTGATATAAATGAATGCAAAAGAACAATGGCAAAAAATTGAAGACAGTAAAAAAACATCGACAAACTTCACTCATTAATGGTTTATTGAATTTTTTTTAGATATTGATTTAATTAAAAAAAATATACAAAAATTAATAGAAGTAAAAAATCTCAATATTATGTAAATGTTATGATCGCAATTTTTTTTTTTATCAAAAGTATACATATAGAGACTTCATGTAATTGTTGCACCAAATGCTACTTTTTCTTTTAGTGCATCTGTGTTTTTTTTTAATATATCATCTTAAACTATTTACAACATTTCGTATGATATTCTCTGATGAATTAACTAAAAATATTTTGTTATTATATTTCTTTATCACTTCAATTTTTAGATAGTACTCATATAAATATCATATGCAATGTAACACTCTAAACAATTTTTTATTCTTTCCAACCATGCAAAATTACATTCAATTCTGAATATTCATGTACCCTCTTTTATATATAATAAAAAAAAGAACAAATATGATGCTAAATTTTATATTTCTGTAACCCAAAACATATATATGATAATTGTTCTATTCCAACAATAAAAGTGTTCAGTTCTCTTGTTCTTATATATTGTTCTAGATAAAATATATATATATATATATATATATATATATATATATACATGTGAGCAAACTTATATATTGTAATATTAAAAAATTTAGTAAGATCACTAATAAGTTCATAATACTTGTTCACCTACCTACTGTTATTTTTTGACATATCAACAATTTACAATTGCAATGAAACTTAAAAACGAAAATCGAAATTAAAAAAAATCCACTAAAATAAAAATTCTTCAAAGTTATGAGTTTATGAAATAAGAATATTATTTATGGATTTTCTATTAAGAAAATAAATGAAAATGCTAATGTAGCATATAAATATTGAATGTTTTAACTCCTATGTCCATATACAGAGTATTTCACTTTATTTTAATTAAAAAATATATCAAAAGTTTTAGATACTCAAAAAGATAGATAATTTATGTACTGCTCATTGTCGTGTCATTTTATGTTTTTTTCTAAAATATGTAATTTTTTTAAAATGGAAAAATTTGTGAAAAAGAAGAAAACACTTTAAAAAAAAGAAAAGAAGAATTTGTCAATTATGAATGATATTTTTTATAATTAAGACTACTACTACCTTAAGATTAAGAAAATTCCTAATCTATAGTGTATAATATTTAAATAGGAAAAAAAAAACGGAAATTAATTTTATGAAATTAAGAAATTATGTCTTAATTTTCTATTAACAACAAAAAGTTAAATTAACGTAATTCAAAATACTTACATGGTATAACACTATTGGTGGATTTAAATCCTACGTGAACGGCTTTAGGAGCTATGTATTTTTTGTTTTATTTTAATAATTTGGTAGTCATTTTTTTCTTTCTTAAATTACACTTTATTATGTTATACTATATACAAACATGGTGTTGTAAAAAACAGAGAGATACTAAAAGCGAAATTGGGTTTTTCTTCAAATATTTTTTTTTAGTTCAGTTATTATGTTATGACCTTGGTAAAATTTATATCTAGATTTACCACTGAATACAGTAAAATATAAATATGAATATACAATCCTGCAACACAAAAGGACCAATGAAACAAAAGTGTAGATTGAAGGTCATGAGACGATGCAAATAACTTATACGTAATTGGTAGAAACCACAATTCAAGAATTTGAAAATATATGAAATTAAAAAGTGAAGAAAACATAAAATAATTTATATGTAGATAAATACGTGATCTCATATTTGCAAGAATATGACGGTATTAAATACGTGGTCTCATAGCTGCACAAACATGATGGTAGATATAGTAAATAGGACATGTAACATAAAAGTTTTAAATAAAATCCAATTAGAACACATAATCATATTAGCATCAAAAGTACGATGATGATATATCGAAATTTTTTTTATAGAGAATACGTACCTGAAGCCAAAACGAATCTAGATGTAGAGAACACAAAAACAGGTTAAGGTAAACAATAGAAGTAACCCAAATGATTAATCGAACAAATAACGATAGTAACCCAAGAAAAGGTATTAAAAAAAACAAAAAAGTAAAAGACCTACGAACTTACGAAACTGCGAAAATACTGAAATAAGTAAAATGATGGAGAGGTACAACAAACATATCTTATTATATAAAGGACAATACGCGCGATGAGAGCTTGACACGTAGGCAAAATTTTTAAGCACCAGATCGTGACATGTGTAATTGTTAATTTAGATTATGACATTTATTAATATTAACAAAAATATTTAATAAGAAAATAAATAATATATTATAAACAATGATTATAGACTAATTAAGAAAAAGGAAAAAAAAAACCATTACTACTAAACTATGTAATATTTCTAATATTAACAAAAAAAAAAGGAATATATTCTAAACAAAGGTTATGGACTAATTAAGAAAAAGTAAAAAAATCGTTCTATTAAAATATTTAATATTTCTAAATTTTTATATTACAAAATACATTTTTTCCATTATAAATTATCTAAATAGTTAAAGACAAAAGGAAATGTCATATTTATAAGTGTGAATTTGCTAATTAAAGCATAACATATAAATATTTCATAAGCCATAAAATAAACAAATAATACATATAGTATAAAAATCTCAATTAAAATAAATAAAAAGACGAATGATAAAAAAAATAAGGTATATAAATTGGAAAAATAAAATTTATAAATGTTATAGAACCCTCAATTTAAAATTCTAAAATATACACAATCATGCAAAAATAAAATAAAAATAAAATCTATAAGACCACTTATTTCATCAATATAGATTTCTAAAATATCACAAAGAAAATGAAATTTTTTTACCTATGATGCGAGTGATACTCTTCAAGTGTATATATTGAAAATTTATATAAGTTAAAAAATAATAATACTATTATATTTACTATTAAGTTACAACTGTATAAAATTTGGCGAGTATAAATCTCTATGAGAAATAAAACGATGACATTAATAAAATACAATTATCAGTCATGTAATTATGTGATGGTTCACAACATTATTTAAAGTTTTTATGAGTTTACTAACATATAATTTACTCATTTCTTATTTAACTATATAGTTTTTTAGTTGCTTTTATTTTCTACCACATAATCATAAATATTCATAATGGGTTAAAATATATTTTTTCGGTTACTAAGAATCTGATTTAAATTCCGATACTATATATTTTTGGATTTGCATGATATGTATTAGAACATAAGAGATGATATAAATTGATTTCTACTGGTTTTAGGATCCACGTTAAGTAATATTTTAAAACTTAACGGATCACTAATTAAAACTTAAATATTTATTTCAATACTTTTTATATTATTTACCCGCGTATTAACGCGGATCCTATTCTAGTATATATATATATACGACACATTAATTAATTTTACTTGTTTACAAATTTAAAATAACTTGTTTACAAAATTTCCTATAAATTTAGGCAAAATTAAGAAAATTTCTTAATCTGTAGTTTAGAAAATTTAAATAGTAATTTCAAAACTAAAAACTCAGTAAAAAACAGAAATTACTAAAACCTAAAAGTTTATGATATTAGAAAATTATGTCTTAGTTTCCTATTAACAATAGGAAATTATGTCTTAGTTTTCTATTAACAATAGGAATAAAATTAACTTGATTCTAAATGCTTACACGGCATAACACTACTGGTTGATTTAAATCCTATGTGGACGCCTTTAGGAGCTTATAGCCTCAACTTTTATATAGTATAGACTAGATTTTGTACCCACGCTACGCGTGAGTTTGTTTAATAAATAGGTTTAATATAAATTTGTACTTTCTAATTTTTAAATTAGTAGATGTTGTCACATACGCATAACAATCATAGAGAATTAAATAATTAATTTACCATAAATACTAATTTGTATCGGTAATTTTCTGCGTGTGTGAAGAATTATATATATATATATAATGTTTAGATCCTGTTGTGGCATATCCTTGAACAAAGTATTGATAAATCTAAATTTCAAGCGACATTAATATAAAGCTGTTGATGTCGTATGTAAGTCACACGTGACGGATGCGATTTTCTCTGTGGTTGATGTCAGTCATGTCACCGGCTTCATCGTTTTTCGTGCCACTGTCTTCATATAGTGCAGTTGATTTAGATGTTTCTGTTATATTTCGTCGATCAATGTCATGGTCTCCACCATTGACTTCTTCTTGGAGAGCTTTTCCAGCACCATTGACATCTTCTTGGAGAGTTTCGTCACCAACATTGATTTCTTCTTGGATGGTGTAATTGTGATAGTTTGGCGAGCATCATTGAAGTTATATGGTGTAACTATCACCTAAAATTTAAAAGTACGACCTACAACTTTGATTTTCAATGGCACCATCATCACCCTGCCAAAGAAAAAATTATTAATAATCGTAGAAAATGATGTATATAAGAATCTTTTAAGGAAAAGAGGTTATATACAAATGTGGTTCCAACACATATGTAGCTCTCATATCAGTTAATTAGTTTTACAGCATCACGGTAAAACATTACGAAAGTTGTGATAGTTGCTACGTCGTCTTAGTTACAAACTGATACCTCAACTCGATACCTAATTATATAAATACACTAATTATATGTATTTTTAATTTTTCTTTCTTATTTTTTTTTTGTTTCTAATTAATTAGTGTTTTTTCGTTTTCAAATCTATTTTAGTATTCTTTCCAAGAAATTGAAAAATTACTTATTTGACCAATACATATGTTAATGAGATAGTCTATTGTATCACACTGACTATCTCAGTTGTGTTAGGCAATGCACGATTGTGCTCATGTGTCAATTTATGCGAAAGAAAATTCACTTGCATCCATATAGGAGCATTTCTTTTGTCTACATGTGTTGCCTACACATTGCATTCAAATTATTAATTAGCACCATAAGAATGATGGGATATTATATTACATTACATTAAAATACGTATCACAATATTTGATTTTGGTTTTTCCTCTGAGTTGTCATCTTTTGTCTCTATTATTTTTATGCTGGTTTTTATAGATATCTTCTCTATTGTGTGAACTACTTTTTCACTGGTGGTTGGATTTGAGTATTTCTGTAAGATTTTCTTGCAAATATGTTATGCTTAATTGAGGTAGCCTTTATTGTTTGGCTAGCCCGTACCTGCTTCAGATCGGTTAATTTTTACCATACAGATCTTGGTTCAGATCGGTTAATTTTTTGAACTCGTCAAAAGAAAGGATTCTGAAATTTTTTGCTCAACCTTGTTTGCTGGGTGAATTTGAGTATGAACTTGTGAGAAGATACCCTATAGTTCATCTTGTTGTCAACGATCAAGAAGTTTTTGATCTTGTAGATGACATCAGCCTTAAGCTTTGGCTCATAGCAGGTTATTCGGTTAGGTGTTATGAATGCTTGGATCATAGTTGACCGGAAAAATAAATTCATGTTAGAGAGAGTTTAGTTGCTTAATTTTGTGATAGTGAAAGGTAAATAAAATTTTGAACTACCTTTTCGTCGGTAAGGAGGAGTTCAATACCCATAAGTAAGCCACTTTTTGTCGGATTTCTTGCTTCCTAGAAGTGGATGACCCTAACAATGACTTCTTTGTTACTGAAACCTGTCTGAAGTTTGTACAGAACCAAGTGAGAAGGTGGCTGGACGGAGGAATAAAGAGGTGGAAGTGGAAGAGACATAGTAACTTAATAAGCTTTATATCAATATATACTATAATAAAAGGCCAACACTCTCCAGAGTCTGACAAGTGGGTGGCCTCTTTCATCGACATGTGGCATTATGTTTCTTAAAGAAAAAAACTCTTCGTCATCCCTTTCAACGTAAGGTTTCAGACCATGTCTTCAATGGAGTTCTCATCTTTTTATCTTTCCATCCGTTCGAGTCCCAAATCCCATTTATTTACTTTGAGAGTGACAATAACATAAGGACGCAGAGACTGAAGTGTAATTGATCCAACGTTTGGCACCTGTACATTTTTGGATCTTCTATTCATTCTTGATGCTAGCAATAAAGATGATCTCGCGCCAGATGACTTCAATAACGACGAAGATGTAACTCATGGTCCCGTGTTTATGAAATCGAGACAGAATCCAAGATTTGGAAGTTCGAATTTCAAGATAGCGAGCCGGTTTAAAGCCTAGATCTCCTGCGGATCGAACAGGTGAAATGAATTATTTACGAACCTTTTCCAACTTCGAGCCTGCCTCTTCCTCATCTTCAAAAGAATACTGACTTTGTTCTTCTCTTTCTTAAGATGAAATCTGCTACGGAAAAAGGGATTAAACCGATAAAGAACTTAACCATTAAATCAATGGCGTTGTTGAAGGTAATAAACCTTTCACATCTCTAATCAAAACCCGTTGGAAATTGAATTTCAGGACCAAAAAAGGGAGTTATGGTTCTGTTTTATTAGACCCAAAATGATCAAATTACCATTTTGAGATTGATAGAAGTAGAAGAAGCGTGAATGATAATGTCGAGAGAGAAGAGAAGTTTCCTTGTGCAGAGGTTGGTATAAAAGGGTATGAATTTGGCCCAAGTTACGTGGGGAGAGGCTAAGAGACTAACCTTGCTCGAAGGTAATACCTTTCCTTGCTACCAAAATAGATTGCTATTAAAATTCTCAGCTGAATTATGGTGGCAGCTGATTTTACCTCCTTTTGATCGTTTAGTGTCTTGTCGTTTTTGTTCTCAGTTTGATTGTTGGGTTAGAAAAATTGTATATTTTAAATTGGTGAAATTTGGATGTTAACTTTGTTCCAGTTTAAGTAATCTCAGGTTATGCATTTGAATAAGGGCATCATTATCCCAAGTCTCTTAAGAGTGTCTCTTAAATTAAAAATTATTAAAACACACACTCTCTCTTCTTTATACTCAACTTTATATTTTCTCTTTCATCCTTTTATTCAACTTTTATTAATTTTATATTTCAATACATCCCATTATTTCAAAATACCCACTCCAAAAGTATCTTAAGTATCCACTTTAAGATACCATCTCTTCTTTTTACTCAACTTTATACCTTCTCTCTCCTCTCTTTATTCAAATTTTATTAATTTTATATTTCAATACACCCCACAAAAACACTCTCTTTCTTACTTTTACTCAAATTTTAATAATTTTTAATTTAAGAGACACTCTTAAGAGACCCCAATAATGATGCCCTTTAAGTAATCTAAGATGTTGTTGACTTTTCTGTTGTTGGATCTCCATATATATAATTCTCCATTATATTTAAATATATTTCGGTCTTAGACTTTAATTAGGAGAAATTTCTTTTCCATCTTGGTTTTGCTAATTTGAAAATCTTAACATACTTTGGTCACATATAAAATATTGTAGATTCTGTAATCTTGTTGAAACTATCGACGTGAGGAAGCTTTGTTGAAAAACATTTGTTTCCTTTCCGTTTTTTTTTTTCTTTTCATTTATATGTTTTGTTTATTTGATTTGAAGATCTTGCAATGCTATAAGGAGATATAAAAATCATACATGTGCAAGTCTTGTTGAAATTGTTTCGTTACATTGCGACTTGCGTTAAATTTCGAAGATGTACAGTAGTGTGATGATTCTTGATGTGGGTTTTGTCTTCTAGGTTTTTCAAACTCGTTAATATGGGATATCGCTCAATTCAGATCAATGTGAAGCTAATCAATCAGTAAGCCAAACGATTGACTGAAGAGGAAAGCGAAGAAAATCAAACCCAAAGTTTCACTACAGAGCAAGTCAGATCAAGCAAAAACATACCATGATGTAGAGAAGTTGAATCCAACTACAGAATTACGGATGCACCCAACCTTTTTTCCCTCCCAATACCACAACAAACAGCAGAGTTGGAATCATAAAACCATTTAAAAAGAGACTGGGGAAGTTCTTGAAAAGCTAGAGAAACAAGAACAGAATATTGTTCTAAAGTGACAATGCGATGCAAGGATCTTAAGGGCGAAAGAGTTTCACATACCAGAATCAAAACCAGTGCCTCGATAACAATGCATGGATCAACAAAGGGAACATCGATAACCCTCTGAAAATAGTGTTATGGTTAAGAGTTTTGAGGATTGTGCAAGCCGGTTTAGACAAGTGAGATCTGAGAAAGTTTAGAGTATTCTCTTTACATTCTGAGCTCATGAATGATCAGAAAATTTGAGTTTCTTTCCTTTGTTATCACAAATAAGTAGAATCTTTAATTATAATCATAATAAACTTTCACAACTTTTTTCTTGAACTACTATTTGGGCTTATCTTCGAAATTTCTACTTCTCACTTGAAGATTTCCTTTTTTTGGATTCTTAAAATGTGAGTTTTTCTGCAATTCTTTTGGAATGAATCTGAATAATTTTATGACCTACTACTATAATTATTTATTATCATGCCTCGTATTTCAAACGCCATTCCTCTGCAGTTAGACAAGTCTTACGTTTGGATTATGTGGCTATGTAAAAGCGATTGTTAACCTTTTATAAAGAGGAGGCTTACTTCTCCAGTTCTCTGATTTTAATTTCATTAATATATGTTCTTCAGAACAATCCATTTATGATTATATATGTGTGGTTATGTTCATATTGGTTAACTTGATCGTTTGTATAGTAGACTTACTTTATCAAATCTTGTTTTAGTGGAGCAACATTTTGAGATTGCATAATTAAGTAATGATTTTCATAATAATTAAAGATGGGAACAATTTTAAAAATAAACAAATGAGAGATTATAAAGAGAGCTCAACAAGAGCTTGACAAAATTGTGGGCTTCCGGCATATATTATTATAGTTTATGGCCATCAAATTATGTGATCGAAGCCTTAAGTATGTGGTGCGTATCCTATACATTCTATGCAGTGCATGTTGGAGAATATTTATATTTATCCCTTGGTCAAAATTTTATATGTATTACTAAAAAATTTCCAAAAAATTAAAACAAAAAACACTGGAATAAACAAAACCCGCGCGTACGCGCGGATATTCACCTAGTCTATCTTAAAGAAGACAAAGTTTCTTTCAATGAAGAGAATTATTGATCTGTATAAAATTTTGATCGTTTCATGTATTATTTATAGATTAGATGTATACTTCACAATGAATAAAATTTCATAATCTCTATTGTAATTATATTTTTTTTTTTGCATCGTTGGAAATTTTTCCTAATCTCTATTGAAGTTAATTGAGAATGAAGGTAATATCCCTATTCTTTTGGGATTATTTTCCTTTTTGTAGAAATTAATTTTTTTTTTAATATTTAAGACTTTTAAATTAAAGAAATTTTCTAATCTATAGTATCTAAAATTGAATTAGTAAATTAAATCAACAAAAAATTTGAAAATTACATGAAGTTATATGTTAATGAAATAAGGAAATCATGTCTTAGTTTCCAATTATCAACAAAAATAAAATTAACTTAATTCTAAATATTTGACATGGCACAACACTACAGATGGAATTAAATCCTATGTGGACGCCTTTAGGAGCTTATAGCCTCAACTTTTATATAGTATAGATATAGATGTCAGTACCTTCAAACATACTCAAGGAGAAGTCTCGCAACTTGTTGCGAGAAGAAGAGACTTGTTACGATGAAATCGAATCTCTCATGGACAACGACGATGACGAAGACTTCCCGACGATGAGCGGAATTAGGGTTCTTTTGGTCGACGCAGATCCCAATTCTTCACTTCTCATGAAGAATCTCATGACACAATTCTCCTATCAAGGTATCTAATTAGAATTAATCGGAGTTTCTTATGATGTTTAAGCGATGAATATTATTAGGGTTAGTTAGGGTTTTATGGGATTTAAATTAGGGTTTATTATCTGTTTTTTTCAGTGACGTATTATGAAAACGGAGAAGACGCTATCGCTTTCTTGAAGAAGAAGAAACATGAGATTGATTTAGTGCTTTGGGATTATCATATTGATGTATTGCGTTTTTGACACATTCTAACCAACGTTTTTAATGTTTTTTCAAGTCTTTTCTATGTCTTTAGAGTCTTTTCAGGTTAAAACGGATGAAGTTTAAGGCAAATGAGCAAGGAACGGAAGCAAATATGCAGAAAAAGGTCATACTTTTGGCACTCGTTGAAACCTTTTCCACCGATGGATCGAGCTGAAAAATGGACACAAGATATAGCATTGAGTTAGCTTTCATTTGGAAGAAATTTGAGGTGATTCCAACGGTGCGATCGAAAGTTATGAAAGCTTTAGTGAAGACATGTCCGTCTGGCGAGCAAAAGAAGCAAGTGCAGAACAGAGGAGTAGATCGACCGATCCACCAATGGATCGATCGATCTGATTTTCATTCAAACTTCCGGTGGACCAACGGATCGACCAATAGAGAAAGGATTTTCATTAAAACTTGGTTCTCGTGGATTCGATCCCTAAAATACTACAACATTTGCTGTGCACTTGCAGTGATATTTCTAGGGTTAAAACTCTGTGTTATCACATATGCCTAATATTAATGGACTCCAAGCTCTCAAAACCATTGGTAAAGAAATGGATTTACCCGTAGTAAGTAAGTATGAACGACTACACCAATATTTGTTTTCTATTTTCCTCGATATATAACTTAACTAGATGATTGATAATCTTTTATATGATATATTGTGAAATTATTCGTGTCAAGTCATGTCTCGTGAGCACAAGAAGGACACGGTGAAGAAATCGACATTGTTCGGTGCAAGTGACTTTCTTGTGAAGCCAGTGAGCAAAGAGGTCACTGCGGTTCTATGGCGACATGTTTTCCACAAGAGGATGTTGTCAAAATCCGGTTTAGGTAAATCCGTTGGATCAGATTCAGGCGGTCTTATAGGTCAAGACAATGATTATCTGTATCAAAGCAACGAAGAAGGGTCCAAGAACGTTGAAGATAGTGTAGAACAAAACAATTCGGATCAAATAGGAGAGAAGTCTTCTTCCAAGAAACGGCGAATGTCATGGACCCCTGAACTTCACCATAAGTTCGAAGTAGTCGTCGAAAAACTCAGCAGCCTTGATAGTAATTTAATCATCACACTAATCTTATCAGTGAATATTAAAGTGTCTTGGTTATTAATTACCATATCTTACATTTTTTTTTAAATGTGGCGCAGTGGTTTTTCCAAAGCATATTCTCAAATGTATGCAAGAAGAGATGAATGTGGAAGGACTCACTAGAAACAATGTAGCCAGTCATCTTCAGGTAATTAATGTCTATCTATTTATCAAATTTTGTTGACCTATTTATGCCAGTTTCGGGTTTGTTTCTTAAGCGACAAGAAACCCATTAATTAGGCCTAACGATTTACAGCGATTACGATGGCAGAAGTACCGTCTGAATGAAGTGAAAAAAAAACATGTTCCCCAAGAGACTCAAGAAGATCCTGACTGGCATAGCACCGGGCCAAACGCTGCTCTCATGGCTTCTAAACCGCTCCTAAACTCGAGCAGCAATCTCCAAACTGGACTACGGTATTTTGTGAACGATCAAACCGCTGCTAACGCCCCGATTCAGTATCCAACAAGGGGCCCGATCCAGTATCCATCAAAGGGTTTCCTGACGATGAACAACAACTACTTTATGAACAATCCTTTGGCTAATGTGCCTTATATTGACCCATTTTACCATCCGGAACAACAACAACAACAACAACAACAACAACAACAACAACAACAACAACAGTACTATCCTTCTCTTCATTTTCCTTCCGTTACATCCAACCAAGAACTTGGACACGTTTCATCAGCCATGGAAAATTTGGATCTCATCTCTAATCCAGATTTACCCTTCGATCTGCACGAGTGTTTCCCTCCAGGATTCAACAATTTCGATCAGAATGCTCGATATTGATTCATCGATTTCAGGTGATATATGAACCTTATCTATCTATCTACGTACCCTCTTATTTTTGTTGTTTGGCCAAGTATTTTTTGTTACTTTGGTCGAACCTACCTATGGTTTTAATTTGTGAGTGATCTATAATCACTTGCGTAAGTTGCCTTAGTTATGGGCAATCTCAATGGCAAAACTGATACTAGTATATACGGTTTCGTATGTACGATTTTTGTATTACAGAATCTCATTAATCACGGTGTTTTCTTTTCTGTTTTTATTAACTATCAAGATCACATTAAACTAATGATTCAATTATTATTTTTGTTAAAGACTAATGATTCAATTATGCGATTTCATATTTGTATTGGTTTTATATATGTCATCTTCTGATAATGAAATTCGTAAAGAATCTTACGAGAGTATTATTCTTCTGTAATCAATAATAAATACTTAGGCCCGATGGTTAAAATTCGGATCGGTAATGTTTCAGTGATTAGCACCTTTATCACGATTAAACACTTTCATTTGTCTTAGCAAATTTTTGTTTTCTTTGAAATTAATTAACAAATTACTAAAGGCGAAACTAATAAAAGAACCTATCATAATCAAACAATAACAAATACCTCTCATAATCAAATATTTTTTTTATAAAAAAAAAAACCACCAACTATTGTGTAGGCCATTCTTGATGTAGTATATACATAGAGAGAAATAATAATTGCGAGTTATAAGATTAGATTAGTGATTATAGATGAGTCAGCAATCTTATTTATATATCTCTACACTACGCTTCATTTCTCTACATAAAATTTTCCAAAATTGTAAAATATGATTCATATTTTCAAAATGAAAAGTATATATTGGGAGAAGTGGAGGTAGTCAAACGAAAGAGAGGCAGGTCGGAGCATAGGGGTGGGCATTCGGGTATCCGTTCGGGTTCGGATCGGATATTTCGGATTTTTGGATTTTCGGTTTTAGAGATATGATACCCGTTCGGGTATTATAAAACTTCGGATCGGATTCGGTTCGGATTTTGTCGGGTTCGGGTCGGGTTCGGATTATCCGAAATACTAAAAATTATCAAAAATATTCAAACATTATCCAAAAAATGTATAACTATCTCACTTTTTTTTTAGTTGGTTCAATTTAATTATTTGTTATTCCAATTATCCAAAAATATCCGAAATAAAATAACAAAAAAAAATTGTAATAGTTCAAATAATAACATAAATTGGTTATTTTTATCGAAATATATCCACAATATCCGAATTGATCAAAAAAGCAAAGAAAAAACTTTAAAAATTACACAAACTACATGAACATATTCGACTTTAACTCTAAATATATTTAATTTTGTTTATGTTTTGTATATTTCGGGTACCCGTTCGGTTTTTGGTTCGGTTCGGGTTCGGTTTCGGATTTTTGGGTTTAGAGATATAATATCCATTCGGATATTAAAAAACTTCGGATCGAATTCGATTTGGATAATTAGGGTCGGGTTCGGTTCGGTTTTTCGGTTTCGGATTTTTTGCCCACCCCTATCGGAGCACATGGAACCAGCTGATTCCAGGAGAAGGTTACAGCAACTTGGCCACGTGGGATACCAGGAGGAGAACACTCTTGTGGGACCCATTTAACAGAACAAACAAAAATTATAATAACGAATTTTTTTATTAATTAAAGTTTTTTGCCTTTATTTACGAATTACGATTATGATATTGGGTCTAAATGGTGTAGTAAAAATTGTGGAAAGTTGTGGAAAATTGTGGAAAACGGAAATTTTTTTGTGTATTTACACCATTTGTAGCTGTGGAAGTTTGTGGAAGTTTGCAAATTTTTTTTTTCTTTTTTTTTTTATCAAAAAGTTGGCAAATATATATACAGTTTTTTTTAGTTGTGTGCCAGCTAGGGGTAGAATTATTATCCAGGATCAGAGATTCGATCCGTTATCCGTTCGGAATCGTTCAAAAAATTAGGATATCCGGAGAGTCCGAATCCGGATAAGGATAATAAAACTTAGGATCCGTGAAAAGAGGATCCGAATCCGGATAAAAAAATTTTAAGGTCCGGATATCCGGATCCGGAACCGGACACATTAAATATATTAAAAATATATATATTATATATCTATTAAGCTAATTTTATATAAATATATATATATATATATATATATATATATTGATTTTAGTTCTTTTTATAATAAATTATATTTATAATGAAAAATACTAATAAAACTTCATTCGACTTTCTCAAATTCCTGATTTTGATTTTGACAATGCTTTGCATGGTGACACAATCCCAGCAGAATCATTTCGTACTAACGGAGAAGATGGAGAATATGTAGAAGCAAATATTTTGCAAGAACAAGAAGGAACAACTGATGGAGCCTATATGCATACAATACGAGAGGGAATCAAACGACAATTGTGGGATGATTATCATTAGTGCTTTTTAATATATATTTAAGAACAATGTAATTTAAATTTGTAATGTTTTGAGTTTAAATGTTTAGTTTTTGTTTTCTTTGTTAAAAAATTACAAATATTATAAATGAATAAATTTAGAAAGTTCTTACTCATTTTAGTAGGTAATAGTAAAAAAAAGATATTTATAAATATTGCTACTTGAAATAAAAATTATTATTGTAATAAGTTGGATTTAAAAGATTAAATCAATAAAATATTATTATTTTGTATAATTTAATACATTTATAAACAAATATATTTAATTTTGACAAAAAACTCTAATTAATTAATAATTTATTTCTTTTCAAAAATTCTTCTGCATTCAGCAAAATTCAGCTGTTACCATTTACATTCAAAATAATTTCGCTGGATTCTGCAAAAGATCATCAAAAATTCTGCAAGATTCCACAATTCTGCAAAATTCCTCCGCTACCATTTAGACCCTAAAGGATACCTTTTTCAACTTAGAATTTTTTTTTTTTTTTTTTATCCTAAAACCACTAGAAGTCAATTTATATTATAATTCTCATGTTCTAATACATATCATGCAAATTTGACAAAAAAAAATACATATCATGCAAATCCAAAAATATATATTATCGGCATTTAAATCATATTTTTAATTACAGAGAAAATATATATTTTAACCCATTATGAATATTTATAATTATGTGATAGAAAATAAAAACAACTAAAATACTATATAGTTAAATCAGAAAATAGTAAATTTTATGTTAGTAATCTCATAAAAACTGTAAATAATGTTGTGAACTATCACATAAGTACACGATTGATAATTGTATTTTATTAATGTCATCGTTTTATTTCTCATAGAGATTTACACTCACCAAACTTTATACACTATTATCTTAATAGTAAATATAATATTAATATTTTTAACTTATATAAATTTTTAATTTGAAGAGTACCAATGACTTAATAGATCAAAAATTTTTATTTTCTTTGTGATATTATGTAACTCTATATATTGATAAAATAAGTATTCTTATAGATTTTATTTTTGCATGGTTGTGTATATTTTTAAACTTTTAAATTGAGGTTTTTATAACCTTTCTAACTTTTGCTTTTCCAATTTATTACCCTTTTTTTTTTATCATTCGTCTTTTTATTTATTTTAATTGAGATTTTTATTCTATATGTATTATTTATTTATTTTATGGCTTATATCATGTCTATATTTTATTTTAAAATTTGTTTCTTAATTATTATTTGTTATAAACCCAATTAGCGGATTCCAAGTTATTACTTCTCTCCAAATTATTGTATCTTATATATACTTTTGTTCTCATTGGAATAAGACATACTAATTTCTCTTTCTTTCTCTCTATTTTCTCTTCATTCTATAACACGTTATCAGCACGACTGAGTAAACTCTAGCCGCCTACTTCCAATTCTAAATCAAGGTATATAAATTGACTTTGTGATTCGATTGATAACATACAAGTGTATATCTGTTGATCGATTAACACAAACGAATCACGCTTATCTATATTGATTATTTTATTACTTTGTCATATATGTTTAATTCGCTACTATTGATCGTAATCATGTTTCTTTTTTTTATAACTAAAGTCAACCTCTTCTCGTCTTAGCAAATATGATACATCATATAATATTGTTTTAATATTGATTAGTAGCTTTGATAGAATATAAAATATATAAAACTCGATTGAATTTATTTTATCGTTTTGACATGTTTTCTTATTGAATTTGTCTTATATGATGAGTTAACAAGTATTGACTTATATGAGTTAACACTTTATGGTCACTTAAGATTCCCCCAAAAATCAAACACTTTTTGTGGAGAGTCAATCATAATGCTTTGCCTGTTGCAGTTAACTTGAAAAGGAGAGGTCTTCGGGTTGATCCTAATTGTCAACTTTGTGGGGATTATGAAGAAGATATTAACCATCTCCTATTCCAATGCCGAGTATCCAAGGAAATATGGGAACATTCACCCATTGTTCATGGTTCACGTAACTATTCTCAACGTGATCTAATGGCAAATGTGGAGTTGTTAATGCATAATAATAATAGTTCAAGCAAGGATTGTCCAATTTATCCATTTGTAGCTTGGAGAATTTGGAAGATGAGAAATAATCTCATTTTTAATGGAAAACGAGAGTCCATACCAGATGTTGTCCATAAATCCATCATGGATCATCATCAGTGGGTTGAAGCTAATCATGAATCTCCTATATCTCATGAGAGTGTTGCTAATCTGAAGGAATATTGTCCAAAAACAGAGATGGAAATGATTCAGCATGCTAGAACTAAATGGTGTTGTTTTGTGGACAGTTCATGGATTGCAGCAGACCAAAGAGCTGGTTTTGGATGGATCCTTCTTAACCAAAAAGGGGAAATTGTCATTAAGGGATCAGCTTCAATGGATACTATTGCTACTGCGTTGGAGGCAGAGGCTTATGCTTTGCGGGAAGCAGTTCAACAAGTCCGAAGATATGGATATGATAGTGTAACTTTCTGCGGAGATTCAAGTATTACTTTTGCAAGTTTGAATAAGCTTTGCAAACGAAAAGGAGGTGGTGATCAAACCATTAGCACTTACTGCAATGATATAGTTCATATGATGCAACAAGTATTTGATTTTCGGTTTCAAGCAGTGGCTAGAAATGTTGTCCATATCTCTGATAAGTTAGCTAAGGTAGCTAGATCATCTAATGCTCCTTATGTAATAACTTGGATGTCTACTATGTCTTAAGTTTGTACTAGACTTTATGATCCTTAATATATTATCTACTTTGCCGACAAAAAAAAAAAAAAGACTTATATGAGTTAACAAGTATTCGCTTTGATAGAAGAAGTGTTTCGTTATTTATTGCATATTCTTTATATGATTCAATAAATATGTGTTCTGTTATTTCTGATTATTAAGATTTTGATAGGATACACGTCTCCTTCTGGAATTCTCATATATTGTCTTGATTAAAGCATTCGTTTTATTCTTTGTTCATTCGTTTCAATTTGTATCACTTGCCTTTAAAACAAAAATATTCGGCATATCATCTGATATTATTGATCGGTTGATAATTTGATTTACCTGCTTTAATCGATTAGTGTTATGAGTTTTGTTTTATATAAACTCGTTATGAAATCTGCATAGACTTTTGTGCTAATAGCTTTGATAATACATTCCATTGAATCTACTTTTACTTCTTTATTTCTTTATTTTAAGTTTATATATGAGACTTATGATTTGATGACACACTTATGTATGTCAATTGATTCAATAACACTCACAAATTATATGCATACGGTGTTAGATATGATCTTCATTCGAGTTTGATTCGAATCATATCTGATTAATTTTAGTCAATTCCCTGAAATGAATTTGACATCCCATAAGAAAAAAAAAAGAGAAGATGTTTCTCTCAATATCATTTGGGACAAGATATTGAAATTAAGCCAAATGGCTATTGGAATTGTCTTGAATGGACAAAATCAGAGGCAAGATATTTTTTCAAGAATTTAAATTCTCACCATAAGTGAGAAAAGAAATATGATAAGTACGATGATCTAATGTGAATACGATATCAAATGTATATAGATCATTAAAGATTCTCGAAGAACATATAGATTATTATATCTATGAAAACGCTTTTGAATTTATTCATGCGTTAAACTCTCTCAAATTTCAAAGTTAAAAAAGGGATGATTTTAGAATGGAATTCTCTCCGAGATTAATGAACTTGAAGTTTCATCATCTCGAGGGGGAGAATTAAGAAATTTCACATAGACAATAAGTGACATATCCTGAAGAGTATGTTCATATTTGACCATAAAAGATTTACAAGTTCTTTGAAACAATCTTAAAAGAATAAGACTTTGATATTGTAGATAATCATGATACGACTACGTGGAAATTGTTGATTTCCTTGTTCCTGAAGGGACTAAGTAGCCCTTAGATTTAATTATGGTTATTTAAAAACATTGTCGTTTTATTTATTACTTTGGCTTTTCTTTCTACTTTCTGATTTTATGTTTTAATTTTTGCGTTATTTTAATGAGATATTTTATTGAGTTATTTTATAATTATTATTCTATTTTATTTGAAGAGCATGAATACTCCTCAAGCTCGATTGGCAATGAGTCTATGGGAACGCGATTAGAAATCTCTGACACGCTATATTCTCCCCAGTCTCAAAGAAATTTATTGAGTTTTAAAGATATCCGTCATAACGGATATCATATTGAGACTATGAGTGAAAGAAATATTGAATACCTTCAAATAACAAGTACTACCCAAGGTATTAAACGTATTTTGGAAAAATTGCCAGCATTCTCCACCGGAATGTACTACACTAAGCTTAGTACAATTGAGGCAAATACTAGAGAAGTTTACTGAAAATTTATTGGTTTGGCATGACCGGTTAGGCCATCCCGGTTCAACAATGATGCGAAAGATAATCAATAATTCGCGTGGACATTCATTAAAGAATGAGAAGATTCTTCCTAATGATTTCACGTGTGGTGCTTGCTCACAAGGCAAATTAATCATTCAGCCTTCACCAGCCAAAGTAACTTCTGAATCTAACAGTTTTCTGGAACGTATACAAGGAGATATTTGTGGGCCGATTCACCCACCATGTGGAACCTTTAGATACTTTATGGTGCTGATTGATGCATTGACTAGATGGTCACATGTATCCTTGTTATCAACCCACAACTTGGCGTTTGCGAGGTTAGTTGCTCAAGTGAAAAGATTACGAGCATATTTTCCAGATTTTCCTTTAAAGGTAATTCGCCTTGATAATGCTGATGAATTTACATCTCAAACATTTAATGACTATTGCATGTCTATTGGGATAAAGGTTGAATCCTGTAGCTCATGTTCATACGGAGAATGGTTTAGCCGAATCATTAATCAAACGTTTATAGATGATTGGTAGACCATTACTAATGAAATCCAAACTCCCAATATCTCCTTGAGGACATGTAATATTACATGCAGCAGAATTGATTCGCATCAGGCCAACAAGTAATCATCAGATCTCCCCATCACAAATGGTTTTGGGTCACGGACCAAATATTTCCCATCTAAAAACTTTTGGATGTGCAGTATATGTTCCAATTGCTCCACCACAACGATCTAAGATGGGTCCTCAAAGGAGGATAGGGATATATGTTAGATATGAATCTGCCTCGATAATTAAGTATCTTGAGCCATCCACAAGGGATTTATTTAAGGCTCGATTTGCAGACTGCCATTTTAACGAGTCTGTTTTTCCAACATTGGGGGAGAAAATAAACAGCTGGAAAAGAACATTATATGGAATGAGTTATCATTATCTCATCTTAATCCTCGTACCAAGGAATGTGAATTAGAGGTACAAAATATAATCCATCTACAGAGATTAGCAAATCAATTACCACACGCATTTATTGACCCTAAGAGAGTGACCAAGTCACATATACCAGCTGTAAATGTTCCAGTTAGAATTGATGTCCAAGAAGACTACATCAAACTGCTAGTGAGTCTATGGCACGCATGAAACGTGGTAGACCTATTGGTTCCAAAGATAAGAATCCTCGGAAAAGAAAAAGAGCAAAAGTTGATAATGGCGAATCCGAGGAATCTAACCCTTTTGAGGATCTCTAGAAGAGACCTTAGACATGACTGATAATGAAATTTAGGTACCTAACAATGAAGAGATCTCAATTAATTTTGTCATATCTGGAATAAAATGGAACCGAAAGCAAATCGACGTCGATGATATATTTGCATGCAATGTAGCAGTTGATGTTATGGATAAAAAGAGGATCATGAAGCAAATTCTGTTGAAGAGTGTATACAAAGAGATGATTGGCCAAAATGGAAAGAAGCTATAGCAGCAGAATTAAAATCTCTAGAAAAGAGAGAAGTGTTTGGACGAGTAGTCCGTACACCTAAAGGTAAAAACCAGTGGGACTTAGATGGATCTTTGTGAGAAAGAATTATGAAAATAGTGAAATTGTAAGATGCAAATCACGTCTGGTTGCACAAGGTTTCTCACAAAGACCTCGAATTGATTATGAGGAGACATATTCTCCCGTGGTGGATACAACTACTTTCAGGATCATTATCAGTCTGGCAATAAAATAAGGACTTGATTTACGCCTCATGGATATTGTCACGGCGTATTTATATGGACCATTGGACAATGAAATTTATATGAAAGTCCCAAAAGGATTGAACTGCCAAAGCAGCAAACTTTAGTTCTCGAGAACAGTATTGTATAAAGTTGAATCTATCCCTGTATGGATTGAAACAATCTGGGCGTATGTGATATAATCGCCTTAGCGAATACTTGCTAAGAGAAGGTTATAAGAATGACCTCGTCACTCCATGCATCTTTATAAAGAAATTTGAGCAAGGATATGTTATCATTGCAGTGTATGTTGATGATTTAAACATCATCGAGACTTCTGCAGAGATTTCCCAAACAGTTGAATATTTGAAAAAAGAATTTGAGATGAAAGATCTTGGAAAGATGAAATTTTGCTTGGGATTGCAAATTGAGCATCTAAAGAGTGGAATCTTAGTGCACTAGACAACATACACTGAAAAAGTGCTCAAAAAGTTTTAAATGGATCAAGCGCACCCATTGAGTAGCCCTATGGTTGTAAGAGCACTTGATGTGGAAAAGATCCCTTCCGCCCAAGGGAAAACAATGAAGAAATTCTTGGTCCTTAAGTACCATACTTAAGTGCAATAGGAGCATTGATGTACCTTGCTACCCATACGAGACCCGATATATCCTTTGTGGTAAATTTATTAGCAAGATTTAGCTCATGTCCAACACAAAGGCATTGGAATGGGATTAAACATATATTTCGATATCTTCATGGTACAAAAGATATGGGTCTATTCTTTTCTAACACGTCAAAGGAAGACTTAATTGGTTTTGCAGATGCAGGGTTTTTATCTGATCCACATACAGCTCGATCACAAATAGTGTAACCCCCGTGAACCAAAATGTGTATTTTTGGTTGGTGCATCGATCGACACAGTGTATTTGTGTCGATCGACACACGTGTTTTAGACTTGTGAGAAGTCGTGTTCTAGGTGTTGCGTCGATCGACACAGGTGATGTGTGTGTCGATCGACACAGCTGGAAAATTAGACCGGGTTGGTTCGATTTGATCGTTTAGTTTGGGGTCGGTTTAGGGAACCATAGGGTTCCATTATTTAAGCGTGGAGGACGTGTTTTCTCTCTTCTTTTGGCCGAAATCAGAAGAGATTGAGAAAGAAAAGGGAGTGTTCTTGAGAGGATTTGAGAGAAGTGAAGGAATCATTGTTGATTTCCTTGAATTCTCAATCCGAAAGCTTGATTTGTGTGTTTGTGAGACTATAGAACGTGAGAGGATCGTGTTGGTGACTAATTTCGAGTCTAGGAGGATGAATCAGAAAGGTTTGGGTGATTAGGGTTCTCGTTCTTCGCGTTCTTTGTCGTGTTCTTCCTCTTTTTCTTTCCGAATCAAGGTGAGTGCGCGACCATAGACTTATCTGGGTAAAGAATTGATGGAATGCGATTGATTGTGCTTGTTTCTTGTTGTATTTCGTGTTTGTGTATTGATTTTGACGCACGAGATCGATGAGATCGATTGAGTTAGAGCCATGAGAGGATAGGCTCGATCTCATGCTCTGCAGCGTCGATCGACACAATTGCTTTGTGTCGATCAACACAAAGCACTGTCGATCGACACCATGGTGGTGTATCGATCGACACAGAGGAGCGTCGATCAACACCTAGTGGTTGTGTCGATCGACACAAGGCTTCTGGTTTGGTTTGTGATTTGCTTGTTGTGTTATGCATTGCTGATTGATTCACCTTGGTATTGTATCTTTTCTTATGCTTGTGTGTATAGTCTGTAGATGGGATGACCGTCTTACTGAGTATTTATGATAATACTCACGCATCTCGTTTTGCCATGTGATGCTGGTAAAGAGAAGGTGTGATCGTCGAATCAGGGCGGGAACGAGATGGATGATCTAGTGGTCTCGTTTTATGTGGATTGTCTGGAATTGCTAGATTGTTAGTGATTCTTGTTAGATAACGGTTTAGAATGATGGTTTATTTGATTATTGGATTGATGATTTGAAATGTTGAATGGTTGGTTAATTGGATTTATGGTTTGGATTGGTTTAATTGCGTATTTAATTTCCGCTGAATGTTTTGATTGTGAGAATTTAGCATGTTGAGAGTTAGCATTTATGGGAATACTAATTCGATGCTATGTTAAAAAAAATACGGGTCGGGTTGTTTCAGTTTGGTATCAGAGCCCTTACGGTTCTAGGGCGGGGAGAACGTAGTTGATTAAGTTGTGTAGTCAATTGTTGTGGATTGTGATTGCTTGACTGATTATGAGTAGTTAGTCAATTGAGTGGGTTTGGAGTCCTAGATCATCATTTTCGAGCCTTCAATAAGATTCCACGGTATGTGTTATTTGACTTTTTGCTTTCTAGTATTCTTAGTTTCTCCTTTTAGTAGTGAAGAGATATGGGTAGAGGTACTAGAGTTGCTAGAGGTATAGGTCGGGGAGGCCGAGGTGGTCGTAGAGGGCGTGAGCGCGGGCGGGGACTTGGGAGTGAGTCTGCTACCGCGAGTGTGGCCCAGGAGACCACGCAAAAGCATGTAGTAGAGTTGCAGACGCTTCCGGAGTCCGTGGGCGGGGGCACTGCGAGTGTCGAGTTGAGTGCTGGTGGGCCTAGTGGGGTTCAAGTGTGCCAGCGGTGCGACGGGCCCGGGTAGGGGTGCCGGTGCGGGTGTTGCCCAGGATCGGGAGGATCATTTGGCGGGTCTGCTACAGATGATTCTTGAGCGTTACCAAGTGGGGTACCGGCTCGGGGTATGGCTGGTGTGCAGCCGAGTGGGCTGGTGTGCAGCTGGGTATGGCTGGTGTGCAGCCGGGTGTGGCTGATGTGTAGCCGGGTATGGCTGGTGGACAGCTAGGGTGCAGCCGAGGGATGCGGTTGCGGATGAGCTTCCATATTATCTTGGGATGATGGAGCATATGTAGAAGATGCGTATTCCTTATAATTTGGAGACCAAGTGAGGTAGTTCTAGTCAGAGATGCTATAGGCGTTAAGAATTGATTTCTCTAGGGAATTTGGATTTTCGCGAATAACTCATTTGGAGATGAGGATTTCTCTAGGAGGGATGAGGATTTCCTTGAGTGTTACTGAGGGATGAGGATTTCCCTTAGTAATACTGAGAATGGAAGTGGTGTAGTTATGAGTTATGAGTTGAAAGCAATCAATGTCTGAAACGTGGCTATGGGCATATGACTAGATGTAGACCTCAGAGATTATGTGAGTTGATCTATAGTGGTCCTGACGGGGGGTCAGGTGGTTGAGACCGTAATGGACGGTATTGCATTGTACTTGGGTATGAGTAGTTACCGAGTACTTAACTGACAGATGAGTAGTTCTCTCGAGGGGATGAGTAGTCCCTCTCTATACCGAGTAGACTTGGCAGTGCATTATCTGGATGGTGATGCGCATCTCTGGTGGAGATGTGTGGTGGCCAGGAGGGTGCAGGCAGAGATGGCATGGGAGGACTTTTTGGCAGAGTGTAATGCGAAGTTCTTTCCGTAGGAGGCGGTGGATTGGTCAGAGTTGAGGTTTTGGAGTTGACTCTGGGTGACGGGTCGGGAGGGAGTTCAATGTGGAGTTTAGTCGACTCCTCTTTCATGCTAGCAAAGGTATGGAGGGCGAGTAGGCCCAGGTGAAGAGGTTCATGCATGGACTTTGAGCTGATCTGAGAAATCGTTCTAGGGCGAGTAAGTTCGCCACGAGGGCGGAGTTGGTTGAGACAGCTGCTGCGATCGAGGAGGATCTGAGGGCTGAGCAGAATGTGGTGGTTAGTCCACTGGTACAACAGCAGAGGAGGCCGCAGCAGCAGGTGGGTCCGAACAAGGGTGGGAAGCTGGTGCAAGGACAGAAGAGGAAATGGGAGAGCACTTGAGGACCGAGTGGTCAGGGTGGTCTGTGATGCTTCGGGTGTGGGAGGATGGATCACAAGCTGACAAGCTGTCATAGGAGGGACGAGTCAAGGATTCAGGTGTGGAATCCTATCTGTTTTGGAAATAGTCAATGTTGACCTACTCCGGATCAGAGACGTTATATCCATGATGTTTCAGTCGATGCCACGGAGTGGATTATCAGCTCTTGGTGCTGTATGATGTCATTCTTGGGATCGATTGGCTAGATCGGTGCAGAGTGCATCAAGATTGTCTTTGGGGACAAAGTTTGGGCGTTATGAGTTTGTGGTGATACCTTTCTGGTTGATGAATGCACCAGCAGCGTTCATGAGGTTGATGAACGGGGTGTTCCACAAGTACTTGGATGAGTTTGTGATCATCTTTATCGATGATATCTTGGTTTATTCGAGGAGTCCTGATGAGCACGAGGTTCATCTGAGGCTGGTAGTAGAGAAGTTACGGGAGCAGAAGCTGTATGCTAAGCTGAGCAAGTGGAGTTTCTGGCAGCGGGAGATGGGTTTTCTTTGCCATGTTGTGTCTCCAGAGGGGTTTCTGTGGATCCAGCTAAGATTGAGGCTATCAGAGAGTGGCCTAGACCGAGGAATGCGACATAGATCAGGAGTTTTCTCGGTTAAGCTGGTTATTATTATTAGAGGTTAGATGCTGATTAGTACACCAGTGTTGGTGTTGCCTGATCTGGGTGAGCCTTACGTGGTGTATACGGATGCATCGGGAGTTGGTATGGGTTGTTTCCTGATGCAGCAGGGGAAGGTAATTGCATATGCTTCGAGGCAGTTGAGGAAGCATGAGTGCAACTACCCTACCCATGATTTAGAGTTGGCTGCGGTGATTTTCGCTCTGAAGATTTGGCGATCTTATCTTTATGGCAGGAAGGTGCAGGTGTTCACAGGCCATAAGAATCTGAAGTACTTCTTCACGCAGCCGGAGCTGAACTAGAGACAGAGGCACTGGATGGAGTTGGTAGCAGATTACGATATGGAGATTGGGTACCATCCCGGTACTTATGAACGGGCGGGTTTATATACCAAAGGATAAGAGTCAGAGGCAGGAGATTCTGAGGAAGGCTCATTCGAGCATTTTGTCTATTCATCCTGGAGCGACTAAAATGTACCGGGATCTAAAGCGGTATTATCACTCGGTCGAGATGAAGAAGGATGTCGCGAGTTGGGTTGCAGCGTGCAACGTGTGTTAGCTAGTGAAGGCTGAGCATCAGGTTTCGAGCGGGTTGTTGCAGAGTTTGCCTATTCCGGAGTGGAAGTGGGACATTATTACCATGGACTTTGTGAAAGGGTTGCCTGTGTTGCGGACTTATGATGCTATTTGGGTGATTGTGGATCGTCTGACCAAGTCAGCATATTTTTTTGCCATCAAGAAGACCGATGGAGCGGTAGTTTTGGCTAAGAAGTATGTGCATGAGATTATGAGGCTGCACGGGGTGCCAGGGAGTATTGTGTCAGATAGGGATCCGAGGTTTGATTCAGAGTTCTCGAGAGCATTTCAGGCTGAGAGGGACACTAAGGTGCATATGAGTACAGCGTATCATCCTTAGACGGATGGATAGTCTGAGAGGACGATTCAGACATTGGAGGACTTGTTGAGGATGTGTGTACTGGATTATGGTGGTCATTGGGTAGATCATCTGAACCTCGTAAAGTTTTCTTATAACAACAGCTATCACGCGAGTATTGGGATTGCTCCATTTGGGCTCTGTATGGGAGGCCATGTCAGACACCATTATGCTACACTCAAGTGGGGGAGAGTAGCATGTTTGGTGTAGATTTTGTTTAAGAGACGACGAAGAAGATCCGTGTCTTGAGGCTGTATATGAAGGAGGCTCAGGATCGGCATAAGAGTTATGCCGATAAGAGGAGGAAAGAGCTGGAGTATGAGCCGGGAGATCTGGTGTATCTCAAGACAGCGATGTTGAGGGGTCCTAACAGATCTATTTCAGAGAATAAGCTAAGTCTGAGGTTTATGGGTCCGTTCAGGGTTGTGAAATAGGTTGGACCAGTGGCTTATCGGTTGGATTTACCTCAGAGTATGAAGGCTTTTCATAAGGTCTTCCATGTATCAATGCTGCGGAAGTGTCTACATGAGTCTGAGGAAGGGTTGGCTAGGATTCCGGAGGATCTTCAGCCCAACATGACGTTGGAGGCGAGGCCTGTAAGGATTCTCGAGAGGAGAGTCAAGGTTTTGCACCGGAAGAGGATACCGTTGGTGAGAGTCGTGTGGGACTATGACGGTGTCGAGGAGGAGACTTGGGAACGAGAAGCGAAGATGAAGACAAAGTTCTCAAAGTGGTTCGAGAAGCAAGTGGTGGCTTGAGTTGTCTTTTCTTTCTGGTTTTCAGTTTCGAGATAGCTTGTTGCTATATTTTGTTATGTATTTCGTTTAGTGTTGTAACGATTTACATTTTTGGAGATTTAATAAGATGAGTGGTTCCTTATTAAATGTGTTATAAGATGTGAGTTCTTATGTTGTCATGACTATTGGGGTCATGTGTGTTTGTGAGGGCTAGAAATAGAAGTTCTATGGGAGTTAGAGCTTGTCCATGTTCTAGGAGTATCTAGGAAAGGCAGTTCTATAGGAGTTAGGACTTGTCTGTTCTCTAGATGGCGCTGGGAAATAGAGGTCTTATGTGAGTTAGGATCTGTCTATTTGAGAGTCTGGAAATGAGGTTATATGTGAGTTAGAACCGTCTTTCCAGAGACTCTGTGGAAACACCCATGGTGGTTGGGTTGTTTCGGGTGGCCTAGTGAGGGGTCACGGATGTAATGATATTCTGGGTTAGGGAATGTCATGGTGTGCCATGGAGGAGATTTTTGGTCGACAGGTGCTTATGATGCACGTTGCAGAGTACTGCTCCACGAGATGGTGGGTTTCCTACATACTTGAGGGATAGTGGGTCTCTCCAGGGGATAGTGGGTTCCCTGCATATACTCGAGAGATAGTGGATCTCTCTGGGGGACGGTGGGTTCCCTACATATACTTTGAGGGATAGTGGGTCTCTCCAGGGGATAGTGGGTACCGTGCATACCGTAGCTCAAGGGGTGACGATCCTGCGAGTAGGTGTGGTGTATATGTATATGAGTTATGAGTATGAGTTATGAGTATGAGTTATGAGCAGTAGCGTCTGAGCGTGGTCGTAAGTATGAGATTGAATAAGCCTCAGGGATCGAGAGTGATCTCAGGTGGTGCTGGCCTGGTGGGTCAGGAGGGTTGATAGGGATGTGGTGTCTAGTTTAGGGTTATTACTTGCGTTTGGAACCTCGGTTCAGACGACCCTGGTAACTTATGTAGCGTCTTGGTCGTGCATGTTCTTGTTTGATTGTTGCACGATCAATTGGTTCATCTCTAGGTCTACGGTTGGTCGGGCATGTTCTTGTTTGATTGTTGTGCGATCAGAAAACCGTTACATTCTGGTGGTTTCGGAGGAAGCTGGTCGGGTTTCTCGATGGGAGTGTTAGCCGTAGCATGAACGGTGTTGTGTGATTTGAGGACGAATCCGTGTTAGTGGGGGAGAATTGTAACGCCCGTGAACCAAAATATGTATTTTTGGTTGGTGCGTCGATCAACACAGTGTGTTTGTGTCGATCGACACACGTGTTTTGGACTTGTGAGAAGTCGTGTTCTGGGTGTTGCGTCGATCGACACAGGTGATGTGTATGTCGATTAACACAGGTGATGTGTATGTCGATCGACACAGCTGGAAAATTGGACCGGGTTGGTTCGATTTGATCGTTTGGTTTGGGGTCGGTTTAGGGAACCCTAGGGTTCTATTATTTAAGCGTGGGGAACGCGTTAATCTCTCTTCTTTTGGCCGAAATCAGAAGAGATTGAGGGAGAAAAGGGAGTGTTCTTGAGAGGATTTGAGAGAAGTGATGGAATCATTGTTGATTTTCTTGAATTCTCAATTCGAAAGCTTGATTTGTGTGTTTGTGAGACTATAGAACGTGAAAGGATCGTGTTGGTGACTGATTTCGAGTCTAGGAGGACGAAATCAGAAAGGTTTGGGCAATTAGGGTTCTCGTTCTTCGCGTTCTTCGTCGTGTTCTTCCTCTTTTTCTTTTCGAATCAAGGTGAGTGCGCGACAATAGACTTATCTGCGTAAAAAATTGATGGAATGCGATTGATTGTGCTTGTTTCTAGTTGTATTTTGTGTTTGTGTGTTGATTTTGACGTAGGAGATCGATGAGATCGATTGAGTTTAGAGCCATGAGAGGATAGGCTCTGTCTCATGCTTCTGCAGAGGTGCGTCGATCGACACGTGATGTTCCATCGAAAAATCTCTGAAACACACAAAGATAAAACCAAAACAAAAAGGAAAAATCAAAATTAAGGAAAAATCAAAAAGGAAAAGCAAAAACTTAGACTTAATTTTCATCAAAAATTTCGTAAGCAATCAAACAAAAGTCCCCGGCAACGGCGCCAAAAACTTGATGTGCAATAAATTGATGCAGGGTTTAGATGCAATGCAAGTTTTAAATTTATAACCCTATGGTACTGCAAGTGCAGAGTAGACAATTGTAGTACTTAGGGGTCGATCCACAGGGACTAAGTGATGAATGCATTACGAACTTATATGATTCAAATTAAGCTAAAGGAAAATATTATTTGGTTTTTAGGGTTTTTAATGAAGCAAATAACAAGCCATAATTAAAGGGATAGATAGAACAATTTAGATGAGAATTCAAGCAATTCAAAACATATGCAAAACACAAGCAATCGGTTTTAGGGTTTTTTAGACTAGATGTTCTAGAACTCATATCACTAATGTAAGGTTATCCCACTGTTGTGATGTAACTAACCATCTACGTTTTACACCCTAATAGACTCAACTATCGCAGGTTATTACAAGGTTAAAACATGCTTTATGATTAAGATTGATTGTTTACTAGACTCCTTAACTAACCTATCGAATTGTTAAGGTTCCTAGCTCATCGAATACTAGGTCCGGAGATATAGCTAGCTTTTGGAAAGTATATCAACCTAGGATCAGTCCTTGGTTAGCTAAGCCAAGTTCATGCATAGAGATAGAATAAAGATGAAGAATCAATTCTAGAATAAAACTCTAATCGATTAAGTATGTAAAAGCATAGAATTAAGAACATGCATAGAAATCAAATCAAAGCAAGTACTCTAACATGTTTTGCAACACGTAGCAGCAAGAGTAAAGCACAAAAACATAGTATAACATTGATCTACAAAGCGTAAGGAGTTAGATCTCATGTCTTCGCAATAGGGCAAAGTCAATCTATCCTTAAAGGCTTGTAAAGAATCAAAGATGCATTAAGAACAAGAGATAAACAAAATAAATGTTTAGGTATTGATTTAGGCTGTTGAGGCCGGCTGCTTAGGTTCCTAGAGAGGATAAAAACAATTATATATAGGGGTTTAATTCGGCTAGGTCTTCTAGAACTTCTCCGGGAAAAAACGTCTTTTTAGTCGAAACTGAGGCAATTACGATCCCAGTAACGGACGGGCTGCGTGATGGGTATTGGAGGCTTTCTTGGTGCTTCTAGAAGGTCGGAAAAGGTCTAGAGTATCGGCCCATAGGTGGCCCAGCACTTGGCTCCTTTGTGCACTCACTTCATCTCAAAGGCAGCTTGACATGTCCTCAGTGTTTCGGGTGTATCTTCTAAAATACAGCTCCAATTGGCACGATTACAGCTTCATTGGAAATCTGACTCAAAGGGCTATCTCCATACCAATTTTAGTTCAATTCCCAGATGATTTGATCCTCCGTTATTCATCGAAATTCTGGCGTATACGTTCTGTCCAGTTTGAGAATATGCATTATCTTCAAGATAAAATGACTTGGCTTGGTTCCTTTGACTTGAATGAGTAGTTGTATCATATATATCACTCCTTTTGCTCCTTTTTACATCCTTTTGATGATAAACCTGTTAAGACTTTAAAATCTACAAATACGAGAAAACTATCTCTTTTGGTCAAAAAGCTTTATTATTATTAGTAAAAACCATAGTAAATATATAATAATGGTAAAATATAGGGTATATCAAATGGATAAGTTTATTTGTGGATATATTTATGTGGATGATTAATTGTGGACACATTAATATGTGCTTGTACTTTGAATCCCCATTATTTTTCAATCTAATTTTAATCCACATGATTGTCTTTGAAGGAAATACAATTATACTTCACACGACAGAATAACTTTAACATATAAACAATTAAAACATAAGACTAGTTATAAATGACATGTTGAAAATGTTGGTCGTCAATTAATTGACCACGAAGACTCGACCATACAGACACATGGTATATGGGGATATTATGATCTGATTAAATAATTATGAAATATGGACCACACGATCTGATAAATAAGTTTGAGATCGATGGTCTAGATAGCAAGTCAATTAATCTAATAAATATGGATCATACAATATGATAAATAAATAAATAAATAAATATTGTGTTGTCTTTATATGTCACATGATAACCACTTAAAGGTAACCACACATATGTGCTTTGGTTAGGGGCAAAATTGGAAATAAATACATTTTTGGAAGGAGAAATTGCCTTAGTGTGAGGAAGTGCCTATTTTGATGAATTTTTGATGAAAAAATGTCTATCTAAGTAATTGTTCCTCTAAATTCGTATACATAGAAGCACATAATTCGAAAGGGCCCAAATCACATTTCAAATCCTTAATCTCTGGTCGGATCCATAGCTAAACCTTGCTATGTTGGGTCTGATGAATGGTTCCAGAATTCGATTTGGAAGGCGGAATCCTGTGATTCGGACCTCTAACGCCATAAATACTTGATTAATCTCCCTCTACGCCTCGGGAACATCATTGTCTCGTGCTCCTCCTCCGCCTTGAAATCATCTATCTTCGCGGTTTTCACCCCCTCTACCTTGGAATCCTCTATCTTCGCATTCTCCGGGATGGCTATGGCTTTCTCAATGAGGCGTTTCACTTGTTCCTTGGCGATCTTCATCTCAGAGTCACTGTTGAAATATTCCGATTTTGAATCTGAATTCTTCTTCTTCTTCTTCTTCTGCCTCAAATGCCTCGTTAACCTCTCTCTACGCCTTCGAACCATTCTCATCGTGAGGTTTAGCTTCGATCCTAAAGTTGTTTCCGTTTCATGAACCATCGGTTCCTTGAGTGAAGATTAAAATCGTGCAGATTCCCGATCCGATCCTCGATCTCCATGAACAGAGGTAATTCCTTCTGATTTTCCCGCATGCGGCAAGCGAACATACTCGAGCAGATCATCGATTTTCTTTTGGATCGTAGCTCGAGAATCTTCGATTTCGCAAATAGTGTTTTCATTCCTCGATGGTTGAAATCTTGCGTCCGCCATTGATTCCGGAGAAGCTCTGATATCTTTGATAAGGGAATTTGTACAGTGAACAATCCATATATGTATTGATAGAGACACGAATCAATGTTCTCGAAGAACAAAGAAACGATACAAGCTCAAAAGAGCGATTCTTCTGGAAATTCCAGAGAAGAACAAAGGGTTGTCTAAGAAGAAGAACAACAACAATTTCTATGAATGACGAAGAAGAAAGATGAAGCTCGATTATATCTGTTATTCTTTTCCTTTGCTTTACTGAACACGTGTCCTCTTTGTATTGGTTCCCTCTTTACTTCTGTTATTTGCACTTTAGTCCTTCATTTCTTCCACTTCCTTTTATTTACCCTCTTCTACTTTCCAGTAACATAGAATCGGTGTGTTGCATAAAGGAAGAGTTGTGGAGAAGGGAAGTCATAGAGAGCTTATGTCCAAATCTAATGGGTTTTATAAGCAACTGACCAGTCTTCAATAAGTGGTGTGATTTATGATCGTTTAAGTTTCTTTTTGCTAGATTACAATCCGTGTAATACAGGGAAAACTGATGTTTTGTGTGTGTTTTTGTTTCGATATTCGATTTAAGATCAAAGTGTGTATAACTTTAAAGTGTTACGAAGGTAATAATGTTTACAAGGATCCATACTGAATTTAATCTTTTTATGTTTTGTCTCATAGTTTTCATAGGTTAATTTTCACGAAGCTGTACGTAGTTAAGAGACCATGCTCCTGTGTATTTTTATTTTGTCACACATGAAGTTACGTTGCGTATATGATTAGAATTGTTGATTCATGTTTGTTGTTAGAAGCCAAACTATCTTCGACTCCCGCCTAACTGTTTGTCAGATATTTCTGATGGTCACAGCACCATGCCGTCGGTAAGCAAGTTGAAACTAAATTCCTGTGTTGAGTTTATTGAATGCTTTGACTTGTGTTTAGAAAGCAAGACATGCACTAATGTCGTTCTTATTTTCAGGATCCTTAAGTGGTAGAAATAAGAAGCTTTAGGTCAAACTTTGAGTCGCATGAGGCTAACGCCAATGACATGTTTCTTTGTTTTTTTGAAATGAATGTTAAATTAAATTCAAACTAAAAAAACTATTTTACATGAACTGCATCTATTGTTTAAATTTAATCAGCTAAAAACTCAGAAAATAAACGCAAAAGATCGAATCGGTGTTGTGTTAACGAGTCCCGAACCATAGACTAAGACCTTCATCATAGTCATGGTCCCCTGCACGTCGGATGGAGCTCAAACGATTACGCATATTTTTATCCACGATTTTGATGATAGCTTCAAAAGACTTTGGATTTTCTCCATGACGTCGACAATTTCACTCTTTCCAGATATGGTAAATCATCGACTGAAAGAGATACCTTATTAGAAAAAGAGTGAGCTTATCAATGGTTTGACTGGTTAGGAGCATAAGGAGTTGGGTCCAATCGGTTGTGTAATGCTCATTTAGTAGTCGTAGCGCCAAATTCTTCCATATCGCAATCACATACTCACACTTGAAGAACAAATGATCACGAGTTTCATCCATTTGATTACAAAGCACGCACCAAACAGAAATATTTGGATTCCAGGAATCGATTGAGAATCGCAAGCCAAGTGAGAAAAGAGAATTTAGGAGTAGCATATTTGAACCAAACGCCTTTTGACCAACCCGCTACTGGATTCATAGGTCTGATTTGTTGCCAAGTTCCTTTGGATGTAAATTTCTTCTTTAATTTGCCGGATGAATCACGCCATAACGCCACACAATCAATTTAAGAATTCGAATTATGCTAAGTAAAAAGATATGAATGTAATGCAAAATAACTAAACAAAGCAAGATGGTGAATAGGTTTCAAGTAATCAATTTAGACAAAGAGTTAGGTAATGGGTAATTCTTCAGGAATGAATCGAAATCAAGGATACAAGTCTGTCAGGATTTGATTAAGCACCGTTCTAGAACTCAAACACGAATATAAAATCAATCAACTTCCGTTGCAGAGACTATCTATGACTAGATCCCTAAATTCCAAATTCCTTTGCAAATCTAGTGAATCAAGACAAGCATTAACGTTCAGGTTCAATTGTTCACAAAATTACTAAGCCAAATTCCTTTGTGAATAGATAATTTTGCTCATCTAAGATTAGTTCAAGTTGTTAATAACACTTCCGCATCTATTAATCAACCTAGGGTTTCCAATTTCAGTTGGCCAGTCCTAAAATCAGAGTTAAAGCAATCTAGATGAAGAACATATAGATAAATCCTAACAGATATTCAATCCTAACAATTTCTCATCAAACCCTAGAATTCCCACAACCTAACAAGCAAACTACTCAGACATGGTGATTGAAACAAACATCATAGATGAATAGAATTGCATAAAAAGATAGAGTTAGAGATACAGAGGGTTCGAAATCTGAAAGTCTGTGAATCCCTAGAAATCTCTCCCAAAAGCTCTCTCCCTCAAAGTCTAAGTTAAAAACAAGATAATAAACATAAAAACCTAAGGAAAAACTATATATAATGTGTAAAAATCGGAATGGGCTTTTTCTGTAAACTTCTGGGCTTTTTGGGCAAAAAAAGAAATTCTTCAAGCTTGACATCTTCTAGCCAGACTGACATATCTTCACTAAAACCTTCATAACTTTCGATCGCACCGTTGGAATTGCCTCAAATTGCTTTCAAATGAAAGCTAACTCGATGCTCTAGCTTGTGTCAAAATTTCAGCTCGATCCGTCGGTGGAAAAGGCTTCAACGAGTGCCAAACCTCTGACTGTACGGAACTATTCTTCTCGTCAAATATGCCCGTGTCGATCGACAGAGGTAAGTCATGTCGATCGACAGAGGTAAGTCATGTCGATCGACAGGGCCTCTGCTGCTCAATTCCAACTTGATTTCTTCAGCTCTTCTTTCCTTGATGCTCCAAAACACTCCAAACGTTCCCATTATGCTCCAAACGTCAATAAACCTATAAACACTTTAAAAGACTCGAGAAACACCAAAATGACTCTATAAAAAGGACTTATATCATGGTCGAAAATGGGTAAAAACCATGATATATCAACTCCCCCAGACTTAACCTTTGTTTGCCCTCAAGCAAAACATAAACCAAGAATGTGAAAGAGGTTTGAAAACACAGAATTTACCTTCCCTTGATGCAGCGAATTGATCCCTCCAGCTAGTGAACCACATAATCCAGAACCAACCAAAACCAGATCACCATGTACTTCTCCGTAGACATTCGCAGCCTTCCAAATTCATTCACCACTTCGCAGCATAATCTGTTAGTCTTCATCGCTTGGCCTCAATGATCTCAAAGCTAAGAACCTTCTAGACTCATTCCCATACTATACTATGACAAATCAACCTAAACAACACTTGGTATTCTTCCTCTCCCCCAGACTTATTTTGTTCTCTATTCCTAATTTTTTCTATGATTGTTGAACTCAAAGCAGTGCATATTTCACTAATGTTGTTCCTTGTTAGGAGACAGGGTCGTGACTCACTACCGTTGTTCCTTGTGAGGAGACAGTTTCGTGAGAGTGCTCGTCCTCTACATCCGTTCTACGGGACTCAGACTACTGCTTTTGAGCTGGGTGATCACCTCTTGAGTACTGACTCACTGGATTTTATTCCTCATCTTGTACTCAAAAGCTATCATTTCACCCCAATCCTAACACAAATGATTTTTTTTTAGATGAATAGAGGGAGAGGAGTACCATTACTTTCAACAGAGGGTTGCACTTGTCAGGTATGAATGAGGAGTCAAGCTCTATGGACATCGATCCCAAAGAGAACCGTGCAGTAGCTCTGACTTGGCGAATTATACTGGAAGTAGCGGACGTCTCTAGTCAACTGGTCAATCCTAGGATTTCCCATTAGTCTAAACTTTGAAACTGATTCTGGAGGAATGGTCACATGCTGAAAGAGACACTCCACTAAACCAAAAGAAGGGTTGTTCCTAACTAGTTTTGACTCGATAAAACAAAATTTTTTTGACTGACTCTCAAAACCAAAAATTATGTTAGCAACTGCCTCCCCCAGACTTAAACAACATTGTCCCCAGTGTTATCAAGCCCGAAGTTGGCAAAAGAAATCAAAGGAAAATTGAACTTGATTGATAAGAACAAGATTTACCATTGTGGGGAACCTGTCGATCGACAGAAACAAGTCATGTCGATCGACACGGAGAGGCCATGTCGATCGACATGGACCTTGCTGTCCCAGATCGCAAGTTTTGCATCAAGTTCTAAATCTGCATCACTCAACAAACACGATCAAAGAGGAAAACACAAAGCAAATCCATAAGATAATCAAGTTCAAGTACCTAAGAAATCAAAGACTAACTGACTCAAAGTTCGAAAATAGAAGATAAAACAGAAAAACTTACAAGTGGGTTGCCTCCCACTAAGCGCTTGTTTTTAGTCATTAGCTTGACCGTGTCGGGCTCAGGTCTTTGATGGAATGGTGCATAGAAAATCACCTGGAAAGAGCTTTGCAGTGTTCTGCAGCATCTCCTGGACAACTTTATCTCCTTTCTCTCTCAACTCCAAAGGGATGATGATTCTGAACTTAGAGAAAGGTTTTGAGTTTCCCTTGCACTTTACCTTGCAGGAAGTTAAGTCTCCATCGGACCTCAAAGGGGGTGGAGTCGAAGGCGGAACCCTTGGGACCTTCTTACACTTAGGCTGTGCTGGGTTGGTGGCTCCATGATGTGCAACAGATGGGGTAAGAGTCGAGAGCGGAACACTTGGGATCTTCTTCATGTCATCTTCAGGGTCTAAACCTGGCTTTTCTCCTTCAGTAACACTCATACAAGAGGTCTCCTTGACATGGACTGCAGGGTAGAAGACATCCTTGTTGATTTTGGAGAAGGAGATTCGCTCATTGGGAAAGTCAACAAATGCACCTACAGTGGCAAGGAAGGCTCGCCCAATAATCAATGGGTCATCATTGTCCTCCTTTATCTCCATCACATGAAAGTCTGTAGGAATAAGACAATCCCCTATTTGAAGCATTAGATCCGGAATGAAACCTTTTGAACTTGTAGAAGAAGAGTTTGCAACCCTGAGTGATGCCTTTGGATGTTCCAAATCCAAAATCCCCAGCTTCTTTGCCAAAGCCATGGATATGACGTTCACATTGGCACCTGTATCACAGAGAGAATCCTTTAGCTCAAAACCGTTAACCAAACAAAGAAAAACAAACCTCCCTGGATTTGCTAGTTTAGGTAGCTTTCTTAGCGATGGTTGGGCAGGTTTCTCTGGAGTCGTGTCTTGAATTGCTGCAACGACCTTTTCAGAAATCATTGCACCACATTGCTCTGAACTCAATCCCTGACTAGACATCCTCCTCAAACAACTTCTGACCACAGGAGAGAACTTATCAGCATTGATCATTGGGAAGTCCACAACAAGCTTATCCATGATACCCTTGCATCTAGCATCCTCTAGCTCTTGTTTAGACCTCTCTGTGCGCCTAGGATATGGTGGTTTGGGCTTGTAAACTCTTTCTTCTACAATTGGCGAACTCTGAGATGAAATTGAGCTGTTCTGGATAGCGTGTCGATCGACACACTGCTTGTGTTGATCGACAGAAGACTTTCTGCCCGATGCATCAACGATTGCGTAACATCCTGTCGATCGACAGGCCCCCGTGTCGATCGACACAGAAGTTTCTGTGAAATCAGACTCACAATTCAGGGCCTGATCGACACAGCCCAGTCGTGTCGATCGACACATTCCCTGCTGTCTCCAAATCTGCAACTTCTTCCTCATTCCCCACAGTGATTGCATTGATATGCAACCTTGGGTTCGTCTCAGTCTTAGCCGGTAGAAATCCTTCCTGCCTTTTTACATTCTCTACGGTCTGAGCAACTTGAGTGTCCAGCTTCTTCATGTGGATATTGATAGCCTCAATCTTGCCATTCAAATCAGTGTACATGGCATCCATCTTTCCATTGAAGTTCACCGTCATCTGCTGTTGACCCTCCAAGAGTTGTTCTAGCATTGACTCCAGTTTGCTTTCTTGTGTTTGAGCCGGAGGTTTCTGATAAGAGGATGAGCCATAGTTCCTTGTGTAATTGCTCTGGAAAGGCTTCTGGAAGTCATTCTTCTGATACCCTTGCTGACTTCCAAACCTCTGCCCTTGATAACCAGCTCCATTGATGTAGTTGACATCCTTTTCCTGTGGCTCGGAAGTCTCCACCTCTTGAGCAAACTGCACCGACTTCTTACCCACTAGAAGGTTGTGGACTGAATCCAACTTGGCCTTCACCTCAGCAATTTGACTACCGTCCATGCTTCCTCCATTCTTCTTCCTCTCAAAGTCTGCATTCTTGGTACTATTGCTAGAAGCCAAGTTCTCGATGAGCACCAATGCATCCTCTGGATAGTTAGTGTTGAAGTTCCCATTGCTCGCAGAATCCAGAGCCATTTGGTACCTCCAATCGACCCCTCTGAAGAAGATACCCAACAAATGCACGTCGCTAAACCCATGATGAGGACAATCTCTCTGGTAAGCCTTGAACCTCAACCAAGAAGTCTTGAATGCTTCAGTGGGCCCCTGCTTAAATGTGGCAATCTTCATCCTCAAATCCTCAGACCTCGCCTCATCAAAGAAGTTGTTGAGAAAAGCATTCTTGGTGTCCTCCCAAGTAGTCAGAGATCCTGGCGCTAACTGCTTCAACTAGTAAGCTGCTTCTCCACTAAGAGAGTAGGGGAAAAGCTTGTAAAAAAGGTAGTCGGTAGAGACTCCATTAGCCTTAATGCTCGAAGCCAAGTTCTCGAACCTCTCAATGTGGTCCATAGGATGCTCGGAGGAAAGACCATGAAAAGGGTGCTGAGCCACAAGTGAGAAGTAAGCCGGCTTCAGCTCAAAATCGTTCCTTGGGAAAGTAGGAGGACGAATTGCAGCTCTGTTGGCGTAAAACTCGTCAGGTCTGTTGTATTCTCCCAGAGTGCGCCCACGCCCAGCTGGCTGGAACTGCATCATGGCATTGTCCTGCTGTCCAGCAATGACAGCTCCCTGATCATCCAGTCTCTAACCCTGAGCATTGCGCTTCTGACCCTCTGCATCATATAGAAACCCATCTAAAGTTCACTTCTAAGTGCACCAATCCTTAAAATTTATATCAGTTGTTTCACTGATTTATGCATGTCCACAAACTTGTTCGAATCTTATGAAACTCAATTTATTGATTGTTGCTACGAAAACATGCATATTTTTGAATATAGTTGATAAAACTACGAAGATACTATCATTAACTACATATTCTGGTTAATCTACATTTATATATTACATTTCATGTGACAAATCCCCTAATTATCATACCAAAATCTTTGATTTTGTAATAGTGAATAAGTTGGGGATATTATTCTATCAACCATGTCTAGATGTTGACCATTTGACTGTTATATAGCTACATCTTGTAACAAAGTTTTTGAATTTATCCATGCCTATGTTTCTAGATTTTATCAACGAAAACAACAATAAATATAAATTTCTAACAAATACCGAATGAGAATCAAAACATTAATTAAGAACAAAAAATCACAAAAATGTTAGTTAAGAACGAATCAAAACCGTGGTTGGTCCAAAACCCAAAATTGCCATGTAGGATTTCTCTCAGAATTGCACAAAGAAGGTTTGGACTGGTAAGTGGGCTTATATTAGGCCAAGAATGAAATATAATGTTGGCCCATTAAGAACCCAATATATAATCATGTCTTTAATCCCTTTACTTCCTCCGCCGTTCAACAAAAAAAAATCCCTTTACTTCCATCTTTTCCCCAAATCCGTAACAAAAAAAAAAGGCATCCTACAATTACTCAAGCGTTATGGTATGTTCTCCTACTTCTTCTTTTTGGGACATTACATGAACTTCTTAACTTATTTTGTGGAGGCATTCATGAACTTTTTTTTTGTTGATGTTCAAGCATTAGTGGGAACGAGAACTACTTTACTATAAAGTTAGAAAGTGATCATTTCTCATATAATAAATTCAAATTATGTACAAAAATTGACCACTTCTCTTATAACTCCTTAAAAGTTAACTAGGAAAGAAATACAAAACATAAAATTAGAAACCAAGGTCATGGATGAATATAAAATTGGCTATATTGCTTCATTCCTTGCATATCTTTATTCATGCATTTTATAAAAATGAGAAAGTTGTCTGAATAGCTAAGCTCAAGTTTGTTTATAAAGTCTAAAAGTCACTTCTAAGTGCACCAATCCTTAAAATTTATATCAGTTGTTTCACTGATTTATGCATGTCCACAAACTTGTTCGAATCTTGTGAAACTCAATTTATTGATTGTTGCTACGCAAACATGCATATTTTTGAATATAGTTGATAATACTACGAGGATACTATCACTAACTACATATTCTGGTTAGTCTACGTTTATATATTACATTTCATGTGACAAATCCCCTAATTATTATACCAAAATCTTTGATTTTGTAACAGTGAATAAAATTAGGGATTTTCTTCTCTCAACCATGTCTAGATGTTGACGATTTGATTGTTATATAACTACATCTTGTAACAAAGTTTTTGAATTTATACATGCCTATGTTTCTAGATTTTATCACTGAAAACAACGATAAATATGAATTTCTAACAAATAGCGAATGAGAATCAAAACATTAGTTAAGAACAAAAAATCACAAAAATGTTAATTAAGAACGAATCAAAACCGCGGTCGATCCAAAGCACAAAATTGCCATTTAAAATTTCTCTCAGAATTGCGCAAAGCAGGTTTGGACTGGTAAGTGGGCTTATACTGGCCAAGAATGAAATATAATGTTGGCCCATTAAGAACCCAATATATAATCATGTCTTTAATTCCTTTACATCCCTTACGCCGTCCAAAAACAAATAAAAAAATCTTTTACTTGCATTTTTTCCCCAAATCCTGAAACCAGAACAAATCGAGAGAAGACTTTGCACAAAGCAGGCTTGGACTGGTTAGTGGGCTTATATTGGGCCAAAAATGAAATATAATATTGGCCCATTAAAAACCTTATATATATAATCAGGTCTTTTAAGCCGTTTACTTCCATCTTTTCCCCAAATCCAGAAACCCCAGAACAAATCGAGAGGTCATGGCCTCCGGCAAAGATTCCGACCGTACCTTAGGGTACATGACCCGAAAGGATACTGAAGTCAAGCTTCCACGCCCGACTCGGGTCAAGAACAAGACTCCGGCGCCGGTTCAAATCACCGCCGAGCAGATTCTCAGAGAAGCTCGAGAGAGGCAAGAGGCTGAGATCCGTCCTCCTAAGCAGAAAATCACTGACTCCACTGAGCTTTCCGATTACAGACTCCGACGTCGGAAGGAGTTTGAAGACCAGATCCGCCGCGCAAGATGGAACATCCAAGTTTGGATGAAGTATGCTCAGTGGGAAGAGTCGCAGAAGGATTACGCTCGTGCTCGGAGCGTCTGGGAACGAGCCATCGAAGGCGATTACAGGAACCATACACTATGGCTAAAGTACGCAGAGTTCGAGATGAAGAACAAGTTTGTAAACAGTGCGAGGAACGTTTGGGATCGAGCCGTGACGCTTCTCCCTCGAGTGGACCAGCTTTGGTACAAGTACATTCATATGGAGGAGATACTTGGGAATATCGCCGGAGTTAGACAGATATTCGAACGGTGGATGGATTGGTCACCGGATCAACAAGGTTGGCTTTCGTTTATCAAATTCGAGCTTAGGTATAACGAAATCGAACGTGCTAGATCGATCTATGAGAGATTTGTGCTTTGTCATCCAAAAGTTTCTGCTTATATTCGATATGCAAAGTTTGAGATGAAAGGTGGTGAAGTTGCTCGTGCGAGGAGTGTGTATGAACGTGCCACTGAGAAGCTTGCAGATGATGAAGAAGCTGAGACGCTCTTTGTTGCGTTTGCTGAGTTTGAAGAACGATGCAAGGAACCAGAACGTGCTAGGTTTATCTACAAATTTGCTCTTGATCATATTCCTAAAGGTAGAGCTGAGGATTTGTATAAAAAGTTTGTGGCGTTTGAGAAACAGTATCGTATGGTGATAAGGAAGGGATTGAGGACGCTATTGTTGGGATGAGGAGGTTTCAGTATGAAGATGTAGTGAGGAAGAACCCTTTGAACTATGATTCTTGGTTCGATTACGTTAGGCTAGAGGAGACTGTAGGGAACAAAGATAGGATTCGAGAAATCTATGAGAGGGCCATTGCTAATGTTCCATCTGCTGAAGAGAAACGTTACTGGCAAAGATACATCTATCTTTGGTGAGTTTTCTCTTTTTCAGTTTGGTTTACTCAGAATCCATTTACAATTGGAATGTTGGGTTCTTATGTTGATCATGGTTGCATAAGAAGGTTAAGTATTAGTTTCCTGTAAATGAACTGTTTGAGTTTGGTTGTCTTAGACATATATTAGTTCATGTGTTGGGTACTTATGTTAATCATGGTTTGCATAAGATGTCGATTATGCTTTAAGAAGATTAAGTTTAGTTTCCTTTAATGGAACTGTTTGGGTTTGGTTGTCTTAGGCAGATGTTGGGTGCTTATGTTAATCATGGTTTGCATAAGATGTTGATCATGCTTTAAGAAGGTTAAGTTTAGTTTCCTTTAATTGAACTGTTTGGGTTTGGTTGTCTTAGGCAGATATTAGTTAATCATTTTTGTCGAGCTTTTAGCATCCTGTGGAAAGCTATTGTGGTTTGTTTGTCTTTAATTAGCATATTTGGTTCTGCGATTTACTCAGACTCTGTCACTGATGTAACTAATTGGTATAGGATTAATTATGCATTGTACGAAGAGATTGAAACTGAAGATGTGGAGCGTACGCGAGATGTTTACAGGTATGTTAAAGCCTATTCTGGAACTTGTGAAGTTTACATTCATTTACGTTTCACTCGCGGCAGTTTAGACTGACTATTTGTATTTGTCCTACCAAACATTTACAGAGAATGCCTCAAGCTTATCCCCCACTCCAAATTTTCTTTTGCCAAAATATGGTTGCTTGCTGCACAGTTTGAGATCAGGCAATTGAATCTCACTGGGGCATGGCAGATATTAGGAAATGCGATTGGAAAAGCTCCAAAAGATAAGGTAAGCCTGAAATTTGCTTGAACAATATTTGTTTCAGTGCTCTCATTTAACCACACACATGGTTTATTTACATTCCGTGAATTTTTTCCTTCTTCTGCAAACAGATATTCAAGAAATACATTGAGATCGAGCTCCAGTTGGGAAACATAGATAGGTGTAGAAAGTTATATGAGCCGTATCTTGAGTGGTCTCCTGAGAATTGCTATGCGTGGAGCAAGTATGCTGAATTGGAGAGGTCTCTTGCTGAAACCGAACGAGCTAGAGCTATTTTTGAGATTGCGATATCTCAGCCTGCTCTTGACATGCCCGAGGTGCTATGGAAGGTAAAATTTTCAGTCTAATACATCCAGAGAAGTGAAGCTTTCTCAAACTTTCCGACCGATTGGGTCATTAAATTCTCGATTCTGTTTGTGGCAGGCATACATTGATTTTGAGATATCAGAAGGGGAATTAGAGAGGACACGAGCGACTCTTGGACCGTACAAAGCATTACAAGGTGTGGGTTAGTTTTGCAAAGTTTGAAGCTTCTGCTGCGGAACAGGAAGAAGACGAGAAAGATGATGACCAAGAAGAAGAAGATGCTATTGAACGCAAGAAAGACTGCATCAGATGCGCCAGAGGTAATTTTAACTACATGATAAGAGTTTTAATGATTATTCCTTGTGACATATTTTATAACATTTTTCCTCTATTTTGTTTTCTTCTACTCAAAGATTTTCGATAGAGCAAACACATACTACAAAGACTCCATGCGGGAGCTGAAGGAAGAACGAGCTACGCTCTTGGAGGATTGGCTGAAGAGCTTTGGTAAGCTCGGGGATGTTAGTGTCGTCAAATCAAAACAACCGAAGAAGCTCAAGAAGAGAAAGCCAATCACTAGAGAAGACATAATCTCTCAATTTATTTATATTTCGAATATGATAATCGAATGCTCAAGCTTTAATGTGAAATTTTTTGTTTGGGTGGCAGGTACGAAGAATACATTGATTATCTATATCCAGGACAAGGAATCTGAAGATTCTTGAAGCTGCTTATAAATAGGGATGTTAAAATGGTTTTCCAGCCAGCCCTATAATTTGAAAGCTCAGTCCTAAGTTAGCCTAACCCTATATTAGTCCTCTCAAATTTTAAACAAAGGGTTTAAGCCCTGAAGTGTTTAAAGGTTAAATTTATTGAAGTTGTTAATAAAAATTCATATTTAAATTAAATGTGTTTTTTTTTTTTTAAACAATATATAAAATTAGAAACAAAATATAAAAATTGATAATGTATTTTATATAATGTTTTGTTTTTAAAACAAAACATTATATAAAATTTGTCCGGTTTTGGCGGGACAAAAATAATTAAAACAAAACATTATATAAAATTTGTCCGATTTTGGCGGGACAAAAATAATTTAACAATATTAGGGAAAAAGGTAATTTTAAGGTATTTGGAAAAAAACATGATTTTGCAGTTTTTGGCGAAAAAAACGGTTTGCGTTTTGGGCGGGAAAACATGATTATGCCTTTTTGATGGGAAAACATGATTTCGGAGTTGTAAACGGAAAAAGTGAATTTGGCGGAAAACGTGATTGTACGTTTTTGGCGGGAAAACATGATTATGCGTTTTTGGCGCTGCGTTGTTGCGGGAAAACGTGGTTTTGCGTTTTTGGCGGGAAAACGCGGTTTTGCCTTTTTGGCGGGAAAACGCGGTTTTGCCTTTTTGGCGGGAAACATGATTTCTGGGTTGTAAACGGAAAAAGCGAATATGGCGGAAAACGTGATTTTGCGTTTTTGGCGGGAAAACATGATTATGTGTTTTGGCGGGAAAACGCGGTTTTGCGTTTTTGGCGGGAAAACGCAGTTTTGCCTTTTTGGCGGGAAACATGATTTCGGGGTTGTAAATGAAAAAAGTGAATTTGGGAGAAAACGTGTTTTTGCGTTTTTGGCGGGAAAACACGATTATGTTTTTTCGGTGGGAAAACGCGGTTTTTGGCTGGAAAACACGATTATGCTTTTTTGGCGGGAAAACATGATTTCGTGGTTGTAAACAAAAAAAATGAATTTGGCGGAAAACGTGATTTTGTGTTTTGGTTGGAAAACACGATTTTGCTTTTTTGGCGGGAAAACATGATTTCGGGGTTGTAAACAGAAAAAGTGAATTTTGCATTTTTTGAGGGAAACAATTTGGCGGTTTTGGCGGAAAACGTAATTTTGTAATCGAATATCCTGTAAGTATGACCAAATGTAATTAAACTGTTTTTATTTTTGTTAATCCTAAAAATTACACTAAATATAGGAGTGAGTTAACTAAGAAAAGTCGGCCTAATTTTGCTTTTGTAAATTATCCAAACAAAAAAATTAAGGTCAGATACTTGGCCCAAGTTACTTGGGGAGGTTAAGCCGTAGATTGATAGCCACGTGGCAAGATTACGGCTTCAGCTGGATGAGTGGATATTGAACCAATCGCTAAAATATCGAGAGAGACGAGAATTTAGCGTACTGTTCATTGTGCTCTGGTTATTTCCGTAATTATTACCAAACTTTAATGGCATCTAGATAACAAGTAGTGCCAAATTTTGCATTCCCTCTCAACAAGCCAAAACGAAACCTCTCAATTATTTTTGGTTTCAAACCATTTTAAATTAAAAAAAAAAAAAAAGTATCGCACAACCTCACGTTTTATCTGACTCTGATCCCATTTCGCTAATCTCTTTCAAAATTTCCGAAAAAACAAAATCAGATTGTTTCCCGTTTATTTTATTTTATCCAGGCGAACGGAGAAAGAAAAATAGCTCTGCATTTTCCCCGTAAAGTTGCTTTTTTTTTTTTTTTTTTTTTGTGTGTGTGTATGAAATCAATATGGTGGAATGTGGAACCCATTTTTCTTTTGTTTTCATCTTTTATTACGAAGAAGAAGATTTGAACGTTTGAATGAGAGAGAGAAGACAAAGTTTGTTGGAATATTTTCTCATTAATGAATCTCAAATCCGTACAATTGATTAAATACAATCTACACTAAACCGTATGTACATTAAACCAACATAATCTAATATGTACAATAAACCGAATCAGACCAATCTATCTCAATATCTTTAGGAATGAAATCGACATATATTAATTGTCATCTTCGTTGTGGGATCTCGTTTAATTTTCATGATCATGATGTTTGCTTAATTTTCATCCTCTGAAATACATTTAAGTCTTTTTCTACCATTTATTTCTCTAGCTATGTATTACTGTATTTTCTCCGGACCCTAATGATTTCGTGATACACAAGGAAGTTGCAAAATTAAGTATTGTGTCCATCTAAATTTTCTAATTTATTTAGAAAGATTTCTTGCGGTAATATAAGATTTATGAAGATTAGTGTCCAAAGTAAAGTTTAGTTTTGGTATAGGGTTTATGTTTCCATTTTCAGGTTTTATGATAGATTTTTGTACCCAGAACTCAGATTGTAATCAACCGGAAAAACACTCCGATTACAAGGATTGTAATCGAAGATATGTATAATAAAACGTTTACAAGAAGAAAACAAGTATCGGGATAATCGAAACACGAGCTAGCACATCACAAGCTCTGTGAATCGCTTCCACGTAACAAAATATCTGAAAATCAACATAAAAGAAATATGCAGAGCTCATCGCTCGTTTTATTTGAATCTCAAACTGTAAGAGCAAACCCTCTGCGAGATCTAGAGTCTTTGCTTCTTTTCTTCTAAGCAAACCTTCTGAATCATCCCAAGTCTTCCTCTTCTGCTGCCACGTCACTACTTCCAACGGCTATATCCTGCTCTGCCTTCTTCTTGGATCTAAAATAAGTTCTGTGAATCGTATCATTTTAGTCAATTATTTCGGTTCCGATTTGATCCGATCATATGGTTTATCCGAATTGAACACCTCTTGTTCTCAATGCATTGATTTATGGGTCATGTTGAACGGTTAAAGACTGTTACTTGGTTCGTATGCAATGATTTGAATTTGTTTATTTCTTTTGCTTTCAGAGCTTCTTTACGCTTTTGCTGGTTCGTTCTCTTTCTGTGATTAAGCGACAAAATGTCGCAAATGGAGGAGGCGAAAGCGGGTAAGAATTACTTAAAATGTTCACTTGTTTAAGTTTGTGAAGCAATTGTCGTTGAAACTTGTTTATGTAAAGGTTTTTTTGGTTTAGTTCTGTTGTTACATCTGCAGAAGTATAGAAGAAGGTTTCTAATCTCTTAAAGTTTATCCAAAACAAAAACAAAATCCCAAAGGTTACAAAGAAGGAGCTTGTTGGTATTGTTAAGGATCTTCACGAGCAGTGTCAGTTGCTTTACTCTGTGTCTCATGATTTGGGAAAATCTGGTTCTTCATCTTCGGATTTGGATTACTATTCTTCGGAGGAGATAGAGATCAACGCGGGTAATGTTACCCAAAAATTGAGCTCGGATTACGCGGTGATGCTTAGAAAGATACAAGAGACAGAGTTAACAAATGAAGATTTGAAGAGAAAAGTGAGCAATTTGAGACAATAAACGGAAAACATGGAGCATGTGGGAGATATCGAAGGTAAGAGAAACGAGGACAAAGAACCTTTCAAGGGATTGATGATGACGAAAGATGAAGTTGCATTGTTGCGTAACCAGAAAAAGGAGTTAGAACTGAAGCTGGAGAAGAAAACCAATCAAGTTTTAGAGACAACGATGCGAATGAAGCGTCTAAAGAAAGAAACAGAGGAACGAGCTAAAAGCCTTGACACAAAAAAATAAGGGAAAAACAAATTATCTTGACACAAAATAAACCTGTTTAACGTAAGGTGCTTATTTTATATAAACATTTTATATATAGGAACACAATAAAAAAAAATGTAAACTAACATGAATGGTTTATTTTATTTAAAAATGCCAAAAATGTTTAATCGAAAAAGAAGAAAATTGTTAGCTTCAGGATTGAACAAGTACCAAGAAAAGTTACAAAGAAAAAACAAAATTTAAACTTGAAAGTAAACCGACGAAAACAAGGATAATTTAATTAATAAACAAAAGAAACAAAACTTAATTACTAACTAAAATTCTTCTATAGGGCAAAATTACATAATTTCACAGATACAACAACAAATACAAATAAAATAAAAATCATTTTATTCAAAGAAATCAAATATATTTTAAGTTATTAATCTTTTGTTGAAGAGTTGGAAAATAGTTTTAGTTCATAATATTTATTTACAATTAGGTAATTTTATTGATGCTCAAAAAAGAGAATTCAAATACTAATTCTCTGGTTTGGCAAAAGTTTAAAGCTTTATAAAAAGACAAACGTTTATATTTACATCATCAAACAAATATGATATTGTAAAGACTTTATAACAAAATGATCAAAATTCAAACTGTAAAATCTCGTAATAGCTATTTTATAGAGAAATTTTAAGAAATGTCACTTTACAAAAATGCCACATTTTCAAAATCTTTGCAAAAATGCCACTTTTTCAAATTTATTTTTTAATTATATCATTTATATTTGGGTTAACTATGTTGTATTAGGGTTTAGTTTTAAAGGTTTTAGGGGTTTTAAGGGTCAAAATATTTTTTAGGGTTTATAATTTTAAGATTTAGGCTTTACAAATTCATAATTAGTGGTATTTTTGCAAATAGACACCCGTAAGTGGCATTTTTGCAAATGTATACACCAAAAGTGGCATTTTTGCAATTGTCCCTATTTTATAATGATAACATAAATAGTCGATTAATCTAAAATATATTCATATATACAAATTTAACACTAAGTTAGTATATAAATATTATAAAAATAGTTTCCGCTACGTAGTGCGGGCATATATCTAGTTATCATAATAATATATTTAAAGTGATAAATATGAGTGATATAAATACCATAAGTTAACTATTTATATCAACAAAACTTTTTACCAAACAAATAAATCTAATTAGACAAATAAACCAAATTAGTTTATATATTATAAAAACAAAAATATTGACTAAACAGAATGAATGCAAAGGTGGAAAACATTTAAACAAAAATAATAAACTTATTTAAAACTACTCGATTTTTGTCTATATATTTTAATACAACATAGTCAACTATTTATACTCTTTTTGACTATCTCTATACTAAATAAAATACTTCAAACTACTTCATTTCTACCTACAAGGTAAAAACAAAAACCATCATATTATTTTTAACTTATCAGTTCCACCTACAAGCTAAAAACATACGTATCAAAAATTAAAACATATTATATACGACATAATATGAAAGCTAAATATAGTTTACAACATATACAACGAATGTTCCTGCGGGTGAGAATCTAGTATCTTTTACTAATGCGGTTCAACAATTCTCTTTGCATTTTTTGACCGCATTTCATTTGATTTGACTTTATTATTTTTTACTCACTAAACGCAAATGACATTCTATAATGCATGAATGATAACATATTAATGATCCGTCCCGTTCCGCAGCCCCGTACTATGACTTACAATCACAGCCTCAATTTCAGAAAGTTCCTAAGAGATCCATCTATGGAATATCCTTGGGTCGAACCAAAGGACCCGTCCACTATCTTGAACAGTTGCCTCAAGAATCCGCCTGAAAATTATTACTACTAATGTGGTGGATCGCAGATAGCTTCGGAATTTTGTTTAATATCTTCGGAATTTGTGCATATGCTCTTTCCTACGCTCCTACATAATCAATGCCTATTAAACTCAAACAATAAAACAAACGGAAATAACTATGACAAGAAAAAAACTAAGGGAAAAACAAATTATCTTGACACAAAATAAACCTGTCTTAATTAAATACCTTCTACACACTTGCGAGCATGGAACAGACTCCCAAATCACGACTTCTTGATTATAAAAAAAAAAAGAAAGAAATAACTTTCTAGTCAAACTTTTCAAAGTTTTGTAGCGTAGAAAGCTTTTTTTTTAACTTCGTACAAACTCCCAAATCTCGACTCTTGATTATAAAAAAAGAACACCCTTAAGTCTTTTTTTTGTTACTGTCCCCTCTTGGTTCATCAAAGCTGTGGTCCCCTCTTGGTTCATCAAAGCTGTGGTGATTGCGTTGACGTACTTGTCAGCTTCTCTGTAAACAGAAGCTTTGCCTCCTCCTTCAGTGATGCCTTCTTTGTTCTGAAAGGTGAAAACATCACACAGGTTAGGTCCCAGATGAAATGTTTTAAAACTGAGTAGAGTAAGAGCTTTACCTTTAGCTCGAAGCTCTTCATAGTTCGTTTGAGAATGCCAGTATCTCTCGGTGATGACGTTAGTTTGATGGAATGTTCCTTCCATTCGTCTACAAGCTTTTTAAGAAGAGCAAGACTACCTTCTGGATTCTGGTTATACACATAGTTCCAGTGATTGCAGCATTCAACGTTCTTGGTCAGACACCAAACAGCGATTGATGTAGCTTCCTTGGCTAAAACAGGATTATTTGCTTCCGCAGCAAATTCCAAACAAAAAACGAATATTGGTGTAGTGACTAGTCTCGTTTCCATCTCTCCTGGTGCATCTGCAAGCGCCAGTTCCTTCAACAAGGGATAAACTGCCTCAAACCTCTCTGTATCCTGTGTGCATACATATAAAGAGACCATGCGAGCTTGTGATGATCAGACGCGTAAAAGTTAATTTTGTCTTATGAATTTCAATAATGCTTACCTTTACTCTGTCGGATGGATCAGGGAATGTAAGCCGTAGTAAGACCTCAAATGAAGACATTGGAAGTATTCGCACTTCCTCGTCCTTAACAGCATTTCTTAAGATTATGGTCCGAGCATTTGGATACGACAAAATTCTGGTAAGAAAATTGCAGAAACAATATCAAATGATTTTGCATAATGATCTATATATAGCAAAAGGAGATTGATGACAAAAGGAAAATCTAGACTCACTTCTCAATCAACTGCAAGACGATATCCATTGACTCAGGCTTGTATATATTCTTATCACGGAGTAGCGGTAACAAGTTATGCGACCATGAATACAAGCCTAGACATAAATCAACTTGAGTGGCCTGTCCACATTTTCACAGTTTTAGTAACTTTCACAAAAATCAAAAAATATCGACACATAAAATATATATATATATATATATATATATATATATATATATATATATATATATATATATATATGACGCGAACCTGAGCCATCATCCAAACGGTAAACGGGAGCATGTCGTGTGCGTCCTCTGTTTGATAAGGCGGCTTCTCTAGAATGGTCAATATATGCAACAGTACAACGGGGTTGTTCCGCAAAATTATTGATAATACAACAAATACTGCAAGCTACAAGTAGAAGACAATACAAGTTAGCAAAACAAATTAGATATACATACACGATTCAGTTTTGAATGGGAGAGAAGTTTTTAAGAAATTACTTGAGTTTTGGTGGGAGAAGTATATCTTCCTGACAAACGATCGTGAGTATAACCAAACGACCACACTACAAAGGCACATACTATCTTATGTTCAACACCTGTGTCGAGCCACCTGGCTGCTGTTCTGTAGACACCTCTAGGAATATAAGTAAAGGGAACCTGATGTTAATATAAAAGAGAAGATAATCGATCAGCTTCACAATGATTCCAAAATTGTTTACGTAAGAGAAAGAAAAAAAAAAAAAAAAATAGCTTAGCTTTACATCGATCACATCGGTCAGGTTGTTCATGTTGGGCCATGGATATTCAAATTGCTCAGATGATACTTCGGAGAGTGCTTCCACAAAGTAATCGACTAAGTTCAGGACTCCAATGCCCGGATACCAATTCTATTAACAAACAAACAAAGGATAATAATTGAATACTGATTTGTAATTAGATGACAAATTCGAGGTACAAATTAGATGTTTAAAACAAAGAGATGAATTCAAGTACTTACCGGTGAATCGGAGAGGTAAGCCGCAAGATGTAAAGCATCGATCTTTGCGGCAGCTTCGGCCAAAGACACTTGTTTCGGCTTTTCACTTCCAGAATCGATCTTTGCCGCAGCGTCGGCCAAAGACACTTGTTTCAGCTTTTCAATTTCAGAATCGATCTTTGGGGCAGCGTCGGCCAAAGACACTTGTTTCGCCATCTTCTCCTTTCCTTTTTGATCCCCCTGTTTGAATTCTTCCTCCGCCTGCCCATGCTTAACCCTCTTTTCGAATTCTTTCACCCCATACTTCGATCTTCCCCTAATCCTCCTCGATTCATTATCTTGGTCTAGCTGTTTGTTTTTGTTTTTTTTCTGTTAGGCTTGGGCCTTTGAAGAGTTTTGGTGATGAAAATCATTGAGTATTAACTTGGTCCGCGACTTGGTTTAGTCACTTAGGAATGGGTTTATTTCTATTGGGTTTCGGTTAGTTTAAACCGTCTTATCTTTGTAATTGTCTTAGTCTATATAAAGCTAAGCATATGTGGAATTAGGGTTAAGCTTGTTGTTGAGATTTTCTCTGGTGTTTAGAGAATCTTGGGAGAAACCTTATTGTAATCTGTGGTGATAGTGGATTACTGGAAAGCTCCAGACCGAGACGTAGGATCACACACCGTGATCTGAACTCGTTAAATTCTCTGTGTTCTTTACTTTATTGCTCAAACAAACTATTCCGTGAACATCGCAAGGGAGGATCAAATCCCTACAAGTGGTATCAGAGACAGGTTAGGTTCGAGGTTTGTGAGCTAGGTCAGAGAAGTTTCTGCTGAGGCCTAGGAGCTTGGATCGGCGTCATCGCTAGGGAACAAAGGCGGTGAAGTTTTTAGGGTTTTTTGCGTCGAAGAGATCGACAAACAGAGCTTGTGTCGCGCGACACAACCATCCGTATCGCGCGACACGGTGACTGCATAAGTCAGAGTTTTGCGTTTGATCAGTATGTCTACAGAAAATAAGCTGAATGTGAGGATAGCCACCTTTGATGGACAAGGTGACTTTACTATGTGGAAGAGAAGGATGTTAGCTCACATGAATCTTCAGGGATTGAAGGGAGAGTTAATTGCAGCCACTGAATCTGAGCAGCCAAAGAAGAAAAAGGATGAAACGGCTGAGGATTTTGCAGATAGAGTTAAGGCAGAAGAACTCAAGAAGAAGGAACGAGGAGAGAACGCTATGGATATCTTGACTCTCCATCTAGGAGATCTAGTTCTGAGGAAAACAGAAGAGTGTTCAACGGCACGTGAACTTTGGGAAGCACTAGAAAGGCTATACAACACCAAGACTCTCCCGAGTCGTATTCATCTATTGTATAAGTTTTATACATTCAAGATGGATGGGTCTAAGTCTATCGATCAAAACGTCGATGACTTCTTGAAGACTGTTTCGGAGTTGGCCAGTGTGAAGGTTACTGTCGCGGATGAGGTACAGGCGATTCTCTTACTCAGTTCCTTGCCACCCCAGTATGACTCCATGAAGGAGACATTGAAGTATGGTAGAGAATCTATCTCTATTGAAGACGTGGTGAATGCTGCAAAGTCTAAGGAAACTGAGCTGAAGGCTAAAGGTTTTTCGACTTCACAGAAGATTGGTGAAGCATATGTGGCTCGTGGGAGGCAGTCAAATAGAGATCAACGGAACTTAGGAAGTAAAGGCAGAAGCAGGTCTAATTCGGGCTCTAGGATTACCTGCTGGTACTGCAAGAAGGATGGGCATAAGAAGGCTGATTGCTATGCCTGGAAGAGGAAGGGCGGCGATGATGAGGATGCCACTGCAGCAGTGGTCATCGATCAATCAGCAGGAGTTGATGCATTATCAGTCTCAGAAAATTGGCATCAAGAGAAGTGGGTGATTGATTCGGGTGCTTCATATCACATGACTTCAAGGAGAGACTGGTTTGATACATTTGAGGAAGTCAACTCTGGAAAAGTGCTACTGGCAGACGATTATACTGTTGTTGTTGAAGGGATTGGTTCAATCAACATCAATGCAAGAGGTGGCACGGTCAAGACATTGAAAAATGTCAGGTACATTCCTAAGCTCAAAAGAAATTTAATATCATCCACTATGTTGGACAGGCTTGGATTTGAGCATGGTGGAGGGAATGGAAAGACAAGGTTCTACAAGAACGGAAAGATTGGTCTTCAAGGCACTCTACATGGTTCTCTGTTTTTGCTTGATGGAGAGACTGTTACAGGGCAGTCGAATAGTGTTACCAAGAAGCTGTGGGGAGATGACACTGTTTTGAGGCACAAAAGGTTGGGACACATGAGCATGAAGAACCTGATGATCCTAGCAAAAAGGGGCATCATTGACAAGAGGAAGATTTCAGAGATGGATTTCTGTGAGAGTTGTGTAATGGGGAATACCAAAAGACTGAGCTTCAACGTTGGGAAACACAACTCTGGTGAAGCACTGAAGTATGTGCATTCAGATCTTTGGGGATCTCCATCTGTTACTCATAGCCTGTCGGGTAAGCAGTATTTTCTGTCTATCATCGATGACTACACCAGAAAGGTATGGGTATTTTTCTTGTCTGCTAAGAGTGAAGCTTTCACAAGGTTTTGTGAATGGAAGAAGCTGGTTGAGAATCAGATCAGCAAGAAGGTTAAGTGTCTAAGAACAGACAATGGGTTGGAGTTTGTGAACAAAGACTTCGATGAGTTTTGCAGGCAGCATGGGATTGAGAGACACAAGACGTGTCCTTATACTCCACAGCATAATGGAGTGGCAGAACGCATGAATAGAACGATAATGGAGAAAGTGCGTTGTATACTTGATGAGAGTGGCTTAGGTGAAGAATTCTGGGCTGAGGCGGTGAGCACAGCTGTGTACCAAATAAATAGAAGCCCATCATCAGCCTTAGATGGTGGTATTCCTGAGGAACTATGGCTGGGAAGAAAGCCTGGTTATGGACACATGAGAAGATTTGGGTCATTGGTCTATGTGCATGTAGATCAAGGGAAGTTAAAACCAAGAGCAGTGAAGGGTATTTTCATTAGCTATCCGGAAAGAGTTAAAGGGTACAAAGTGTGGCTCCTGGATGAATCAAGATGTGTGGTTAGCAGGAATGTGGTCTTTGTAGAAGATAAAGTGTTCAAAGACTTAAAGGATGAAGTTTCTGCATCGGAGACTTCGCTGGAGAACCCGACTCCAGATACTGTGTCGCGCGACACACCTGTTGGTATCGCGCGACACACGACTGTGTCGAGCGACACACCATCTGGTGTCGCGCGACACGGAGATACAGAACCATCGGCTCCTGCAGTTGAAGATAACGACCAAGGTTCATCTTCAGGTGAAGTTATTGGAGGTTCGGAGATAGAAGTTATACCTCAGATTCGTACTTCTTCTGGACGAATCACGAAGCTTCCTAGTCACTTCAACGATTATGATATGGCAAGCTTTGCCTTGATTACTGCTGCAGAGTTGAGTTGTGAAGAACCTAGGGATTACCAGGAAGCAATGGAAAGTAGGGATAAAACTTTCTGGAATGGAGGTATGGATGAAGAGATGAGTTCTCTGGATAAGAATGAAACATGGAGGCTGGTTAGTAGACCTAAAGGAAGGAAGGTCATTGGTTGCAAGTGGGTTTACAGGTTGAAACCGGGTATACCAAAGATAGAAGAACCACGATATAAAGCTAGGCTTGTCGCCAAGGGATATTCTCAGAAGGAGGGTATTGATTATCAGGAAGTGTTTGCACCAGTGGTGAAACATGTTTCTATCAGGTTTCTTCTATCGGTTGTTGCAAAAGAAGATATGGAACTGGAGCAGCTTGACGTTAAGACTGCATTTCTTCATGGCTTACTTGAAGAAGAGATCTATATGGAGCAGCCTGAGGGTTTCGTTGTTAAGGGAAAGGAGGACTATGTTTGCTTGTTGCAGAAGGCACTGTATGGACTTAAGCAAGCTCCGAGACAGTGGAACAAGTGCTTCGATCAGTTTGTGGTTAGTCATGGGTTTATAAGGAGTGAGTATGACTCATGTGTTTACATAAAGGAGAGCAAATGTGAATGTTTTATCTACCTACTCTTGTATGTTGATGACATGCTAATCGCATCTAAGGATATGAAGGAGATACAGATAGTGAAGGATCTGTTGAGCAGTAGGTTTGAGATGAAGGATTTAGGAGCTGCGAGAAGGATTCTTGGAATGGATATTAAGAGAGATCGTGAAGGTGGAGTTCTTACCTTGTCTCAATCGGGTTATATCAAGAAGATCCTGCAGGTATTTAATATGGATGACTCTAAATCTGTTACTACACCTATTGGTTCGCATTTTAAGTTGTCAGCTGTAAAAGATGATGAAGTTGAGACGATTCTGGATGATGTTCCATACTCGAGTGCTATTGGAAGCATCATGTATGCGATGTTGGGGACTAGGTGTGATCTCGCATATGCTGTTGGTTTGGTTAGTAGGTTCATGAGCAAGCCAAGCATGATACATTGGACTGCTGTTAAGTGGGTGTTAAGGTATTTGAAGGGTACCCTGGATCGAAAGATTGTGTTCAGGAAGACAAAGGAGTTCAAGATTGAAGGTTTCTGTGATTCTGATTTTTCATCTGATCTGGACAGAAGCAGGTCGATTACTGGTTATGTTTTCACGGCAGGTGGAACGGTTATTAGCTGGAAGTCAAGTCTTCAATCTGTTGTTGCGCTGTCTACAACTGAGGTAGAGTATATGGCGTTGGTAGAAGCTATAAAAGAAGCGATTTGGCTAAGAGGTCTGGCAGAAGAGTTTGGCTACAAGCAGGATACTGTTGAGGTCTGGTGTGACTCTCAAAGCGCCTTGAGTTTAGCCAAGAACAACGTCCATCATGAGAGAACGAAGCATATTAGGAGAAGGATGCATTTCATTAGGGATATTGTTGCTTCTGGTGAAGTGAAGCTGTCGAAGATCCCAACTGAGAGGAATCCTGCAGATATGTTGACAAAGGTTCTTCCTGTGGAGAAGTTTGAGAAGGCTCTAAGCTTTCTCAGCTTAGGAGAGCACTAAGGTGCTGGTGTGGTCTGGAGCTGCACATGCAAGCAAAGATGAAGATGTTATACTCGGAATGATTGTCATCAAGGTGGAGATTTGTTAGGCTTGGGCCTTTGAAGAGCTTTGGTGATGAAAATCATTGAGTATTAACTTGGTCCGCGACTTGGTTTAGTCACTTAGGAATGGGTTTATTTCTATTGGGCTTCGGTTAGTTTAAACCGTCTTATCTTTGTAATTGTCTTAGTCTATATAAAGCTAAGCATGTGTGGAATTAGGGTTAAGCTTGTTGTTGAGATTTTCTCTGGTGTTTAGAGAATCTTGGGAGAAACCTTATTGTAATCTGTGGTGATAGTGGATTACTGGAAAGCTCCAGACCGAGACGTAGGATCACACACCGTGATCTGAACTCGTTAAATTCTCTGTGTTCTTTACTTTATTGCTCAAACAAACTATTCCGTGAACATCGCAAGGGAGGATCAAATCCCTACATTTTCTATAAACCTCTTCCACCGTTGGTCTCGCATCCGCCTTTGCTTCCGGTTCACGACTTCCGTCCATCCATGGTCAGAGGTCTGAGAGAAATCGTACCCCGCAGATTCGATCGGATCCATAGGCAATTCTTAATAGGCTCGGGAACTATCAAGAAAGAAGAAGAGATTTAGATCGAAGAGGAAGAAGAGAAAAGCTTGTATCGATGGAAAGGTAGAAAAGGGATATATAAAGATCAGAAGCTGACACGTGCCCTTCTAAAATACTATATAGCTAAATCAGAAAATAGTAAATTTTATGTTAGTAATTTCATAAAAACTGTAAATAATGTTGTGAACTATCATATAAGTACACGATTGATAATTGTATTTTATTAATGTCATCATTATTAATCTCGATATCGATCTCTCTCTCTCTATATCGAATCTCGATCTCTTTCTTCTCCTCTCTCACACAGAAAGGTCTCTCTGCGATATCGATCTCGATATCGATTTTGATCTCTCTCTCTCTCTGCGATATCGATCTCGATTCGTTTCTGAATTTTGGATCGGATTTTCTGGGAAATCGGATTTTCTAGGAAAATTGCTGTCGCTGAAGTCGGGGTTCTTTGTGATCGGAATTCGATGCCGCTGAAGTCGTGATTCTTTGTTACAATTAAGGTAATAACTTGTTTCTCTTTATAATCAATTTACAAACTGTTAAAAAACCTTACAAATTGTTTATAAAATATATGAGATTAATATTACAGGCGGTTGAGCAAGCTTAATTGATTAACAATTAAGTTATAAATCGTTAAAAAACCTTATAAATTGTTTATAAACATATGAGATTGACATTACTGGTGTATAAATCGTTTCTCTTTGATTGACAATGATGTTTATAAACCTTTAAAAAACCTTATAAATTGTTTATAAACATATGAGATTAACATTACTAGTGTATAAATCGTTTCTCTCTGATTGACAATCATGTTTATAAACCTTTAAAAACCCTTATAAATTGTTCTTAATCTAATATATAAAAAGAAGCCAGCACTCTCCAGAAGAGGACACGTGGCTGGCTTCTATGCTTGACACGTGTACATTAAAAAAAAAAAAAAAACCTACGCGTCTCCTCCTGGCTCTTCATCTTCTCTTCAGTTATGAAACTCATCGTCTCCCCTTCCTCTTCTCTACTACGTTTTAGTGGCTTTGGAATCCTACAAATATCTTCTGTTATTGACACATGCCCACACAAAATAAAAAACACGCGACTTAAGAAAATAAAATGTGAAGAAGGGATTGACGAAAATCTCCAAGAAATTTTTTTGAGATTCTTCGATCTTCACGATAAGTTCGAAGGTACTTTTCAGGGTTTCTAAAATGATTCGTGTACTGTTAGTGATCTTCATTATTTCGATGCCGATGATGATATCTCCGATGTGAAACCAGTTGAGGAAAATCTTGAAGAAGCAGCGTTTCATCTTGACGATGAGTTCGAAGCTGATTTTTAAGGTTTCAAAGATGATTCGTCTATTGATTGTGATGATGATGATTTTGATGCTATTTTATGCGATGTAAAATCTTTATGTTCACTACGACTCTGAAACCCATTGTCTCCTCCGTCAAAGGTAAATATTTGGGGATTTTGAGTTTTGAGCAATTCATTTGGGTCAAGTTAACTTTCCTATTCAATTTAGGTCAGTTAAAATTTGGTTCCTTTACTATGAAATTGAAAGATCTGATTTTCACTTAGTTGTTTATAAGTATCGTTCATAAGTTTCTCTCTAAAAGTCTTAATATTTTGGAATCTTATGTTCTTAGATATCTTTATGTCTACGACTTTTTAGTGTTGTATGACAGTATGAGTGTTCCTTCGTTGTTCTTTGTAATCATCTGTTTAAATATGATCTTGAGTGATGTATTCGGGCATGAGGCTTAAATGATTTCAATGAATAATCTAAGAACTCTATTGTGTTTGTTGTTATCGTCACCCCTTCAAGTTTTGCCAAGTAAGTTGGTTACTTTAATGGAGAAGCTGAGAAATCTACAAAGAAGATGAGGAAAATCAGTATTGAGAGGATTAGGCAAATGGAGAAGTTGGTTCCTTCCACTTTGTTCATGGTTGAATTTTAAGTGGCAAGATCTAATCAAAGATGTAAGTAATTCTCCCATCGCAACCTCTTTCAATCCACCTTCATCTCTCTTTTTTGCTCAAATCTGTGATTTTTTCTCTAAAAATGGGGATAAATCTCCGCACTCTCAACCCGAACGACCACTTCTGGAATCTCGGTACGTGTCGGATTGAAGGTCTCTTGTGGAGTATGTGCCCTTCACAATATTGCGAGAAAACTATGGTTAGATATGATGATAGAAAAAGGTTGGTGATCCATTGCCGATGATAGCGGATTAGGTTAGCTTTCATTTACTGATCACAAATTATTGTGCTTCGTTGTTCGTTCATTCCTGGCTATTTAAACTCATCAAATACTCTTCCCTTCTACATTAATAAGCTTCTTTTCTTGTTATAGGCGGCCATGGAAATTTTATGGAATGCAGAATATTATGAGACAAATATGACTATTATTGTTTATTTTACATGATTATAGGAACGTATAATAATAAGGAGATCACTCTTCTTTTGTTATTGAAGAAAGAACGATGTGGTTTCACATTTTTATATTAGAAATAACATGCATTTGTGCCTCCACCCATGAAAGATCATGCTCAACATACACATATTTGGTTCTGGTCAGATTAATATACAAGTATCAGGTTGATGCAAGTGCTTTAAGTTTTATGCGTCCACCCTCTGTTATGAAGCAAATTGATCTCACAAATTAGCTCAGAGTGAAAGCTTTCCTAACTTTTTCTTTCTTTCTGGCTGTTCAGAAAATTGCTCTCTGCAAACAAGCATGTGAAGTACCTGTATCTTCCTTATACTGACACAGTCGTGGTTGTAACATGCAACCATGTATCAAAATGGAGTGGGCCACCGAAGGACAAACCAAAGTACACTACAGATGAGGCTTTACAACATGTCTGTGACCTCTATAGAGAGAGCGTTGTGAAGTATAGGTATGTATTATGCTTTTTTTTTTTTCCCTTCTTACTTGCTTTCTCTAATAAGGAAGATTACTATAAAACAAAACAATGTTTTCCCCATGATTTATAGGGTCCAGGAGTCAAGTAAGAAGTCTCCTGACAGCAGGGAGCCTGACATAAACGAGCTTTCATTCACAGAGTTAAGAGATAAGCTACTTGCCCTCGATCCTCTCAATGACGTTCATGTTGAAAAAGTAAATCAAGCTGAGGCGGAGTTTTGGAAAAAATCAGAAAGATATAGAGTAGGGTGGAGCGATGAAATTCTGGGTTTTGATTGTGGTGGTCAACAGTGGGTATGAGAAACTTGTTATCCTCCTGGAACACTCGCCAAACCAAGCATGAAAGACCTTGAATACATAGAACAGCTGAAAGAACTGATAAAAAGGAAGCAATACTAGCACCTTCTCCAATAGAGCAGCGCTGGACAGCTCGAAGTAAGAGCCCCATTAGTCCTGCATTCAGCACTGCAGAGGATGACATTTTCTCATGGGCAGAAGTCGAGACAGAACAAACCGGAATCAGGGTAGAGGAAAGTCAAGCAATGGACGGGGTCATTCTAAGACCAGGCAACCTGTAGAATGCTGGAATTGTGGCAAGAGAGGCCACATTAAAAGGAATTGTCGGGCATTACAGAAGAAGGAAGACAACAGAGAAGCTGGAGCCAATACAGTAATAGCTGATGCATTGTTGGTATCAGCTGATTCTCCAAGAGGAAGTGAATCTCATGTTGCGGCTGTAGACACCGCGGAAGCATCGATCTCTTCAGTTGCTAGTCAGATCGATTCTTGGGTTCTTGATTCAGGAGCCTCTTTCCACACCACAGCACACAAGAACATAATGGAAAACTATGTTGTTGGGAATTATGGGAAGGTATATCTAGCAGATGGATTACCTTTGGATATTGTTGGTATTGGAGACGTCAACCTGAAGATACCAATGGACGTGTGTGGAAGATCACAAAAGTGAGACATGTACCAAAGTTGATGCGAAATCTGATTTCTGTAGGACAACTTGATGATACGGGACATGATGTCAATTTTGGTGGTGGAACTTGGAGAGTGACAAAAGGTTCCATGGTGGTTGCAAAAGGTCATAAAAGAGACACTCTTTATATGACGACAACCCATGAAGATACAGTTGCTGTTGTCGAGAATGCCAAGAAAACTGAGTTATGGCATTGTAGATTGGGGCATATGAGCGAGAAAGGTATGAAGCTCATGGTAGCTAATGGTGCACTTCCAGATTTGAAGATGGTGGATCACCATTTGTGTGAAAGCTGCATTCTCGGAAAGCAGAAACGGGTTAGTTTCTCGCGTGATGGCAGTAAGTTGAAATCTGAGAAGTTGGAGTTGGTACACAGTGATGTGTGGGGACCTGCTCCTGTTGCATCGTTGGGAGGATCACACTACTATGTGACCTTCATTGATGACTCCACCAGGAAGGTATGGGTATACTTCATGAAGAACAAGTATGAAGTATTCACGGTTTTCAAGAGATGGAAAGCCATGGTTGAGAATGAAACGAATCTCAAGTTGAAGTGCCTACGGTCTGATAATGGTGGAGAGTACATTAGCGGCGAGTTCAGAAAATATTGCGCTGATAATGGGATTAAGATGGAGAAAACTATTCCTGGAACACCCCAGCAAAATGGAATAGCGGAAAGAATGAATCGGACTCTAAACGAGCGTGCAAGGAGCATGAGATTGCATTGCGGATTGCCTAAGACCTTCTGGGCAGATGCAATCAACACCGCAGCCTTCTTGGTAAACAGAGGACCGTTTGTTCCGTTGGGATTCAAGATCCCTGAAGAAGTTTGGAGCGGTAAGAAAGTAAATCTTTCTTTTCTGAAGGTGTTTGGCTGCTTAGCTTATGTTCACATTGATGGCGCTGCAAGAAGTAAACTTGATGCAAAATCCAACAAGTGTTACTTTATTGGTTATGGTGACACCGAGTTTGGTTATCGGTTCTGGGATGACCAAAATCGGAAGATTATTCGTAGCAGGAATGTTGTATTCAACGAAGAAGCGTTGTATAAGGATAAGCTGAAAGTTAGCTCAGGAAGTAAAGATTCTAGAGCTGTTGATTTGGGAGATATCTTGGCACCAGAGATGCAGGATCCTGCAGCAGCAAAAGAGCAAGAAGCTCAGGGAGAGGATATTGAGGTAGATGGGAATGATGAGACTATAGTCATTCCGCATACACCTGTTACAGCTTTGAGGCGGACTACAAGGGTTAGTAAGCCGGTTGTAAGATATTCCCCTACTCTTCACTATGTGTTACTCACAGACAGAGGTGAGCCTGAATGCTATGAAGAAGCATTGCAAGTGGAAGAGTCGATTAAGTGGGAGCTGGCAATGAAAGATGAAATGGACTCGCAAATGTCCAATCATACTTGGTATTTGACCGAGCTACCTATGGGGAAAAAGGCGTTACATAATAAATGGATCTACCGGATAAAAGAAGAACACGATGGAAGCAAACGCTATAAAGCGAGGCTGGTTGTGAAAGGATTCCAACAGAAAGAAGGTGTTGATTACACAGAAATTTTCTCCCCTGTAGTCAAGTTGGTGACAATCAGGACTGTTCTTGGTTTGGTTGCAAAAGATTTGCATCTTCAACAAATGGATGTAAAGACGGCTTTTCTTCACGGTGAGTTGGAGGAAGACATTTACATGAAGCAACCTGAAGGCTTTGAGGTCAAAGGACAAGAAAAGCTGGTATGCAAGTTGCAAAAGAGTTTGTACGGGTTAAAACAAGCTCCAAGACAGTGGTATAAGAAGTTTGATAACTTTATGAAGAAAGCTGATTTCTTGAGGTGTGAGGCTGACCACTGTTGCTATTTCAAGAGGTTGAAGGAGTCCTACTTGATATTGCTTTTGTATGTTGATGACATGCTAATAGCGGGAGCAGACTTGCAAGAGATTGACAAGCTGAAGGCAATACTCTCAGAAGAGTTTGCGATGAAAGACCTGGGAAAAGCAAAACAGATTCTTGGGATGAGAATAAGTAGAAGCAAGGAGGGTCTTGAGCTGTCACAAGAGGAGTATGTGAAGAAAATCCTCAAGAGGTTTAATATGGATGATGCGAAGCCGGTTAGTACTCCCCTGGCGAATCATTTTCGATTATCCAGAGATCAGTCTCCAACGACTGAGGACGAGATGGCATATATGGATAAGGTTCCATATGCTTCTGCTATTGGGAGCCTGATGTACGCGATGGTATGTACAAAGCCAGACATTGCACATGCAGTGGGAGTCGTTAGCAGGTTTATGAGCAATCCAGGCAAGGAACATTGGGAGGCTGTTAAGTGGATTTTCAGATATTTAAAGGGAAGTCCAAGTTTATCGCTATGTTTCAAGAATTCTAAGATGGGATTGCAGGGATATGTTGATGCTGACAATGGAGGTGACATTGACAGTAGGAAGAGCACATCCGGGTATGTCTACACTTTTGGTGGTACTGCAATTTGTTGGGTTTCAAAGTTGCAGAAAATCGTAGCTCTATCAAGCTGTGAAGCTGAGTATGTTGCGGTCACAGAGGCAACAAAGGAGATGATGTGGTTACAATCATTTCTACGAGAGCTAGGCCATGATCAAGATGAAAGTGTATTGTATTGTGATAGCAAGAGTGCCATTGATTTGGCAAAGAACCCGGTATACCATGCTCGGACGAAGCACATACAACTTCGGTATCATTTCATAAGATCAGCTTTGGAAGATGGAGTGTTGGTGCTTGAAAAAATCCCTGGAAGTAAGAATCCGGCAGACATGCTAACAAAGGTTGTGCCAAATGAAAAGCTGAGGTTATGTGTAACCTCAGCTGGCTTGTTAGAGTAACAAGCGGAGAAGACCTACTGCATTGATCAAGGTGTGAAGACAGATTGAAATCAGTCTTCAAGTGGGAGATTGTTAGTCACGTTTATTATTTTTGCCATGGACGGTGGAAATGAATGGAGGTTGGTGAAAGGAGGTGAGGTTGGTGAAGGAACCTTCACAAGTCAAGAATGGGAGGTTGATTTTTTGGAGTCAACAATTGTGTCTCACACCAACCCCTCATCAGCCTTATAAATACGTGAGGCCTTCACCCATAATTATTCATCCCAAAAAAAAAATCCCATCATCCCAAAACCTAAACAAAGAAGAAGAAGAAGTGAGTGTGGGAGAGAAAGAAAGTGAGAGAAAAATATTTTTTCTTTGTAAAAGAGAGTTGTTCTCTTTGAGTGTAATTGGGTTTGGGTGTGTGAGTTGAGAGCTTTGTAATTTCGTCGGTAACTGTTCACGACGGAGTTACTGTTCACGTCGGAGTAACTGTTCACGACGGAGTACTGTTCACGTCGGAGTTACTGTTCACGTCGGAGTTACTGTTCACGACGGATAAATTTCCCCGGTTGATAATAAAAAGATCTGTAGCAGGTCCGGAGACGTAGGCACAAATTGGCCGAACTCCGTTAACAAATCGTGTGTGTTTTCGCAATCGTTCACAGATTTGACCGGTTATTTTCTTAACAGAGGTAGGTTCACATTCCTTGTTGCAAGTGGATCTGATAGGATTACCGGAGCATGTGAAACAACAAGGAAATCTCTACATCTACATAGATAAGGAAATTTACCCAAAACAAATTCGATATATACGGATTGATCACTCTTTAAAAGAAAAAGAAACAAACACAACAGAAGCCTTTCTAATTCATTAAGAAAAGAAAGTAAACTCGAACCTTTTTAGTTTCAGCAGACATGTTGCACCATTCATGAGGCTCTTCACTCTACTCTTGTTGCGAGGACCTGCAACTCGAAAGTAAGGCAATGGAACTAAGCCCAATTAGAGATGGAAAACCCTCAAAGTTTTATCGAGATAGCAAGTGTAGTCTATCCAGAAATCACTTGAAACCGGATATTCAGCGACAGCATGTTCATACATAGCTTCAACTCGAGTAGGATTCCCACACAATATTTATGATAAATATCAACAGTACGATAAACGATACACACCATGAATTGCTGAAACTTTTCTGTGTCAAAGAAATCTTTCTTAGAAATGTGTCCTTCAAGATAGGCACGTTTACTATACATCTGCAGTGCCTTCTTTTTTGCATCTGCAACCTGAGGAGAAACCTTATTGAAACCATCAGGTCCACTATCAAGGTCAATGTCGTGTTCCAACTCCCAAGCCTTATAAGCAATAATAGTGGAGCTCAAGTTTTCTAGCGGAACAGACATGTGACAGTGGAATATGATTCCAATCCTTTGTATTCCAATCCTTTGTATCTACTTATTTCTCAAAATAAAACTGGCCCTTACTAACTAAATTCACGATGCCCAAAAAACTATAAACAGATGCAACTTAAGGAAGAAAAAACATATTTTAATTGATTACTGGAAAACCTTTTTGAGAGTTTTTCTTGTCATATTATCATAGTAAGTAAAGAAACTCTTCACAGAGACATAATAAATTTTATTTAGTTCTATTTATAGAACCTAGAGACCAAATAATATTCCCATAGCCACCATTAGCACTCATTTATTACAAGGTGGTTCTTCTCACTAAAAACAGAACAACAGTTTGATCTACCACATCTATTATCAGTTCATATAGGAATCATTCTAGAACACAAAACCTCGCTAATATCCTGCAAGACTACAGTGAACAAAATGTAGATAAACAGAATCAAGAAAATGGATCCAACCTCAATGTCAGCCTTGTCAATAGTGGCTAAGATGCCTTGCTCAAATTCTCTATATCCTTCCCATATTCTATTGCCTTCAGTAACATGGCCTTCCCATATTCTATTGCCTTCATTAACATGGAAGCCCACGGCCGGAATTCCCTGTTCAAAAAGACTCCTCATTTTGAAATACCGTCAGATGTATAACCATTTACAGATGGATCAAAGTCTAGCAAAAAGTACAAGTAGTCATACCAAAGAGCTACAAACTGCGTAAAAGAAAAGATATAAGCGTATTAATTCAGTGGAATGAATTATCAGTCGAGCAATATAATATAAAGCCTCAAATGCAGGAAGGTTTCCACACACATGTTTGTTACATTATAATCCTAATATAGCTCATATTCAAAATAGCACACATGAGTATTTTTTTCAGTTGTCTAACAAACCCTTTCAACAAAATGATAGTAATATATGACTAACAGAGCCTTTATTCTAGCTGTTGTTCCAGTAGAGAAGAAAACGTACTTGATAATCAGAAAGCCCTCGTTCATATAGCATCACAATTTCAGGCACGCCGTCACTGCAGAAGATTAATAAAACAAAGATTTCAGAGGGTATGTAAAAAATTGTATGCTTGAACTGTAACAAATAATGATCAAAGGAAACCAAGTGAAGCCTATAATAAAATCGGAGTAGGTTGAGACAAGAAGACTATGGGGTTACAGAGGCGTAGGTATGTAATATTACTCAGCATATTCCAGTGAACTATCATGGGGTTACCAAACGTCCTCTTTATCGTACTCGATTTCCTCAAAATTCTGTCTATTTTTATTTCTTTGCATCCCATTCGAAGTTAGCTCCTCCTTGAATAACAATACATAATGTCAAAACACAGCTCGAGTTAATAATATGAACACCTGCTTACTTACATCTATAAGAAATTATCATGTAATACTATTAGAAGCATATAAACTAAATCACGTTTGGAAATTTTATACCTTCGGTGTTCTGACCAAGTAATCATTAAACGCCTCCAGTTATAATCTCAACTTGTTCAGTCTACATGAGTAAAACCTTTCTCAGACTTCGAGTAAGTTAAAACGTGTTTCCTTATAACCGACACATGAGTTACCTTGGTGCTGGACCGCACTCCTCATCCAAGTTTCTTTAGCATGTTATTATTTAAAGAGCAAAGAGATGGAAGACAGGAGAAGAAGACCTTCACTTCTGGTGCCGTTGGAAGCTAAACTCTTGGTCCAAACATCTTCAAAATAGCCTTATCTTAAAAATAGAACTCGAGGACTAAATGTGCTCACAAGACTTAAGTTTCAGAACAATTCAGGACGACATCAATCTATAGAGTTTACTGAAAATGGGAAAACTATATGGTGTTTTTTTTTACTCTATGTCATACCTAAATCTGGTGAACGTCTGGAAGATTTCCCTTTTTCCTAAGCTACCGAGATTAATGTTAATTGCGTAAGGAAACACATTCAGGAAGACTTGGGTCTTGTAGTGCTCGAACTAACACTTTTCCACAATTTAGCTTTTGTTTTGAGTATATATACAAACACATTATAGATGTCAATTTCCTAGATCATATAATAAAGAACCATGAAATATATCTTTAGTTTTCGTATGTTTTCCTATGCTATTGTCAATAGGGAAGTACAAGTTGTTGTCTTAAATATTTAACAATCTCTCGAAAGGAACCTAAGTGCGTAACATAAAAGAGTCAATCTATAGCAATGTTTGGTGAGAAGCAAAGAGAAATATAACAAAGTACCCTGTTAGCTCACATCCTCATTGCGTATTTTTTTGTTCTTTCTCAGCTCGTACCTCAAACCTGAAATGGTAGGGAATCTATATGCTGATACAACGACCTTCTTCAACTCAAGCAATATGAATTCGCGTTTAAGTAGTCTATGATTTGTGCCTGCAGTTGTGGAGAAACTTGTTAAAGCCATTGATAAATCTCATAGCGATATATGAAATTAAATGAACAATTTCAATATTTTTTGCAGCTTAATCAAGCCGCACATAAAGTCGATAATTGAGCACGGCCAGAACGGTATACACCACTGAAGGAAGATCATAGAGGAAACTGAACCCGATAACAACCAAAAAGGGTCACTATAGTATCGACTTTACCAAAATAAACCCTTGTTGACATGAATTTGAAGCCGTATAACATGTTTTTGAAAAAACCAAAAGGAAGCTTAATTTTAGATGCCTACTACCGGTAATTTGGTTGTATATTAAGCCGGAGAGAGAAGAGTCGCATCTTAGATTTAACCTGTGAATAATGAGTATGATGGAGACTGAAATTGGAATTAAGTTCTCTATCCAGTCTATGAACTAAATGCCATCAAATGTATCCATGAGCAAATAGATTTTTTTTTTAATCCATTTGTAAGATATATCATCGTCTTCAACATAATCCATAAGAGATTCAAAGTTAAATATCAGATCTAACAATGGTTCATGATTCAAAACAAAACCCAGAAATTTATCCGACTTAATATTGTTTGCATATGAACAATTGAAACAGAGCACAAGTAACCCATCACAAGCACCATAAAACCATTAAAGTAGTAACTTAAACAATAACCAAACCATAAGTCCTAAAATCCGAAACCATCAAAGAGAAAGATCTGAAAACGAAAGCTAAGAAAACAAAAGCTGATAATAAAGAGATAGTAGTACGTGGCGAGTAAACGATCTGATCATGTTTGAGATGACGGATTCAGCCTCCTCTACCGTGGGACCGGTTCCATAAAGCATTCTGACCAGGAAGACTCAACAGATTCTTCAACCGCGACGCTATGTGAATCATCGAAGAAATTATTCTGAACCTCTCGATACCCAGTTTTTTTGGTTCACAAACTGAAGCGTTCCTGGGTTTGGAGAAGATTAGCATTTTCGAAGCGAGGAGGAAGACGAAGAGAGGATTTTTGAAGAGGGGCGATATGTTTTGAGTGTTGGAAGAGGAAAAAAAAAACCCACGTGTCATACATAGAGGCCAGCCACATGTCATCTTCTGGAGAGTGCTGGCCTCTTTTTATATATTAGATTTTATGTTCCATTGAAATTATAAACCGATAAAATATCTTATAATAAGATAGACAGATGGATAGATACATTTCCTAGTACAAAATAATGGTCCAACAACAAAATAATTTTTTATCGTGGTTTTTCACAAGCATCACAAGGTTGAGATAAATGAAAAACTAGGTAGACCGACGAGAGATACTACGGGATCTTACATTCCTTGAACATCCAGCTTCATCCCTTGGGCGGGTTCTTACATTCCTTGAGCATCCAGCTTCATCTCTCGGGACAGTCCCGTGAAGATAGTGTTGAATTTGGACGTAACGAGCCTGAAGTTTTTCCAAACGGAATTTGCCTGCTTCAATTTCTTCCATCAAAAACTTTTGTTCACGTAGCAACTCTGATTGATCAACAGCCTGGACAAGCACCTAAACCAAACAAACAAGAATAGTCAGCAGATTATAGCTTTATAAACAAAATCTTATAAAGCTATTAACAAGAATGTTACAAGGCTGCAAAATTCACCAACCTGAGAGGTACTTCCAGGCACAGGCGCAGCTGGAGGGGTTTCGTTGTCATCAAAAGATTCCTCTTCATCAGAACTCGTATCTGGAACTTCTTGAAAAAAATCATACATGTCACGTGCTGCTATTCTCTGTGTTAAAAGTCTAACAAGAACTATATTTTTTGCTATGAAAATATTTTTTTAGTGGTGGCTCACCCTGGGGGATGTATGGGTGATCGTGAGATGTGTTTAGTGAAGTTTGGTCCACAACACGAGGTTGCAGCAATACGGCAGCTTCTCTAAAACGCTCTTCCACATCGTAGAGTGTTTCAGGGAATGATTCATCAGGAATCACATCTTCTGGTACAAATCCTACATGAAATATAGGCAAACAAACCTTTATAAGCATTTTGTACAACTCTTATAAGGTTTTTATAAGGAATTTATAAGGTATTTGTAAAGAATTTATAAGGATTTTATAAGGATTTTTAAACAGGGTGGATAAGTGTCCATACCTAGGTCTGACCAGCAGCTGCGGACTCTTCCAATCCCATCGTGGATGATGTAGAAATAATCTCCACCATCAGCACTTGCATCCAACCACATAGGAGGATCAATTGGAGATGTTTGACCTTCGCGAAGTTGGAGGTTGAATCGTCGAGAATTGCCTTCAACACTCACAAGGCGAAACGAGTGTGCGACCATCTTCCCAGAGATATCAAACCCAGATAGGTCGGACAATACTTGGAGAGCATGGATCAGTCCCCAAGCTCGAAGAACCAACTGGCTCGGTGCAATTTGCATCAATTCACAGTATTCCGTTAATATCCATAACAGATATCGCCGGAATCCAACAGCAACGCACGAATGATACACTGTTGTACCAATCAACGTAGGAGAAGCCGATGGAGCTGATTCTCGATTTCGATTAATCTGCACTTGTTTGTGAATGTTGGATATGGCCAGATACTTCGAGTATAAATCACTGTTAGGATTAGCCATCACTGCAAGCCCAAAATCATTAAAACTGTTAGCTTATAAATACATTTAAAAATCCTTATATAATTTCCATTAACTGCTTTTCAGTAAAAACAATAACACTAATACATTAAGCGAATCTGCTTTGAATATCTTTACCTATCAAAACAGACAGATAGATCTTTTATAAACTGTAAAAAATTCTTATAAAATTTACATTAAAAATGATGCACAGAGAAGCAGAATGCTTTGAATATCTTTCCCTATCAAAAGAGACAGATAGAGTAGGGACATACAAACAGATACAGACAAACAAACAAACATATTCCAACATATACAAACAGATACATACAAACAAACAAAAATTCAGAGATTTTCCAAAAATCTGATATTTTTTCTTCGCAACAACATATTGAATCGAAGAGAGTGAGAGACATAGAAGAAAGACACTGAGAGAGAAAACCCCAGAAAACGCAGAAAACCCTAGATTTTTCCAGAAACCCATTTTTCAAAAATCGATTTTTTTTCTTCCCAATCACACACTGAAGCGACATGAGTGAGAGAAAAGAGAATATTCGATTGAAAACACAGAAAAATCTAGTTTTGAAAACCCCAGAAAACCCTAGAATTTTCCAGAAACACATTTTCCAAAAATCTATTTTTTTTCTTCACAATCACACACTGAAGCGACATGATTGAGAGAAAATAGAATATCCGATAGAAAACACAAAAAATCTGGTTTTTTTCAAAAATCCCATTCCTTTTAAAAAATTGTTCTTTTTGTTCACAACAAGACACTGAATCGAAGAGGCATACAGGTATGAAATCTTACGATTTTACAGGAGAAAATGTCGATTTTCCTTGTTGTCGTCTTCCTCTATCCCTTCGTGTTCTCTACGCTGTGAAAAATGAAGCAGTTTTCAGAAAAAGTAACTTTTCTGAAGCGGTTCCCAATTTTAGAGATAAATAAACCGTGAAAATGACACTTTTTGTGGATTTGGGCCTTTTTTTATTTGTGGATTGGGGCCTTTTTAAAGTGTTTTTTCTGTGTTTTTAAAGTGTTTTTTTCTTGTCAAGGCAACTGCGTATGATTATAAGATTTTTATAAGGTTTTTCTTTCCTAACTTTTCACAAGTCTTTTTGGTGGGGGTGAGATTTTAAAGTGTTTTTCGTGTTTTAGGGCTAAAATAATGTCCTTTTTTATGTGTTTTTTAGAATGTTTTTTTTGTCAAGGCAATTAAAGTACTGATTATAAAGATTTTTAAACGTTTTTGTAAAACCTTTGTTTCCTAACTTTTCATGAAATCTTTTCTTTTTAATTGTAAACTAGAAAAACAAGAGGCCTCTTAAATCAACTTGTACTTATTGACAAAGTCAAAGGAGATACAAACTTCACTACAAGAAAAACGGGTTTTGTTAGCACCGGAAAAACCATGATACAAAATACTTATATTACAAAGATATCAAACCATGATACAAAATACTTATATTAATATCAAACCATGATACAAAATACTTATATTACAAAGATACTAAATACATAATTTAGAATGTTCATACACACAAGAGTTATCTACCCAAAATTATGGTTACGAAAGAGATCAAGAATCCAAAACCAATTTCAAATGAGGGTGACACTGTTCTTAAACACAACTCTTCCTCCTTCCTCTGGCCTTCTCGAACTTTCCTTCCGGTGGACCGAAGTATAGCTTTGAGTGACTGTGTGGCAAACCAGGAGCAGACCGAAATGCTTCACAGCTTCACGTCAATTCTCGGGTCCTCTAAGGAGAACCTGTAACACAAATACACACAAAATTTATAAGTTGAATTTTACGACCTAACCAAAAGAGAGTGATAACTTATCGAATCAGTATATTTGCTATAGAATTTCAATCGATTACTCAGATTAAATATAGATCTAGCGTTTCACAGTCGCAATCAACAAAAACCTATAGATACTAATCTAGCCGATTCAAAAAGATAGATGGGTTAAATGAAATTAATATCGTAAGAGGAACAATATGCAAAGAAAGAGAAGATTCAATCACTTACCAGATTCGACGGAAGAGATCCTTAGGAAGAAGCGGTGGAGATAGAGGATGATATAGAGATTTCTTCCGACTCTGACCTTGAAAATAAAGCATTTCTCAAGGTACTTGTCTCCAAGAAACGAGGTTGAAGAAATCTCTATATCATCCTTGCTTCAGATGAATCGTCCTCTTCTTAGGGCACGAACATCGATTTCTCAAGGAAGGGCAATCGGTGGATGATGGTAGTTTGATTAGCAATCGGCTTGTGTCGTTTTAGTTAGGTTGAGAAGAGGATTCGGTTTTGGGAGAATAGAATCGACCATTTGACGGCTAGTTATCGGAAGAAGAAGAGACAGAAATTTAAGGAACAAGAGAGACGAGAGGATAAAAGTTCTTGACGGGGAAGAGGAAGAGCAAACACTCAATTTGTGAAACCCTAATTTGAGGAGGATAGATCTCGACAGGGGAGATGAAGCATCTCTTGAGATGAGAAGGGGATAGTGAAGTCTCGTATATTCTCCTCTTTTGACCAATAAAGGATACTGAAAAAGATTAAACAAATAAACGGACAATATTGGTTGTCTCCAAGTTTGAACGGACAAGATTGCCACGTCATTGATCTCAGTGATCTTTTTTAATTGGCTCTCAGCTCAAGTGTATTTTCTCATGTGTTTTGTTAGATATTTTTTAAAAAAATTTTAATTAATTTATAATAATAGTTTCATATAAACGAGTTTCTAAGTTTTTTAATTCTTCTGCTAATTTTGAATTTTGTGATTGAGAAATAGAAAAATATTTTTCAATTATGAAACATAAACCTAAACCATGAACAATAAACCCTTAACCATAAACTTTTGAAACCCTAAATCAAACACTACTTTATTCATATTAACATATATATAAGTCATTAGAATATGTTCAACATAATCAAGTAGATTACATTTAAAGACAATAAAATTAACTTAATTTTTCTTTATTTGTATTCATGTAAAATTATTTACAATAAATTGTTTAATAGAACAAAGAAGGTAGTACTAACTACTTTCAAAATCAAATGCTAGAATGATCAAAACATCGAGAAAAAAAAAACAATAATGTGTTTAGTATCTTGTAATAGTTTTTCTATTTTATTCCATGTTGTTAGAATGAAACAATACTTTGATGTATTTTCTTTTCTTAATTGAGAAATATATCTTACAAGTGTAAATCTCTAAACCATAAATCAAACATGATCAATAAAACATTATATTTGAAACCCTATACCCTAAATCCCAAACCCTATGCCCTAAATTCTAGATCAATTACTGTTTTTAGAGTTTAGGGCAAATGGTTTAGGGTATAGGGTTTCAAAAATAACTTTTGAGGATTTTTTTTTTTTGTTAATTTAGTTGGGTGCCAAATCTTCTTGGCAATAATTATTGTTCGAAACCTTGTTAATTTAGTTAAAGGTTTATATTATCGACACAACCAACAAAAAGATTTCATTATCTTTTAATCGTGTTTTGTTAACAACCATTTTTATGACCGATACAATTACAAAGGTTTCACCAAGATCATGACCAATTACAAAGATTCAAGTACTCAGAAGATATATAAGCTCTCATACATGAGTTTCAGAGCAACATGCTTTTAACAAGTTTCAGAGCGAAGTTTATCATGAGACCAAGCCAATGGAGACCATATTGCATCATTATCGGGGTTATTTGTCACCGTCATATTTCCCTGAAAGGCAATGAAAGAGGTTTAAGGCAAAAACTTGAAAAAAACAGAAGTTTAAAGATCTTTCAAGATTCGTCTCTAGCATGATACTTGCCTGCAAGCCAAGAGTACTCAAGATTTTGACCAAATGCCTTATATTTCAAGGTCCATGGAGATAAACTGGGACTGTCCTTCACTACCTGCAAAACTAAAACATCAACGCCTCCCAATAACAAATCTGTGGCATTTAGATGTCCAGTAAATCATTACCTTTAGGAATGAAATGAGAGTCATCTAATTAGGAATTGATTCTATCTCAGACTCGTCTCTCTTACCAACTACCTTTTCTAAAACGTTCTTATCTATGTTTTAAGCCGTAAACTCAGCCGCTTTGACTCCTCCGTCACTACCGTACTCCACTGAAAATTGCCTGAAATTTTCAGAAAACAATTAGCATTATAAAATCGAGATTCATAGACAAAGCACAATTGTTACCAATGGTTGAGAAATTCAGTTTTCCCCAAACTAATTGACTCAAACCTTATTATTATAGATTTCTGCTGATCAATCGAATCAAAATTCCAAATTAGGCTTGATTCTCAACAAAAACTTAAAATAAAAAGGAAATTGAATTTTACCTGTTTGCGATCTCCTTGAAGATTGGTGATAGCAAAGAAGCGATCCTCCATAGTTTCTCTTCTTCCTCTCATTCAATAAACAGAATAACCATCGCCTTCTCTCTCTCTACCTCCGTGCTTTCTTCAACCGGCGGTCGTTTCCTTTTCAAAACCACACCCGGCAGGGATTGACTGGTACACGAAGCAGAGACCGAGTCCGACCAAAACCCTAACGGCGAAGTAGCGAATCCTGTCGGATCCTTCTGGAATCGGAGACGAAACATCGATTTGGGGGAAGCCGCGGTGGCGGCGGAAGGAGAAGAAGGGGAGGAAGCAGGAGGTTTTAGATGTGAAAGCGTGAGAGAAATCGTTTCCTGCGGCGAAGAGAGAATAGAAGCGTTGTTGCTGAAAATTGAAGGACGGCAAATAAATCTTGAATTTGCAGCGAAGGAGGAGGAAGAAGAGATAGAGCAAAAGGGCAATTTTTTTTATCAAAGCAGAAAAGAGATTTTTTTTTTTTAATCAAATGATCCTAATTTTGTTTCCAAAAGTTTTAGATATAATTTTTACGCATAGTTTTAATTTGGGGGTCTGTAGAAAAAAAAAAAAAAATTTAATTTGGCGGTCAATGAATTTTTTCATTCGCGGTTGAGTTTATCATAACGTTTAACAAATCGTATGTGCTATTATAGAGAAGTGAGAAAACAAAAATTTAAGCGGGACACCAATTATTTTTACCGCCCAACGTAACATAGCGTTTTCATTTTGGAAACGCTACGAAAAAGTCACGCATACACCAACTATAGCAAATAGACATAAAACGCTATCGTGAAGTGCTATTAATATTCGTTTTTCCTGTAGTGCTTGTTACAAGTTAATGCATAAAAACAATGTACTTGGAGTGTATTAGTGACAAAGTTGAAGGAGATACTATCTGATCCCGTAGGATTTCTCCAACCTATCCCATGCTACATTCAAACACTTGCTAATTTTGTTGGCCATGTACTTGCGTTCTTCATCAGCACGAGATTGTTTGTCTGGATGAGTAATCATTATTGTCTTTTTCTTCAATTTCCTCAGATCTTCAAAAGTTTGAACTTCTTTTTTAGTAATTTTTTTCCAGGTACTATGGGACCAAATAATCTGGAATATCCAATCAAATAATAAGTAGTTAGATATATTATAAGGTTTTTTACAAGTTTGCAAATTGCTTTCAATCGTCAATAAAACATACCTCGTGCAATGTCAGCATCATGTCCGCGAATATCTTACCCATCGCCCACTTGTCGATTTTTTTATCGATAGCCAGTTTTTGTTCGGTACTTAAAAGTACCTTTTCAATCCCCTGGCTTTGCTGCCCCTGGGAGCTCTGGCTTTGCTGTCCCTGTGTGCCCGGCGCCTGGCTGCTAAAATACTGGCTTTGCTGCCCCTGGGAGCTCTGCTTCTGTGTGTTCGGCGCCTGACTATTCTCTTCCTGCCTTTTTTCAGTTTCATCATCAGACAAATCCATAATGTCTGGCTCTCCTTCAACGTTCTCCTCATCACTTATGTCCATTGATTCATCAACTTCTTCCTCATCCGATTCTACTTCCTCCACAATCTAATTGTAAGAGATATAAAAAGTTTTTATCATAACCTGTTTATCATAGAAAGATACAGAGTATCAGGCCATTCATACCGGATCGGTATGAGTTGTAGTCTTCTCCTCTACAGTGTGGGTTTCCTCTTCTTCCACATTCTCCACGGGATTAGTAGTCTTCTCCTCCGCAGCGTGGGTTTCTTCTTCTTCCACGGGATCAGTAGGGTTGTCCTCCGCAGCGTGGGTTTCTTCTTCTTCCACATTCTCCACGGGATCAGTAGGCTTGTCCTGTGCAGCCTACAGGTTTTATAAAGATTTTAAACAGATTTTATAAGGATTTTATAAGGATTTTATAAGGGTTTTATAAGGATTTTATAAGGATTTTATAAAGCTTTTATAAGGATTTTCAAAATATTAATACAGAGTTTTAACAGGTCTTATAAAGATTTTCAACAGTTTTTATAAAGTTTTTTTAGAGATTTTAATTCTTACAGTTCTATTTATGTTCTCCTGCTGTTCTTCATCTCCTCCGAATCCTGAAGTGTTGGAGGGTCCTGCCTCTTCATAATCCTTCAAAACAAAATTAAAAAAATCAATCTTAAAAGTTATAAACTGTATAAAATATCTGTAAAAAGAATTTTTCTATAAGTAGGTATTATACCGTATTCTTTTCTTCAAACACAACTTCTACATCATCACTTGAATCATCAGAAATCTGATGATCATCAACATTGATTGGATGGTTGGCCTGCGAAAACAAATATATAATATAAATAACAATAGATACAATACAAGATACAACAGATACATTTTTTTTTTACGTTTCTTCGTTCATTTACCTGTTCTTCTTTGTGTTTATCTTTGACAACTTTTTCTATTACCACAATTCGGTTGAGAAGCATGTCACATTTACTGAGAATCATGTCAAGCTTCTCATCATAACACATTGATCAGTCTCAATTGTGGATTTTCAGTCTCAATTGATCATTTCCTATTAGAGACCGGAGAAGCAGGAAGCCTTGCACTGCTACTTGCAACATCTTTAGTTGTTGGAAGTTCATCGATATTTACCCATCCATTTTTCCAGTCGTCCTTCTTCAACCTGTAACCTCCTTCGGTAACAAGTTGAACAAGATCCATCAGATCCTTGTCCTCAGGGGTTGTCGGCGAGACCAAATGACTGTACTCTTCAGGATCACCGATGAAAGTCAAAACTTTAACCTGAAAAAAGATTTATAACTGTGTAAAACAACTTTATAAATTTTGTTTAAAAAACGTTACAAAAGATTATTAAAAACTATTAAAAATCTTTATAAAACTTGTTAAAAAACTTTATAAAATGTTTATAAAAGACTTAAAAAAGCTGTTAAAAAGCTTTATAAAAGACTTATAAAGCTATATCTGGTAAAGAAATTTGTACCTTGGGCTTCTCTGAGATCATTGCAACTTCCCTGTCTGTCGGAGTTTTGGTTTCTGTCCACTGCAGAATCAGTGGCCGACGGTGAAGATTTTCTCTTGTACCAAACGCATTCCCTAACTCCTCAACTGAAGTTAATGCCTATATGTGAAATGCGTTTGCAAAACCTTCGAGGTGCTGTTGTTTATTGCTCATTAGTTTCTCTGCGTCGATCTTTAAAATTCCCTCCACCAATGAGTTATAACCAATTTGGGCTCAATTGTAGCTGCAATACTCTTCAAAAGATGACGCTCTTTTCATATACGATGGTGATAGAATATTAGTCGGATTCTTCGCTTGTACCATCCACTCTCCCACTAAGAATGCTGCTAGACGAAGCTTCTGATCGTCTGTCATAGCTGTTGAAGTCAAAGTTGTCAGCAGGGTCTTCAAATTTGTTGGAGTCATCATCCATGGATCTATCACCCTCTCATACTGCTCGCTCAAGTTTGTATCTTGATGGGGCAATCCCGTTATCAGCACAAATTCCCTCATAGTGAACCTCATTGGTTTCTCTGCGAAAAGAAACCACAATTCATTCTCTCTGTTTGTGCAAAGTCTTCTTTTCATGATGTGAGAGCAGATATTTCTTGAGAAACACATGCCATTTTGCAACTGGTACTCAATGATTGGTCCAAAGCAACTCGCTTTTAGCCTCTCGAAGCATTCTTCGCTAAGTGCGTCCCTGATTATGCTCACTGTTGCGATCTTAGCACCATGCAAGCCAATCCGTGGAACTGTACCATCATTTACAGCGTCTAGGGGGAGAAATGTTTTTGGCAAATTCAACTTCTTTCCAGTACTCATGTTGCAAATCTGCAAGAGAAGAAGGAAAAAAAAGAAAGATTCTCTCTCATAAGCCATCCAATATCCGTTTAAAAAGCTTATAATTCAACTTTTTTTGCTCTGAACGTTTGTTTTCTGGAACCGAAAACGGATTAGTTTTTGCGCAAAAGCATGTTTATTCCGAAATCCGATTTCCATTTTCACCCAAAATCAGTAAAACCCTTGTTTTATTTTTTTTCGGAACCCATTTTTTTTTTCTTCAAAACACTAGTTTTCCGACAGAGTTTGTGCGGAAAACGGTTAAAGTTAGTGACTTTTACCGATTACAAACCCTATTTCGCAAAGATCTGACCAAAATCGATAAAACCCCCAAATTTTTTCTTAAAAAAACACAGTTTTTATCCTCGAAAACTGAAACTGAAATGCAAATACAATGTTAAATAGATAGTGTCGAAGACTTTAAAGTTAGAGATTTACCTTTAAAATCGCAGTTTTTCGTTTCAATGTTCTTCAAGTTTCTTCACGGTTCGTCGTAAGAAGCAGTTTTTTTTTTTTTTTAATAAAATGAAAAAGACGATCTCTATTAAGTGGGGGTAACGAACTGGGCTTTTTGTGTGAGTCTTTTTCATAACTGCTTAATATATAAATATAAGTGGGCCTTGTTTGTTGACCAAGAGGGAAGAAAAAAAAAAGGTGGGCTTTTTTTTTTTGGGGGGGGGGGGGGGGGGGCGGGGTTTCTCTATTTTGTTTTTGTTATCAGGCGTTTAAAAAACGTTATCAAACCCTTATCAAAACATTATCAAAATGTTAAAACCTTTTGTTTGTAAAAAATCCTTATAAAATGAATGACGTAACAAATGGGACACGTGTTTGATGCAAATTTAAAAAACTTTATAAATTATCAGGCGTTTAAAAAACCTTATCAAAACCTTATCAAAATGTTAAAAAAACCTTATCAAAATGTTAAAAAAAGCTTATACGAAACTGAAAATACAACAATAGCATATTACGAGTACCAATGATTAGAGACAGTCATGAACACCTTAAACGAGTTATATATTTGTTAAAGGGACTAAGCAAATTCTGTCAACTCATCGAAGATGTCAGCGGCAAGCTTCGTTCTCATATCTTCAACGGTGACTTCTGCAAATTTGCTTGAGCACGGGATCCCCATCGTAAAGCACTCGATTAACTTCAACATGAAGATTCCCGAATCTTCTAACGTGCGACCCTGGATATCCAAAATAATTATTAGCTTGATTAGTTACAAACTTGTTATAATCCTATTAAAAAAAAACTTGTAATTTACCTTTGGCACATATGTCTTTATGTTGACTTCAAAAGGAGAGACATCCATTTGCTTGTCTTCTCTGATGTACCGGATGAAGTATGGAAGCATCTGAGAGAGAGCTTTAAGTTTTTTTCTTGTATTGTCCTGTGGAATGTTTGGACGAGAACAATCGTGCACATTGATTTCCCTATTTACCAAGTCAATTACCAGTGGCACCCAACACTTTGCCTTCACCAAAAAGGGCATACAGATGACCAGAGTTTCTCGTCCAAAATATTTTTTCTGATCCCTTGTGCTGAGAATTCATATGTTTCCTTGGCGGCAAGAAACAAAATATACTCTTCATCAATGAATTTGAAGAATGTATGTTGAACGATCACATATCCTTTGCGGAATAGGTCTGGATTATGTTCCTTGCGCTTATTAATTATCCCCAAAGCTACCTCGACATGCTATCAAAAATATTTATAAACATTTTAAACACAATTTATAAAGCAAAAATAAATGATCAAGACAATACCGTTTGATCGACAGCTTTGCCTGGCATCTCTAGGTATGTAAACCATTTTGCATCGACATCTATTCCTTCGATTATCAGAGATCTACATTTTTTTTTTAATGAAATTTAGTTTTTGACTATTTAAAAAATGCGTAATGGAAACAGATTTCAAAGTAAACTTAAACTTACTTGTTTTTCCACACGGTCTTCCATTCAGCCAATTTGGCAGCCCTAGCTGGAGCAACTTTCATAAACGGATAAATTGTTGGGTGCTTCTTTTTCCCTTCCGTGTAGGGGGGAATGGTTTTCAACGAGGGGATATGCAGTCGTTTACTTCTCCTTTGCACGATGTCAGGGTTGGCAGCTGGTTCATTTTCTCTACTCCTTTTTCTCTCCTGCGTAGGGATAAAAAACTAGCATTTATAAAGCTTTTAAAAAAGGTTATAATTTATCGAATAAAGTTCTGAATTTGAAATTCTAACCGCTTTTTGCTTAGGCTTTCTTGATGATCTTGGCCTTCTGTAGGGTGGTATGATTTCTGGATTTTCTTCTTTGTTTCTAACCACCTTGTCGTCATCAATCTCGCCCTCCTCCTCCTTATTTTTCTGACTGGGACCTTCTGGAGAAAGTAGGTTAAAATTCGGAGTGGAGAAAGGCGGAGTAGCTGATTTAGACTACAAAATGGTATATAACCTTTACATTAGCTGCTTTTCAGTAAAAACAGACAGATAGAGATCTTTTATAAACTGTAAAACATCGTTATAAACAGACAGATAGAGATCTTTTATATATGTTTGTACCTTTTTGTTTGGTTGTTTATCTTGTGCTTCCGGAGCATCGTAAACATCATCACCATCATTGTTATTTCTTTCTTCTTCGTCTTCTTCGTCATATGCAGCATAACTTGCATCTTGTGTATTCAGCTCTCGAACCGAATCTTCAAACGTGCTTGGCAAGTCGATATCGACATCATCATTGTTGACCTGCAAGATGTTTATTAAAAAAAAAAAATTTTATAAACTTTTTTTTAAAAAGGTTTTGTAAAACAACTACTTCCTTACCTCTTTATCTTGGCTCTCTTTTTCTTGGGTCTCTTGCTCTGGTTTATCGCTCTGCAAAAGGAATAGTAGATTTTATAAGGATTTTATAAGGATATTATAAGGATGTTACAAGGATTTTATAAGGAATTTATAAGGAATATTATATGCAGAATGAGTAACATTTTTTATTAAAAATATTGATAAATAACAAATTTGTTACACTTACCTCTCTTTGTTCATCTGTTTTGCGATATTCAATTCCCAGGACCTTCTCTACCGCTTTTAATCTTTCCTCCAATTTCACAAGAATAGCGATGATCATGTCGAGCTTCTGGTCCTTTGTCATGCCACGGAAATTGGTTTGGCTAGGCTCCTCTTGAATCGTCTCGTAGACCATATGTGCCGTCTGTCGATAAGTGTCCTCCAACCCTTGACACAGATCAGAAATATCTATTTTCTCATTCATCCAGAATGATGCCTTCATCCTCAGTTTTCCCATCATAATGAGGTTAACCATGTCCATAAATGGCATATCGTCATCATGCGTTTCTGAGACCAAATGTTTGTAATATTCTGGATCGCCAACAATCGCGTGAACCTTTACCTGGAAAAAAAATTCTTATATAAACCAAGGTTCTTTTATAATTGTTACATAAACTGTATAATATTATTTAAAAACCCTTATAAAACTGATTTGTCAGTTGAAAAACCCTTATAAAACCCTTATCAAATCCTTATCAACTCAAATAAGCCATTAGAGAAAGAGAGCAGGAACTTACTTGACCCTTTTTCTCGATAAGAACAATGTCGGTCATTCTTGGGGCTTCAGTGCTTTCCCATCTTAAACACCATGGAACTGCGTCTTCTGATCCTTCACGTTTGCTGGCGAATTTTTTGCCAAAGACAGGAACTGCGCTGAGCGCCCATAGGTAAAGTGCGAGAACGAAACCTTTGACGTTGTACCGTTCTTTGGTCCATGTCTCTGGACCCATCTTTGATACGCAAGAAGAGATGATCTCGAAAGCATCTCTACCCCACGGTTGGCAGCAGTACTGATCAAAATCCGAAGCATATTTGAGGCGGGAGTGTGGAATCTTTTTCGTCGAACTAACGCCTATCAGAATACCTTCGACCAGCACAACTAGTCCAAGGCACTGCTTCTCGTCATCTTCCATGTCTTCTGTTTTCAATATATTGAGCAGATCACTGTGGAGAAATTTTTTATTCTGCATCTAGTGGTAATGAGGCCTATGTGTTCTTTTGCCTTTTCTAGTCTTTTCACACTCTAATTCTTCACAGTGAACACCTGCGTACACCAGTAATAAACGTATAAAACTGAACAACATCAGTTTAAAATCCTTATAAAATCCTTATAAAACCCTTATAAAACCCTTATAAAATCCTTATAAAACCCTTATAAAACCCTTATAAAATTCTTTCAAAATTACCTGTGGTAAGGTAGAACTCTCTTTGTGAGAATCTTGTTGGCTGGGAATCGACCCTGAACCACAAGTCTTTTCCTTTCGTCTTGATTCTCCTTTGCATCAGAAAATGGAATATCTTACCAAAAAATGTGATACTCCGCTCTGCAAGTTGTACAATAGGACCGAGAAAACTGTTTTCGATCCTACTGAACAACTCAGGTCCTAGTATTGCTCGCACAGTTTTAACTAATTCCAGGTTGACATGTTGCTACGCCGTTTTATTATCGTCTGGTTCAAAACCAGGTTTGTAAATCTGTTCTGGCATGTTTATGCCGTCAAATATTTTATCATCTGTGTGATTCATCTGAAAAGTTGTTGAAAACACATGTCAATTATCGATTTATAAACTGTTAAAAACCTTTATAAAATCTGTAAATTATCTGAATTTTATCCGTAATCACTTCAAGAACAAAACTTTACCTAGTTTTACAGATTTAAACCATCAATTTCCATCTCATATATTATCGTTTTAAAAACTGTTTAAAACCCATAAATTTACCCAGATTCACGTCAATAAGGAAAATCGCGAATCAAAAACTAGATCTAGATCTAGATTGAGAAATCGAGAAATAGAGATGAAAATTACCTCTAATAAGCTTCGATTTCTTCTAAAAAGCTTCGATTTTCTCTCCAATTACGTATAAAAAGCTTTGATTTCCTCTCTAAAGTTTCGATCTTCGAGAGCGTCCCAATGGCGATTAGGTTTTGGGAGAGAGATGAGAGCGTTCTTTTGTTTCAGGGGCAAATTTGTCTATTTTGGATAAAATAGTGGCATTTTTGTAAGCGGCCCACCGCGTGTGGCAGTTTTGCAAACTGTTGGCCCATTTGTGGTATTTTTGGGATTCTCCCAAAAAAAAAATACATAGCAAATCCAAAAATATATTTTATCGGCATTTAAATCATATTTTTAATAACAAAGAAAATATATATTTTAACCCATTATGAATATTTATAATTATGTGATAGAAAATAAAAACAACTAAAATACTATATACTTAAATCAGAAAATAGTAAATTTTATGTTAGTAATCTCATAAAAACTGTAAATAATGTTGTGACCTATCACATAAGTACACGATTGATAATTGTATTTTATTAATGTCATCATTTTATTTCTCATAGAGATTTACACTCACCAAACTTTATACACTATTATCTTAATAGTAAATATAATATTAATATTTTTAACTTATATAAATTTTTAATAAGTACACTTGAAGAGTACCAATGACGTGATAGATCAAAATTTTCTATTTTTTTGTGATATTATGTAACTCTATATATTGATAAAATAAGTATTCTTATAGATTTTATTTTTGCATGGTTGTGTATATTTTTAAACTTTTAAATTGAGGTTTTATAACCTTTCTAACTTTTGCTTTTCCAATTTATATACCTTCTTTTTTTTTTATCATTCGTCTTTTTATTTATTTTGATTGAGATTTTTATTCTATATGTATTATTTATTTATTTTATGGCTTATATCATGTCTATATTTCATTTTAAAATTTGTTTCTTAATTATTATTTGTTATAAACCCAATTAGTGGATTCCAAGTTATTACTTATCTCCAAATTATTGTATCTTATATATACTTTTGTTCTCATTGGAATAAGACCTACTAATTTCTCTTTCTTTCTCTCTATTTTCTCTTCATTCTATAACATGTTATCAGCACGACTGAGTAAACTCTAGCCGCCTACTTCCAATTCTAAATCAAAGTATATAAATTGACTTTGTGATTCGATTGATAATATACAAGTGTATGTCTGTTGATCGATTAAAACAAACGAATCACGCTTATCTATATTGATTATTTTATCACTTTGTCGTATATGTTTAATTCGCTACTATTGATCGTAATCATGTTTCTTTTTTTATAACTAAAGTCAACCTCTTCTCGTCTTAGCAAATATGATACATCATATAATATTGTTTTAATATTGATTAGTAGTTTTGATAGAATATAAAATATATAAAACTCGATTGAATTTGTTTTATCGTTTTGACATGTTTTTTTATTGAATTTTGTCTTATATGATGAGTTAACAAGTAACCAGAGAGGCAAAAGAAAAAAAAAAGCCTTCGCCGATCTCCTCCTCCGGTGTCCGGCGCGTTGTCGCCGGCGCTGTGAGATGCTAGTTATGTTAAATATTTGTCTCTTTCTCCTCTTGCTTTTGATCCTAGCGGTGTTGTTCGATGAAGCCACAGTTTTTATGGTTGAGTTTGGGAAGTTGGAGATTTCGATGGGTTTGTTCTCATGGCGGCTCTACGGAGATTAAGCAACAATAACCGATTCCAACAAAGCCCAATTCGGAGTTCCCAAGACGTGACGTTCTCGTTGCTTTGAAAGGACAGTGAGCGGACTAGTGGTTTGGTGAATTCCGGATTTGGTGCTGCGGTTGTGGTGGCGGTGATGGGTGGATCTCGTGTTTGGTTTGCCTTCTCTCTATTCACGTCTTCCTTGTTTCTTTGGCTATTTCGTTTTGCCTTAGGGTGTTGGCTTTTGCTTCTAGATTTGGTTGTTGTTTAAATTAGTTGTTTTCTATAGGTTTGTCTTCGGTTTGGTGCTGATCGGATGTTTGCTCTGGTATATTGAATATGGCTTTTCGTTGTGAAATACTTGTATTTTAGAAGGGGTTGTTTATGCTTAGGAGAAAGAGAGTTGGTGCTCTAGATTCCTTATGGTTAAGGATCGCTTTGGGTTGGCAATGATAGTAATGCTCTGTCTCAAGCAGTGAATTTTTTGGTCATCAGTCATTCCTTCTTGTTTTGTGATGGTGGTGAGTCGAATATGAGCTTGTATATTCTCGCCTGGATTTGGAGTCTTCACCTTAACGGATTTACTTCCCTTTGCAATATGTTCAAGAGACAAAGAGGTCTCTGGGTTTTGGTTGGTATGTACCGCTCCGGCTCGCTTTGCTAAGTCGGAGTAGCTTAGGAAGGTTAGGTTACAACGGATCTGCCTTATTATTGTGGAACGGAGGGTAATGATTCTCTGTTTGTGTGGTGATGTGTCTAGACACAAATCGGAAATGTGCTTAAAATTATTGGATGTCGACTTGAGCAAGGTTTTCCATCCCAAACTCTGCTTATCTGGTCTGCAACCCTATCAGTTTAAGCTTGCCTCTCTTGTATTCTTGGCTAGTCCCCTTATTTTGGCTTTTGCTTCCATCTTTTGGAATTGTGCAACTCTCCTTTGTAAGCTTGGATTCCTTGTTTAATATCAATATTCAGATGACAAAAAAGAAGAAGATGAGTTAACAAGTATTGACTTATGCCGACAAAAAAAAAAAAAAAAAAAACAAGTACTGACATATATGAGTTAACAAGTATTCGCTTTGATAGAAGAAGTGTTTCGTTATTTATTGCATCTGCTTTATATGATTCAATAAATATGTGTTTTGTTATTTCTGATTATTAAGATTTTGATAGGATACACATGTCCTTCTGGAATTCTCATATATTGTCTTGATTAAAGCATTCGTTTTATTCTTTGTTCATTCGTTTCAATTTGTATCACTTGCCTTAAAAAAAAAAAATATTCGGCATATCATCTAATATTATTGATCGGTTGATAATTTGATTTACCTGCTTTAATCGATTAGTGTTATGAGTTTTGTTTTATATAAACTCGTTATGAAATATGCATAGACTTTTGAGCTAATAGCTTTTTGATAATACATTCCATTGAATCTACTTTTACTTCTTTATTTCTTTATTTTAAGTTTATATATGAGACTTATGATTTGATCGCATACTTATGTATGTCAATTGATTCAATAACACTCACAAATTATATGCATACGGTGTTAGATATGATCTTCATTCGAGTTTGATTCGAATCATATCTGATTAATTTTAGTCAATTCCCTGAAGTGAATTTGACATCCCATAAGAAAAAAAAAGATGTTTCTCTCAATATCATTTGAGACAATGTAACGCCTGTGAACCAAAATGTGTAGTTTTGGTTGGTTCGTCGATCGACACAGTGGGTGTGTGTCGATCGACACACGTATTCGACTTAGGAGAAGTTGTGTTTTGGGTGTTGCGTCGATCGACACAAGTGGTGTGTGTCGATCGACACAAGCTCGAATCAGACCAAGTTGGTTCAATTTTGATCGCTCGGTTTGGCGACGGTTTAAGGGAGCCCTAGGGCTCGGTTATATAAACGCAGGGTGGCGTTTTTTTGGTCTTTTTGGCCGAAAAACAGAGAGAGTTAGAGAGAATCTGAGAGGATTGAGAGTTTTGTGAAGAATCATCGTTGATCTCTTCGGAATCTCGATCCTAAAGCTTGTCTAGTGTGTTGTGAGGCTGTTGGGATCGTGTTGATCCGTGTTCTTCGTGGAGAAGAAGAGGATTTTTGGATTGGAGGGGTTGTTCTTCAAGTTCTTCGCTCGTTCTTCGTGTTCTTCATCCTTTTCCTTTCCGAATCAAGGTGAGTGCGGGACTGTAGGCTTATCTTGGTAAAGGATTAGATAGAATGCGATTGATTGTGTTTATGGATGGATTTCGTGTCGTTTGGTGATGTTTTTATGGAGGGATCGATGAATCACGAGTCGAGAATCGACCCGTGAGAGGATAGGTTCGTCTCGATTCTGTGATGCTGCGTCGATCGACATAGTTGCTCTATGACGATCGACACAGTGTGCATCGATCGACACCATGGTTGCGTGTCGATCGACACACTGAGGCTGCATCGATCGACACATAGTGGTTGTGTCGATCAACGCAGGGTTTGACGACCTGAGTCTCGTGTGATTGTTCTTGTATGTATTGTTGTTTGATCATCCTGGTATTGTATCTCTTTCTTATGCATGTGTGTATGATCGTCTCACCGAGTATTTGTGATAATACTCACGCATCTCTTTTTGCCATGTGATGCAGGTAAAGAGAAAGTGTGATCGTGGAATCAAGGCGAGGAAGAGAAGATGACTCTAGGTCTCGTTTTTGTGGTTTATGCTATTGTTAGAACCGCTAGGTTGCTGGTACGATGACTTGATTGGCTATTGGTTATTTGAGATTGTTGCATTCTTCCGGTATAGTGGAATTGAATTATGGTTATTGAATTGATTGGTTTTTAGTTATTGAATTGATAATTGATTTCCACTGTTAATTGCTGTGTTTGAGGAATTAGCATGTTGAGACTTAGTATTTATGGGAACACTAATTCGATACTATAAAAAAAACGGGTCGGGTTGTTTCAGTTTGGTATCAAAGCCCTTATGGTTCTAGGGCGGGAGAATGTAGTTGATTAAGTTGTGTATTCAATTGCGTGTTGAATTAATTGATTATGTGAGTTAGTCAATTGATTGCTATGTGGGTTTTGAGTCCTAGATCATCTTCTCCGAGCCTTCAATGAGATTCCACGGTATGTGTTGTTTGACCTTTCTGTTTCTAATATGTTAGTCTACTGTTGGTAGTGCAGCGGGATATGGCTAGAGGTGTTAGAGGCAGAGGTCGTGGTGGCCGTGGGGGCCGAGGGCGTGGTCGTGGACGCGGGCGAGGACTGGTGTTGGAGTCTGCCGACGCGAGTGTGGTCCATGAGTTCACGCATGAGCAGGCTTTAGAGTTGCAGACGCTTCACGGGTCCGTGGGCGGGGGCACTGCAAGTGTTGAGTTGAGTACTGGTGGGCTAGTGGGGTCCGAGTGTAGCCAGTGGAGCGGCAGGCCCAGGTGGGGTGCCGGCGTGGGTGTGCCTTGGACCGGGAGGATCGTGTGGCGGTCTGTTGCAGTTGATTTTGGAGCGGTTATCAGGTGGGGTGCCAGCTCCGGGTGTGCAGCCGAGAGCGGCTGGTGTGCAACCAGGTGTAGTAGGTGCAGAGGAGCTCCCATCCTGAGGATAATGGAGCAGATGCAGAAGATTGACACCGGATTTTTCTCGGGTGGTGCCAAGCCTGAGGATGCTGTTCTCTGGAGGAGTAGATTGGAGCGTAATTTCCAATCCCTCAGGTGTCCAGAGGGATATCGAGTGGACCTGGCAGTTCACTATCTGGAGGGCGATGCACACCTCTGGTGGAGGGGTGTGGCGAGTCGCAGGTCTCAGGCGGGTATTGTCTAGGAGGATTTCTTGGCTGAGTTTAGTGCCAAGTATTTCCCTCAGGAGGCGGTGGATCGGATGGAGTTGTAGTTCTTAGAGATGGGTCAGAGGGATCGGTCGGTCCGAGAGTCCGATGAGAAATTTGGTCGGCTTGTGGTTCACGCCGGCACAAACATAGAGGGCGAGCAGCCAGGTTAAGAGGTTCATGCGTGAACTTCGACCGGAGTTGAGGACTTGCTGCATGGCGAGTAAGTTCACCACGAGGGCGGAGTTAGTTGAGACAGCCGCTGCGATCGAGGAAGATCTGAGGGCTGAGCATGCTGGGGTAGTGAGTCCACCGGTGCAGCAGCAGAGGAGGCCGCAGCAGTCGGCGGGTTCGAGCAGGGGCGGTAAGCCTGCTCAGGAGCAGAAGAGGAAGTGGGAGAGCACTTCCGGGCCAGTTAGAAAGGGTGGTCCAAGATGCTTCGGTTGCGGGAGCATGGATCATAGGGTGGCGAGCTGTCCGAAGAGGAGTGAGTCTCGGGCTGCGCAGGTATGTTTCCATTGTAGGGAGCCGGAACATATTAAGCCCACGTGTCCTAAGGTGCAGATGGCGGTGGCGGTTATGCTGCGGCGTATACTTCGATGGAGACGGGAGGCTCTAGCGCCAGGCCGATCACAAGTATATTTTTCGACCTTGACTTAGTAAATTCTGGTGTTATGAATTGTCTATTCTGGAAATTGTGTATCTGTGATAAACTGTTGGGGTTCTTGGGCACATAGAATTTATGCAGGTACCTTAGTAGTAGGTGGGTGTGAGTCCCATATCCTCTTCGATTATGGAGCAATGAATTGCTTCATTACACCGGAGTGTGCGGAGAGCAGCGGGATCCAGAGTGATTCCGGTGAGCAGCCTAGAGTAGTTAGAGTGGCTTGAGGGAAGTTGTTGGCTACTTTCGGGTGGGCTCGTGGTGTTGATGTTCTGGTGGCGGGCGAGTTGATGCCACCAGATTTGATCATCAGCCCGGTGGAGTTGTACGATGTCATTCTCGGGATGGATTGGTTGGATCAGTACAGAGTCTATCTAGATTGTCATCGGGGTGAGTCGTGTTTGAGCGAGAGGTAGGGAGGTTCGTTTATCAGGGTGTGAGGTCGACTTTCGCGAGTCTCGTGATTTCAGCGATTTAGGCCGAGCAGCTGATTGAGAAGGGCTACGAGGCATATTTGGCGATGTTTGTGATGCCAGAGTCTGTCGGAGAGGTTGCAGTGGATGATATTCGGGTTGTTCGTGATTTCCAGGATATATTTCGGTCATTGCAGGGGTTACCGCCGTCTCGGTCTAACCCTTTCAAGATTGAGTTGGAGCCTAGGATGACGCCGATATCGAAGGCACCTTACCGTATGGCTCGAGCAGTGATGGCAGAGCTGAAGAAGAAGCTGGACGATTTGCTGGGTAAGGGATTCATTCGGCCGAGTAATTCACCATGGGGAGCGCCGGTGTTGTTTGTGAAGAAGAAAGATGGGAGTTTCCGGTTGTGCATCAATTACCGGGGACTTAACTGGGTCACTGTGAAGAACAGGTATCGTCTGCCGCGGATTGATGAGTTGTTGGATCAGTTGCGAGGGGCTACTTGGTTCTCCAAGATTGATTTGGCTTCAGGTTACCATCACATTCCTATTGATGAGGCTGATGTGAGGAAGATGGCTTTCAGGACGAGGTAAGAGCATTATGAGTTCGTGGTGATGCCTTTCGAGTTGACAAATGCGCCAGCGGCATTCATGAGGTTGATGAACGGGGTGTTCCAAGAGTACTTGGATGAGTTTGTGATCATCTTCATCGATGATATCTTGGTTTATTCGAGGAGTCGTGAGAAGCACGAGGTTCATCTGAGGCTGGTGTTGGAGAAGTTGAGAGAGCAGAAGCTGTATGCTAAGTTGAGTAAGTGTAGTTTCTGGGAGCGGGAGATGGGTTTTCTTGGCCATGTGGTGTCTGTAGAGGGAGTTTCTATGGATCCGGCTAAGATTGAGGCTATCAGAGGATGGCCTAGACCGAGGAATGCGACGGAGATCACGAGTTTTCTCGATTTAGCTAGGTATTACCGGAGGTTCGTCAAGGGTTTTACGAGTATGGCGCAGGCGATGACGAAGTTGACGGGGAAGGATGTTCTGTTTGTGTGGTCTTGAGCTTGCGAGGAGAGTTTCGAGAAGCTGAAGGAGATGCTGACTAGTACACCAGTATTGGCGTTGCCTAATTCGGGTGAGTGACATATCATGGTTTTTACCGGTTTTCAACCATGATATCCGTTGTTTTATCGAGTCTTTTAGTGTTTCTAGAGTTCTTTTGAGTCTTTTCAGGTTAAAACTCATTTGGATGGAGTCTAAGGCAAAGAAGTAAGGAATGAGAGCAAAGGAGCATAAAATAGTTAAAAGTTTGGAATTCAAGAACCGTGTGTAGAAGCAAGACCAGAAAGAGAAAGATTGATCCATCCAAATCTGGATAGATCGATCCAGACACTTCTTGCGCATGGGAAATTACCAGATCGAGTCACATTGATCCATCCAAATTTGGGTGGATCGATCTTGACACTTATGGCGCGCAGAAATATTTCAGGCCAAACCAGATCGGGCCAGATGGATCCATCTTCTACTGGATCGATCCATCTTTCTAACAGACGGAAAAGGCAACTCTGAACTTTCCTTTTTGCCCAGAATCATCCAGACTCCAGAAAAGCCCAACCCGATTTTGGAGCCTTATAAATAGTTTTCTTCTAACCTTTTAGGGTTGTATCTTGTTTTTTCAACTTAGACTTTGAGAGAGAGAGCTTTTGGGAGAGATTTCTAGGGATTCACAGACTTTTATATTTCGAACCCTCTGTATCTCCAACTCTATCTTTTTATGCAATTCTATTAATAGATGCGGAAGTGTTATTAACAACTTGATCTAAACTTAGATGAGCAAAATTATCTATTCACAAAGGAATTTGGCTTAGTAATTTTGTGAACAATTGAACCTGAACGTTAATGCTTGTCTTGATTCACTAGATTTGCAAAGGAATTTGGAATTTAGGGATCTAGTCATAGATAGTCTCTGCAACGGAAGTTGATTGATTTTATATTCGTGTTTGAGTTCTAGAACGGTTCTTAATAAAATCTTCACAGTAATTTATCTTTGATTTCGATTCATACCTGAAAAATTACCCATTCCCTAACTCTTTTGTCTAATTGATTACTTGAAGTAAATCACCATCTTTGCTTAGTTTTATTATTTGCATTACATTCACATCATTTAACTTAGCATAATTTGAACTCTAGGATTGATTGTGTATTCGATTCTTTGTGGAATTCGACCCCTAAGTACTACAAAGATCTCTTAATTTGAGGGAGTAGCTCAGGGAAATTTGAGGCTATTAAATTTTGGCGCCGTTGCTAGGGAGTAGATATTACCAATCGATTTTAGTTACTTGAATTTTGTCCAAGTTTTTTATTTTTGTTTTGATACTTACTTGCTCTTTTCTCTTTGTTTTGTGTGTTTCAGGTTTATGCCTAATCGCACTACGAGAAGCAACTGGAACGAAGAGCTAGTTGATCTCAATCTTGAGATTGGAAGGTTAGAGCGAGTTAACCGAGTAGCGAGAAGAAAAGCCAAGATGGTTAATCAACTGATTTTGATCAGAGGTGAAGATGGGGGTCTTGAGGATGAAGAGGGTCAGAGGTACAATGCTCAGGGTCAGAAATTGGATGAACATGGAGTTGCGATAGTGGAGCAACCTGGGCAGCCTGGTCACCAGGTCTTGCAGCGTCAAGAGTCAGCTGGGCGTGGGCGCACTCTAGGAGATTACTACAGACCCGACGAGTTCTATGCTAACAGGGCTGCCATCAAACCTCCTGCTTTCCCGAGGAATGATTTCGAGCTGAAGCCAGCTTACTTCTCCTTGGTGGCTCAGCATCCTTTCCATGGTCTTTCCTCGGAGCATCCCATGGACCACATTGAGAGGTTTGAGGACTTAGCATCTAGCATCAAGGCTAACGGAGTATCCAGCGACTATCTCTACTGCAAGCTTTTCCCCTACTCTCTTGGTGGAGAAGCAGCTTACTGGCTGAAGCAGTTAGCGCCAGGATCTCTGACTACTTGGGAGGACACTAAGAATGCTTTCCTCAACAACTTCTTTGATGAGGCAAGGTCCGAGGATTTGAGGACGAAAATTGCTACATTCAAGCAAGGACCTACTGAAGCATTCAAGGCTTCTTGGTTGAGGTTCAAGGCTTACCAGAGAGATTGTCCTCATCATGGGTTTAGCGATGTGCAGTTGTTGGGCATCTTCTTCAGAGGGGTCGATTGGAGGTACCAAATCGCTCTGGATTCTGCGAGCAATGGGAACTTCAACACTAACTATCCAGAGGATGCATTGGTGCTCATCGAGAACTTGGCTTCCAGCAATAGTACCAAGAATGCAGACTTTGAGAGGAAGAAGAATGGAGGAAGCATGGATGGTAGTCAGATCGCAGAGGTGAAGGCCAAGTTGGATTCAGTGCACAACTTGCTAGTGGGTAAGAAGACGGTTCAGTTTGCTGCAAAAGTGGAGACTTCCGAGCCAGAGGAAAAGGATGTCAACTACATCAATGGAGCTGGTTATCAGGGTCAAAGGTTTGGAGGTCAGCAAGGGTATCAGAAGAATGACTTCCAAAAGCCTTTCCAGAGCAACTACACAAGGAACTATGGTTCGTCCTCTTATCAGACTCCTCCTCCTAAGACATCGGAGAGCAAGATGGAGTCAATGCTAGAGCAGCTCTTGGAGGGTCAACAGCAGATGACAGTTAGCTTCAATGGGAAGATGGATGCCATGTACACTGATTTGAATGGCAAGATTGAGGCTATCAATATCCACATGAAGAAGCTGGACACTCAAGTTGCTCAAACCGCAAAGAATGTGCGAAGGCAAGAAGGGTTTCTACTAGCTAAGACTGAGACAAACCCAAGGCTACATGTCAATACGATTACTGTGGGGGTGAGAAAGAGGTGTTTCAGGCTTGTGAGAAGGGTCTAGAGGAGGAAGAAGTCATGGAGCTTGAAGAAGATGCGAATTTGGAGACAGACAGCTACGTGTCGATCGATACGGATGGGCTATGTCGATCAACACAAGCCTTGAACATCGATTCTGGATTCACCAGAAAGTCTCATGTCGATCGACACAAGCAGTGTGTCGATCGACACGCTACCCAGAACTGCCCAACTTTGTCCCAGACTTCGGCCAATGCAGAGGAAAGAGTTTACAAACCCAAGCTACCATATCCTAGGCGCATGGAGAGGTCTACACAAGAGCTGGAGGATGCTAGATGCAAAGCTATCATGGATAAGCTCGATGTGGACTTTCCATTGATTGATGCGGAGAGGATTTCTCTTGTGGTCAGAAGTTATGTGAAGAAGATGTCTAGTCAGAACTTGAGTCTTGAGCAGTATCGTGCTATGCTTTCTGTAGAAATCTGTGCAGCAATTCAAGACATGATTTCGGAGACACCTGCTCAACCGTCGTTGAAGAAGCTGACTAAACTAGCGAGTCCTGGAATGTTTGTTGTTCCCTGCTCAATCAAAGGTATGGAGTTAAAAAATTATCTGTGTGACACTGGAGCTAATGTGAATGTTATTGCTGAGGATGTTGCAAGGAAACTAGGGATTGTGGATCTACAACCTTCAAGAATGCCTATCTTGCTTGCTGACGGTTCTCCCACGACTTCGAAAGTGCTCATTGCTGATTTGATGCTTCAAGTGGGAGACTATCTTATTCCTGCAGATTTCCACGTTATGGAGTCGAAAAAGGGTAGCAACAGACCATTGGTTCTTGGTACATCCTTCCTCGCCACTGTGGGTGCGATAGTGGACTTCCCAAATCGGCAAATCTCCTTCTCTAAGATCAACAAGAATGTCTTCTACGCTGCAGTTCATGTCAAGGAGAATTCTTGTATGACCGTCAATGATGGAGGACAGCAATGCTCAAACCTTGGAGATGACGTGGAGAAGGTCCAAGATGTTCTCAAGATGGCCTTTTCCACTGCACATCATGGAGCCGCCAACCCAGCAAGGTCCAAGTGCAAGAAGATCCCAAGTGTTCCGCCTTCGACTCCACCTCCTTTGCGATCCAATGGAGACTTAACTACATGCAAGGTGAAGCGCAAAGGGAACTCCAAACCTTTCTCTAAGTTCAGGATCATCATCCCCTTAGAGTTGAGAGAGAAATGAGAGGAAGTGATCCAGGAGATGCTGCAAAATACTGCGAAGCTCTTTCCAAGTGCTTTTCCCTGCACCGTTCCACCAAAGACCTGAGCTCCGACACAATCAAGCTAATGACTGAAAACAAGCGCTAAGTGGGAGGCAACCCACTTGTAAGTTTTTCTGTTTTCTCTTTTCTCTTTTATTTTCTAACTTTGAGTCAGTTTGTCTGTGATTCTTATGAGCTTTGAACTTGAACAACTTATGGGATTTGCCTTGTGTTTTTCTATTTGATAGTATTTGTTGAGTAATCCAGGTTTGCTGTCTGAAACAGAGAGGTCCGTGTCGATCGACACAGAGAATGGCCAGCATTTTTCAAATTTCTCAAACACATAACGGTCTGATCTTTCAGAACCCGTGTCGATCGACATGGAAAGTCTGTGTCGATCGACAGAGTCCCCACAATGGTAAATCTTGTTCGTTTCATTCAAGTTCAATTTACCTTTGATTTCTTTTCTTTCCAAGCTCATGTTTTAACAACATTGGTGACAGTGTTGGTTAAGTCTGGTGGAGGAAACTACTAACGTGTTTCTTTTTGTTTTGGTTTATTTTGAGTCAAAAATTTTTTTTGTTTTTATTGAGTCAAAATAGTCAGTTGGAAACTATGACCCTTCTTTTGGTTTAGTGGATTGTCTTTCTCAGCATGTGACCATTCTTCCAGGATCGATTTCAGAGTCAGACTAATGGGAAATCCTAAGGCTTACCAGTTGACTAGAGACGTCTGCTACTTCCACTATAATCCGCCAAGTTAGAGCTACTGCACGGTCTTCCTTGAGATTGATGTTCATAGGGCTTGACTCCTCATTCATACCTGACAAGTGCAACCCCAGTTGAAAGTAATGGTACTAATCTCAATCTATTCCCTTAGAAAAAAAAAATTGTGTTAGGATTGGGGTGAAATGATAGTTCTTGAGTATAGGATGAGGAAATAAAATTCCAGTGAGTGAGTCAGTACTCAAGAGGTGATCACCCAGAGCTCAAAAGCAGCAGTCTGAGTCCCTTAAAACGGATGTAGAGGATGAGCAATCTCACAAACCTGTCTCCTCACAAGGAACAACAGTAGTGAGTCACGACCCTGTCTCCTAACAAGGAACAGCATTAGTGAAATATGCACTGCTTTGAGTCTCAACAATCATAGAAAAAAGGAATAGAAAACCAAATAAGTCTGGGGGGGGGAGAAAGAGTACCAAGTGTTGTAGGGGAGAGAAAGAGTACCAAGTGTTGTATAGGTTGATTTGTCATGGTATAGTATGGGAATGAGTCTAGAAGGGTCTTGGCATTGAGATCATTGAGACCTAGCGATGAAGACTAACGGATTATGCTGTGAAGTGGTGGATGAATTTGGAATGCTGCAAATGTCTGCGGAGAAGTACATGGTGGTCTGATTTTGGGTTGGTTCTGCATTATGTGGTTCACTAGATTGGAAGGGTCAGTTCGATGCTCTAAGAGAAGGTAAGTTTCTATGTTTTCAAACCTCTTTCACATTCTTAGTTTATATTTTGCTTGAGGGCAAGCAAAGGCTAAGTCTGGGGGAGTTGACATATCATAGTTTTTACCGGTTTTCAACCATGATATCCGTTGTTTTATCGAGTCTTTTAGTGTTTCTAGAGTTCTTTTGAGTCTTTTCGGGTTAAAACTCATTTGGATGGAGTCTAAGGCAAAGAAGTAAGGAATGAGAGCAAAGGAGCATAAAATGGTCAAAAGTTTGGAATTCAAGAACCGTGTGCAGAAGCAAGACCACAAAGAGAAAGATTGATCCATCAAAATCTGGATGGATCGATCCAGACACTTCTTACGCGTGGGAAATTACCAGATCGAGTCACATTGATCCATCCAAATTTGGGTGGATCGATCTTGACACTTATGGCGCGCAGAAATATTTCAGGCCAAACCAGATCGGGCCAGATGGATCCATCTTCTACTGGATCGATCCATCTTTCTAACAGACGGAAAAAGGCAACTCTGAACTTCCCTTTTTGCCCAGAATCATCCAGACTCTAGAAAAAGCCCAACCCGATTTTGGAGCCTTATAAATAGTTTTCTTCTAACCTTTTAGGGTTGTATCTTGTTTTTTCAACTTAGACTTTGAGAGAGAGAGCTTTTGGGAGAGATTTCTAGGGATTCACAAACTTTCATATTTCGAACCCTCTGTATCTCCAACTCTATCTTTTTATGCAATTCTATTCATCTATGATGTTTATTTCAATCACCATGTCTGAGTAGTTTGCTTGTTAGGTTGTGGGAATTCTAGGGTTTGATGAGAAATTGTTATGATTGAATATCTGTTAGGATTTATCTATTTGTTTTTCATCTAGATTGCTTTAACTCTGATTTTAGGACTGGCCAACTAAAATTGGAAACCCTAGGTTGCTTAATAGATGCGGAAGTGTTATTAACAACTTGATCTAATCTTAGATGAGCAAAATTATCTATTCGCAAAGGAATTTGGCTTAGTAATTTTGTGAACAATTGAACCTGAACGTTAATGCTTGTCTTGATTCACTAGATTTGCAAAGGAATTTGGAATTTAGGGATCTAGTCATAGATAGTCTCTGCAACGGAAGTTGATTGATTTTATATTCGTGTTTGAGTTCTAGAACGGTTCTTAATAAAATCCTCACAGTAATTTATCTTTGATTTCGATTCATACCTGTAAAATTACTCATCCCCTAACTCTTTTGTCTAATTGATTACTTGAACTAAATCACCAGCTTTGCTTAGTTTTATTATTTGCATTACATTCACATAATTTAACTTAGCATAATTTGAACTCGGATTGATTGTGTATTCGATTCTCTGTGGAATTCGACCCCTAAGTACTACAAAGATCTCTTAATTTGAGGGAGTAGCTCATTGAAATTTGAGCCTATCAGTGAGCCGTACGTGGTGTATACGGATGCATCGAGAATTGGTCTCGGTTGTGTCGTGATGCAGCAGGGGAAGGTAATTGCATATGCTTCGAGGCAGTTGAGGAAGCATGAGTGCAACTACCCTACCCATGATTTGGAGTTGGCTGCGGTGATTTTTGCTATAAAGATTTGGCGATATTATCTTTATGGCGGGAAGGTGCAAGTGTTCACAGACCACAAGAGTCTGAAGTATTTATTCACTCAGCCAGAGCTGAACAACCAGAGACAGAGGCGCTCGATGGAATTGGTAGCAGATTACGATCTCGAGATTGGGTACCATCCGGGTAAGGCTAATCTGGTTGCAGATGCGTTGAGTCAGAAGAGGGTTGCTTCGGCTCAGGAGCGTGATATGGAGGAGTTAGTGAGCGAGATTAGCACATTGAGGTGTTGCGTTATCTCATATGAGCCTTTCGAGTTAGAGGCCGCTAACGAGGCTGATTTGCTGAGTATGATTCGAGTAGCGTACGAGCAGGATCAGGGTTTGATTGATGCTTCTCGGGTTGCGGGTTCAGAGTATAGGGTCTTGGCGAATGGGACAATACTTGTGAACGGGCGGGTATGTGTACCCAAGGATGAGGATTTGAGGTAGGAGATCCTGAGGGAGTCTCATTCGAGCATTTTGTCTATTCATCCGGGAGCGACTAAGATGTACCGGGATCTGAAGCGGTATTATCTCTGGGTCAGGATGAAGAAGGATGTCGCTAGTTGGGTTGCAGCATGAACGTGTGTCAGCTAGTGAAGGCTGAGCATCAGGTTCCGAGCGGATTATTGCAGAGTTTGCCTATTCCGGAGTGGAAGTAGGACATGATTACCATGGACTTTGTGACAGGGTTGCCGGTTTCGCAGACTTATGATGCTATATGGGTGATTGTGGATCGTGTGACTAAGTCAGCACATTTTCTTGCCATCAAGAAGAACGATGGAGCGGCGGTGTTGGGAAGTATGTGCGTGAGATTGTGAGGCTGCACGGGGTGCCAGCGAGTATTATGTCAAACAGGCATCTGAGGTTTTGCTTCAGAGTTCTCGAGGGCATTTCAGGCTGAGATGGGCACTAAGGTGCATATGAGTACAGCTTATCATCGTGAGACGGACGGGTAGTCTGAGAGGACGATTCAGACATTGGAGGACTTACTGAGGATGTGTGTACTGGATTATGGTGGTCATTGGGCGGATCATCTGAACCTGGTAGAGTTTGCGAGTATTGGGATGACTCCATATGAGGCTCTGTATGGGAGGCCATATCGGACACCATTATGCTGGACTCAAGTGGGGGAGAGGAGCATGTTTGGTGCAGATTTTGTTCAGGAGATGACGGAGAAGATCCATGGCTTGAGGCTGAACATGAAGGAGGCTCAAGATCGGCAGAAGAGTTATGTCGATAAGAGGAGGAAAGAGCTGGAGTTTGAGCTGGGAGATCTGGTGTATCTCAAGGCAGCGATGTTGAGGGGTCCTAACAGATCCATTTCAGAGAATAAACTAAGTCCGAAGTTTAAGGGTCTGTTCAAGGTTGTGGAATGGGTTGAACAAGTAGCTTATCGGTTGGAGTTACCTTAGAGTATGAAAGCTTTTCATAAAGTCTTCCATGTTTCGATGTTGCGGAAGTGTTTGCATGAGTCTGAGGAGGTATTGGCTAGGATTCCATAGATCTTCAGCCCAACATGACGTTGGAGGCGAGGCCTGTGAGGATTTTCGAGAGGAGAGTCATGGTTCAAACAAGAAATATGTAGTAATTAATATGGAAGATTTTATTTAATAAATATAAAGTATATGTGAGAATATCTTTTTTTTCACTGACTATTATATTTTTTTGACATGCGTTAAATATGGGATTTGAATATTTAAAAAATATTCATGATATTTTATATACAGAATAAATTAAAAATAACAAAGATATATCTCCACTATAGATAATATATTTTATCTTACAAAATTTAATTTGCATGATACTTAGACTAAATGCATATAAATTTTTATAAATGCCACTTTTTAAAAATATCATCATTTTAAAATTTTCTTTAAAATACCACTAATCCTCTATATATTAATTGAATAGACATTTGGTGAAAAAATTATATGTATTATTCAATGAAGATTTTAAGGAATATGCTATTTAAATTAACTAATGAAAATATTTTAATTAAAACTATATGTTATGGTGGAAATCTTTATATTTTTTTTATTAATTTTATTACATAAACCCACTAATATATATTTTACAGAGTTAAGTTTAACTAAAAGTATTATTTAGACTTACTATATCATCTATTTTTTAAAAAAAAATTGATATATTAAAAATCTTTTTATTATTATATTTATAACAATATTATTTATTTGTAGATGATAAATAAACTTACGAATATTTTTACATTTTATTATTAGAAAACATATATTTTTTGTTTGTTACGTTCGACAAATTTATGTAAATATAAAATTTATTTGATTAATCGCATATTTTACTATTTACACAAATAATAAAACTCAATTTGACACTTCAAATAAACTGAAATAAATAACATTTGTATTAATGTTAATATTTCTGCAAAATTGATCAAAACATATGTCAGTGAAATATGTTTAGTAAATATTTAATTTTATTATATTTATGCACAATACATATCATTATGTACGTTTATAAATATTAGAATACACATCTAAATATTAAGAATAATTAGAAAATATATTTTAATATTTAATCTCACGCTAAGCGTAGATCAAAATCTAGTGAAACATAAAAGAGAACACAAAATAAAATAAAAAAGTCAATAACCATAACCTTAACATACTAAACCACACATATGGAATAAGGGTGATTTAATTTTGGTTTTTTCCGGTTTTGCGGTTCGGTTGTTCGGTTTTTCGGTTGTAGATAAAATGAGTCTTTATAAAACCGAAATTGTTATGGGTCGGTCTCGGTTCGGTTTTTTTCGGTTCGGTTCAGTTCGGTTTTAGGTATTTTTGCCCACCCCTTGGGTATAATAAAAATATTCAGAATTTGTAAAATAATTATCTACGCTTAGCGCCAGAGCACTCATAGTGTGGCACCAATGTAAGGGGTTCGAACCCCACCTTCTCCTTCTGGGAGACAAATAGGCCAGTGGGCCGGCCGTGGTGGCCCACATGACGACAAAAACAAAAATTATCTACGCTTAGCATTGTTGATTGATTGGGGCTTGGCTTCTCACTCGAGCTCAAGCTTTTAATCAGATTTGGATCACAGGCGGAGAGCTTTAGGCGACAATGATGGAAAGCCGGCCGGGAATTTTTGTTGTCGGATCCTCCGGCGTCGGCAAGCGCACCCTCCTCTCACGTACGCTTTGGATCCGATTTCTGTTCCCCTTTTGGATCGCATTTCTGTTTTGTTTTGTTCTAATCTAGGGTTTCCTTCAATTCACAGGACTCCTGTCCGTGGATTTTGAGGATTCATTGGAGTCATCATCTCAAACACAAGTTCATGGGTATGCATACATCTCTAATGACTGAAGAATTTTATGAAGAATTTCTTACACTTGTTTCAACTTTCTTGGCACTGCGGATGATTAACACCAAGTATTACACTGCGGATGTTTCTGTATGGATATCACATACTTGCGATGCCTACTCTCTGCCCAATCTCCCTCAGTCCCATCCACTGGTGGCGTTAGTTATGGTCTTCGACCTGAGTGAGGTTTGCACATTGATACCCCTGTGAGTGTGAGTGTGACTCCTCCTTGTCATCCACATAACCCTTTTACCCGTTATTTGCAGCTCTCAACTCTTGTGGCTCTTCAAGACTGGGTTTCTCATACTGACATCAACAGTTTTGATACATTGTTATGCATTGGGAACAAAGTAGATCTTGTCCCTCATCACGAAGCTCATGAGCAATATAGAAGACGTCTTTTGAAGGCAACAGAGTCCTCTACAAATCTGTATGACGAGTTTGGGATCTCCGAAAGTGAAGGGATCAGCTTGTTAGGAAGTGAAGATGCATCATTGGATATCAGGGGAGCATGTCTTGAGTGGTGCTGTCAGAACAATATTGAGTTCATTGAGGCTTGTGCCTCTAATCCTCATTTTGACAAGTGTAAGTTCTATGTTTTTCAGACAATCCTTCCTTCTTCTTATTGATGCAGTAACCAGGGGTACTGCAATACGCAAGTTTTTACTCCTTGTTTCCACAATATGAAAAATAGGCTATACTCAACTTGTAAAGAGTTCCACATTTATGAGTGAAAATGCAGTGGGTAATAATGAGAAGAGGATATGTATTCGTCTCTAGCATTAATGAGACTCAGGGGTCGATCCTTGTAGGTTTATCAGTCGATGGGGATTCTCAAGGGGTTGAACGTCTATTTGGTGCTCTTTCGGCACATATGTGGCCTGGAATGATTCTTAAATCGGTTGATAAGATAAATGAACCCATGTTACCTTATGGGGAAGGTTATTTGTTCCTTCCATTTTTTTCTTTTCCCATGTATAGTAAGGTTTCCCCTTGGACTCATGTTGATTGGATCTTACATTTCCTCATTCTCAGAGTTGTCAGAAGAAGAATCTGAATATGAATTGGAGTATGAAGTTCTATCAGCAGGCTTAGCTGATCCATGGGAGAATATCGAGGAAAGATGGGTCTCTGCAAGTGAAACGCATTCGCATGCAGATGCTGGTGGATCCACTTCACAGGAAAACCTCCAGGTAGAAAATAATATGGTGAAACCGAAGGAAGTTGTGGATGACGAGCTACGGCCTTCAGGGTCAAGGATAGAGCCGCATAATGAGACTGACAGAGCAGTGGTAACAGATGAAAAACCTACAGAAACAACAAATGTTATGAGTTTGAAGACGTGGAAGAGTTGATGTCAGAAATTGGGAACATCCGTGACAACTTGCGATTGATGCCTGATTTCCAGAGGAGGGAAATAGCTGCAAATCTAGCGATGAAAATGGCTTCTATGTTTGGAGGGGACAGTGATGACGAGGAAGAATCTGAGTGAGCCCGTGTCTATCAAGTAAGGAACCACAGTTTTGTCTTCCTTTATACAACTTTAATCTCAGTTGCACTATGTAATGTGAAGCCAGTAAGCTATCTTATGTATCTGGGAATACACGTTATGGATCTCATTGCTTCTTTGGTATTCTATATATGTAATGGAGTCTTGGAGCTCTAGAATACAGCTTTAAACAGACGTCCTAGTTGGTTACAAATTACACTTGGCAAGGTGCTCTGCACTCGTTTCAATTATTAATCTATATCATTAGGACGAACAGGCGTCACAAAGGAGAATTGGTTTGCAGGACTAATATCTCCAGTATATTCCATCTCTGTGGTCTGATCTCCAACCCTGACGATAGCATGCCCCTCAATAGGTGCAGGAGATAACGGCTCAGCTTCAAGATCAGACATGTTTTGGTCTTCATAATTACTCATGTAAGAGGCTGTCGAGTGACCGGTGGTCTTGGAGCGGAGTAGAGTGGCTCCCGAGGCGTAAAAGGCTGAAGTAGAGGAGGTACTGACACTGCAAGAACCACCAAGGGTCTCTGTTGGTGGCTTTCTCGCTTTGCCTTTCTTCTTCTTCACTGCCATGTGCCATTTCTTCAACGCTTTTGCCATTTGCTCATCAAACACGGTTTTCTTCATGTGTGAACCCATCTACCCACATCAACAACATTAGTTTGTTGCTTGGTTCCTTGCTACTGTATATAGCTTTGTAGACTAATAGACAGTGAAGGCTGAAATTAGGATAATGTACCTGAGCAACCAGTGCGTACAATGGAAGCGTGATGTAGCTGCACAAAATTAAAGCTCCTACGCTGCAAATATAACCAGCTCCTTAGAATCGTTCCAAGAGTGATCTATTGAATGGTTTCTCCAATAGTGGTTAGTGAAGAAGAAGCTTTACCCAAGACACAGTTTTACAATGACAAGTTTGAAATCCTTGTGGAAGCAAGAATAACCTTGATCATTTGCTAAACTTTACTATCCATATCTGTCAACAAAACAAAGAGAAACAAATATGTAAATTGGAGACAGAGGTCCCCCACATGACAACTAAACCAAGATACACTACTAGCTTCTCTTACCTGTAAGATTCTCTTGAAGCCAAGAATTCTTGGGCTTATGTCACCGTGTGGAGGATGAGGAGAAAGCTGAGGCTGTATAACAATGCCGGTTTGTGCGTGAACAGGGACAGTGACTTGGATGATGTATTCGGTTCAACATCCGGTTCAAGTGTCAGGTTGTGTGATATATCATGGTTTTTACTTGTTTTTAACCATGATATAAGTCGTTTTTGTATAGTTTTTTTGGTGTTTTTGGTGTTTTTTAGAGTCTTTACAGGTAAATGATCGTTTGGAGCTTAATGGAAGCTTTTGGAGCATTTTGGAGCGTTAAGGAGAATGGAGCTGAAAAGATCAAGTTGGAATCGAACAGCAGAGGCTCTGTCGATCGACAGTTCCCAAGCCTGTCGATCGACAAGGATTTTGGCGGAGCAAGAAGATTTCCAGAGAGCAGCATGTCGATCGACAGGGCTTGTCTCTGTCGATCGACACGGGCTTTAATGAAGAAAAAATCTGTTTCGGGCCAAAATTTCCACACGTTTTTCCAAAGCCCAAGACCGACTTTTGCCTCTTATATATATAGTTTAACCTAGGTTTTCATGTTTTTTATCGTGTTTTTGATTGAGACTTGGGGAGAGATTGTTACGGAGAGCTTTTCACAGAGATTTCAGAGTTTTCATACTGCAAGCATTGAACCCTTTGTATCTCTAACCTTATCTTTTTTATGCAATTCTATTCATTCATAATGTTTTCATCTTCATCTATGTCTGAGTAGTTTGCTTGTTAGGTTGTGGGGAATTCTAGGGTTTTGATGAAAAATTGTTAGGAATGCAAATCTGTTAGGGTTTATCTTTTGGTTCTTCATCTAGATTGTTTCTAATGCTAGATCTAGCTTGATCACCTAGAATCTGGATCTTAGGTTGCTTTAATAGACACGGAAGTGTTATTAACAACTTGAATTAGTCTTAGATGAGCAAAATTACCTATTCGCAAAGGAATTTGGCTTAGAAATTTTATGAACAATTGAACTTGAACTTAATGCTTGTTTAGATTCAATAAATTTGCAAAAGAATTTGGAATTTAGGGATCTAGGGATAGATAGTCTCTGCAACGGAAGTTGATTGGCTTTACATTCGTGTTTGAGTTCTAGAACGGTACTTAATTAAACCCTGCAGTATTTTATCCTCAATTTTGATTCATACCTGAAGAATTACTCATCGCCTAGCTTTTGTCTCATTGATTAACTTGAAATTAAACCATCTTCCACTTTGTTTTTTTTGATTTTTGCATTACATTCATATTATTCTACTTAGCATAATTCGAATACTAGGATTGATTGTGTATTTGATTCCTTGTGGATTTCGACCCCTAAGTACTACGAAGATCTCTTAATTTGAGAGAGTAGCTCAGGGTAAATTTTGAGCATATCAAATTCGGTTCAACATCCGGTTCAAGTGTCAGGTTGTGTGATAAGGAAATGCAGAGACCTGGTCCTACCGGTACGGTCCAGCATCTATCTAGAGAAGATGATGTTACTGCAGGCGCAGCTACGGACGTGTCAAGCGGTTCCAAGCCTTTAAGCTTCTTTAGTCTATTTGGATTCTTTCTTGCGTTCTCATTTTCAGTTGTAAGCCAATAATTTCAAGTTTAGGAAGGGTTAAAAAACCAACTGATGTAGATACATCCAAGTTCAATTTAAAAAGCTTCTCTCTATTTGTTAACCTTTCAAGATTTTAAAAATCGTTTTTCAATCCTCATCGAAGACAAACAATCAAAAGTACCCGAACACGCGTATGAATATGATGGAATATACATTCAAGATTTTGCTTCTACTGGTAAACGATGATATCATTTGAGAACATTACTATCTTATCACAGACAGTAACGTACAAGACAGTAGAACTCAGTTTCCTGATTTACGTAGGTAGCATATACGATCTTACAAGTCACTACGCAAAAATTAAGACGAAGAAGAAGCTGCAAACATGGTAAGAACGAGAGTATATAAGGTCAAGCGAAAGTGTCCTCACGATCTCCCTCGATGTCAGCCTCCTCCATGTTGCTGAACTCCAGGAAATGAGTTGGTCGATGCTCCTCATGATAGTACTCCTTTGGGGATCCGAGTTTGACGTTGTAATTCATGCTCAACGTGTGCTTTACTCCCATGAAGTTGTAGTTCCACGGTCCGTTCTCAGGAACCTATCACAAAAACGATTGTCAAAATCCCATTTCAATGGCTTTTGTATGATCAAAGAACAAAAAACACAAAGTGGTATTGTGTTTCTTACCATGTAAAACCCGAGGAACCTGTCACTCAACAGCATCTGCACTTTCTCATAGTGGGTGGGAAGGTAACCGTGGGGATTGCTGCCTGTGTCCTTGTTGAGCCGTCCCCATTCATATCCAGTTTGGGTCAACTTATACGACGTCAAAGAACAGGAGCCAGGAGTGAAACTGCATGTCAGGATGATGCATTTTTCTCCATCCCATTGCTTGTTGTTCTCCAGAATACGGGAATGAGAGGTCACATCCTATAGCAGCAGCAAAGATCAATTTAGTAATGGAGTTAACACGCTGAGAGTAAGGCACAAATAATGCATATCATATAATGTACCTGTGGAGACAGTTGAGGGAGCTCATTAGGCTGTGTGTGCAACCATCCCAAGGGCTCAAGATCATTTAGGAAATCATGTTCAGGAAGAGACGACGGAAGGTGAACTTGCTGGTGAGTTCCCCACTGCGGCACCATCACAACACAACGGATCTCTTTCACTTGGGGATTATCCGGGGGACTAATACCATACAGATATCCAGTAATTTGAACACGAAGATCCGCTGTGCATATGAACTTCTTCAAGATGTTCTTTGGCATGATGTATGTGTATCCGGTTTCCTGTCAAAATCAAGAGATAATGTTTTAACGGTGACACTCTGAAAGATTTTTACTTAATTGGCAAAGCGAATGAGAGTAATTTGGATTCTAACCTTGATGTCATCTGAGTTAACGTATATGTGAGTGACTCTGAGGTAGAGGTTAGTAGCTGATATTGCACGCACACGCCAATCTGTCTTGGAAATGCAGACTGCTCGTAAGGGCTAATGGTGGTGACAATGAGTTCATCACCGTGAACATTTGTAGTTCTTGTTGTGACTGCAGTAAGCTGGCTGGCTTCCTTTGCCTGCAAATAGGACACAGATTTTCAGTGAACAAAACAGTAACACAGCACAAATTTACTCTCTGAACGACTGTTATAAAATCTGACAAATTTACCTTCATCCATTGGTCGTCATTGAGAGAGGGCCAGATGTGATGTGCCTCAGTGACAACAGACTTGTCGGGCTTCAACAACATCTTAGCCTTTTCATTATTCACATGAAGTGCACCAAGGATCAGAATGAGTCTTGAAAAGGCAGTATACGAAGAAATACTCTTCAGCCAATCATCATAGATATTGAACAGAACCATCTGCAGTTCTGTGGCCTTCAAAATCAGATCACCAAATTTCTCTATCTTCAAGCAAGCCTGGAACGGCAGCTGCAGTTCGCTTCCCTTGATAACAATGTTCGGGAAATCCAGCAAGTGAACCTCAAGGGGATCTAACATTCCTTTACGAGTAACTATAATTTGTTTTGGCTGTTCTTCAACTGGGAGAGACCGCACAAGTGCAGCAACCTCTTCAGCAGTCTTCCATTTAGCTAGCTGGCCAAGACGCTTCTGACCAGCCCACACACTTGTATGGATAACCTAGAGGGACAAAAAATAGTTGCTTAAGATCTCGCGTGTAATTAGGCTTAAACAGATGAAGTAGCTGTTTTGTGTCACAATGCATATCATGTTCTTAATGTTTAAGTATGGGAGAGGAAGAAATACCTTCAAGAACAGCTGCCAGTTCTCGGATTGAAAATGAAAATCGCACCATTGATAGGCTTTGTAGTTAAATTTCCTTCAAATGTCTTGTGAATTGTGACACGGTAAACATTTGTATCATCAACAAACCATATAATTTGATTGCTGAAAATTTCACCGTAGTTTTGAGAAGACAAATATGGCTCTGTAGGCTCGGACGAGTACAGCTGCAAACCTTTCCTTATCCTCTCTCTCAACACGTATAAAGCCGGATTGGACTGCAATATTCATAGTTTAAATGATAAGTCACATATTTCAACCAAAAGGGCCTGCAAAAGACACCCTGATAATAAAAAATTCTAGTACCTTCACGATCTTGTTCATTGCTTGAGCAAGGAGAGGCTTTGAACCAGGGAACCAGTTCCCGAAGGCAGAATGCAAGTTGTATGCCAGATCAAGGCCAATCATTACACCTGCACAGATATTGTAAGAATATAAAATATACTGCACAAAAGCAGAGAATTAACAAAACAAAGCAAAAGGAAAATGTAATAAATACCAGTTGGAGATGGATAGATGGACATGTTGTCCGTTGTATAATCCATGAACTTGGCCCTAGTATAACGCTCAATATCATGAGAGTCATAGTCTCCCCAACGAAGTTGCACATCTATCCAATACTTGTTACTAGCTTTCTGGTCGAACATATCCTTTGACTCAGCAACCAAGCTAGGCTTAGACATTGGCCATTTATGGGCAAATAGAAGTACATCAGCACAAGAGCTGTTCATCTTATAACTCTTCCTGGGATGAATTGTCTCCTTCTGCACAGTTTCTATCTCCAAAGCGTCCAACTCTTGGTCCAATACTTGGCAAAGATCCATAACAACACTCTCATGGATCTTTTGCCACAAATGTGCTCGGAAGATCTGAATCAAAGAGATCTTAAGGGTAGGAATCTTTCCGTGCATAAATATTCCTGTCAGATCCAACTGCACTTGGAACCCCACATAAACATTTGCCCGATTGATTGTTGGCGACCACCAAAGCGTGAATCTTCTGTTTGGAATCTGGTTCAGACCTCTGCGCATTCGTCAGCTTCTTATATTTCATCGACTCCTCAAAACCAGATGCTTTCTCCCAGAAAAGACCCTCCCAGGTCAGGAAACTGAGTTCATGTAAAGCATGAAAATTAGCAACTTTGATCTGATGGGCTATGAACAAAAGCTGTGAGCAACTGAACATCTTATGTTATTAAAAATTATTGAAGGACAAATGAAAAGCAGACTTACTATGTCCCCTTGAATAATGTGTGCTCAAGTATACCCTCAACACCTCCAAGGGCTTGGATGACATCAGTTCGGTAATTGTTCAAGTTCCACAACTTCCCGTCGTGCCTCTGGTGTGTCCACCAGAAAGGATTTTGTTTAAGGACTTGGTACTGTTTGAAGTCAGTCCGAACCCTCCAACCTTTATCATACGCTAGTGTGTGCCTATCCTTCTGAAATAGCGTATTGATTCGAGGAATTCCCCTATCCCAAGAGTCCTGTTACATGTTTACACGTACACAAGTTAATATTCTCTAAGGGTAACATAAAATATAAAATAATCTTGCGTCTGGATCTCCAAAAGAGGACAAGGCAACACATAGATATCTCCCCAAAACCCTATGTCAAGCAAACCAAAAACACTACTTCCAAGACTACCAAAAGAAAGCAGGTTAGCAAACTGATATCCATCTCAGAACTCTATAGTAAGTAAAGAGGTAACAAACACAAAAGTATGGTACTTACTTCCAGATCTTCCAGTGTAAGACGCCTATTTTGAGCCTGTGCTTCCTGCCTCTTTAAAGCATATTCTGCCCACACACGCTGTGAATCAATGAACTCACTTTCCCATGGCTGTATGTATCGGTACAGATTTGGTATAAGCTGATCTTCCTCGTGGCTCATTCCACTCCTAAAATGGGTTACACCAACATCTGTTTGCTTACTGTACCGAAGGTCACTTTGTGGGATCAAAATATGACCCATTGACAACATTCCCAACCAACCAATTTCCTTTGGAGTGTAGAAGATAACAGGAGGAAATCTGCCAAGGAAAAGTAGAACAATTTCGTTATAGAAACATAAACAAACAGCTCTGATATGTCAGCCATAATTCAATAAGATAGCTTCTGCTCACCTGCTAGGCATCTTTGAGTTCAAACCAATCTTAATCGTTGTTTGGATTTTATTCTCACACTTGACCAGTAGATCCAAGAGCTCTTGTGTATGCACAGTGGCCTCACGGAAGTATGTCATGAGACCTGTACAAAAAAAAGGTGCTCAGCTTCATACTAGCCACACATTATAGAAAAACAACCAGTGGTGCCAACGGGGTCAGAGGATATACCAATTAGAGCTGTATTCCATTTGTTGACGATTTTGGTGAAGGTGGTTGATCCTGACGACATCAGGATCTGCCTCACACGATTCTCGAACACCTTCATATGTTCATCATCGACTCGCAGAAAAGCAACTGCAGTCCTCTCTTTGGTCTTTCAAGATCCGAGAGCAAGAAATCATTCGAAACTAACCCTTCTGACGTGCTCAGGTGGCATGTCCTCCTTCTGAGTTTCCACGAATCCAAACTTCCTCTTGTCGCCGTAACGTTTCGAGTTTAGCTGCATCCACTTTCGAGCCTTCTCCTCAAGCTTCGCCTCCGCCTCCTCAGGAGTAGGCTCCACCGGAGGGGTCGGATTAGAAGGCGGCGGAAGCGCCGTGTAAGAAGGATGGGCAACGGGAGGTGGCGGCATCATCGATCCGCCGGTACCAGGAGGAGCCAAAGGCATACCATCGTTGTTGTTGTTCCACATAGCTTCGGATTCCAAATCCAAACGCCGAGCGTAGTCGCCGAGAAAGAAACCCTAAATCCTCGACGCCAGTGTGAATCTATCTACCTTACGACGAAGAACTAGTGAGCTTAATCGGAGTAAAGAAAAACCCTAATCGCTTTTTTTCTTTCTTTTCGTTTCGGCCTTATAGCAGCAGAAATGACCCCAAAAGAAAAAATCAGGCGGTGTTGAAAATATGCTTAGGCGGTTATCCAAACCCGCTTGATAGGTTAGAGTCACTGATAAAATAAGTTATTGGGCCTTTGACTATTAGCCTTGGGCCAAAAATTATATGCCCGTTATTATCTTTAATTATTTGTATTAAAAAAATTCCACGTGTAGAGAAGGGGAGCTATATAGAAGCATTTTCCCGTAAAACGCGACAATCAAACAAACTCTCCCGCTTCCTCAATTCCGGCGACTCTCTCTCTCTCTCAACAGTGAACGATCTTCACCATCTTCTGGGAAATCGGAATAATTCGAGGTGGAATTTGAGAAGAATCGGTAATGCGTGAGGAACGTAGTCTGTAAAGGATGCAAAGATATGAATAAGTTCTTCTTTTTCTCTTCATTGACGGCTATACACATGTATTTATAGAAGGTAAAGAAACCCTAAACCATTACTTGACTCCCAAGCTATCACATACAAACTAAGATACACAAGGCCCATGAGCCATAGACAAACCGACCCGCTAATACTCCCCCTCAAGTTGGAGTGTGGATATCAGAAACACCCAACTTGGAGAGTAGATGTTGACATGGAGCTCTCCCCAATGACTTCGTTAGTATATCTGCTACTTGATCCTTGGTACGGATATGCTCAGTGGTAATAACTCCGGCTTGGACAGCGTCACGCACAGCATGACAATCTCTCTCTTTATGTTTGGTACGCTCATGAAACACCGGATTAGCAGCTATATGTATTGCTGCCTTACTATCACAAAATAAACGTGTTGGTGTTGTCTGGTCCACGCCCAAATCAGCTAACAATCTGCGAAGCCATTGAATTTCCCTTAACGCCTTGGCCATAGACCTATATTCTGCTTCGGCCGAGGAGTGAGCCACCGTCTTCTGCTTCTTTGTTTTCCAAGCAATAGGAGATCCGCCGAACATGACTACAAATGCACTTAGGGAACGTCTGGTCAAGGGACAAGAACCCCAATCTGAATCACAATAAACCGTTAAAGACAAATTCGAAGTGGATTTAAGAAGAATGCCTTGACCTGGAGAGCCTTTTAAGAAGCGGACAACCCGGAGAGCAGCATCCAAATGAGCTTCGTTGGGAGCCTTCATGAATTGTGACAAGATGTGAATTGCATAACACAACTCCGGTCTTGTGTTTAGAAGATAAATCAACCTCCCCATTAACCGCCGATACTTCTTTGGGTCTTTGAGTAATGGACTCTTTATTGTTGCCAATTGATGATTTTGTTCAAGAGGCGTCACGGCTGGTTTGGAACCAAGATTACCAGTTTCTGCAATGATGTCGAGCGCATACTTGCGTTGAGACAAAAAAAATCCTTCCGGTCCACGACTAACTTCTATACCCAAAAAATACTTGACTCGACCCAAATCCTTCATAGCAAAACATTTGCTCAAATAATCCTTGAACTTCTGAACCATGTAGTTGTCATTACCACAAATGAGAAGATCATCAACATATATCAACACTCGAATCTCCATTCCTTTACTGGTGTAAGAAAACAAAGAGTAATCTTCATAAGACTGAACAAACCCAAACTTAAGCAAAGCATCAGACAATTTCTTGAACCAGCAACGAGGAGCTTGCTTAAGGCCATATAGTGACTTTTTGAGACGACAAACCTTTCCTCGATGCTTATGACGAAAACCTGGCGGAAGCTTCATATACACCTCTTCATCTAAATCGCCATGGAGGAACGCGTTCTGAACATCCATTTGATAAACTTCCCATTGTTTAGACGCAGCTAGACGAAGGATAGTTCGGACCGTCGTCATCTTTACTACTGGAGCAAAGGTTTCATTATAGTCTTCTCCTTCAACTTGATCATTACCTTGCACAACAAGACGTGCCTTGTACCTCTCAATTGTCCCATCTGCTAGATGCTTGATTCGGTAAACCCATTGACTACTGAGAGCCTCCTTTCCTGGTGGAAGTGTTGTTATATCCCATGTATCATGATCTTCGAGTGCCACTACCTCAGTCCCCATTGCATCATCCCACACTTTGATTCCCACAGCTTGTTTAAAATGTTTAGGTTCCTCTTCGGATGTTATAGCTGTGAGGAACGCTTTATGCGTAGGAGAAAAATTTTCGTCAGATATAAAATGTGTTAAGGGGTACAAAGAAGAAGTACCTTGGACCGTGGAGGATTGATTGATGGAGCTAGGTGAAGCGTGATGGGGGTCTTGAGAAGAAGTTGCATTATACGTAACAAAGTCTTTAAGACGAACTGACTGAGTTTTCTCACGAAGACCACGACCAAGTGGTTCCGGCTGAGTGACCTCTGGAGGTGTATCCAGGTCCTGATCGGAATTAATTACGGTCTCTGGTTCATGGACCGTGACTTCCTCTGGTTCAGCATCAGAGATGCAATGATCTTGTGCAGTGTTTTCAACAAGTATAGGGACATCCGTTCCGATTGCAATCACATTATGACCAACGTTTCGTATGTTGGGTTTATGACGATCATTTCTGGTTTACAGGCCGGTTCCCGTGAACCGAACTTGCTCCGTCAATGGTCGTTGCGCGCTTAATATCCCATTATGGGATGTGATAGACAGATCAAAGTGTTGCTGTGGCCAGCAGCAACGATTGAATTTAAGTGTCTTGTTTTGATTTGGTTGATCCGTTACGGATGTTCAAATATTGACTTGGTTGATCCGTGATGGATGTTCAAGTATTAACTTGGTTGATCCGTGATGGATGTTCAAGTATTGACTTGGTTGATCCGTGATGGATGTTCAAGTATTGACTTGGTTGATCCGTGATGGATGTTCAAGTTTTTTTTTTTTTTATTTATTTACGTGGATCCGTGCCAAAGTTGGCTCGAACGCGGGTCTAGATCAATCCGCCGAGGCTGAAGTCAGTTTTTCATCGGGCCGAAGTCGACCCGCCGAGGCCAAGGTCGATTTCCTTCCGGCCGAAGTCGATCCGCTGAGGTCGAGGTCGATTTCCCTCGGGCCGAAGTCGACTCTGCCGAGGCCAAGGTCAATTTCCCTCGGGCCGAAGTCGGTCCGCTAAGGCCGAGGTCGATTTCCCTCGGGCCAAAGTCGAGCTTATCGCGGTTGGATCGGGATGCGGTGCCGAAGTGGAGGTTTAATCCAAGTATTGAAAAATAGGGAGTATACGAGTATACGTACCCCACTCCCCCTCTTTTGAGGGAGGGGGGCAGCTGAACCCATCCGAAGACGGGTTGCCTACGTACCCTTTGCAGGGATCAAGCCGCCTCGTAGTTCGTTGAGAAATGACTTAGTGAAAGTATTTCTTCAAATGTCGGGCGTTCCACGAACGCGAAACCGGATCGCCAGCCGTGTTAGCTAATTTGTAGACTCCGGGTTTGATTACTCCGGTGACTCGGTAAGGACCTTCCCAGTTAGCACCAAGTTTGCCCGCGTTCAGCTCCGCTGTATTCTGAAAGACCTCCCGCAACACCAACTCCCCTTCCTGGAATCTACGAACTTTAACCTTAGAATTGTAGTATCGTGCTGCAGCGTTTTGATAGTTCTGAATCCGAATAAGTGCTTGGTCACGCTTCTCGTTGACAAGATCCAATGTATCAAGCATTAGAAGATGATTTAATCCTTCCTGCTCAGGCAGAAGTCTCCGTCGCACACCCGGAAATTGTACTTCTGGTGGGATAATGCACTCGGTTCCGTATACTAAGGCAAATGGGGTTTCGCATGTTGCTCGTCCTGGTGTGGTGCGGTGCGACCATAGCACTCCTTCCAACTCGTCAGCCCATTTCCCTTTCTTCGCCTTGAGCCGCTTTTTCAGCCCTTTAAGGATTGATTTGTTGGCTGCCTCGGCCTGTCCGTTTCCTTGAGGATACCTCGGCGTCGATTTGCTGAGCCTAATCTTCCACTTATCGCAGAATGCCCCAAACCGAATGGAGATGAACTGCGATCTGTTGTCTGTGACGATCTCGTAAGGCACGCCATGACGGCATACGATATTCCGCCATACGAAACTTTCTACCTGGGAATCCTTAATGGACGCATATGCCTCTGCCTCCACCCATTTGGAAAAGTAATCGGTTAAGACCAGCAGGAAACGTTTTTGCCGGGACGGGTGGAGCGGACCAACGATATCCATTGACCAACGCATAAACGGATAAGGTGAGGTGATCGATGAGAGCATCTCTGTAGGCTGATGAATCTTCGGGGCGTGACGTTGGCATTGCTCGCATTTAGCTGAAAACACTTCGCAATCCCTTATCATTGTTGGCCAATAATACCCGTGTCGTTTAATCCTCACTGCTAATGCTCGTCCTCCGGAATGGTTTCCGCAAGACCCGCCATGAACCTCTTCCATGATTTCCCGAGCTGCCTTGCCTTCAACACATTTTAGCAACGGTCCGGAGAGAGACCATTTGAAAACTTCTCCATCTAACAGGACATATCGTGCGGCCTGAGCCTTGAGTTTACGGGCTGCCCATTTGCCAGAAGGTCGTTCCCCATCATAGATATAACTGCGAATGTCGCCGAGCCATGGCTTGTCGCAGCCGTATTCTGGACTGATCATATCGTCGTGGCCCTCCATAATCTCCTCTTCGTCAGCGGTCGTGCCGGTATATTCGTCAGGGTCATTATGCGAGTTATCATCAGCCTCCGTCATAACTGCATCTTCTTGTTCCGGATCGGGATCGCTGCGGATAGTTCTCTTGGATTTGGGAAACCCATGACTCGTCCCGGGTTCCGAAGTGGAAGGGCACACTGGAAAGGACGGGCCGATGTCGTCGTTGGCGAATGGAGCCGAAGTCGCGACCGATGGTACCGAAGTCACGACGGATGGTGCCGAAGTCGCGACTGATGGTGCCGAAGTCGCGACTGATGGTGCCGAAGTCGCGACTGATGGTGCCGAAGTCGCGACTGATGGTGCCGAAGGCGATGTCGTTTCTGCCAAAATATCCTTCGTGCGTCTGGCTGTCTGGGACCGAGTGACTACGTTGACGGTCTCGGACGTCTTGATGCTGGGATGTTCAATGAACTCGACTGGTATGACCCGTTTCAAGTCCGAATCCGAAGTCGAAGCAAGAACTGCTAACGCATCAGCCGAAGTGTTCTCGCCCCGAGGGACTCTCGTCAGGGTGAATTGTTTAAATTGTCCAGCCAAATCCTTCACAATCCGTAAGTATAACCCCATGCGATCTTCCTTTACTGCATACTCACCGCTGAACTGATTGACGACAAGCTGGGAATCACAAAATGCATGTATGTTCTCGATCTTCAATCCTAAGGCTGACCTCATTCCAGCAATGAGAGCCTCATATTCTGCTTTGTTATTTGACGCATGAAAACCTAAGCGAAAAGACTGCTCCAGTAGCTCTCCAGTCAGAGATGCCATTCTTATTCCCACTCCTGAACCATTTTTTGATGACGATCCGTCGACGTGTAGCTTCCAAATCGGTTTTGGGACGTCTTCTTCGAGACCCTCATCCGAGGTCTCAATAAGGAAGTCCGCTAGAACTTGGGATTTCTTACAAGTTTGACCTCGGTACTCAATGTCGTATTCACTAAGTTCGATGGCCCACTTCGCCAATCTTCCAGATTGGCTCGGGCTATGAAGGACTGACCTCAAGGGAAAAGTGCTAAGGATTATGATTGGGTGTGACTGGAAGTAAGGTCTTAACTTCCTAGCGCACATGACCACAGCTAGTGCTAACTTCTCCATTAGCGGGTATCGTATCTCCGCAGCGACTAAACTCTTGCTGACATAAAAAATTGGCTTCTGTTCTCCCATTTCTTCGCTAACGGCCACTGAGGACACCGCAATGTACAGGAAAAGTGGCTCGCCATCTACAGGTTTTGCAAGTATTGGTGGAGTTGCCAAGTATTCCTTCAATTCCTTGAATGCTGTCTCGCACTTCTCGTTCCAATTGAAGTCCTTTTTACCCCGTAGAGTATCATAAAATGGCAAACATCTATCTGTGGAGCGTGAAATGAAACGGTTAAGCGCTGCAACCCTTCCGGTCAACCGTTGCACCTCTCGCTTAGTCTTCGGAGAAGCCATATTCTTTAGTGCATCTATCTGCTTCGGATTCGCCTCAATGCCACGGCGAGTGACTAAGTAACCGAGGAATTCTCCAGATGTTACCGCAAATCGACACTTTGTCGGATTCAGCTTTATATTGTGCAAGTTCAGCCGTTCAAAACATTCCCGCAGATGCTTGACGTGATCTTCTTTGCTCAACGACTTTACTAACATGTCATCAATATACACCTCCATTGTCCTTCCGAGATGGTTAGCGAACATCCTGTTGACCAGTCGCTGATATGTGGCTCCCGCGTTTTTTAGTCCGAATGGCATTACTTTGTAGCAGTAGATTCCTCTGTCCGTGATGAAAGCTGTCTTGTCTTGATCGTCGGGGTTCATAAGAATTTGGTTGTATCCAGAAAAGGCGTCCATGAATGACAGTAACTCATTACTGGCTGTTGCTTCGACCAGGCGATCAATATGAGGCAAAGGAAAGCTATCCTTCGGGCATGCTTTGTTCAGATCCGTGAAATCCATACAAACGCGCCATTTTCCGTTCTTTTTCTTGACTACGACAGGATTCGCCAGCCAATCCGGATACTTGACTTCTCTGATTGAGCCAACCTTGAGAAGCCTGTCTACTTCGTCGTTAACCGCTTTCGCTCTTTCTGGTCCGAGTTTTCTTCTCTTCTGCTTGACTGGTTTGAAACTTGGATCAACGTTCAACTCATGGCGTGTCACACTGATATCGATACCCGGCATATCTTCGGCAGCCCACGCGAAAGCACTGGCGTTCTCCTTAAGACACGAGATAAGTTCCTTCTTGATGTCTTCGCTTAGTGTGGAACCGATCTCGACGCACCGCTCTGGGTGTTCATCGTCTATGCAGACCGTTATAACAGTTTGCTGAGCCCTTTAGCCGGCTCTCTATCCATTTTCATCTTCTTTTGCTTTGACACTTGGTCCGTTACCGGTTTCCTGAGTTTATGCTCTGTCAGGAAGCACATTCGGGATTCCTTCTGACTTCCCCGAATAGTTTTCACACCGCCAGGTGTTGGGAATTTGACACAAAGATGATAGGTAGATGCAACTGCCCTCATCGAATTCAGCCAAGGAGTCCCCAATATCATATTGTAGATAGCAGGGTGGTCGGAGACAGAGAACTCAACGTTTTTTGTTACTCCTCCGGCTTGAACAGGTAGTGTGATCAATCCCATTGTCATTGTCGTTTCCCCAGAAAAATTTGTTACCGGTTTCGGGAATATTATGTCATTGACCGTGGCTAAGTCGATGTCCATTCGTTTGAGCGTTGCCGTGAATATTATGTCCATCGTACTACCGGTGTCAATCAGCACCCGAGCTACGTCACAGTTGGCCACGACTATTTCGACCACGAGAGGATCATCATGAGGTTTATCAATCCCAACCGTCTCCTTTTCTTCGAAGGTAATGACATCGTTTTTAACAGTGGACGGGATCTGGAGGTTCATACTAACGTCAGCTTGCCTTTGAAAGGCTTTGATGGAAGAAACAGTGTCTGCGCAGTAACGTGATCCGCCCATAATCATGTTAATGCGCCTTCGCGGTTCGGGTGGTGGGGCTTCGCTCTCCTGCCTCTGACGCTTCTGACCTTCTTTGTCAGCTGGGCCGGGTCCATCCTCGCTAACATCCATGGCAAAATCATCAATGCTAACATTTCCCCCAAGCTCTCCTGCTGCCAGCTTTGCAGCGAGTTTTAAGCCAAGAACCCGGCACTTCCCGGTTGAGTGCCCAAAGACGCGATGGTGGTCACAATACGCTGCTTCGTCGTAAGTACTCTCTTTCCTTACCCACGTATTCCATGGGTCTTGGCCTCGGCCACGGCCACGACCACGGCCACGGCCTCTTCCCCGTGCTTGATTTTGATCCTGTCCTTGGCCTCGCCCAGCGGAATCCACTTGGAAATTGTGTGCTCCCTTGAATCCTCCTTTGGAATTCGGATGCTGTTGAGCTTGCGGTTGCTGACTCGTTTGCTTTGCTTTTCCGTGCCTCTCGGCGCAAATCGTAGTCTCTTCCTCCTGATTAATGAATCCGGAAGCCCGGTGCAAAGCGTCTTCGATTGTAGATGGGGTGTTCACGGTCATCTCTTTTTTAAAGTCCGAAGTGTACAAGAGTGCTTTTCTCAGGGCGAGCAGAACGGCTTTGTCGCTAACGTGCTCGACTTTAGACATAATTGTTTTAAAACGACTGATAAAACTCCGGAGCGTCTCATTCTGCCCCTGTGACATCGTCCATAAGTCCGCATCTGAGACTCCAGGATTGATGAATATGGAGTAGTGTTTCAGGAATGCTGCGGTGAGCTGACTGAAATTGTTAATTGAATTCCGATATAGTCTGGAGAACCATTGAAGAGCAGGTCCCTTCAGATGCTCGACGAACAAAAGACACTTTCCTGCGTCTCTCTCGCCTTCCCGGAAGTTAGCGTGACCCATAGCAATTGCGAATGATGTTATGTGGTCTTTGGGATCACTATTCCCCTCATAAACCGGGACCTTAATCTTTCCTGGATCCGTAAGTTTTACTCCTGTGATCCGCGAGGTGAACGGTGTAGTCTGAGCTTCTTCCAAGACGCGATCAATTTCCGGTGCCTTACTAATGGCCCTATGCATCTGTGACTGAACCACTTTCAAGTTGGCAGCTGTTCGATCCATCTCCGCTCGAAGTGCAGCCATCTCTTCTCTCTGAGATCGGATTGCGGCTCTTCGCTCATTCTCGAACCGGGTTTGTTGTGCCAGAAGACGACCCTCTTCTTCCTCGATCTCATCCTCAAATTGTCGTAGCTCGTCGTGGGTCGGGGCTGTGTTGTCGGCATAATGATCTTGCGCTGGATTTTCCGCATCCACATCTACCACTGGTTCTGATTCGGTTTCGTTCTGGGTACCAGCTCTTTGAACCTCAGGGTTTTGCTCACCAGTCATGGTTGCAGGATGTGTCGGAGGTATCCCCGTTTGTGTTCTCATCGGTGTTGTAAACTCGAGGGGAATTGGTCGTACCGGTCTCCTCGGTCGATCTCGTCCCGACCCCCCGGCTTGGTTCCGGTTGGCAGCCGCTAGGGTTTCTAGTCGGGCGTTGGCGGTTGTGTGTTGCTTATCGTGATCCTCGATCCTCTTCACCAGTGTTTCAAGCATCGCCTTGATCTGGGTCATGGATTGATAACTGCAAAAAAGATAGAACGAGGTGCCACATTAGAAAACATCCAACGGATCTATAGACGCAAAGACACGACTCTGGCTCAGCTACCCTTTCTTCTCCAATTACTAACTATCTTATCGATCCATTGAGGGCCGACCGATGCTTCGGTTACAAGGACGTAGAAGAAGTAGTCGATCCAGTGTCTATCTTTACTTGGGAAGCCGCTGATGATTGAACGGTTCGCCTTGGCCGAAACTGAATAGACAAGCTTTTCCTTGGGACGCGACACTCGGACGTCCAACCAATTCAGAAGGTGGTAAACGTTAACCTCTTCGTCGCATTCAATGCTTCTCACGAAAATACCCATCAAGTGACGAAGACCGCGTGGGCTTATCTGCGCTAAGGCAAGCTGATACATCCATAGGAACTTAAGAATGACTTCCGGAATGGGAAAGAAATACAAGCACCAGTTAAAGCAGCTCTCATACATGGTAAAGCAACCCGAAGGGGGATCCCACGCTCGGTCCGAAGATGTGGGGAGTATCATTTCGATCTCCTCCGAAATGTTGAACTTCCGCCTTAATTTCCGTAGAGACCCTTTACTGCACAGTGTGGAATCAGGAGGATCAGGAATATCACGTCTAATCCTTACACTGGGAGCTTTACGCCTCGGGGGCTTCGCCGCGGCAAGCATCTCATTCTCTGTTTCTCGTCTAGCCATTTCCGCCATGGAAACCGCGAATTCGTCTTCAAGTTTTGCTCGCCGAAGATTCATAGTGTAAACATCAGGATTATCCATCCTAGACGGCACAAGCACGATGGGATCAACCTCGGCCTCGGTAAAACGACTTCGGCCCGAGGAGAAACGACTTCGGCCCGAGGCAAAACGACTTCGGCCCGAGGTAATCGACTTCGGCCCGCGGGAAACGACTTCGGCCTCGGTGAAATGGCTTCGGCCCGAGGAAAAACAACGTCGGCCCGAGGCGAAACGACTTCGGCCCGAGGAAAAACGACCTCGGCCACAGCGGATCAACCTCGGCTCGAGAAAAATCGACTTCGTCCTTGGTGAAACGGCTTCGGCCTCGGTGAGACGACCTCAGCACTTCGGCACGCGGACGAGACGACTTCGGCGTCGCAACAAAAAAAAAAAAAAAAAAAAAAAAAAACTTAAGCAAAAAAAAAAAGAGAAGTTAGAGAGAGAGAAGCTACCTTTCTAGAGAGAGAGAGACGAAGTGAAAAATGAAGAAGAAGTGAAGAGAAGTGTTGGTATTTATAAGAAAAGGAAGGTTACACTGTTTCTTGAGAAGCGTGCAGAGTAGCAGTACAATTATCCGAAAATTCAGTAACATAAAGCACAAGGGACACTAGAGTTATTCGACGGACAAAGGCAAAAGGACAGTTCACGGGCCCAAGCCATCATTCATCAAAAGACCCCAACATAACTAAAACATGTTTTATGACTGCTAATCATCTGCTTAACACAAACCGCTTCGCCACTATTTTCATAGTACCGAGCTGGGGGGCAAACTGTTGGGGTCGAATCTCCCCCTAGAAAACGCACGTCATAAAATGGCTAAAATGTGAGAACCGGGCCGACGACGTGTACCATGCAACATGAGGGAACCGAGCATGACCGTATATCATGAGGCGAAATGGTACTGAAGTCGGCATGCTCCGATGAGGACGACGTCGTGCAGCAGTGGTGCCGAGGTCGTCTGTGCTTGGAACCGAAATGGACACGTGATGGTGCCGATGTCGAGACATGGCCGATGTCGTAACTTAGCTGTCGTGCGTGCCAATGTCGGGCCGATGTCGTGCCGATGTCGTGCCGATGTCGTGCCGATGTCGTGCCGATGTCGTGCCGATGTCGTGCCGATGTCGGGCCGATGTCGGGCCGATGTCGGGCCGATGTCGTGCCGATGTCGTGCCTATGTCGGGCCGATGTCGGGCCGATGTCAGGCCGATGTCGTGCCGATGTCGTGCCTATGTCGTGCCGATGTCGGGCCGATGTCGTGCCAAGGTCGTGCCGATGTCATGCCGAGGTCGTGCCGATGTCGTGCCGATGTCGGGCCGATGTCGTGCCAAGGTCGTGCCGATGTCGTGCCGAGGTCGTGCCGATGTCGTGCCGATGTCGTGCCGAGGTCGTGCCGAGGTCGTGCCGATGTCGTGCCAAGGTCGACCTTAGGTGACGCCGATGTCGAGCACTCAAGGCGACGACATCGGTCGATGCGTACCAAAGACAAATGACGATGCATCGAGGTCCGCTTGATAAACAGGTGGTGGACCAAAGTGGCACGTGACAAGGCCCACGAATGGACCGACACAAACAGCCTTGGGAAATTGCAAGAGGAAGAAAAGAATTTCCGTTATCGTTTAGGAATAGACTGGCCGACATAGATTACTATATATACTCATGTACATCCCTTGAGAAAGGGATCCGAAAATCAATTGATAGACTTGTACTCTAAAGCTTTCTGAACAGTAATAGAACGAGTTTTCGATTTTCTTTACAGTTGTTTGCGTTGGTTAAAGCATAGAAATTCAGTTCCCTACAAAAGTCTCTACAAGTTTTGATTGTGCGGATTTCGACGCCCACAGGATTCGGGTCAATAGGTACTTATAACCACGTTACAGAAGGTGTCCGAGCATACTTGAGGGAACAGAGATTCTCTCCAGGAACTAGTGAGGTTCCTGTATATATCTCGAGGGACAGTTGAGTTCTCTCTAGGGGACAAGTGGTGTCTCCTGCTCGAGGAACGTTTGACGGACTGTGTGTCCCGAGGACGTGTCGGCGGGGAGCAGACCAGCCTGACGGGTGGCAACCCGGACGGTGAACGGATGTTATGCACCCCAATCTCAGGGTGACGACTCTGGGAGGGTAAGGTGTGTATATATATTGAGTACGGGCAGTGCGTTTTGTAATGTGATTATGGGTACGAGACTTGATGAACTTCAGAGATCAGTGAGGATCTCAGGTGGTGCTGGCCGGGTAGGGCCAGGAGTGTGGTTGTGTTTGGGTCTAGTCTAGGGCGGCTACTTGCGTTCGGAACCTCGGTTCGAACGACTCTGAAAATTGTGTAGCGTCTTGGTCGTGCATGTTCTTGTTTGATTGTTGCACGATCAATTGGTTCTTTTGCCGGGTCTACGGTTGGTCGGGCATGTGCTTGTTTGATTGTTACGCGATCAGTTGGGCAGGCCTGGTCGGGACTATAAACGGTACATTTTGGGGTGTTCTGGGGGAATCTGGTCGGGTTTCCGGGCGGAAGTGGTGGCCTTAGCAGGGATCTTGCGGGGGCTAACTTGTGATTCGAGGACGAATCCTGGTTAGTGGGGGAGAATTGTAACACCCGTGAACCAAAAATGTGATTTTTGTGGGTGTCGATCGACACTGTGTAGGTATGTCGATCGACACGGGTTGTTGTTCTCTCGAAAAATTGGACAGGGAAGTCCGCGTCGATCGACAAGGCTTGTGAGTGTCGATCGACACTGTCTAAAATCAGACTTAGGGTTTTGATTTCGGTTCATTTTGGTTAATGGGCCGGTTTAGGGAACCTAGGGTTCCATATTTAAGACGTGAGGACGCGTTTACTCAGTCTTTTGGCCGTATTTTCGATCAGAGGAGAGGTTGAGAGAGAATTGGGAGATTTTTGAGAGATTGAGAAGTTTTCAAGGGATTCTTGTGGATTCTCCTTGTTTCTCTAATCTAGATTGTGGTGAATTCGTTTTGGGAGGTTGATTGGGACGAGGAGATTGATTCTGGATCGGGATCAGAGTTGGAGATTAGGATTCTTCATTGTTCTTCGTCGTTCTTCGTTGTTCATCCTCTTTTTCCTTCGAATCTAAGGTGAGTGCGTGACCATAGGTCCTTAGATTGAGGAATGGATGTTATGCGTTTGTTTGCTGGTTGCTTTTGGTGTGTTTGGTCGATTGAATGTGTAGGGAATGGATTGGTTTGTGGAGTTTCGGCCATGAGAGGCTCGAACCCTTCGAACAGCAGGTGCTCTGTCGATCGACAGAGTGTTTCTGTCGATCGACACGGGGCGCACTTGTGTCGAACGACACCATGGTGGCGTGTCGAGCGACACACAGTATGTCGATCGACACTGGCTCTGCTGTTCTGATTTGTCGTTTGCTTGTTCTTGCATCGTTGTTTGATAACCCTGGTATTTCATGCGTTTCTTTGTCTAAGTAAGTGGCATGTAGATGGAATGATCGTCTCACTGGGTATTTATGATAATACTCACGCATCTCTTTTTGCCATGTGATGCAGGTAAAGACAAAGTGTGATCGTGGAATCAGGGCGAGGACGAGATGGATGATCTAGTGGTCTCGTTGTGTGGTTTATTTGAATTATTAGGGTGTTAGTGATTCGAATAGAACGGTTTAAGATTATTTATTGGTTATTGATTATTGGATTGGATATTGATTTATTGTTTTTTTGGAATTGTTTGGTTTATTGGTCATTGTTTCCGCTGAATGTTTGATGTATTGAGAATTTAGCACGTTGAGGGTTAGCATTTATGGGAATGCTAATTCGGTGCTAATTTAAAAAAAAAAAAAAAACGGGTCGGGTTGTTTCATTTTTAATTTGTTTCTCGGATTGGGCAGAAACGAACAATTCAAAGAAATGTTGTCAAGGTAATAATAGTACATGTTTTTCGAGTTCTTTGCATGATACGGTAAAAACTTCTTTGAAGAAATATAGTGGATGAAACAAATGAATTCTTGACGTACATAAAGAATTCAATTCAGATTTTATAGGAGTCCTCTGAATACGGTAGTTCCTTGAACCTGCATAAACTCATATGGTATTAGAGGCTCGAGACAAAATTAGTGGACAAGTTTTCATTGATTACTCATTTCAATTTCCAATATATTTTTGTGCATTTTGGTAAGTTATGGGTCGTGAGGTGTCTACAAATAGTTTGAGATATTCCAAATGTAATTATTACTTTAGGCACCTCTTTTTGTTTAGACTCACTTGCGGCACTTATGTTTTATGCATTTATGCTCAATTCAAAATCATATCTATTATATTATTAGAGAGAGGTTGCAATGATGATTATGATCCTACTAAAGAATTTGAAGGTGTTGAAGAGATTGAAGATGACATTGGATATGGTACATATGATTACGAAAACAGCAGTGCATTTAAGTATGTTGAAATATTGATGGTGAAGATGATTCTCTTCGTTCTGATTACAAAAATATTGATTAATATTTGGGTTTAAAAAAAAAAAATGGTTTTATGGTCCATATAGACATTCAATCTAATTATTTAACAATTCTCGCATTTGATAACTTTTTTCTTACCGTCCAATTATTTTCGATTGTTGAATGAATTATTCAAAAAAACTAAATATTAATCGAAATCAATTTAAAATAATGATAGGCGATCATATGATATAAATGCTGGTTCAAAGTTATATGAGAAAGATAAGTGTGACGTGAGTATAAAACCACCGCCAAAACTAACTGAACACTACATATACGAGCTAGATTTCACTATAGATAAGTTGAATCGGAACACAGTTTTATTTAGTTTGTTAGGGTTAAGGTTTCCCTAGGGTTACGCTCCCCATTCTTAGGGTTTAGTTTCTTTTAATTTACCAAAAAATGATTGGTTTGATATATTTTCGAGTATATTTTTTTATTGTTTAGTCTCGCATATTGATTTGATTAATTTTTAATTTGCTATAAATATAAATGGTATATATATAAATTATAAAAAATGACTGAAAACTTACTTTTTAAGAAAACTACATATTATTCAAAATCAATTTAAAATAGTGATATGTGATCATATGATATACTCCCTCCGTTTTCAAATAGTTGATTTTCTACAGTTTTCACACATATTAAGAAAATATATTAATTCTACATTGTTTTTTGTGTTAAACAATTTTCAATAACTTTTAACCAATAGTAATTCAACAAAATCAATTAATATGTCTTGAAATTTACAATTCACCATTACTACTTAATAAAAACTGCATAAAAATTGTAAAATATCAATCTTTTAAAAACAATTTTTTTTCTAGAACATCAACTATTTGAAAACAGAGGGAGTAAATATTATTCGAATTCAATTTTAAAAAGTGAGTATAAAATCATCCGCCAAAACTAATCGAACACTACTATACGAGATAGATTTCACTATAGTTGAGCTGAATCGAACCATAATTTTTTTAGTTTGCTAGGGTTAAGGATTCCCTACGATTGAGGCTCCCCACTCTTAGGGTTTAGTTCTTTTTGAAGGAAATGTGCGATGTGAGTATAAAGCCACCTGCCAAAACAAACAGAACACTACATATACGAGCTATATTTCACTATAGCTGAGCTGAATCAAACCATAGTTTTGTTTGGTTTGTTAGGGTTAAGGCTTTCCCTAGGGTTAAGCCTCCTCACTCTTAGGGTTTAGCTCCTTTTAATTTGAAAAAAGTAAAATTTTAATATATTTTCGAGTATATATTTTTTATTGCTTAGTCTCGCATATTGATATAATGAATTTTAATTTGCTAAAAATATAGATGGTTTATATATAAATTATAAAAATATGACTCAAAAACTCTTTTTTTTTTTACAACAAAATATTATTCAAAATCAATTTAAAATAATGATAGGCGATTATATGATATAAATCCTGGTACAAAGTTATATGATAAAGATAACTGAGATGTGAGTATAAAACTGGCCGCCAAAACAAACCGAACACTACATATACGAGGTATATTTCACTATAACTGAGCTGAATCGAACCATAGTTTTGTTTAGTTTGTTAGGGTTAAAGCTTCTTTAGGGTTAAGGCTCTCAACTCTTAGGGTTTAGTTCCTTTAGAAGGAGGAGGGCGACGTGATTATAAAACCACGCCTGCCAGAATTAACCGAACACTACATATACGAACTAGATTTCACTATAGTTGAGCTGAATCGAACCATAATTTTGTTCAATATGACTATAGCAAGAAGAATATTGAACAAAAATACTAATTAATATTTGGTTTTTTTTACTTCTTTTGGTTTTATGGTCCATATAGTCGTTGGATCAAATTACTTTAACAATTGTCACATTTGATAACTTTTTTTCTTACCCGTCCAATTATTTTTGATTTTTATGAATTATTCCAAAAACTAAATATTATTTGAAATCAGTTTAAAATAGTGAAAACTTATAAAAACTAAATATGACTGAAAACTTATTTTTTATGAAAACCAAATATTATTCAAAATCAATTTAAAATAGTGATAGGCGATCGTAAGATATGAATACTGGTACATAGTTGTATGAGAAGGAGAGGCACAACGTGAGCATAAAACCACCCGCCAAAACTAACTGAATACTACATATACGAGCTACGTTTCACTATAGCTGAGCTGAATCGAAACATAGTTTTGTTTAGTTTGTTAGGGTTAATGCTTTCCTAGGGTTAAGGCTTCCCACTCTTAAGGTTTAGTTCTTTTTAAAATTTGCAAAAACAAATACGAGACTGAAACTTATTTTTTATGAAAACCAAATATTATTCAAAATCATTTTAAAATAGTGATAGGCGATCGTAAGATATGAATACTGGTACATAGTTGTATGAGAAGGAGAGGCACGATGTGAGCATAAAACCACCCGCTAAAACTAATTGAATACTACATATACGAGCTACGTTTCACTATAGCTGAGCTGAATCGAAACATAGTTTTGTTTAGTTCGTTAGGGTTAATGCTTTCCTAGGGTTAAGGCTTCCTACTCTTAAGGTTTAGTTCCTTTTAAAATTTGCAAAAACAAATACGAGCTAGATTCCACTATAGCTGAGCATAAATTATATGAAAAGGATAAGTACGATGTGAACATAAAACCACACAAAACTAACCGAACACTACATATACGAGCTAGATTTCACTATAGCTCAGCTGAATCGAACCATAGTTTAGTTTAGTTTTTTAGGGTTAATGATTCTCTAGGGTTAAGGCTCTCCATTCTTAGGTTTTAGTTTCTTTTAATTTGCAAAAAAACAAAAGATTTTACCAATGATGTTCTTTTTTTGGATTGTAGATATTAATTATGAATTTGCAGATTTTTCATGATAATTAGAGTATGTGTTGCTAATTGAACCCAATAATCATCCTTATGAAGACCCTCCTAGCGATATTACTTATACAAGGTTTATTGCATATCTAGAGAATCATTATGACTTTCTCATTAGAGTCGACACGTCTTTCATCTTCTAAAAGGATGGAACTCCTACCCAGAGCTCTGCAACTGCAATTATTCCCATACGACATTCCAAGATTTTATGCAAGACATCAACGACTCCATACATAAGATATGAAATTTGATCCAAACAATTAGCGCTAATGAAGAGATAAAACATATCAGTTTTTTCGAACAATAAACTCATGTTTTTCAAATACTTTATGTAGAGACAAAAATAAAATCAACTGGAAGTTCAACCATCAAGTTATCCCATGAAATAACATAATGTGGATATCTTATGGATTCTTTTAATGATTATGTGTGTGCTCAAGATTTAGCCATTCATGTTATGGTTTAGCAACCTTAATAACAAACTTTGATGGTTTAGGGTTACTTGAAAAGATCAAACTTTACATGTTTGTATTAGGATTTAGGCTAAGATGTTATAGTTTAGGGTTTAGGGTCTATGTATTGTTTTCAATGTTTACGTAAATTTGTGAGGGTTTAGGCTCCCATGTCAGGGTTTAGTATCCTAAATTTTCAAAAAAAAAATGATGATATAATATGAATGAATAATTTTAAACGTTTCTTTAAAAAACTAATAAAAAGTATAAATAAATAAAAAACATTTGCAGTGATTAAAGATAACAGAAATGAGAAAACTAAAAAAAGAGGATGACAATAACCGTATAAAACGGATAAAAATATCATAAATAATGGAATTAGTTATCTTCAAAACAAATAAATAAATATACAAAATAAATGTATTGTTTTGAATATTTTACGTGCATTTGTGATGGTTTAGACTTACATATTAGGATTTAGTACTCCTTAGTTTGTTAAAAATATAATTGTTTTCAATAGTTTACATGCATTGGTGAAGATTTAGCCTCACATATTAGAGCTTAGTATCCATTAATTTGTTACAAATTTAAATTATAAATCAAATTTTTATTTCTAAATAATTAACTATATCAGTGTCTTAAAGTTTACTATCCCGCGCAGAGCGCGGGTCCTACCCTAGTAAATAATTATATATAATGTAAAAACTAAAAAGCTTCCGATGGCATTTTTGCAAATACCAAAAGCTGGTGGGGATAACAGAGTCCAGCAAAAGGTTGACTAGTCAAAACTGACTAAAATACTAATAGTAAATAGTAAACTGTGTAAATGGCAAATTATATAAGTTAAAACTGCCTATTTGACAAATTTTTCCTTTTTAAAAGTTAGTCCCAATCATGGGTGTCTTTTTATATATACAAAGGGATTCTTTTATTTGATTTTCCTTTCAAGGCTTCCAAAATTGTGTATCTTTCTAAAACAAATTCCTCTTGTGTATCCCATTTGCTTATCTTTTCTGAAATAAAACAATAATCATAGAGTTTCTTTAATGGAATTATTCGGAAATTAGGGAGAAAAACAATCCAGTGGCTGTTATTGGTGATGTAATCTCTTATCTATTTGATAGGGTAAGAAGTAGTAGTAGTAGTAGTGCGGATCTTAAAACGACAAATGGAATATCTAGACGAAATCTAAATCCAACTAGGCATGACCACGGTTACGGTTATTGCGGTTATAGTTATTTAACCGCCGGTTACGGTTACAATTTTTTATGGTTAGTTAACCTTAACTATTTAATATACGGTTAAAACGGTTACGATTAAACACGGTTACGGTTGATACGGTTCTGGTTAAATGCGGTTACAAGTATTCTATAATTATAATACGGTTAATATTACGGTTAAAATTATAATACTTCTATAACTGAATAATAAAAAACAAGTGAAAGTTTTAGAAAAAATAATAATCTACTACTCATTTTTTAATATGTTTTGAAACTCGAATGGTATTAAAAGTTTAAGATTAAACAAACGTTATTTTTGTTTGTGGAGAAAAAATTATAAAAGCTATAGATGATCTTTTAATTTTTTTTATATAACAGATCAAAAATTCTAAAACCCATTTTTGGCTCCACTACGAGATTTAAGATCTCTTAGGTGTATTTTAAAATATTTGTTGAACTTAAAACAAGAAATTTCTGTTTACCGCCAATTATTTAAATTTGCCACCAAATATTTTGGTTGATTTTTCCTTTATTTTCTAAATATTTTAACATTTGGAGTCGATAATATTAATTCTACATAGTTTTTCTATATCATGCTAATCACTTAATCATACATAGCTAGTAATGTGTAAGTTATAGATACGTTTAATTTTAAATTTAAATACGGTTGCAGATAAAATTTTACGGTTTTAACCGTACGGTTACGGTTAACAAATGGTTACGGTTAAAAAAAATTGGCAACCATAACTAATATATTTTTACGGTTAACGGTTACGGTTTTTAACCTTTTTATACGGTTACGGTTCTGGTTACGGTTTAAAACGGTACGGTTACGGTCCGAAACACGGTTACGGTTGTGTTTTGGTCATGCCTAAATCCAACCAATCTACTTGTAATGAAATAATTGAATCAAATCTTATTATATAAAAATTCATGCGTCAAACATGATAATTAACAAGATCGTGACATGTGTCAGCTAATCAATTAGATTTTGACACGTGTTAAAAAAAGTCCAATTAGAATTTGCCACATGTCAAACAACATTTTAAAATAAAAACTTATTTATTTGTATTTATCAATTAAATAATTTGAAATAAAAATAAATAAAACAATAAATCAAATACCTTTTTCTATTCGGATATTATAATATATATTTTTTTAGTTTGAATAGATTTAAGTTTAAATATCCAAATTTTCACATTTATTTACATAGTTTTATGCTCTCTCCATTCTACGCAATTTAAAATTTTAATAATATTTTCCATAAAACTTATTTGTTTTGGCTTTTCATTAGAAAATATAGATTATTATCTATACTTATAATTGTGAGGTTAACAATCCTATGTGGCGGCTCACAACAAATTGAAGACTTGCTTTGCCGAAACTATCCCTAACAAAAATCGAAAATTAACACTCTTGCCATCGTTCTTAATATTTTAAATAAGGCCATATATTTTTAATTATGATGAGTACGAATCTTAAAGGCAATCTTCTATTGTTATCTTTCATTATAGGAAATATTCTAAATTTAAATTATTCAATTAGATTTAATCGTATACCCTAACTCTATGCTGTATATATATACGCAACTCCAACTCTCCAAGGTTCACTGTAAACATTTTTTTGCCGCTAGGATATTATGTATGTTTTGTTATTGTTCTTCGTCTTTTTTGCATATTTATTGTATACACCTTTGTTTACATACACCTTTGTTTATTGTATACACCTTTGTTTACATACACCTTTGTTTTGTAGAGGCATGGCTTTAATTACTTGACGAAGGAGGTAACTAATTAAGTATCAAGGTTTTCAGTTCTTTTAATGATTATTGTTAAAACTAAAATTTCTATCCTTGAGCTTTGTTGTCATACATTCACGGCATGATTTCGTTTTCATATTATTCAGTTTCGTTTGTATGTTTGATATATTTGGTTTGTTAATAACCCACAAATTGGTCTTCCTTTGACAGTTGGTTACCTACAATAACTCTATTTATTTACATATAAAACTTGGTAAGCTTTCTCTTTAGTTCTTAAATGGTCAGTAGTATTCATCTTAATACTATTCTCTCTTTTTTTTTTTTTTTTTTGAGTTAAAGGTGTATTTTTTGTTGTAAGATCTCCCGGTTTAATCTTCTTTTCAACTAAAAATATGGTTCAGAAACATAAAAAATATTTATATCTTTGTTTCACCACGAACAATGCACCATCTCACTGCGGAGGTGGCTGATCTTGAGACCAAGAAGGTCGAGGTGAGGTAAAACACATTACATTTTACATGTTACTTAACTTTTTCTTAGACAATACTTGGTCCCGAGCATTGATGAGCATCTCTATAACTATTTTGCAGTAAAACTTTAACGTTAGGCAAGTCTATTTTAATATATGCTTTGGCTAATTATATTTTGTTCTGTTGTTTCTAATAATAATGTTTTTAATTGTAATTTATATTATTATGTTTGGATTTTAACTTAAGTTATGATTTCGGGTGTTGTTCCATTATGGTTGTTCTGTGATCATTATACTTAATTTTAGCAAAATTTCATTGAGCTTGAAGTTTTCAAGCAGTTTAATAATTTTCGTTTTGGATTTTCATTAAAATTCTATTTTTTTGTGGAGAGAACCACACAAATATAGAACGAAGGACATATAACATGAAGTAATTATATTTAAGGAAACGATTACAAAATAAATAGATATAAGAGGGATATAAGAGGGCTAGACGTCAACAATAGATGGATATAAACGTGGACATAAACGTGGACGACCCGCCATGATGAAGCTGCAAAAAAAAAAAAAAAATTACAATGACATAAAAAATGTCATTGAGACAAGAGGGCTATAAGATAGTTGTACTACGGTAAGATAGTTGATATAATTCTTTTAATTCATATATGTACTAGGCCAGTACTCGCGCATACTCGCGGGTTTTTTTCTTCATGTATATTTAATTTTGTTTCGAATCTGAGTTTTTAAATGTTACAAATTGTTGAAACATATGCGATAAATTACAGTTTTTTATGTTTTGTTGATGAAGTTTATGTATGCAGAATTTATCTATATATAATGGTCTTCGAAAGAATAAATACTGGCAGTTTTATTTGGGTTTGATAGCGGAATTATAATGTTAAGGTAATTTAATTTTAATCCAGTCTGCTCAAAACACCACTGAAGATTGACAACTTCCCATGAACTGAACAAAAGCAAACATACAAAAGACAAAAACAAAGACAAAAACAAAGACACAATATACACTTAAACATTTGTCGTAAGCTAACATTGCTGAAAATATTGTTCCAAAAAAAATTGCTGAAACTATGTCTACAAACTGCATAAGAGACAAGTCAAAATATGTTGGATTTTTTCCTAAGCGAGGATTGAGTGGGTTTTTTATTCACAACAAGCTAGCAACTGAGAAAAAAAATGTGAGAGCTAAAATATCTATATTTCTTGGAGCGTATAAAAATTAAATATTTAAATTTCAACTTAAAGTGAGAATACGCTTGCCAAATCAACGTATAACCAAATTTCAATCTAATCATCCAAATGGAAAGCCTAATTAAGCTTGATCTAGAAGTCATACCATGTTTCATCTTGTGCACTTTCTCAAATCTACCTTGAGCCTCTTCAAGCGTCTCTTGTTTCTAGCATTTTTTTCTTTATGAAAAGTAAAACCAATAGTACACTCTAAATAATATGAATATATAGGAACAAAGACAACACAGAATAGAACAAATTATCCAAAAAACGGATCTATAATTACTAAACTTTAAAATTTTAAATCTCAAATCCAAAAAAGACAATAGGAATAGAAAAACCACTATTGGCACCATGAGTGTACTCCTCTTTGTTCCTTATAGAGCCATTAGGTCCACATGTCTTTATATTGTGCATTATACATCATCATGCCATCTGCACAAACCAGATGAGCCAACATATAACTATAACTAAGTAGTTTACAGACGAACCACTTTGCAGTTAAAATTAAGCAGCGAAGAAAACCAAAGAAATGGAAACTTACGGCAATAGAAGCATGATTGGAACACAATTCTTGTTCGCAATGAGAGAGCAGACGTCAAATTGTAAGCCTTGAAGTACTCCATGTCAACCATTGCCATAGCTTCTTCTTGTATGGAGAGAGAGAGAGAGAGAGAGAGAGAGAGAGAGAGAGAGAGAGAGAGAGAGAGAGAGAGAGAGAGAGAGAGAGAGAGAGAGAGAGAGAGATGGCCAATCCCATGTCTCTTACACCTGAATACCATGTGTTTAACAATGAACAATATTTAAAGGCAAATGACTCATTCACTGAGATTATGATAAGTCAGAATTTTTTTTGATCGGATTTGGATATGAAACCTTCAGAAAATTAAGAGGGGAAGATGAAGTGAAAGGATGACGAGAAGGTGATGTACAGTTTTCGGAATTAATTAAGTTGCCACGTGTCACAAAACTGGAGAGGGTTCCTTCTCCTTTCATATATATGATTCACTTCCTCGGTTTGTTTGCAGTTATGAGTTACTTTGTGCTTTTGATTTCCCGTTTATCAAATGCAATTAACTTTGCATTTCGCTTTCATCTAAGCTGTAAATTTTTTTAATCATAAAATTTTCTTAATTTTGAACGTCTTTTCTTTTGCACTGAAAAAAGCTCAATTCTAAGAATAAGAGTTAACTCTCAACTGTCGTTTCTGCTATTTCTTTTGCATGTTTATGTAGGGCGGGTTACACGTTTCTGCTATTACTTCTCAACTAAGAATAAGCCTTTGGATACTCTTTTTCATTTAGGAAAACATGTTTATGTAGGGCGGGTTACATGAAAGTTTATAATGACTAGAGAGTGATCCATTGTGAATATTCTTGAGAATAGCTGTAAAAAACTACTGCTAATAGTAACGTAATCTGTGATTTTTTACTGGATTTTTCATTAACATTATTTAAATTTGTAAAAATTTGTGTATGATTTTGATTTTATAGATGGTATCCAAATTCAAAAGCATTAGTATAGAAAACAGTTTGGGAATGAACTTAGGGGTGTCAAAATGGGTAACCCAACCCGATCTAATCCCACATTGATTCAAGATTTTAGTGGACAAGTTTGACCCGCCGATCTATTTATTATATGAGTTAAATTTGCATACTCAAACCCGATAATATGAAATTCATTGACTAAATACAGTAAGTTATATGAGTTATCCACATCTAAATTAAATGTCATAATAAAATAATGAAAAAATCAAAACAATCTATATTACTTATAAATCCAACAAAAAGTTTCAACTTTTCAAGAAAAAAATTAAATTAAAATATTTACGTATCTTAAGATAAAAAAAAAAATCATAAAACCAATAAAATCAGTAAAACCAATAAACTATTGATTAGTTTTAAAAGACAATTGAATTTTCGTTGGATGTATAAGAAGAAGACAAATCTGTTAATTTTTTTTTTTAAAACACTTGAGTCTTGAAACCCCTAATCTTTTAGAACAAATTATGTGTTTGTGTGTTTTAAAACAATTATGTTTCTAAATCTGATAAAGGATTGGAGCTTTGGTTTGGGGCAGGAAGCAACATAGCAACCTCGGCTAGCAAAGGATTAAACAAGAATGTGTAAAACCATTTTTCATTTCAACACTTTACGTGTTTGTTAACTTAGCTTTGGTAGCTCCAGTGTGTTCTCATTATTTTCAGAATGAGTAAAAGGTTATATTTTATAAATATTATATTTAAAAATAACATTACTTATAACACTAAAATACTAATTTTTAAAATTAGATCTAAAAATTAAATTTGAATAATAATTTAAAGGTATAACTAGCATAAATTTCCTAGGATTTTTAATTTCGTTTAGATGTTGTGATAACCTATCATAATCTCATGTGATTAATTATCCAGAAAAGTGTATTAGAGATATGTATACTTTAGTTTCATGATTTCTTCGGTTGGAGTTTGCAGAAAAATACTTATTTGAAAAAAACCGGTCATAACCTCAGATATGTCGTAACCGCATTACCTAGGGGATCGCAGTGCTATTTTTCCAAACTTCAGTTTTAGAATGCTGAAAAGAGATTTTAGGGTTAAAATATCAGAAATAAAAATCTTTAAAACGAGAAGAAGTTTGAGAATTGAAAGTTCGACCACAGTTTTGTTTACACTATTGACACTTCAATAATCCAAAAGACGCTATGGTATGTTGATTATTTTACTCTTCCCTAGCTTTGCTTCCATGGTACTCTCTCCGTCTTAAAATATAAGTTGTTTTAGCTAAAAGCGTGAATATTAAAAAAAAAAAATTTTAAGAGTGTCATATAATAAAAATAATTTAACCAATCATAATTTTTTTTCTAAAATAGGTCACACAATATTCACTAAAGTTAAAAATACATAAGGTTATCAAAAAAATTTATATTTTGAACCAAATAAAGTATTAGTCTTGCTTTGTATCGATACTTTTATGTTCGATTTGTTTCATTCAAATATATATTCTTGGAAAATAAATAGATAAATAAAAATTTCATGATTTAATTTTATTAGGATACTAATATATCTTCGTATGCATTTGAATATTCAATTCGTAATTAATGTGAATTAGATTAAAGTTAATTAACAATGCAAATTAAATAATTTAAAATGTTTAACTTAGTTTAAATTATATAAATTTTTGTTCCAAAACAACGCTAGATAATATATTATTGAAAAACAACATGTAGTCAAACTGTATTTTAGTAGCCTACAGTTTTGAACAAAAAAAGTTAATTGAATGTTTTTTCAGCGTAAGGAGAAAAGACAAAACATATTGCTTTTTTTACAAAAAGTATTATTTTCAAATTCAAACAATAAAGTCATATCTTTCAAGTACCTTATGTAAACACAAAAACAAAACAAATCGATCAATTTAAATCTAATTAATGCCATATTAACGTATTACTATAGGATCATTAACCCACTGGAAGAGATAACCGTAGGTTTTTTTTTTATCGAAAATATAAATTTCCATTACTATCATCCAGAAGTTACAACCATCAAGCCAAAAGCTTGTTTTGCAAGGTAATCAAATATATGTTTTAGACACAATATAAATATCTTAAACATATTGTATTGGTTATATGTTTGTATTGTACATGAGAAAAAAATGGAAAATTCTAGTGAATCATATTTTTATCAGTTTGTATCAGTTCGTTTCGAGTTAAAAATGGTGGATCCATGAACTTTGATGATAAGATTGATGAAATCAGTGCAATGGTTAGACGAGCATAAGAGATAGATGCTTGCATAGAACTTCGTGAGAAGAGGAATTGTGATGTGAACACAAAAACATGTAGTAAAATAAATCGAGCACCCCACAATTAACCGGTAATTTTCACTAAATACCAAATCGAATTAATTTTCACATATTAATGTTTAGAACCTTTTCATTTGCTAAAAATATAAATGATATATCTGTAAATTAAAAAAAATAATTAGTATAAAACGAGTATTCGATTATAACATTTTCTTTTATTGTTGTAGTAACCATACTATAATAGTTATAGTAATTTTTAGTGTAAAAGAATCAAATTAAAACTTTATTTCTTTTTGTAACATTATATACAGAACAAAAAAAAAATTGAACTGAATTGAACCGTAGTATTATTCAGTGTGTGAGAGTTAGGGCTCTCCTAAGGTTAAAAATTTCTTCTTAGGGTTTAGCTTGATGATGATGAGTATGTCCATGCAATCGTCAAAATTGTTGGATGGTGTTCTAAAAGTAGGATAGATGATTTAGTATCCATTCTATCAAATATTGTTAGCGAGGGTGAATGTAAGAGGATTATTGTTGCTGCCAGTCGTGTGTTTGGCATGTCGTGGTTTGCAATATAATTTTTTCTTTGACTTATAAAATATCATATCTTTTTTATTAATTGTTTTCGGTGTTTAGTTGTTTTAATGTTATCTTGGTATGTTGTAATATTTTAGATTCTCTTGGTTTAATAATTTTGATTTTACAATTTATAAATATATTTTCTGAGTTTTTTAGAGTTTATTTTGTTTATTGTATTGTAAACATAATATATTTTTTACCCGTTTAAAAATGAAAAATGAATATATTTATTAAAAGCATATAATTCCTTCTGCTTTTATCTACTGATTTTTTAAATCTCAAATATGACATATATTTTAACTCTAATTATTAAGTATAATATTTTTAAACCTTTTTTTAATATTATTATCCGCGCAGTGCGCGGGTACTACACTAGTATTTTTTTATATATGAAATAGAATACGATAATATAAATGATATGTTTCTCGATCAATAGTTTTGCAGTAACATTTTTACTTTGATTTTATTTATGTTAACGGGTGATCTAATTTTGTTCATCACAATTAAATATTTTATTTTTTATAGATTTATAAAATATTAAATCACAAACCCGCATATATGATACTCCTCATTATCTCTATATGATAAAATATTAGATATGATACTCCTCATTATCTCTATACTATTAAAAAAGAAGTCATTTAGAGTAAATGTCCAAAATCCTATCTAATATTACTGAAATTGCCATTAGTTTTAAACTATAGAAATTCAATTGAAATGAGTAATTTTGGAATTTTTCAGTAGCAATTTCAGTAATTTTAAGATCAATTTCGGACATTTTTTGGACTGAAATCGGGTAGACACGCTGATCTAATCGCGACCCGCTCCAATTGACCCGAATTCATTAATGGCAAAACTGTAATATTCAACCAAAAAAAAAAAAACTGGGTCGCGATGGCATAGCTATAGACGACGACGACAACTTCTTCTTCTTCTTCTTCTTCTTCTTCTTTTTCCAGAGAATTTCATCTTTCTCTCTCTCGATCTCAAGCGATCTCTCTCGATCTTTGAAATTCATGTTGATTGTGGAACTGCTTTTTTGGTTGTTTACAAGGGGAATATGGCAGATCCAAGAATGAGAAGTGCTGCAAAACGTCATGGAGTTGAGATAACATCATAATCAAGACCTATAAAGGCATCTGACTATGTAGAACAGTTGGTTTGTCGAGCTTGCAAAGAAATTGAAGGTAAGCTACAAAATAAAAATGTCTTCCAAATCAAGATTCTATTTTTCCATGGACTACCTTGACTCAGTTCTGGTATGAATAAAAACAGGAAGATGGAGTCAACGTAACAGCAAATTCAGTTCATCCAGGAGCTATTATGACAAATCTTGGGCGCTACTTTAACAGCTTTTTGCCCGGTAACTTCTTTTCACTGATTCCACACTCTCATCACTACATGCTTTATATGGTTAGACACCTAAAAACCGTATATATACATTGATTCGTCTTTGATCATGTATCTTACGGGCTTGATGAAGGAGTTGTTGGTGCAGCGGCTAAATATGTGCTCAAGAGTGTTCCGCAGGTATGCTTCTAATTTCTAAACTGTTCACAAGGTTTCTCCGGTTTATTTGCACTCGAGGAAAGAACCGGTGCTGGTTAATGATATATTGATCTAGCTTTAGGGGTCAATATGGTTTGTCCGGTAATCATGTCTTGAGTATCGGTTTTGTAGGGGGCGGCAACAACTTGCTATGTGGCATTGAACCCTCAGGTTGCAGGAGTTACAGGGGAATACTTCTTAGATAGCAACATTGCTAAACCATTACAACTTGCCAAAGATGCAGAATTAGCCAAGAAGGTTTGGGATTTCAGCACGAAGCTTGCGGATTCGCAACGGGGAGAAAGTAGTTCTTGAAAGTAGATTGTTGTTCAGTTGAACTTTTACTTTGATGGCGTTTTGTGTTTAGATATCGATGTTGTGGTGTGTTGAAAAATATATAATGTAATGTTTCCAACTTCACGATGTAGCTCTTGGCCTCTAATTTTGGAAAATGAAATCAAGGACTGGAGATTGGACGAACTTAATTCAAATTGGGATTTATATGGGCCATAAATTAGTCAATAATGCTGAGGCCCATCACCGTGTAAAACTAAGGGGGAGTTATTGGGAGTAGAATTTAGGTAGAATTTGTGAATTTTAAATGTTTAGAGATTTGTTAAATTTGTAGAGAGATTTGTTAAGTTTGGAAATATTTTTTTGTATTTAATAAATCTATCAAAGAATTGTATTGTAAGAATTTTGAGAATCTCATGTATATACCTAAGATTGTAAAAGTTTTGTTTAATAAGTTAAATTGTTAAGAATCATACTCCCAATAACACTGGATTTTTGCTAGAATTACAAAATCTTTAAAAACTAAACTTTTTGAATAACAGTGGATTTCATTAAGATTGTTAGAATTTATATACCAATAACACTGGATTGTTAGAATTTATAAACTAATAACAATAGATTTCATTAAGATTGTAAGAATTTATAAACCAATAACAATGGAATCGAAGAATTCTAAAAATCATTGAGAATCCTATTCCCAATAACACCCCCTAAGGCTCTATAATATACCCAAAGACTAGATTATCTTCTGGGGATTCTTTGCATCTTGTGAATTTGGACGGAAAAACATGCACATGCCGGCGTTTCGAAAGGGAGAAATTACCATGTGTGCATGCAATCGCAGCTGCCGAGGACAGGGATAAATGTCGTATATCCCTGTGCAGTCCTTACTATCACAACAATTATTTGGTAAACGCATACGCTGAGTCGATCATGCCGGTAGATTCAGCGCTCCAAGTTCCAGATAACGTGGCTAACCAACCGTGCTTTCCCCCGGTTGTTCGTCAACCACCAGGAAGGCCTAAGAAAGGTAGGAAGGCCTATGAAATCTGCTCTAGAAGTTGCACTTGAGAAGAAACGTCCTAGGAAAGAACACACATGTTCTCGTTGTAAACAGGTTGGACATAATGCAAGAACTTGTCCAATGTAGAGGTTTTGTATAAATTTTTTGTTATATTACGGCTGAGTTATGGATTTTGTTTACAATATGGCTTTAATTGTAGTATGGATTTTGGTAAGACGAAACGTCGTGACACGGCTGAGTTGTTGCGACACGGCTGAGTTATGGATTTTGACGGCTGAGATATAAAAATTCTAATTTATATTAATAAACCGGGCGGGAAAAATTCCAATTTTTCCCGCCCAAAATAGAAACACGAAACGTCGCGACACGGCTGAGTTATGGATTTAGGCTGAGTTATTATATTTGACGGCTGAGTTATTATACTTGACGGCTGAGTTATTATACTTGACCAAAATTCTAATTTATATTAAGGGTTAATAAACCGGGCAAGAAAAATTCTAATTTATATTAATAAACCGGGCAAGAAAAATTCTAATTTATATTAATAAACCGGGCGGGAAAAATTCTAATTTTTCCCGCCCAAAATAGAAACACGAAACGTCGCGACACGGCTGAGTTATGGTTTTTGGCTGAGTTATTATATTTGACGGCTGAGTTATTATATTTGACGGCTGAGTTATTATACTTGACGGCTGAGTTATTATACTTGACCAAAATTCTAATTTATATTAAGGGTTAATAAACCGGGCAAGAAAAATTCTAATTTATATTAATAAACCGGGCAAGAAAAATTCTAATTTATATTAATAAACCGGGCGGGAAAAATTCTAATTTTTCCCGCCCAAAATAGAAACACGAAACGTCGCGACACGGCTGTGTTATGGTTTTTGGCTGAGTTATTATATTTGACGGCTGAGTTATTATATTTGACGGCTGAGTTATTATACATGACAGCTGAGTTATGGTTTACATGTGTTACATTTTATAACTTGTATGTATTGTTTTAAATAACATTACGGCTGAGTTATGTTTATCAAGGCTGACTTATGTTTAAACTTGTATAAATTGTTGTAAACAAAAACAATCAATCTTGTAAACGACTGATTCATTTATATAAACACAAAACAAAACATTTATCTAAAATTACATTGTCCAAACTCAAAATTATCAGGGCCAAACTCATCAAACATTTCGACGAGAACAAGCCAAACTCTATATGTAATCCAATCAGGCTTCTCGCCGCCATGATGCCATATCCTCTTAAACGTGCGCATTTGAGTTCGAAATAGCGTTCTAGCCAGCAGATTAAACTGTGTCCAAACTGTCAAATTATGCCTCGGATCCCATCTGTATTTTCGCTATAAAAAGAAACAAAAAGCATTAGTGTTTAAGAAACAAAAAGTTATATGAAAGTTAAATTATGCTTACAGTTAGTTTAAGAAACCACTGTCCCTTAACATCATCGGGAATGAAGCGGTAAGTCGGCCACGGCTGAACCCATCCCTCTCGAAGAATATCCGGGATCGCCTGCGAGAGATAGTGTAAAAACTTAAACCACGTAACACTTGTTTGGTCACACCAGACACCCGCACCAGGGTTTAGAAGAGGGAGGTTATCCCGATCTTCCATGTTGTGTATGGCATTGATCATGCTCTCGAACTTGGATGTCATAGCAGGGACAATCGAAGACATGATGTATGTTTTGATGAGATTAGGTTTTTTTCTTAGGTTTTTTCTATAAAAAAAGTGATGGGAAAGACAATGTTAAATAGAAGGGCTATATATATAGAGAAAGAGATAGGAAGACGAAACGTCGCAAGAGGTAGAGATAGGAAGACGAAACGTCGCAAGAGGGAGAGATAGGAAGACGAAACGTCGCAAATTTCCCGCCCAAATTTTACATTTGACGGCTGAGTTATGGGAACATCACGGCTGAGTTATGTATTTAGGTTCTTAGGGTTTAGGGTTTAGGGTTTAATGTATATCATTTAGAAATTATATGATTTAGAGTCTCAAATGAAACAAATTATACACATTGAATTGAAAAAAATGTATATGGTTTATTGTATATGATTTTGGTTCTTATCTATAGGTAAAGTTTGAAGTACTTCTAAGATAACATATATCTCAAGATCAAGTTAGGGTCCCAACTTGTAAATTGAAGAAAGTATACACATTCAGTTGTAAACAGGTTTATTGTATATGATTTTTGATTTATATTTATAAAATGAGCTTAATTATAATTTTGTAAGTTTTAAATTACATGTTCTCGATTTTAGGGTAAGTTTGGGGTTTGGCTGAGTTATCCAAACGAAACGGCTGAGTTATCTAAACGAAGCGGCTGAGTTATCAAAACTTGCAAATTACATTTTCGAATTTAGGGTATGATTTAGGGTATGGCTGAGTTATCTAAACGGCTGAATTATATACCTTAAAAAGTGGTAAATCAGGCGAACTGAGCCAACATATCATATCCTTTTTCATCGAAGATCTCTGCTGCCATCTTCACCCGTAAACTTCGCTGAATACACCCCACAATCGCCAACTTGGGTGTTTTGGAGAATGTTTTTGACGCTTTTCCATCTAAACGCAAATTGTTTTTGGCAACGGGTTTTTTTGCTAGGCATTACTTCATTGATCATTGCAGGGATCATTTGCATCAGCGGCCTAAATGCTTCTAGCATTTTTTGTTCACTTTCAGGAGTTACAAGTCCAATGATGGGATCGTAGGCATCGATCTTCTCCTCCAGAAGATCCACGTCAAACGCCACCCAATGATCGCCTCCAGTTTGCAGCATTCCGTACAAGTGATCGATATCTTGACACCACTTTTTGTTTGTCGCAATGTCTGCGGGCCTCCTACCGTACATGAGCTCCTCATAACCTGTGTCTTTGAGTTTGAACATCTTTGGATTCAACTTGAACTGATTGAAATCCCGAATCCAGTATCCTAGGAACCATTGGTCCACAAAGCCAATGCGCTTGGACCAGAATGGGCAGGGATCTTGCATGGACCTTTTGGTGAGGACTCTCATATACGAAGCAATATGCTGTACACAGAATATTAAGTCAGCCATCGAATTAGCATAACTCAGCCATCAAACAATCATAACCCAGCCATCAAATAACTAATAACTCAGCCATCAAACAATCATAACTCAGCCATCAAACAACCATAACTCAGCCATCAAATAACTAATAACTCAGCCATAAATAACCATAACTCAGCCATAAATAACCATAACTCAGCCGTAAATTATACTTACAGTATCATACAACCATCCATACTGAATATTCGGCCAATGCTTTCTTTCAGTCATGAGTGCTCTGTAGAAAATAACTTCCTTGTTTGAAGCATCGGTCAGTGGAATGGCCCTAACAATCAAACACAAGTCAGTTTAGGCAAATATTGCTAATAGCTGTATAAAATAAAATAAAAGAATGGTGTAAAAGTCCATACTCGAATGGCTTTAGATGTTGCATAAGTTTCTCCAATTTCGCCGGGTCAACAGGTGAGAGAGGATCATATATTGCTGATGAAGGTTCAAAACCCTTCCTCATGCACGTCGTCCCATTGTCTCCAACAGAAGGAAAAACTGCTGAAGTAGGATTTGGCATCACTGCTAACCCAGTTGGAGCTAATTTAACAACCCTCGACCGATACTCCTTAATTCTCGCTAACCTAAGCCTTTCATCTTCGTCCTCATCAGACTCAGGTAACAGTTCGTTTTCCTTTGCGAGAACTTCCGCGGTCACATCCTCAACATCAGTTTGACCTTCAGTCTTCCCCTTCTTCTTCGCAGCCGGAATAGCTATTCTTATTATGTTTTCACGAGGCTTATTCTTTAACTTAGCCGCTGCCTTCTCTTCCTTCTTCTTTAACTCAGCCGCTGCCTTCTCTTCCTTTTTCTTTAACTCAGCCGCTGCCTTCTCTTCCTTCTTCTTTAAATCAGCCGCTGCCTTCTCTTCTTTCTTCTTAAGAGCGATCTCCTTCCTTTTAGCAGCAGCATCAGTCTTCTTCTTGGCAGCATCCTCAGCCTTCTTTATCAAATCATCCTCATTTTCTTTTCCTTTTGGGTGCCTCCTGGTGACGTGTCGTAATTCTTGCTTAGCAGGATAAATCTTAGCAGGAGAAACAGTAACGAAATCAAGTTCACTACCAAACAAATTCTTTTTCGCCTCAGGAGTACCCTTAGGAACTTGTTCTTTCGCCTTCAATTTCGACCCCACAGCAGCTTTCTCTTTGGCCTTAGCAAGCTCCTCAGCCAATGGACTATTATCGGACATCTGTTCCTTCTGTTTTGGAAAATACTGCTGCGGAGTTCGGCTTTCGGCCTTAGCAAGCTCCTCCACCCTCGCAACATTATCAGGGGTCTCAGATACCGTAATAGGTTCCGTTGGACTATTAACTGACTGCCCTGGTAATTTTCGCGTTTTTGGGGGGCTGGGACCATAGTTTTGGGCACTTTCCGATATACCCAGAGCTTTCAGACGCTCATCCACTACATCTTTGAAACTATCAGTAATTTTCTGAGCCATACCATCAAATTTTCGGGTTAACTCTCCAAAGTTGTAATCAATGGCCTGAAACTTCGAGGCAACCTTCTCAAAAATAGAGTCATGGCTTTCAAACTTAGTGGCAATTTTTTCCAGCGTAGCGGCTATGGTAGTCAGAGCCGCCGCATCCTCGCTACCACCCTTTCCCTTTGCATCCTCCTTCTTCTGAATATCAGCAGCTTCATCCTCCTCAGCAGCTTCACCCTCCTTATCTTTCTTCTGCTTCTTTCTGGGTGGCTCAGACGCAGAGTCAACAAGAACTAAAGCCAACTTGTTTTTTTTCTTCTTCGCCTTCCTCTGCATATCCCAATAATCACCTCTTACATACCTACCAGAATGTAGGTCTCTTATCAGGTTCCTCAGTTGTGGGTCAGTGTCTTCGTCTTCACCCGGCCACTGAGGAAACATCTCTTCTACAGAGTCCTTCAAAACCATATGCCTCACACGCACCTACAACAGTAACTCATAACTCAGCCATCGAAATAAACATAACTCAGCCGTAAAAAGAATAACTCAGCCATCACACAAACAAACCTGTGCATATTATTTGAGTATATTATTTGTTTGTTACGATTGTGTACTTGGTAGATTAGTTCGGATTGTTAGTAGATTAGTAGAGATCTTTTTGGTTAATTGTATAGATTCTCAGTACTCCTATATAATGTAATCTCTGGGAACGTAAATAAATACGCGGAATTTTCAGCATCTGAACCTTGGTTTTACACCAATGCCACATGTTTTCGTCACAATTTGACATCTAGAAATGATTTCGTATCAAAATTAAAAAACAAAGGTTTCCCCAAAAGTAAGGAAGTTTCAGAAGCCGAAAAATACGATTTCTCCTAAAAATACTTTCTTCTTATGTAGTTTTTATGTGGTTTAAGATTAACTTAAAATTTTATGGTTCAATTTGGTCAAGTTAAGCATATCGATTTTATTCATTTTCGTCAGTGGCACATGCCATATCATCTTTCATTAACGGATAAAAAACGACGTTTAGACCATCTGACAACTAACGTTTCATGTTCTAAACGACTATTTTTTCAAAAACAATTAGTATTATTGTATTTTTTTGGGTTTATAAGATAACATTATTTATGAAAAATATGGTATTTATTTGTGGAGCGTTTTGTGTTTAGAATAATAGAACGAATTCTAGAAAAGTTTTGGTATGAATTATGAAACGAACACTTATAAAAAATATAGGTTTTAAGTCATTTTCCTAATTAAAAAAACGATTTAAAGGTTTGGTTTATTTTTTTTTTGTGTGTGGTAGTTGTAAGAATATATGGTTATCAAATACAAAGCGGAGAAAAAAGATTTAAAGAATATGGTATTGCAATTTATCAATCACCACTTTCTTTAATTTTTTTAACTAGTTTACTATCATTTACAATTTTTCTTTAATCTTTTTTTATTATTTGGTATCATCAATTTAGTATGATAAAAAATAGCAGTAAAAAAAAGATAAGTTTGAAAAAAAATATATTAAAACAAATAACTTAATAGTAACCGGCTAAGTGTGAAAAAAAAACCAGTTAAACAGTAAAAAAAATTGTCATAAAAAATAACATAACTACAAATCTGAATAATAAATCATTTAAAGTTTGATTGTTGACAAAAATTCATTTCTATTTAATTAAAATTCATTAAAGTTTAAGTCGACGAACTTTTTAAAATAAATTTAAAAAAATTAAATTGAAGTTAAAATAAGTTTTGTTTTTTATGCCGTAAACATAAAGAGTGACTTCTTGATCCAATCTACTATATGAAAGAACAATGGCTATTTCCATGAGATGCCAAGTCAGCTTAAAATAAAAAGCCATGTGGCACTTCTACTTATCTTATTATATTAAAGAGGATGCGTGCGATAAGAGTGCGACACGTAAGCAAAATTGTAACTCATAAGATTGTGATATGTGGCTATTATTAAGTAGATGATGATATGTGTTAACACTTATAATTAATTAAGAAAAGATAAAAATAAAAATGGAAAACGGAGAAAACAATTGTCAAATAACTAACAAAATAAGAATAAGTAAAATTTTCTTATAGTTTCAAACTAATTAGATTTTTTTTTTAATAATCCAAATTTAATAGATAAAAAATATAATCGTTCAAACTAATTATAAAAATAAGTTAAGAAATAAAATAAAGAGAGTATAAACCTTAAAAATAAAAAGTGGGGGGAAAAGTAAAAATTTTAATTAAAAAAATAAAATGTGAATGATAAAACAAAAGATATTATAAAAATTGAAAAAAATTTAAAAAGACCATGGAAATATCAATTTAAAATTTTAGGATATGCACAATCCCCTTATTAGTAGGACCGATTGTTTAGCCCGATCATCCCATTCGAGGATGATTGAATTTTCTTATGTATGCAACAACTCCAAATTGCGTAACCAATAGATGACATTTATTTTCATTAAATGATTGGTTGAAAAAATATATATATGCACAACTATACTAAAGAAACAAAAAAATTATAAGCATATTTATTTCGTCAATCAAGTTATAGAATATCACAGAGAAAATGAAAATTTTTTACTTATGATGGTACTGATATTTTTCAATTTAAAAAAAAATTCTATAAAATGAAAATTTATACAGGTAAAATAATAATAATAATATGATTGCTATTAAAAATTAAGAGTGTTTAAGGTTTGACGAGTATAGATCTCTATGAGAAACAAACAATGACATCAATGGATACATTTATCAATCATGAATATGTGATAATTATAAAATATTATATAGAGTTTTATGATATTATTTACATGATTTTTTTAAGTTTATAATATTTGATTTTTTTGTGATTTTATCTCATGATTAATATATATTTATAATGGATACAAATATTTTATTCACTTATTTATATATTTATGGGTCTGGATGCTATTAATTGCAACATAAAACTCATCTTTAAACAATATTTTCAATTTTTTTTGTAATTCAGTAGGCTACTAACTAAAACTTAAATATTAAGATCAATAATTTTTAATTTGTTTATCCGCGTATTAACGCGGGTTCTAACTTATTTATTAGAACATAAAAAATCAAGATATAAATTAATATTTTATTATTTAAGAACCGTGTTTAATAGTATTTTAAAATATTTTGATAATTCAACGGATTACTAATTAAAACTTAAATATTTATGTTAATAAATTTTAATGTGCTTACCCACGTATTAATGCGGGTCTTAACCTAGTATTAAATAATTGACTAAAAATTTAATCATTCGACATCGATTATGTAGATTTTAGATTTTCATCATTTTATTATAGACAAAATAAAAAGGCTTTGTTCGAATTTTTATTCATAATCACTTGATTTGGCTATACATATAAATATATAATAAACATACCAGATCAATTGAATATATATTTTTTAATTTCTTTTCCAGTTAATTATTTTATCCGGTTAGAAATAAATTAGTTCATTAAAGTATCATATTTTTTTCACAAGAAATTTAAGTTTTAACTTCTTGAAGAACTATATAATAAATTGTTGATGCGACTTTGGGAATTTCGACATTGTTCATCACTAGGACGGTTTTCACTAGCGGTTCCTCAAAGAGAAATTTGAACCTAGACATAGCAACCATGTAGTGCAACCAATCGAGATTCGGTGTCAGAAATTTCTTCCCTCAGGAACTCTTGCTTAGTAGCTCCGAGCGGTGAGGGGACAGGACGGTGGCCTAAAGCAAACGAGAAAAGAGAGTTGGAGTAAAGAGGTCAAACCTGGTGCACGAAAGAAAGACAAAGAGAAGCAGGGAATTCAATCACTGATTACTACAATTTTAGATTCGTAATACATGAATTTTTACAACGAAAATGTGATTATGGCTTCGAATGGTGACAGCGGTTAGAGCGTTGCGGGACAAGCGGTTTAGGGGGTGCGGTGTAGTTTTAGTGCGGTGCGGTTAGAAGAAACGCACCATGCGGAACTAGTGCGGTTACTGCGATTTGAGCGGTGCGGGACAGCATATGAATGGTGAAAAAACAACATGCGGTGCGGTCTATATGTGTGAATGGTGAAAATGTAAAAAGCGGTGCGGGATATATATTTTAGATAAATATTTTATAAATAAAAATGTGAATGGTGAAAATGTAAAAAACGGTGCGGGATATATATCCAATGATACCTCACAACTCTATTACGTGTTGATTTATATGGAGTTCTAATATAATCACATGCAAGTAGTTCAATCGCTGTTAGAACTTTACTAAACTTTCTCTTCACAGTCTCCTGATTGCGTCCAAACCTTAAACCAACATCTCTTTGAACTTCATTGTGTCCACATATCCGTAGAAACATAGTCACACTTTCTTCAATACTTATATTTAATGTTGGTTGTAGCCCGTAGTTCGTTTATAGAATGTTACACAATGTTGTAAAACATAGAAGTGACATTTGTAGTAACTGAAGACAAGCATCATCATCTTGTTGTAATCGACGCCAAATATTCCTCCATCCCAAACCTCTATCAGTTCGGCACGGTGCTCTTTGAAAATGTTGATCATAATAACTCAAAGCTGGTTGAATTATTAACTCCTCAAATTGCTCATTTTCTAAATTCCACAATTCAATTCTCTCTTCGTAGCTTAGATTGTGGATGTCTCGTGATCATAATTGGCATATACGAAAAGCCTGAAATTTTATAAGCAGAAGATAAAAAAACATCATTAGCCAAATATCAACTAACATAAAACAATTACAAAAAATACAATAATCCTTAAAAGTATAATTATTCATAAAAACAATTACACAATATGCATAAATAGACTCATGAAAATCAGATAATATTTCAAACATAAACGAGAGTGATAAACCGTAGGAAACTAATTCTCGTCTCATGAATCACTTTGATGATCTTCATTTGTACTTGCATTTATTCCTTCTGAGGTTCCCCAAATATTGAATAGACCTCCTGGTCTAGGAGTTTGTGAAACATGAGATGTTTCAAAATAATTTGTGAAATCGAGACCGGGTGATGATGTAGGTTGAACATTTTGTGAAGCCCCTACTCCTGCAGCATGTGAAACTTCTTGTTCAGTATCCCTCATACTTCCTTCGTGACCTCTCACGAAAATCCATATTGAACATTTGTTGTAGTCGTTCCCGATGATCTGCCTTGTTGAACATTTGGTGGAAGCCCCCATTGTGACGCATTTGGTGATGTGCCCCATTGTCCAGCAGTTGGTGGTGTGTCCCATTGTCCAGCAGTCGGTGTTGTGCCCCATTGTCCAGCAGTCGGTGGTGTGCCCCATTGTCTAGCAGTCGGTGGTGTGCCCCAGTGTCTAGCAGTCGGTGGTGTGCCCCAGTTTCCAACAGTCGGTGGTGTGCCCCATTATCCAGCAGTCGGTGGTGTGCCCCATTGTCCAGCAGTCGGTGGTGTGCCCCAGTGTGGAGCTGTAGGAGGTGTGCCCCAGTGTGGAGCTGTTGGAGGAGAACCCCACTGTTGAAAACCAGGACTTCCAAAATGTTGACTCCCATACAAGTGGCTCGAGCTAAGCCTTTTTGGCAAATCTTGATCGTTCCGTGAAATACTACTCATAGCTTCCAGCAGTTGTATCTTATCTTTGTCGTTACCTCCAGTTATATCTATGAAATACTTACGCCAAAATTTTAGCTCTTTAAGTGAATCGATGCATGCCCAATAAAATCTGGTGTTCTTTGGAAGCTCCAACTCAAGAAATATCACTTCTGCCTTTTTGAATTCATTGTAATCTTCTTGGTCAAAACTACCTGGGCAAAGTTGTTGCAAACTTTGTCGTTGGAACTCTCTATAGCCAGTAATAGTGTCTTGTAAGGTTGTCTCAAAAGATTGTCTTCTACGACCTCCTGAGCTACCGCCAGATCTATGCGAACCCCTCCCACGCCTGACACTTGACTGTGAATTTTGTCTGCTCCTTTGCTCACCTCTTCCAACTGGGACTCGAAATGTATCTCGAGTGAACTCATTCGAAGGGTGTGCATCATCATCAGGTTAACACGATACACTTCTTCATCTTCTTGGGCCTCATCATGAACTTGAGTTTGAGGCACGTCACCACCATCGATGTCTGAGTAACCATGGCTGACATCAGCTCTCCGTCTCTCATTCATTATCTCCTCTTCTTTGTCGTGAGGAATGTTGTGGTTGCGTAGAAACATCGTGTAATACAAGACAGCGTTGCATCACATCCCAAAACTCAGGCGGCTTTCGGTTGAACTTACTAGTTATTTTGCATCCCTATAATACAAAAAATATATTAATTGTGTGTGTTTCAGTGTTTGCGTTATTATTAATAAATTTACAAAAAATGATTAAAAGTTATTACCAACTCACAAGGTTTCCACCACTCGTCAGATGCATAAATCTCGGATGTCTCAGGATCAACAGAGATCCCAGTCGAATTCATAAGTTTCTTCCACTTTTTATACGCTTTTTTGAAGTCATCAAGTTTGTTTTTGAAGAAACCGTATTCTATATTCATGTTAAATGCTAAGTTAAATTTTTCAACCATGTATTCTCGACCAAGAGGCGCTGGATCCTTAAGAGTGTAATTAGTCATGGAAATTGCATGATCAAACAACTCAATCAAAGTTTTTTCTTGTTCATAAGTTCATTTATGCCTCGATGTGCTCTACAAATTTAAAATTTGTACAATTAGTTTACTCTATTTCCAAATACTATAACTAATTTGGTAAAATGTCATTGCTAAAAAAATAGAATTAAATTTTTACTCTTGTTGTTGTTTCAGATGGAGCATTTGGCTCTCTTTGACTGGAAAAATTTGCGTTTGAACGACCCCTAGACGACATATCTGCTTTTAGCAATACATTATCATAAATAATAAAATCATAAAAATATTCAAAAAACCATATTATGCAAAACAGTGGGTTTTCATTATTACGGTTCTCATCACTAATTACACGTTTAAAACGAATATATACATGAAAACTTGGTATAATCTACCAGTAGTTAATATTTTATGAAAACTTTCTAATGAATATTTTCATTAATTTTATGAATAGAAAAAAATCGACCATAAGTAGTTAATAAAATATTATTATTAAAATCTAATCGACCATAACTACCATAAGTAGTTATTAATTTTATGAATAAAATCTAAACTATGAATAAATCATGAAAACTTTATAATGAATATTTTCATTAATTTTATCAAATTGACCATAAGTAGTTAATAAAATATTGTTTACAATTTTGTATTTACAATTTAAAAATATAGTTGTACACTATTATCGTATTGCTTTCACATTTATACATTAATTAATTTACATCAAAATTAATAGCATATTCTACTTTATAATTCAAATGTTAGAGTATCACAAAAAATGTCATGTAAATGTTATAAAATGTTCATGTGGGTTTTATTTAGATTTTGATAAAATTTCTCATCAAATAGTTTTAAATGTTGTATTATAATGGTAATCAGACATATATATGCATTATATCATATTTATCATGTATTATCATGCATTATATTTATCATATGTCTATGAATTATTTATGAGATATATTCTTATGTTCACAAAAAAAAAATTGCTTACTTGAGAGGGTTGGTACTGCAAACGAATAGCTTCTTTTAGATTTTTAAAGTGTTTTAAGTTTTTTTTTAGAGTTTGGAAAGAAGAATGAAAATGAGAGTTTATTTATAGAGTAATTATTTTTTGTATATTTTCGATTTAAAAAAAAAATTGGTCAACTAGCTATAGTCCCTAAACCACACCTCAACCCTGCCTTTTCAATTATCAGGTGCGTTTGTCTTTTTGCTTCAATAATACATGTCTCGGTAAGTGTTTTACGTTTTCTGCTTTTTTATTTTTTATTTTTTTTATAAACAGAAAAACAAAAAGTAAAACTAATTGGTGACATATTTTTGGTACCGCTGTGTGTTTCCAATAAACACTCTAAACATTCAAGGCCTATGTAGAGAAAAACAATGTTGTACTGTTTGGTGGAATCACAATCACTGCTGGACTTAAATAAGATCGACAATCCAAGTTTGAAAACTTTCCAAATAAAAACATTAATATGTAAGTCTTAATAGGATGTGGATCGTAAAAGATATTAGGTTTATTATATATTAAATTTAAGAATAATAAAACACATTGTTTAGTATAAAATAATAACTATGAGCGAACAAAAAGAAATCTTTGGGCAAACTTTGTAAAATAAGTTTGACAATTATTTACGAATTCATTACAAAAAGTTTTGGCTCCAATTGATACATGGACATATACATGGACGTAATCATTACTAAATTATAATAGCAATTAAATTTGTTGCTATTACGATATCTGGTTGATAAAAACATTAATTAGATTGAGTGAACTGGTCTTTTATGCTAAGTGTTTAGTTGGGTAGTCTATTGTAAATAAATATCATGTGTTTATTGTTGACAATCTTTAAACTATTAGTGGATCATAGCTACAAAATCCGGTTGATTCTAGGTGTTATCGTTTTTTTTTTTTTAATTTTTCTTTCATGAATCTCTACTGATTGAATAACACTGAAGCAAACATAGTTATGTAAAAGAAGACTCACAATGCTGACCAACTATCTAGATAAGCCTCCATCCTAATCCGTTTTAGTGGAGGCTATGGTTTTTGTAGTTTAATGGATTTGAAAATCCACACAAAATCTAGTGTTATTGGTTATGTGGTTTTAAAATACTAATTCAAATCACGTGTTATTCAATCTACGAATTTATTTGTAGATTTGATTTGGATTTGATTTTAAAATGGATTTGAGTCAAAAATACAAACAACTAAAATCCGAAGTAAAACTTTCATATTTCTAAATATTTGTAAATTCTATAAGATTTTCAAATCCATTAAAATATAAAAACTAATAGCTCCCAATTAATTTGTTGGTTATTTTATTTCGGTGTGGCTAACTACGGCATCTCAAACTTGAATACTATGATAACCCATTTGTTAAAAAAAAAAAATGTTCATTTTGAAAAGTAATTAATTTGATGTACCGAATCAAAGCCTTATGTTGTATTGTTTTGGGCTATAAAAGCCTTAGATGGAAGCTACGGCCCATGATGGATTAAAATCACGTGCACCCACGTGACAAAAAAGTGGAAGATACTGTTGCTGTCATAAAGAGAGACAGAGTAATATAGCCTTGCTTTGTTTAAAGTCTGTCTACTTCCATAAGCTAGATGACAAAACATAAGAGGTTTTTATTTTTTATTTTTTTTTCAGGATTTTAATTAATAAGTTATATTAGTTTACCCAATAATTTCACACTGATTAGTTATCTTAATCGTAATTAAAATCAGTGATCAAGATGGGTTTGAGATGTGGAGCAGTAAAGCCTGTAAAACGGTGTCGTTATAGCCTTTATTGTGCCTTGATATCCAGACAAAACTCTTAATTTTGTAACATGATTAAACCTACCCAACCCAAGTTAGTGGCCACTAACACGAATTCTTTTTCTTATTTTAATCTTCTTCTCTAATCTTTCGGTTTTTGGTCAACCACTTTTGAGTGATTTTAGCTTTTTTTTTAGAATCTCTGTCTTATCCAAGATTCTCCTCTTCTTCTTCTTTTTTAATTCATTTTTAAAAAATATTCTTATCCACTCGATGGACCCGAGTACATTGGTTGAATGAATTGATGGAGTTAGTATTATTTGGGTTTAAATTAGAATTTTTAATAAAAAATTTCTTCAATTATTTTTGAATTTTAAAAAATTCCCTTAACTATTTTTTAATAAAAAAACCATTCAACTATACTTCGTTAGTAAAATCAAATTTCCGTCTACAATAACGTTTAATCGCAATAAAAATTATTTTTTTTGTTACAAAACGACAAAACATCTTAAATATTACCAAAAAAATCAAATTGTTTACAGGAAAACAACAGAAGTGCGCAAAGAAGAAATTAGCTGCAAGTTATGTTCAAGATCGTTTTGATTGGAGATATGCTTCAATAAATAGTCGATATATGGTTGTGAGATCCTACAACAAGATTCACATATGTTACTCAATAAGTGTGGTGAATCTCTACAGTGCATCTAAGATTGCGGCTGATTTCTCGGATGAGCTTCGCATTAATCACGATTTACAGTATATCTACAATTACGTTTTTTGTTTGTCATAAGATTCACTTTGTGTTGTTTTCTTGTAAACAATTTGATGTTTTGGTCAATATTTAAGATGTTTTGTCGTTTTTATAACAAAAAACAATAATTTTTATTAGGATTAAACGTTATTGTAGACGGAAGGTTGATTTTATTAAGAAGTATAGTTGAGAGGTATTTTTACTAAAAAAAATAGTTAAGGAAATTTTTTCATGATTAAATAGTTGAGGAGATTTTTTTATTAAAAACACTTTAAATTAGTCTAAGCTTTGTTTTATTAAATATTAAACGAGTATATAATGAAAGAATATGCGTACTAATCAAGTTTATAAGTGCTAAGGAATCATTTGATTCGTTTTGACAAGTTTATACTGCACCGAATCTGCAAAAATAAACACGCATATCCGATCCTTTAATTAAAAAATTTAGTCCAATGAAAACAGCAACAACACAAATAATTTAACCGACATTTTTTTTCAATTGGTGTAAATATATTTAGCCTAAATTGCCCATTTAGTGGATCCACAACAAAACCTCACATCAACTAACCTCCAATAGCGGAAGGCCGGAAGCGATGGCAATTCGAGAAGCCCTTCTACACGCAAAGAGATCGGATTTGCAACAGTTTCGAATAGCATCGGATTCCCAAATCTTAATCAATCCTATCAATAAGTGTCCCAAAACATCAAAATTTATGGAATCCTCCATGATATCACAAATCTCTCTCTAGTTTTAAAAGTAATCGCCTTTTAGTATGTTCAAAGAGCGAAGAACAATAAAGCCGATACACTGGCAAAATCGGCTTGAAACATTGTTTTGGTTCCCTCCGGTTGAAGTCCGGTTTAATGAAATTGATACCTTTCGATAAAAAAAAATTGCCATTTAATGGAAACAGTCCTTGCCAAGTAACATTTTTCAACACTTTTTTTTTATAACTTGCATATGTTACACAAAACAAATTACAATGAGATATCATTTTTCTGTCAATTCTATTATAATTGAGTTTCTATTTAAACTCTATCACTTTATATATATATATACTACAAAAATAAAGCTAGTCAACATCATTTATTTTTTCGGTTTATATATGAAATATCATCATTGACATAATGGCGATGCATATTATATACATCACAAATTACATTTATTTCTTGTGATTTAAAGATAAAACTCAATGAAACTTACAAAATAGAAATATACTTTTTCCTTCAAAATTATATTTTAAAAAGCATGCATATAGCTTAGCTATGTCAATGTGGAAAGTGGAATGAGACTTTAGAGATTAAAGAATAATAAAAAGGAAAACATATTTTTCTTAATAAAATGGGATCTTGATAGATACACTCTGTAAACTTCTTCTCCCAACCTTTTCTATCGTTGCTTCCCATGATATAAAGCTCAAGGTTCTTGAACCAAAAAGATCTCAAATTCACATTCACATAGTAATTAAGAAGAGAAATAATAAGAAAAATGTTGAGGTCATTCACAAGGTAAAACACTCGCAATACATGCATTTAATAATTTCTTAATAATCTAATCAAGCAATTAGTCTCCATTTCAATTTTCTTATCTATGGCTTCTCGTTGCAGAAGCTTCAAACTCACTACACCAAATGGTTTCATCTCCACGCCAATTATCTCTACTCTCCTCTATTCAACTTCTTCAAGGTCGATTCTATATATAATGTTATTTTAACATAGTAATGATATTCGGTCTCCTAATTTAATTATGTTAAAACTAACAAAAAAATCCTCTAACTTTGGTTGCTTCGTATATGTAGAAAGTTAGAAGGAAAAATTGCGGTCATAACGGGCGGTGCAAGCGGGCTAGGCAAGGCCACGGCGGAGGAATTTGTTAGCCAAGGTGCTCAAGTCGTTATTGTAGATATAGACGAGGAGGCTGGTCATATGGTTTCGGCCGAACTTGGCTCAGCCGCACATTTCATAAGATGTGATGTCACTATGGAGGAACAAGTCGCTAAGGCCGTGGAGACCGTCGTGTCTCGCCATGGGAAGCTCGACGTAATGCTCAATAGCGCTGGAATATCATGTAAGAAACAAATAATTAAGAAAACATTATATTTTGAATCCCGTTTAATTTTAAATATATATATATATATATATATTAACACAACTAATATATGAATTTGCAAATATTTACTTTAAAACTTTGGTTCTTGTGTTGTTGGTTAGCAACAAAAAAGACTTTGGTTCTTGTGATAAATACTTAGGCACCTTTTTTACGAGACTAAAATAACAAATCCTCCATTCTTTTTAAAATCATTATTCAGCCAAACTACTTCGTTGCAAAAAATAGTATGACAGAATTCTGACATTATGCAAGTAGTTATAAAATGTTCGTAGTTGAAATTAAATTTGCAATTAAATTTAGTGGTTTTCCTTCGGTAGCGAGAACAACGTTTTAAAGACAAGATACACATAAATATGAGTTTCGACTGGTATACAAAGAAGTAGTATGAAAGATAGCAGTATATATATGTGGTATGAAAGAGAACACTACAAATATAGATGGTATAAAATGATTGTACAAATATATGATTGGTTACATGAGTAATTGTACAACCACCCATGTTAAATTGCTACCAATATTCTACAAATTAAGCACATCTTCGTTCTACATTTGTTTAATACATGCATGTATATTATTGTGATAGATTATGAAAAATATTTTATCTGGCCATAATTTTTATTTAAAATACGTAATACTTGTATATGACAAAACTAAATAAGAAAATTAAATAAGATAAAACAATAGTAAGTATTACAAAACAAATAACTAACTTAAAAACAAGAGAACTAATAGAAAGTATAAGGAAAGAAAAACAACAACAAAATCCAAAATGTCTTTTTTATGAAGAACAACATCAAAATATTAAGAGGTGCTTAATATAAGTCTCGAATATATTACACATCTTTCTCATTACGTGGAATGTAACTAATCAAACATTAACTCTATATATACTTTAATACATATCTTCTTATTTATAATTCTCGGATATTGCTCATGTATTCATCATATACAATACAGGCTCCATATCACCACCAAGCATAGCGGACCTAGACATGGACATTTACGACAAAGTGATGCGTCTCAACGTGCGAGGCACCGTCTTAGGGATAAAACACGCGGCTCGAGCCATGATCCCTGCTGGCTCAGGATCGATCCTTTGCCTCTCAAGCATCAGCGGCTTGATGGGCGGTCTAGGTCCACATGCATACTCAGTCTCTAAATGCACAATCCCGGGTGTGGTCAAGACTGTTGCTAGCGAGTTGTGCAAATACGGCTTAAGGATCAATTGTATATCTCCCGCAGGCATCCCGACGCCTCTAACAATGAGGATGTTTCAAGAAGCGCTAGCGGGTCACAACATTCCTGAGGAACAACTTTTAGCGATTGTGAACGCAACAGGGGAGTTAAAGGGAGAGAAGTGTGAAGAGAAAGATGTAGCTAAAGCAGCTTTGTACTTGGCATCGGATGATGCTAAGTTTGTGACGGGGCATAACCTTGTTGTTGATGGTGGATTTACTTGTTTCAAGTCTCTTAATCTCCCTTTTCCATAGTTTACTCAAGTTAAGTGAAGCCTTTAAAATTAGTTTTCCAAAATTGTCTATTAATAAGAGTTTTTTTGGGGTAACTAGTGATAATATATTTTGTAATATATAAATTGGATATTATATGGTTGGGATTGTGATTTAGGAAGTTAGCTTCTCTTTAGATTTTGATAATCTTTTTGGTTTTAGAGTTGATTTTACTATATTGAAACTAAATTTAGTTTGACATGGATATATATCTTCCTAAACACATAAGCTTATTTCTTCTACTTTTTCGAGAATTAGCGTCCGGAGAGATGACTGTGAGAGGCCAAAAGAAGACCAATTCTCGAAAAGATAAAAGGAATAAGCTTATGTGTTTAGGAAGATATTCTTTGCAAAAAACACACATCGAAAGTTAAGGAGGTAAATAGCTTAAAATAGATATCTTTCAATGTGGAATGCATCAAACTTTTTTTATAAATACGTACTTGTTCTTATTTCTTTTTAATATTTTAAAACCATCGATTTATTTCTATTATCAAGAATGAAGAAATCCTTCCAGCTCTCGTTCACAGTTCTAGTTATCTTCATCACTATTGTGTTAGGTTAGTATATGCACTTAGAATTGCTTTAATATATTATTTTTGAAAAAAATATTTTGGATAACATAGTATTTTTTGTTATGAAACCATTATGAGGATGTCCACAACCGGTCCATATCCGGCCCATGTTCTAGATGGTTCTAGACTTCCTATTCCATATAGACTTTACCTATTTGTAATCCTATATATACTCTTGATTACTTATGGAATAATACACAATCAATTCCTTCTCTCTTTCTCTTGTTCACAACACGTTATCAGCACGAATTCTCAAAATCCCTAAGCTAAAACCTTCGAATTCTCTAAACCCTAATTTCCGAAAATCTAAGCCTCCATCAACAAAGTCCGGACGAAGCTTAGCTCGATCTCAACAAGGAAAGTTCATACAGCCTACCAAGGTTACGGCGAACTAAGAGCATCCTTCATCATTCATTCAAACAAAGGCAGAGGTTAAGGTAAGTAACATAAAACCCTAAATTTATGAAAACCCGAGAAACCCTAATCCTGAATCATGCTCGTTATTATCATTGTTCGTTTGATTGATTGATCTCATCTTGTTTCATAATTGATCACCTTAATGGAATCCTAATTTGCATCTAACTTAAATCACTTAAAATTGGACTGTTTTGCTTGAATTGAACCCGTGTCGATCGACAGGCTTCACCTTTATCGATCGACATATAACTCTCTGTCTAAAACTGTCGTTTAAATTGAACCCGTGTCGATCGACACTAGGCTTCCGTCGATCGACGCAGAACTCTCTGCCCGAAACTTATTGCTTGAATTGAACCCTTGTCGATCGACAAAGAACCTTCTGCCCGAAAACCCTTCTTAGTCAAAAACAAATTTGGTTGCATGATCTAATTGAACCCGCCTGTTAATTTAAATTAATTGATTGTTTAATTGATTTTTGTTATTAAATAAATAAAACCCTAAGACAATAGGATTTCATCACGTTTTGTCTAGATTTGTTTCATGCATAAATTACTTGTTTAAATTGTTAAATCAAACCGCATGTTGAAATCGCACAATTGTCTTAATCAATTTGCATATACTTTTTTTGACCTAGATGTCAAAAATCAACAATCTTGAGTACGCTGCCCTCAGTGCATCGGGTGATAATTACCTTTAATGGGCCCTGGATACTAAGATTATCCTAAAGTCTAAAGGACTGGGCGAACGTATTGTTGACGGCAACAATACCAATGAAACCAGCAAGTATAAGGCGATTCTAATCATACGCCATCACCTGGTCGAGAGTCTCAAGAATCAGTATCTCACTATTGAGAATCCTCTGGACCTCTGGTCTGAGTTAAAAAACAGATATGATCATCAGAAAACGGTGCTATTACCCAAAGCCCGATTTGACTGGAAGAACCTCAGAATCCAGGACTTTAAGACCGTGGATGAGTATAACTCGGCATTGTTTAAGATCGTTTCGGTCTTGAAACTGTGCGGTGATGAGGTGACCGATGATGACTTGCTCGAGAAAACATTCTTGACTTTCCACACCAATAACATAGTGCTCCAGCAACAATATCGTGCAAAGGGCTTCACAACATATGCAAGTCTAATCTCGTGTTTGCTACTGGCCGAGCAAAACAACGAGTTGCTGATGATGAATAGCGCAATGAGACCTCCTGGTTCTACCGCATTACCGGAAGCTCCGGAAGCTAACAAAACCGAAGAGACCAAGAAAGAGTCTAACCATGTCCAAGGCGACCGGCCCCACGGTTCGAGTCGTGGAAGATTTAACGGACGTGGTGGTTATGGCCGTGGCAATGGCCGACGTAACCAATATGGCAGTCAAGGCCGTGGGAATCGATCCGACTTCAGTCGCGGTCGTGGTAGAGGCCGTGGTATTTCCAAACCACAACACTCGGCTTCGGCTAGAGAATCTTCTTGCCATAGATGCGGTATGGGGAATCACTGGGCAAAGACGTGCAGAACTCCTAAGTTTCTTGTAGATCTCTATCAAGAGAGCTTGAAAAAGAAACTCGAAGCTCATTCTGTTCATCACGATGGCGAAGGCGACTTCAACCATGAGAATGATGACCTCATGGAATATGAGACTTCTGATTGCCTAAAGGAGTCCAATTGATTTCGACATTTAGTGTCTTGTTTGTTTTCTTTATGATTGCATGATTTTGTTTTATGTTTTAAGACTTCATAACTTGTGATTTTGTTACGTTTGCGATTTTAATAAAATCCAATGTTTAAGTTATAATTCTTGTCTATTGAAGTAATGAAAGAGGACAAGAACATACTTGTGGTGGATAGTGGATCAAGCCATACGATTTTAAAAGACAAAAGATATTTTGTGCATCTCACATTGAAAAATGCGAACATTAGCACAATTGCGGGTGTAGCCAATCTTATAGAGGGCTACGGCCAAGCCCATATTCTTTTACCTAAGGGCACACATCTTGAGATACAAGATGCTCTATATTCACCCAGCTCTAAAAGGAGCTTATTGAGTTTCAAAGACATTCGTCTTAATGGTTTCCACGTAGAAACTCAGGGTGAAGGGAACAAAGAATCCCTAGTTATTACTGAAATCACCCAAGGCCGAAAGAAGGTCTTAGAGATTATACCCGCATTATCCACTGGCCTTTATTATGCGAAGGTAAATGTGATCGAGGCTAATGCTGTAGTAAACAAGGCGTTTACCGAATACACTAAGTGGCATGACCGGCTTGGCCACCCCGGTTCTAACATGATGCGTAAGCTCATCTTACAATCCCAAGGGCACACCTTGAGCGAAAAACGAGTTTTCCCTAAGAATCTCACGTGTGTAGCATGTTCACAAGGGAAACTCATCACACGGCCATCACCAGTCAAAGTCACTAAAGAGACTTTGAACTTTCTAGAAAGGATACAAGGGGATATCTGTGGGCCAATACACCCACCATGTGGGACGTTTAGATATTTCATGGTCCTTATCGATGCATCGACCCGCTGGTCGCATGTTTGTTTATTGTCCACTCGAAACTTGGCATTTGCTAGGTTGCTGGCCCAGATCATCAGACTGCGAGCCCACTTTCCAGATTTTCCACTTAAGACTATACGTCTCGACAATGCTGGTGAATTCACTTCCCAAGCGTTTAATGATTATTGTATGTCCATGGGGGTAAGTGTGGAACATCCCGTGGCACATGTCCATACACAGAATGGCTTGGCTGAATCGTTCATTAAACGGATCCAATTGATCGCTCGACCATTACTCATGAGGTCGAAGCTTTCAGTATCCGCTTGGGGACACGCGGTATTACATGCAGCAGAACTCATACGCATCAGACCATCTAGTGAGCATAGATATTCCCCATCCCAACTACTCACGGGTCACGCGCCAGACATTTCCCATCTTAAGACATTTGGGTGTGCCGTTTATGTACCCATTGCACCACCACAGAGAACAAAGATGGGACCTCAAAGGAGGATGGGAATATATGTTGGATTTGATTCTCCCACCATTATTAAGTATCTCGAGCCAACCACGGGTGATCTATTTAAGGCCAGATACACGGATTGTCAATTTGATGAAGTGACATATCCTACCTTAGGTGGTGAGACTAACAAGCTGGTCAAAGAAATATCATGGAATCAATCATCCTTAAATTGGCAAGATCTTCGGACTCTAAAATGTGAATCAGAGGTTAAAAGGATTATTCACTTACAAAAGCTAGCTAATCAATTGCCAGATTCTTTTGCTGACCCAAAGAAAGTGACAAAATCGTACATACCAGCTTGTAATGCACCAGTACGTATTGATGTTCAAAAGGGACACAATCAAGTTGCTACAGAGTCTACACCACATAAGAAACGTGGTAGACCAATAGGTTCCAAAGATAAGAACCCTCGGAAATCAAAGAAAGGTGCAAGGATTGAAACCGAGGTTCGGGAAACCATAGACATGGCCGCGGCTGACCATAGAGAACCGATCAATGAGTTTTGGGACGCCAACTCTCAAGGTTCTAAAGGTCCTGATAATAATGAGATCTCTATCAATTATATCATGTCTGGAATACAATGGAACCGAAAAGATGTCGACATCGATGATGCATTTGCTTATAAGGTAGCACTTGAAATAACAGAATTTTCCGAAGATCAGGAACCCACGTCTATATTAGAGTGCACTCATAAGACTGATTGGCTTAAATGGAAAGAAGCCATAAACGTGGAGTTAAATTCATTAAGAAAAAGGAATGTGTTTGGTCCGATCATAAGGACACCATTCGATGTAAAACCAGTGGGACACAAATGGGTTTTTGTGAGAAAAAGGAATGAGAATGGTGAAATCGTGAGATATAAGGCACGGCTTGTTGCACAAGGATTCTCACAAAGATCGGGGGTAGATTATGAGGAGACATACTCCCCTGTGGTGGATGCTACGACATTCAGGTTTTTACTAAGTCTGGCCATAAGAGAAAACCTTGATTTGCGGCTAATGGATGTAGTGACCGCATATCTATATGGTCCACTGGATAATAAAATTTACATGAGATTACCAGAGGGTATTGAGCTCAAAGATAAGAAAGGTTCTCGAGAACAACACTGCATAAGGCTGAACAAATCCCTATATGGACTTAAACAAAGTGGGCGTATGTGGTACAATAGATTGAGTGAGTACCTAGTCAAAGAGGGCTATAAGAACGACCCCATAAGTCCATGTATTTTTATAAAGAAGTTTGCAAACAAGGGATTTGTAATCATAGCAGTATACGTGGATGATTTAAACATCCTTGGGACCTCTGGGGAAATCGCCCAAACAGTTGAATACCTCAAGAAAGAGTTTGAGATGAAAGACCTAGGTAAAACAAAATTCTGTTTGGGGTTACAGCTTGAGTACACTAATGATGGAATCCTTGTGCATCAATCGGCATACACTAACAATGTACTCAAGAGATTTAATATGGACCAGGCTCACCCATTGAGCAGCCCAATGGTTGTGAGAAGCCTAAGTTTGGAAAACGATCCATTCGGTCCAAGGAAGGACGATGAAGAAATTCTCGGTCCGGAAATGCCATACCTCAGTGCTATAGGAGCCTTAATGTATTTGGCTAGCCACACTAGACCAGATATATGTTTTGCCGTGAATCTCCTATCTAGATTTAGTTCATGTCCAACTCAAAGGCACTGGAACGGTATCAAACATATCCTACGTTACCTACAAGGAACGAAGGACTTAGGTTTATTTTACACTAACCATAACAAGGAAGGTTTAGTTGGTTTTGCTGATGCAGGTTACTTATCGGATCCGCATAACGCTAGATCGCAGACAGGTTATGTGTTTACTCACGGAGGCACAGCGATATCATGGCGGTCCATGAAGCAGACCATTGCAGCTACTTCATCTAATCACGCAGAGATTCTGGCGATCCATGAAGCTAGCCGAGAGTGTGTATGGTTAAGGTCAATGACTCAACACATCCGATCTGATTGTGGCATGGTTGAAGACAAGGAACCAACCATCATGTATGAGGACAACGCGGCTTGTATTGCACAACTCAAGGACGGCTACATCAAAGGCGACCGAACGAAACACATATTGCCAAAGTTCTTCTTCACACACGAACTACAAAAGACTGGCGAAGTTCGAGTGATCCAAGTTCGATCCTGTGACAACTCAGCCGATCTATTCACTAAGTCATTGTCAACATCGACGTTCCGGAAGCTCATACATCAGATTGGAATGCGAAGACTCAGAGATCTTCAGTGATGCTTCGAACAAGGGGGAGTAATGTGTGTTGTACTCTTTTTCCTTCACCATGGTTTTGTCCCACTGGGTTTTCCTGGTAAGGTTTTAATGAGGCAACATCCCCAAGCACATTACAATGATCCTTAGCATCTGGCACAGTTATATCATCCAAGGGGGAGTGTTATGAAACCATTATGAGGATGTCCATAACCGGCCCATATCCGGTCCATGTTCTAGATGGTTCTAGACTTCCTATTCCATTTAGACTTTACCTATTTGTAATCCTATATATACTCTTGATTACTTATGGAATAATACACAATCAATTCTTTCTCTTTTTCTCTTGTTCACAACATTTTTTTATTTCAAAATACGGGTTTTAATAAGTTATATAATTTGTGTTAACTCTTTATTAGCTAGATCTAGAAAATTGAGTTACAAATATTTTTTGCTAGACGTAAAAAATTGATCCCCAAAGATACTTCTAGACTTTCTTTACCTATTATGGTCCTTTGTGTGTAAAAACTATATGATCGTAACATATTACGGAAAATTATTGTGATATAAATGGATTCAACATTTTTCCATTGTTTTTTACTCGCTTCATAGTAGATAAATGTGGCAAATTATAGTTTTTAATTTCGTTAATATTTAATGCTCTGTAGTTTTTGATGTTAACTTATACGATATTTTTAAATTACATCTATGTAATTCTTTGGGTTAAAATGTGATGTTTTAAAAAAAAAAGTATTCAGTGATTAAAAAAAAAAATTTGTTATTATGAGTAAAACTTTTGAAATATCTATTTTTAGGAGATGAAAAAATATTATTGTTTCGATTTTCATTATCATAATTGAGATCTTATGTTTTCAGTATAATAATTACAGGAGTAAATGGGGTTCTGAAGCAGCGTTGTCTATCAATTCCAAGGACAGCAGGTTAAAAATGGAATTGGTTTTTGCCTTAAAGGAAAAACGTGCAAGTGTTGTGGTTTGTGGGACATTAAGGAATAGCGTTGTTACCGAATTATTATTTACATTAATACTTATATACTCCCTCCGTTTAATTTTAATTAATGTTTAAAGTTTTTACACACAAATTAATAAATTATTTATTTTCTATTTCTAATATAAAACATTTATTACTAATTCCAAAACAATTTAACCATTAAAAAAATAATCGGCATAATTCAAACAGTAAGAAACAACTAAAACACAATTTATTTTGCATAAAAAATTAAAATTATCAAATAAAATGAAACAAATTATAACAAATCTCTAAAACATCAACAAATATGAAACGGATGAAATAATATTTATTATTAACAATCAAAATGTTTAACATTAAAAAGAAATAAGAAAAAGTATTTATACTTAGAGAACGTTAGATGCATTCCGCATTGAAGGTTTAAACATCTTAAAGACTACAAAATGTCTTTTGGCCGAAATCCTCGGTTGCAATATGACTAATAAGATCCGTGTGAAGACTATCCAGTGGCTGTATTACAACATTCTTCGAGAAATGTGTGGCATATGTCATGCATTTAGTGTACTGGCTCAAGAACATGTATGTGCGATTCAGGATTAATATATGTTTGTATGGTTAATGATAAAATAAATTAATGGGCAGATTATAAGAGACATGAGGTTTGTTAATAAATGTCCGATTTTTTTATTTTTGGGACCAAGTCCAGAAATGTTACCACTAAAACAAGACAACAACTACACAATTGTAAATGCATAATCAAATTTTCATTTACTGATTATATTTCATGGATTTGAATATGAGGATCTTTGCAATACCTAGAGACACTAGTACACTACCCTCTTTGTTTATGATCTTGATCTCCTCAGAAACACCGACAACATATATTGTTATTGTCATCTCTTTTGATGTGATAAAAAGACAGACATGTGTCCTCTCTTAATAATTCTCTAAGCAGTTTGTCTACGCTTTTGGATATTTATAACCACTAGTCCGAAATCCTAATGCCTACACAAGTCACGTGGGCTTCAAGGGCGCAGTCGAGCCTATTCAATCAGCATATTTTTGACACATCAGCTCTAGCCCATCTTAAATCTTCACACAGCGAGTTGTTCTAACTCAGAAAAATCTTTGATATGGTAGCCTCTACTCCACGTCACATTCTCTTGAACAAAGTCATGTGCGTTACTCCAGCTTCACAAGTCCACTGATGTATCATATCCTGCTATCCATCAAGTTATATGCTTCTTGAGCTATGCATTATGCTTTGTGTGATTCTAAAGTTTTCATGTTCTAATCAGACAGACCTCATCAGGATTCTCCATTTTCAGGTTATAAGCTGCATGATCAAAATTTTGGTGTAGGTGTTGTTACTTCAGCTTCCGGCTCACATACACCTCACATATTTGATGCTTTGTCTGATTTTGAAGCTTTCCTGTTTTTAGTTAGACATACCTCATTCGGCTCTTCAGTTCTTAGGTTATTAACTGTCTGATTCAGCTTCTGTTGAAATGACTATTTCTTCAGTTTCTAGGTCACATACACTTCACATCTTTGATCTCCCCCGTTTTAATTATGTTTGATACTCAAAGATACAAATCTTGATGATTTCCTATATATCACAACCAAACCAGTAGATAGAGTATTTAGACCCAAGTTTCAAGTCTTGATCATAGAAAGCATCATAATACAAACTCTTGCATTTTGTTCCTTGCTCCCCCATCCATACACCATGCTTCCCCGAGAAACCCAAAATCCATATAATATATATTTAGTGAACATAGGTTAGAAGCAGTTGTGCCAACATCAATAAGAAATTGTTGTTGCCAATAGGAACATAATCTTAGCTTGACGTACACCCATGACAATTCCTTTACAATGCGAATAACAATTCGATAAGTAATTTTAGAAAAATAAGTACCTCAAGACACTCATCAGTAACACATTCTCCCCCTGCGTGGACTCTAAAAACCTATTTTCGCAAAATATGTTGCTGTTTAGAGTCATTTCCAACATCCCTACTCTACATTTATGTTCCAACCTCTGTTTCAGTTCCTATTACATCCTAGTTTTTGCAAGGCTGATCAATATAAGAAAAAACTAATTTAGATTGATCACCTCTTGAATTTCCAAATTGTATGTGAATCTGGTTCTAAGACAACCAATCTTCTTATAATGCAGCTTGGCTCTTCTCCATTCATGTCTTAACTAAGAATCATTTGAGTTGCTAAACTGAGCTAGATGTGTGATGTAGTGCATAATTAGAATTAGGATAATTATGTATTATTTTTATTTTATGTATTTTAATATCTTTCCTATTTTAATTAAGATTAGGGTTTTCTAGGGATTTCTGGTTTTCATATAAATAGCCTAATAAGGCTTCTTTTTGTATTCAGTTGATTATTTTATTATATAAAAGAGGATGCGCACGATGAGAACGCAACATGTAAACAAAATTCTAATTCACCAGATTGTAACATGTATCTACTATTGATCAGATGGTGACATGTGTCAATATATTCTAATATCTATAAAAAAAGGAAAATAAGTCTCATACCAATTAACAAAAGAAGAAAATAATTCTCATAACAATTTAAAGAAAAAAATAGAAATATGTAAAACGTGTCCTTAAAAAATATCATAACATAAAACAAAAAATTTCCAAAACATCAAACAAAAAAAGAAAAAATGCCAAAACCTAGATTAGTTTAATTCTCATTGTAAAAAAAAGGAAGAATAAGACAAATTTTAAAAAGGCAAACGAAAAATAGAGAAAAAGGTTATATGTAAAGGAAGATATGTTTAACGTGAGATGATATGTAAACAAAATTATAACTCACTAAAATAATATTTTAAAATATGTTTATAATTCAGCGGGTTACTAACTAAAACTTAAATATTTAGACTAATAATTTTTATGGTTAATTAGTTCAATATTATTTTTGAGAGCTATAATTAGAAAACTAACATGTTGATAATTGGATTTAACTAAATAGCATAAAGAAAACATATTCGGACGAAATTACCTCTACAAAATTTATTAAGAAAAGTATCAATAAATCAAAAAATTTATATTATTCTCATCTCTAAAAAATTTAAAAAATCCCAAAGATTAAGTTAAACACTAAAAAATCCCAAAAATTATATTCTTCTCATCTATAAAATTTGTCACGTGTCTTTATCTCTGAAAAATATACTGCCCTGCAAAAAAATAAGATTAGATCAGAAAACAGCCAGAAAAGACGATTAAAAACAATATGTTGTAACAGTTAACTATTTAATAATAGAGTTGACTATTATCGAACTTACATATTCTTAATAAAGTAGTTGACTGTTTTTGGAACTACATATTTTATTGATCTCAGAAGATAGTTAGCTACCTCACACTAGTTTGTAGCTATCTAAAATATAGTTAACTATTTTTCAGAAAATAGCAGAGCATAGTTGTCTACTTTAAATGTTTCATAACATAGTTGACTACAAAAAATTATTGATGTAATAGTTACTTGTTTACACAAACATATTTAACTACGTTCATAACGTAGAAACCTATTATAATCTACATAATGAAAAAGAATAACATATATAGTTAACTATTATCAGAAACATAGTTACATATATAGTTTGCAGAATGACAAAGAATAACATACATAATTAACTATTATCAGAAAAACACAGTTACCTATTATATTGATTTTCGAACATAGTTAACTGTACTGATCTCTAATGATAGTGAACTATTTTGATTTTCAGCGGGGTCTTAGTTTACCCAAGAGATGGATGACGGTGGAGAGCTTACAGAGGAGAACAATTCACGATTAGAGATTTCGATCTATAAGAATGATGAAGACAAAGTAAATTGAGAAAGAATAAGAAGCGAATTGTGAAATTGAATATAAAGAAGAAGAATGATTTTGAATAGGAAGAGATGAAGAAGAAAGTGGCGTGAGAGGAAGAATGAATGATTTTGAATAAGAAGGGATGAAGAAGAAAGTGGCGTGAGAGGAAGAAAGAACATGAATGATTTAGAAAAAGAAAAAGAAAGCGTGAGAAGAAAAGAAAGAGGCGTGAAGATGATTTAGCTTAGGGTTTTAATTTTTATTTATTTTAAATGTAAAAAATTGTATAATTGCATAAGGATAAATTTAAAATTTTAAGTAGGTTAAATGCTAGTTACTATTTTATGTATTGTTAAATAATGAATTATAAATGGAAACACTAATATACTAGCTAATTTCTCTAATTTTTAATGTATTTACCCGCGTATTAACGCGGATCCTACACTAGTTGACAAATAAAAGCTTTTATTTTTGAGGGAGTTTATACTTTATCCTTTCTATTGATTCGATTAAGTTCAAACAAAGATTCTCTTGAATCTATTAGTTGAACTGTTTATCGTTGCTTATGCTCTATCAGTTTGTATCTGCTTGACCGAATAAGTGTCTCCTGCAACCATCTTACATTCTTATGTTCAAGATAGAATTTTCTAAATCGGCACACAAAACCTTGCTTTCCATCAAGAAATTTATACCTTTCTATATGCAGTATCTGAACATCCAAAAACAACACACCTATACCTTGTGATATGCAGTGAAATTAAACAAAGCCTTTTTTGTTCAAGACTCATTCAAAAGAAATTAAATCTCTCAGATTTTCTACAAAAGAACATCTGTTTCAACAGACACTGTGTCATGTTCCGGGAAAATAACAAACTAAACAACTTTGCACCAGAATCTTGGCATTGATCATGTGTCTGCTTCATGCGTTTATCTTTTCATAAATTAAATATTGATTGAAATTGCTAATCACACTATAATACAAGCAAAAGTAAATACATTACACATATGATTTTAAAATTAAATAATGATCACAAAACCCATACAAGATATTTTTAAACTAACAATAAATAATTATTTTAATTTATAAATTTCAAATTGTTATAAACTATACTATAGTAGTATATATGTATTTGTTATATATGTGTTTGTTTCGCTAAGTAGCAGAACGAGTGAAATAGAGAAGAAGAAGACTAAATAATGATCATGTTATCTTATTGCCTTATCATTCGATCATATATATACAACATTGATGATTAAACTAAGCCTACGTACCGACATAGTAAGTCGGCTAAAATACTATTACAGTAATAATGGATTTATCCATTCTTAATATGATATTTATCCATTCTTAATATAAATGTATTAATTTCTGGGGTGAATTAACGTAAACTCTTTTTATAAAAAAAAACTAAAACTGCTAAACTTAAACAAACTTAATTACGACAAAAAAAAAAAACTTAATTAAGTGGCACGAGAGAAATGATTTTCTTCCGAAATTACCTTTCTGGTCCACTTAGTTTTTTTTTTGACTTTTCTGACATGTCGTACTGGAAGTAACATGTCCTGTCATAGAAATGACATGATCAAACTTTTTTTTCATCAAAATTTCTCCATTCAATATTTGTTTGATCTAATATTTAATTGAAATTGAAATCTTCTTATCATACATATATAAATAAAAAATTAATTTTGTTTCTACATATAATACAATTTCAATTTAAAAAAATGAACATGAATTACCCGAATGATTTATATAATGTTACAACAAAATGTAATACAAACATATATCATACTATATATTTGTATGGATATATAACATATAACACAACGGATATGATATTAAAAGTTATATGTTAATTTTGTATAAATATAACATGTTATATGGTGGATAACATGTTTTATATTGGTATTGTATATCATGTTATATAGTAAAATAACATGTGATATGATATATTTAGGCTGTGTTAATAATGTATAATAAAATTATAAATTATAGAAAAAAAACGTAAATAAAATAATAAAAATTTGATTATGATTTTTTTTAATGAAATGTCATTTTTAATTATGGTATGCTATATTTCACCAGAGAATATAATTGCATAAATAATCTGGTTAATATGTTATGGTATACGTATATGAAAACAACATATGATAATCAACAATGTGTCACAGAGAAACATGGAGAGAGAAACTTGTTTTTATATGCAGATGAACAGTAATTCTGACACGTAATAGTCACATTATAGTATCACATAAGAACTTTTGAGAGATAAAGGAGAGGTATAATGATCATTAATTTACTTAATAAAATTGTTAAAGGTCTACATTGTTAAATATTGAATTGTTGGAGTATATATCATATAATTTTCCTAATTTATGCATTCCCACGAGTGGGATAGTATGGGTTTTACAACTCCAAAACACAAAATGTATTACAGATCTCTTATACCATCTTCATTGGTCATATAGATTAATGAGGTCTTAAATATAAAATATTATATAAATTATATTATAATAATCTAAAGATATTTATTAATTTTTTATTAATTAAAAAAAACATCCAATAATATGTTGACATATAGGTGTTTTTACGGTGTCTTCATCGCGTCTTCGTGTCTCTGAAAAAACACTGATTTTCCCATCTTATCATTTTAGAATTTTTTTTTTCTTTTTTATTAATATAAAATTTGAAAACACCCGGAAATTGTATGCAATGTGGGTGCTCTTAGATCTCAAAGAAATATGTTATGGTATGTCTCCTAACACAAAATTGCATGGCTTACTATATATGGACTATCAAATAGAGTAGGGCGGAAAGTCACATAGTTTAGTATACAAACCTAATAATGTTGTCTTGTCACATATCTAATGAAACGACCCGATCCAATAATTTAAAATTTTTCCTTCAGATTATTATCATCACAAATAATAATTATCAATTGGGTCAACAAAACAAGCAACGCGGAAAACAATAATCATCAACAACAAGTTCCAATTCAATAAATCTCATACTTTATTAAATTACTAATCCAGTTCAAACCATAACAAAATTAACATTCCAACAAGTTCAGAATTACTAACAACCTAGCAATTCCATAAAACAATAACACAACGAGTTCCTAAATCCTCTCTTCTTCTTGGCCATGATTCCACGATCACATTTTCTCTTTACCTTCAACACATGGCAAAAAGAGTTGCGTGAGTATTATCATAAATACTCAGCGACGCGGTCATCCCGTCTACATGCTATTTATACACAGACATAAACAATAGATACAATACTAGGATGAGCATACACAAGCATTCACGAAACAATCAAACACGAACCAGTCCAGAAGCACTGTGTCGATCAACACAACCTCTAGGTGTCGATCGACAGACTCCACTGTGTCGATCGACACACCACCATGGTGTCGATCGACATGATGTCCCGTGTCGATCGACACACCACAGGGGTGTCGATCGACACGACATCGCAGAACCCAGGAACGAACCTATCCTCTCATGGCTCGAACCTGTCGCGATTCATCGAGTCTCCTGCATAATTTCATTCACAAAACACACGAAATCCACCAAGCAATCACATTCTATCAATTCCTTATACCTATATAAGCCTACGGTCACGCACTCACCTCGATTCTGGAAGGAAAAGAATGAGGAAATCCGAAGAACACGAAGAACTCCGCCTCCAAAATCCGAAAATCCCCAATCCAATCGCAGAACACAGCTTCCAGAATCTCCTTTACTCACACAAACACTCAATCTCCCAAACACACAGATTTCACTCTGAAAACCTCTGATTTCTCCTCAAAAACAGCCAAAAATCGGCCAACCCTCACTTATCTGCGCCTTTATATTCAACCCTAGGGTTCCCTAAACCGGCCCACCAAACTGGGCAATTAAACCGAACCTGTCGGTTCAATTTCAATCCGTGTTGATCGACATACACCACCGTGTCGATCGACATACCACCAAACTCCGATTTCTCACAAGTCAAAACACTCGTGTCGATCGACATACACACCTGTGTCGGTCGACACACCCAACCAAAAATCCAATTTTTGGTTTACGGGCGTTACATCTAACAATAGCAAAACTATAATCAAATCATCAAAATTTTAAATATATGCATGTTGTCCAAAAATATATTAAATCAACTAAAAACTTAAAATACAACAATAACACATTTTAACTAGAACCAATACAATACAATAACATAACGAATTATGTTGCACGACATAATGAGTACATGTATTATTTTACATAACATAATAATTGAGTACATTTATTATTTTACATAACATTTAATTGAGAATTAGCGTGATCTCAATGCGTTAATTGAAATTGGAAGAAAAATTCCACCTCCGAAAATCGAAATAGCAGAAGATGAAGGTACCTAATTCCAAGAATTTCTTGCTTGATATAGACAAAGCAAAGACAATGTCATTAATTTTAATTACATTGTAGCTTTTTGTTAAACTATTGTTACAAATAAAATACATGGGTAGAATTTGTAAAAACTTTAAGGTAAAGGGTTTTGATAGTAATAAAACTAAAACAAAAAATATTTGGAATATTTAATTTTAGAGTAAAAAATAGACAACCAATGAAGCAAAACCTTGTTCTACTTTTAGAGAACTCTATCGTGAAAGTAAAACATAGAGGCAACCATTGGAGATGTTTTAATAAGTTATAAACTAATCAAAATTAAATAATCATATAATAAGTTTTTTAAATAATATAACTTATTTAATGTGTGTTATAAAAAGAAAACTAAAAATTGTATTCTAATAATCTATACATAATTATTTATAAAAAATATTTACATACATGACTAATTGTTTTTCGTTTACTATATTTATTTAATTTTATATTTATGCTCGCTTAAATCACTGGATGCTTTTACTTATGGTTTATGTTGCCAAAATGATACATCCACATGACCAAAAAGATGTGACCACATGCTATAATAATCCATCCAAATATAGAAAATATTAAAAATCTTGTAATAGTGACTTTAGAGTTGGACTAACAAGTTTTTGTCTTTTTCTGTTCATTATAAGTTAGAAATCATTTATATATCTCAAAGATCACACGGGGAAGTCATCAATGGCGGCCGTACTGATGATCAGATCTATCGCCAGGTAAAATTGTGATTATTTCCTCAATCACTAACTTACATCAGCTTGTTTAATTCATTTAACTACATCAGCTTATATGTGTATATTCTTTGTTGATTAACAAAGGTTTAGAATCAGCTTAATTCTAGTTCTCTTCATATATTTCTTTTGCCAGAACCTTTAAACGGAAAGCCTCAGCCGCTTACTCGACAGGCGGTTGTACTTGTACGAGGCAAGTTCCTTTCCCTGTCTCTAGCTTCTGTTTTCGTACCACCAGTTCGATCTCTTAGTGTGTATATATGATTCCTATATATATTAAAAATTGATAAAAATCTTACTCAATGGGGCTTTGCTTAATTGATATTTGAAAGTAAGTCACTTAATTCGATACATTATGTTTTATAGCGATTATGCGTTTTTTGTTTGAATCTATACACAAGTACAAATCACTATCATAAGAATATATCTACCCATCATATATATTCCTAACTATTTTAATTATTTTGTAACATATTTTAATTATTTTGTAACATTTAATATTATGTAGCAAGAAGCTAGAAGGTAAAGTAGCTCTCATAACCGGCGGTGCAAGCGGGCTCGGTAAAGCCACCGCCGGAGAATTTCTCCGGCAAGGTGCTCGAGTAGTGATCGCCGATATAGATGCGGAAAGCGGAATTAAAGCCGCCGAAGAGCTAGGCTCGGCGGCAGAGTTTTTGCGGTGTGACGTCACGGTTGAAGCAGAGGTCGCCGGAGCCGTGGAAATGACGGTAGCAAAGCATGGGAAGCTAGACGTGATGTATAACAATGTTGGGATCGTGGGGCCCACGACTCCGGCTAGCATATCGGAGCTTGATATGATGGAGTTCGAGAGAGTGATGAGGATTAATGTCTTAAGCATGGTCTCCGGCGTTAAGCACGCCGCTAAGGTTATGATTCCGGCCGGGTCGGGATGTATATTGTGCACGTCAAGCATTGGAGGTATTAGCTTTAATCAAAGATTTTGTTTAGTTAGAAATATCGTACATTAAATATAAACTGATATAGAGTTTTAGATGGTTGTATCGTAAAAGTAACATTTGATTTGATTTGATAATAACGGAGTATTAGATGATAAAACTGATCATTAATCAAATTGTAGAGTTTTAGATGGTTGTATCGTAAAACCAACATTTGATTTGATAATAACGGAGTATTGAGGTTATACACACCAGAGCTTGTTACACAAAAATTATTGTAAACAAAATAATTAAGTTTAAATTCGGATTATGATACTACCAATATCACTTGTATAATTAAAGTATAAACTAGTACATTACAAATCCATGTTGCTTCTTAGTTATTGTAAGTTATGAAAGGAGAATTACTTGAATCTATATCTCTGTGTTTATTCATTTCATGTGTTTTAATTGATATAAAGGATTCAAGATAGTTTTAATCTTAAATTAAAGCTCAACGTTTGATTTTTTAATCTAAGTTTTTGGTCAACACTCAGGTTTGACTTTTTATTATCTGATCAAACAATGCAGGAGTGATCGGAGGGTTGGCACCACATTCATACACAATCTCAAAGTTCACAATCCCCGGAATCGTGAAATCGGCGGCTAGCGAGCTCTGCGAACACGGCGTGCGTATCAACTGTATCTCACCGGCCACGGTGGCGACGCCTCTCACTCTCCGTTACCTTCAGAATGTGTTTCCGAAGGTGACGGAGGAGAAGCTCCGTGAGACGGTAAAAGGAATGAGTGAGTTGAAAGGGGCCGAGTGCGAAGAAGCTGACGTGGCTAAAGCTGCTCTATATTTGGCCTCCGATGACGGAAAATACGTTACCGGCCATAACTTGGTCGTTGACGGTGGCATGACTGCTTTCAAAATTGCTGGTTTTCCTTTTCCTTCTGATTCATGATTAATGATTCGCAACTATGAATAAGTTTTGGTTTTGGTTTCAAACTCTGTGTGAATTAAATAAAGCCAAAGCAAAGACAATGGTTCGTGTTAATTACGGCATATGAGCTATAAAACGAAAAACGGAAAACAACTTTAATTTAGAGAAATTAGCAACAATTTACATGAAAAAAAATAATACTCGAATAATTGATTTTCTAGAGTTTTCACACATAAAACATATTAATTTTTAACTATTAATACATTATTTTTTGTGTTAAACAATTTTCTATAACTTTTAGCTTTGAAATCAATTAATATGCTTTGAAATTTACAATTCACCATCATTACTTCATAAAAATTACATAGAAAATGTAAAAAATCAATCTTTTAACAACAAATTTTTTTTCTACCACATCAACCTTTTGGAAACAGAGAGAGTAATTAACTACATAACCATTATAGTGTAACTAGATAAAAGACCCGCACATATACGGGTTTATGGAAAATAAAATTAGATCACCCGCTAAAGTAAATACAATGAAAGTAAAAACGTTGCTACAATACAATGATTAAAAAGCATAATATTTATTTATTAATGTTGTTGCTTTTATTATTTGATTTACAATTAATTTTTATCACATATTTTCAAATTTATTAGTTTTTCTTGTTCCTATTAAATGACTTATACTTTTTTATTTTATTTTTACTATTTTACTACTCAGATTTCTATTTTTTTTAAATATTGATGAATTTATTTTCATATTTATATTTGAAATATTTTTACTCTTTAAAGATTTTATAATTCGAAAAATATAAATCAAACACGAAAAAGACAAAATTAAATCACTCCATAAAAAGTTGACAAAAAAAAATCGTTCAATGAAATAATAAAATAAGATTGAAAACATTAATACAAAACTTTTTATGGAGAAATCTATCAAATATTTATCTATTTTATTTCTTATATTAATTGATTTTAAATTAAATTATATCACATATTTTCTAAATAATTAGATTTTCTTAATCTTATTTAAATTATGTTTACTTTTTACTATTGTACAAATACAAATATTATTATTTTTATACAAATAAATCTTTTGACATGTGGCTAAATCTAATTGAAAATGTTCTTTTACACTTGTATATATGTGATCGATTGACTCAAACATGCATTGATAAGATTAATTATAACGTAGACGAATCAAACTTTGCAAAATAAGATACTTTTACTTTATTAATATGTTATTGATACACAAAGTTTTAACCCTATATAACTACTGCAAGTGCACATCAAATAGTTGTAGTACTGCAGGGATCGAATCCACAAGACTATGTAGTATACTATGAATTTATGAGAATGAAACTAAGTTAAGACGAAAATATGAATGTAAATTGCAAATTGAAAACGAAAATAACAAATAAAAGATGTAAACTTATGAATTAAAAGCATTGGACATCATGGAATTCGCATGGATTCAGGGATTTATAAATAGATAAATTGTCAGGAAAAGCATTAATAATCGTTTGAGAACTCAAATCACGAAATCACATTGAATTCCTGTCGTAGCATCAATTACTATGTCTAACAACCTAAGATCCTAAATTGTTTTTTGAATTCAAGAGGTTAAACATGCATTAAAGATCAAGTTTGATACATTCAAAAAACACTCTAACATCAGCTTTCGTTGGCTAGGGATGCTTTGCTCAAATAGTTTCTTTTAGGCTTTTAAACAAACACTTTTGATGCGTTAAACAACCTAAGATCAGAAACTAGGTAGCTAATCAAGTTTCAACAATACGAACAACCCATATGACGAATCCAAGTTATCAATCCCTAAATCAACATCTTAATTCAAGCATACCCTGAAATCCCTTTGAAAACCCTAAAACCCAAATAGGATACTACTCAGACATGATAGAAATCAAATCAGAAGAAGAATTCATGAAAGAAAATATGAAATCAATAAATAAACAAGAGGGTTAAGAAATCTTTTCCAAATTGTCAATAGGGTTCAAAGATCTTCTCCCAAAAATTTAGAAAAAATGTATGAATAACATACAGGGTTTCTGTAACGACTGCAAACCAAAATTTAGGGATTTTGGTCGTGCGTCGATCGACGTAAGGTGAAATTAAACGGTTGATTCGATTTTAGTTGTTGGTTTACTGGCCGGTTTACGGGAAACCCTAGGGTTGCCTATAAAAAAAGGTTGTGGCCGCGTTTTGGAGGAGATTTCCAGTTCCAAAAAGTTCCAGAGAATTTCCAGAGAGTTTTGTGAGAGGATTTGAGAGAAAGCAGAATCATTGTTGGTTTCTTCATGTACTTGATCCTAAAAGTTCGGAGTGTATGTTGGGAGGCTTTGGACTGTGATTTGGATCTTTCCTTCGCGAAGAAAGAGATGATTTCAGATTGGAGATCTGATTTCGAGTGTTCTTCGTAGTTCATTCTTTTTTCCTTTCCAAAACCAAGGTGAGTGTGTGACCATGACTTATCTGGGTAAAAGAATTGATAGGATACGATTGATTGTGTTGTTTGTATGGATTCGTGCTTGTATTGGTGGATTTGTACAGGAGATCGAAGTGATGCGTTCTAGAATCGATCCATGAGAAGATAGGTTCGATTCCTGGACTCTGCGATGGTGCGTCGATCGATACACGAGCAGTGCATTGATCGACACACGAGCAGTGCATCAATCGACACCAGGGTTGTGTGTCGATCGACGCACGATCTGTGTGATGTTTCTCGTTTGATTGTTCGTGTTGTGCATTGTTGTTTGCTCATCCTGATATTGTATATTTTGCTTATGCATGTGTGTATAGCCAAGTAGATGGGATGGCCGTCTCACTGAGTATTTGTGATAATACTCACACATCTCTTTTAACCATGTGATGCAGGTAGAGACAAAGTGTGATCGTGGAATCATGGCCGGGAAAAAAAGATGATCTAGGGTCTCAGTTGCTTGATTATTGGATTGTTAGAATTGCTAGGTTGTTAGTAAATTCTGGATTGTTGCATTGGAATTTATATTGATTTTTATTTGATTCTGGAATTAGTTTTTATTGAATGGAGTTATTCGTTGATGGAATTGTAATAATTGGTTTATGTGAATTTCTGCTGGTTATGTGTCGGTTTGATTGGATATTGAGAGTTAATGTTTAGGAGAACATTAATTCGAGTCTAATGTAGTTAAAAAAAAAAAGAGTCTAAAAACATGTATTTATAGGTCTAAAATTGAGGTAAACCAAGTCAAATTAGTAAACATTGACTTTTTTCTTTTTGATCTCGTCGGTTTAGCCAGATTGACAGGTCTTTACGATAATTGGTGTAACTTTCAGACCGTTAATCCAAATGACTTCAAATTTAATCTGGATTAAATCTGACTTAATTTTGTATCTCGTGTCCAAATTTCAGATCAATCCAATGCAATTAAGGTCTCCAACGGTTGCTCGACATATGACATTTTAGAAATTTCCAATATCTCTTCTCTTGTCCTTTTTTTTTTCAATTGACCTATAAAAGACTCTAAACACTACAAACACACTAAAACTACCACTTAAGGCATAAAAACCACACAAAATCCATTAGATATAATAATAAAACTGATATCAAAAGCCATAAAAACCATAATATATCAAATCCATAAGACTTTTCCATTAGGCAAATCTACAATTGGACCCATTGTCGCCAGAAATAGTCTTCCAAGAATCAATGGTATACCAGGATCTTCGCTTATCTTCACCATCTGAAAGTCAGTACGAATAAGGCAATTTCCAACTTGAACAGGTAAATCATGAATGGTGCCCTATGGAACCTTGGTGGAAGAGTCTGCAAACTTGAGAGATATCCGAGCAGGTCTCATCGTAGTAATCCCAAGTTTCTCTGCAATAGCCTTAGCCATGAGATTGATAGAAGATCCAGAATCGCTGAGAGATACTTGAAATTCAACTCCTGCAATGGAGCATGGAATAACAAACTTCCCAAGGTCTTCAAACTTTGGCAATTGCTTCATAAGAGATGGTGTATTCTTTGCTTCAGCAAAGAGAGCTTTGATGACCTTAAGAATTTTCTTGGTAGATCTACACATTTGTGGTTTGACAATTGGTCATAGCTTCGTCGACTGCATGACACTATAGGTCATCATGGGATTATTGATATAGAGATTCCAACTTTTGCAACACTGGCCGTGGTCTTTGAGAACCATCAACGTCGAGGACATTGTGTAGATGATCTAAATGCCAAGAAGCTATTGAGAAAGCTAAATGTCGAGACACATTGGATGATGTCTCGTATTGGAAGTACTCATACAATGTCTACAAGAATACGTTTGTCCCAAGGAACACTTGGAAGCACATCCGGACAGCCTAGCCTATGACAATATGGTATAAAGGATTGCGGTTCACCCACGCAACTTCCAAATAAGCATGTCTAACATGGCTAGCTATCCACAATAGATCAACAATGGGAGATCGGATGCGGTATTGAGGCTCGAATCAAATTGTTGAATGTATTTTTTTGCCTGAATGCTGAAGAAACACATGACCACCTCTTCTTCGAATGTTGCATATCTAAAGAGATATGAAGGAAAACCATGTCAAAACTTCTCCGGAGTAACTACACGGCTGATTGGAACCAAATCATTGGCCTCCTAACATCTAATCGACATTATTTGGATTATTTTTGGTTCGTTATGTCTTTCAAGCGTGTATTTATCATATATGGCAAGAAAGAAATAAACGGCGGCATGGAGAGATCTCATAGCCTACATCATCCGATTCATCGATTAGACCGTGAAGAATTGGATAACCACGATCCATAACTCTGGAGACTACTCCTATGCGGATGCGATGAAGATATGGCTCTCGACCTGTTAGTTACATTACCAAACTCTCCTTCTAATTATGTTTCTGATTTTAGTTTTTTAAAAAATGACACATTTATTGTAAAACTAATTAAGGAAAATTTGCTAAATTAGGACAAATTGACACATACAATGTCCCAATACACTTTTGTCATTTTTTTTAATCTTAAATACCCTTCATCAATTTTAAATAATTAAAAAATATATAGTTTATATTTTTTAAACAATTGAAAAATAATAAAAGCGGATAGAATATTCCATGTGAATATATTGAGATATCCCTTTTCGAAAAATCAAAGTTAAAAAAGAATTTGTATTTTTATTCTACGGTTTCTAGAATACGCGTTCTACTTTACAACGCTTCTATGAGTCTGAAGAATGTTTGTTCTGCATTTTGTTTTATTTCTACCAAATATAGAATTTGAGTTCTAGTACTTTCTCTGTATTCTACTATTTGGTAGAATTGTCCTTCTACTACTTGCTCTAAAAACTACCAAATCCTTAATACACATGCTACCATTCTATGTATCTTCTACCGCAACCATAATAGAATTTCTACCATATATTCTATCTTCTATGAGAGGTTGCATGTGTTTTTTGCCAAGTTACTTTTGAAAATTCCCCAAATCTATGATTTATAGATAGTGAATATTCTAGTATATCTAGTTTCCAAAAACAAAAATTTATAAGATATTTTTCACTTTTAATTTATAGAAGCACAAATAAGTTACTTCCTCTTTTAATTTTCATTTTCATGATTTATTTTATTTTAATTTTGTTTCTAAAATATTTAAAAAATCAACAAAAAAACGTTTTTAAATATTAATCAAGGTTAAAAATAGAACTTTTTGAATTTGTAATAATAGTAGCATAAATAAGTTTTTTTCTCTTTGAATTTTTGTTTAAACGTTTCATTTTCTATTTTGTTTTAATTTTGGTTTTAAAATATTTTTAAAATCTAGTTAATTCTGATAGGTTTTTTGTAAACTCGTCACTACCAGATTGGATAACCAACTGGTCGTAAGGTAGTTTATTAAGTTGTTGACAAAAAAATATATTTTAAAAATCAACCAAAAACCTTTTGGTAATATTAATCAAGGTTAAAAATGATTTTTTTTTTGAAACTGTAAAAATAAAAGCATAAATAAGTTATTTCTTTTTTTAATTTTTTTCTTAAAGTTTTCTTTTCTATTTACTTTATTTTTTTTAAAAACATATTTCAAAAATCAATAAAACCTTTTTATAATATTAATCAAGGTTAAAAATGGAATTTTTTAAAACTAAATCCTAATAGGACAAACTTATGGCTATAAAAGTGTATTGGGACATTGTATGTGTCAATTTATTCTAATTTAGCAAACTTCTCCAATAATTAATTAAATTTTTTGCAAATTAATTTTAAAAGAAAAAAAGAAGAAACAGTTGAAGGTGTTCCTCTCAAATGATAGAACTTCAGATGTAACTTCGAAAGAATTTATATTTTGCACTATAGTCTTCGTTTTTTTTTTCAACAGTGAATAACAATTTTATTAAGACCAAAAAAGGTATGATGAAATTACAAAGTTTCAAATAAAACACCAATTGGTGTTATACATCACGAGGAACAAAGCTTCAAGTTTGGGAATATTAACATCTCTCACCTTAAGTTGATAAATAACATCACCATCATGACATCTCAACTTGGTTATCATATGCTCTCATGTCTATCAGCGGACTATGCCTCCATGAGAATACGAATTCTCAAAGCTTAAATCCCAAGCTTCATACTCCGGCAAAACAAAGGCACACTTCGTACCAATAGAAGTTATCTAGAGACAACGATGTCGAAAGGCTTGTAAACGCCTCCATAAAAGCCAAACAAAAGATCAGACCGTGAACCATCCTATTAAATAGTACCAAAAAGCGAAGGATGATCTATTCCAGAAGAGCTCCAGGATATAATAATCCACCAAAACCACAATGCATAATCCACAAACAGATTCTTAACCAAAAGATACATAACCCAAAAAAACCATGACCCATAGTCCAGAGATTCAAGATCCAAAATCTATGACCCATGATCCATGATTCGAACGGATCCATAACCACAAACTGAAAACCACCTGAATTACAAGGCAGACAAAGAGGTGTCGAAACGAGTAGGTGACATTAGCCGCAGCCACACCGTTGCTCAGTAGAGTTGGCATCACCACCATCTCGATAAACCTTGAATCCCACAAGATATGATCTCCAAAAACGATGAAACTTCGACAAAACCTTGCAAAAAAACCACATCAAATGACAAGAACTAAAAGAGAACACTTCGGATCGGCATCGATGCAGAACCACCGCACGCTGGTCTGAGCTTGAAAGACCAGATCTCTTTTAGTATTATAGTCTTCGCTATTAAACGTAATTAATTAAAATCATAAAAAATACAAATAACTATAAGATATACATTAAACAATTACATATAAATAATAAAAACAGACACGCAAAATCATAAAAAATACAAGTAAAATACCAAATTAGTCTATAATAAAACTATATCTTTAATGTTTTTATATACATATGAACAATCAATGCATTGTGAAAAAATAAATAATTTTTTTTATTATTTATATATAAAATACGAGATAAAAATTGTCAAAATACTTATGAGATATAAAAGTGTAGGGCCTAGAATGATAAACAATAAATTAGTAAGAAATTATGTGTGTGATATATAGTTAAAAGTTATGAGGTAGATGTTCTAAGTAGATGATGATGTTGAATAATCCAAGAGACTGCTGTGTTTAGGTCCAAGCGCGCGGATTGAAAACGTGTCTCCGAAACGTGTCTGGTTTCGCCTAGTCTGATTAATATTGTTGACTCTCCATATATGTGTGTAGATGTTTTTTTATACATGTGTGTAGATGTTTTTTGTTTTGATTAATATTCTTGAGCCTCGTCACAAGATATTAAACCAATCATTTTCTATCTTATATAATATTTTAAGGTTTTTCTAAACTCAAGTTATGAAAGGATATAGTTATGAGAGGATACCATACGTCATCTAATCTTTTGACATTTATCTTTTTGATTTATTTATTGAAAATAAAAATAAATAAATGTTTTTAATAACTTTAACAATTAATTCATACAATTTAATAACTTAGTTTAATGTACGTTAATTTCAAAAATTAAAGTGTAACATAAAGATGACCAATTTCAGTTTTTTTTTTGATATCCTCCAAAAATTATAATTCCTAAACCCAATATCTGAAAGGATACCATGTATCATCTATTCTTTTGACATTTGTTTTTTTTTATTTATTTATTGAAAATAAAAAAAATTAAGTGTTTCTAATAATTTTAGCAATTAATTCCTACAATTTAATAACTAATTTTAATGTAAGTTAATTACAAAAATTAAAGTATAACACAAAGATGACCAATTTTAATTTTTTATTTTTTTTATTTGATAACTTCCAAAAATTATAATTCTAAATTAAATGTGTTATTGTAAACTTTTAACGGTTTGAAAAATAGGGCAATTATAAAAATGCCATTTTGGTGTGTATATTTGCAAGAATACCATTTAAATGTGTCCACTTGCAAAAATACCACTAATTATGAATTTTTAAAATCTAAATCTTAAAATTATATACCCTAAAAAATTTTTTGACCATTAAAACCCCTTATACCTTTAAAATTAAACCCTATTACAACATAGTTAACCCAAACATAAATGATATAATGAATTTTTTTTTGAAAAAGTGACATTTTTTGAAATTTCTCTTGAAAATATATATATATATTATTTATTAAATCCATCAATTTACTATGCAAAAACATTTAAATTTTTTACATAGGTAACTACGATTTTAAAAAAAAATTCACAAACCTTTAATAAAAAAAATTGTAACATTAACAAAAAAAATGGTGTGAGAAAATGATTTTAAGAATTTTAAGGTTGTTAGAATATTAAAGTTCTCAATCATTTCCTAACCAATATTCTCAAAAGGAAACTTTAGTACTCCACAAATTGTGAATCCAGAAAACACATAATAATTATAAAAAAATGAATCAATGTGAAAGATAAAATCGTAAAAAAACGATAAAAAGAGTGAGACAAATAAAATACAATCAAACATCAATTATTCTTTTCTTACAATTTAAAGTGCTAAAGAAACAAAACACAAAGATACATTCCAACATCTATGTTGAGATAATGCAGATGTCTCAATAGAAACAAAACATACTATAACTTTTTTGATCAATAATTTTTTTTACAAACGTATTTGATACAGATGATCAATCATTTTTAGGGAACAATAGAGAATATTGATAAATTAGACGTACAAGTTGCGGAATTGTGCAAACAAAAAAAACCTTCCAATATGCATACGGTGTAATTTTTATTAATGAACAGTATATTTTTTTTCACATATAACATTGTATATGTCTAACAATTTGTTTCAAATGCTTAATCTTCTAACCTAGATATATAATCATTTAGTACAACAACAATTGTAAAATTAAATACACAAATAATCAAAAAGCCAAAAATTTGGTATATTTTACCATGTTAATTTTTAAATACCTCTAGTATATTATAGGAGAAACATTCCTTGATATTTTTGCTTAGGTGTCATCTTCTAAATTTAAGACGACCCAACCCGGAAATTTTAAAAAAAATTTCCTTTCGGATTATTATTTTCACAAATAATAATCCTCAACGGGTCAACAACACAAACTGCGGAACAATACAATCAATAACCAATGACATCATTCAATAATCCCATACTTATTGAAACACTAACAGTACCAAGTTCAACTCATAAACAACATTCCAATTCAACAACACAAGTTAATAACCAATCCAACAAGTTACAGAACTACTAACACCCTAGCAATTCTACAATAACGAGCAAACAATCGAACCGCTAGATCATCTCCTCTTCCCGGCCACGATTCCACGATCACACCTTGTCTTGACATGCATCACATGGTTATACGAGATGCGTGAGTATTATCACAAATACTCAGTGAGACAGTCATCCCATCTACTAGGCTATACACAGAGGCATAAGAAAATGATACAATACCAGGGTGAACAATCAACAACGCAAAGCACGAACAATCAACACAAGTTCGCCCAAAACAGGCATGCGTCGATCGATACAACCACCATGTGTCGATCGATGCATCCAGTATCTCGATCGACACAACCACCATGTGTCGATCGATGCATCCAGTGTGTTGATCGACACACAACCCCTGTGTCGATCGAGGCACTGCCTCGTGTGTCGATCGACGCAACGTCACAGATCCCAGGATCAAGTATCCTCTCATGGTTCGATCCTGGATCTAATCACATCGATCCCTGCACACAAATCCACTCAAAACCACACGAAATCCACCAAATAATAACAATCAAACGCATCCTATCAATCCCTTTACCCAGATAAGCCATGGTCACGCACTCATTTTGGATCTGGAAAGGAAAAGGAAGAGAAACACCAAGAATTAGAAGAATACACCTCGAGGATTCGAAATCCACTCCTGATTCGCGAAGAACAAGCCCCAGTAACGATCTCCCGAACCTCCCAACGAATTTCCTCTCCCAAATCTCTCTGGAAACTCTCTGGAATTTTTCTGGAATTTTTCTGAAAACTCTAAAGTCCCAAAAACGCGGCCAACCCTTATTTATAGGGAAATCCTAGGGTTTCACCTTAAACCGGCCCGCAAACCGACACTCGGTTCGATTTAACCTTGCGTCGATCAACGCACGACCAAAATCCACAGAAATTAGTTCGTGGTCGTTACACAAATTTTCTCAACTTTTTAATTAATAAAATTATAACTACTATTAATCCTCTACTATAATATTATCCAAACACAACACATAACACAATTTCTATAACCAAACATAATCTTACAGATATACACAATCTTTACTTTAGGAATCTTTCAATAATATATCGTATCTTCAAAGATTATTATTATTTTATACAAATGATTTCATATAATTTACTTTTTTTTTGCTTAGTATTGTTTCAAATGTCAAACACGTGTGAAGACTTATTTTGACAACTAGTGCAGTACGATAATTTTATATCATGACATAATTTTTTATTTAGAAATGAAAATCATGACATAATTTTTAATTAGAAATAAAAATACGATAAGCGCGGAGATTAAAATTATGATATAATTTTTATTTAAAAATGATAATACAATTTATAATTTTATATTTTGAGCAATTTATTAGATAATAAATTCTAATATGTGAGTTTAAACTCTCATAAATACATGTACAATATTGTAAACAATTTATATTTTTTTAACAAATTATGGGGTATTAAATACTAATATGCTAGCATAAAACCTCACACATACATGTAATAAAGTATTAAAAACAATACATAGAACCTAACCCTAGAACTCTAGCCTTAGAGCCTTAATCCAAATCCAAATATTCATCCAAAGTTTAGGTATACAGTGTTAGTTATGGCTGGTTCTTTGTTTTTTAGGTTGAAAACATTCTACAGAAACTAACTGAAATTAACCGAATAGAATTATGGTTGTGTTCAGTTATGAATATAAATAAATATATATATATATATATATATATATATATATATATATATATATATATTTTATACCCATTTAAACTATTTTATAATTGAATTTGTGAATATTTAGTTCGATTTGGTTTAGGTATTCAGTTCATCGTCAAGTGAAACACATTTCTATATAAAATAATCGCAAATTCATATATACAAACGGATATGAAATTCCATACAATAGTGCAACAATTATATATGATCGATTATTTTGTTAATTTTACTATAATTATTTTACTTGTGCATAGCGCAGGTACTATCCTAGTTTCTATCAAAATACATTTATAATTTTTGTCAAATCTACCCTTTTTTCAATCGACAACCATCAAAATATTTGTATGAAGTTATAAATTAATACCAAGGAATTTGATCGAATTTGACTAGCAATCTCAAGGAATGGCCTATCTTCGCGGTGTAGTTAGATCATATAAAGTTTTGGAAGGCTTTTTCTTCTTTGTTTTTGTTTGTTTTATGCTTCGATTCGATGTACTAATCTCTATGTAGATTTTCTAGTGAAAAGGGTAAGGTCACGACTCACGAGATTATATATTTTTCCACGTAACGACGGTTCCAAATTAACTTGCTTTTGAAAATGACGTACTTCTGCTATCTTAATAAATATGGTGTTTTATTGTTGTAAAATAAAAATGTTGGTATTGTTACAAAAGTCTATGCATGCACAGTAACTTACTTTTGTACTTCTATATAAACGATCGAATGATCGTTATTTCGAAGATAATTCAGAAAATAAGAAATCTTCATAATACAATAAACTCTCTCTCGCCTCTTTCTAATAGTCTCAGTATACTATTCCCACCGGGTATAAAATTTTCTTCTTTATTTAATTTATCGAAATGATAAATGATCCATTTTTATTTTATAACACGTTATCAGCACGATCACTCTAAAATTTTAACTTTTATATGCATACTTATTATACCCTATGGTGTGCGGACTATTGTCTCCATAATAATTTATTTATTTATATGGTTGCTTTACGCACCATAATTTATTTACTGCTTTATTTATAGTCGGTTGAACCGCCTAATATTTTATTGATTTCTATGGCTACTTATGCACCATAATTTATTTATTTACTGTTTTAAATATTTATGGACGGTTGAACCGCCTGGTTAATTATTTATCTCTGTGGTTGTTTCACACACCATAATTTATTTATTTATTGTTTTAATTATTTATGGTCGGTTTAACCGCCTGATATTTTATCTGTTATGTTAATAATTTATTTATTTGTTAATAAACGTGGATGACTCTGTCACCATAAATCTGTTATTAAATTCATGTTTATATAATTCTCTGTTATATATATTTTATTATATATTATATTTACCACCTATTTATAAATTTAATATTTTATCTAAAACTGGTAATATAATAGATTGCTCATGACAGATTTTCAGATTGATTTTTCCTTAAAGATTTGACCCCCAACGGTCACAAAGAATTTTTCACAAAATTTTTCAAAATTTTTTGCTTTTCCAACGGTTATGAACAGTATTTTCAATCTATAAATACACCCATATTTCACTCTTCCAAAATCATTCAACCATTTCATCCCCTTTCAAACACCCTTACAAAAATTTTCTTTTACTTCGATTTTAATTCCGATTTTGTAAGAAAATGTTTCGTTGGTTTTTAATTTTTATTATCGGTGTAATTTTTACTGCTATTTATGTTCTCTTCGCTGGAGATTTTACTCGCGAAGAGTTTATCATAAATATCGCTTTACTTTTTTATGTTTTAATGTTCACTGTAATTGCTGTTATGATTAATGTATATGGTTTCTAAAATTATGTTATATTTCTAATAATAATATTTTTGATTTTGTTTTTAGAAATCAAATGGCCACCGTTGAGAAACTCAAATTTCCAGCTCTCAAAATTACTGGAGCTAATTATATAGCATGGACAACCGATGCAGAACTCTATATGGAATCGGAAAATTTATCCGATACCATCATTGAGGGAAATGATTCATCCGCCCAAAATAAGGCAAAGACAATAATATTTTTACGGAAACATTTGGATGAAAATGTGACGCATGACTATGCGCACATTAGAGACCCAGCAGAGCTCTGGAAAGTTCTGAAAGAGAGGTTCGATAATCAGAGGGAGATAAACCTCCCTCATGCGATGGAAGAGTGGAAAAACCTGAGATTTCAGGATTTTAAGAAAGTGGAGGAGTATAACTCCGCTATGTTGAGGATTGTATCACAATTAAAATTTTTGTGGTAAACCTGTCACCGAAGCAGAAATGCTCGAAAAGACATACCTCACATTCCACAAAGAACATAGTGTCCTACAAGCAATGTATAAAAATTGCGGATACACAAGGTTCTCTGAGTTAATTGTAACACTCATCATCGCCGAGAAAAACAATGATCTTCTCATAAAGAATCATAACTCTCGTCCTACGGGAGCCAGAGCATTCCCTGAGGTGAATGCAACGGATTTTCATAATCCGGAAGAGAAGAAAAATCAAACCTATCGGGGTCGTGAAAGATTTAATCGGGGTTGTGGCCGCAGATTGAATCGTGGACATAAAAGAAATTTCAGTTCACGTGGGAGGAATTCTTTCCAATGGGTTCGTTCTCAACAAACCCCTAAAGGAATAGATATTCAAGAGACCACCGCACATAAGCGTGATAGCATCTGTTACAGATGCGGAAGCAAAGGACATTGGTCTAATGTGTGTCATACCCCTGAACATCTCTGCAAGCTATACAAACAGTCTACCAAAGGCAAAGGGAAAGAAGTGAACCTCACAGAACACTTTGAGGGTACATCGTACCTTGATTCTCCCGACTTTGCAAATGACTTTGATGAGACCGCTATAGCGGATAACTAAAATGCTTATAGTAATGAGACTGATGAATGATCTCCGGCTATGCCATATCTATTTATTATGTATTTATGTTTTCAACAATAATGTGGTTTTTGTAATATTATAACGCAAACTTATTTTCTAATAAATAAAATTTACTTTCTATCATCTAATTTTTGTCAATTTCAGCGGAAATGGATGAATCGATACCAAATGAAATGGTTCGAGAAATTTGTATACCAGATAGTGGAAACAACACACACTATTCTGAAGAACAAGAGATACTTCTCTAATTTAAAACCGACAAGCATTGTTGTCAATACAATATCAGGTCCTACAGACTTAATTAAAGGAAGTGGAAGTGCAAGCTTTATATTACCTAATGGAACCAAGTTTTCCATAAATAATGCCTTATATTCTCCGAATTCTAAAAGGAATTTGTTGAGTTTCAAAGACATATATCTTCAAGGATATGATACTCAGTCTGCGACTGAGAATGGAAAAAAGTATATGTATGTAACTTCCGATAAATCCGGAAAAAGGCTTATATTGGAAAAAATTTCAAAACTTCCTTCAGGATTGCATTATACTCATATAAGTGCAATCGAATCACATCTAGTGGTTAAAAGAAATCCAGAAGATTTCACATTATGCCATGATCGCCTCGGTCACCCGGGCACCACAATGATGCGTAATATTATGGAGAACTCACATGGTCATTCACTGAAAATCCAAAAGATATATCAGGGGAATAAAATGACATGTGTTGCGTGTTCTCTTGGAAAATTGATCATAAGGCCATCGCCAGCCAAAATTGATAAAGAATCACCAAAGTTCCTTGAAAGAATTCAAGGCGATATTTGTGGACCAATACACCCATCATGTGGACCATTCCACTATTTTATGGTGTTAATTGATGCATCTAGCAGATGGTCACACGTTTGTCTATTATCATCTCGAAATATGGCATTTGCGAGATTTCTAACTCAGATAATCAAACTAAGGGCTCAATTCTCTGATTATCCTATTAAGAAAGTTAGACTAGACAACGCTGGTGAATTCACATCCCAGGCATTTAATGATTATTGTATGGTAACGGGGATTGATGTTGAACATCCTGTAGCTCATCTTCATACACAAAATGGCTTGGCTGAATCATTAATTAAACGTCTGCAATTAATTGCAAGACCGTTGATCATGAGATCAAAACTCCCAACCTCTGTATGGGGACATGCCATTTTGCATGCAGAAGCACTCATTCGGATAAGACCAAGTGCATATCATAAATATTCTCCATTACAATTAGCTTTTGGTCGAGAACCAAATATATCCCATCTAAGAATCTTTGGTTGTGCGGTATATGTGCCTATAGCACCACCACAACGTACAAAGATGGGACCACAAAGAAGAATGGGAATATATGTTGGTTATGATTCCCCATCAATCATACGATACCTAGAACCACAGACTGGTGATGTCTTTACGGCACGATTTGCCGATTGTCATTTTGATGAAAAAGTATTCCCGGTTCTAGGGGGAGAAAATAACAAAGTAGGAAAGGATATAGAATGGCGTGTGCCATCTTTGCTACACCTTGATCCTCCTACAAGACAGTCAGAACTAGAAGTTCGACGAATTATGCATTTGCAAAGTATAGCAAACCAGCTACCTGATGCATTTGCAGATACTAAAACGGTAACGAAATCACATATTCCGGCTGCAAATGCTCCTGCTCGAATTGAGATACCAAATGAACATGAAAGAGCAGATAATACACGTGAGTCTAGAACCCGCTTGAAGCGTGGTAGACCCGTTGGTTCTAAGGATAAAAACCTTAGGAAGAAAAGGGAAATTGAAAAGGTTGATGTTCCCAAAGTAGCTGAAAATACTTTGGAAGAATCACATCAAGGAACGGATGATGATGTGGAACATCATGAACCTAAAGAAAACCATGAGATTTCTATCAACTATATTCATAATGGAAAAGTTTGGAATCGAAATGAGATGGTTATTGTGGATGACGTTTTCTCATATCTTATATCAAAAGAGATAAATGAAGAAAACGAAGATCCAGAACCTCAATCCGTATATGAATGTAAAAAGAGGGATGACTGGAGAAAATGGAAAGAAGCCATTCAAACCGAACTTGATTCGTTAAACAAACGAAGTGTATTCGGACCGATTGTACTTACACCTGTAGATGTAAGACCGGTTGGATATAAATGGGTTTTTGTTCGGAAACGAAATGAGGATAATGAAATTACGAGATACAAAGCTCGTCTTGTGGCTCAAGGTTTTTCTCAAAGACCTGGGATAGATTATGAGGAAACCTATTCTCCAGTCATGGATGCAATAACGTTCAGATTCCTAATGAGTCTAGCAGCTTGTGAAAACCTAGAGATGCGTCTCATGGATGTTGTTACTGCTTATCTGTATGGATCATTAGATACGGATATCTATATGAGAATTCCTGATGGATTTAAAATGCCAGAAGCATTAAGTTCCAAACCCAAAGAGTTATGTGCAATCAAATTGCAAAGATCATTGTATGGACTAAAACAATCTGGACGTATGTGGTATAATCGTCTCAGTGGGCATTTAACAAAAGAAGGATACGTGAACAATCCAATATGCCCATGTGTTTTCATCAAGAAAACAACATCAGGATTTGTGATTATTGCGGTCTATGTTGATGATCTAAATATAATTGGAACTCAGGAAGAAATACAGAAAGCCTCAGAACATTTAAAAGGGGAATTTGAGATGAAAGATCTCGGACAAACAAAGTTTTGTCTTGGTTTACAAATTGAGCATTCTCAAAAGGGTATATTTGTACACCAATCTACATATATCAAAAGAGTGCTAAAACGATTCAACATAGATAAGGCAAATCCATTGAGTACCCCTATGGTCGTTAGATCACTCCAAGTTGATAATGATCCATTTCGACCACATGAGGAAAATGAGGAGATACTTGGTCCTGAAGTACCGTATCTAAGTGCAATCGGAGCCCTCATGTATCTTACAAATTGTACTCGACCTGATATATCATTTGCTGTTAATCTTTTGGCAAGATTCAGCTCGTCTCCTACACGAAGACATTGGAATGGAATTAAACATATTTTTCGATATCTTCAAGGAACGATTGATTTAGGACTGTTTTATTCTAAAAATTCAAAAGGTCAAATGGTCGGTTTTTGCAGATGCAGGATATTTGTCAGATCCGCACAAAGCGAGATCACAAACAGGATATGTTTTCACGGTCGGAGGCACTGCTATATCCTGGCGCTCCCAGAAACAGACACTTGTGGCTACTTCTTCAAATCATGCTGAGCTTATCGCACTCCATGAAGCCAGTAGAGAATGTGTATGGCTAAGGTCAATATGTCAACACATTCGATCCTGTAGTGGATTACTCGTAAACATGGAGCCAACGATCTTATATGAAGATAATGCTGCATGCGTTGCGCAGACAAAGGAAGGATATATCAAACGTGATAGAACCAAACATATCCCTCCGAAGCTATTCTCGTACACCCAAGAGCTCCAGAAGAATAAAGACATTGAAGTGAGATATGTTCGATCATGCGACAATGCTGCAGATCTCTTCACAAAATCACTACCTACCTCGGTGTTCAAGAAGCATATTTATGACATTGGAATGCGCCATCAGCGAGATCTATAAACTTGATCACTCGAGGGGGAGCTAGCGTAGTTGCACTCTTTTTGTCCTTCTATGGTTTTTCCTACTGGGTTTTCCTAGAAGGTTTTTAACGAGGCAACATAACATACGACGCAAAGAACATAGTGACATTGGTCTCCAAGGGGGAGTGTTACAAAAGTCTATGCCTTCGGTTTCAAAGTTTTCAACATTCGATGGTTTAAATTTATTGTGTGGACCCCACTGTCACTATGCATGCACAGTAACTTACTTTTGTACTTCTATATAAACGATCGAATGATCGTTGTTTCGAAGATAATTCAGAAAATAAGAAATCTTCATAATACAATAAACTTTCTCTCTCGTCTCTCTCTAATAGTCTCAGTATACTATTTCCACCGGGTATAAAATTTTCTTCTTTATTTAATTTATCGAAATGATAAATGATCCCTTTTTATTTTATAACAGGTATAGCTTTTTATGTCTTTTTCTGATCATTATTAGTTAGAAAATCATATATATATATATATATATATATATATCTAAAAAATCTCAAGAAGTAGGTTCCATGGCAGCCTTACTCATGATCAAATCAATCGTCAGGTAAAATTAAGATGAATTTACTAGTTTGTTTTATTTATTTATATAATTAATTACACCAGCTTTTTATGTGTAACTTCTTTTTGATCTATAAAATCAGCTTAATTACACTTTTTTTCTCATCTTTCTATTGCCAGAACCTTCAAACGGACGACCCCTGCCTCAGCGGCTTACTCGACAGGCGGTTGTACATGTCGTACGAGGCAAGTTTCCTTCCCCTGTCTCTAACTGCTTCTGATTTTATACACCAAATCGATCTCATAGTGTCAAGTTATATGAAACTATAATGTTATGCAGCAAAAAGTTAGAAGGTAAAGTAGCTCTCATAACCGGCGGTGCAAGCGGCCTCGGTAGAGCCACCGCCGGAGAGTTTCTCCGGCAAGGTGCTCGAGTAGTGATCGCTGATATAGATGCGGAAAGCGGAATTAAAGCCGCTAAAGAGTTAGGCTCGGCCGCCGAGTTCGTGCAGTGCGACGTCACGGTGGAGGCAGAGGTCGCCGGAGCAGTTGAACTGACGGTGACGAAGCATGGGAAGCTAGACGTGATGTATAACAATGCTGGGATTATGGGACCCATGACTCCGGCAAGCATATCGGAGCTTGTTATGACGGAGTTCGAGAGGATAATGAGGATTAACGTCTTTAGCATTGTCTCCGGCGTTAAGCACGCCTCTAAGGTTATGATTCCGGCCGGGTCGGGATGTATTTTGTGCACATCAAGCGTGGCAGGTAAATCAAAGATTTTTAGCTAGAAATAAAATCGTACATATGTTTTTGTTTTGTTTTTGATATATGTTCTAACTTACCAAATAATCAAATAGAAGAACTATAGGTAATTCGTATTATGACAAAACAATTTCTCTCAATATTTCAGCCTTTTTCTTTTCCAAATTTTAGTCAACACTCAAAGTTTATTTTCATTATCTGATCAAACAATGCAGGAGTTGTAACGCCCGTGATCTAAAAAATGGATTTTTGGACATGGTGTCGATCGACATAAGGCTGTGCGTCGATCGACACGGGTGTTTTGACTCGCGAGGAGTCAGGCAGTGAAGGTTGTGTTGATCGACACAGTCTGTGGGTGTCGATCGACACGGAGTTAAATCGAACCGAGTGTTGATTTTGTTAATTGCACGGTTTGCGTGTTGGTTAAGGGAGAACCCTAGGGTTGCTTTAAAATAGATGGGGAACCGTGTGTGGGTTGTTTAGCCGTTTTGTTGATCAGAAATCGGAGAGAAAGGTTTGGGAGAGAGAGAGACTTTGTGCTTGAGAGGTTCATTGTGTGAACAGCTTCTGATCGGATCTTTGAGAGGGTAAACGGTGGGGCTTTTCGAGGCGGATTGGAGTGATTTTTTGGTGGGTAAGTTCTCCAATCTCTGCTCGTGATATAGGCGAAAACGGTTCGTCTTTTGGTTGAGTATTCACCGAGTTATGGCTGTTTGAATTCGATGGGTTCGTGCAGATTGTTGTCTGCGATCAGTCGGGTTCAGAGGAGATTTACGATCGAACCAGAAGGAGTCTGGAGGCGATCCGCATACCGACGCGTAGCTGTGTGTGTCTAGTTTCCGGAACAGTTTCCTGTTTCGGAATTGGACCAGTGGTTCGTCGTGTACGAGGGTTTTAGTGAACGTCGTTCATCCTTTTCTTTTCGATCCTTCGAGGTGAGTGCGCGACCATAGGTCCTTGGATGTAGGATTGGATAGAGTGCGATTGTTTACTGTGTGTTGGTGTGTATTGTTGTGCTTTGGTCATTGAAATCGTGCAGGGGTCGAATGAGATCGTGTGGTTCGAGCCATGAGAGGATTAGGCTCGATCTCCATGATCTGCAGATGCGTGTCGATCGACATGATTGCTTCGTGTCGATCGACACAGACATCTGTGTCGTGCGACACCATGGTGGTGTGTCGAGCGACACAACATCATGTCGATCGACACCTAGTGGTTGTGTCGATCGACATCGATGCTGCTGTTTGGTTTCTGTTGTTGCTTGTTCTATGCCTTGCTGATTGATAACCCTGGTATTTTATTCTTTCTGCATTTGAGTAATTGGCCTGTTGATGGGAGGACCGTCTCACTGGGTATTTATGATAATACTCACGCATCTCGTTTTTCCATGTGATTCAGGTTAAGATAAAGTGTGATCGTGGAATCGGGCAAGGACGAGATGGATGATCCAGGGTCTCGCTGTTTGGCTATGTGGTTTAGAATTGCTAGGGTGTTGGTAATTCTGAAATTGTGGAACACTTAGAATGGTTAAGTTGTTGGTTATTGTTGAATTGAATATTTGAATTACATGGATTGTTTGGCATTTGTCTGGTTTATCTGGTTAGCGTTCTATTTGGTTGTGTGTGCAATTGGTTGGAAATTGAGGGTTATCATTTATGGAAATGATAAGTCGATTCCAATATATATAAAAAAAAAAAAACGGGTTGGGTTGTTTCAGGAGTGATCGGAGGGTTAGCTCCACATTCATACACAGTCTCCAAATTTACAATCCCCGGAATCGTAAAATCGGCGGCAAGCGAGCTCTGCAAACACGGCGTGCGTATAAACTGTATCTCACCGAGTGGGGTGTCGACACCGCTGGCTCTCCGTTACCTTCAGAAAGCGTTTCCGACGGTGACGGAGGAGAAGCTCCGGGAGACGTTAAAAGGGATGGGTGAGTTGAAAGGAGCCGAGTGCGAAGAAGCTGACGTGGCGAAGGCTGCTCTGTATTTGGCCTCTGACGAAGGAAAATATGTTACTGGCCATAACTTGGTCGTTGACGGTGGCATGAGTGCTTTCAAAATCGCTAATTTTTTTCTTTCTGATTCATGATTAGTGATATGGAGGACAAAACAATGAGAATTGTTCGTGTTAGGCTTATGTTTTTGAAGCTTTTTCTCATCAATAAATAATTAGTGGGCCAAATTGTTTTTTTTTTGTTTGGAGCCATCAAATCCTAAGGACCCGTTCTGTACATTTTTTAAAAAAAATTATTCGTTTTTGTTTAAACTAGGTAACTTGTCGGCGTATACGCGGATAATTATTTATAATTTTGTTGTTAATTTTACACTTTAAAACTGTGAAAATATTATTTTTATTGTGGTTATAGACATTATTGTGGATAATGTTTTTTTGTCAACAATATAGTTTTCGTTAATGGCATGAATTTTCGGAAGTTTAGTTTCACCATTTTATTATTTTATAACTTTATTATTTTATATACGTAAACATGTCAAATCAAATATATAATAATTTAATACATTACAACGTACAATATATTTTAATAATAAATTGAGATTCTTCTCGTAAAAGATAAAACTCCCTATTTAATCATTTTTTTTAAAACTCATTTTCTCCACACTGAATTTGAATAAAATTGAATTCGACAATCGAAATACTAAAAAATTAATATAAACAACTCTTTGTAAACAAAAAAAATTATTAAATTTTTCATACAACATAAGCCAATTACTCTACATTTTCCTTTTCTTTTGTTTGGCAAACGTTTGTTGTTTTCTATTTTTCTTATGGTTAACATCACTTACATTTTTTCATATATTGTTTACAAAACGACTTTTTATTTATATGAAAAAATTAGGAATATATAGAATTTAGAGATCAATATCACTCATTGAACGATTTACTATATGACCTCACTTTTTTGTCATACTTAACTTTTCATAGTGGTTTTTTTTATTAAACATTAAATATAACATGAAAATGTTAAATAATTTTTTTTGTAAAAGTAAAACTTCAATATTAGCTTTTTAAATATTAGCATATAAAAATATGTAATCGTTGATTTTAAAAACGAAATATAATCATATTTGATATAAATATATAAATTTTATATACAATTTATCTTAAATGGTTTATTATTTTCGAATTGTCTTGTGTTAGAAATAAATTTTTCCTTAAGAATATGTATATATTTTTTCATAAATTTGGAATTTTTTTGTCACAAAACATTACAAAATCTCTTAATTTTTTTAAGACTTTAAAAAATTGTAAAGTCTTAATATCACTCATTGAACGATTTACTATATCACCTCACCTTTTTTTCTTTTCAGACTTAACTTTTTATAGTGGTTTTTTTTATTAAACATTAAATATAATATGAAAATGTTAAATTGGATTTTTTTAAATTTAAAACTTGAATATTAGTTTTTTAAATATTAGCATATAAAAATATGTAACCGTTGATTTTTAAAAGGAAATAAAGTTGTATTTGATATAAACATAGAAAAATTTAAATACAATTTATCTTAAATGGTTTTGTTATTTTCGAATTTTTTTGGGTATTGATGTCAAAATGGGTCAAAATTTATGGGTTAATTAAACTCAACCCAAACCATCAACCCTAATGGAATGAAGATTTATGATCTCACAATTTTTTCGCTAAAAACACAACTAGGTAAATAATTTTCTGCTAAAAACGCGATTTTATATGAAAATTTCCAGCCAAAAATGCAATACCGTAAAATTTTCCCGCCAAAAATACGATATCGTAAAACATTTTCCCGCAAAAATGTGATTTCACGTGTTTCCACCAAAAAACGTGATTCAGCATTTTTCCGCGAAAAACGTAATTTTGCGTTTTTCCGCTAAAATTTTTTTTTTGTTTTTTTTCTCTTTAAAAACGTGATTTCTCCCTACCAATAGTGATTCTACATTTTTCCTCCAAAAACGTGATTCCATATTTTTTTGCCATAAATGTGATTCGACATTTTTGCGCCAGAAATGCAATTTTGTATTTCGCCAAAAAATGTTATTCTATTTTTTCTCGCTAAAAATGTCGCGTGCTCCCACCAAAAATGTGATTTTGCATTTTTATGTTATTCTATGTTTTTTTCCCCAAAAATTAGTAGACTAATATTTGAATTATGAAATATAAAATTAAAATTAATTATTAGATTAGATAAATGAGTTTAATTGGATACCCATTTATTTGCTCCAAAATCCCATTTAATAAATGGGTTTAATCGGGTTAGTCCATTTAACCCTATTTAGTTTAACTTGATAAATGGGTCTAAACGAGTTAACATGCCCCATTTAAATCCACTAATTTCATACTCATTCGGAAAACAGAACTTGAAACTGTTATCTCTTCTGCGTAGAATGTATATATATATATATCTAAGTGAAAAACGAGAAACAGACTCAAGAGTCTTGAGTCTTTGCCATTAAAGAGTTGAGAAAGCAGAAAATTACAAATGGTTCATAGGAATAAAGAAAACAATGACAAATTATCCTTTTTCACAAATATATATAGGAGTATTTACGTACTTTTACATAATAAAAAAATTTAATTTTTTAACTTTACAAGATTAAGTGTATTTTTCAAATTTTCATTAATCTTGTAAAGTTGGAAAATTATATTTTTTGTTATGTAAAAATACGTAAATACCCCTATATATTTACCTTACTATATAACTTAAGAATAAATTGAAATTATTATATTTAAATTTGAAATTTAGTTTTTTATTTACTTTTTATTTTTAAAAATATTTTTTTAGTAAATTAATATTTAAAAGCTAAATTTTTTATTAAATTAAAAAAATAAAGATTGACTTATTTTACACAGTCGACTTATACTTTGGTTGGTTGATTTTTTACTTTGTTGATTTGTTTAACCATTGTCTTATTTTTTTTTTTTTTTGTTGATTTAATATTCAGATTTGTTGACTTATTTTCAACTGTTGACATATATTATCTTTTCTTTGATTTTTTACTTTCTCGACTTATTTAACCATTGACTTAATTTTCAGTTTTGTCGACTTAATTTTAAGTTCAAACGACTTATTTTAAACTGTTAACTTAATTTCGTTTGATTGACATTTTAGGTTATCGACTTATTTAAACCACTGACTTATTTTATTTTTTAATTCATCGACTAAAATATTTTTTCATCGATTTATTTTAAATTATCGATTTATATTTTGGTTAGTTGACTTTTTAGATTGTCGACTCCTTTAAACCATGACTCCATTTTTATGTTCATCCACTTGACATATTATTATATAAATTAATTAAATAATAAATTATAAATTAATTAAAATCTTTGTTATTTTATTTTATAAAAAAAATAGTTTAGTAGATTTATTAGATTATTAATAAATGATATATGAGTTTTCAAGGTTATAAATCAATTTTTAAATAAAAGTTCAAAGAATCAAATCATTTCCTTTTTAAAATAAGTCAAAACCAAGAGAAAACTTAAAGGGTCAATAGCCCCCTATCATGGTGTCGGCAAAGATTGTCGCTCACCATATTTGAATCGCCTTTTTCTTTTCATTATGTACGACTTTGCGCTCAATGTAGCTGATAAGTTTTCTGATAGTTTAGTTGTTCATAGTCATGTTTAAATTTTGACCAAAAAAAAAAGTCATGTTTAAAAACATAAGTATTTCATCCTTTACTTCGTTTTGATTTCGTATAAATCGAGTTTGGTTTGGATAATTTAGAATATAAATTGCTACACCCATTCAGACATTATAGAATTTGGTTCAAGTTTAGATTGATGAATTTTGACTTAGTTCATTTGGATTATCTATGGATGAAACACATTTCTATATAAAATAATTGCTAATTTGAATATAGAAAAATAGATCTCGGATTTTGTAGAATAATTTCCACATATTAACTAAAATTGATTTTTCAAAGAGGACATAGAGATGCTGATGCAGATGGGTTATGAAGAGGCTAATGTATGGACTGAGCTTAATGAAACTCCGGATGTAGAGAGAGTGAATGAGAAGGTCGATGGAGAAGACCGAGAGAAGGGTTTATGATGTTTAAGATTATAAGGCTCTTGGATTTATGATAAAGCTCTGTTTGAAGGTGCTTGGATTCTATGTGATAGGCGTGGACAAACTACGAAATGTTCATGTCTCATGTGTCTCATGTGTTGAGTTGGTTTGGAGAATTGATACAGTGAGTTTTAACCTTAAAATATCACTGTAAGTGCACAACAATCAAAGTAATATCTCAGGAATTGAATCCACGAGGACCAACTATTACACTATGAATCTTAAGAGTGAAACTAAGTTGAGACAAACATATTGTAAATGATCGCAAAATAAAAACGAAAATAACAATTAAAGCGGTGTAAAAATCAATTAAAACAAAGCGTTAGGTCAAAGGCGATTCGCACGAATTCAGAGCTTATGAACCAAACAATTATTCAAAGAACTAATAAGTCTTGAACATAAACATGAATGTATAACCAATCCACTGTCATGGTATCAGAGACTCTATCTAGCAATCTAAAATTTTAAACTATCGTTTGAACTAAGAATTCTAGACAAGCATTAATGAGCAGCTTTAATATGTTCACAAATTACCTTAGCATCATCTTTCGTTGGCTAAGGACAATTTGCTCACCTATGTTCTATCAAGCAATCTGTAATACTTTTGATGAATAGATTAAACCCTAAATCAGAAACTAAGTGGTCAATTAAATCTAAGCAATGAGTTCAACAATAGGTGAAGACAATAGATAATAAATACTTATCTATGTCTGATTAAATGATCCATAAATTTCTTTGAAATCATAAATCTAACGATGAAATTACTCAAACATGGAAAGAGAGAAGACACAAGGAGATGAAGAAAAATTCATAATAAATAAAAATAGAAATCTAAGAGTGTTCAGAAATCTTCTAGTGATGTAGAGTTAGACATTCGTCTCTAAAGATTACAAAATTCCAAAAACCAAATGTCTAAATAGAAAATAAAGCGTAGCCTCCACAATGGCTAAAAATTAGAAAAAATAGGTCTAATCACATTTTTGGTTTCATCTCTATGAAAAAACCCAGTCAAAATACGAAAAATTACAAATTTTTTTCCAGCAAACCGGCCGATTAAGGGTAGCCTGGCATTGTCTTCATTAAAACTTGTATAACTGTCGATCCAACCGTTGGAATAACCTCAAATCACTTCCGAATGAAAGGTAACTTGATTCTATATTTTGTATCAAATTTCCAGGTCAATCCATTGGTGGAAAGTTCTTCAACGAGTGCCAAACTTCTGACTTTTCTGCACTTTTTCTTCCATTCCTTGCTTTTTTGTCTTAGATTCTATCCAAACGTGTTTTAATCTGAAAAGACTCTAAAGACATAGAAAAAACTCAAAAATCCATTGAAAACATTGGTTAGAATACGTCAAAAACGCAATACACCAATAATAAATCGGTTATTGAGGTTATTTTACAATCTAGAGATTGGTCGAGGTCTCGAGAAACTTGTTGGACAAAGCACATGTGCTTATGAATGGCTTTACTGAATGTGAGGTAATGTTGATGAAGCCTGCTGTGAATTCGGTAACATGAGTTGGACGTTTGCAATTGTATATGGCACTTTGAGGACGGGCTTAGCTTCAAAATCAAGTGCTAGACGATGTCCGTTTGTGAAAGGAGTGTGCTCTTATTGAGTATGTTGTGGTGTTCTGATTTTAGTTATTGCTTCTTGAATCTTGCTTTCTGTTTTGTTTTCTTTGATATGGAAAAACAAAACTAAAATTTATTTATAATTCAAAACCTTTGAATTTCGTATACTGTATCAAGTTTTACATTAACTAAAATTGATTTTTAACTAAAAGTGTACTAATCTAGTTAGAATTAAATCTTGGGAAATTAAGTTCTATATTACCTATATTACCTAATGGGTATCTAATTCATTATCTAACATATAATAAATCAAAATTAAGTAATCAACAATTTAAAAACCAAAACCCTAATCTCTTCTTATTCTTATTATTATTATTCTCATACAAACACAATAAACACCATAATCGATCTCATCTCTCTGGTGATCCACAAAATCCACTCTCAACTCTCAACCACTTTGTCTTATCTTATTGTCATAGATTAAATCTTCAATCATGGATTAAGATGGTGTTTCTACTCGTCCGTTACCACCGTCATTCATCTCTTGGTTAAACTGAGACATCACTGAAGATCAACATATATAGTTAACTATGTAAAGATAACTATATTTCTCAAAATAGTTTATTATATATGTTATTTTTTCACTATAGTAGCTAGCTATATTTATGATAATAGTAGTATATATATTTTTTAATTATAATATGTAACTAAGTTTTGAACTAGTTAACTTTGTTTTTAAATTGTAGCTATTTTTTTAAATAGTTAACTATGTTTTAGTTAGTTACAAGTAATGTGATATAGTTAACTATGTTGTTAGATTTTTCAAAATAGTTAACTATTACAACATATTTTTTTTTGTCATTTTCTGATCCAATTTTTTTTTTTAAATTAGTTATGCAAAACACACATCTACTTTTTGTAGAAATACAATCGCAAAAACAATTTTTCAAGGATTAAATCAAAAGAAAAGTTTTAGAAATTTTTTATATATATTTATCTTAATTATAATTGTAAAAATAATTTTCATATTTCTATTTTTCTATGTTAGTTACCTAATAATATTTTTAAATATGTTATTTTTTCTAATTATAGGTCTCAAAAATAATATTAAACTAATTAATCATTAAATCTTTACAACGTCGGATCATTTTCTAGTTAAATTAAACTTGGTAAATTATGATAAGAACGAAAATTAACTAAAATACTAATCGAGGAAAAAAAAAGAAGGAAGGAATGAAGGTTCCAAGTAAAACAGCTTTGGTCGCCTCTTTCTCTCGTCTTCTCCACACGGAGAGATACACAGACAGACAAAACCTAACAACTCTGTTCAACAGATATGTCGATAAGACAGATGTCTACTCATGGAACTCTGTCATCGCCGATCTCGCTCGCAACGGCGATTCTGCTGAAGCTCTTCGTGCTTTTGCCTCCATGCGAAAACTCTCTCTCTACCCAACTCGTTCTAGTTTTCCTTGCACCATCAAAGCATGTTCGTCTCTTCTTGATATTTTCTCCGGCAAGCAGACCCACCAGCAAGCGTTCGTCTTCGGTTATCAATCTGACATCTTTGTGTCTTCTGCTCTGATTGTTATGTACTCAAATTGTGGTCAGCTCGAAAATGCACGGAAGGTGTTCGACGAAATTCCTAACAGAAATATTGTCTCTTGGACTTCAATGATACGAGGATATGACCTTAACGGTAATGCCCTTGACGCCGTTTCTCTTTTTAAGGATTTATTGGTCGAAGAAAATGGTTGTGGTGCTTGTGGAGGTCATGACAATGACGCGGGAATGTTCCTTGATTCTATGGGTATGGTTTCAGTCATCTCTGCTTGTTCTCGTGTTGCTTCTAAAGGTTTAAAAGAATCAGTTCACGGCTTTGTGATAAAGAAAGGTTTTGATGGAGGAGTGAGTGTTGGTAATACTCTCTTGGATGCTTATGCCAAAGGCGTAGAAGGAGGTGTAGATGTGGCAAGAAGAATCTTTGATCAGATTTTGGATAAGGATGGTGTTTCGTATAATTCGATAATGAGTGTGTATGCTCAGAATGGAATGTCTAATGAGGCTTTTGATGTTTTCCGTATACTGATAAAGGATAAAGTTGTGACCTTTAACTCCATCACACTGTCTACTGCGTTGTTGGCTGTTTCGCATTCAGGTGCTCTGCGTATCGGGAAGTGTATTCATGATCAGGTTAATTGAGATTGCTGTTATGTTCGGTACCCAATTTTGACCTTTTTCTTCTCGTAAATGAAAAGTTGTGTCTAATTTGCAAAGATCTAATGTGCTTATGCAGGTGATAAGGATGGGTCTTGAGGATGATGTGATAGTCGGGACATCGATAATTGATATGTATTGCAAATGCGGAAGAGTTGAGACAGCGAGAAAAGCATTTGATAGAATGAAAATCAAGAATGTTAGGTCATGGACCGCCATGATTGCTGGATATGGAATGCACGGCCACGCAGCTAAAGCGTTAGAGTTATTCCCTGCTATGATTGATTCAGGGGTTAGACCAAATTACATTACTTTTGTATCGGTGTTAGCTGCTTGCAGTCACGCAGGTCTTCATACCGAAGGCTGGCGCTGGTTTAATGCTATGAAAGGGAGATTTGGCGTGGAACCTGGTTTAGAACACTATGGTTGTATGGTTGATCTTCTAAGTCGCGCCGGGTTTCTTCAGAAAGCTTATGATTTGATACTAACAATGAAGATGAAGCCGGACTCTATCATCTGGAGCTCACTTCTTGCAGCTTGTAGAATTCACAAGAACGTGGAGCTCGCAGAAATATCTGTGGCGCATTTGTTTGAGTTAGACCCTTCGAATTGCGGTTATTACATGTTGCTTTCGCATATCTACGCAGATGCAGGGCGTTGGAAAGACGTTGAGAGGGTGAGAACGGTAATGAAGAATCGTGGATTGGTGAAACCGCCGGGTTTTAGTCTACTCGAGTTGAATGGTGAGGTTCATGTGTTCCTGATCGGAGACGAAGAGCATCCTCAGCGCGAAAAGATTTACGGGTATTTAGCGGAATTGAACATGAAGCTGTTAGAGGCAGGTTATGTGTCGAACACAGCATCGGTTTGTCATGATGTTGATGAGGAAGAGAAAGAGATGACACTGAGAGTTCACAGCGAGAAACTTGCGGTTGCGTTTGGAATCATGAACACGGTTCCTGGCTCGACTGTTAATGTGGTTAAGAATATGAGAGTTTGCAGCGATTGTCACAATGTGATCAAGTTGATTTCGAAGATTGTTGATAGAGAGTTTGTGATTAGAGATGCCAAACGGTTTCACCATTTCAAAAATGGGTTTTGTTCTTGTGGCGATTACTGGTGATTGAATACAAAACGATTTTATATTTCTTTCCGTGTAAGAATATACCAATAGCGATTTTGTTACCTATATAGATTCAAAGTACCCACGACAAAAAATATAAAAAGATGAAAATAAATCTTGTTTTAGTTATATATATATATATATTAGAAAAGCTGAAAATGTAGCGTCCGACTCCTGTAGCCCGACTGGTCAATGATGGTACTTCGAAAGTGCAACATATGACCAGATCGATGCTCGGGCAAGGCATTCAAAGAAACCAAAAAAAAAAAAAAAATCAATCTTATTCATGTGAGGTATTCTCAAATACTTTTTTCATTTTTTTTCTTTTGAAAAATATCAGCATGATTAAACTTTTTACTGTTGTTGTAAATAATAGTTTTATAAAAACAATGTTGATTTTATAATTTTAATTGAAAATACTGAATTAAAAATATACTGTAGAGCGAACTAAATCTCATGCTTTAGTGACGAATGATAAATGTATGAAGGAGTTCATGCTGTCAAAACAGATATGTGTAAAGCCTATGATAAAGTGGAATGAGGGTTTTTAGAGAACTTCCTACAGAGAATGGGTTTCTCGCAGAAATAGATTTCATAGATTATGCCATGTGTGAACTCGATCTCATATCATATACTGCTGAACGGAAAACCTCGAGATTCAATTACCCCCTTAAGAGGATTGAGGCAAGAAGACCATTTGTCCCTATACTTGTTCATTCTGTGCATAAAAGTGCTTTTTCTAATCTTAAAGCGGCTGAAGTGGGAGGCTGTCTGACGAGGCTAAAAGTAGCGTGAGCTAGTCCGCCAGTATCCTACCTTCTATTTGCGGATGACAGTCTTTTTTCTGCAAAACTACACATGCCCAATACAAAACAGTACTCAGTATACTTACGCAATACGGGAATGCCTCTGGCCAACAAGTTAACTTTGATAAATCAGCAATCACTTTTGGCAAGGAAGTGGACCCGGATACCTAAGCCTTAATTCATCAACAGCTTGCAATCTCGAATGAGGGAGGCACTGGGAAATACTTGGGAATTCCGGTACACCTACAGGGTTCTAAAGCCCAAATCTTCGCCTATATTTGAGACCGATTAAATAGTCTAGCTAATGGGTGGTCGGCCAAGTTCCTATCCACAGGCAGAAAAGAGGTGATGATTAAGTCGGTAGCCCAAGCCATCACGACGTACGCCATGTCATGTTTCCTCCTCCTTAAGGGACTCTGCATGACACTGGCTAGCGCAGTTTCATAGTTTTGGTGGTGCTCGAAGCCACGATCACACAGATTACATTGGATTGCATGGAAGAAACTCTGCTTACCAACAAAACAAGGCGGAATCGGTTTTAAATCTTTTAAAGATTTTAACCAGACCCTATTAACAAAGCAGTTGTGGCGTCTCCATCAAGTCCCCAATTCTCTTGCCGCCTAGGTACTTAAAGGACGCTACTACCGTTTAGCACACCCATTCCGGGCACCAAAGCCAAATCGACTTTCTTATGGCTGGCGCAGTATTTGTCGTCACAACAGCTGGTGCTTCACGATGCTTGCCGAACCATAGGCAATGGTATTAATACATTGGTATGGTCAGATAATTGGATCCCGGATACTAGGCCCCGCCCAACGATTAGTAGCACCGGAACCATAAACCGATTGCTCAAAATCTTGGACTTAATACATCGATCCTCTAATAGGTGGAATATCCAGACGCTCCATGATCATATTCACCCGACAAATATCCCAAGGATTTTGAGTCTTCGATTGTCCGTCTGAATGGTGGAGGATGGTTTTTGCTGGCATGACACCACCTTGGGCGAATATACTGTTAGATCGGGCTACGAACTAGCACGGTTTCACAAGGATGCGGACACCCAGTTCCTGATCCAACTACCATCAGATGCACCTTTGAAAGCATTTGTTTGGAAAATCTGGCCCTCAACAAGCTACGACACTTTCTTTGGCAGTGTCTTGCAAGAGTTGTAGCGGTTAATAAGTGGCTCAATCATCTACACATCCACTCTACTCCCATTTGCCCAAGATGTGGTTCCCTAGGGGAGACCATAAATCACACAATCTTCATGTGTCCAAAGGTTTGGCAAACCTGGGAACTCTCACATATTCCATGGAGTGATGGTATGAGTCCATTGGAGAGTCTACGGAAGAACTTTGATAACTTATTTTGGAGGCTCCCGAGGACTGAGGCTCTTTCAGAGGTTACTCAGGCGTTTTCGTGGATTATCTGGTATATTTAGAAGGCATAGAATGACAAAGTGTTTAATGAGGTAGACAGAGCTCCTTCTGAAATCTTGGCCATGACAGCCAATGAAGCCAAGGAGTGGTGGCATGCTAATATTACTCACAGAGTAGGACCAGGGCCTCGCCCCCAGGGATCCCCTAGACCTCCAGGCATATTCACATGTGCGTTTGACGGTTCGTGGAAAGTTGATGACTGCACAAGCCAGAGTGGGCTGGGTTTGAAACGACCCGACCCAAAAATTTAAAAAATTTCTAACTTAAAACCCAGATTATCATTATCACAAATGATAATCCTCAACGGTCCAATCTCAACATGCGGAAAACAACAATAATCAATCAACAACAAATTCCAGTTCAATAAATCCCATCCTTTATTAAATTACTAATCCAGTTCAATTCAATCAAATTCCAGAATAAATCCAATGACAACAAGTTCAGAATTCACTAGCACCCTAGCAATTCTAACAATCCACCCATACAAGCGAGACCCTAGATCATCTCCTCTTCCTGGCCATGATTCCACGATCACATTTTTTTTTTACCTGCAACACATGGCAAAAAGAGTTGCGTGAGTATTATCATAAATACTCAGCGACGCGGTCATCCCGTCTACAGACTATTTACACACAAGCATAAATAAAAGATACAATATCAGGATGAGGATACATAAGCATTCACGAAAACAATCAAAGACGAACCAATCCAGGAACCCTGTGTCGATCGACACAACCTCTAGGTGTCGATCGATACACATCCCGTGTTGATCGACACAACCACTAGGTGTCGATCGACATACGCCCCGTGTCGATCGATACCCCACCCTGGTGTCGATCGACACGACGTCGCAGAACCTAGAAACGAGCCTATCCTCTCATGGCTCGAATTCATCGCGATTCATCGAGTCTCCTACACAATTTCATTCACAAAACACACGAAATCCAACAAGTAATCGCATTCTACCCATTCCTTACACTTATGTAAGCCTACGGTCACGCACTCACCTCGATTTCAGATTGAAAGGATGAAGAACGACGAAGAACAGCCTCTGATTCGTCCTCCCAGACCCGAAATCAACCCAGCAACAATCCCTTTCTCGTTCTAACAACCTCAAGAGCAATCCTTCTCAAGAATCTCCCAAAAATCACCCAAAAACCCTTGATTTCTGATTCCTCTCTTCAAACCCTCTGATTTCCTTCTGAAAAATGGCCAAAAGAACAGACACACGATTGTTCATACCATTTATACAACCCTAGGGTTTCCTTAAACCGGCCCACCAAACCGGACAATTAAACCGAACATGTCGGTCCAATTTCAATTCGTGTCGATCGACACACCCCACCTGTGACGATCGACACCCACTAAAAATCCACTTTTTGGTTCACGGGAGTTACAATTCTCCCCCACTAACACATATTCGACATCGAATCACGCGACTCCATCTCCCTAGGGCTAACATTTCCGCCTAAAAACCCGACCAGATTCTCCCAGGAACATCAACGATGCAACGCCCCTGGTCCATTTCCCGCCTAACTCACATAGAACTTCCATTTCTAGCCTCCCTAGCCGATAGACAAGTTCTAACATGCATAGAGCTTCCATTTCTAGCCACTCTTAGAACATGAACAAGCTCAAAGCCGCGTAGAACTTCTACCGTCAGACCTCCACATGACCTACCAGTCACCACAAACCATGACATCACCAGTCATCTCATAAGAACACACGTCTTAAACACACTTTTAATAAGGCAAACTCATCTTATTAAAATTCAAAATGTATACTCGTTACAACAACAAACGAAATACATAACAACAACATAACAACATGCTAATACAGACTCTGAAAACCAGAATAGAGCTTAAGCCACTGATTGCTTCTTGAACTACTTCGAGAACTTCTTCCTCATCGATGCTTCTGGTTCCCAAGTCTCCTCCTCAATACCATCACAGTCCCACACGACTCTCACCAACGGTATACTCTTCCGACGCAGCACCTTGACCCTCCTCTCGAGAATCCTCATAGGCCTCGCCGCCAATGTCATGTTGGGCTCAAGATCCTCTGGAATCCTAGCCAACACCTCCTCAGACTCATGTAGATACTTCCGCAGCATCGAAACATGGAAGAATTTGTGAAAAGCCTTCATACTCTGAGATAACTCCAACCGATAAGCTACCGGTCCGACCCGCTCCACAACCTTGAACGGACCCATAAATCTTAGACTTAGCTTATTCTTCGAAATGGATCTGTAATGACCCCTCAATATTGCTGCCTTGAGATACACCAGATCTCCCAGCTCGAATTCCAGCTCCTTCCGTCTCCTATCAGCATAACTCTTCTGCCGATCTTGAGCCTCTCTCATGTTCAGCCTCAAGACATGGATCTTCTCCGTCGTCTCCTGAAAAAAATCTGCACCAAACATACTTCTCTCCCCTACTTGAGTCCAACATAATGGTGTCCTACACGGCCTCCCATACAGAGCTTCATATAGAGCCATCCCAATACTCGCCTGGTAACTGTTGTTGTAAGCAAACTCTACCAAGTTCAGATGATCTGCCCAATGACCACCATAATCCAGCACACACATCCTCAACAAATCCTCTAATGTCTGAATTGTCCTCTCCGAATGTCCATCTGTCTGAGGATGATACGTTGTGCTCATGTGCACCTTAGTGCCCATCTCAGCCTGAAACGCCCTCCAGAAATCTGAAGTAAGCCTCGGATCCCTGTCTAACACAATACTCGCTGGCACCCCGTGCAGTCTCACAATCTCCCGCACATACTTCTTAGCCAAAACTGCCGCTCAATCAGTCTTCTTAATGGCCAGAAAAAGTGCCGACTTGGTCAGATGATCCACAATAACCCAGATCGCATCATAAGTCCGTGACACAGGCAACCCCATCACGAAATCCATGGTAATAATATCCCACTTTCACTCTGGGATAGGTAAACTCTGCAACATATCACTCGGAACCTGATGCTCAACCTTCACCAACTGACACACGTTGCACGCTGCATCCCAGTTAGCTACATCCCTCTTCATCCCGATCCAGTGATAATACCGCTTCAGGTCACGATACATCTTGGTCTCTCCCGGATGAATCGATAACATGCTCGAATGAGCCTCCCTCAGGATCTATTTCCTCAGATCCTCATCCGTGGGTACACAAACCCGCCCGTTCACCAGTATCATCCCACTCGCTGAGACCACATACTCTGAACCGGCTGCCTTAGAAGCATCAATCAAACCCTGATCCTGCTCCTGAACAACCCGAATCCTGCTCAATAAATCTGCCTGGTTAGCTGCCTCTAACCCCAATGGCTCCTGTGAGATCATACACAACCTCAAGGTACTGATCTCGCTCACCAGAGCCTCCATATCCCGCTCCTAATCTGAAGCCACTCTCTTCCGACTCAACGCATCCGCAGCCAGATTAGCCTTACCCGGGTACCCAATCTCAAGGTCATAGTCCGCAATTAACTCCATCCAGCGCCTCTGTCTCTGGTTCAGCTCTGGATGAGTGAAGAAATACTTCAGACTCTTGTGGTCTGTGAATACCTGCACCTTCCCGCCATACAGATAAGCCTCCAATCTTAAGGGCAATATCATCGCAGCCAACTCCAAATCGTGGGTAGGGTAGTTGCACTCATGCGTCCTCAACTGCCTCGAAGCATATGCAATAACCTTTCCCTGCTGCATTAGTACACATCCTAGACCAACTCCCAAAGCATCTGTATACACCACGTAAGGCTCACCTGGCTCGGGTAACGCCAAAACCGGCGTACTAGTCAGCATATTCTTCAGCTTCCCGAAACTCTCCTCGCAAGCTGAAGACCAAATAAAAGGGACATGCTTCCCTGTCAACTTCGTCATCGACTGCGCCTTACTCGAAAACCCCTTGACGAACATCCAGTAATAACCTGCCAACCCAAGAAAACTCCTAATCTCGGTGGCACTCCTCGGACTAGGCCAACCTCTGATAGCCTCAATCTTAGCCGGATCTACAGAAACTCCCTTTGCAGACACAACGTGGCCAAGAAAGCTCATCTCTCGCTGCCAGAAACTGCACTTACTCAACTTCGCGTACAGCTTCTGCTCCCGCAGCTTCTCCAAAACCAACCTCAAATGCACCTCGTGCTCCTCCGGACTCCTCGAATATACCAGGATATCATCTATGAAGATAATCACGAACTCATCCAGATACTCCTAGAATACCCCATTCATCAACCGCATGAACGCTGCTGGTGCATTCGTCAACCCGAACGACATCACCACAAACTCATAATGCCCGTACCTCGTCCGAAAGGCCGTCTTCCTGACATCCGCCTCATCAATCGGAATCTGATGGTAACTCGACGCCAAATCAATCTTGGAGAACCAAGTAGCCCCTCGTAACTGATCCAACAACTCATCAATGCGCGGCAGAGGATACCTGTTCTTCACAGTGACTCAGTTAAGCCCCCGGTAATTGATGCACAACCGGAAACTTCCATCTTTCTTCTTCACAAATAGCACCAGTGCTCCCCACGGTGATACACTAGGCCGGATGAAACCCTTACTCAACAGATCATCTAGTTGCTTCTTCAGCTCTGCCATCTCTGCTGGAGCCAAACGGTAAGGCGCCTTAGATATAGGAGTCGTCCTAGGCTCCAACTCAATGGTAAATGGATCCGGCCGCGACGGTGGCAATCCCAACAACGACTGAAACACATCCTGGAAGTCCCGAACAACCCGAATATCCCCAACTGTAACCTCTCCAACAGTCTCCGGCATCACTATCGTCGTCAGATACGCCTCACAACCCTTCTCAATCAACCGCTCGGCTTGTATCACAAAAATCACGAGACTTCCAGAAGTTGGTCTCACTCCCAGCCTCTCGCTCAAAAATCAACCGCTAGATGGACCCTGTACCGATCCAACCAATCCATACCCAGGATGACATCGTACAACTCCACGAGACTAATAACTAGATCTGCTGGCATCGACTCTCCCGCCACCAGAACATCCACACCATGAGTTTGCCCGAAAGTAGCCAACGTCCTGCCACCAGCAACCTTAACTACTCCCAGCTGCTCTTCGGAATCGCTCCGGATCCCGCTGCCCTCCGCACACTCCAGAGTAATAAATTTATTCGTAGCTCCCAAATCAAACAATACGTGGGACTCACGTCCTCCCACAACTAAGGTCCATGCACAAATTCCATGTGCTTTAAGACCCGATACTCTAACGCAGACTCACAATTCCAACAGACTAAATTCAATCACCACAAGAATTTAAAAAGCAAGTCTAAAATTACCTGTGATCGGTCTAGCGCTAGAGCCATCCGCCTCTGCCGACGTGAAAACCTGGGGCACCGCTACAATATGAGCCAAGGGCTGGACCGCCAATGGCTGCACTGCCGTCACCGCCATCTGCTGCAGCTTAGGGCACTTGGGCTTGATATGCCCCGGCTCCCTGCAGTGATACCACACCTGAGCACTCCTCTGCGGACAACTGACCACCTTGTGACCTATGCTACCACACCCGTAGCATCCTGAACCACTCTGTCCACCTTGACTGGCCCCGGAAGGCTCTCCCACTTCCTCTTCTGACCCTGCGCAGGCTTGCCGCCCCTGCTCAAACCCGTCTGCTGCTAAGATCTCCTCTGCTGCTGCTGCTGCACCGGTGGACTAACCACCACATCCTGCTCTCTGAGATCCTCCTCTATCGCCACATCAGTCTCAACCAGCTCCGCCCTCGTGGCGAACTTACTCGCCCTGCAGCGAGTCCTCAACTCAGCTCGAAGTCCCCCAAGGAACCTCTTCACCTGGGCCTGCTCGCCCTCCATGCCCCTACGAGCATGTACCAGGAGTCTACTGAACTCCAAATCGAACTCCCTCACAGACCGATCTCCTTGAGTCAGGTTCAGAAACCTCGACTTCCATCCGATCCACCGCCTCCTGCAGGAAATACTTGGCATTAAACTCAGCCAAAAAATCCTCCTGGACCAATCTCGGCCTGTACCCTCCTGGCCTCGATGCTTCTCCACCAGAGATGCCCGTCACCATCCAGATAATGAACCGCTAGGTCCACCCAGTATCCTTCTGGACACATGATAGAGCGAAAGTTCCGCTCCAACCTCTGCCGCCACTCATCAGCCTCCTTAAGTTTGGCACCACCAGAGAAAAACCCGGTGCCAATCCTCTGCATCTGCTCTATCATCCTTAGGTAGGATGGAAGCTCCTCCGCAACCGCCACACCCGGCTGCCCACTAGCCATTCCCGACTGAACCCCAGCCACTACTGGCTGTACTCCTGGAGCCTGACCCAGAGCCGGTACCCCACCTGGTAACCGCTCCAGAATCAACTGCAGCAAACCCACCAAGCGATCATCTCGGTCCTAGGCCACACCTGCAGGAGCACCCCCACCTGGGCCCCTCGCACCACCAGCTACCTCGGGACCCACACTAGTACCACCAGCCCTCACACTGGCACTCGTAGCAGTCTCGCCCACAGACCCCTCCTGAAACGCCTGCGAGTCTGCCACTTGCTCCTGCAGGGTCTCCTAGGGCACACTCGCGGCATCTGACTCATTCACAAGTCCTCGCCCGCGCCCTCCACGACCACCTCAGCCTCCACGGCCCCCACAACCTCTGCCTCTAGCACCTCTGGCCATCCCTCTGCACTAACCATCAGACTACTAAGTACTAGAAAAACAGAGAATCAAATAACACATACCGTGGAATCTCATTGAAAGCTCGGAAGAGATGATCTAGGACTCTATACCCACACAACAATCAATCAACTATTCACACATTCAGTCAATCAATCAATCACCCGCCCTAGAACCATAAGGGCTCTGATACCAAAATAAAACGACCCGACCCAAAAATTTAAAAATTTTCTAACTTAAAACCCGGATTATCATTATCACAAATGATAATCCTCAACGGTCCAATCTCAACATGCGGAAAACAACAATAATCAATCAACAACAAATTCCAGTTCAATAAATCTCATACTTTATTAAATTACTAATCCAGTTCAATTCAATCAAATTCCAGAATAATTCCAATGACAACAAGTTCAGAATTCACTAGCACCCTAGCAATTCTAACAATCCACTCATACAAGCGAGACCCTATATCATCTCCTCTTCCTGGCCATGATTCCACGATCACATTTTCTCTTTACCAGTAACACATGACAAAAAGAGTTGCGTGAGTATTATCATAAATATTCAGCGACGCGGTCATCCCGTCTACAGACTATTTATACACAAGCATAAACAAAAGATACAATACCAGGATGAGCATACATAAGCATTCACGAAAACAATCAAACACGAACCAATCCAGGAACCCTGTGTCGATTGACACAACTTCTAGGTGTCGATCGATACACATCCCGTGTCGATCGACACAACCATTAGGTGTCGATCGACATACAGCCCCGTGTCGATCGATACCCCACCCTGGTGTCGATCAACACGACGTCGCAGAACCCATAAACGAGCCTATCCTCTCATGGCTCGAATCCGTCGTGATTCATCGAGTCTCCTGCACAATTCGATTCACAAAACACACGAAATCCAACAAGTAATCGCATTCTACCCATTCCTTACACTTATGTAAGCCTACGGTCACACACTCACCTCGATTTCAGATTGAAAGGATGAAGAACGACGAAGAACACGAAGAACAGCCTCTGATTCGTCCTCCCAGACCCGAAATCAAACCAGCAACAATCCATTTCTTGTTCTAACAACCTCAAGAGCAATCCTTCTCAAGAATCTCTCAAAAATCACCCAAAAACCTTTGATTTCTGATTCCTCTCTTCAAACCCTCTGATTTCCTTCTGAAAAACGGCCAAAAGAACAGACACACGACTGTTCACGCCTTTTATACAATCCTAGGGTTTCTCTAAACCGGCCCACCAAACCGGACAATTAAACTGAACTTCTCGGTCCAATTTCAATTCGTGTCGATCGACACACCCCACCTGTGACGATCGATACCCACCAAAAATTTACTTTTTTGTTCACGGGCATTACAGGGTTTTACAGCTCCAGGATGGCACGACAGACCTGCTAGGACTCCAAGGGAACCACCGAAGCCTCTCACCATTGCATACAGAGCTCCGTAGCCTAATATGGTCGATCAAGAGCCTGCTCCGGAAACAACAATTTTGTTCGACGTTTATCACAGATTCTATAGAGTTAGTGAGGATGGTTGTTTCACCATTTGATTTGCCCGGTTTTCAACCGGAATTGCGTGAATTGGCAGTCCTCAGGGAATCTTTCTCCGAATTCAATCTCGTCTACCGACACCGGGAGACTAACAAGAGAGTGGATTTGCTTGCAAGGTCTGCGCGCACGCGAGATACGATCTTTTCTTTTATTGACATTTCTGTATTCTATTGGTTTTTGGAGACTGAAAATGTATATGTTAACCGATAATAAAATGTGTTTGTAACAAAAGAAAAAAAAAACAAAACAAAAACAAAAACAAAACAAAAACAATGTCCGAAGATTACAAATGTCAAATATGTCGGAAGGTATATAATCAAATTTGTATTTCTTTTTCGTGTGAGAAAATACTATAACAATTTTGTTAGTTATAGATTCAAAGTATCTACATTCCGGCGCCCAGTTCTTGTAGCTCGACTGGTCAATGATGGCATTTCGAAAGTGCAACATGTGACTAGTTCGATGCTCGTTCAAGGCATAGAGAGAGAGAGCAACAAACAAGAAAAAAACAACAACAATAACATAACCCATATATACGAGGTATTCTTAAATATCTCTTTTATCTTTTTTTTTTTGTTCTTTATATTATTATATGATGTCAAATAACGTGGTTAAAGAACGTCAATTTACCCGTCTATATACATTTTGTTTTGTAAATAACAATTTTATAAAACCAATTATTTAACAGCAACAGAATATAATACGATAGATATTAGATAAATTACAAATCCACCTTTTTACCACCAAAATTATGTTTTTTTAGTGATTTTTTGTTTTTGAAACCAAATGTTGTTTTTTTTAATTATTATTTGGTATTATAATTTTGATTTATATTTGTAAATTATCCTTTCATACAAAATTTTCCTATTATAGAAATTTTAGTTTCTACACTCAATTTCTCGTCTTTGCATCTTGGGACTTCGCCGTCGTCTTTTACCATCGCTCATTCTCCTCCACTATCTAGTACCTTGGTAACATCCTCTTCGATACTTCTCAGAACTTTGACTTCGAATATATATGGCTACAATTCCGGTATTCGCTCTCTCTACTTGGAGTATGGTTATTAATGTTAGGATTGCGTATTTTTGAAAAAAAATGGTTTTATAATTATTAATACATTCTAAAGTTGTATTTCTGAGTAGAAATTGTTTTACGATTATTAATACGTTTTAGGGTGCGGTTTTTTAAGAGGTTTTGTTTTATGGTTATTAATACATTTTATGATTGTGTCTTTTAAAAAAAAATTAGTCTTTGTAAAAATGCATCTTTTCAAAAAATTGTTTCATAGTTATTATGTTTTTTCTAGTTGCATTCTATCGAAATTATTTAATAAAACGATTTTATAGTTATTGGTGAATCATATTTGCGCCTTATCTGAAACCCATGTTTTATGGATACAAATGCATTATACGGTTGCATGGCGTTCTCGTAATTTTTTGGTATATTTTTATTCATAACCACTTTTCATAATTTTAATAAGTAGTTTGCAATGTCGTATTTTTCATATATAGTTTTTTAGTCTTTTTATTTCTACAGTAAAAATATGAAAAAATGGCTAAGATGTTAATATATTTATATTATTTCCTTTTCACTATATACATTTATTTATTATTATATTTAACAATATTTTATCTAAAATTTAACAAATAACATTCCTTCCCCCAAAATCGCAGAGATTTGAGTCCTAGTTTAATATAATACTTTTCCCATTTCGTGATTAATGTGAAAAGGCCAGTCGTTCATGCTAAACCATTAGCCGAGCAAATAATTTGTAAAAAATTAGATTTAATATGATTTTAAATGACCACTTCAGATAATATATAGAGAAAGGTTATAAAAATTACAAAAGAAAAAAATCCTAAAGGAGAAACCCGGTGTTTTTTTTTTGCCGGGCATGGATTAATTAATAAATTAAAGCCGCGACACAAATAATAATTACATTTACTCATAAACACATAAACACCTCAGTTACTCCCATCTAGCTATGAACTTCATATAAACTGTAATATTAAACATTTGAGGATATGCAAAATGCATTTAATTTATATTTTGATGATATAAGAAAAAGAAGTTGATCACCATCAAGAATCATCATGAGCCCACTTGATTGAGATCAATCTAGTAGAAGTCATCGAGAGATATATTCTCGACGGAGCCAAAGCCCTCGAATGATCCGAACTTGGAGTAATAATTATTACTCGGTGTCGTGAGTCCACCCAAGAAATCGAGAGGAGTGTCATTGGAGGTTAAAGCGGTTGTGTCGTAAACAAAAGACGCGGTGGTGGAGGTCGCGGCAGCAGTGGTGACGTCTTCGATGGCGGGATAGTAAGAACATTTATAAGTGGTGGTGGTGTTGTAATGGTGATTATAATCTTGAAGGATAAAATCGTTAACCACAGTGTTTTCAATCCTTGTTAAATCCGTGTAAACATCGTCTTCTTCAGCATTGCTTATGTCTTCTTCTTCTTCTTCTGTTGCTTTTCTTGCTTGTATCACCTAAATTATATAGAATAACATTATTAGATGAGGACATATGTAACTTTTGACCCAAAAAAAAAGATGAGGCCATATGTAACATGTTTTTTAGATTCGGAGTAAACGTGGTACGTACGAAATTGTTGGAATAGAGATCTTTGTACACCATGATGAAGTCACCTAGCTGCAAACCATGAGCATTCACAAAGTCTCCTGGAAATAAAACCCGGCTCGAATCGAGATATTTTAAACAATGATTTAATCCTCGATTCGATTGCTCAACGAAATAGAATCATTCGGAATATAATTAAAAAGTGAAATCTGATTATAATTCCGGGAGTGTACCTGTGTTTTCTAACACATACATTCTGCTATTGTTGTTTGGCCAGTACCTATACATCACAACATTAGGCAAAAGACTCACCAATATCTAATTCTTTATAAAGATCTCATTAAGATCGATCCGTCCTAATGATTCAAATTCCATAGATGTTTAAAAGATTCTAAGATCGACATAGATAAGTGAATGTAATCAAAACTATGGATCTATACCGATTTCGATAGTTTCTCAATAGATTAGTGCAAACCAATTTGGTAACTTATGAAATTGATGATTAGTGTATTCGACTTTATTATAACATTAAATTAGGAGTAAATTACCTGTATTTGAATGTCCAAACATGAAGACCGTCCAAATCATCCATTGTTATAGGTATTCCTTCCTTGGATTCCAAGGCCGGTAAGTGAGCCTCCGCTGCTTTCTGCATCAATCATCATCATCATCATCCATCATTATCATCATCAATCACCATCATCAATCAGCATCATGATCAGGATGATACCTTAGGGAGTATCATTCGGCGGAGAGAGCTGACGTCACTGTTCTTGAGTTCCTTTTGGAAGAGGAATCTTAGCCTTCTTGTATCTATTTTCTGTCATCATAACAATAATATCACATAGATCAGATATAAAATCTAATCTTTTTATTTGGATCCTCTATAGATCCAAACAGAGAATCATAAAAAGTTTTTATTTTTTTTATTTTAAAAATAATAATAAATAAAAGGGT